>CP106716.1:90564263-91814263 GCA_025503065.1 Gossypium bickii
TGTAATAACACAAAACTCTATGAAAATTGTTCTATACACAATATTATGTAGGTCGTAACAAAAATATGTAATCGAGTGGTATGTATTATAAATTATGTCATACAATATATTTCAAGATTTGGAATAAATATTGTAATAGAGTGTATTTTATTTTATACAATATTTAGGGTAGGGGATATAGGAGATAGGGTTTGAATCCATATTAATCGTGTGTCTTAAAAGAGTTTTAATTACCACTCCAAATAAGTTAAAACAAAAAATATTTTATGTTTATAATACTTATAATTGGAAAATTTATTCTATAATTTCTATTACCCAATACATTATAACACATAATAAATATTGTAATGAAATAATACAAATAGTGTTGATACTAATGTTCAACGAGAAGATGATGGTAATGATGGTGAGGCTGGTTCACCTATGAGAGGCAGAGCGCCAAATAACAGAAAAAGGAAAGAGGAGATAAGAAAAATAAATAGTAGGTTATTAGGTTATATATTCGGTCCAAAAATGTTAGAACTAACAATCTCTAGGCAATACTTTATGATGAGCTTACCCTAAAAATCTTGAGGTAGAAGTCCCCGGAATAAGTCATGATAAAATCCAAAAATTTATAATGTCAAATTGACCTTGTTTAATATTTTTCCTTTTTTGGTTAAATCGGGTTTTACTCCAAAGTTTGTCTTTATGGAGAAGCATGTTGTTTACATTAATAAATAAAGGCTCAGGTTAGAGATTCAACCATTATCTTTATTTTTTAGTTAAAATATCAAACAATTAATTATATGATTTTGATATTAAATAAATATTAATACAACAATTGTTTAACAAAAATGTGCATTTGATTTACTGATACGATTAGAGATCAAATTTCAATATTTACAATTACAGAAAGGTTAATGCACTATTCGGAGTTTAACTTGGCAAGTATTTCCTATATTTCAACTTGAATTTCTTTTATTCAAATTAACCCTTGAATTTGACAATTATCCCACATCGGGACCTAAACCTTTTTTTGTTCAATTAGTCTCTGAAGTTGACAATTGTTCTCAAATTAGAGCTTGAACTTTTTTTTTTTTGGTCCAAGTTACTCTTGATATTTCCTTAAAAATTTTGACAAAACAAAATTCAGACTTGAATGTGAAAACAATAAGTTCAGGAAGTAACTTGAAAAAAAAAAAATCTAGGCCCAAAAAATTGGATTTAACCCTTTACCAAAAAATTAATTGTTTAACTGGTTGAACCACACAAGTGCTCTCTAGGGACGGTGATAGACCAAATAGATCAGATTTCCAGTTAAACCAATGCAATCGATCAGTCAAGCTTTTTCAACACTGGAATACACGCAATATTCCAATAACAAAGCGAGTAAAGCAGCCAATTCAGTAGAGGCAACAGTATAAGACCTTTTTTATGATTGCATATCCTTGAAAGTAAATTACAAATATTTTCCTCAGGTAAAAAAAAAAAAAAAAAAAGAAAGAAAGAAAGAGAAAAAAAGTTCAAACGTGAACCCCTCCCTGTTTCACAAATTTTGAAACAAATAAATCTTCTCCCTTATAGTTATCCTAAAACCTGACATCAGCACAAGGGGTGCCAAAGGAAAGAAAAATATCAGGCTTTAACCAAAAAGGATGCATACAAGGGCCAAAAGGGAGCAAACAACTTCTTCAAAACATATTTGCATGTTTTCATATCAGTTCAAGTGTCAAACTTACCCAAAGAATTGTTCCAAGGATGGAGAACTGAGCACTTTACCCGTAGTCCATTCAGTTTTGACAGGGGATACGTGGAGCTGATATTTGATGAACCTCTGCAAAGAATAAAAATATAAATTCCCAAAATCATAGGCATTGTCAAGAGAATATTACTGATATTGAAACATTTTAAGTGCTGCTGCGAAAGAATTATCTTGAAGATTATGGGAATTAATCGAATAATACAGCTAACTGAGAAACTATTTCAGGATTTGTGTCGATATGCCAATCAGGTTCTAGCTGCCGAACAAAAGATGTCCTCCCATTCTCTGTACTACAAAAAAGAACCTGCAGATTCATTTCAGGCAAAGTAAATACTAAATATATGAACCAAAACATGATAGAACATCAACATTATGAAATTAGGAAAGGAAAGAAAATCAACCAATTTATATCCCAATACTTCATAGCAGGCACCAGAAATCATGGTCCTGACATATCCTCCCTGACTGGAGGATCAATTAGGCTTGAGATATCTAAACACAAGTTATATGCAATCACAATCGGGCCAATGCTTACCTTGTCCTTCACCAAGCCACTGGAGGTGAAAATCCCTGCATTTTCCAAGGCCAGAAGAACATTTTTCTGCACACAAACACTTCATGAAGTTAGTCACTAGGAAAAACACATGATGTAAAAATATGCTAGTAGCCTAAAACAAGCACAACCATGATAAAGAAGTACCATACAACTATTGCATGCAATAAAGAGGAATACTGCAAATATCTAGTTATGGTATATTATCTAGGATTAAATTTTATATTTTACATAAGTGATTGTAATGTCAATATATAGTAAGGTTATTTTATATTAGATAGCATTTTTACCTCTTTTCCGAGTATTAGGTTTTTAGGTTATGTATGGCAATTTTCATTTCATTAAGGTTTTGGGTTTAGCTATAAATACCTACATTATTTTAGCTTAATTTAGGCTTAAAAAAATTATTATTTGAGGTACTGTGGTCATTGAGAATTTCTCCCTCTATTCTATCCGGTTTTGTCCCCCGTTCTCTTATCTCCTCCAATTTCCTTTCTGTCTCCTTAAGGCTTTGCTTGGTAGAATGAAAAGAAAATTGAAAGAGTAGAAAAATGGAAAGATGAAAAATATAATTGTTCTTTCCATTGGTGTGCTTGGTAGGAAGGATGGAAAAGTTGAAAGAAAAAATAGTTTTCTTCCCATTTGCTACTTGGTAGAGTTGAAAAGTAAGAGGAAGGAAAATAAAACCTTTTAAAATTGCATAATTTTGAACTAACATGCATGCACCTCTCATTTTCTTTCCTCTTATCATTCCAATTATTTGTTTTTATGCATTAGCATGGACAATAGGCATCTCCTTGTTTCCTTTCCTACCAAGCACACTTAAAATTCATTTTCTTTCCACTTTTCCACTCCCTCCAATCCTTTCATTTTCCCACGTGCCCCAGCACACCCTAAATGTTCTTGTCCATTTCTGAGTTATTCCCTATCTTCTTATGTTCCGTCTCCTCTAGCTACTTGTTCAATCAATATTATGCATTCAGTGCAAAAAAGTTAGGTGTTTTGCTTTTAATTAGAAGAATATACCTATAAAAACCTTGAAGCACCTAATATGTAAGAAAGATATTTAAGGAAAATTGATAGCATTGGAAAAATATGCATAAACAATACCATAGAACAAGGTTTGAACTCACTTCGCTTTCATCGTCAATAACCCTCTCCATGAGATAAAGATCACAAAATTTGGTAATCTCCAATAGCACATCCAACACAGAGGGCCTTACAGTTGCTTTTGTCTATCCAGAATGAAAGAGATCAAATTAATTATTTGCAGATACTAGTTACAAAAACAAAGCTCACCAAAAAGATTCCCCACCTGCAGCTCCTCTGGACTGATT
The DNA here is from genome assembly GCA_025503065.1 of Gossypium bickii. Classification (NCBI taxonomy): domain Eukaryota; kingdom Viridiplantae; phylum Streptophyta; class Magnoliopsida; order Malvales; family Malvaceae; genus Gossypium; species Gossypium bickii. The sequence continues at coordinate 90,567,898 of CP106716.1, forward strand.
TCCTCAAGGATCACTCCAAGTAAACGACATGTTACCTACACCAACAAGTCATCAAAACATTACAGTTGGAGGAAGAATAAAAATTGGTTCTGCCCAATGGTTTATAAACTGCATAAGCATCAAATACCGGCATGTCCCTGATCTTAACAAGTCAGTCATAATTATGCACAAAAACCTGCTTAGCTGAACTTGGAAGTCACTTTGCTTATGGGAAAGTTTAGCTAAAGTTACTAGCAGTTATATGAGAAAATTAGCTATTAGATTCTAAATTATAAACTTAATTAATATTACCAGAATCAATTCATCCAATACAGCTGTTAGTAGTAGTATGACAGCTTTTATAACCAACAACAGTAATGATTCTCATCTCAGAAATAACTAAAGTACTAACCACATAATATAGGAGTTGGGTGCACATTCAAGGTGCAGGCAGATTTCTAAAAGTTAAGTTTACAACAGCAAGAAGCTGTGATAGCAATTCAGTTAACACTGCTGATTGGAACTAGATATTACATTTTGACATTTATTTTAGAAATTTATTCTGATAAAGCATCCAGTGAACAAACTAAATAAGGAGATAGGACCGTTTAAAAAATTGACAGTAACAAGGTTCCCATAAATCCCAATAATCAGAAGAGAAAACCCTTTAGATAAGATGGTTATATGAGAAGGCTCATAAAAGCTGTTCAGCAAGCCAGGCCAGTGTACTTAGCTACAAGCATATAAACCAAAAATTTTAAGAAAGCGCCTAGAATCCCATTAAGAAAGATGGCCTAGAATCCCACCTCCTAAAGAATCTCATTTCCACAAGTAAAAGCTTTTGCTGCTTTTCATGAATTGCGAGCATTGATTATTAATCCTTACAAAGGAGTGTGATAATTGTGACTAAGAATCCTACTTCCAGAAGCCAACAGACACAAATAAAATAAGTACTAAACAGTCCTTACAGCATTAAGGAGTATGTAAGTTACCTTTCTACCTTCATTCAGTTTCTGCCTAACTATTTGCCCCAATGTTGGCTGCAAAATAAGGAAAAGAGAGATGCAAATTACCAAAAAGAAAAAATCAAGACCAATCTAATTGACAATGATAAACATATCAATCTGTTTTAGTAAGAGGCAATACCTTTACTGGCTGGAAAAACTCATCAAAGGTGGTTTGTGCTCTTAAATCCTCTGAAGATGAATAAACTCCAGAAGGCATCAAAGTTATATTTGACTGGGTACTGATAGCAGTGCTACTAGTTGTTGGAGCTTGACGTTTTGGTTGCCTTCTTGTTGGTGGTGCAGGTGATCTTGTCAACCTATAGGTAAAGATAATTGCAACAGCAAGCCCTGCAATAGCCCCAACAGATCGAGGATCCTGATGCAGTAGGGATGTTGTAAGAATCATACGTTATTATCGAAAACATTTCAGTTACACGCTAATTTATCTGGGCTGAAAAGAAAATGAAGGATGAAGTAAGAGTAGTTCTACATTCCTGAGGGCAAGGTAAGTGCCCCCCACCTCCTCCTTTTTTTTTAAAAAAAAACCCAACCATCCACCATACATGCATATAATTGCTAGTACTACGGGTTTGTTTGAGGTTTCTTTGCCACACTCGAGTTCAAAAGTCAATTGGGTAAAAAAGAAGTAACATATGAGACGAAATTAACATCAATTACCAAATCGATATTCCGCTATAATCACCAATAAAGGCCTAAATTCTATAACTAAATATTAAGAACATAAAATTCGCAGTCTAACAACAAGAAGGTGCATCAGATCCGCGTAAAAAAAAAAAACGAGAGGCGAATTTAAGAGAGAAAGAAAAGAACCAGTTTTTGGAGAGAGATCGAGAAGAGATTGGACATTTTGAGGGCGAAATAAGTTCCGAGCCGCTTGATCAGCTGAATGAGCTCGTCCTGGAATGAGGAAAAATACGACGGCGGCTCAGCCATAACCGCTCAATTGATAAGACGATGTGGCGGTTAATGGACTAAAGCGTCCTTCTCGTGGCGTAATAGAGGAAGCTTTCAGATTCTCAGGTGCTCACCATTTTAATTAAACCACTCCTCAAAATTACAATTTCTCTCCGTAAAGCCCTTCTTCTTTTGCGTCAACGATTGATGGTAAATACGAGTTTCGATTTCCCCTCTCCTTTTTGTTTTTTTTTTTCGGTTAGAAAATAGATTTCGACTGTTTTAATGGAAAGGAAATTTGAGTTTTCCTTATCGGAGGATAATATTCTACTTGTCGTTTATATAATTTCTTATGTTGCATCAATAATAATGTCATTATATTTTTGTTATTGTCACCTTTTAGAATTAAAAAAAAAAACTTACACATGTAATAAAAATGATTTATTTAAATTTAATATTCAATTTTATAAGTGTTAACAACTCTTAAAATTTCATATCAGTATTTTAATTAGAATAAAATATTTAAATTAACTAATAACATTATAAAAATTGAGGTTTTAAATTATAAAAAAATTAAAGTATAGAGATTAAATCCTAATTTTGAGCGTAATATAAGGACTAAAGCTGAATTTGATAATTATTTCTATAATTTCAAAAAAAAATAGAGTATCAAAATTAAAATCAACTTAAAGAAAATAGAAAACAAACAATAGGAACGTGTCGTGACCATCCTTTTATAAATTGTAATATTGATATACAAATAAGTTGACAGTGAAGATAATAGTTTCATCTTGTTTAAGATACGGTGGAGGGTCGATGAGAAGGGTGGTCAAGATTTTGGGAGGCAGGAAAGAAGTTAATGGTCTTTCCCCCTCTCATTAGGCTCCTATATATTCTCTTTATAGCTAAGAGATTCATCATCATTTTTGCAATTTATTCTTCAAACTTCATTTAACATTTTGTCAAATGGTGCATTTAGCTTGCGAGAGTCTCAAGCACTAAGTGGTTGAATCCCCTTGATTAGATTCAGTTGTGAACTAGTGTTTACCAACGTCGGATCTAGGCATCATGGAAATATAAATATGGAACTCCTTTCTTGGTGTGTTTGCACTTTTGATGTTTGAATTTTAACGAATGTTTTTTTAGAGTGGTTTTAAAAATTGACTCAACACCATAAAAACCCTTGGAAATTGATACCTAATAATGCAAAAATCAAGATAAAAAAAGAGATAGAGATTAAAAAAAAAAAGAGCTCTATGGAGCCCTTGAATTACTTGTCAATTAACAAGCGGATTTTTCTCTAAAACCCTTTAATTGAAAAATCAACTAGAAATGTCAATAAGACTATAAAGAGACTTAAAATTTGAACACTTTTTTAACTTAGCAAAGTAGCTTGAAAGAAGAATTCAAACTCTATAAAAACAACTAAAGAATATATCCTTACTCAATATACAACACTTAACTAAAGAATATATCCTTACTCAATATAACGACACTTTTCATAGTAAGAAAAATGGTAAAATATAAAATTGGTATTTGAACTTGTCCACTTTTTCTAAATTGATACTTACAATTACTTTTGTTCCAGATTGGTACCTGAACTTTTTGTCCGTCCACTATATTGATACCCGAGTCTAACGTCGTTATTTTTTGCTGATGTGGCAACGTTAGCCAATCACGTGCTGCCATGTGGTGTCCTCTTTGGCCCTCTTTTTTCTTTGTCTTTTTCTTTTTTTTTTTTTCATTTCCCTCTTCTTCTTTTTCCTACCCTAGTCGCCCTGCTTCTACACCACTATTAGGCCACCATCCGACCTCCTTCGGTGAGCTCTCCGACCAACGACAACCACCGTCCGGACTCTTTTTAAAATTAACGGTTCTGAAATGGAAGAAGAGTTGGGTAATTCCAAAAAGAAGTGAGCTCGTAATCACAATCAAAACAGATTAAGTGACTTAGAAAAGCAAGCAAATTGCCTCGGTTATAAGCAAAATTGGAATGATAATGCAACCTGGTAGCCTCTAGCATCTTAGAAACCTCTTGAGCAATCTCTGAGCATTTCAAGAAATGGTCATCAATCTCATTCAAAACCAACATTAGATCCACACTAGAAATGACCTTTACCATTCTCTTAAAATCTGCCGGAGCTATTTTCAAATGCTCCATTTGTACATGTTGTTTTAGGGTTTTTTGTGTTTTCACGTTCGTGGCCTCTTTCAATAGAGATTCACAAATATTGATTCAGGTCAAGGATTCTCAGCTTGATGATCCAAATGGACAATACATGATTAGATTATTTCGACGCTGGATCAAAGTCTGTGTAATTGGATCGGCGTTAGCTGTGAATCTCATAACCTTACTGTTGTTTCGATTGCTCTTTTTGGGTTTGGAATCTCCGGTGGTTTCCATTTGAGTTTTGTCGGATTCAGACCCTTCGTTGGGTTTCGAACTCTTTATCTCATTGAAGAAGTACTGACGATCGAACCAGATTGGGTTTTCCATGTTTCGTTTTTTGCAACTAGTTGAATTGCATAAATAGGATTTCACTGCTATTTTCTGTGAATGACTGTTTTGATCTGGGGGGAATTTTTCTTTTTTCCTTTTAAAAAAAATGATTTAATGGACTTTTTGTGTATAGTGGTGTCTTTGCATTTAGATCTTTTCGTGCTTTACCCGGGTTTGGAACCAGTTGAGAAGCCATCGTCGTTGTTGCTAGGAATAAAGTGGTGGATGTTTGGATAAGAGGAAAGTGAAAAAAAATGGTGTGGCAACCATAAAGCTCAAAAATGGGAGATGAAAAAGAGAGGAAAAATAAAAAGGGGGGAAACGAGGGAAAATGAAAAAAAAAAGAAAAAGGTACAAACTTAACTATCAATTGAGAGAAGTGGATAAATCCAAATACTAATTTTATATTCTCTTAAAAAAAATAACTACTTTATTGATTAATTTGAAGTAGGTTGCTAAGCCTCTTTTTTATATAGATTTTGAAATAAGAAAATGTAAACTTATTTAAATTCAAAAACAACCTAATTATCTAAGATAAAAAATTAAAAAATAAAACTAGTGATGTTTATTTATCTAAAATAAATAAAAGGATAAAAGCTAAAAGAATCTAGTTTATATTTAAAAGCATAAATAAATAAAAACTAGTTTAAAAAAACTTATTTATCTAAAACAAATATAGGATATTACAACTAAAAAAGATATTTGTCTAATTATTATAAATGTTGTCCAAAACTCAAATATGCCAGGATTTCAATCAAAAAATTGTTCAAATTTGACCTTATCTGTAACACCCCTCACCCGTATTCAACTCGAGATAGAGTTACGGAGTACTACCGAATTTATTTCACAAATAAACATACATTTCTCATACAATTTTACATTCCAAATATAAATCATTTACAATCATTCACATTGTCCTCAATACGAGCCTACGAGGCCCAAAGCATGCATTCAGAGTGGTTCGGGACTAAACCGATAACTTAGGAAAATTTTAAAACACTTAGAAAATTTTACAAAATACAAGGGACATACGCCTGTGTGGCACGGCCAAAGACACGCCCGTGTCACAGGCTGTGTGGACATTCGAAATGGAATCACATGGTCGTGTCCCAGCCCCTGTCAGACCCCGTGTAACTCTCTGACTTGGGTCACACGACCAACACACACGCCAGTGTGACTAGCCTGTGTACCCTTCGAAAGGACCACACACGCCCGTGTGCCAGGTCGTGTGCTAGGCCGTGCCAAACCTGTAGGGTATACTGACTTATGTCACACGGGTAAGTCACACGCCCGTGTGTTGGGTCGTGTGGAGCATACTGACTTGGTTTCTAATTAAACACCAGGGGACACGATCGTGTCACCTGACCGTGTGTCACACACGGCTGAGACACGCACCCTAAGTGCCAAATACATAGCCGAAGCTATCTCAATTTCATATCACATATAATGCTCACTCTTGAGCTATCAAAGGGTCTGCTCACACAAGTTGACGGTCATGACGTAGCTACACGGTGCTGCTCACACAAGCTGACGAGAATCCGCAACACATGCCGGATAACTCAGCCACCAGTAGGACGTACGGACTAGCACCCAAACACATAACCCCTAATGACATGTCATTTGTATCCTATCTATTCCTAAGGTTCAATCGGGATTTTACATTGCCGAATCTTCGTCGAACATTTCCGTAAGGTCGTATTCACAATTAATTCAATAATAAAGCACATGAAACACAATTAAATTAATGCTTATTAACATACAAACTTACCTCAATCACAAAAACGACGAAATGGATCAACTAGTCCAAAACTTTGTTTTTCCCCCGATCTAAATCCGAACTTCATTTTTCTTGATCTATATAATATCAAATTTAATTTATTCAATTATTATTCTATTCAATTTAGCCCAAAATATATATTATGGAAACTTTACACTTTTTCCCTAATATTTAAACATTTTTACAATTTAGTCCTTAGCTCATAAAAATACAAATTCATACAATTAGGTCCCTACCCGTGCTAGCCGAATTTCCTTTATTATTATAGTAGCCCATATTTTTTCATTTATTTCACATTTCTACCACAACTTTTCACATTTATCAATTTAACCCCAAATTTACTATTTTACCAAAAATCACTTTACAAATATTTTTTTTTATCTAACAACAACCATACATTTTCTATCATCAAACATCAAAATACATATGCATTCAGTTAATGGGAAAACCCTAAACCTTTAACAGTTTTGCAAATTAGTCCCTAGGCTAGCTAGATTAAGCTGCAACAATCTCAAAAACATAAAAATCATTAAAAACGGGACAAAATTACTCACATGCAAGGCTAGGAGTGAAGGCCTAACACTTAAGCTTTCATGGAGGTTTTCTCCTTCAAAAATTCAGTGGTATCATCCATTAAGGAAGATGATACCTATTTTTTTTCTTTTGTTTTAATTAGTTTATTTATTAAATTACTTAATTAACCTTAATGAATAACCTTTAAAACACTTAATAATATGTCCATATAAGTTCACTCAAATATAAAATGGTCTAATTACAACATAAGGACCTCCACTTTAAGGTTCTATAGCTATTAGACACCTTTAGCTAATAGAACTCAAGTTTTATACTTTACGCAATTTAGTCTTTTTATCAAATTGAACATTCAAATGATAAAATTTATTAACGAAATTTTCACACAATCATGCCATCATGCTGTAGACATTAAAAAGATAATAATAAAATAATTATTTTGACCTCAAATTTGTGGTCCTGAAACCACTGTTCCGATTTGACTAAAAACAGGCTATTACATTGTCCATGCTTGTATCATTTTTTTTATGAAGGCTTAATTGATTTTTTGAATTTTTCCTAAAGAATCTTTTACCATTTGGTCATATAACACCTCAATACCCAATTCGATTTTCGAGTCCGAGCTACAAGGTGTCACATTCATTGTCAGAGCAACTAGGATCTAATTATATTCGATTTAGAACCATTAAACATCCAAAATATGAGTAACACACACGTATAATACAATATGTAATCATTTACGAGTCTTATATGAGCTTACGAAAGCTATTTGCTAACCTGAGGTCGAATTAGGACCAAATTGTAAAGATTCCAAAATCTCAGGTTGACGCTGCAACTTCGAAGGTTCCTCGTCGCGGCGTAACTCACTAACTAGGTTTCGTCACGACGTTGAGAGTATGTTGTTGTGATGTGATTCTCTATTTTGAAAATGGCCAAAATGGCACAAACTTGCATCACCTAGTAATTCATTTCCATCAACACCAATTTCAATTTGAACCAAAATGCATTTCCAATATACATTTCCAACATTTTTCATCATTTACATATTCATTTGTAATTCATATTTATACATATCGTGTTTGAAACTTACGCAACTTCAAAACATTACCAAATAGACATATACATTTGAGTATGGTCATAAATAGTTCATATTCTCATATAAAGCATTTAATTGCCAAAACCATCCACACAATCCAACCATTTGATAATTTCTAATTCACTAGTCTAAGTTCTAATATGACATGATCATATATGCAAAAACTGAATCAACCTAGGTATATGCCATATAATGAAAAAAAAGAGACTATACAAACATTACTGAGTTCGGGATCGCCTTCTGCATGATGGAATCACTTTTCAGGGCCTCGAGATGAACCTAAACCTGTGCACAAGAAAACAAATAGTACGCTAAACATTAAAGCTCAGTGGTATTTCCATGATTCAAGTCAATATAATATTAATTCAATCAATTACATACATTCAATCTCAAATTCTAATATCAATAAATTCATATACAATTCATACTAATCCTTAATCATATATCAACATATATATGCCATAAAGTGTACCAACTATGTCAAATGGATCAATTATACATTGTCTCAATTAAGAAACTATATGAACATATCATACCAATGTCATTAGTGTTTATATTTCATTTCAGTATAACATATTTAATCATATCTGTTTTCCATTTTCAAATCGGATCACTTCATTCGCTAACTTTCCAAATCAGCCCTCAGGCTCGTTTAGTCTGTTCGCATGATTTTTCACATGCTATCGATAATCATATATTGTATATATATACCTTTAGTACAATTTCATAACGTTGAACCATTTCAAGTATCACTTAACCAAATCACAATTTATATTCCCTATTAACATGTCTCAGACTCAAATGAATATACTGATCCTAACCAACACATCAATTTGGTACTTAATGCCTCATTGGAACGTCCGAAGTAAATAGATTGCACCCAGCGCTCATTGGTATAACTGAATTAAAAGTTGTGCCCAACACTCATTAAAACATCCGAAGGAAAATACGTCCAATGCTCATTAACATATATTCAAAGTAACCCGTAGTCAATCTATCCTATGACATGCCAACTATATCTGACTTTGCCTAAACAGTTTATAGGGTAATCAATTATCTATTTTCATTATATAGTTCAATTCATATTCCATCATTTGGAATTCATCAATTCATCATATACCATAACATGTTTCAACTCAATTCAGTACCAATATCATATTTACGCTACTTTCTATTCTATTCAATTTAGTCCTCTATCTCGATAATCAATCCCAATCATATCAATTCAATTAAAATAATAATTATTACCTTACCTTAATGCCCAATTATGCAAAATATCACAAATATGCAACAATCAAATTGATCCCGAATCATAGAAATACAAGCCGAGATCTCGCGTTACTTGCTATCGGCTCTCGCTTTTCCCTTCCCTCTTGACGACCTAATGACATCTTTTGCTATGAACAATAATTCAATAAATAAACAATATCAAACTCCATCCATTTCACATTCAATTACAAAGTCAAACATATTTTTTAATTTATGCAATTTAGCCCCTAAACCTGGGATAAACATAACTTACGATCTAAAGCTTTAGACTAAAATCCGATTTCATATTTACTCATTAGGGACCTTATACTTTCTATTGCTACCAAAATTTCATAATAGTTTTTCATTTTATTCAATTTGGTCCATAATGTACGAAACTAACAATTAAGCTTTATAATTTAGTCCTTATCATAATCTAAGCTTAATTTCTATCAATTTCCCACTTAATTCATCCAATTCTCAACAATGAAAACTTATCAAAACTTCAACAATTGAACAATTTGATACACGGGCTAGCTAAATCAAGCTCCTATTAAAACACCCATCACCCGTCTCTATCGCCGGATTAGGATTATGGGATACTACAACAATTAACAGGATAAAAACATACAAATTCAATTCAAAATCTAATTTTAAAATAATTATAAATAATCATTTAATATTCATGCTCTATATACAAAAACGGGGCTTAAATTGAGCTTACGAAGCTCTAAGATCAATTCAGAGACAAGTAGGGACTAATTAAAAACATAACATAAAAGTAGGGCAAAAACAGAAAATAGGGGTTACATGGCTGTGTGGCCAGACTGTGTGATAGGTTGAGGCTGTGTGGTGCAATATCACATAGTCATGTCCCTAGATCGTGCAACAAAGTAATGCCGTGTATAAAAGGGTCACACGACCGTGTCGCCAAGCCGTGTAACAGATTGTGGTCATGTGTACCTAAAGTCACCAAAATCAAACAAAGCACGCAGCAGTGCCACATGCCTATGTGAGGCACATGGCCATGTTTCAAATCATGTGATAAACCGTGTGTGCCATATGGTACCTTAAAAAACAAGTCATGCATATGTTTACTTTCTTAAGCCTTAATCATATCGTTAATCATCCAATCAACCTATTCAAAACACACCAAAAACATATCAAAACAAGTCATTTGTCTAGTTCTAACCAACATGCCATAAGGCACCTTCACAAACAACATCCAAAGCTAATATTTAACTTCATTTCGTATCCAATTCATGATTAGTGGTGTGTCGTTGCAAGCACCAAAAATGACTTATACCTAAGAAATAATGAAAAGAATAGTATAAGGTAAGTAGGGTCAAATCCTCAGGGACTGGATCGCTATAGCTTTTTGTTTCTTAAAATCCTAGGCACAGTTGTGCTCAAGAAAAACGTCTAACCTGGGAACAAAAAACAAAATTAGAAATATGGACGAGTTGAAATTAAATAAATTGAAATTGCAATTGTAAAAAGAAACAGAGTTGAGGGAAGGGTTTTTCAATTTGAGTGATTCTAACCTTCGATTATCTTGATCCTCCTTGGATTCAATCATAAGCTTTTAAGTGATCCTTCTTATTATCGAACAAGCTGGTTATAGTGGAAGAGGACGCCTACGACCACTAGCTCCACTTAGGTTATAGCCTTACAATCTAGAGGAACCTGACTCTAGCAAACTGTCGCTTTTGTGGAACCATCTTACACTAGATCATCGTTTCTCAATGGCGAATGCCACGCCATTTTGTCTCTTGGGCTCTACAACCACTGACACAGTAAGTTAGCGAATCGACTGTGCAACCTTTCCAAAATATACAAAGCGACCGCCTTTGCATAATATGAAAATATTACTTTTGGAAGGACATGGACAAAAGCGTCAGTCTCGTAATGAAGTGAAATGATGAATACTCGTTGAGAAGGGTTAAGAGCGGGTTTTAAACCTCATAAACTCTTTTGGAGGAGCCTTGATAACCTTTAGCTAGATGACTTTTGTGGCTTATGCTTTTCGAAAAAAAAACACAAGTTTAATGGAATAGAATTTTATTGGAAAATAAAAGGAACAAAAAGTCTAAGAGCTTTGGGGGAATGAGGTTTTTACAGAAGTGATGAGTGTATATTCATGTTACTCCATCTCCTATTTATAGTACATAAAAACCTAGTTTATTCCTATTTAAACTCTAGATGATAATGTTTAAAAGATATAATTTGAAATTAAATCTAAATAATAATCCTAAAAATAAAATTCAAATTTAAATAAAATTTTATGTTCATAAATCGCTTCTTTGAAATTTTGCCCTAAGTCTTCTACACATTGTATTTTCGGCACCATTTCTTCTCTATTTCGCACACTGACCCATTTTGTCTTTAAATCCACATTTTTGCCCCAAAATTTATTTTTGCTGTCAATTTAGTCCTTACAAGATAAAAAACTATAAATAGCCTAAATTAGTAGGATCGTACTCAAAATATATATGTAATTAACACATAAAAGTATGTCATTTTAAAGTATTACCAATTAGCTAAACAGTGCCCTATAAAATACCAAAGTGCTATAACTTTCATCATCAAATAGCCAAGTCACAAACCAAGGCATACTCATCAATACATTTGCCATCCAAAATCAATACACATATGAACTATCATGACATCTATTATAGATCCCAACCACAACAAGATGAAAACCAACCAAAATATCACCTAACCATTCTTCCAACACAAGTTACAACTTATCAACGTTTCATTTCATTCCATCATATACCATACACACTCACATTCAAGATTTCCATAATAAACCATGAACAATAACACCATTTAACTTTCAAAAATACTTCAATTGTGCACACACACAAGGCATATATATATAACATTTACAACCACATGAATACATATGTATATCAATTTCACCTAGTACATGCCACAAAATCATAATATAATGTTTCAAAATTTACCAAAAGATGGCTGAATAGTGTGATCTTCAAACTAATTTTGTAACACCCCTAAACCGAGACCGTCGCCGAAATAGGGTTAAGAGGCGTTACCAAACATTCGGAGCATTTACAAACATTTATCATCATAACTTAACAATTTGTAATCAAAGAGTCCCTTAAATAGGTCTACGAGACCTAAAACATGCATTAGAAAGGGGTCGGGACTAAACTAAACACATACGAAATTTTTCTGAAATTCAAACATTTTTCAAAGTTACAGAGGTCACATGCCCGTCTGGGCAGGTCGTGCCCGTGTGTCCCAGCCGTGGTCGACACTAACTTATATCACACGGCCTATTACACGCCCGTGTGTCTGGCCCGTGGTCGAAACTGACTTGCATCACACGGCCAGTCACACGTCCGTGTGTCCAACCCATACGCGAGCCTGACTTGAATCAAATTACAAGTTTCAGGTACACGGTCGAACCACACGCCCGTGTGCTCAACCGTGTGGGCAATTATAGGCTACTTGCAAGGCCAAATTGCCACCTATTTTAGGGTCAATCCTACAAGCACAAACAAATACATTTCATACCTTCAAAATGCAATCAAAACATACCAAATCATGCATATTTCATCTTTTAACAATATCATTCACACCATATACAAAATCTAGCTCAATTTATAACAATTCTTATCACAACAACTCCCAATTCAATTATAGAATTTGTCATAAATTTAACCATCTCATTAGTCCAACTATTAGCCATCAAACCATACCAAACTATGCATCATATAACATGAACTACTTATTCACATCATATTCACATCCCATTTACAAGCTATATTACATAGCTTATTTAGACAACTCATAACATCATTTAATTCAACTAGACTATACATGCCATATTTAAATATGTACACATCCAAAAGGTACCAAAATTAGAGTTTGATAGTGTGGTGATGATCCTCGATGATCCTCGGGCCTTTCGTAGCTTTAATGATCTATAAAATAATGCAAACACACACAAAGTAAGCTCTCAAAAGCTTAGTAAGCCATATACAAATAAACTTATCATATACAATATTTATAACCATTCTATTTACAAGATCTTTAACATATCTCAATAGCATATTCATATTTCTTCCTTAGCTCTATTGTATCTAACCATTTGCTTGACAACAAATCACATCTTCATGTATCTCATTAGATCATAACACATTCTTATATATACCACATTTTGTCTCATCAAATCTATGCACATATCTCACTTTTGCAAATTCACATATACTTACTTTCATACTCAAACATAGTATACATTTCAAACGTACCTGAATCGGTTATACATTTCGCATAATCTTTCATTTCTCGGAATTGCCTGTTGAACCGTTCGAAATTCAATAGGATACTCGGATAACACAGAATACTCGTACAATGCCAACGTCCTAGACGTGGTCTTACATGTAATCAAATATCGATGTCACTGTCCCAGACAGGGTCTTACACGAAATTATATACGATGCCGATGTCCCAGACATGGTCTTACACGTAATTCTCAGTTCGATGCCAACGTCCTAGTCGTGGTCTTACTCGATATCACAAATCGGAACCCTATGTCATGACATATGAATCCTATCTATTCCTAAGGTTCGTACGGGACTTTTCGGACATTGACACATTGTCGATACTTTCTCGGTTTTCACATATATATCTTCCAAAACTATTCATCACAATTCAATATTATATAAACATGAATAAATCAACTTAAATACATTTATTTGTATATAGACTTACTTCGTATGGATATAAACGGACGGATTCGATTACTCGATCACTTTTGACTTTCCTCGATCTAAATCCGTTTTCTTTGGTTCTTGATCTTAATTTTGCTTGAACATAGCCGAAACCTAACTATCCTTTTTCTTTCTCTTTTCTTTCTATTTTCGGTTGGATGAACACACATAATGGCTTAATTATAAGCTTTTGTTATAATAATAACCTTATTAAATCATTTACTAATTTAGCATTTTAATTAACATATAAAATTTATATACATTAAGGTCATTTATCCCCATTATCATACATAATGGTTTAATTACTTCATAAGGCCACTACATTTACAATGACATAGCACATTCGTACTTTTAACACATGGCATGTTAATTTTACATTTTATACGATTAAAGCCTTATATTAAATTAAGCACACAAACGGATAAATTAAATCACGAAACTTTTGCATATGCTTAATCACATACTGTAAACACAGAAAATAATATTAAAATATTTTTCTAACTCGGATTTGTGGTCCTGAAACCACTATTCTGACTAGGGTCTAAATCGGACTATTACAAATTTGATCGCCCAATTCAGCAAATGATATATACAAGGAAACAGAAAAATGACACAGGTAATTGAGCTTAGTAAGTTCATAGTTTGAAAACATTATAACATACCTTATGATCACATTTATAATTTAATAGAATCATTGACTAAAACATAGTCCTGTCATCACAACCATGTCAACGGGTGAGATCTTTATATACATAAGTTATAAACCATTCAAACTATACAAGATCCTTCAATATCAAGTAACGATATAAAATCAGAAAACATGAACATATTTACAAATCATTCACCAAAGCATTATTTCCATGTTTCAAATACACATCATTATATCATTTAACCATCAAAATTCAGCCTGATGAATTACATGAACAGATAAGGATAAGCAACTATCCACCCAAATGTAACAGTCTGATTTATACCCTAGTTGGAACAGTGGTTTCGGGACCACGAATCTGAGTCCGAATAAAATTTTAATATTATTTTCTGTGCCGTTGATATGTGACTAAGCATGTGGTAAATTTTCGTGAGTTAATTTGTCCGTCTGTGTGTTTAATTTGACAAAAGGATGGAATTGCATTAAATGTGAAAGTTGCTTGCTATTTGTTAAAGTACTTAAGTGATGTGGCTTTTGAATGTTGTGGCCTTAATAGGAAAATATGCCAATAAGTGGTTAGTGGATGGCTAAGGTCATAAATGACCTTGAATTATATGTTTTAATATATTTGATTTAAAGGTTAAAAATGTCTTTATGTATTAAATGATTATATGTTTAATAAAAACATGAAAATGGCCACATTATCATCCTTTGTTAGCCGAAAATCAAAGAAATAAAAAGAAGAAAACCTTAAGTTAGGTTCGGCCATTTCAAGCTCATATTAAGGTGAGTTTTGTCTTCGATTTTTGATAATTTCTACGTTTTTGTAATCGTTGCTTTGTCTACTACAAAACCCATGTCTCAATTTGATGAATTGATGTTGTTCATGAGAAATGTCATTGATGCTATGTTGAGTTTTGTGATGATTTTTGGTGTTAAATTAAAGATTTGAGCTAGATGAACATACTTTGTTCTTGAAATTTTGATGAATTTAGCTAATTAGGGCTAAATTAAGAAAGTAGCAAATTGAGGGACTAAATTGTAAATTTGATGGAAAATATGGGCTTGAATGAGATGTATATGCATTCGGCTAAGTATGTGTATGTGTTGATTTTGTGAATTTGATGTTTTGAGAAAAATGGACTAAATTGATATATTGTGCAAATGTGTGGGTTAATTTGTAAATAGCCCCAAATATATGTGTATGGATTGAATTGAATGAATTAGTAAATAAAAGGGTTAATTCTAAATATGTTTAGATCAAGAACCAAGGAAAACGAACTTAGATCGCGGGAAAGCGAAAGTAATCGAGTAGCCGTTTTCATTCCGATAGATCGAATCCGAGGTAAGTCACTATGCAAATAAACGTACTTGTATGAAATTATATTTGTTCATATGACTAATGTTGATAACGGGTACTTATAAGAGGTTATGCATATCAATTCCGAGATAAGTTCGATTAAGTGACTAAGTTCGAGAAGTCCCGTACGAACCTAGGAATAGATAGAACTAGCTATGTCATGACATAGGTATCTGTTCTGTTTTTTCATGTAAGACCACGTCTGGGACATTGGCATTGATTTGAGACTCGTGTAAGACCACGTCTGGGACGTTGGCATCGATATGAGCTTTACATGTAAGACTATGTCGGGGACATTGGCATCGTATTGATTCGTGTAAGACCCTGTCTGGGACAGTGGCATCGATATCCGAGTGCATGTAAAACCTCGTTTGGGACGTTGGCATTGTACGACTATTCCAAGTTTCTCAGTATCCTACTAGATTCCTTACGGTTCAACGGGCAAGTCTGTGATCCGAATGGCTATGTAAATAGAGAATTCGTTTCAGGTATGTTGATTTGTACACCAAGTGTGTATATAAGGTAAGTATCTATATGATCTTACTAAGATGAGCATGTATGTTGGGATAATGATATGATATGTGGAAATAAGCATGAAAGAGCTTTGTATTTGTAAGACTTTTGAGTTGATGAATGTGGCAAATATGGCCAAGTACATGAACCCAAGCATTATGTTATAAATTGTTAAGAAATTTAGATGGATCAATGTACCTATGTGCACATATATGTCTTTCATGTTTAGTTTATTTGTATATGACTTACTAAGCTTTTGGAAAGCTTATTCTGTATGTGTGTTTTCTCTGTTTTATAGGTCGTCAAAGCTACTGAAGGCTCGAGATCGTCAAGGATCGTCATCACACTACTAAACTCATTTTGGTACACTTTGGAAATGTATATAACTAGATATGGCATGTATAGTCTAGTTTTTGGTATAAGTTGATGCATAGACTTGGTCATGAGATGTGATTAATTATTGGTTCAAAATTTTACCTTGATGAATGTGGTATGTGTGGTTGTTTTGGTATGGTTTGCTGCTCATGATATGGTCAAGTTTTTGGATAGGAAAATGATTGAGAAATGCTTTAGTTATATATATGTTTTGTCTTAAAAGTTGGCATGAATGAAATGGATATTGAATGTATAAATTGAATGGTCAATTTAGTATGTTTTTGGTTGCCATATATGCATGATATGTGCTGGTAGATGTTGCTTGTAGGTGAGACCCAAATGGGTGGCATTTTGGCCTTGAAAATGGCCTATAATGTCACACGGCCGTGGCACACGGGCGTGCCTAGTGACCGTGGGCTAAGTCAATAGATAGTAAAAGGGTACACGGCCTTGGCACACGGTCGTGTTTGCTGCCTAGTAGCCGTGTGATTTTTGGCAGGATCGACCACGGCCTGGGTACACGGGCGTGCTTAGTGGCCGTGGGAACTAAGTCAGTTTCGACCACGAGAAGGACACACGGGTGTGTCTAGCAGCCGTGGAGGGCACACAGTTTTCCCCCAGGGGCGTGTATCCCCTGTATTTTAGAAAAGTTTTAATTTTACATAAAATTTTGTATGTGTTTCGGTTTAGTCCCGACTTGATTTATAAACATGCTTGTGGTCTTTAGGACTCATTTAAGGGACATTATGCTTGATAATGATGAATGAATGTATGAATTTATGTAAATGCTTTCCGATCTATTCAGTAATGTTCCTAACCCTAATTCGGCAACAGATACGGGATAAGGGTGTTACACCAAAACATGCCAAAATGTTCAACCGAACCAATCTAACCAAGAACACGCCTGAAAACCAAGTGACAAGCCCCATAAACTTTACAGCTACCCCCCAAAAACACACTAGGATCATTGTACATATAACTCAGCAATCCGCAACAAATGTTGGATTCTGGTATACTCAGTGTATAATAATATATTATATATCATCATCTCATCACAAATCAATTCGGTACAGCGCGCAAAATAACCTATTGGCATGTCAATTGTATCCTATCCTATGTTTATCCGAACTTGATACATATAATCATATAACACTTACCGTTTCAATCCATTTTCTCACCAAATAATCATAACATTTAAATTTACATTCGCTGTTACCAAATTACTGAAATTTAATAATTAACATTACCAAAATACACAAAATAATACTATAAGAACTTACTAGGGCCAAACAACAGAGATAGCAATATCAGAGACTAGTCAACATTTTTCTCTTTTTCGTGATTATCAATCGGTTCTTGATTTACACAGTAATTTGTTTCAATTTATCAGCCTCAATTACATTGTAATATCCAATTTGATGCATATGAATTCCTATTAACATTTTTCAAAATTTTTATAAAGTTTTGCACTTTGTTCAATTTAGTCGTTAAAACTGAAACAAGCTTATTTTTCACAATTGAACCTTAAATCATGGTGTCGAATTCAATAACATCCTTATAAAACCCTTAAGAACTGAAATTTTACAAGAAAACGAAGCCAATTTCAACATTTTATCATTTTAGTCCCTAAACTCAAAACTAATCAAAATCACTTTACAGTATAATCATATTTCATCGCCAAGCTTCAAACTCAACCGTTAACATCTAAAAAGCTTTAAGAACATCAATGGTGACTTTTCAAAACTTCAACAGTATTTCAAAATAGTCCCTAGACTAGCTAGATTAAGTTATAATGATCTCAAAAACATAAAATTTATAAGAAACTGGCTCAATTTACATACCATGCAAGAGAAATAAAGCTTGGTCGATTCTCCCTTAATCAACAATGGAGTTTTCAATGGTAAAGAAAGCAAAGTGAAGAAGATAATGCTTGTATCTTTTGTTAAAGTCAACATAATTTCTTAATTACTAAATTAACCTTAAGTTAAAACTTTAATTTCTCTAATCCATAGATCATAACCGTCCATTACCACTCCTTATGGTCTAATTACCATGTTAGTCCTTCCACTTTAGCATTTAAGTATTTTAACTAAATAAAATCCACACCAATTGACTTTTATCGTTTTTCACAATTTAGTCTTTTTTTTCTTTAATTTACTATTCAAATGTCAAAATTACTAGACCAAATTTTAATACGACACTCTAGTAACCTCGTAAATATTAATTAAATAATATTTACGGACTCATACATTGAAATTATGGTCTGAAAACTACTATTTTCGACACCACTGGAAACAGGTTGTTACACCAATGATTTAATTTCCATAAAAATTAAAGAAAAACAGCTAAAGATTTACTTAAAGTTGATAGTCGAATATCAAAGGGTATCAAAAGTTTTTTCTTTTTCTTTGGTTATGGAGGACGACACCAACGTTGAAGATGATGACTTTCTCATCATTTTCCACTATCAAATAATATATATAGTATGATTAGTATGGTTAATTTTAATTAATTTACTTAATCAAAGTTTATTTTAATTCAATAACTTATTAACTAAACTTAATTATACCCATCAATGCCCTCCACTATCTAATGCATAATATTGGTTTATTAATCATTTTCGTCCTCTGGATAATTGCTATATAAATCTCAAACTTTTTTTTAATTAAAAATTTATGATGAATAAACTTTTACAATTTAGTCTCTAAACCTTAATTAATCATATTTTCAGCTAAATTATTCAATTTATCTACACACCAACTCCATAAATATACTTATTTATTATTTACGGATTTGTTTTACGAAAGTGAAATTCCGAAACCTAATTTTTCGACACTATTGAAAACCGAGTCATTACAAAACATATCGATTAATTTAATTTATAACTTTAGTTTAAAATCATCTATTTTTTTTTGAGAAAATTTAATTAATTATCCTAAAGTTAATATATCATCCTTAAGTTATCCTAATATATTAATCTTACATAAGTGTAAATTAAATTAATTCTAATCTTTTAACTCGACTGAATAAACCTTAAAGAATGCAATTATTAACCATGTCAAAACCCCTTCAATTTAAACATTAACCTCAAAGTAATAGGCAGCCAAGACAGCAAATTTCATCAACAGTGGCAAGCAACAACAATTATTTAAAACAAATGGAAACAAAAAAAAAAAAAAAAGAAAGAAGCAAATGACAGCAGCAGTTGGAGCACAACGCTGCAACAAATTGAGAGAGACGACAGCGGCAAACGGTGCGGCAATTTAGATCATCAATGGAGATTCATAACAGTAGCACTCTGGATGGGTAAGACTTGGACTAAAGATGGAGAGCAATATCAGCAAAACCTTGGGGAGAATGGAGAGCAATATCAGTAAGTAGCAGCAACAACAATAAAGGGAGGTTGTGAAACAGCTATTAGAGATGGTCACGACTAGAACATCAAAATTGTGGCAATCGGTAGCAACAATCAAAAGGCAATTGGATGCTGAAGACAGTGCCGGTTGGAGACTGAAACGGTAGCAAGAAATTGATGGTGGAAATTGGAGCAAACGACAACTTTTTGGAGTAGCAAATAGCAACAAATAACTTCAGCAAGGCGGCGGCAATTACTACTGCAGCTCAAGGCAACAAAGAACAAAACGGTGCTGAGATTACAGCCATTCGGTGTGAGAATTTGAAGGCAAAATTAAAAGCTAATTTTTAGACGCCAAGCCAGCAGCCTTATTATTATTACTGGTAGGTATGGTACCTATTCTTCGTTTAATTTTTTTTTTTTGTTTTGATTTAATACAATAGGTTAATTATTTTTATTGATATTTAATGTTAAAATTATGCATTAAATTTTTATATATTTTGTACATTTAAAAATTAATTTTTTTTATTTTCAGAAATTTATATTCTCTAATTTTTAAATTTAATTATTTATGTTCAGTTATTTCCACTATTGAAATTCTTCTAAAAAATTTATGGGTTTAACATCTTAAAATTAAAAAAAAAAAGTTAACTCGACAATTATGTAACAAAAAGAATAATTTTGAAAATGTTGATATGGACTTTTTTTATTAGAAACACTCATTTGAACTTGGCATAATAAAATAAATTTTTTGTTGAAATAATGTTTTTAAGAAAAAAATGACGGTCGACATTGTAATTGAAATAGTTAATAATAATAATATTAACTATTTAGATTAATTTATTACATTATAAAAGTAGATGGACCAAATTATGTAAAAAAATTAAAGTATATGGATTCAATCCAAGTTTCAGCATAGTATAGGAGTCAAAATTAAAATTTGAGCATTATCTTATAATGCCAAAAAGAAAAAAAGGAAGACCAAAAAATATGTTAGCCTTTAAAACCTTTAGGGTATTCAATTTATATATAACTACGTAATATCTTAATAAAAAAGTTATGGTCTAACTAATAATATTATAAAAATATAAGAACTAAATTATATTAAAAATTAAAATATAGAGATTAAATATGAAATTTAGGCATAATAGAGAGACTAAAACTAAAATATAAAAGTAGATAACTAATGTCATTGTAAAAGTAGATAGTAAATTATCTCAAATTAAAGTATAAAGATTAAATGCAAAATGTGAGCATAATAAAAGGATTAAAGCTGCAACTTGACCCTTATCTTATAGTTGGCGAAAAAATAACATGTGCCACCTTCCTTTTATATATATAGGCATAATAGAGGGATTGAAGTTACAATTTGACCGTTATTTTATAGTGGCAGAAAAAATGAACATGTGTCATAAGGAGGGCCCCCTTTTATATACACGATTTAATCTTGTACTTAAATTTTTAATATGATTTGGTTTCTATACTTTATATAGTATGATTAGTTAGTCGAAATAATTGATATCACGAAATTTAATAGGCATACATTCACCCCCGAAATTTAGTAGGCACATGTGTCTATGTTTGCAATCAACTACACCGTTTTGTCGTGGAATATTCACACAAGAACTTTGGTAAATAATTCCTATAGAAGAACTTTTATTGATTTTGATAGAAGATGAAAACTAAATTTGAACTAAGGTAATGAACTATGCAAGATGGTAGGAAATTTTTAAATTATAAATTAATATATGGTCAAATTGAATGTTGTCCATTAAAATGTAAAAGAGTTTTATTAAGTCCCTTAAAAGATAATGTAATCATAAATTAATACATGATAAAATTATATTTTAATCTCTCAAAAATTTATAATTCAATTCCGAAACTCTCTAAAAGAATTTTAGATTCGCTCTTGATCTCAACATAGTTCAGTTAAGTATTAACAACCTTTCTAGAAAAAATTGTAATGTTTATAAAAAAAAAAGATAATACAGTCATAGTCAGTATCCATAGCAATGGGGTAAAGTGGAGCACAATCGAAGTTTGGATCGTAATTTGATTTTCTCTGATACTTTAGACTATAGATCATCAATGCGAGCATAGGACATCACTTGATGGAATATAATTGACTCAAATGTAAAGTATATTTTTGGCGAGTTATTATTAGTAAGATGCCAAGCTATTATTATTTTGGTATTAAAAAATATTCAATTTAGATTATAATATAAATAGAATAAAACAATTTATGATAACTTAGTGTTAATATTGTGGTATATGAAATATAAATTTTATATAATTTATTAAAATTAATATAAATTATTTATAAAGTTGAATTTGAATATATAAATCATATTTATATTTTATAGTTAATATAAATGAAGTAAAATTTACCATTCAAACTGACTTTTTAAAGTCAAAAGTTAAATTTTTTAGTTTTTCGGGTTCTACCTGTTTACTAAAACTTTTGACTTAAAAAATTAGTTAGGTTTGTTTTAAAATTCAATGGTAAACAAAAGTTATAAGTTGTCTAATTGTGTCTTGCCATAAACACCATCAACCATACGAAATTAGCAAAATTTCAATTTTTTTATTTAATTTTAGTTGTTATGATCTGAGTATAATTTTATTCCATCTCCATGATATTCAAGTATAATTCTTTCAAAACTCTTTTAGCATCATAAAATAAAAACAGATCACACAAACACCATGCTTGTGGGAAAATGTACTTGAATTACTTTCTAAAGGATGAACATCATAATGGTAAAATTCGGATTTCAGACAGTTGAAAAGAGTGAAACTGTTTCAAATATTGATGATCAATCAGTTCTGCGATTTCCCAGAATCTAAAGCTAGATCAAATAGTAAGCAACCCTAACAAAGTCCATTAAGGCTATTCCAGTAATTTAAATTCCAAACTAAATATGAGATTCTACAGAACAAAGAACAAATATGCATTAACGACGAAGCCAGTCTGGTTTACATAATCCTGAGGATCATGAAAATTTAAGCTGTTCTTGTCTCAGACTAAGCATAAGAGCTAGGGAATGAAATGACAATCAAAGAAAAAGAAATGGTGTTTTAATGGTTGTTGAAGACTCTGTTTCCGTGTCGGAGTTACACTGTCTTCTCTCTGCCGACCAACTAACCATTGTTGGCAGCAGCACCTCATGTGAAGCTCCGATGAGGCATCTCTGCGTTAGATTCTGACATGTATTGCAAAGGAAGCACCTGATGTGCCTGAGAGCTAAAAAATTAGCTCCATGAACCCATTTGTCGCATTTCCTACACAGATACGCATCATCAGCTTGGCAATATAAGAAAGCCCTGGATTTGCAGAGCTCACACTTCACCAATCCTGAACCCCTGATTGCATTACTTGAGAGTGAGAAACCACCCTCTTTCAGACAAGAACTTGATGCGTTTCTTCCTTGTTGTAAAACTCTGCACATTTTTAGGACGACCAGAACTCAGAATGGAATGGCTAAGAAGTTTTGGAGAAAAAATAGCCAATTTATAGGAGATACACATGCAGTGTAATGTATACGGCAATTGGAACAATGACATGAATGGCCAAATTACATGACAAAATTGTGTTTTTATCTTTGGCCCTTTCCCTCGAAAGTTCTTGGGCATCAAAGCAAGCAAAAACTTTTAAAACTTGTGGCTGAGAAAATGCTTTTTGGCAATGTTATTATTCCAGACGTGCTTGAGAAAACAAAAATGAGTATGGAATCTTAAGATGGGATTCAATCAATCAATTGTACCGAAAGGGGCTAATCAGCAGTATATTTACAAGACTGCAATCATTTTTAAATGAAAAAAAAAGGGAAAAAGCTAGACTCGATTTAGGCCCCCAAGCATTCATTGAGATGCCCTGAAGGGACGTTATGAGCCATGATCTTTGTTGTTGAGTGGTTACCTTACAATGTCCATTTTAGTTGACCAAAGAAATAAGTTTGTTGTATGGACATGAATTAAAGATCTCTTGTGGGTGTGGTATCCACCAACAAGCAAGGCCCTCTCAATCATCACCTTTCAGTAATTTGTGGGCGTTTTCTTTTGTTATTATTAGTTTAAAGTATCATTCAATATCATTTTTAACGAATTATTAATAATTTTTAAATAAAAGTATGCTCGAATTTAAATTTACTTGCAACAACAATTATATTAATATTAATCAGAGTTTAAATTTGTTTTTATGGATTTAAAAGTATAAGATAATGGATAATCAATGGGTCCAATTTAACATATTTTAAATTTAACGTGGAGAAATAGAGTGGAAGGAAAGAATTGTCAAGTGGACAACATGGGTGGGGGTTGAGTCCACTTGTATGGTTGAATCTTGAAAAGCTTCTTCCCATTCTTTTCTGCCATCCATTGTGATTTTAAGTTTGTGGACTTGTATATCCCAAAAGGAAAATCAAATTGGGAATGCACGTACTCCCTTTATTATACTTAAAAATGACATTTTTCAACGTCATAATCAAAGAGATAGATAGTGAAATATCACGATTTTAACCTAGTCTTTAACTTACATCAAGGCATGCTATATAAAAATGTCGGTACATCCGAGCATAATAACTTATTTAGCCTTTTAATTTTATAAATAAAAAATATTTGAGTTCTTATTTTTTGTTTTTAACCTTCAATTTCTTATTGTTTATCAAATTACTTCAAAATGAATAAAAATGTTAACTGGCGTAGCACACACATTGATTGTCACGTGGATGTCACCTAAGCAAATAATTAATTATTTAAACTTTTAAAAATAAAAATTATTGAAATTATAAAAAAATATTTAATATTTTTAAAAATAATTAATTACTAATGTGACATATATATGGACTGTGCGTAAATGCCACATCGACAAATTTAGTAGAAGTTAATTTTATCATCTATTTTGAGATAATTTAATAATCAATATAAAATAAAGAATTCAACAAAGTGTAAAAAAATTAAATAAATAATTTAAACAATCATTTTTATTTAAGGTAAAAAACTAAATAAATCATTATGTCTTTAATTCCGAGTGTGTTGGCAAAATGCAAACTCTGGTTTAGCTGACGTTTGAGTATCAACGCAACATATTTTCTTCGTTTCATTTAAAAAAAAAAAAAAAGAAAAAAACAAGAGAGAGAGAGAATGAGAAAGAAGCAAGAGCATAATACCTATAAAGAAAACATTTTCTTTGTTCTTTTAAAAAATAATAACAAAAATGAGAAAGAAGCAAGAGCACAACAACTTTGATTCCTATATTATTATTATTATTATTATTATTATTATTATTATTTACTATCAAGTAATTTTTTTTTAAAATTTTAAAATGTTAAACCGGAGAATTTAATAGAATAATTTCAACTGTGGTAAGAATTGAATTTGAATTTTAAATTTAAAATTAGAGAATTATATTCTTAAAAATAAAAGTAAAAAGACTAAATTCTAAATGTACAAAATATATAAAAACTTAAAACATATTTTATCTTTTAATTTTTTATTTTATAATTTGACACAAATAAAGTATTAACCCGACGCTAACTAGACAACTATACTAGTAAATAAAAAGAAAAAGATAAGAATTCCTTTTGGTCCAAAAAGAGAGTGAAAAAAAATATTAATTTGAGAAAAGAAATGTATTGTTGGATTTCATAAAAAAAAATCATTATATATTTATTAAGAATTTATTATATTTGATACTTATTTATAGGAAAACACTTATATTAATGTAAAATTTAAGTGATTTTAATTTGATATAATTAATATTTTAACAACCCAACAATTAAATTTATCAAAATATTTGTATTTTTGGTTCATGTAAAATTTTTAATCAATATGCTATCATTATCATACTAATTTTAAAATAATTTCTATATTAATATATACAATTGTTGAAAGTTTTTTACATAAAATGAATAGTTAGAAAATTTTAATTTATGACAAACTTAGTATGCATGATAACATGAATGGAAAATGAAATATTATGGTTAGATTATTAAAATATTAACCATATAAAAATTTATGGAATTAGATAAAATTATGAAATAATGTAAGTGGATCTCTCCCCTTTTATTCAACGTGTATTATATTTGGTATTTTTTTGAAAGAATGTTTGATACTTTTTTTTTGAAAAAAATAGCTAACACTCGTTGTTGATGGTGAAAGACAAGCTCCACAAATACAACAAAGACTTTAGTCTCAGCATTAATAGAATATTATGACACGTTGACAATTGGCTTTGTCACAATTCAAGCACGACATATCTGGAGCGATTGCAAGCACTTAATACAATAAGGAAATTAGCTCAAGATAGTCCAAAGCGGCAAGCAAAAATTAACAAAAGAATCGGGCAATCACCAAACTAGAGAAGACAATAAAATCATTCCTAAAATCACTTGTAAAACTAAGGTTACATGCATAAATAAAACTAAAAAACGTGCTACAAGAGTAGACAAAAACTTCTAAAACTGAAGACTTATTAAACAATAGAAAAACAAACAAAAAACATATAAAACTTAAGACAACACAGGTCCAAATCAACATATGAAATAATTTATTATTTCACATGTTACTCTAAAAAACATAAACAAATTAAGAAGTTTTAGCGAATAACAGGCACCGTCTTCTATTCATCACAACTTGTGAAGAAAACAAAGATACCCACAAAATAGATCTGCAAACTGAAAAGAGAGAAGACACGTGTAGTGAATGAGAATAAGAAAAAAAGAAAGGGTTAATGGGAGAGGAAAAAGGCGGGCGATAGTCAGTCCAAAGGTTGGCACCGCTATTAAACAAAACAAAAAATAAGAAACAAACGAATTAAAAAAAATAGAATTTTTTTTAACACATGACAATTCTTTGACTATACTTGTGGCTTTAATGTAATAATAGTTTTTAAGAGTGTTTGATTCTTAATTACAAAATTTTATATTTAAAAATGAATGCATTGGGTAAGATTATTTTAATTTAATTGTTGAGTTAGGGTTTGATATTGAGTATTTGGATATTGGATTGGGTATCCAAAACCCACTACAAAACCACCAAAATCAATTAAGGTAGAATAAATTGAAATCGGCTTGGTCAGGCAAAATCGCAAGTTATGGCGTAGCACATTGGGATTGGAGCAAAGCAGACATGGAGGGTTGGTGAGATATTTCTGGATATAGACTTGGGGTTTAGATTAGAGTGTTTTAAGATAATGTAACCAGAAGAGGAATCGTATTTTATTGTTAGGAAAACGACGACTTTGCTTTGGCGGCAGCTTGGTTATTTTCAAGAAGACAAAGATTAGTTTGTGAAAAAGAAAAAGGAAAATTTAAAAAATAATAACAATAAAGGAAGAAAGAAACGTGAGCCACATTGTCTTTGAAAATCCATGTATATATATTTTTCATTTTATGTGTTCAAATTATGTGCCCATTTTTTATTGCTCTAGCAGTGCAATGCCAACATTCCAGTGTGGGGGCAATGTATTGGACAACCTAAAATCATAGCTAAATCCTCTTTTATATCTCAATTTAAAACTACTTAATTATTAAAAAACTATCCAAAATAAAAAAAATTAGAATTTTTAAGCACTTATATTAGATAATTCAATCATTTTAATCATCTCTTGGTTGTTAAAAAATCAATATAATAATAAATTTAATATTCAATTTTTATATATTATATTATTTTAGTCATAATTTTAAAAAATTAACCTTCAATACTTATAAATAATCTCAATTTAATCCTAATTTTAAAAATTCAAAGAATATATATAAAAACACCTACAAATTTCAAAAATAATATAATAATAAATTTAAATAAATATAATTATATTAATATTAAATAAAATAATTGTCCTTATCCCCCCTCCCCCACCACCATCGCTCCCATTTTTAAGCAACTACGCCTCTTGGAGAATGTAACTTACCGGCTATTAGCATTCTCTATTCTCTTTATCTCTCTATTTACACCCTACCCAAAATTTTCCCTTCCCTGTTTTTTTTTTTTTTTTTTCAATGCAGAAAACATGAGGCAAAAGAACTCCAAAGAAAAATAGTTATTTTAATTCAATCTTTGACAGACAAAATAGAAATTAAATCTATTTAATATAAATTTAAATATTACTATAAAATTTAAATTTATTGCTATATTTTTTTAAAAAATATTTTTTATTTTTATACATTTTAAAAAATATTATTCTTATATATTTTAAAAATATTTACATATCTTTCTAAATTGAGATCATTTATAAATATTGAGAGTTAATTTTTTTAAAAAAATTATGACTAAATTGATATAATATATAAAAGTTGAAGGTTATTATATCGATTTTTTTAACTACCACATTAGTTTCCGTTTGTAATTTTAACAGAGTGACCAAATTGACTGAACTATGTAATATAAATGCTTAAATTACAAACTTTTTTATTTTAGGTGTTTAAAGTAATTTTTTTTTGATAATTTGGTGACTCTGTAGTTTACTCAAATTTAAATAAGACAGTATTCTAATTTTTAAATTTTAAATTAGTTGGGTTTGGGCTGAAATTTAATTATAAAAATGAAATTAATTTTTAACAGTGAAAGGAGCAATAGGATAGAAAAATTAGTTTAAAATCTTCATTTTCAAATTAAGGGTTTGTAAATTGTAACCCTTTTTACACAGCTCTAGGAGAAGTGGATAGGTACTCCATAACTAACTTTGGAATCGGTGGTGGTTGGTTCATACCGTTTTTCTCCCTCGGCAATTCAAGTTCAATATACGAGATGTTAGTATTTAGGAATAAAGGCCAAATCATGATCCTCAAATTATCACGCAACATACCATACTTCGCAGCTTCACTGAAATCTCTTAAAAGTTATGATGATGTTGACTCACAGAACATAAGCTTGGAAGAATAAACAGCATGGAACATGACACTAATAAGTTGGGAGCTCTAAAGGAATCAAAGACAGCATGACATACTAGTTCGGATACCAGAGGAAGTGGCTACATTGGTTACACAAAATTTAATCGGCTTTGCCAATCTTGTCAAAAGCAAGCTGATACACTCACTTCTATACCTTGGAGCTCGAAATACTTATTTATTTTGGGGAAGGTGTAGAAATTAACCCATATATATTATACTTTGGATCAAAATTAATTTCTCAGATTTCACTACTATTTTGTTCCTCTTGACTTTTTTTTTTATTTAAAAATATTTGTGGTGTTGTTGAGGTATGATATTTTTTTTTATTTTAATTGTAACGCCCCAAAATTCGGTCTAGAAGTTTAGACCGAATTCTGGTGGTCACATTGACCACCGAAGTGATCGGCAAGCTATTCACAAATAAGTGGTCAAAATCTCATTCAAATGCAGCTTCGTTTAATATTTCAGAATTTAAAACAAAAAACTTCAAAATACGTTAAAATGTTCGGAAATATAAATCCTCAAAATAACAAATTCATTCCGAGACAAAACTCAACCTATGAAATTCCACAATTTAATTTATACCACAGTCCAAAACAGTTCAAAATTAAAAAGAGAATACTAATTATTTTGTTTAAAATCGTGACACTTTCGAGACCTCCGCATACCGAGTCCAGCGTTAGAAAACGAGAGTACCTAAAAAGAGGAAAACTAAGGGGGCTGAGCTACAAGAGCTCAATGTGAGTTCAAAACGTAACAAACGACAAAGTTACAAAACATAATATCAATTAGTAGTTCAATAGCGAAATGTACTTACAAGGCTATTACAAATCCGAAATGTAAACACAAAACCAATGTCCTAACCATACGTATCAAACAAAGCACATCATATCATTGCGAACATATCTTTCCAACAAACAGATGTTCGCACAAACAGAAGTATGTACTGATGCAAAACAGATTAAGAACAAACCCACCCCACCAACCAAACATCACTCTGATCCCCATTCACACCACGAATGAGATAAAGGTAGCCCAACCAACCATGCACACCACATAAGACCTCGAAAGGCCCATCCAACCCTACATACCACATATGTGGAACTAAGCCACATAGATGACAATATGCAGTTGAGCTGACATAAGTATCATACTATGCGGCAAATAGATGTACAGATGTATTACAGTTAAACTGCCGGATCAGATCAGACTTCCTTCTCTTCGCAACCAATCCCAAAAACTTTATGCAAATGCATGTATGCAGATAGACTTACAGAAACAGCTTACGGACAGTCAAACCGAATCAGACGTGCACACATCCAATCGACCAGGTTCAGAATCAGATATCACGATACATAATTATTAGGCAACATCACATTAACGAATCATTAAACTAGTGTAACGATTACATAAAACACATATCTTCGAGCCAAAACAGAGTCTCAACTACCCTTACTAAGGCCTAGCCAAGGGTCGAAACACACAGGAACACAATTAAGTTACAATCCGACTCAGAACCAAAATTTACGAAACAGGGCCACACAGCCGTGTGCGTCGGCCGTGTGGAAGTGCCTAGGCCATGTGGGGATCAACATGCCCATGTGAAGGAGGCACATGCCTGTGTGAAGGGAGGCACACGGCCATGTGACTATAACACACGCCCGTGTGACCCAGGAACATGGCCGTGTGGACAGCTCGTGTAACTCTCTGTCCATTTGTGCTAAAATAAGGTGCAGGGCAGACACGGCCGTGTGGAAGCCTCACACACCCGTGTGCCCACGGGACACGGCCGTGTGTCCAGAACACACGCCCGTGTGAAAATCGACTAAAAATCTCCAAATCAGCCATATGGCCGTGTGGCACCAAAATTGGCCTTAAAACCCTAATTCCCAATTGCACACGGCCATGTGAACCACCCATATGGGGCACACACCCGTGTGGCCAATCGTGTGGTCACGAAACCATACTAAAAACTGGTTGAAACGTGAATTGTCTTCAACACTAACCTCTAACCTTTTAATGGTTCATAAAACACACCATAATATACCGATTTTCATGTAATTTGTCAACTAAACAACACTTCAATTAACTAATTTCAAAAACACACATAAATTGCCAAATTTCACAATAATAATTCAACAATTCGTTATTAAATTTACAAGATTCCCGAACACACACCTGATATGTGATTTAAGAGTGCCCAAAACGATCGACTCCTCAAATCCCAATTCTGAAAACTTAAAAACCGACACACTAAATTATAAGCAACAACAAAATTGACTAAAACCAAACCTAAAACTTAGAAGGAAGCAATTCCTCCATCAAAGCAAGAGACACTTTTTACCCGATTTCGCAACCCAATTGAACGAAACACAAGTTCGGCTGTTCCAGAAATCACAATAACAAAAATGAGAAAAGGAAAGAATCAAAAGAAAAAGGGAAAACGTGGAGGGAGAGGAGCAAAAAGAATGTGCAGGGGAGATGAGAAAGAACGTGAAACTGTTGAGTTTTCATTTGAGATAAAAGATAAAATAAAAATAAAAACTAATTAAAAATAATCATTTTTAAACTTAAAAGAAATTAAGACTCAAAAATAACTCCCTAAAACATGCACATGAGGATTTGAACACATAATCTAAAGATAAATTAACGCACAACCAACCACCAGACCAACAAGTCCATTCTAATATCAAACCGTGAAAACAAACACAATTGTTCAACCTTCGTATTGACCCTAAATACATACACCATAACTTCTAACCCTGAATTTCAGGGTGTTACATTAATGTTACACTTAGATTTGTTCACTCGATCACGGTTCGATTCCAAAAAGAATTTCAATTTTGCGACGGCTCATTTTACAATTCACAAATTAATAAAAAAAACATATATTTTATATTAATATATATATTTATAATTAAATATGGATATAAAGTATTTTTATTATTTAAATCCAATCTATCCGAATCGACCTGATCTAAAAAACTCATGCCCAAACCCGAGCCGAGCTAGACTAATCACTCGGCCCATTAACAATTTTTTTTTTATTAGCACAATATTAAGGGTAAGAAATGGAGGATGACAAAATTGAACCTTAAACCGGTAGCCATGAAAAGCTTCAACCACTTGCCCCAAAAAAATACTAGTGAGTGTAATTATATTTAAGGAGAATATTTAATGTACAATTAGTACATAAGTCTCATGTATTATCAATAAATTATAACATGACACCTCATCATTAAATAAAACAAAAAAAAGTGGAGGGTTTATAAAAAAAATAATAATAATAATCAATTATAAATAAAAACTAACCTTAAAACCTAAATATGAGACCCTAAACAGTTAAATCCAATAAATCCAATTGTTATTAATATTTATTTATAATAGTTATGATTAATGTTTAAATAAAACCATTAGTATTTATTTACAAGTCCTCTATTTTTAGTTTAATTTAATGAGGATATGTTATGTTATTATTTACCGATGATGCATAAGTCCGAATGATGTATCAAATTTTATTCTTTATATTTATAGTATTTCATTATATTACATTACTATAACTTTTAAATTAAAATTAAAATTTGTACAAACTACTCTTATATTTTCTAAATTATTTCCTCATAATAATCGTATTCCGTCCAAAATTAACAAGATATCACGTATTTCATCACCTTCTCCCTTAAAAGGAAGCATCCATCCACGACGTGTGGGGGCAGGTGCAACAACTAGAATCCTTGTAATGAATAAATAAATAAAGCAAAATTTTGAAAACCAAAGCTTCCATTTTTCAGAGCAGTTCGTTTATCCATGTGTTCCAAGCAGTGTCGAGTTGAGTTCTTGGGGATTCGGTCTACCTGCGCCTCCAAAGCAAAAAAATTCTATATAATATGATATTATCCTTGTTCGTTTCACATGGAAGCCAGGAACCGTTTTCTCAAAGTCAGAATTCTGACTTTTCTGTGTCGGCCATTGATGAGAATTAGAATAAAAATTCTGTAACCAAGGAACCGGGGGGGTGTTGGAAGCTTATCTTTACATTATTTTTATTGTTCTTGACAAGTTCTTATGTCTGAGTCAAATGATCATGTGGGCAGCTCAGGCAATCATCAATTATTAGTTGCTGGTAGAATATCTTTTAATCCCGACAATAATCCACGCATAATCCGTAACAAAAATGGTTAAAGTTGTAAGAATGGACGAAAAATATTATTAATTTATTAACAAATGAAAGTTTTTTGGTATCCTGGAAAAATACAAGCTGGCATTTGCCAGTCGTCGTGTTAATTAAACCAACTCCAACAAGGAAATAACAATAAACAAAAGGCATCTTCCTTCTGAGAAAATGCATTTCGCGGTCTTCATTTTGCTGTATATAAACAATTGATCTTTCTTCCAACCCCACATATTGGATCTCAGTTTCATACTTTTTTACTCCAATCATTACCTTTCATAGCCAGGAAAATGGCAGTGCTCCGAACATTAGTTTGTTTGACAGCCATAGGCATGTTCATGGAACTTGCCATGGCAGCAAATCACACAGTTGGAGGTGCGAGTGGTGGCTGGGATACAAGCACTGACCTACAATCTTGGGTTGCATCTCAAACATTTGCAGTAGGCGATAATCTGAGTATGTTATATGTCATTACATACATACGTATATACAATAATGTACTAGCTGCATGAATAATTGTGTAGAAACATATGGTGCATTCTTAATGAATTTTACCGATTATCTGCAGTTTTTCAGTACACTCCGAACCATGATGTGCTTGAAGTTACGAAGGCAGGCCATGACTCCTGCCAGACTAGTAGCCCTCTTCAGACATATACCGATGGCAACACAGTCATACCCCTTACTTCTCCAGGAAAGCGATACTTCATCTGTGGAACACTTGGACACTGTAGCCAAGGAATGCAGATTGAAATCGACACATTAGCCACGTCTACGCCACCATCGGCATCTCCTTCTCCTTCCTCTCCGCCATCTGCATCTCCGGCTCCGGAAACTTCTCCCTCACCTGCAAATACCCCAGAATCAGCTCCTGGCAGTCCCTTATCCCCTGATGCGCCTTCAGCTGAATCACCCACTCTTGCTTCTCCACCTGCATCATCAGCTAACAAGAGCACTTTCCGAACATGTCTTACATTGGGGTTTGGCCTTGTGTTGATGGTGCTTTTGGCTCTCTAAGCCGATTCCTTTCTTTTCAAGGTTCTTCAAATAATTTTATTGTTGTGGAATGCTTTCAGTTATCTACTCAGTTGCCTTGCTTATTTAATTTGTGTAATGGACTCTTAACAATTTACTACATAATTTTGCAAAATAACGTTGTTAATGGGCAGGGTCAGTAGCAGTTAAACCCATTTTATGCTCCATATATGACGAGAAATAATGACAACATGCCATTTCTATATTCTTCTTCCTCCAAACTGCGATATGATCTGTGGGAACCATTCCCAAAACACACCAAACTCTTAACTCATGCGAAAATAATGAATAAAATGTCACCCACTCCTTTACTTGGGATAAATGTTGTATTTTACCCTTTTTTTTCCTTTACAAGTTACTTAAATTTCATTATCTAAAAAAGAAGTAATAGTTGCTACAAAAGAATACATTTCATGTGCATACATAATATATATAATCCTATATATAAAGAAAATGAAATTATATATTACATAATTAAAAAACAAGTTGGAGTCGAGCTTAGTACTTGAATATTGATATTTAATTAAACTTACTTTTTTAGTTTAATATTTATTTTTTAAACTTATTCAAATTTAGTTATGTACTCAAACTCTGAACATGTTCGATCAATCAAACTAAAAAAATCTTATATAATTTAACCAGATAAACTAAATTGAGTAGTGTAATATATTAAATAATCTTCCATTTCAATAAATTTCTTATCTACATTAATCTTAAAATATTCTATAAAATAAACATCCTCTTATAGTAATATAAAACTATGAAAATTGCTAATAAATTATCCGACCTTCACATGCATTAACATTATAAAAATAGAACACAGACCACAAGAATATTAAGCAAACAAGCAACCGTACGGAGATTAGAGTAGTTTGCATGTTAGTAATCAATTAATTTGGAAATAAAAGATAAAGGAGTATAAATGTAAGTTGAGAATTAAGCAAAGTGGCAAGTCAATTGAAAAGTTGAGAAATTTATTATTATAATAATTATATCTTTTTAGTTTATATTTTAAAATAATTATAACAATGATTTTTGTTCAAGAGTTGAATAGTTTGCGTTGGAAGACAACAATTCATTGATTCTAGACCTAACATTTTTTTATATATTATACAAAATGGAAAAGCAGAGATTATTACCATAAAAGGTTTATTGCTTATATCACTTTTTATAACCAAAAAACAAGCAAGGTCGAAAAAGAATGAGAAAAAAATCCAGAAGGTTGGCTAGTATGTTTATTACACTGCCACTTGCAACAACGGAAGGAACAGGCAGTGGTTTTATTGAAGAAGCAACATTGCTCAATGCCCATAAGCACGGAGAAGAATCCCTTACGATTAGGGCTGAGTTTTCGATCGAATCGTTTTAGAAAAAATTTCGAGTTAATCAAGTTGACGAATTATATTTTATCATCCTAACTCGATTTAAAATTATCTCGAATCGTGTCGAGTGAGATGGAATTCGAATCGAATCAAATCGAATATATTTGTTCAAGTTAAATTTTTAAAAATAATTTTGAGTCCTTATAACCACTGTCACCCACCGTAATAAAATTTGTCCACCGTAATTAAATTTGTTATTAACTTTCATTACCTCATAATTTATTTATTAATCTTTTATATATGAGTTAGCTTTTTTGCTTGCTTAATTGATTCAATTTGTTAGAATTAAGTGACCCAAATTCTTATTTAAATAAAATACAATGGTAAAATAAAATAAAAGAAGAATCCTTATAGAATTACACTTTTTTTATTTTATTTTGAATAAGGTTTTTTAAACCTTATTAAACTCCATCTATTTGATATTAATTAGAATAAGGAGTTTCAATCTTACTACACTCCTATTAGAATATGGCTTTATAAGCCTATAAATAGACATGATCTATTCCTTTTGTAATTGATTCGAATTCGACATAGTAAATTTTCTTCTCCTCTGCCCGTGGTTTTTCCCGAAAGGGTTTCCACGTAAAATCTGTGTGTTCTTTTTTTCTATTTTTTTTTCTTTTGCGATATATTGTCATTACCGACGTTATATTTTTTACAAGTTGGTATCCGAGCTTTCGGGTTTTTTTTTTTATCTCGATCACGGTAATGGCGTCTTTAAAGTATGAAATTCCGCTGTTGGATCGCAACACCAGATTTGCGTTGTGGCAGATAAAGATGCAGGCAGTTCTTGCACAGATGGATTTAGAGGAAGCCCTGCTAGGGGTAGATAAGATGCCTTCGACATTGACAGAGGAAGATAAGAAGCGCAAGGATCGAAAGGCGTTAACACAGTTACATCTGCATTTATCTAACGAAATTTTGCAGGATGTGATAAAGGAGAAGACTGCCGCAGCATTATGGAAGAGGCTAGAACAAATATGTATGTCGAAAACTCTAACCAGCAAGTTGCATATGAAGCAACGACTTTATGCTCATCGTTTGGAGGAAGGTGCGTCTGTGCACGAACACTTAACAGTGTTTAAAGAAATTCTTTCAAACTTGGAGGCCATGGAGGTTCAGTATGATAAGGAAGATCTAGGGTTGATTCTACTTTGTTCGTTGCCCCCGTCTTACTCAACCTTTAGAGACACGATTTTATATAGCCGCGAGTCTCTCACAATTGATGAGGTTTATGATTCTTTGACCTCGTATGATAAGATGGAGCATCTTGTGGTTAAACCCGACTCCCAGGGAGAGGGTCTTATTGTTCGTGGGAGACAAGATCGGAATGCTGATAATGATCGTGGAAGGACACAGGAAAGGAATCCTCGCGGTAAATCTGAGGGTAGATCAAAGTCTTCAAACAGAGGTAAAACTTGTAACTTCTGCAAGAAGAAAGCGCACATTAAATCTGAGTGCTATAAGCTACAGAACAAGATTAAAAGGGAGGCTGCGAATCAAAAGGGAAAACAACGAGAAAATTCGGTGAAGGCGATATTGTAGAAGACTACGGTGATGGTGAACTTCTAGTCGTAAGCCACATCAACAATTCTAAAGAGAGCAAGGAGTGGATACTTGACTCAGACTGTACCTTCCACATGAGTCCCAATCGGGATTGGTTTACAAATTACGAAACGGTGTCTGAAGGTGTTGTTTTGATGGGAAATAATGCTTCGTGTAAAATCGCAAGTGTTGGAACAATTAAAGTTAAGATGTTTGATGGAGTTGTCAGAACACTTAGTGACGTATGGCATGTTCCAGAATTGAAGAGAAATTTAATTTCGTTGAGTACTCTTGATTCAAAAGGGTATAAAACACAACTGAAAGTGGGATGTTGAAGATTTCCAAAGGTTCCCTCATTGTGATGAAAGGGCAGAGAAAGACTGCCAAGTTATATGTTTTGCAGGGTTCTATGTTATTGGTGATGCCAGCTGTCGCTTCCTCTTCTTTGTCGATAATGATATTACTAAACTTTGGCATATGCGCCTAGGGCATATGAGTGAGAATGGCATGGCAGAATTGAGCAAAAGAGGACTTCTTGATGGGCAAGGAATTTGCAAATGAAGTTACTGTGAGCAGCTGTGTTTTTGGGAAGCAAAAGAGAGTTCGATTCACGTAAGAATCCATAATATCTGAAGGAACATTGGAGTATATTCATTACGATCTGTGGGGGCCATCAAGAGTGCCTTCGAGAGGTGGAGCTAATTATTTGCTAACTTTTATTGATGATTTTTCCAGAAAAGTTTGGACATTCTTCCTGAAGCAGAAAAGCGATGTGTTTTTTGCATTTAAGTCTTGGAAAACTATGATTGAAAAATATATGGGAAAACAAATAAAATACCTCCGCACAGACAATGGCTTAGAGTTTTGTTCTGATGAGTTTAATAATTTGTGTAAGTCAGAGGGAATCGTGAGACACTTGACAGTTCGTCATACTCCACAACAAAACGGCATTGCAGAACGAATGAACAGAACGATTATGGAGAAGGTTCGATGCATGTTGTCAAATGCCAACTTACCAAAGTCGTTTTGGGCCGAAGCAGCCTCTACTGCATGTTTTTTGATCAACCGATCTCCATCCGTTGCCATTGAGAAAAAGACTCTATAAGAGGTATGGTCTGGTAATCCTACTAATTATTCTGATTTAAAGATCTTTGGGTGTCCTGCGTATGCTCATGTTAATAATGGAAAATTGGAACCAAGATCCATTAAATGTGTTTTTCTTGGTTATAAAATTTCGTGTAAAAGGGTATAAGTTATGGTGTCCTGAAAATAGAAAAGTTGTGATTAGCAGAGATGTTGTTTTTGATGAAACTGCTATGCTACCTAACTTATCTCTTAAAGACTCTTCCAATAAAGAAAATCAAAAGCAGGTGGAGCATCAGTCTAGTACAGAGTCAACTCCTCAAGCCAATACAAAAATTGAGAATAGAGTTGCTTCTTCACCACAATACTCTATCGCCAAAAACAGAACTAGAAGAGAAATTAAACCTCAAAGAAGTATGCTGAGGCTGACCTAGTTGCTTATGCTTTAAATGTGGCTGAAGATATAGATGCAAACCAAGAGCCGTCAAATTATTCTGAGGCGGTTAGCTGTGAAGACTCGGAAAAGTGGATGTTTGCTATGCAAGAGGAAATAGAATCACTCCATAAAAAACAAAACATGGGATCTTGTGAAGCTTCCTAAAGGTAAAAAGGTTGTTCGCTGTAAATGGGTGTTTAAAAAGAAAGAAGGGACTCCAGGAGTTGAAGAACCCAGATATAAAGTAAGGCTTGTTGCAAAGGGTTACAGTCAAATTCCAGGAGTGGACTTTACAGATGTGTTCTCCCCAGTTGTGAAGTATAGTTTGATTCGAGCTTTGCTTGGTATTGTGGCCATGCAAGATTTGGAGCTTGAGCAGTTAGATGTAAAAACTGCATTTTTGCATGGAGAGCTTGAGGAAGATATTTACATGCAACAACCAGAGGGTTTTACAGTCTCAGAAAAAGAGGACAATGTTTGCTTGCTGAAAAAGTTTCTTTACGGTTTGAAACATTCACCAAGATAGTGGTACAAGAGGTTTGATTCCTTTATGACTTCTCATGATTTTAAAAGAAGTAGTTTTGACAGCTGTGTTTACTTTAAGAAAAGCAGATGATGGTTCTTTTGTGTATCTACTTCTTTATGTTGATGACATGTTGATAGCAAAGAAAAGATAAAGGAGAGATAAGAAAGGTCAAAGCCCAACTAAGTGAAGAATTTGAGATGAAAGATTTAGGACCAGCAAAGAAGATACTTGGTATGGAGATTCTCAGAGATAGAAAAGCAAGTAAATTGTACCTAAGTCGGAAGGGTACATTGAGAAAGTTCTTTGCGAGTTCAATATGGAGAGTGCTAAACACGTTAGTACTCCTTTAGCGTGAAATTATTTGAGACTTTCATCGACTTTGTCTCCACAATCGGATGATGAGATTGAGTACATGTCACATGTTCTATACTCTAATGCTGATGGGATCTCTCATGTATGCTATGGTCCATTCACGTCGGATTTATCATATCGCGATCGGTGCGATTAGCAGATACATGGCGAATCCCGGTAAAGAACATTGGAAAGCAGTTTAGTGGATTTTAAGATACTTACGAGGCACTACTGATGTTTGCTTACAGTTTGAAAGAACTAGAGATGGAGTCATTGGGTATGTTGATCTCGATTTTCTTTGGAGACCTTGATAGAAGAAGATCTCTCACTTTGGTTATGTCTTTACAATCGGAGGTTGTGCAATCAGTTGGAAAGCTACTTTGCAAACTACGATCGCTTTGTCTACTGCTGAAGAAAGCGAGTACATGGCGACATCGAGGCTTGTAAAGAAGCTATTTGGTTGAAGGACTCTTTAGTGAGCTCAATGAAGACCTTCAAATTAGCATAGTATTTTGTGATGATGAGTGCCATCTTCCTTACAAAAGATCAAATGTTTCATGAGAGAACAAAACACATTGATGTTTAGGTATCATTTTGTTCGTGATATTATTGCTCGTGGTGATATTGTTGTAAGCAAAATTAGTACTCATGAAAATCCTGCAGATATGATGACTAAGTCACTTCCTATAACCAAGTCTAAGCATTGCTTAGACTTGGTTGGTGTTCATTGTTGAAGTTAAACCCTTAAGGGGTTTTATGGAAGAGGTGGAGAACTTGTTCGTTGAGAGTTCGCGATGAAGAACTTGTTTATTGAGAATTTGTGTCAAGGTGGAGATTGTTAGAATTAAGTGACCCAAATTCTTATTTAAATAAAATACAATGGTAAAATAAAATAAAAGAAGAATCCTTATAGAATTACATTTCTTTTATTTTATTTTGAATAAGGTTTTTTAAACCTTATTAAACTCCATCTATTTGGTATTGATTAGAATAAAGAGTTTCAATCTTACTACACTCCTATTAGAATATGGCTTTATAAGCCTATAAATAGAAATGATCTATTCCTTTTGTAATTGATTCGAATTCGACATAGTAAATTTTCTTCTCCTCTGCCCGTGGTTTTTCCCGAAAGGGTTTCCACGTAAAATCTGTGTGTTCTTTTTTTCTATTTTTTTTCTTTTGCGACATATTGTCATTACCGACGTTATATTTTTTACACAATTATCTTCAGGTTCTTGTCACTATGTATTTTCAAATTAAAAAATATATTGAATGTAAAAATGTGATTTTTTAATAAAAATTATTTTAAAGATAAAATGTGAAATTGATACTAACATAGAATTTTAACACGAATATTTTATGGCATCATAATTCAATTTTAATATAAATATTCAATATGTTTAAACAGTTCAATAATATAAATAATACAAAATGTGGAATTTAATTTAATAATATAAATAGTAGATATAAATAAAATTATTACTATTTAAGTTTAGGGATTTTTTTGGATGATTTTGATTTTTTTATTTAGGGGTAAAGGGTGAGAAGTAAATGTTTAGGGGGGAAATAAAAAGTTTTGGGGAAGTAAATAGGTGGAGTAAAATTCTGAAGAGAAAATATTAAAAAAAAATTTGAGAGGGGAATGAGTTTAGGGTAGATGGGAGGGGAGTAAAAGTAATAGGGGGAAAGTAGGAGAGAGTAAAGATTTTGGGAGAAAATAAAAAGTTTTGAGGGTTTTGGGGAGTAAAATTTTGAGGGAAAGTAAATAGGAAAGTAAAATTTTGGAGGGAAAATATTAAAAAAATTGCTGGGAAATGGATTTTGCGTAGATGGGGAGCTTGGGATGGAAGGAGAGTAAAAGTTTTGGGGGGAAGTGGAAATAAATAAAAGTTTTGAGAAAAAAGTAAAAAGGTTTGGGGATTTGGGATAAAAATGTAAAATATTATATTTTGATATTCGCTTTATTCGAATTATTCGAATTCGAAAACTCAACTCGATTCGAACTCAAAATTTGAAAAAAAAATCAAGTTGACTCGAATAACTCAGTTCGTTTAACTTGAAATTCGATTTTTTTATCGATATTTTCGGATCGAATCGAATTTTGCTCACATCTACTTATGGTTGCATCTTTTAAATTTTGATAGAGATAAAGGATGTCAAGTCATTGATGTCTTTTTAGAATCTTGGGTTGATAGGCTCAGGCCATGAAACAAACTCCGATCCACACATTATTCATGTTTACTTCAAAGATAAGTACACATGCAAGCGCTTTGAGTCTTCACTGTTGCTCCCCATTGCTAGCTTTCTTTCCCCTGATCAAGACTTTTTCCGTCCTCTTTTAAAGCCCTTGACT
Organism: Gossypium bickii; assembly: GCA_025503065.1. Classification (NCBI taxonomy): domain Eukaryota; kingdom Viridiplantae; phylum Streptophyta; class Magnoliopsida; order Malvales; family Malvaceae; genus Gossypium; species Gossypium bickii. The sequence continues at coordinate 90,609,712 of CP106716.1, forward strand.
CCCATTTCAGATTCTCTAGTTTGTTTGTGTTTTTATATTTCCAAATACTATAATTTTCACCTCTCTTCTTTTGAGTTTTTTTACTTTGATCTAGATTTTTGACTATTGGATCATGGCTAAAATTTGTTCACAGCCTCTGTTCACTATGTTCTCCATCCCATCGTTGGGATCTCAGAAACGTCCTCGACAACCTCTCCAATTAGCCATTGTCGATCCTTTTAGCCAAGAGCCATTGGGTTTGAAAAGCTTCCATGGCGGTTGATTCTTTGGCTATTGAGCAGTCAATCGTCACTTTCACTTGCCAACTCTGTTGTCCTGTCCTTTGGTCATTGGCCATTTTTTCAATGTGATGTGGGTTAAATTTGAAAATAAAAATGTTTGACCTTGGGTTAGGTCTTTGCCTTCCTCGTTAGAAGCTTTGCTCGAGTGGTGTCGGCTAGCTTGCATGGCGACTTTTATGTTTTTTTTTTTGAAGATTGTGAAAAATATATTATATTTAAAAATTATGCAAATCAAATTCTTAAAATTGCATAAATAATTATTTTAGTATTTTTAAAATAATATGATTTTCATAAATTTAAGAAATATCTGAGATAGAAATTGAGTTGACTATTAGGCTTGATGAAAAAGAACACTTAATAAATTGATTTCTCTATCTTTCCTTTTCCCTTAATCACACTAATCCTAAGTGATGGAGGCTATAATTTTTATTGTGTAATTTTGTGTGTGTGAAACGACCCGTTTTCAGTGAAATCGGAATAGTAGTTTTGGGACCACAAATCCAAAGTCAAAGAATTTATTCTAATATCTATAGCATGATAATATGATGGTATAAAAATTTCATTAAGAAATTTTACAGTTTGTACGCTCAATTTGTAAAAAAGGACTAAATTGCGTAAAGTGTGAAAGTCGTGTTCTAATAGCTAAAGGTGTTAAATAGCTATAGAACTTTAAGTGGAGGTCCTTATTTGTAATTAGACTATTAAATGAGTTTAGTGGATGTGCATGGCATGGTATTTATGAAAGTTTTTAAGTTAGGTAAGGGTAATTAGGTAATTAGCCAATTAAAGATAAAAATAAAATAAAACAAATTAGTTATCATCTTCACACATGCATGAGCTGAAAATTCCAGCAAAGAAAACACCATTGAAGACCTTCAAAGATTCGGCCAAGCTCATCCTTGCATATAGGTGCATTTTTGTCTCATTTTTAATGATTTTTATGTTTTTGGGATCGTTGTAGCTTAACCTAGCTAGCCCGAGGACTAATTTGTAAAATGGTTGAAGGTTTAGGGTTTTACCATTGATAAATATGTTAGATTTTTGAAGTTTGATGGAAGAAAATGAATATTTGTTGTTAAATAAACAACTTTTGATAAAGGAATTTTAATGAAATTACCAATTAGGGGTTAAATTGTGAAATGTAAAAATTGTGTGTTAAATGTGTGAATTTGTGGAATCTGTGGGCTGCTATATGCATATAGTAAATTCGGCTAGGCTTAGTTGGTGATGAAATTACATGAATTTCATTTTACGAGCCTAGAGACTAAATTATAAAGATGTCAAATGTTTAGGGGCAAAATGATAATTTTGCCATAACATGAAATTTGGATTGAATTGATTAGAATACTGATTGAATGAGTTAAACTTGATTATATAGATCAAGAAAAGCAACATTCGAAACTAAATCGGGGAAAAGATAAAGTTGTGGACTAAACGATCGTATTTCTCCGTTCGAGTTTGAAGTAAGTTTGTGTAGATAAATTGTGTATTTATATGTTTTAATTAAAATATATGTATGTGAATAGTTTAATTATTATGTATAATTATCAAGCACATAACCAACGATGCATGAAGAATACCGAGCCCCGTTTGAACATTAGAAATTCGTAGGATACAAACGACATGTCATTAGAGTTACCGTTTTGGTTGAGGTCCTGCATTTGTTGCGGACTCACCACAGCTCGTATGAGCTTACCGATATTCAGCTCGGAGGAACTTACCATTTATCGCTCGTATGAGCCTACATGTACAGGAATTGACAGATTACAGTTTAGTACACCTCGTGTGTACTACCAGCGTATCTAACAAGATTTTAAGTGGTTCAACGGGCATAGTGTTATTATGAGATTATACAAGTTCGATATGAACTATTACAGGTAGTTACTTGGAGATGGTTTTTATATATATGATATATGGATATACGGTATAAATGTTACATGTACATGGACTGTTAATAATTGTTGAATTCATACATAATTGTCAGTTTTTTATATGTATACATGTCTAACTTGTGAATGGTTATGTGATAGGCTTTAGCCAAATTGAATTGAGTTGCTTACCTAAATTTGTGGTTATATGGTAAGTTTAATTCTATGTTTTACGAACTTACTAAGCTTAATTGCTTACTTTGTTTATTTTTCATGTTTTATAGTGCTTCAGAAGCTCGCTCGGCTTGGAAGTTGTCGGAGATTGAGTCACACTACCGAACACTTATTTTGGTACTTGGGGCTTTATATTTTGGTTAAATGGCATGTATAAGTATTTTGGCTAATGTGGCATATATGTTTGTTGTGTATTTAGCCAATTGATTTGGCTTATATGTTTTGATATGTAAATAAGTGTAAATGGCCTTATGATATGTGGTGTATAATTGCTATGTGAATGCCTTATTTTGTGAATTGGTATTTAAGGTACTAAATGGTTGAAATTGAGATGTGGCATGCATGATAAGTTAGGCACAATGTCTCACATATGAGTTTGACCATTTAGGTATATTTTGGAAGTGTGATTTGTATGTTTTAAATGAGTCAATGAATGTATTGATGGATATCATGTTGTATGTGTGGATATTACATGTTATAACTTGACATTGGTTGGTTTTGAATGCCTATTTATGCCATGGTTGTATGTACATTGTTGAGCTTAAGTTGGTACCACATTGGGTGAGAAAATATGGCTTGGAAAATGACCTCTTTTTGTCCACACAAGCGTGTGTCTCAGCCGTGCGTGACACACGACCAAGTGACACGGCCGTTTGTCCCCTGATACTTCAATAGAATTCAAGTCAGTAGCTTCACACGACCTAGCACACGGGCGTATGGCTTGGCCGTGTGGCACAAGTCAGTATACCCTCCAATTTTCACATGGCTTAACACACGGCCTGGCACATAAGTGTGTGAGGCCATTTTGAATGGTACACGACTTGGCATACGAGCGTGTGAGGCCATTTCAAAGGGAACACAGCTTGGCACACGAGCGTGTGATCTGGTTGTGTGACCCAAGTCAGCGAGTTACACGGGGTAGGACACGGGCTGGGACACAGCCGTGTGTCCCCATTTGGAATGCCTACACGGCCTGAGATACAGGCGTGTCACATGGCCTTGTGAAACACTTGGCCTAGCCACACGAGCATGTGTCCCCTACACTTTAAAAATTTTCCATTTTTTCTAAAAATTCCTTAAGTACTTGGTTTAGTCCCGAACCACTTTTAATGTCTATTTTGGGCTTCGAGGGCTCGTATTAGGGACTACATGAATGAATTTGAATGGTTTTTGTTTGGAAAGAGAAATGAATTTGAAATGTTTGAATTATAAGTTCGGTAATGCTTCATAACCCTGTTTAAGCGTCGGATACGAGTTAGAAGTGTTACAGTGTGTAGCCTTAATAAGTAGAAGAAGGATCAATTTATAATGATCAACTTTTAATTTAATACAACAATCAAATAATTGAATTAATGGATAGAATTTAATTTCTATTAAAAGTAAAATCTTAATCCCTTTAAATTGAGTTAAAAAATCTTAAAATCTCTTACTTGGCTCAATATGATAAACATAAACTTTAATAAAATAAATATTGAACACGCATAAAAAAAAGCTCATCATCATTGTCATATTATAGTAAATCACAAATATGAGTTATTAAGATTGTATGTAGCTTAAGTTATATACTTCATTCCATATACTACAACATTACAACTCAATATAATAAGTTCTTAAGCAACTATATGTTAGATCTAATGCAACAAGTGTAGTATTTTCGTCTATGTACACTTGTATTTTTTCAAATAGCTTGGTTTAATAAAAATATCCATAAATTACACTAATACACTTATATACTATCCTCAATGATTTTTGTACGCAAAGCAAAATGGAAACAAATATTGGCTCACTGGTTATCTAATATTTTACTAATACTAAGTGGGATTACGTAGTTAGATCGTAATACAAAAAGACAACTTATACTAGTAGATGAACCTAAAACATGTCCTTAGTCTAATCGAAAATGAGCAAACTAATTGAAAGATTAATATGATGTCTATCAAGTCTAGTTGGGGAGATGCTTTGTCATGAGCATCAGAGTAGATGACTCCTAGAAAATAAAGACATAGATGTGGCTGACTAGACTGATAGTACATTGGTCAAGACCCAAGTAGAATAGACATTAAATCTGTTTATGGATTTATTAACTTGTGACATTCATAGTATGTGTGACTCGTATACTTTGATGTAAGTAAAATCCTGAGTTCAAATAGATAAGAAACCGAAAGTTGGTGCATTGGGCATATTACTTTTGTAGTATGTAGCATCATTCACAATTGTGGAATTCATAAACCAAGAAATTGATAAATGGTATCTTCTCATTAGCATTATATAATAGATGGAAAGTAAACGTAGCTACTGGTAGTTTGTCTTTGTGATAAATGACTTAATTACTATTTGATAGTAATTGACTTTTCATGAAGAAATATGTAATGATTACCATGAGATAAAATGGGATCATATTGGGAGAATAAATTTATCCTAAAATGATTAAGGATATCCTATAAGGGTAATACACTTATGACAAAGTCATTGGACGAATACTGGTTGAGTAGTTTTCATAATGGTATGTAATTAGGGAGAGTTCAGTTATGATACTATAGTAGAATGACTTCATGACTAAATGAGTTTAAAATTAATAGGAGAAATTTTGAAACTTAATTATAAATCGTTTAAGCCTTAATTATATATATCCAATTGGTCTTTCTGCTAGCTCGTTGAAACTAGAAATGAATTGCATAAAAAATCAAATGAATAGAAATAATAAAGTTAGAGAAATATGTCACATTCAGAAACGAATGTGTTTTCATCATTCCAATTAGCAATATTGACCTTGTGTTTTCATTTACTTGACCCCTTTTTTCTTCCATTGGGGACAATCGAATTTGATATTTCTCGACTTTTTGCACTCATAGCAAATTATGGGATCTTTCTCCTTGGTGGATTCAAGTTTTAATCATTCCTTTCTTTAAAACCTTCTTCCCTTATTTGATTTTATGAATCTCTTGAATCTTTTAGAAAACATGGCCATTTATTTATCCTTATCCATTTTATCATTCGATTCGCTTTCTTTGTTTGTAGTGGATTTGAGGGCAATATTGATCTTTTTCCTTTCAACCTTCTCCTCTTCTGCCCTTTTTTTGAGTCATCTCATGAATAAGCAAAGAACTAATAAGCTCGTGTAACCAAAGTGTTTTCAAATTCTTTGCTTCTTCTATGGCGGTCACCTTAGCTTCCCAAGACTTTGGCAAGTTTCTTAGCATATTTCTCACAGTGACTCTAGCTTGTCCCATATATCCTTTGCATTGGAACAATATGACACCCTATTCTATTCATCGAGACCAAGTGCACAAAATAACGTATGCATGGCCTTAACATTTAGTTGAGTACTCATATCTTTCTCACTCCACTCTTTCTTGCTTTTTGGCACCAAAAGTTTTCCTTCTTGTTTTTGAGGGATAAAGGGACCATCCATAATGATATTCCAAGCTACAAGATCATTGGCTTGAATGAAGAGCATTATCAACATCTTCCAATAAGAGTAGTTGGCTCAATTGCAGTATGGATGCTTTGAGATAGATTGAGATTTTCAATAGAAAATTGACCTGGAAGTGGACGTCATTCTTTATAGAAAGTGTTGATGATTGTTTGAGCTTCTTCAAGGATCTTATCTTGATTGTTAAATCGTCTTTAAAGATTAGCTCTAGTACTAATTTTTAGCTCGATCAATCAACGTAAATAGCCAAGAGAGAGTGAGTCCTTTTAAAAATTTGTGGAAGTAAGACAAGAAAATTTGAAACAATGAACACAAGAATTTAAAGTGGCTCGGCCTCAATTGCCTATTCCATTACCTTAGCTTTCCATCGCTAAGGATTTTCTCAAATTCACTAATTTGATTCAACCTTTGGGGACAAGGTTTAACGTTACAACTCCCTTAAGATTTCTACCTAAATCTTAAGACTTAAACCCTCTCAAAAGAGTAAACAAATGAGCAAACAAAGAAACAATCACTGCAAAATTAGGATGTTTACCAATTAAACACCCATACAATAAAAACACTTGAGCTGGTAAAACACAAAGAATTGCTCACAAGTGCTTGTAGGAAAAAGATGAAGAATTGAAGCACAAAAGGTTGATAATGAATTTTTTATGTATCTTGAAGCTATTGATCTTTTGTAATCTCTCTTATTGTTGTAGAGGCTTTGGAAGTTGGTATTTATACCTCCTAATTGATTTTTAATCGTTTGGGTTGGTGGGAAATTGAATAGAGCCATTGGAGATGTAAGAACCAACGCATTAATGTTTTTTACTACAACATGTATCAATACCTTTGAAGGGGTATTAATTATTTGGGCACTTAATGCCTAAATTTAATTACCGTTAAAGCCTATAGTATCGATACAATAGAGGAAATATTGATACTTGCTATAAGGTATCGATACCTTGGTGAGAGTATTGATACTCGCGCAATTTCTTATTTAATTTTCAAAACATTGAACCTTAAAATGGTATTGATATTAGGGGAGTGATAATACTCTAGAATAACATATTTTTCTGTATTAATTATGTATTTATTCTGAGTATGATCCTGCTAATTTGAGCTATTTATGTTATTTTATCTTATAGGGACCAAATTGGAGGTAAAAGCGAAATTAAGGACCAAAAGCGTGAAATTAAAGATAAAATGGGTCAATGTGCGACATGGGGAAAAGTTGGTGCCAAAAGTGCAAGCATGGAGGACACAAGGGTTGAAATGCCAAAAGAAGAGTTTTTATTCTATTAGACTCTATTTTGATTATATTAGGATAATTAATATTAAGATAATTATTAGGGATTATTTAATTCTAAGATTTTATCTTTATTTATTTTCAATTAAATGTATTTATCTTTTGGGAGTTCAAGTAGGATTAGACTATCTCCCCTAGCACTATAAATAGGGAGTGAGGTGACTCAAATTAATGTTCTTCTTCTTTTTCTTAAAAACACTTTCTCCCCAAAAGTCTTTTATTCTTTCCATATTTCCTTTTAATAAAATCTCCATTTTATTATATCTTTTCCACCACAACATTGAGCCACAAAAACCCATCTAGCCAAAGGTTGTCGAAAATCCCCAAAAAGGGTTCTTGAGGTTTAGAAATCACTTAGCCTTCTTCTTAGGGTGGTATTCATCGTTTTCTCGCACACTGGCCGCGACTTTTCGTCCATGTCCCTTAAAAAGTGATATTTTCAACATGTGCAAGGAACGGCCGCTTTGTATATTTTGAGAAGGTTGCACAGTCGGTTCGTTAGCTTACTACGTCAAAGGTTGGCGAGCCCAAGAGACAAAATGGCGTGAGATTCGCCATTGAGAAACGTTGATCTAGCATAAGATGATCCCACAAGAGTGATTGTTGGCTAGAGTCAGGTTCCACTAAATCGAAGTCTAAATTCCTGGAGCTGGTGGTTGTAGGCGTCCTCTTCCACTATAACTGGCTTATTCAGTTCGAAAAGGACCATCTAAAAGCTAAGGATTGAACCCAAGGCGGATCGAGGCAACTGGAGGCTAGAATCTCCCCATAAGAATTTCTTATCTCAACTCTATTTCCTATTTTTAATTTTCGCAATTCCAATTCGACTTTTCAATTCTGTTTTTATTTTATTTTAGTTTCCAGATCAAAAATTCTAATTCTATTACTTTTATTTTTTCAGGAACGCAGGTTTTCTTCGGCACGATTCTGCCCAGGATTTCAAGAAACAAGCATTCGTATAATCCGGTCTCTGAGGATTCGACCCTACTTCACCTTTACTATTATTTTTCATTATTTTGTAGGGAATAGGATATTTTTTGTGCTTTTAAGGATGCATCAAATTTTGGCGCCGCTGTCGGGGATCGGTAAAGTACTAATCTTGTTTTTCTTGTTTCTTATGACCTGATCTGCTCTAGGAACTCTTGCGTTTGACTTGGAGATTGAAAAGACTGCAAAAGCTAATCGGAAAGAAACAAAGCTAAGGAAAAAGCAGTCAGTGGTGGTTGGGACTCAAAGCAATCTACCGCCAGAAATCAGAATCGACGACGAAGCAGAGTCTAGGGTTAACGAAAACCCTACTCAGACTTTTGAAGGCGAAAAAGTAGAAATCCATTCACCTGAAGAAGTGCTTGAAACGCGGGTTAACAAAAACCCAAATTTAGCACGTCAACCAATGGCTCAAAGAATTCGGCAACTGGCTGAAGCTCTGACAAACCAACCGCTATTGTGCATCGCATATCCTACTATGGATACCGATTTTGAACTGAAGCCAGGATTAATTCAGTTGCTGCCAACTTTCTGAGTGTTACAAAATGAAAACCCCCATAAATATTTGAATGAGTTTTATATGGTTTGTCTGAGTATGAAACCTTAAGGCGTAATTGAGGATCAAATCAAATTGCGCACTTTTCAGTTTTCCTTAGCAGATTTTTCTAGGGAATGGTTATTTTATTTTACCTCGTGGATCTATTACTACTTGGGCTGATTTATCTCGTTTATTTCTCAACACATTTTTTCCAGCGTCTAGAGCAGCTGAGCTAAGAAGAGAGATCGTGGGAATAAGGCAAAAAGAAGCAGAGACTCTTTATGATTATTAGAAGCGGTTTAAGAAGTTGTGTACGAGCTACCCACAACACGGTATAACAGAGCAATCTCTCCTCCAGTACTTTTATGAAGGTTTGAAACCAATGGAGATGAATATGGTAGACACCGCTAGTGGAGGAGCGTTGGTCAATATGACTCCCAACAAGCAAGGGACTTAATCTCCACAATGACTGCAAATTCTTAGCAGTTCCGAGCTAATCCTGAACCCCCAGAAGGGTTCATAAGCTAAGTAATTCTTCCATAGAAGATAGACTTGATAGACTTACTAATATTGTGAGCTCTCTTATTGCAGAAAAAGCTAAATCAGCTCGGTTATGTGGAATATGTGCTACATCTGAGCTCACAACTGATGCATGCCCCAGTTTGTATGATGACTCTATGGCTCATTTAGATGCAGTGGGAAATTTCCCTAGCCCACCACAGAGGCGATATTGTAACACCCCCTACCCGTATCTGTTATTGGAATAGAGTAGGAGGTGTTACCAGAGTTTACTGAACATTTTCGAATAATTCTGAGTCATTTATTGTTCATATTCTGAAAATAATCATAACGTCCCTCTATTGGGCCCTCGAAGCCCAAAACATACATTAGGAGCCAACCGGAATTAAATCGGGATCATAGGGAATTTTTCGCAAAATCCTAAAACTTTCCTACATTGGTTAACGTACTTTAATATTAACAAACTTATTTTCTCGACATGTCTCACTTCAATTTATTACTTGTCCTAATACACATAATTTTCCTGTATCAACGTATCAAAGATAGTATTATATTTACATGTCATGATACATATCATTCTCTTATTGTTTCTTCATAAATATAAATTGTTCAATTTATTATGACAATATTTCATGTACCATCATTTTCATGAGTTTAGTGTATATTTATTCCAAAGAGTGATTCATAATCTTGAATATGCATAATTATTAGGCAAATTTCACATACATGTATTTTCCATGCCATATTTCAATGTATCAAATAATTATCATTTCTATGTCTTTCAAGTTTAATTTCATGATTTCAAGTACTTGTCATTTTCTATATTTATCCCGTTGATTTTTCTCGAATTTCGATGGATTTTCTAGTAGTACACTTATAGTGTACAAATCCAGTCCGTCAATTCATGTTCATGTGCTTTACATTTCCATTTCAGAGAGAGCACACTCATGAACCTCATCCTTACAAATGGGATTACAGTCCAAAGCTAAATCCTGTAAGAGAGCACACTCGCGAACCTCATCCTTACAAATGGGATTACCAGTCGAGCTAAATCAGTAATATAAACTCATAGAGTATTGTCGGGATTACGGTCCAAAGCTAAATCCCCTGCAACGACAATTACTCTAATGAGCTTGGATCTGAATTACCAGTCCAGGCTAAATTCAGACCCCAATTCGGATTACCCGTCCGGGCTAAATCCATTTTCCACATATTCTTCGGGAGGGCTATATCAGGATCACCCGTCCGGGCTAGATCCTTTTCACACATATTCTTCGGGAGGGCTATATCGGGATAGGATCACCCGTCCGGGCTAGATCCTTTTACCGTCAATTCCTTTTCGATCCATCGAATTTTCCTTTCATTCAACCGGGATTTCTTCCCCTTTTTATCAAATATATCAATGTTTCATCAATTTTCATACAATGAACGTTCAAATTATATTCACATCAATAACATACATTTCAAACATTTAAGAATATAATCCAAGTTACATGAACTTACTTCGTTGCTTGCCCATGTTTATAGTTTCACTAATTTGATGTCTTCTCTTTTCCATGTTCAAATCTCGTATTTGAGTTATCCGGATAAATTTGATCATCATTTTCATTCATTTCATATTTCGATACATTCAATTAATGCTCTAGGCAAAATTACCATTTTGCCCCTAAATTTTTAATTAATGATGATTTCATCCTTAGATTGAGAAAAATAAAATTCTTGTAATTTAATCCTTGTTCCAAGCCTAATTATTCTCATATATATAACAACATGACCCATGAATTATATGAAATATCGTAATTTTCCATAATTTCAACACTTTTCAATTTAATCCCTAAAACATATTTTCACCCTATCTTGATCTAAATTAATAATTTCATTCAATTTTATAATTTAAATAATAAAATAATCCATTTCATGCAATTTGGTCATTTTTGACATTTTTACAAAATTGCCCATAAAGTTTTATTTTTATTCAATTTAGTCCCTGAGCCTAGAATATGCTAGCTAAATACTCATATATATTTTCCTCCTCCTCCTCTCCATTCCACATCCTTAATGTATATAACATGCTATAAGTAACATTATCAATAATTTCATTAATTACTCATAAGTATATTCAAAACTGTCCATTTGAGTTATAGTCACTAAATTATTTATTTCCAGAGCTACAAAACTCCAAATGAAGAACCGTTAATTTTTCCTGAAACTAGACTCGCATATCTTCTTGCCATAAAATTTTCAGAATTTTTGATTTAGCCAATTAGTACAGTTTATTCTTTAAAGTCACCCCTGTTCTACTGTCTAGCAGTTCCGACCCTTCTTCACTAAAAATTAATTATCTTTTTATATAGAATTCATATGATGTTATAGTTTATTTCTTCTAAAACTAGACTCATTAAGGAATCTAACCATATAAATTATGTTCCCAAATTATTTTTGTACAATATTTGATGATTTTTCCAAGTCAGAACAGGGGATCTTGAAATCACTCTGAACCAGTCTTACCAAAATCTAAATATCTCAGAATACAGAATTCCTTTGCTTTCCATGTTTCTTTCATATGAAAATAGACTCAATAAGATTTAATTCTATATCTCACTCAACTTCTAATTCAATTTCTACAATTTTTGGTGATTTTTCAAAGTTAGACTACTGCTGCTGTCCAAAACTGTTTTAATGCAAAATGTTAATTATCAAGTTTATAACACCTTTATTTCCTTCTCTACAACATTTCCCATTACTTTCTCTTATTTTCCTTCACTAACATATCAAGAACATAAAACTTTATATAAGAAAACTCTACATTAACATCATTTCCATGCTTTTTCCACAATATCAAACTTAAAAATATATTGAAAACATGATGTTCTTACCTTGTTTTATAGATTTCAATCTTTAACTTGATTTTTCTCTCCTCCAGCTTCTATTTCTTGAATCAAACTTGATATTCTTGCTCCTATAGTCTCCTTGTCATCTTTCTCTCTTGATGGCTATGGAAATTCTTTTGAATTCTAAGTGAAAATGATGGATTTTTGGTGAAAGGACTAATTTGTAAAGAAAGCAAACTTTTTTTTTCTTTCTCTTCTTCTCACGTTGGTTTGCATGGGAAAGAGATGATGATAATTCATCATCTTTCCTTCCTTATATACTACATAAATAATAATAAAATAATGATAAATAATAAAATATCTTATCAAAATAAAATAATATTTATCTAATTAAATAATTATAAAATATCATCACTATCATCATTACTTTCTAGATTTCTCTCTCTTCTAATTGACCATTTTGCCCTTTGTGATCTTTTAAAATTCCATCCTTGAATCATCACATAATTTGGTAAAATTATGATTTAGTCCTCATAATTCTTTACCTATTCAATTTGGTCCTAATTCATCCATTTCCTTTAGTTTCTAGATTATTCCACCCCTAAAATATTTGCACTATTGGTCCTTTAACTTTTTCATACTTACACTTTAACCCCTCAAATTTTGAGTATTTACACTTGGGCAACAATACTTTTCTCACTTTACAATTTAGTCCTTTCTTGAATTAATAATGTAATATATCATAATATACTTCCGAATATTGACATAATCTAAATTTTTCTTTTTTTTCGCTTTATTTCCTTATTATATCAAAGATAATATCTTACTGTAAATTTTTTTTTTTTTTTTGGGGTATTACAGATATGATCCCTACGCTAATACCTACAACCCAGAGTGGAGGGACCATCCTAACTTGAGTCATAGAGCTAATCTACGATATAATCAGCCATACCAAAACCGCCTGTACAACAGCCGTAAGGTTCAGGTAATTTTCTAGAAACCATGGTGAATAAGTTAGCGGCTAATGTTCTTGATTTTCAACTGCAAACTCTTAATTTCCAAAAAGAGACAAATGATTTCCAACAGAAAATCGAGGCATCTATAAAAGAATTGACCACATCAATTGAGAAAATAAGTTCTCAAGGGAAGCTATCGTCACAAACAGAACCGAACCTGAGGCAAAATACGAATGCAGTGACGTTGCGAAGCGGAAAGGTACTGGAACCAATTCCTGACAGGAATCTTAACCAAGAAATAGCCCGAGAAAAACCCGAAAAAGACGAACAGGTTCGACCGAAACCTCCACTGCCTAAAATTCAACCTCCCTTTCCAGAACGATTCAACCAAAGTCGAAAAGGTAAAGAGGACAAGGAGATCCTCGAAACATTTAGGAATGTCGAGATCAACATTCCGTTGTGGACGCCATCAAGCAAATACCGAGGCATGCTAAATTTCTTAAAGAGCTTTGCACCAACAAACGGAAGTTAACAGGTAATGAAAGGGTGAATATTGGTGAAAATGTTTTTGCAGTGTTACAGTGGAATATGCCGGCCAAATGTAAGGATAGGGCATATTTGCAAAACCATGCAAAATAGGTCATTTGGGAATTAAAAAAGCTATGTGTGATCTAGGAGCATCCATAAATGTAATGTCATATTCTATTTATGAATCACTTAACGTAGGTTTTTTTGACAAAAACAGGTGTTATCATTCAATTGGTAGACAGGTCTGTTGTGTATCCTGAAAGAGTCCTCGAGGACGTGTTGGTAAAAGTTAACGAACTTATTTTCCCTGCAGATTTTTATGTAATAAAAATGGAGGAGGATAGTACTCTCGGATCATCGGATCTCTTGTTGGGACGATCCTTTCTTAGTACGACTAGTACTAAAATCGACGTTCGAAGTGGAACTATCATGATGAAGTTTGATGGGGAAATCGTGAAGTTTAATGTCTACAACGCCATTAGCCATCCCAGTGAAATCTTGAGCGTAAATTGTGTCGACATAATTGCCTCACTAGTGGAAGAAAATTTTGAGTCAATTTATGATGATAAATCTGAGCTTGATGAATTTAAATTTATTAATGAATTATTATCTCCAAGTACTAAACTTTTACCTTCTGTTATACAGACACCAAAGTTGGAGTTGAAACCGCTTCCTGAGCATCTGAAATATGCATTTTTGGGTAAGGATGATACCCTACCAGTCATAGTCTCCAATAGACTTTCCACGCATGAAGAGGAAAGTTTGGTTCATGTACTAAAAAGTCATAAAGAGGCGATTGGCTGGACCATTGCAGACTTAAAACGGATAAGCCATTTGACGTGCACACATAGGATCTACTTGGAAGAACACACGAAACCAAGGCGAGAGGCACAAAGACTGCTAAATCCGAATATGATAGAGGTAGTAAAAAAAGAAATAATCAAGCTTTTAGATGCTGACATAATCTACCCCATTTCGGATAGCAGATGGGTAAGTCTGGTGCAAGTCGTGCCCAAGAAAACGAGCGTGACAGTAAAGAAAATGCTGAAGGTGACTTGGTGCCAACCCGAGTACAAAATGGGTGGCATGTCTGCATTGATTACAGGAAGTTGAACTCTTACACTAGAAAAGATCATTTCCCTCTTCCCTTTATTTATCAAATGCTTGAAAGGTTAGCTGAAAAAACTCACTTTTGCTATCTTGATGGATACACAGGTTTTTTTCAAATTCTGGTCACGCCAGAGGACCAAGAGAAGACCACTTTTACGTGTCCATTTGGAAATTTTGCATATAGGAGGATGTCGTTTGGTCTTTGCAATGCGCCGGCTACTTTCTGGAGATGCATAATGAGCATATTTTCTGAATATGTGGAAAAAATTATTGAAGTTTTTATGGATGATTTTACTGTATATGGAAATTGTTTTGATGAATGCCTTAAAAACCTAACGTAATTTTGAGCAGTTGCATAGAATTCAATCGTGTCTTAAATTATGAAAAGTGTCATTTTATGGTAGACAAGAGTTTAATTCTAGGTCACACAGTTTCTTCTAGGGGAATTGAGGTCGATAAGGCCAAAATTGACATTATAAATTCTTTGCCTTATCCCTCCACTATGAGGGAAATTTGTTCTTTTCTTGGCCATGCAGGGTTCTACAGGTGCTTTATAAAGAATTTCTCGAAAGTAGCAAAACCACTGTATGAGTTGTTACAGAAAGACAAGAAGTTTGAGTTTGGTTAAAAGTGTAAGGAGGCTTTTGATACTCTCAAGTAGAAATTGGTCTCCGCTCCTATAGTGCAACCGCCGAATTAGAATTACCCGTTTGAAATCATGTGTGATGCAAGCGAATGCAGTGTAAGGCTGTATTAGGGCAAAGGATAGACAAGGAACCCCATGTCATTTGCTATGCTTCGAAAACCCTAGATGCAAGACCAGATTGTCAAACCCAAAGGAACCAAAAGTACTAATACTGACTTTCTTTTTATTATTTAGCCTAAGAATTAAAGGAATTTGTTATCTAATCTAAAATTAACTAACTACTAAGCTAAGGATGTGAAGACAAAGAGAAGGAATTGGGGAAATACTTGTGGGAAAAACCAATTGATTAAGACAATACCCGAGGAAGAATCCACCTAGACTTCACTTGTTATCTAACTCACGAACTGCATTTATTTATTCACTTGACTTAATCTGTAAGATTCCCTAATTTATATTAATACCTCTTTTGAGGCTACTAACGTCTAACCCTAGGTTGATTAATTGAAATCTCTTTCTAATTAAAACCCCTAGAATTGCATTAACTCGATTTATGGACTCCCATATTAGGTTTGACCCTAATCTGACAGACTTTTGTCATCCTATTTTTAGGGTTGCGATCAACTCCACCTAACTATCCTAGATCTACTCCTAAACAGGGACTTTTGCTCCACTGCCTAAGCACATCAATACTTGAATCAATATCCTGAAATATCAAGGCAAGAATTAAGAACACATAGTTAAGAACAAGTCAAGTATTTATCATATGGTATAGAAAACAATAACAAGATCCGTATTAGGTTTCATCCCCCTCAGGTATCTGAGGGTTTAGTTCACAATCATAAAAGAATACATCTCAGAAGAAAATATGAAACAAAACATAAGAAAACCCTAAAACCCCTTGAAGGAATTGAAGGAGAGATCCTCCGTCTTGAATATAACTCCGGCTTCTTGAGATGAATCAACTGGCTTTCTTCGAGTGAATCCCACAATTCTGGCCTCTCTTGCTCGACTCTTTGGCCTAGCTGGATGCCTAACGGGACTCCTAACTAGACTCCCCTTGAAGGTTGGCCTCTAGGGTGTTTATGTAGGCTTTCGGAATGGCTTTCTTTGCCTCTAAGTACCCTAATACGAATGAAACTCTTCTTTGTCACGTCAGGGACATGCCCATGTCACACACCCGTGTAAATCATGGCCAGGCAGTGTTCGGGTCCGTTAATGAGGCACGACCGTGTGGTCTTGGGCTCAGGTCGTGTCGATTTTGTGATATGGCCCATTTACTCCTTTTTAGGCCTGTTTCTCGTTCTTTTCATCCTCCGGTGCTCTCCTAAGTATAAAACATGAAAACAAAGGATTAAGAGCACCAAATTCCACAATTCAGGGAATAAATCATCTAAAAGTATGCTAAATGTGAGATTAAAATATGTTTAAAATATGGTTTATCAAATACCCCCACACTTAAGCATTTGCTTGTCCTCAAGCAAAATTCTCAATTCACAATTAAAATGAACTTCCCTTATTCATAATATTCATCAATAATG
The DNA here is from genome assembly GCA_025503065.1 of Gossypium bickii. Taxonomy (NCBI): domain Eukaryota; kingdom Viridiplantae; phylum Streptophyta; class Magnoliopsida; order Malvales; family Malvaceae; genus Gossypium; species Gossypium bickii. The sequence goes on from CP106716.1 coordinate 90,626,472, forward strand.
TTTCATCATAATTCAAAGATAATTCATACATTGATAATTTAAGTAGAAGGGTCCTAAAGATTCAAGCAATCAAAGTCATACATTTATAGCCCGAAAAACGTTAGGTGTTTCCCTTTACCTAAATAATTACCCTTAATTCAAAATCGATAAGAGTTGACATCCTCGCTAAAGATTCACTCAAACCACTCATAGTGTTTAAGGTTCAAAATTAAGCACTCAAAGGTCGAACATGAAAAGTTAGTCCCATGGGCTTGCCTGAAAATCAAATCTCCACCACTGTAAAATGAGATGATACACAAATCAAAAGGTCTTTAAAAAGGGTTGTAATGGGGCTCGGGTTAAAGGTGTGGATAAAGGCTGAATTAGAGGGTTAAAATCAAGCTTGAATTGACAATTTATCTAACTAGAAAAATAAACTGATTCTAAATAATTACATCAACTAAAAACTTGTAATGTTAATAATACGAGCTTTTTCTTCAAGATGTGGAATTTAAACATGTAAGCTCACTTAATTAAAACTAATAAATACACTTCAATTTTTTTAAGAACAAATCAATACAATAATAAGAAAGAATTTTAACAAGTGAAATATAGAGCATAGTTAGGAAACTGTAAAGGGAGTCAAGGAATGGTAATAACAAATACAAGATAGGTTTTGGAGTAATATTAGTGGGTGAGTCAATAAAAAGGGTTGTTAGGATCAAAGGGGTTCACTAGGGGTTAATTGTGAGGGTAAGCTTTTTAGTGGAGTGAGTGGGTTAAATCTTAAGTACCTTTATCATCTCAGTATATCAAATTAATTAATGTGGTCTTGACATGTATAATCGAAGCAAGTTCTAGAATAACAAATCAATATTGACACACTCATAATAAAAAAGTGAGCACGAAAAGAATGTATGCTTTAAACGGCTCAAAATCTCACAAAAATTATGGGTTTTTGATATCAACCTTGTGAATTTCAAACTTCAAGGTAATAATTAGATTCAGGTAGACAACCTAACAAAATTTTAATTTTTGAAAATAGACTTATCATGCTTGATTCTCTAGTCTCCTAAAGTTTAGATCATCATTGCACAATATTCAATGACTTAATCCAAAACATATCAATAAAAATCATAAATCAAAAGAAATTTTATTCTAATTAGTAAAATGAGAAAATTACTTAAAGACAAGATATCATTCAGGGATTTGAGAATAATGCAGAAAGTTAGGCACTTTTTCGAAATAAATATTCACTCCCCACACTTAATATGTACATAGCCCTCAATGTACAAAGATGTATATGAACTTTAAGAGATAGTGAGAGGTGAAACTTCCTGAATATGGGTGGCTTCCTTGAGTTGGGAGTGTCGTGGTGTGGAGGCCGTCGACAATCTCTGCGCTAGATGAAGAAATTGGGAAGCTCGTGAAGAATTAGCCAGGAAATAATGATAATAATTCAAAATATACTAAATATATATTTAAAGACAAGAAAGATAAAGAGAAAGAAAACAAAAAGTAAAATATAATAGACCGAAGAGTCCTTATTGTTAGATAGTTCGTGAGGTGGGTGTTATTTCTAGGGCTGTGGTGGGGTGGTGGTCGTGGTCGTGGTGTGATTCCCTAGCAGCCTTTAGAACATAAATCAAAGAAAACGAAATAGAATAGATTAAACTAAGTAAAAGAAAAATAAAATAAAGGAGAAGTGAAAATGAAAAGAGAAGTTAAATGGACTCAAAGGTCTTTTTCCTATCAAGTTAATGAAGCGGCCAGCATGAACTTATGTAGATCGATCTCCACAGGGGGACTGTGCTTGGATCCTTCCGCTTCTTCGACATGGCTATGGTGTAAATCAAGAGTTAGAAGTATCAAGAAAGGTGAGAATAAAAAGGGAGAGGAGTGTAAAAGTTGTGGAAAAAGGAGAACTGGGGTAGGTGGGGAGAGGGGAGGGTGGTTTTTAAATAGAAAAGTTAGGTCTGGTACATCCCCACGCCCGTGTACCGTGGGTGTGTCGAGTCACCCAGCTGTGTTATGTTTCGTTAGTTTCTCCCACGCCCGTGTTTGGTAAAACAGTCCACGACCGCATTGCACGGCCGTGGTGTTCAGTTGAGGGCCGTGGCTTGAAGATATTTTTCGTCCTGTGTCGTACTATCTTTGCCATGTCAGTACGTACATCCGTAGTATCCACACGGCCACGGCCACGGCCGTGTGTAAGGCCGTGTGGTGTGGAAATCTGCACTTGGTTAGTTTATAGGTGCTAAAAAGGAAAAATAAAAGTAAAAGAATAAAATGTAAAAATTAATAGTGTTAGTGCTCGGGTTGCCTCCCGAGAAGCACTTGTTTATAGTTTTAAGCTAGACTTACCTCTCATTCGCATAATTAGGGTGGTTTAAAGAGTTGTACATCCTCTCTCATGTTATCAGTTCTACTATCATGGTGAAGTTCAAGTCGAGTAGCGTTTACTTTCAAGGTACCGAATGTAGGATTACTTACCTCGACTGTTCCGTATGAGAAAACATTGAGGACCCTAAAAGAGATTTCTTTATTTGTATTAGGGTCAGGAGGAGGTATTTAAGGGTCTGCTTTATCTAACAGTACCTGATCTCCGATCTTAAATTTGTCTATCCCATGGAATGGAATTGGTTCTGCTTTGTGTATTCCTAATTTCTCCTTGAAGTGTGTCTTCCACTCGTCTAGTTCATCGATCTGAAGCCTTCGTTCCTCATGGGTTATTTTTGGCATGAGGTTTAGGATCTGGCTCAATTGTGTAGTTTCGTGGTGTTTCCTGAAAAGAAGGTTTAGCCAAATGGTTATTAATAGAATTTATGTTCTCACCTTGATTACTCGATGTCCTAGCTGAGTCAAGAGCTTGAAGACTAACCGATTCGTCACCTACACAAAGTATGAGTTCACCTGCGCTGATATCAATTTTAGTCTTGGCAGTTGCTAAAAAGGGTTTTCTTAAAATTAAGGGGATATTGTTGTCCACATCCATGTCTAAAACGACAAAGTTTACTGGTAATACAAATTTATCAATTTTCACAAGAACATCTTCAATTATACCCCTAGGAATTCTAACAGTTTTGACAGCTAATTGAATGCTCATCCTAGTTTGTTTGGGTTTCCCTAGACCTAGTTGTTTAAACATCTTATAAGGCATAACGTTTATGCTTGCCTCTAAATCAGCTAAAGCATTATCTATAGATAATCTACCAATTAAGCATTGAATTGTAAAACTCCTTAGATCTTTTAATTTTCGTGGTAGTTTATTTTGTAATATTGCTGAGCACATTGTATTCAGTTTCACATGTGATTCCTCGTCTATCTTCCGCTTGTTTGTTAAGAGTTCTTTTAAAAATTTCCTTGAATCTGGCATCTTCGAAAGAACTTCAATAAACGGTAAGTTAATATGTAATTTCTTTAACAGTTTAAGAAATTTACCGAATTGTTCATCTGTGTTGTCCTCTTCATCGCATCAGGATAAGGTATACGAGGTTGGTACTCTTTAATTACTGGTTTTGGTTTCTCGTGGCTTACCTCAACCTTACCGTTCTCTACCGAATTCTCCTGGCTTAATTTAGGCTCATCTAACCCTACACTATCCTAAGCTGTTATAGCTTGAAGTTGCTCCTTTGAGTTAGTCTAAGTGTTGCTTGGCAAGCTGCCTTGTGGTCATTCTGAGATAATCTTGGCAAGTTGCCCTAATTGGTTTTCGATCCCTTGAATCAATGTCTGTTGATTTTTAAATGTTGTTTCGGTGTTTTGAAAACGTGTTTCTGACACCGCTATAAATTTTGACAGCATCTCCTCAAGGTTGCTTTCTTTTCCTGTGGGGTAGGGTTGTTGTTGGAAGTTTGGAGGGTTGTCTCTCGATTTCTTGACCACCCCATGAAAAATTGGGATGGTTCCTCCAACCTGGATTATAAGAATTACTATAAGGGTTATTTTGAGATTTGAAATTGTTACCCATATAGTGAACTTGCTCCTTTTCAGCGCTCGGGTTGTAAGGTGGATAGTCTGTGTTGTTCATCCCTCCTCCATTCGTATCGTATTGCATAACTGGATGTACCTGTAGAGAACTACATAAACCATCAACCTTTTTATTTAACATCTCTACCTGATTTGATAGCATGGTTACTGTGTCGAGGTTGAAAACACTGACAGCTTTTGTTGGCTTTATCCTTGTAACTTGCCACTGATAGTTATTCAATGACATCTCTTCAATGAATTCATAGGCAGCCTCAAGTGTTTTGTTATTTAATGTTCCACCGGCGGCTGAATCGATTAATTGCCTAGTTGAGGGGTTCACACCGTTGTAAAAAGTTTGGACATGTAGCCACAAGGGTAATCCATGGTGTAGGCACCTTCTTAATAGATCTTTGTATCTCTCATATGCATCGTAAAGTGTTTCTAAATCTATCTGCACAAAAGAAGAGATAACATTCCTTAATTTGGCCATTTTAGCCGACGGAAAGCATTTCAATAAAAAATTTTTAGTCATTTGATCCATGTAGTGATTGATCCTCGTGGAAGAGAATGTAACCACTGTTTGGCTTTATTCCTCAAAGAAAAGGGAAATAACCGAAGACTATCGCAAAATTCTAGGAAATTTGCCAAGTGATTGTTTGGATCTTCATCCTGCAAACCATCGAACTGAACAAATTGATGTATCATCTGAATTGTTAGGTTTCAGTTCAAAATTATTAGCAGCAATAGCAGGTCTAACAATACTTGACTCAGTTGCTGTTAAATTAGGTTTAGCATAATCATACATAGTTTGAGGAGCATGATGTTCGGCCACCACTGGAGGTAGCGGATTATTCTCAGCCATCTCTTCGGTGGTATTAATTTTGACTTCTTGCTCTTCTTCTATGTAATTTAAGCTTCGCCTTATCTCTCTACGATTTCTGTGAACAGTACCTTCAATATCACTGTCGTAAATCAAGGGTCCTGTAGGGTTCCTTCTAGTCATAAACTAGAGGTACCTGCCAAGAACAAATAAAAGAAGAAAAATTAGCAAAGTTAAAAGCAAAATAAAAAATAAATTGCAAAAAATAAAAATGGCTAAAGTAATAAAAATTGAGCGTTCTTAATATTTTAGTTCCTCAGCAACCGCGCCAAAAACTTGATCGTGTATGTCAGAGTCTTAAAAATTTATAAAAAGAATGATCGAGCCTAGAAACTAACTGTGACAACGATTGAGGCAAGTGCACCTGTCGAACAGTAGTATAGCTGTGGCAAGACCAGATTGTCAAACCCAAAGGAACCAAAAGTACTAATACTAACTTTCTTTTTATTATTTATCATAAGAATTAAAGGAATTTGTTATCTAATCTAAAATTAACTAACTACTAAGCTAAGGATGCGAAGAAAAAGAGAAGGAATTGGGGAAATACTTGTGGAAAAACCAATTGATTAAGACAATACCCGAGGAAAAATCCACCTAAACTTCACTTGTTATCTAACTCTGAACCAGACGATTTATTCACTTGACTTAATCCGTAAGATTCCCTAATTTATATTAATACCTCTTTCGAGGCTACTAACGTCTAATCCTAGGTTGATTAATTGAAATCTCTTTCTAATTAAAACCCCTAGAATTGCATTAACTCGATTTATGGACTCCCATATTAGGTTTGACCCTAATCCGGCAGATTTTCGTCATCCTATTTCCAGGGTTGCGATCAACTCCGCTTAACTATGCTAGATCTAGTCCTAAACAGGGACTTTTGCTCCACTACCTAAGCACATCAATACTTGAATCAATATCCTGAAATATCAAAGCAAGAATTAAGAACACATAGTTAAGAACAAGTCAAGTATTTATCATATGGTTCAGAAAACAATAACAAGATCCGTCTTAGGTTTCATCCCCCTCAGGTATCTGAGGGTTTAGTTCATAATCATAAAAGAATACATCTCAGAAGAAAATATGAAACAAAACATAAGAAAACCCTAAAACCCCTTGAAGGAATTGAAGGAGAGATCCTTCGTCTTCAGTATAACTCTGGCTTCTTGAGATAAATCAACTGGCTTTCTTCGAGTGAATCCAACAATTTTGGCCTCTCTTGCTCGGCTCATTGGCCTAGCTGGACACCAAACTGGATTCCCAACTGGACTCCCCTTGAAGGTTGGCTTCTAGGGTGTTTATATAGGCTTTTGGAATGGCTTTCTTTGCCTCTAAGTACCCTAATACGAATGAAACTCTTCTTTGTCACGTCAGGGACATGCCCATGTTACACACCCGTGTGAATCGTGGCCAGGCCGTGTTTGGGTCCGTTAATGAGGCATGGCCGTGTAGTCTTGGGCCCAGGCCGTGTCGATTTCGTGATATGGCCCATTTACTCTATTTTAGGCCCGTTTCTCGTTCTTTTCATCCTCCGGTGCTCTCCTAAGTATAAAACATGAAAACAAAGGATTTAGAGCACCAAATTCCATAATTCAGGGAATAAATAATCCAAAAGTATGCTAAATGTGGGATTAAAATATGTTTATATTACGGTTTATCAGAAGAATTCCCTGATGAAAGCCTATTCTCGACTGAGGCACGTCTCCCATGGTATGCATATATAGTAAATTTTCTGGCCATAGACTCGTTACCCACTGAGTTAGCACGTTCTGTGAGAGGCAAACTTAGACGAGAAGCTCGATACTACATTTTGGACGACCCATATTTGTGGAAACACTGTTCGGACTAGATAATACGATGATGTGTTCCAGAAACTGAGGTAACTTCTATCCTTAATTTTTGTCATGCTGAAGCTTACGGAGGACACTTTGGCCCTAAAAGAACTGCTCATAAGGTGTTAGATGTAAGCTATATTGGCCCACAATTTTTTGAGACGCATATAACTTCTGTAAGTCCTGCGATAGATGCCAACGTACAGGTAACATCACTAAACAAAATCAGATGCCCCTATCCCCGATTCATGTATGCGAAATTTTTGATGTTTGGGGCATCGATTTCATGGGCCAATTTATTTCTTCATTTAGCAATATATATAATTCTCGCGGTGGACTATGTTTCTAAATGGATAGAAGCAAAGCCTACTCGCAATGATAATGCCATGACTATTGTGGAGTTTCTAAAACGAACTACTTTTTCCAAGTTTGGCACACCTCGAGCCCTAATCAGTGATCGTGGCACCCACTTTTGCAATAAAGTCATGGAGGCACTATTGTCGAAATATGGAGTTCATCACCGTATAGCTACGACATACCATCCCCAAACAAATGGACAAGCCGAAGTCTCAAACAGGGAGATAAAAACTATTTTGGAGAAGATAGTTCGGCCCAATCGAAAAGATTAGAGTCTTCGGTTTAATGACGCACTTTGGGCCTATCGGACGGCATATAAAGGACCAATTGGAATGACCCCGTATTGACTTGTTCTTGGCAAAGCTTATCTTCCGGTAGAATTAGAGCATAAAGCCTATTGGGCAGTTCGACAGTGTAACATGGAGTTAGACCCTGCAGGAAAGGCAAGGAAGTTAGATATCCAAGAGTTAGAAGAAATCTGCGACGATAATTATGAGAATGCTTGTATTTATAAAAGACAAGACCAAGTTGTTTCATGATAAGAAAATCACTCAGAAGCATTTTTCAATAGGAAAAAGAGTTTTACTTTATAACTCTGTGTTGAAATTATTTCCAGGTAAGCTTCGATCGAGATGGCAAGGACATTTTGTTGTTACTGAAGTATTCCCTCATGGTGCGATTGAAATAGTAAGTGAAGAATCAGAAAAGAGGTTCATAGTCAATGGCCAGCAGTTAAAGACGTTTTACGAGAATTTTCAAGCTCACTCGATTGAAAAGATTTATTTAGAGCCACCGTAGAACCATTTAAGTCGTCGAGCTAATGACGTCAAACAAGCGCTTGTTGGGAGGCAACTCAATCTTTATTTTTCTTTTATTATTTATTTTCATTTTTGTTATTATTTATTATTTATTATTTTTTTCTTTTTTAATTTCTTTTATGTTATTTAAATATTAATAAAATACTAAGAAAAAGGAGAAAAGTCAGAAAAATGGGACCAAACAGCCCTATCCGCAGTACCAAATAGCCTATATTCCAGATACTATTCCAGCCCAGAATGCCATATCCCTGCAGCCAAACTGCCCTATTCCTGTAGCCAACCATCCTTATCCCAGCACCCAAACATCCCCTTTCAGCCAAATAAAACCCCAAAACCTAAATGTTTTTTTCCCAAATTTCATTTCCTAACTCTATTACCGCCAATTCACGGCAGCCGATTCACATGTCGACTCCTCCAACACCACTGGCGAGAACCGGCCCATGCCCTCTCGTGGTCGTACCTACCGTTCTCGCGTCAATATTTTACCACCAGAAGCCCATTTGCACGGTAACCTTACTTTTACTTCCGACATTGATCAGAACAGGTATGATTTTCTTCGACATAAAATGATAATACCTTGTAAATGCCTGTCGATACCTGTTTTGGCTGCCTTTTATATTGAAACTACTGTTACAGATTATTTCAAGAATATTGGCTGGGTTGGGAATTTTCATGTCCCTCATTGTGCCTATTATGAACTTGTTTTAGAATTTTATTCTACTTTTCAATTCCATCGGCACGGTCACATTTCGTTAGACACACCAGATGTTGTTAAATTCAGGTTATTAGGTACCATGCATAGCTTATCTCTTATTGAATTTAACATTGCCTTATCTTCCGTAACTGAAGAATATGCTATGTCTCTAGATTTTTAGAACAGTTTGTGTACATTTCCCACTGATTTTAAGGCCGTTGAGGCTTTTGCTTTGCTAACTAATAATGTCGAATCTTTATATAGCCCAAAAACATCAAAGGATTTATGGTTTCATGACCCTGCCTTATGTTACATACATCATTATTTAGCTTACAATTTCTCATGCCGTCGAGATGCTTCGGCCACCATCTCAAAGACGAAATTATTCTTTTTATGGTGTATGTATACCGGTCGTTCGGTTAATTTGGGTTATTGGTTTGCACTTCAACTTGAGCATGTTATCAAAGCTAAGTGCCCTCTAATTTTAGGTTCTCTTATTACACAATTGTTGTTTTCTCTGCATGGTTCTAATGCTCCTATTTCAGACTTACATGTTGCTTGTCAGGCCGATCCTTTAGATGCTCGATGCCTCGACTCAATGGGGCTACTTCTTGGCACTCCGTCATCCTTCCACTTTGTCCCTCCTGGTGTTCATTTCACACCATACGAACGAATTTTTCGACAGCGAAATCAAGATGACGCACCAGAACCCACTCAAGCCCAACCCCCTTCGACTGTTGAGCAATGCTTTGAGCGCATTGAGGCTGGACTTGACACTTTTGGCCAGCAACTAACTGAACTCATTGCCATCCTACATAATCGACAGTAGCTACACAGGGAGTTTTCTAAACTTTTCTACCTATTTATTTCTTTTGCATCCACATTGAGGACAATTTGTTTTAAGTAGGGGGAGGTACTCTTCGTATTACTGTCGTCTTCTCCTGTGATTTGTGTTTGCTGCTTGAGGCTTCATTTTGTCCATATTTTTTTAAGAATATTCTGTCATTTTTCATGCCCAAGAATTTGACCACGACTTGCCACTGTTTGACCTACATGTATGATTCTTGGCTACTGAGTTAGTTATGATTTTACCTGTTTGATTTTATCTCCACTGTTTTATTTTTATTAGGCTAAAAATAATTATGATTAATAAGTTAACTCTATCTTGCTTTTCGTAAAATTGATGAAGTTTAATATAAAGTGGACACTTAATACAATTGCATGCTTAAATTATGTTCATGTCTATTAGGTGGTTACTAAAACTTATTTTCGACAGTCGATTATTTCTCTTAGGTCCTCCAAAATTAAAATTTCGTGTAAATTTTGTTTAATGGCAATAAATGTTTCCAAGGTTATGAGTGAAGCTTAGAACGTGACTAACTGAGTAACCTGGGTAGGGTGCTTGGGTTTTCATTCTACTTCGCGTCAAAAGATTGTGTGACGTGATAGGTAAAACTCCGCTAACCAAGGTTATAAGTGCGGCTCAGAATGTGACTGACTGAGTAACCGGGGTAGGGTGCTTGGGTTGTCATTCTACTTCGCGTCAAAAGGTTGTGTGACGTGATGGGTAAAACTCTACTAACCGGAAATAAATAATTTTTAGGAGTATGTTGGGCTGAGTAACCGAGGTGGGGTGCTTGAGTTGTCATCTCTCTTCGCGTTAAAAGGTTCAATATATTCCTAAGTAAATAAATAATAACAAACAAAAAAAAAAGAAGAAGAGAAAAAGAAAAGAAAAAAATAGTATTAATAAAATTGCAATTGGGGACTAAAGGAGGAAATAAATAGAGTGTCTTGATAGGTTTGGTTATTTACCTAAATAGCATGAAATAATTCAAGACGATTTTAATTTTTGTGTGTATTAATTAGAATACTTTTTCTGTTTTACTTAAAGCAAGCTTAGAAGTTCTCTTTATTTTTCATATGCATTTTTGACTAATTTTTATAAACCTTTGGAGTAGTATTTCTCTCGGGGCAAATTCTAATTTTCATGGTAGATTGGAACCATACTTGAGGGCAAGCATAGGCTAAGTAGGGGGAAATTTGATAATACTCTAGAATAACATATTTTTATGTATTAATTATGTATTTATTCTGAGTATGATCCTGCTAATTTGAGCTATTTATGCTATTTTATCTTATAGGGACCAAATTGGAGGCAAAAGCGAAATTAAGGGTCAAAAGTGTGAAATTAAAGATAAAATGGGTCAATGTGCGACATGGGGAAAAGTTGGTGCCAAAAGTGCCAGCATGGAGGACACAAGGGTTGAAATGCAAAAAGAAGAGTTTTTATTCTATTAGGCTCTATTTTTATTATATTAGGATAATTAATATTAAGATAATTATTAGGGTATTTAATTTTAGGATTTTATCTTTATTTATTTTCAATTAAATGTATTTATCTTTTGGGAGTTTAAGTAGAATTAGACTATCTCCCTTAGCACTATAAATAAGGGGTGAGCTAACTCAAATTAATGTTCTTCTTCTTCTTCTTCTTCTTCTTTTGAAAAACACTTTCTCCCAAAAGTCTTTTGTTCTTTTCATATTTCCTTTTAATAAAATCTCCGTTTTTATTATATCTTTTCCACCACAACCATGAGCCACTAAAACCCATTTAGCCAAAGGTTGTCGAAAATCCCCAAAAAAGGTTCCTGAGGTTTAGAATCTGTACTTAGCCTTCTCAACAGGGTATTCATCGTTTCTCCGCATTACGGGGCTGACGCTTCCGTCCATGTCCCTTAAAAAGTGATCTTTTCAATGCGTACAAGGAATGGCCGCATTGTATATTTTGAGAAGGTTGCACAGTCGGTTCGTTAGCTTACTGCGTCAAAGGTTGGCGAGCCCAAGAGACAAAATGGCGTGGGATTCGCCATTGAGAAACGTTGATCTAGCATAAGATGATCCCACAAGAGCGATAGTTGGCTAGAGTCAGGTTCCACTAAATCGAAGTCTAAATCCTTGAAGCTGGTGGTCGTAGGCGTCCTCTTCCACTATAACTGGCTTATTCGGTTTGAGAAGGACCATCTAAAAGCCAAGGATTGAACCCAAGGCGGATCGAGGCAACTGGAGGCTGGAATCTCCCCATAAGAATTTCTTATCTCAACTCTATTTCCTATTTTTAATTTTCACAATTCCAATTCGACTTCTCAATTCTGTTTTTATTTTATTTTCGTTTCCAGATCAAAACTTTTAATTCTGTTATTTTTATTTTTTCAGGAACGCAGGTTTTCTTGGGCACGATTCTGCCTAGGATTTCGAGAAACAAGCATTCGTATAATCCAGTCCCTGAGGATTCGACCCTACTTCCCCTTTACTATTCTTTTTCATTATTTTGTAGGGAATAGAACATTTTTGGTGCTTTTAAAGACGCATCAGGGAGGGTATTGTAACACCCCTATACCCGGTTCGACTCAAGGAACCTGATATAGGAATATTACATTTGATGCCAAAGTGATTTTGGCTAACCACTAATATATTTGAGCATTAAAAGAATTATTTTTTTATAATTTATATTTTAGTTCCTACTACTTGGAACATACTTGATCTTCTTAAGTACATGTCATTCTATTCAAAATTTGGAAACATACCTTCTTGGCACTTGGAGATGTGATAAGATGAATGCTTACAACCTCGATTACAACTCTTCAAAATCACTGTACTTAATCTGCTCACGGAAAACAAACCGTATGCTGAGTATAAAGTCAGTAGTATTTCTATAATCCGAATATTTAAAAACAATATAATATAATAGTAGGCACAATTAAATTTATAAGAACAAATTAATGTTTAGTATCATATCATAACTATCATTTTTCATTTATTAAACAATATCCTAATTCACACATTTGCTATATAAATGATTATTCACATATCAACCATATTTATTCGTACAATGACATCAGTCATGCAGTGCTCAATTCATAAATACATCATTTCATACCATACTCAATTCATGAGTATATAACTCATATATTCCATGTATTGTCAACATATTTTACATTCTATTTCAATTCACTATATCACTTCTATTTCTCATATCATTTCATTTCAATATCAATATCAATTGTAAGACTTTATTATTCATTTACCCCTATTAGCAAGACTCGGACTTGGACGGATACACGGATCCAACCAAAACACACCAGTTTGTCACTTAGTGTCTCATCAGATAATTCGAAGTAATATATTGACACCTAGTGTCTCATCGGCCATGCCGAAGTAAGTTGGTACCCAGTACCTCATCGAATTTATCCAAGTAATAATGTGACACCCAGTGTCTCATCGACTCGTGGTCGAAGTATCCCTGAACTATTCCAATCCTATGACATGCCAACTATATCCGACTTAGCCAGATACAGTTAATTGGAATTTTCAGTTCACTTTTCAACACAACCAATATTCAATATTCAATTATCACAATATTCACATTTCAATATCAATCAATAATTTCATCAATCACAAATTCATACAATCTTAATTCAATATCAATCTAATAATAAACCACACTCACCTTAATTACTTACCATACATATTAATTAAAAATACATCAAATAAAAATTACTAAATTCGGATCATAGAAATTCAAACCGTAATTCTTGAGCTACTCCTCGTTAATCTTGTCTTTTCCTTTCTTAGTGAGGTCTCCGATACAACGTTAGCTACGGAAATTAAAACAATTTAAAATCATTAATAGATACAGTTTCACATTGAATATTTAAATTTTTATTCAACTTTTGCTCATATTTCAATTTAATCATTAATCAAAACTAACTTTATTTTATTTAAAACTAATTTCATATTTTCATTCAACTCCCACTTTAGATTAATTTCAACCTTCAAATTTTACCATAAACTCTAGTTTCAAAATTCTCTCAATTTAGTCCCTATTACTAAAAAATTATGATTTATTTTACAATTCAATCCCTTTTCACTTCTAACTTGAAATTCTATCAATTTAACCCCCAACACTTCAATTTATTCAACATGAACAACTTCTAAAATTTCAATATAAATCAAGTAGTATTTTGTTCTTAGATTCTAAAAACTCAAAAATTACAAGAAAAAAGATTAAATTGACTTGCCACTTAAGCTTTGAACTTAAAACCCTAATTTTTCCTTTCTTTTTCTTTCCCTTTTTCTTTCTCCCTTGTTCTTCTGTGTTTCGTTCCTTTCTTTCTTTTCTATCTTTTTTTTCTTTGTTTATTTTATGTTTTAGTTATATTATAATATTATAATATTATATAAACATAATAATAATTTCTTAAATAATAAGTAAATGTATATAATTATTAAAAGTATATGTACATAAATATTACACATGTATTTTACAATTATTATACACTTGTATTTACTTTTTACTATACAAGTGTTACATATGGTTTATTTTCTCATTTAATCCCTTCATTTTTCTTTAATCTATAATTAAACTTTCTTCCTTTATTCAATTTAATCCTTATACCTAATTAACCTTAATTTAAACTGATTCACCTAGCCAAAACCTAATTAACCACACAACTAACTTCGTAAATATTTTTTTAAAAATATTTACGAATCCATTTTTTCGAAAACAATGACCCGAAAATGCACTTTTCCTACACCCGTAAATTTTGGGTCATTACAGGTGTCAATAAATTTTGCAAGGTATCGGTATTTTTATGAAAGTATCGATACTTTGTGTTTGTGCTCAATCTTTTTTGTAAAACAAAAGCTCAAATTGGCATCAATATCATATGTGGGTATCGATAACTTTTGCAAGGTATCGATACTTGGTTAGAGGTATCAACACTTTGGATTTTTGCTCGATTCCCCTAAACTTCAAAGCTCAAATCGATATCGATACCTTATAGAGGGTATCGATACTTTGACCCCTAAGAGCATTTTAACTTGTTTAAAAATGTTTGCAAAAATGTTTATTGTTTTGAACAACTTCCAAAATATTTTCTAAGTGTTTGAAAGATTAGATTTAAAATTTTATCTCTTAGAAATATTTTGAAACAAATTTTTATTTTAAAATTTATCAAGGTTTATTTCAAAAACAAGTTTTATTCAAAAATATTATATTTGTTATATCAAAACATTTACCATTTAAAGCTTAGTTTAACAATAAATATTGTCTTTATCTTTTTATTTTTAAACTTTTTAGCATTTAAAATTATTTTTGAAAACCTCTAAAGTTGAACCACATGTTAGAAGTCTTTTAAGGAGCTATATAAATTGTAACAATCCTTATACGATCTGAAAACAGATACAAATAAAAAATGACACATTAAAAAATTTCAAAACTTTTCATAACATTCATACACTTAATTTACTATTTATTGGACTCAATTTTAACTTTTGAAACTCAATTTTTAATTTCTATCAAAATTTGTTCATATATCCATCATCCGAACTTTTAATGGTCTTAAGATTTAATTTTAATTATTCTCACTAATTCATCTTAAATTTGTATACGCAACTTAAACAATTATTTCAAATTTCTATTATTTAATTTTATACATAACTATATATTTCATGGAATCAAGTATATAATTATTATGCCCAAATTTAAAACTACATGTTTCAGGATTGATAAAGCAAGTCCTATTCCTCAAAATTTACAGTTTTTACAAAATTGTCTCTCAAATTCTAGTTTTATAGTTTTTATGATTTAGCCCCTGAAACCCAAATTTTCATTGTTCTACAATTTAGCATATTTTCTTATTCTACAGCTCAGTCCTAAATCCCATTTTGTACAGTTTTGCAAAACAATTCATTTTCTAAAATTTCCAAATTTTATAATTTAGTTCGTACAATTAAAATTGTCAAATTTTCCACAAATTAGCCCCTAATTTTCGAACCATTAAACTTTCATATTCTATTTTTAGAATTGTAAATTCTCAAATCGTATAAATTAGTACCTTAAAACTCATGTTTTGAAATCTTTACAATTTAGCCTCTATAGTTTCGAACTTTACTATTTTATGCTCAACTTTCCAAATTTTCATATATTATAATCATATAATTTAGTTACTCCATAAACTTTTCAAATTTTACAATTTGGTCCTTTAATTTTTTAATATATCATTTTTCAACTTACTCATCCAAATAATATTCAAAATAAATATTTACCACTTTCAACGTAATAAATGCACAACTCCGTCATTCATAATAATTAATTCCAATTTAAAATATTCTTAGTAAAAACACCCACACTTTCTTATTTCCAATTATTCATTTAAAATCATTCACCAAATTATTTATAAAATCATTCACCATTCACTTGATAGACATAATATTTCCATCACTTTAAAAATAGAAAATAATTATGCACACTTAATTCTTGCAATTTCACAACAAGTTATACAATTAAATAAATATAGCATAATGATTTAAACAATTTTCCCATGTTTTCTCTCACTTCCATCTTCCTTTTCAAGCCTCTATGGTTGGTTTGATATGAAAAAACACTCTTGAATTAGACTTTAGTGTGAAATCTCACTTTAATTTTATGAAAATTTCAAAAGTTTTATGTTAAAAATGAGAAAAGAACCAAATTGAATAAAATGAATTTTTTATTTATTTTCTAAAGATGATTTTGAAAAAAAAACCATGGCAAAACCTCTCACAAAATTCAACCAATGGACCTATTTATAATGATGGGAGAATTGTATCCTTTTTTCTAGACTTTTTCTTATTTCTTTCCTTCTTTTATTGCTATTTTTTTATTTTATTTTTTGCTGCTTGCTGCTTTTTCCATTTGCCCCTTGTAATATGTAGAAAATTGAAACACCCCAAACCCGGCCTAGATGTTATGGCCGAATCTGGTGATGTCACATGGAATGAGTTTGAAACAAAGCTAACTCAATAAAAACCTTAAGCTTATAAACCCTTATTTGCTTTCATTTATTTCAAAACATTTATTCTTTTTGCCTTAAAATCCTTTAGTGCGGAAGCTTATGAAAAACTGTGATGTTTAAGCAATACAGTTCGTGATTTAGAAAACCTTGTTTAAGTAACCTGTCATTTTAAGAGAAATCATTTTGTCAAAGCATGCATAAAACGAGCAACAAAACCAAAACCACAGTTAAAGTCCATACAGTCCTGAGAGTCCCAAAAATTACAAACTCTCCAAAACAAATACCGAAATTTAAATAAAATCATAAAGCAAAGTAAAACAGTTCTATAGTGAGTGGTCATCGTTGAGTCCTCCGCTACACCGATCTGCCTAACTCGGTGGATTACCTGTACAGAACAAATAGATGAGGGGTGAGTTTACGTAAACTCAGTGTGTAACCCAACAGAATTAGCATGCACACACACACATAATATCACAAATCAGACAGATTCAGATTCGGGCCTAGGCCGATGTCAGATACAGATTTGGGCCAAAGCCCATTTCAGATGCAGATACATATACAGATATGCAAATCAGATATCAAAATCCTACCCCCATCCTCTACACACCATGTTCGACCATCCCTATACACCATGTGGTGTTTAAAACACCCATCCAGCCCTACACACCACATTGTGCCGATGCGGCACATACAGATTAAGTGCAGCCAAGCTACCAGAATATAGGTGATGGACGCCTTTCAGAACACGTCCTCCATATATATAGATCATCCCAACCCCAATATCAGATGCAGAGTATTCAGTTTCAAACATACAGATTAACCATGCTCACATGCTTACGTACAGATATAACATGCATATACAGATACATTCAACAAATAAATTAGTCATACCTATGTACACAGAACAGAACAACAGATCTTCAATTTTCAGGGTTTAGATAGGCCTTACCGACCTTACGATAGGCCCACAGTCGTTTAGGACGAGTCGTGCGACCCTACAGAAAATCTCAGTATAAGGGCCTCACATGCCCGTGTGGGCCTACACGCCCAGATTGGCCTTGCCCGTGTGGCCCACACGGCCTCACTCGAGCCACCACACAGCTGTATGCTACGCACGGCCATGCCTTCATCGATCACACGACAGTGTCCTCCCACACGGCCTACCATACGGGTGACCATACGCCCGTGTGGCTTTGACAGTGACCTTTTTTAGCTTCTGCCGAAACCTCGTTTTCTGTATTTTGGGTACACACCTGGTACGATTATGTTGCGAAACCACTTCTGAAGCCTTCCAAACCTAAAACATAACGTTCAAAAGTCCAATCAATAGCTGATTTCAAATTGATACCTAGCCCGAACTAGTGCACAAGACTTATCTAAAACACGAATAGACCCGAGAATGATTTGGCTTCCAAAAGAAACTTCACTGAACACCCCCCACTCCTGTACCACAAAAATACAGCAATCAAACTCTTAATTACACTCTTCCTCCCTTCCCCAAAATCGAAACAAAAACCTCAAACAACGTTAGGAATTCACAAGTTATTGGGTATTGTAGTATTACTTACCAGAACCAAGCGACAAATACCAAAACGACGAGAACAAGTTATAACCCTAGCCAGCAAAAGAAGTAGAATCGAAGGAAGAACAAAAAGAAAGACAATAGAAAAACAAAAAACCAACGTCAATAGATTTTCTTTTTTGAAAAAGAATAAAATTAAAATTAAAAACTAGAATAAGCCCCCAATCCCTTGATTTACTCTCCCACTTAACCACTACATCCAACTACTCAGAATCCCACTCTCTCAAGACTCTAACCGGGGAATCGAGCAAAAATAAAACTCCCTCGCTCATGCAGAGATTCAAACACCTAACCTCTAACACACCAACACCTTTACCACACAAACCAACAAACTCATTTTAATATGGAACTACAGGCAATTTAATATAAGCACATTGAACAGAGATAGGGCTTAAATCCAAAAATAACCAAAATTTGCCAAAGACAAGGCTTGAACCCAAGACCTCATATACACCCCTAAAACACTTAACCACTGAAGCAAATACACAGTTATGTCAAATAATTACAGAAACAGAAATATAATAGTTGGGGCGTTACAAAAATTCTACATATTTTCTTTTTATTTCAATTTAATCCTTTAATTACCAACCAATCAAACTTCAACTCATTTCTTCCTTAATTTCCACAAATTTTCTCTCCTTTACAGCTCAGCACTTAAATATTCTAATATCATGCTTATGTCTCCAAATATCTACTAAAATTTGGAAAATTGCATTTAAGTCCTTCATCTATAAAATGAGAAAAATGCATTTTAGTCCCCATACTTTTCACCACTTTTCAATCTAGCCCATATCTTAATGTTCCAACTCTACTTATCAATTCATATCCATGTCATTCATAAAATAAATATTTCTTAAATTTTCTCCTTTTCTTAAATGGTAAATTTACACTTTTAGTTCATCTTTTACAAATTTTCATTTTAATCCTTACTAAAATTTCATTATTCATACTTTCTTTTACAATGTCAAATTTGATTTTTATTATCATTATTTAATTGATAAACTCTTATTTTTTTTAGAAAAATTATTATTTATCTTTTAAAATATTATTATTAGTGAGATTTTTGGGTGTCACAATTAATGTTGTTATTATTACCATTATTATTTTATTTTTAAACTTTTTAACATTTAAATTTATTTTTTAAAACCTCTAAGGCTCCGCCACATGTTAGTGGTCTTTTAAGAAGCTGAATCCTTTGGCATCCAACAAAGTTAGCTTTTTAAGGTTGTATTTTTATTATAGGCTTAAATTTGTAACTAAATTATATTATTTTTCTCATATTGGTATCTAAATTTGTTTTAGTCACAAGTCGTATGTAAATTATATATTTCCTAAGTTGGTATCCTGGTTAGCCAAACCGTTAAGTATATTTTAAAAGAAGATTAACCCACAAATTGGTATCTAAACTATGCATTTTTTTCCCATTTCGGTACCTAAACATTTTTTTTCCAAATTGGTACCTCTACTCGTTTGATCATTAGTTGAATCATTCAATTTTTTAAAAAAAACCAATCAAAAATTGACATGTGGCAAGAAAAGAGGAAAAAAAAGTATTTTTCGCTTATGTATTTTCTCTTTGTTTATTTCATTATTCTGAACTAGATCGGTGGTTAAGCCACCAGTTCATGATTTAATTAGTTCATCCGATCCAATCAAATAAATTATTAAAGATTTGTAAAAAAAAAATCAAATAAGAGAAAAATATGTTCAATTGGTTTTTTTAGCTTTGCTCAATCTATCTATATCAGTTTGTGGGTTAATCAATTCAACTATTATTTTCGAATCAATACCCCTAACCAATTCCAAGTCTAGTTTTGAAAACACTGATTTTGATTGATGAAATAACTTTTTCAATCCCGTCAAGTGGAGCAAGCAAATGGTGATTACCAGCCTCTTCACCTTTAGAGGAAAAATTTCAAGTATTGCAAGTATTGTAGTTCGACTATTGGTTCAATTCCAAAAACATTGATCTCAATATAAATTATTAGTTTACTATATATATTAAGTAAATTATTATTATAATGAAATATTTTCATTATATTTTCATTAAAATTAAAGTTTGTTATTGTTACTTGTTAGTATAAAAATTATAAAAAAATTATTATATAAAATCAAGTATGTTAAATAATTTTATTATAAAAATATAACATATTACAAGTTAATTATGTTTATTTTTAAAATAATTAAATAGATAGAACTTGATTTTTAAAAGTTAAAAAAAAAAACTAACAATTGAGGTAAAAAAGAAAAAGAAAAAGAGGTCACTAAATGAAACAAAAAACAAAAAGAGATAAATCATTTGATAATTTAGGTCCCCCACTTGGTTCAGGTTCCTGTTATAATTGCACTTAATATATATATAATGATTTAGGCCAAAAATTCTTTTTTTTAATGTAAAAAGATAATGAGTCACTAATTAAGTAAAGAGAAAAGTTGAAAATTAAAAAGGAAAATTTAATTTATTCTTTTCTTATTAAAAAATATATATAAATGAAATAGAATCACAATTTTATACCATCATTTATCGTAAGGAAGTAATAGGTAGATATTGAAAGACGTATTTAACAACTTAGATATCATTATATAAAAGAAAAACAACTTTTGAGTTAACATTTGGTGATGTAGCCAAGAAAGAGGTCCATTCCATTACCCTCCCCGGGAAAACAGCGGTGGGAAGGTAACTTCTGTACCTTGGGCTTTGGCCCCAATACAAGTCGATTTTCTTTGACAATGCATTGTGTTACAAAGTGGCATTGAATTGTTGATCTCCACACATGTGATGAAACTGCAAGCAATTGCTTTTATGAATCAAAAGGTTAGTCTTAGATTCTTTTTGTCTTATAATTTTTACTGATTCGAAACCGATGAGGTGGGTCTAGACTCTAGAGTACCTTAAGCGCTGTGATTGTCGGTTGTGCTCGTACATGTTAGAGATTCCATTTGCGTGAAAGGGACAGTCTAACCCTTAATTTCTAAAATTCTCTGTTGCACCAGTCAATAATGGTGGGACGCTCTTCATTATTGTCTCAGCGTTTCCTCATTTTGGTTACTTAAGTTGGAACATTTAGAAATCAATAAATCTCGGTTTCTTATTACCACTTTCTTGAAGAGGACTTTCTTACATGGTGATGGCGACCAATTCCACCAACATTAATTTTTCACTTCTTTTAACTATCACTCACTCACAGTAATATTATACAACGTGCTGTTGTTTTGTTAATTCTTCATTATTTTTATTTTGATTGCTCTCTATTAAATAGTTAACCAAATTGATAATATCGCCGTTTTCTAATTGGTATGATAAAATATTTGGTCTTTAATTCTATCAATTTGATCCTCGAGCACATATAATTAAATATAAATTATATATCATGAAAAAGTCAAAAATATAATATTATTTTTTTATATATTTATATAAATAACATTATATGTGTTTATATTTAATTATAATTATGAGGCTCAAATATGCATTTAGCTTCCGAGCTTGACACATTTTTTCAAGTTGATACTTAAGAGTTTTTTCTATCTAAGTTAGTACTTAAATTTTCATTTCGCCAAGAGTTTTGGTACTTTTTTGTAATGATGTTAAATATAAGACACATGACACTTTTAGGTTATAATCTATTTTTTTAAAAAAACATTTAAAATTTTTAAAGAAAACATATAAAAATTATATAATTTTTTAAATATAAAAGAAATTATAAATTATAAAAATACATGTATTTAAAAAATTAAAAAATAAAAATTCGAGTTAGAAAAATCAAAAACCCAAAAAAATTACATCTTTTTTTTTTTAAGTAAATTGCAAACAAAATAGACTATTCTTAAATTTGATTAGAATGCAAAAGATGATGATTTGAAAATCGTTTTTGTTTTTATTTGTTAGGTTTCATAGAAAATTTGGGCTATTCTATTGAGAATGTAATTAGCAAGATCATGAATAAAGTTTATAAAAATTACAAATTTACTGAGTTTGGGAGGTTCTGAGTTTTTTAGTTTATCAAAATCACTTTACATATAAGCTTAACAAGATCTAAGTATATGTGTTTAAATGTAATTATATTTATATTTAATTATATGTGTTTGCAAATTAAATTAATAATATATAAGTATTGAGGATTAAATGTGTTATTATATCAATTACAAAAGGATCACATCATTACCTTCATTAACCATTTAATGAAAAAGGACCAAAATAAAAATGATCTGAAACATTAATAACTAAATTGAAAATTTTCATAATTAGATGAACAAAACAAAAACATACTAATAAATGGATGACTAATTCTATAGTTTACTTAAATTTTGAACATGAGATTTCTTTATAAAAATGTAAGTTATTTAAAAATATATTGATTGAATTTTAATTAGATTATGCTAATGTAAGATCACACTAAAATATATTTATCTAATGATTGGAGAAAAAATTAGTCGTAAATGAA
The DNA here is from genome assembly GCA_025503065.1 of Gossypium bickii. NCBI lineage: Eukaryota > Viridiplantae > Streptophyta > Magnoliopsida > Malvales > Malvaceae > Gossypium > Gossypium bickii. Next base: position 90,648,863 of record CP106716.1, read on the forward strand.
TAGAAAAGCTAAACGTAACTATCCACCAAAATCACGTTCAGGCTTTTTGTTCTTTGTAAAATAAAATCAAAACAAGTTAACTCATTTTTAAAATTGAACAAAATTATATTAGTTGTTATGGAACAGGATTTTAATGGTGACTTTCCAGTTACATTAAAATGGTGATGAAACCATAAATTCTATCAACCAACAAGACATGATTGCAACATTGACAATTAATACCCACCACTCAAACATAACTAAGGGCATGTTTGGATGGCCAACTTAATCTACAACAATGGCTCGATTGGCTATTGTTACCTAAAATTGCTCCAATTAACGCTAGAAATGCCTAATTACTTTAGATTAGGATTAGACATTGGAGTCAAACCAGTTGACACCATTTCTTCTTTTTGACCATTTTAGCAGACACAATGCAGAATTTGACAGACAGTTGCATAAGTAAATTCACAAAAATTACAAATGTCGGTAACAAACCTAAAAAATCCACCATTACAGATCATAGATGAAAAATACTTTTCTTTTTTTGTATTGTACATAAAAAAAAAAAATGAACCATCCATCAAAATCTAAATTCAAATCTGATCATCCCACCACTATTTAATTCAACAAAATGGGAAGTATAAACAAAGAAAACGCCATGCGATTTAAAAAAAAAAAATGGAAACTAACCAGCTAATCTAAGCATGCACAGGACCTGGAGCCACCAGTACCGGAGTGGGTTGATTGTAGGGTGGAGCAGCCAAGACTGCAGTTGAAACAGACGGTGGAGGAGGAAATTGTGGTGGGGGATTTGGGTTCGTGTTAGGAGGCGGTGGTGGAGGAGTAAGGTCGCCAGTTGGTGGGTTATTGGACGCAGGTGAGGGAGGCTGGTTAGAAGACCAAATGAAGGGAGGGGGAGGGGGAGGATGGTTGGAAGAGGAAGAGAAAGAGGAAGGTGGTGTATTAGGAGTGGGGAAGACAATGGAAGAAGGGCAAGAGTCGCCGGAACATTTGTGAGACTTTTGGAAAGCGTGACGAAACAGGCAGAGTCCCAAGACGAGGCCCAAAACCACCAACACTGTCACTATGAAAATGAAGATCTTTGTTGCTTTCCCCACATAGCATATCTTCATTTTTGGTACTAGAAGAAAAACAAACGGGACTGACTTTAAAAAACCTGCAAATCTGAGACGGTGTCTGCGTCTGTCTTTGGTTTGGTTTTTGTTTGGTCTTTTTACCATGGTGAATGTCAAAAGACTATTTATTGACCTCTTGTGTCAGAGTGTGTGACTTTGACATTTCATTAAACTATTGAGTTACTTCCTGATGTTATCGGATTTCGATGATCCAAGGATTTTTTGGGTTTTCCGGAATTGCTTGAATTGTTGTTTTAGGTTAGTAGAAGTGAGTCCACTGCAAGTAAATTAAAAGGTTGGTGACTTTTCCGGTGAAAACGAGGGTTTCAACTCTTTCACTTGAGATTAAGTTTTCAATTTATTGGATTTCGTCTTACCCTTTATCTTGTACTTGTAATTTTCTTCTATTCAGTTTTTAATGGCACGTGAGGGCCATTTAAAGAGAGGCTGTAATGCCTTCAAAATGCTGCTCATTAGCTTTCTACCTGTCTATTTTCTTCTATTATCGATTATGGCGCTGATTTGGGGTTATATTTTTATGACTGATTTGATGATGAATTAAGTGTTAGAAAATAAATATATTGAGTGAAAAACACAGATCGAGAATCCAGCTCGAGCTGGACAAGGATGTCTGCCATCACCATGTCTACAGGATGCAGGTGGTGGCCATTTTAGGCAAATTTATATAAGAAGGTTGAGGAAAATATATTTTAAAAATTAGGTTAATTTTCTTAAACTTTGTCTATTTATGTTGATTTTGGGAGGGACACTTTTACTATCACATCAGAGAAAACGTTACACATAAGATCTGTTTTAAGAGAGAGGATAAAAACGTGTCATACATAGCATGTTTTTCTTTAATAGTACTATTCCAACAATAAATTTTCCAATAATTAGTAGAGATTCAATAGTAATAAAAATTTCTATATAAACCCCTCAAACATTCATTCTTTTAATTCAAATGCTTTATACTCATTCTTTCTTCTTAAATTCTCAATCTTCAATCTCCAATTTTTAATTTTATATTTTCAATCTTTCAATTTTAATTTTCAATTTTCAATTCCCAATCCTCAAATATTTTTTAAAATTCTTTTTTTCTAAATTTTATTCTTTTCTTGTATATTCTATTTTACATCTGAAATGTACACTTATTTACAATGTATGAAACAAATTTATTAAATTGGTTTGGTTTGTATGCAATCAAGTTGTAAGTTTAAATTTTACAATTCAAGTTGAATTTTACAGTTCGAATAACTCGAAAAATTTGAATAATAAATTTTATGTGTAAAATTATAAAAATTTCAAAAAAAAATTCTAAAAAATATATAAAGAAAGTTAAAAAAAAATTAAAAACTTTCTAGAACAATAATTTTGGGGACCTAACCAAGTTAATTAACGATTAAAGTTTATCATATTAAAGCATTTATGTGCTCTAATATGGAATTAGTTATACTGGCACAAGATTTTAACTTGACGTATTTAATTTTTAATTTAACTCGAACACTTTCACTCTAATCGATTCAACTCAACCCAACTTGAATTTCATTTCACTTGACTTGATTCAAAAAAATTTCAAGTCGAGTTAGGATGATAAAATAGGACTCGTCAACTCGATTAACTCAAAAAAGTTTTCACTCAATTCATTTGGGTTAGGATGATAAAATAGGACACGTGCGATTTCTACATTTTCCTCGATCAAGTTTATCCCGAAAATCTCGGGTTGAAGGAGCTTAGAAGCAATCAAGTTTTGTGGTTGAAATGGCCAAAGAGAAAATGCTTCCTACATGGGGCGTTTTCATCTGACATGATAGTGAAAATGATTCTTACAAGATGTGTTTTCAAGCCACATGTTTGACATGTCAAAGGAAAACGCTCATTGCATGGGGCATTTTCTTTTGACATGGCAGTGAAAACACTTCCTACAGGATGCATTTTCAAGCCATATGTTTGACATGTCAGAGGAAAATGCCCCCTGCAAGGAGCGATTTATCTCTGGCCATTTCAAACACCCCAACTTGATTGCTTTTGAGCCCTGCAACCTGAGATTCCCAGGATAAATTTTTTTCCCTCTATACCCGCCCCATCCTCTATATGAACGCCCTTTCTTCATTCTCCTACTCACCACATCTCAATCTCCTCTAAATTGTTTTCTTTTTCTTTTTCTTACGTGTTGAAATTTTTAGGTTTAAAGATTTATTTCCCTTTCACTTTGAAGGAGACATAGTTATAGTTTTAAGTTGTGTTTGGGTTCACGATGATGTCATGGAGCTCGGTAACCTACAAATTTCACCTACCGTGTGAGTATGGCACCATCACCTGAGAAGTCGAGGTCGCTTTACAACTTGAGGTCCAAGTTGACAGTGATTATATTGTCTTGGGTTGAAGTATAACTAAGACTTCAAGTTTACAAAGGTTATGATGTCAAACGATTACACATAAATAGGGTCGTAGTTGAAGATGCTAATGCGGGCACAGCAACAAGTCTTCTCATCAGAAGAGCATGTTTCATAAAACTCAAACATGGGTGCGAGGAAGGAAAACACAAGGGGCCTTCCACTATAATCGAGTTATTCATGTTGTCCATCTTCATCGAAGGCGATGACCTTGTTAGTATAAAATGTTACACCCCAATGTTGTCATAGGTTATAATAATGGGATCACCGCCTTCGGTGGTGGTGGATAAGACGCATTACTTAATTGTACTGTAACGCCGCTGCATTTTTCTTCCTTGTATTTATGTTTGAGTTTTATAAAGCAAAAGCATCCTCTTCTGATGAAAAACTCGTTGTCGTGTTCACATAACCACCGCCAACTACGACCCCATTTATGCGTAATCTTTTGACAACATAACCTTTGTAAACTTGAAATTTCAAAAATAATATCATTATGAAATTAAAACACAAGAATTAATATTGATTGTTATTCAACATTTTTTTTAAATGTTATTCAACATATTTCAATGCTACTTTTTCGGTTTATTATTGGATTTTATTCGAAATTGACCCAAAATAATTGATTAATTATGAAAATAGCTTAGTTGTAAAATCTTGTACGAAAATTACCCATTTTCTACAATGACTCTCGATGAGAAACTTAAAACTCGTTGTTGTGTTCACATAACCACCGCCAACTACGACCCCATTTATGCGCGTAATCTTTTGACAACATAACCTTTGTAAACTTGAAATTTCAAAAATAATATCATTATGAAATTAAAACACAAGAATTAATATTAATTGTTATTCAACATTTTTTTAAATGTTATTCAACATATTTCAATGCTACTTTTTCGGTTTATTATTGGATTTTATTCAAAATTGACCCAAAATAATTGATTAATTATGAAAATAGCTAAGTTGTAAAATCTTGTACGAAAATTACCCATTTTCTACATTGACTCTTGATGTCACCATTCTCATTGGCGGCACTAGCCCTCATTATTACCCAATGATGGCTGGTTTTAAAATAATGATATTTTTTTTTTTGGTGTCGACGTTCTCTTTGGCTGCATCAGATAAACTTTTTTTTTTAAATCGTGTCAAATAAAAAAAAAGTGTTAGAAAAAAAAAAGAAAAAACAGTATACTTTTTGGTGCCATCGTTCTCCTTGGTGGCACCCGTGGTAGAAAATTATTTTTTTTTGGTGTCACCAAGCTATGTGGTAGCACGTGTGTCTTTTTTAAAAAATTATTTGTTTTTGTCGTCAATGTGTTAGGCGACATTTGTTAAGTTTTTTTACAAATTCAGGCAAATTAAGTAAAATTCATTGAAAAAATCCATTCCAACGCTAAAAAAATAAATTGTGAAACAAGGCAAAACCTACAAAAATAAACATAGAAAAGAAGTATATACCTGGAATTATATTGAGAAAGAAAACTTAAGAAAAATTGAAAGTTTATTTCAAAAGAAAACTTCTTTTTAAATAATTCGGCAACACATAATGTTTTCGAAGCCGAAATTTGGAAAAAAAAAATTAGTTAACAAGAAGAAAGTAAAAGGAACAAGAAAACTTTTTCAACTTTTTTATATTTATATATATAGGTTTTTTTTTTTCCTGTATAATATAAATTAAAAAATTAAATACTAAAATAGTATGTCAATACCATTATTAACTAAAATTGGGTGTTTGAAACAATTTCAACGGGTGGAGGGAGAGAGATGAACAGCACCCATATTTTTTTGACACAATAATTGAAACATCATAATAAAATAACTTTTTTGGGTGGAAGGAGAGAGATGGACGACACTAATATTTTATGATGCAAAAATATGGTCTAAATGGTGGATGGTGAATTTTGTACCGTTTTGTTATTTTTTGAAGAATTATTAATATTTTTACACATATAAACAAATCAATAATAACGTAATTTGAAGAATTACTAATATTTTTACACATATTTTTTTAAAAACAATCTTATTTATTTAATTTTTCATTTTTTATTACATAACATATCTTCAACATTTGTAAAATGTAATTCTTTTACCACAATAATTTGGAGAAAAAATTAAATACCAAAATGGATCATTGTAAAAATATATGAAAAATTAAAATACTTTTTTTAATAATAATGATATTATTTAAAAAGTTGCACTTGTATTGGTACATTAAAAAAAAAACTAATACTCTTTCAGCTTTATACCCCTCTCTTGTAAGTTAAATCATTTAAAAAATATTTGTCGATTTTTTTAATTGGCTAAATAAGTCTCTCTTTTTTTTCAAAATTTAGAAAAATAGGTCAATTTTGGAGAGTGTGTGAATATGCGTCTAACTGGACGAGCTTTCCTGCCAACTATGCAGAAAGTTCGCCCAGTTCACTAACATGTCAGTAGAAAGCACGCCCAGTTAGATGTATTTTTATACCCTCTTTTTAAAATCGGCTTGTTTTACTAAATTTTGAAAAAAAACGACCTATTTGACCAATTAAAAAAACCGACATATATTTTTTAAATGGTTTAACTTACAAGACATGGGTACAAGGCTGAAAGAGTATTATTTTTTTTTTTTTTTTAAATGTAATGATACAAGTGTAACTTTTTTAATAAAGGTCGGGTGTTACAACTTTTTTCCAAGGTAATATCCTAATTACAGCTAACAAAAATCTAAATTTATTTATTTTTCTAGAGCTCTATATATCAATCAATTCAACTGGTAATTTTATTTATCAGTTTTTTTAATAATCACATTATTTCTTATAACAATCATTTTTTTCTTTTAAATTAAATTGATCATTTATCGACTTTATTATAGAGGAAGTGATGTTAGAGAAGATAAAGAAGAAAAATGGAGGAACTTTATTATGGAATTTTAGTAATGGTGATGACTTTTTTTTTTTTTTGTTCTCATGCTTCTTCACTTGATAACGAATGTACCAGTTTTTTTTGTTGCACCCGATTTAGGTATTCGTTTTCGAGAATGGATGAAAAAAAAATTTGGAAAAATTTCTCAGGTGTTGCCTAATAGACCGGCGGCACCCAATTTTTTTTTATTTAGATTTTCTCCTGTGTCACCATAGTGGCCGACGACACCCATTAAAAAATCAAAATTTTTCAAAACACTAGTGTCACCAGATAGCCTGGCAGCACAAAAAATTCAATTTAAAAAAATATATGTGCCGCCAAAGAGAATAGCAACACCCATTAAAATATTTTTATTTTTTCTCCCAAAATACTCGTATTTTTAACGAATATGTAGAAAAATATAATGACGACGCCAAAAAAGTATTTTTTTTAAAACCAACAATAATTGAATAATGATGAGGGGTGGTACTGCCAATGAAAATAGCAGCACCAAGAGTCATTATGGAAAATGAATTATTTTCTTACAAGATTTTGCACTTGAATTATTTTCATAATTAATCAATTTGTTGGATCAGTTTCGAAAAAAAACTCATCATTTTCAAAATTGCACGGATTTCGTTATGGAAATACAATGCGAAGCATGTCAATCTATCGGTTGTGGCTAGACGATGCGCTAGCTGCCTCCTTGTTGGAAAACTCTAATGAAAGCATTAAACCATTCTAATGAGTTATTTTACACAAATAACAATTTTTTTTCCCAAATAACAATTTTTTTTAATTATTTACATAAATGATTTTGATTAAAAAACAATCACTTAAAGGATCTAAAATGAATAGTAAAATTGGGTAAGTCGGACAAAATGGCTAGCACCAATGTTTTTTCTGACACGATCATTGTTTTGTTTGATGATTGTGTCAGTGGTTAAAAAAATATATTTTTGAGTGTCGGGGACTAGATGGTCGGAACCCTTGTATTTCTTTTCACCCCGTATCATACTTGTAAACGTTTATACTAGTATTTGAAAAAAATTGAGTGTTGGCACATTGATGGCCGACACTCTCTTTATCTAATTAAAAAAAAATTAGGGTGCTGGCACACCAATCACGAACACCCTCTTTAAAATTAAAAAAAAATGGGTGCTAGGATAGGACAATGATTTAAAGCACATTTCTTTGAATATGAAAGTTTACCAACATGTTGTTACGATGATTTTATTCATATTGTAAATAAGAAATATTATTCATAAGCTTTATTTCCTATTTTTACCAAATGAAAATAATAAAAAATCTCATCAAATAAAAGTTATCAATATTTATTAACCTTTTAATTTTAATAAAAACCATTAACTAAATAAACTAATAAATTAATTTTAAAAATTGATAGAAAAGATGATGGATCAAATCAATGTTAGTGGGCCTTGACAATTTAATAGTCGACATTGTCATGTCTCATCTGTCATAATTGGGGGTTTGAGGGGTTTAGAGTTTTAGGTGGTCGGCACCTGTAGTGTGTCAACATGCAAACGACCTCCTAATGGCCGGTATCAGCCTACATTGACGTGACCCGACGGGCACGGTCATGGTGCAAACGTCTAATTTTTTTTTTATTTATTTTCTTAACATCCAAAATTTTTTTTTTATAATTTTAAAAAGAGTGTCAGTCATTGGTGTGCTAACATCTAATTTTTTTTTCAAATAAGGGTACAAGGGTGAAAAAAATACCAAGGTGCTGGCCATCTAGTCCCCAACATTTAAAATAATATTTTTTTAACTCGAAAAAATATCGGTGTCCTCCATTTAGTCTCCCTTTCCCAATTTTACTGTTATTGTTTTTGAACCATGATTATTTATGTAAATAATTAATTTTTAGGTCATTTAAGTAAAATAGCCATTCTAATGATATTATTTTACATTTTCTTTAATTAGTTTCTAATTGTAAGTTTGCAGGGATTATTTCTATTTTTTTTCATAATCAACTTAAGGATATCTACAATTTCGATGGAACTTTAATCGGGCCAGATAAAATCCCTTAGCGGGTTTGACAATTGGCATTTATCATAACTATTCTACCTTCTTGCATGGCCTGAAAATTGAATGCGTATTCTTCCCTTCTTTACCTATAAACTCACTTCATTTCTCTTAGTAGCTTACACCAAGTCTTTTTCTTTCTTTCTTTCTTTCTTCTTCCTCATTTTCTTACCCAATTTCTGTTGGTCATGAGTCATAGACGCACCAGGCCTGTGATGAAGAGAATTGAAGATCCTTGCTCTCGTCAGATAGCTTATTCAAAAGGTAGGGAAGACATTTTCAAGAAAGGCGTTGAATTGTCTGGATCTCTAATGCAGATATTGGCCTTATGCTGTTTTCTCTTACAGGTCGATTGACCAGCTTTGCTAACTGGTGTGACGTTGAAAGCACAAAAAATAACCTATCCTTATGAAATAACGAAAAGAATAGTATAAGGGAAGTAGAGTCAAATCCTTAGGGACTGAATTGCTACAACTTTTTATTTCTCAAAATCCATCTGAAAAAAAAAAAACAGAATTAAAAATATGGACGAGTTGAAATTGTATAAATTGAAATTGAAATTGAAATTAAAATTGTAAAAAAAAAAACAAAATTGAGGAAAGGGATTATTCGATTTGAGGGATTCCATACTCCAATTATCTCAATCCTTTTTGGGTTCGAACACAAGTTAAGGGAATGAATTTTATTGGAAAATAAAGGAACAAAAAGCTAAGAGCTTTAGGGGGAAAGAGTTTTTATAGAAATGACTCCATCCCCAATAGTACATAGAAAACCTAGTTTGTTTCTATTTAAATTTTAAAAGATAAAATAATATCATAATAATCCTAACAATAAAATCCGAATTTAAAGAAAGTCTTGTGTTCATAAATCTCTTCTTTGAAATTTTGCCTCAAGTTTTTCACGCTTTGCATTTTCGGCACCACTTCTTTTCTATTTCACATGCTGACCCGTTTCATCTTTAAATTCACGCTTTTGCCCCTAAATTTTCTTTTGCCTTCAATTTAGTCATTACAAGACAAAGGATCATACTAATGTTATTTATGTTCTCCTTTCCATGATATTGTGTTTTTAAGTTTTGAATGGATCTTTTGATAAATTTTTGTTATGCCTTTTCCAGGATTGAGGATATGTTTCTCCGTTTTATTGGAGAGCCTGATGATGATAAAAAAGGGTCTGTTTTGGCCATCTTTGCTATCCTTGTTTCATAAAAGAATTCACAAATAGACAAGCTGAGGCTTTACTAATATGTTTTGAACCGTCCCTATTTGTTTTTCTTCCCCTGCTTATCCCTTTCTCTCCATATATCAGATCTATTGCAAATGAAGAAGAGGTATTCTATCAGTCTATCTTCTTTCCTGTACCCCCTTTTCTAAGTTTGTCTCTTACTTGCTGTCAATTGCATGTGCTTATAGTTCTTGTGCCAAAGCCTGAAGCATTTGAAGAATGAGGCAGAAATTCTGGATAAAATAGGAAGGTTATATGTCCTGTCTCTTCCAAACATGCACATTCATGTGCTTACACACACAGGCACAAGAATTTTTGCTTTGGTTTAATTTATTTCTTATTCACAAGCAATTCTTTTATCATGTAATGATTTATTGGCCATTAATGCGATGCAAAGTTCAGCTTGGAGGTAAACAAGCTCTGAATAACTTGCTGTTCTTTGCTTCCTAAAGATGATAGGTCCCGTAACTTTGTTGTTTTCTCCCTTTCGACTTCCTAGGCTCTTGAGATGAAACTTCTTGATCTCAGTCGGCAAAAATATGAAGCTCAGGACAAGATGAGGTCATTCCTTTTATTTTCCAATATCTATTTTCTGCATAATTAATCACCAATTCCTTATGAGTTGTGGTAGGTGATTTCAGCTATTGTTTGGGACAATTTGGGATTGATCAATGACATTTTTTTATTAAAAAGGTCTTATAAACCAGATATGACAAAGATCCTCACAGTTCAAGAAGCTCAGTACCACAAGCAAGTTGTTATCAACGCAATTCGACAAATCGAAAAGTTGAAAGTGAGTTTGTTTTTTCACTAACCGCTAGTGATTTTTCCCCTAATCTAGTGAAGCCTAACATAAGCTATCTTTCTTCTCCTCAGAACGCAAAGCTGCTTGAGAACGAGGCTTCAACTTCAAAGCTGAAGGATGTTGAGGTAAGAAAATAGGGGAAGGAACAGGAAGGAGTATGTAGCTAATCAATTAAAGCATTCCCATTTATGATAAAACAGTCAATTATTGTTGCATGCAATAACTCCTTCCATGTAAAATTCATAGATGCCTGCTGTTGAGGTGAAGGACTCCGATTTCACAGCTGAAGAATCTGTAAACTCTAAAAGAAAGCGGTATACTTGTGGTGTAGCTGAAAATCATCTCTTGATTTTTCTTTTTTGAATTTTGCTAACAAGTGCTCTAAGGGTATTCTTTAAGGTTAACTTCTAAGAGCCCTCGATAGCAAAACCCTTTTTCTTTTTTTTTTTTTTTTTTTTAAATTTCTGCCCAACCTCTTTCAAAGCTGTATGAGAATAGATCAATGGTGACTTTTGTTGTTGAATTCATACAGGAATAAGTCAGAGGATGATGAGAAAGAGGAAGCAGGGTCATCAGCTGTTGAGGTCCCCTGCTCAACACCCCATCCAAGCATTAGCTCAAAACCCAAACCAATTGGAACCTTCAAAAGGCTTAGGACTTTACATCAATCAAATTTCCCATGCCTTAGAGCTATCTTCTATGTTTCAGTTTATTTTACATATATGTATTGCCTATTAATATACTTTTTTTACTTTTCTATGTATGTATGTATGCATGCATGTATGTGTTGTGTATGAAGTCAGTTTTGTGTAAGATACAAAACAGAAAAATAGATTTGTCTAATATTATGCATCTAGTTTCAATGTTGTGGAATTTTATATTTTACATACTAAATTTTAGGCTTAAATTGTTATAGAAGTTATTATCGAATTTGACAGCATGACCAAATGCAAGTAGAATTGGCACTCATAATGGAGTTTATTTGCAAATTTGTTTAACAAAAGATATTATCCATATTATTAAATATTTAATTGATGAATAAACAATTATGTCTTTTCATACTTGGTATTTAAACATGAAAAACACTAAAACACTACAATGAGTAAATTTTCGATTTAATGACTTAATTTTAAAAAGTTACGATTTAGTTATTGAACTAATCAAAAGTTTTCATTTAAATTATTGAATTATTCAAAAAAAAATATTTAAGTTAATGGGTTGGTAAGGTTTTTTTTTTTTTAAAAAAAATTTCGCCAAACGAGTTCCAAATTACGATTTGACAATCGGTGCATAGATCAATACCCATTAAGGACTAGAAGAGCATACATTAGATTTAAGTCGATTTTAAGGTCAATGTTGAATATCAGAGAAAAAAATTGTTTGAAATTTGGTTTGTAAATTCGTGACGTCAAATTTGTTTCATAGAAAAAAACCGAACTGTAGAAGAGAAAGGGAAATGCAAATTTAAATTGGTGCAAGCAGTACGAACATAGAAAGCCATATAGCATCGATTTTAATAGCTCAGCAACTTAAATAAAAACTTTTGAATAATTCAATAACTAAATGATGAATATAAAAAATTGTTATTTAAAATTTATGATCTTCTCTTGCAATTTACTTTCACATTACATGTTCTTTATTGATACCTTAATAATCATTTATGATTTAACTAAGCTAAAATCTAGTTCTCAAAGAATTGGAACACACCAACCAACCCAAACCTATTATTAAGTCCCAACACTTTTTGCATTAAATGTTATTGGACAAAGAAATCTTAGCCTTTATTTTCTTTTTTGGCTATGGATTAAGTGTTAATTTTATTGTTTTTTAGTAGTCCCGCAGATTTATCTGTTTTAAACAATTAGTAAATACAAGCTAACCTGTTTGATTTAAAAAAAGAAAAGTCTGTTGAGATTTTTTTATGTTTATGTATAGATTTTTATTTTTATTTATTAACTTTTATCTATTTTTTCTCCACTAAAATTTCAGTTGAAAATTAGCATCAAATCCCATTAATCACTCATCAAAACAAGGCGAAAAAAAGAAGATAAGATACAAAGAGAGAGTGCATTTACACATTTTCTATTCAAAATTATAAGAAAAGGTTATTAAAATTAAAATAATTATTAAATTGAAAACTTCACTTCTAACAATTTCATTCTGCTTTATTTTGTGGCTTTCATTTTCCTCTGCTTCTCATTTCTCACCAAAATTAGCATTAATCTAATATAAGACTACTAATTAATAGAAGAAAAATCTGATTTTTTAGTGAGGGAGTGCATAAAATAAGATGAAGAACAACTATAGTATTAATTAAAATAATTAATTAAGCGTTAATAGGTGGCAAAGGAATTAATGGGGTTCCCTTGAGGAGGAAAAATATTGTTTTTAAAAAAGGAGAAATAACAAACAAAAGAAAAAGAGTGGGGGGTTATCTTACATCGTCCTCCTCACGTCTTTCCTCACCCGACAAAACGAGAAACATTCGGATGAACAAATATCCCCACAAGGATAATTACTTTTACGAACCCAGACCTGGATTTTGGCCCTTTTTATTACCTTCTTGGCTTTTTTTGTCTTTTGCTTCTGCCAAGTTGCAGACATCAGACACGTAAAGCCTTGTTTTTATAATATATATATATTTTATGTTTCAGTTTCTGGGTTATTAAGATTCACAGACATTGTGTCATTGCAATGGTTCGATGAACGAAGTTGTATAATTAGAAGATAAGAAAAGGGTATTCGTTTTGTTTGGCATTTTCCTTGAAGGCTAACCCCAAAAGGGAAAATAATTAAGGAAAGTAGGGAAATAAAAAGGTTTTGGCGTCTCCTTTTGGTTCCTTTTTTTTTGTTCTTGAAAGATTTTTAGTCTATTCGATGAAATGAGCAGAAAAATAAGCGAATGGGGTAATGTTTGGAGGAGCAACGAAAATGAGAAGGGCTGTTTATGCCATTTGTTTTGTGATATTGGTTTGCAATTTGGCAATGGGGAGCTCAGAAGGTAAAAGGAACACACCTGACAATGAAAGCAGCAGAACAACATCTCCCAAGATAAATGAAAAAATGGTATGCTGATTTTCCTTTTTTTCTCTTGAATTCTTGGAATGGTTTAAATTACATTTGAAGATTCTTGTTAGCATTGTGGAGGTAGAAAGAATTATGTTAAATCCTAGGCATTTCTGTTGAATTGGGCGAATATTAGACTTCGTAGGTAACTCATTCAGCTATTGAAATGGTTATTAAACTGTGTTAGAAAGTGTCTTCGATATATGATAAGATGAGTTGTTTCGATTTCCAGGGGTTTAGTGGCAGATGATAGCAAAGATTCATATATGACGTAGGTCTAGTGTTATTGTCAAAAAGTTCATCTATAAATGACTGCAATCAAGGATCAAGCGTTGTTACTGTTTTCGGTCTTACATTGTTATGTCAAGTTGCTTATATTGTTCAGTGTTATTCCATTATTATATCTGGTCTTCAAGTAGGTGAAGAATGGTACCTAAACATTTCCATCTTGCATGTGGCCCTCCCCCTTTTCTCCAAACCTGTTAAGAGCTTGACAAAGATTTTTTTAATTACAGGCAAAGGAGGCATGGAATCATTGCAGAAAGGAGATGGAAGAAAAAAGGGATGCCATTAAAGATTTTGACATATATATACCACAAGCAAACGATGTCTTGACTTCGGCATTATTTGCAAAACAAAGCATGCACAAAGCTATTGATATTTTGCCTCCTCAAGTGAGAGACGGGGTTCTTGATTGCTTAAGAAAGAATGGACTTATCTTTTATGCTTCTGACCCAGAGGTTAGCTCAAGCTATCTAAGGTCGCATCCAACTGAAGGCGCATTACATTATTCACTTCATGTATCGAAAAAGGTTTCTGGTTCACGTTCACCGGGTAAAAAGGGTAAAAAGGGTAAAAAGAAGAGTCTCATGACAGCTATTATTGCTATTGTTGCAACTGCAGTTGCAACATTTGTTCTTGTTGCAGTGATCTTCTTTTGTTGTCTGAGGAAAAATAACGAACCAAAGGAAGAAAAACCTCTTCTGCACTTGAATGATTACTTGAGTGAAAGTATGTGCATGTTGTGTTTGTTTGTAATTGAGTCGTTATCATCTTTGTTTTCTTGTTCATGTTTCCACAAGCATTTTAACTTTACTGTCTTTCAGATTCTTCACAGAAGTCTATTAAGTTAGTAAGTTCGGACAACAAAGAACTTAGTACTAGCAGCAGCTGCAAGATCCCTGCTTCTACTTCTGATACTAATTTGACCACAAAGCAAGATGACGGCGCACTTCCAAAACCACCAGGATCAGATGCAACTGTTGGAGCAGGCCTAAAACCTCCTCCTGGGAGACAAGCTCCTCCTCCTCCAGCACCACCTCCTGCGGCACCACCTCCCAAAGCAGCACCACCACCTCCTCCTCCTCGTGCTGCTGCCCCCCCACCTCCACCAGGTGCCCGTCCTCCACCTATGCCATCAAAATCAAAAGCTGCTGCACCCCTTGGAGGACGTAAGCAACGTAGTGCTTCTGGTGATGATGCTGACTCTGCACAAAAAGCCAAGTTAAAACCATTTTTCTGGGACAAGGTTAAGGCTGATTCAGGTCAATCGATGGTTTGGCATGAGATCCGTGGTGGATCATTCCAGTAAGGAAACAATTCTAGCTTGTATTAGTTGTGGACTTTCTATCTAACAATGCTTCATCAAAATTTTCTTTGTTTCCTAATTGCCTCAAAAACCTTTGTAGGTTCAATGAGGAGATGATAGAGACTTTATTTGGTTATCAAGCAGCTAATAACAAGAATAACGAGAAGAAGGAAAAAGCAGCAGAACCTGCTGTCCAGTACATTCAAATTATTGATGCTAGGAAAGCGCAAAATTTGTCTATTCTTCTGCGTGCACTAAATGTCACAACACAGGAAGTTGTTGATGCTCTCCAAGAAGGTCGCTCTCTCTCTCTCTTAAAGGAAGACTGAGGGAATTGCTCTATCATAATGATACTAACCATAACCTACTTTTCTAGTTTTAACCGACAATTACAGTGCATAATATTTGATAGAAAGAAAAAAGATTTAATAGCTTAAAATGATATATCTATCTTCAGTTTAGATACAAATATTCTTCACTGTTTGACCTTGGCTGCAAAAGCAGAAAGTTTTAAAGTTCCTAGTCATCTACTAGAATATGCTTTGTTTCAGATCCACCTTCTTCAGTCTTAAATGCATGTGACAGCTTACTCTTCTAAATTAAATTGAACCAGGTTATAGGCTTCCTGGAGAGCTCCTTCAAACGTTGAAAAAGATGACGCCAACACAAGATGAGGAACTGAAGCTTAGATTATTCGCAGGAGATATTAATCAACTTGGCCCTGCCGAGAGGTTCCTTAAAACCGTGGTTGAAATACCTTTTGCCTTCAAACGAATTGACGCCTTGATGTTCATGAGTACTTTCCCAGAGGAAGTCGCTAGCCTTAAAGAATCCTTTGCAACTCTTGAGGTGAGATAAATAGATTTAAGAACAGAATACCCGAGTGTCCTCCAGGTTACCCTAGAAGGAAAAAAAATCACAACAAATGATTGTCACATATGTTTTGGTTAATGGAATCTCCTGCTTCTCAATAATGAGGAGACCGCGAAATTTAAAACATAAAACATATTATTTTCTAAGAATTTATATTTATGGATATAGTTCCTACGTGAAAATCTTTATTACATCAAAAATGAATAACCAGATAATTGTGATTATTGTCCTGATGGTAGGTAGCTTGCACCAAGCTCAAAAATAGTAGATTATTCCTAAAACTACTGGAAGCAGTGCTTAAAACCGGTAATCGCATGAATGATGGTACCTACCGTGGTGGTGCACATGCATTCAAGCTTGACACACTCTTGAAACTATCTGATGTAAAGGGAACAGACGGTAAGACCACACTTCTCCACTTTGTAGTTCAGGAGATCATGCGTTACGAGGGCATAAAATGTGTTCGCCAACAAAATTCAAGCCAGAGCCAGAGCCTTGGCAGTTTCAAGGGGGTGGACTTTGTTGAAGATAATGACCAAGACAATGAGGACCATTATCGCAGTCTTGGTCTTGAAGTGGTTTCAGGTGTAACCACTGAACTTGAAGATGTTAGGAAGGCTTCTGCAATTGATGCTGATGCCCTGACATCTACAGTGGCTAAACTCGAGGGTGGTTTGAGAAAAACTAAGGAGTTTTTGGATTCGGATATGAAGGAAACCGAATCGGAGACTCAATTTTATCTTTCAATGACTTGTTTTGTCGACGCTGCAGAATCTGATATTAAATTGCTATCAGAGGAAGAGAAAAGGATAATGGAGCACATCAAGAGTGCAGCAGACTATTTTCATGGCCAGGCAGGAACGAAGGAAGGCTTGCGTTTGTTTGCAATTGTGCGGGATTTCTTGACGATGTTAGATAAGGTTTGTAAAGAAATTAGAGACACCAGAGCTAAGCAGAAAGCCCAGCAAGCCAAGGAGGCCAAAAAAGAGGGTGCGACGGCGACAGAGAACCGACCATCATCTGCTTCAGAGCCTCCTCCACCATCCCCGGATATACGTAAACGACTATTTCCGGCAATGGCCGGTCAGCAGGTGAACGATTCCAGTTCAGATGAAGAAAGCTTCTCTCCTTAGCTGTAAATTTAGAAAGGTAAATGAAAATTTTCCATTGGGAACATGTTATCCTTTTTCTTATGGTTATATAGTTTGCCTTGCGGTAACTGGTGTACAAGATCAATGATTATAGATTGAAGCAAATTTGATTGCCATAGACATCCAACTTTTGTTAGTCTGTTTTCAAACTAGTGAAACATCCAAAGCAATTATTTTCTTCACCTTGCTTCTTTGTATTTCTGGATTTCATCCTCTATTATAATCTATTGAACAACACAAAGCCTATATAGGAATGAGCAGGTAGAAATGGTAGAATCAGGGTTCTTCTCAGTTGCAGCATTTATTGTGTACCGAAACAATATACTCTATTAGCAATCAAGGTTTTCTTTTTCCCACTAAACAATGTCAAAACAGCAGCATCTATGTTTAATCATATTGAAAATTGTAATATTTTATTAAATTTAAATAGTTTTAAAAATAAAAATAAAAATTTGTTATTAATATAATAATATTAAGTTTAACTATAAAAATTAAATTACTGTAAAGGTGTTTTTTTTTTTGGAAAATACAGAAAATAAATATACGTAGTCTTATTAACCAGGGAATACTCAAGGAGAAGCAATTGTTAAGTAATTAATTAATTTCTTGCTGTAGTCAATTGTGAAAACCCTACTAATCAGACTGTATAAAATGCTCATAAATCCTCCCCTCTTTTCTCGATTCGAAACTTCAATCAATGGCTCGAAAGCGACCTATCGAAGACCCTCCTTCCGGCTCTTCCTATGAAAAAGAAGAAGAGTCCTCTGAAGGAAACAACTCCACTGTCGATGGAGAAGAAGAAGAGGTGAAGACCCCTTTGAAAAAGGAAAAGGCTGACTCCGACATGTCCCTTCCCTCCCCTAACATCTCCTATTTCACCATTAAGCCTATTGTCCCCAAGCCGAAGCATAGCTCTAACGATTCAATCTGAAAGCGAAACAAGTCACCGTCAACCGCATCCTCCGGCGTAAAAGATGAGGATTTTGTGGAGACGAATGTTGAGGTGATTGGGAGAGAGAAGATGAAGGAAAGGGATAGGGAGTGGAAGCAGCTGAAGATTAAGCAGCATGAGGAATATTTGAAGAGTTATTGCTAAAGCAGTTTTGAATATTATGAAGGGGGAGTGAAATTTAGGTGGAAGAAAAATATTTGTGTTGTTTTGGCCTCAACCTTCACCTTATGTTTCTTGATATGAAATTTAATACAACAATGCTATATTCTGATCCTTTTCGGCTTGATGTAAATGCTGGCGCTATGATTGGTGGTAATTCAATGTTCTCAACGCTGCCAGCTGGAAATGAACCGAGTTTGAACAGTTTATTTATTTTTAAGTTTGTCTGTGTTCAGTTTGTGTTTGTTAAAAAGTTTAAACTTTTGTTCATGTTTGTTTATTTAAAATTATGTGTTCATATTTTATTGTTTAATGTTCACAAACAATATTAATAAATAAATAAGCACTGTTTAGATATAATATAGTCAAATATAAATATTAATAATTATATTATAAATTAAAAAAATATAAACCAAGATAATTTTATTAATATATATTAATAGAAAATAAACGAGTTTTAGTATAATTTTATTAATATATACTAATGGAATTTTTATAAGAAAATATCATTAATAAATAAACGAATCATAAACAAGTCAATAAATGAGCTTTTAAATGGGCTTGTTCGTGAATATAAACGAACAGAACACACCTTTGTTCGTGTTTGTTCATTTATTAAACGAATATAAAAATTTTGTTTATACTAGTTTATTTAGCTTAATAAACAAATATAAATGAACGTTATACGAACAATTCACGAACATTTCATCGAACGTTCTATTCATTTACACCCCTCCTTATATTCAATGCACTATCAAATAACATTTATTATTTTAGATTAATCTCATTTAACTAGTGTTACTGTTATATATCAATTAAAATTAATGTTTAGCACTATAAATATTAACAAAACATTTTCATTCAAAATAAACTAAAAAAAAAAATATAATATTTTAACCTCATTTAATAAATTTTGTTTTCATCACTAAAAAATTTAAGATTTTTCTTTTTATTTAAGATGTTTAGTTATTTTGATTTTAACATTATTTACATAATTGTGATTATTTTTTATTATTGTGTTATGAAATATTATGTAAAAGACAATAAAGTATTAAAAAAATGGTTCTATATAGGTGAGACTTTCACTCATATTCGAACAATAAAGTTATTAATTAATATGATAATCTATTTGTATGAAATTAATTAATTTTGTCATCCCTTTAAAAAGTTCTTTTTTAGAAAATAACATAATATATAATGAATGTAATTGGATAAATTAAAAAGGTTTAATTCACAAATTGATACTTAAACTATACCATTTTTCCCATCTTGGTACATAAATTTTTTTATCACAAGTAGTACTTAAATTACTTTTTTTCTCTAAGTTGATACCTCTATTAGTCTAACTATTTGGCAAACCGTTAAATCTATTTTAAAAATGACTTAACCTACATATTTATACCTAAATTATACTCTTTTTCCCAAGTTGGTATCTAAATTTATTTGTTGGTCACAAGTAGTACTTAAACTATTTTTTTGTTACTCGTTTTATAGCAAAATGTTATATCCATAAAAAATTTTCAACCAATAATAAATTTCCACGTCATATAAACTTAAAAAAAAAATACTTTTAGTTCATTTATTTCCTTTTATATTATAGTACCCCACATTCACCCTAATAACATATCTAAAGCGAGATGTCACATTTATTACTTAAGTAACTCAAACTATCATTGCATTATGCTAAGTAATTGAGTTTAGAACATTTTTATTAAAAAAAGAAAAATAATTAAATTCAATTTTGGTACTTTAAAATCATGTTGAAATCATTTAACTTGATTTTTAAATATTCGGAGGTATTTGGGACCATTATCAAGCCTCGAAAGGTCAAAATGTCTCAAAACATGGCAAGAACCATTACCTTGCACCACGATATTTGTACAAGTGGGGAGGAGTGTTGATACTTCTACTTGGTATTGTAACACTTGACATTTTCTTTAACTTGTTGCGATACCACAAGGGTTAAATATTGATACTTCTAAACCATGAGCCAAAAATTGTATTGAAAATTATTTATTTTGACACTTATAAACTTATACTAAAACTTGGACTCATAAGACTCAAAAATAAAGTTTAAAACATTAAAAATAGAACCCAAGACCCCTCTAAAAATTAAGGTTTTTTTTTTTTAAAAAATTTAATTAATAACTCTTTTATTTATATAAATAAAATAATAAATATATAATTATATACATTATTATGCTAAAAATGTTTTTAATTAATGAATCCTTTAATTATATAAATAAATTAATAATTATATAATAAAATATAGATTTTATATATTTATCATTATGTTAAATATATTTTATTTTTTAAAAACATCAATTAATTTATTTGATATTTTTTATATAATATTTATTTTCTGTAGTATAATATATTTTTCTTTCTATAGTTGCAAGTGCACTATGATACAAATTTACTACTATTTTCATAATGTCCCAAGCATTTCATTATTCAATAAATAAAAGGCAGAGACTTTTTTTTTTTTTTTCTTACAGAAATTTCACTGAAAACCACTAACTCCCAAAGCTCATGTGATTCACATGAATTTGAAGAACCTAAACTAGATTTAAACATTGAAACTGGATTTTTAGATTGGAAATGGAGTTTAAGGCAAAAATAAGCAAACAAATGTTTGGATTAAATAAGGAAAAGCAAAATCTAAAATGTAAATAAATCAATTTATAAAAATAAAAAACTTATGATTTGCATTAAAAACATACCAAAATTTGTAGAGAAAATAGAGTGAGGAGTCTATTGTGGAAAGTGCTGCTCATTGCATTCATGATGGTGCTACGGTGTGATTTTCATCCTCTCTATTTCTTACTCATCAATTTATTATTTGTAAGAATAATAAATGATGTTTTACAAATATCCTGAAAATTGAAGAGCATTTACTCCCTTCATCTGCTGCGGCTAGAGTTGTCAATCACCCCAAATGCCATTTCAAGATTTACATAAAAATATAGGTTTGAAAGAAAAAATGTTAATTTAGAAAATAGACTGCGCTTTAAGTAAGATTTTTGAGCTCGAGTCCGGCTCAATTTAACTTTGTATTAGAAAACCTGCTACTATTTTGTTATTATTATTTGAACATTATATAACTTTTGTTTTATTATTAATTTTATTATTATTTATCGAGCAAAAAAATTTATTACTATTTTAGAGACATTTGTTTATTAAATTGCACCTATATTAATGTTATTTAAGTATAAAGATTTTTTTTAAATTTATTTTCAATTTGTTGAGAAATATTTATTTTAATGTTTATAATGTTTTTGATATATTAAATTTTTTATATAAAAATTTTTAATACAGACGAGCTGATCCCGAGTTTTAATATTTTTACTCAGCAAAAATTAGGCCCATTTTTCTGACCCGACCGGGCTGAGCCCAAATTTTGTTAAGCCCATTTGTATTTATCATTCAGACATAGAATTTTGTTAGGGCTCGGGTCAAACCTAACCTAACTTATGAACAATTCTAACCATCGCAAATGGTTCGATGACAATGATCTCATACGGTGAAAAGGTGAGTGAGCTAGTGTAATAAATCATTATTTATAATTGAATTTTTTAAGAGATAATTTTTTTTTAAGAGAGAATTTATAAACCTAAATCATTGGGAAATTTTTAATTCATCATTATGATTATGTGAACTTATCTTGTATTTTTTAAAATGTATTATAATTTGAATATTTTATATTTATCTCAAATAATAATGTTATAATTTTAGAATTATCTTCTATTTATTTAATGTTATTGTTTTCTAATTTTTAAATTATAGTATTTATATATTAAATAAATTCGTTGATGATTTAAACACAAAATCTAAAATTACTACAGTAATTAAATCTAAAATTCAATCTAAATCTTTTAAACTATCTATTAAAATTAATCGTATCCAAATACTTCAAAATCAACAGATTTAAAATATCTGATATGATTTTTCAAAAAGATATTTTAATATATTTATGTAATTATATTGCTCATAATACAATCTTTCATGTAATTTTACTAAAAAATAATTTAAAATTGAAAGTTCGGGACACTGACAATATTATAGCATAAAAATAACATTTACAAAAATTGTATTATAGCATAGAATTTATTTCTGTAGAGTTTATACTAAACTTATAAAATATGATTAAATTTTATAATTTAAATAAGATTACATATAAATTCGTGTTTAAATTGAATATTTATTTGGTAAAATTATATTATATATATTTTTGAAGATCATGAAGTTGAAGAAAGGCCTCCCCCGAGTGACTATCCCATTTTTCGGATTGTATGATCCTCTTCTTAGTTTTCTGCTTCGCCAATGGCGACAATGTGCCTAGCATTGGCCTTATAATAATGAAGTAAAACCCCAAATCTTGTCCCCCCCCACCCCCCTAAGTTATAAATTACTGAGCTATCGGCAAAGGTGGCTTTGCATTGTACATTAATAATTTGGGACAGTAAAGAACTAAACTTTGTGGCTCAATTCGTTGCAAATCTCTTTTCTTATTAAAGCAATGCTATGGAGACTGATAATGTTAAAAAATGTGTCAAACTTCCAATGACCCAACTAATAAAATAACTTAAAACCAAACTGTAGCAAATAACAATATCAGCTGTCCCGCCAAACTGATAATGTCACTCAAAGATGTTTACATTTTTGTTTTATCAATGATCAGTAAAGATGAGGGGGTTGAAACAAAATGATGACATCCCTTACTTTTCTTCCTCAATAGCTGCAGTGGCGGAAACGTAATATGCAACAGCAAACAGCCCATGAACGAAACACACAATCCCCCCAATGGACAACAAATGATGGTGCGTGAAACCACATGACGCCCTGGCTTTGTTGTTTGATATCATCCCTATCACCAGCGTCGACAATCCCACCGCTAATATGATCCTGATCAACCCAGAATTTAGTATGACATAAGGATCGACTTTTGATTAAATCCTAATTCCAATTTGGCAGTGCTTGATTTTGTGCAAGGCGGGCAGGGAAAGAATATTATATGTGGTTACTTACCATGTGAAAATGAGACATGCCATTGAGAGTTGCCTGTTTGGGGAGGCTCTTTGGAACTCTTCTTGAGAACAAACACACATGCACCCACCCAGCAGGTTAATGAGAACGTGGGCTAGGCTTAACAGAACTGCTGCACCCAAAGCTAGCTTGAAAGCCTCATGGCTTGGGTCTCTGCACTCAAATATCCACAGTCTCAGGTGCTTAACCTGTTAAAACAAAAGCATTGATCATATTAAAGCGATAAAACCTGGTGAAAAAATTCATAGGATTAACAAAATGATGTAAACTCTTTCCCATGTGTAATCGAAATCGGTAATAGTAGTATTATGAAGACACCTTGTTTTGTGCAACTTCGGCTTGGATGCCGAGAATCCCTGCTGCAAGATCCATGGCTACAATCAGAAAACAAATCAGAAGGCTTCTGAGTTTAAGCATATTTTATGATTGTTGATTATGATAGAGGACTTGAAGATGGGTTCCAAGAAACTAAGAGAAACAAATGGCAATTCTTCTTCTTCTTTTTTTGTTCAACAGTAGGATTAGCTTAGGTGGTATATATAAGAAACTATAAAAAAAAGAAAGCTTCTTTTATAAATACTTTAATGTTGCTTTTTTATGTTTTCTTGTCTTCTGATATTCTGGATACCTTTCATGGGGAAGAAGAAAAGTAGGGTATAAATCAATGACCCGTCAATGATGTTGGAATTTTTTTGACTTTTTCACAGATTAGCAAAAATCACCCATTTATTGTTGATAGGGTCAGTAAATAGGTATGGGTAGTGGATTATGGTAAAATGAAAAGTACATATGAATTGTTATTTCGATATCTTAAGAAAATGAAATGGAGTAGCAGTTTGTTGAAATATAACTTCATTAGACTCATGAATCATTATATATATGGCAGTTGATGTGAGTCAAATCACATCAAAAGTGGAGAAAATTCCCAAATTTATGGAATAAATGATTAACGGTGGTGGTGGCACGTTTAAGAGGGAAACCCTGAGAAGGTTAGAATAATGGAACGTGAGCCAGCCATGACTTGAATCCTACTGCTAATGGCATGTGACAAAGGAAAAGACAAAAGAAAGTGATAAAGAAGGTGTCGATAGTTGATATAATCATGAAAGCAAGGAAGCGCGATAGAGATCACTGGGTTGGGTTTTTGGGATACCCAAATTTCAAACATATTCGTTGGACTTGGTTGGGTTTCTTCACAGTTTGGTAGCACATTTTTGAAGCCCAAATGAAGTTATCAACTACTTTCTCTATTCCTACAATTTGCCTAAACAAAATACAATTGCTAGCTTCTTCTTTTTTTTTCGGTCGAGAAGAAAGATATTCATTAAACAAAGGAAGCATTCAGCAATTAGATTCACTAAGTAATTTGTTTCGCGGAGGACGAACTTGACAGAGATATGTTCGTTCAACACACAAAACAGTCAAATGTCTTCAATCATGACCAAAATCCTCCAAAGGATGAGATGAGGAGGAAGAGAGAGAAAGGATTGTATGAAACAGTGACGCCACGTCAACTGTATCCCTTTTCCAATAGATTTATGCTACATCAGCATTTTCATCCTGAAAAAAATTAAATCCAAATTAAAATCCTAAAATTCAGGACAAGAATACTGATATGGCATAAAGCTATTGGAAAAGGGATAATATCCCTGTTTCATACAATCCTTTCCCGAGGAAGAGAAAGATCATCCACAATTTCCTCGCAGCCTGTTTCATAGGAACAGCAAAAAACCTGAATTTCTGACGGTTTCGACCGACCCGATTTGTTAGGGTTCAAATTTTTTTAATTGGGTTTGGGTAAGACGGGTCAAATAAAATTTAGAAAATAATCGAGGCGGGTTGGGGTTGGGTCGGATTTGAGGTAAATCTGTCCTATCCCATCTTGAGATGTTGTTAAGAACTAAGTATGAAACTGATTTTGAAGAAGAAGAAACTAATAAGAAATAAGCTCAATGATTTCTTGAAAATAATTCTATTTGGCTTTATTATTTCAACTCTAATTTTCTCTTCTTGATAAGTGTTTATGTACAAGCTTGGATGACAGCTCTTGTGACTAACTGCTCTTAACAATTTTACTGATCCTTTTAACAAACTAACTGCCTAGCTTATATGAACCTTAACATTCACCCAGCTTTTCTGTTGGCAAGACCCGAAGAAGATTACGAAAATGCGCAAAGTGCGTTGCCGAAAGTGGTTTGGTAAAAATATCAGCTACTTGATCACAAGCCAGAACCTCTCCTACCATGATAGACCCATTCGCCACTTTCTCTCGAACAAAAAAAAAAAGGTCCAACTCAACGTGCTTGAACTTAGAATGTAAAACAAGATTAGCTGCAACAGCTACTGCACTGGAGCTATCGGACCAAACCGTAAGAGTATCATCTGACTTGACTTGTAGTTTTTGAAGTAACGAAAGGAGCCATGTAACTTCACTAATAGCTACCGCAAGGCTCCAGTATTTTGTTTCAGCCGTAGATCGAGCGACCACCTGTTGCTTTTTAGACCCCCAAGAAACAGGAGTGGATCCAAAATATACATAGAACCTTGAAGTTGATCTACGATAATCAAAATTGAGCCCCCACTTGACGTCGGCATAGGCACTCAATGATAAGCGAACGGGCGGCCAAAAGATAACTCCAAAATCAATGGTACCACATAGGTATTGCAAAATGTGTTTCAAGGCAGTCATGTGAACATTAGTAGGACTATGCATGAATTGACATATTTGGTTTACAGCGTAGGCAATGTCAGGGCGAGTAAACACCATGTACTGAAGCGCTCCTGCAAGGCTTCTATACTCGGTTGGATCTGATAAATTGTCACCATCATTTTTGGATACTGTGGACGAGCTCACCATCGGTATGTGAACACCCTTTGTATTTGTCATCAAAGCTCGGTCAAGAATATCCCAGATGTATTTTATCTGACATAAATGGAGGCATCCTGATACGGTTCGACTAATTTCGATCCCAAGAAAATAGTGTAAATCACCTATATCCTTAAGCAAAAATTCATCGTTTAGTAATCGAACAAACTGATTAATTTCGGTAGCCAAATTCCAGTAATAATAATATCATCGACATACACCAAGACATATAAAGTAGAGTCAGCCTGGATTCAAATAAACAAGGATGCATCAGACTTGGAAACGATGAATCCAATAGACACAAGGAACTATTTCAACTTTTCAAACCAGGCACGGGGTGCTTGACGAAGACCATATAATGCTTTCTTCAGGCGATACACAAGCTGTTTGCCAGACGAATCAAACTGAACATAACCTGGGGGTTGTTGCGTAAACACTTCAGTATCCAAGTCCCCATTTAAAAATGCATTATTCACATCGACTTGTCAGAGAGACCACCCTCTAGACACGACAATGGATAGAATAATACGGATAGTAGCAGGCTTGACAACTGGACTAAATGTTTCTTTGAAATCACAACCAGGTTCCTGAGAACAGCCTTTGGCTACCAATCTGGCCTTTCGTCGAGCAATAGTACCATTAGGATTCCTCTTAATCTTAAGCAACCATTTACACCCGATGATCTTGCAATTTAACGGAAGAGGGACAAGATCCCAAGTAGAGTTGTGAATAAGAGCATCATACTCGGCCTGGGTAGCAGCACTCTACTCAGCAGAAGATAACGCTTCCTCTATTGTAGACGGCTCTATAGCTTCAATATTCATAGCTTTGGGCTTGAAAATTCCAACTTTAGCTCGAGTCACCATCGGATGAGTATTAACACTTTCCGTGAGTCTGGGTGAACTAGGAGCAACCACCAGATGTCTGTCAACACTTCTCGTAGGTCGGGGTAAATCAGTAGTATCATCAGGATCCAGTTCAGGTATGTCCGTAGAATGATTCAGAATCGAATCAGATGAAGGCGATACATTTTTAGCGAATGATGAGCTAGAAAAATTTAATGACTCTGTTAAAGGTTCTACTAGGTAGGTGGAGACTGTTCGAATGAGGGGAATGGTTGTCGAAACAGTTACCCCAGATTCAAAAGCAGGGCTTCCGGAGTTACTTGTAGAGTTTAACGATAAAAATTTATTCTCATAAAAAACAACATGTCTCGACACAACAACCTTACCACTCGGAAGAAGACATTGATATCCTTTGTGTTGAGTACTGCAACCTAAAAATATGAAAGGTTGTGATCTAAACTCTAACTTATGTGTTGTATAGAGACGTAAGTAAGGATAAAAGCAGCATCCAAACACTCGTAAATGATCATAGATGGGATCACAACCATACAGAGCCGTAAAAGGAGTCTTCCTTTGTAGAACCACAGTGGGAAGATGATTGATAAGATGCACCATACAACAAAATGCGTAGCCCTAGTATTCCATGGACAGATTTGCTTGAGCCAATAAAGTGATGCCCATTTCCACAATGTGTCGATAATTGCGTCCAGCAATTCCGTTTTGTTCAGATGTATAGGGACACGTTAATCGATGAATAATTCCTTAATATGCCAGAATAGATGTAAAAGCCCGATATTCTCCATCCCAATCACTCTGAAGTTGTTTGACGAATTTGCTGAACTGTGTCTTAATCAGTTGCTGAAAGCGAACAAAACATTCTAAAGCCTGAGACTTTTGACTTAGAAGATAGATCCATGTAAACCTAGTGCAAGCATCAATAAATGACACGTAATACCATTTCTTTCCACTGGCTACGGCCCTAAGACCCCACAGATCAGACACAATCAATTCAAATGGTTGATATTCAGTAGTAGACTCAGAAAAAATAAATTTATGTGACCTTCCTTTTTGACAAGCAGTACAGATACCCCCAGCACAACCTTTAGTAAATTTGACATTACATTTTTCTAATACATTTTTAACAACAGAAACAGAAGGGTGTCCAAGACGATTATGCCATAGGTCAAACACAACATAGTCTTGAACCTTATTTTGAA
Organism: Gossypium bickii; assembly: GCA_025503065.1. Taxonomy (NCBI): domain Eukaryota; kingdom Viridiplantae; phylum Streptophyta; class Magnoliopsida; order Malvales; family Malvaceae; genus Gossypium; species Gossypium bickii. The sequence goes on from CP106716.1 coordinate 90,677,098, forward strand.
TCTTCGCATGAGCAGTGAACGGAGCTTCAGTAGGCACCGGAAAGTGATATAACCTGTCACGTATGTGGCCCTTCAGCAAGATCACCCCCATCTTTATGTCATTGATAACACAATATGTAGGATGAAACTAAAAAAAATACTCCATTATCATTAGCAAATTGTGAAACCGACAAAAGATTCTTTCGTATACTTGGCACATACAACACATTTGATAAGCGAAGTAATCTAGACGGAGTAGGTAAAAAACCATTACTGATCGACAAAATCGAGGCAGGGTTGTCATTACCCATTAACAGAGAAGAATACCTGAGTACGGTGTGGTGTCACGAAGTGTCATCGGGTTCTGGCAAACATGATGACTTGCACCTGAATCAGGATACCACGATACTGTACCGACAGGCATGGGAATATAAGAATCATTACCACCCTCATTAGAGCCAACTTGAACAGTGTGAATGTGGGACCCGGGCGAGTCGAAAAAATCAAACGCATATAGATCACCGAGTCGAGGAAGTTCAATACAAGGATCGGAGCCTGTATATACCCGGGCTCGTGGTTTTGTGGGCCATGGAACCGAGGTGCCATTCACCATTGTAACATTCAGCTCATCGGTGCACAACCTTTGTCCATAAGACACCCCAAGAAGCTGCCCAACATCACGCCTTATAGGGCCAGAATCATGCCCAAAGGCATTCGGCCCAAACGGCCTAGATATATTTTTGGCCTACACATAAGCATGTGGCCCACGTGCCGTCTGACCATAATAATGGTCTGCCATTCCACTAGTCTGACCCATGTGTAGCCTATCTTGACCATCAAACATATAATTTTGACCAACCATTCTATAATTTTGACCAACGGCAAAGCTATTTTGATCATCATCAAATTTATTTTCACCAAAAACAAATAGATTTGGATGATAACTCACCCCAGGCGACTTAACCCCCATTCGGCGCTGCTATGGCCTCTATATCTCTCAGCCATGGCAACGCCGTCACCTTCAGCGAAGTGTAACCCACGTGACGCTGTCGAACCTCCCTGATGCACCACCAGAGGTGTCGACGGTAAGGGGTCAGACTACCTGTGATAACGGTAGTAGCACCGTTGGGCGAGGTGGCCAAACCAAGAGCAGATCTGACATTGGATATGAGGCCAAAATGACCTCCCATGACCACGGGCTGACAAACGCCCACCATGGAATAAACCGTCCGCCACCGGAGTTGAGACGGGCTCAACAAGATTCGCATGGAGAGGAAGCTCTTGGATCTCACGGTGTTGTCGATTCTTACACTCCACAAGCGCGTTGACAGGTCGGGTAAAGGAGATAAGACCGAGCATTAGAGAGGCCGAGGAGATGACGGCCTCAAACTCCGGCGATAGTCCGGCGAGCATAATCTCGATTTTCTCCTCTTCCGAAATTCTTGAACCTGACGTCTCCAACAAAGCACACAGGTTCTTAATCCGAGCAACATAATTTTTAATAGATATAATACCTTTCTTTAGTGAGTGTAACTCATGTCGCAAACGCGATTCTTTGGCTCATGTGTCAGTCGCAAAGAGGTCCGTTGCCGTGATCCAAATGTCACAAGCCGACTTAGCATCAGTAAAGAACGAGAGAAAATGTGCACTGACCGTGGAAAGAATCCAAGATGTTAAGAACCTATCTTGTTGTTTGAAGACTTGAGCCAATGGATTTGGTGCTAATGATCCGTCTAAATTCAGAACAAACTGAGCCGGTAGAGGTAACGTGCCGTCGAGTAGACCAAAAAGGTCATAGCCACCGAGTATTAATTTCACTTGTTGCTGCCATTGCATGTAGGTCTTTTCAGTGAGTTTAACAACATCATGACGAGGAAAGGAGTTTATCACACGATCACCACTGAACAGTGCAAAACTCAGCTCAACCGAGGTGAAATTGGCAGAATTTGTGGTAGCCATAGATCCAGGATCAACCAGTGACTGGTACCATGTTAAGAACTAGGTATGAAACTGATTTTGAAGAAGAAGAAACTAATAAGAAAGAAGCTCAATGATTTTTTGAAAATAATTCTGTTTGGCTTTATTATTTCAACTCTGATTTTCTCTTCTTGATGAGTGTTTATATACAAGCTTGGATGACGGCTCTTATGACTAACTGCTCTTGACAATTTTACTGATTCCTTTAACAAACTAACAGCCTAGCTTATATGAACCTTAACAGATATTTACAAAAATACCCGAAATATACATTATATTAAATTTTTTATTTCAATAAATAAATTATAAATAAAAAAATTAAATGTATTAAGTTTTAAGTTTAAATTTTGGAAAAAAAATCTTATTTAATTTAAAATAAAAAAAGTTAAAATTTTTAATCTTATTTGCATCAAAATAAAAAATAAAATAATTAATTTAAATTCAAATCGAGGTAGACGAAATTAGATCTCCTATTAAATTTCGAGTTTGGACAACTTACTCAAGTTTTAAGTCTAGGTTGGGGCAAATAAAAAATGATCTCGTCTCGCTTCGTTGCCATCCCTATTTAATAACAACTCAGGCACCCAATGCAAAGTAGCATGCTTCTTTCACTCCAAAGGCCTCAGCCACTTCTACCAAGGCAACTGTTCTTTAAAAAAAAAAAAACACCAAAACTGTTGGGACTTGAATTGCCTTTGGTTCAACTATTGCATGATTTGTTCCAACATCACTTGAGGCAATAAGTTTAAAAAGTTAAAAAGTGTAGTCCGTTTTATTGACAATTCTAACTCAATTTTATATTGGTTAGTTTTTTATTAGCAAATTATCTAAAATTAAATTTAGCTTTGCATGGGAGAAGGAAGAGGAGTATTTTATTGATAGCAAGCTTTATTTTTATCTTGTTTGACTTGGTGATAAAGCTATTTTGAATTGGTTTGGAGTTGAAAGTTAGCATTCAAAATCTAAATTATATAATTTAAACAGTGTGTTTTGTGATTTCCAAATCTATTAATTTGTGTATTGTTGTACACTTGTATCCAAGTATTCTGCAGATAGTAAACTTAGAGTGTAAGTGATGTTTTTGGGGTGAGTTATTGTGTTGGGTTACAATTATCTATTGTAATTTAGTCATCATTGAACCATTCTAACAAGAGCAAAAGTAGTATCTGAATTACTATAATAAGTTGTGTGTACCATTTATTATATACCTCTTTAAAATTTGTTAATTAACTTGCCTAGTTTCAATCAGTGTGTGAACATCGAATTGAGACAAACACCAAAGGCTTTTACAAAAATCCATCAAGGATGAGTTGCCACAAACTCCCGCTATTCGACTCCAAGAAGAGACACATCATTTTATTTTTTTTAATTTTGTATCAAATTATCAAAATTATTTTCTACATTTTTTAATTATCAAAAATTCGAGTCATTCAAGTTGAATTGTTCGATTTTTCGAGTCCACTCGAATAAGTGAATTGGTTTTAAGTGAAAAACACACATAATTATGTACATCAAAATGTACATAAAATAGATATGACAATATACAAACTGGCGAAACCATTTTTTTGTTTGAAAAACGGGCCGACTTTAAAAAGGAAAGTAGAGTCGCCACCAATTTTTTTTTGAAGTGCGATTGGGTCACCTTAGAAAACATTTTGGTCTCTGAACTTTAAGAAAACAGGTTTGAGAGTCGATTACGCACGAGGAAGGATTAGCACCCTCGTGACGCCCAAAATTGGTATCTTCTTAATTGATTAATGCCTTAATATCAAAAATTGGAAGAGATTTTAAAATATGAATCCTTTGGAAAATGTTTGGGTAATTCGAATTGGATATCGAAATTCTCTTGTTCCGAAAGGATGAAATATCACATCCAGCACGTTAGGATATGATGTTTCAAACCTTTGACACTAAGATCATTTCATGATTTCCAAAATTCATGCATTGTCATTTTAAAAAGGGTATTCCATTATTTGGCCAAACGAAAGAACCGAAACCCAGCATGTTAGGGCAGGATTTCTCAAATTTCCAAACATGAAATATTGCCTTATTTTTAAAGTTGAGAAAACACGATCAAAATTTTAAAAGGATATTTAGTCCTTTGGACGAGCGGAAAATTGAAACCCAGCACGTTAGGGCACAATTTCTCAAAACTTCCAAGCACAAAATATTGCCTTGTTTTTAATTTAAGAAAACACAGGCACCACCCTAAAGGTTATTTAATGATTTGGTCAAACGAAAAACCGAAGCTCAGCACGTTAGGGCACGATTCCTTGAATTTCCAAACACAAAACATTGCCTTTATTTGAAAAGAATTATGTATCGAGCAAACTAATGTAACACGAATTTGTGAAAATAAATCGCAACGTTGACATGCATAATGGAAATAAGATGGACGAAAACATAAATGATAATACTGAGAGCAAAATAGTCAAAGATAAATAAATATATGAAAGTTAATAAAACATAGAGTAAACAAATGAAAATTAACATAAAAAAGAATAAGAAGAAAAAGTTGAAGACAAAAGAAATGAAAGAAAAAATATTGAATAAAATAGAAGAAATAAAAATATAAAAAAAGGGTAATAATAAAAGTAATTGTGTAAAAAAATAAAATAAAAATAATATTAATAGTAGATGAAAATAATAATAAAAGTAATAGTAAAAAAATAATGAAAATGAAAATAACAATAGTGAAAATAAAAGTAATATTAATAGTAAATATAATAGTAATAATAAAGTTAGTTGTAAATAAAATAATAGAATAAAAGAAAAATAATAGTAGTAATATTAAAATAAATAACTATATTAATAAAATAATAATACTAGTGGAGATAAGACTTACTATCTTCGATCTGCTCCACTTCTGCTCAGTGGAGATAAGATCTGCTATCTTTAGTTTGCTCCATTGCCGATACATGGAGATAAGACTTACTGTCTTCGATTTGCTCCACTCCTGCTCAGTGGAGATAAGATCTGTTATCTTCAGTTTGCTCCATTGCCGATACATGGAGATAAGACTTACTGTCTTCAATCTGCTCCACTCCTGCTTAGTAGAGATAAGATCTGTTATCTTCAGTCTGCTCCATTGCCGATACATGGATATAAGACTTATTGTCTTTGATCTGCTCCACTCCTGCTCAGTGGAAATAAGATCTGCTATCTTCAGTCTACTCCATTGTCGATACATGGAGATAAGACTTACTCTCTTCGATTTGCTCCACTCCTGCTTAGTGGAGATAAGATCTGTTATCTTCAGTCTGCTCCATTGCCGATACATGGAGATAAGACTTACTGTCTTTGATCTGCTCCACTCCTGCTCAATGGAGATAAGATCTTCTATCTTCAGTCTGCTCCATTGCCTATACATGGAGATAAGACTTACTGTCTTCGATCTGCTCCACTCCTGCTCAGTGGAGATAATATCTGTAATATTCAGCCTGTTACCCTACTGCTTAGGGGATTAAGGCTCATTGTTTTTGATCTGTTCCACTCCTGCTCAGTGGGATAAGATTTGTAATCTTCAGCCTGTTACCCTACTGCTTAGGGAATTAAGGCTCATCGTTTTCGATCTGTTCCACTCCTGCTCAGTGGGATAAGATCTGTAATCTTCAGCCTGTTACCCTACTGCTTAGGGAATTAAGGCTCATCGTTTTTTATCTGTTCCACTCCTGCTCAGTGGGATAAGATCTATAATTTTCAGGCTGTTACCCTACTGCTTAGGGAATTAAGGCTATTGGCTTAGGTTTACTCCATTGTCGATACATGGAGATAAGACTCGCCATTTTCGATCTGCCCCACTCCTGCTCAGCGGGGATAAGATCTGCACGCTTCAGTCTGCTCCATTACCGATACATGGAGATAAGACTTGCGATTTCCGACCTGCTCCGCTCCTACTCAGTGGAGATAAGATCTGCTAACTCCTGTAACTCCCATCAATTTTGCTATATTGTCCTCTGGGGAACCTACCTGTAGAATTAATTTCATGGGGTCTATGATTATACCAAATGATTAGGATGTCATGAAAAATGCTCCTAACAATATGTATTATGAGTGTTATATGAATGGATGCAAAATGTCATGAGAATGATCCATTTTTTAACTTTTGGGTTATCAGTGCTTGCTGTTTATTAAGGTGATATCCCTGACATATGTCTTCTTGTTTAGCCGATACTTTCAACAAAGAATTTGAAGATGTCGTCACTACTCCGACCCTTTTCTCAAGTGTTCCGAGCCCTTTAAGCCTGGTGAGTTCTAAATAATTGTCTTGTATTATTTAGAGACTTTCAGAGTAAAATGCAGAACTTCTTTTGTGAAATTATTATTAGCTCATTAATCATTTTTCAATGCAAAATGCTTGAAAAAAGATCATAACGATGGATAAGAAGAAAATTAATTAGGAGCATTGCTCGAAACAAACAAGTTAAGCAAAGATAGCAAATGCAATCAAGAAGGAAATTTATTGGTAGTGTATTTTGAAACGAGCAAATTCAAAATGGGTAAGATAGAAACTAGGTGCCCCAGATATCGCAGCCTGAGCTTCTCCGTTCAAACTTCTTGAGGACCATTTAAGCTCAATATGTGTTTAGGGGATCCAGAGTACTTTGTTGATGCCCCAAGACGTAACATACTTCCTTATTGTTAATTCAAGCGTAGTGAAACTACTATATGCCCCATCACGATTTGATCATAATTTGAGCCGCCCTTTGTGGGTTTTCACCTTGGCCTCTCCTTTTTTTTTTTCGCGGAAAGCCTCAAAGCGCCCTTTGCAGGTTTTTGCCTTGGCCTATTTCCTTCTTAAGCGAAGTGTTTCTTGACTGAGTCTACATTAACTGGGTTGCCGTCTATCTCGGCTAGTATTAATGCTTCTCCAGAAAAGGCCTTCTTTTCAACTTAAGGTCCTTCCCAATTAGAATCCACTTTCCTTTGGAGTCCTTTTGCATAGGGAGGATTTTTCAATACCAGATCTCCCTTGCGAAATTATTTAGGGTGGACTTTTTATTGTAAGCCCGCTTCATTTGCTTTTAGTACATTTGACCATGCCGGCTGGCTCTTAACCTTTTTCCTCGATCAGATTCAGTTGGTCATACCGAGATTGAACCCATTCTGCTTCATCCAACTTCAGCTCCGACAAAATCCAAAGAGCAAGAGTTTCAACTTCGATGGGTAAGACTGCATCCATCCTATAAACCAATGAAAAAGGGGTTGCCCCGGTGGAGGTCCTGGCCAACATTCGAGAAGCATAGAAGGTAAATGGTAACTAGTCTATGCCAATTTTCACAAGTTTCTATCATCCTTCAAAATCTTTTTGGATGGTTTTTTTTTCTTTTTCTTCTTTTTTTTTCTTTTTTTTTTTGAATTCGAAGTTGAAATTTAACTTGATGACGGTTGACTTTGTAATTTTGCCATAGGAACTGACCTTCACCCCCTCAGTGGAATAGTTGAAAATCACGAAGATGAATAGGCGTCAACTAGGTGCTTTTGCCGAGATCGTCCCTGTAACATCTATGCCCCACGTATAGGAAAAAAAATAGAGGAAGCATATAAGTCATGTCTTCTCAATACGGCATAACTAATGCAATCTCCCCTTTCATGGTAGGCCAGCAGTACCCAAACCTTATAATCGACCTGACTATCGAAAAAACTCTTAGCATGTGCCTTTTCGAACCCTCCATAGCCTCCTCGTGCCTAGGTATATCTTGATGCGATCATGCAAAGACATCCTTGAATTCTTAGAATGACGTCTTGCTTTGTTTCTGTGGTGGGTAAGGCTTCGTTCTTCACTCTTTTCCTACACTCACAATGTCCACTGACCCTTTGTACGGTAGAGTCTATTTTCATTTCGTTCTACCATCCTTAACAAATCAAATGATAAGTTACAATCTCTGACATCTTCAAAATCTTCAGATCTATTTAGACCCATATTTCATTCAAAAGGGAGTCCGTAACAATGTTGCTCATGTCTTGATATCTCGAGACCTATTGTAGGCATAAAAGAATATTCAAAGGATGAATCTAAGAGTGGCTTATTTGTATGACATGGTTATGAATGAAATGAGAGAATAACAAATATTTGCCCGATATGAAACACAAAAATGCATTTTTTTATTGAAAGTAAAAATTTTTGAACATGAGCCTATTTCACAAAAGATTCTTATTATTTCTAGACTTAAAACAACAAGTGTGTTTTGAACATTACTCTCTGTTAGTTCTAAAAACTACAGGAATTTCCTCCACAGTCCAGTTGTTTAGAACACTTTCAGGCTTGTAGGGGCGAATACCCCCTAAGTCTCCTTTATTCAATCCCTCTTCGAACACGGCGTTGATGCTCAAGGTTTTCATTATCTCTTCATGTTCTCCGGTCCCGGATGGACAATTTCTTCCGATACGAATGCATTGGATATATAGGGAAAAGTCATTGATCGCCATTTGACCTCAGCGTCTTTCTCTACCGACTCTCCTCCTATGGTGCACACGTTTTCTCCTTCAGGAAAGTCAAAGAACTCCAACTCTTTGTTATCCATTAACCCTTGCACTAGGGCCCTAAATTCGCTACATTTCTGGATCTCATGGTCCTTCTTATTGTGGAACTCGCTGTAGTTCCTCACATCTTGGGATTTGTTCCCTAACTCTTGCGGAACTAGACTTCTTTTCCGCATTTCTTTCCAAACCTCCCTTAATGGGGTTCTTACTTCAGCAACATTTCGTTTGATTCTCCTTCCCATATACTCGACTATCGCGTTTACCTTTTTCTCGGTATGACTGGGTAACGGATTTCCCACACCTAGTGCGTCGTCGAATTTCACAACACCCGCCTTAATAAGCCTTTTAGCTAGCCTTTTGAAAGGGAAGCAATTCTCTATCGGATGCCCACTATCCTCGCATGGTATTCACATTGAGTGCTTGCATCGTACCATTTAGGATATAGGGGTTGTAACGGTTTTGAGTAGACAGGGGCTACAACGTGTGCGTCGAACAAATTTTTGTACAACTCCCTATACGTCATTGGTATAGGAGTAAACTGAAATTTCTCGGCATTCTGCCTCGTGTTGGGCTCCTACCTTGGTGAGGCTTGCTGGCCTTTAACTACCACTCTCGGTTGACTGACGGTGACAAGTTTTGAATAACCCGATCTCACTTTACCTACTTCATTTTCCCTTTTCTTCGGGGTTGATCTTCTCGTGCTTTTCTCAGCCTCTATTTTTCCACACCTTATCGTATTTTCTATCAGTTCGCCTAACATCACTATGTCTGCGAAGCTCTTAGTGGCGTTCCCCAACATATGGTTGATAAAAGGTGCTTTCAGGGTGTTAATGAAGAGCATAGTCGTTTCTTTCTCTAGCAATGGTGATTGAACCTATGTAGTGACTTCCCTCCACCTCTGGGCATATTTCCTGAAACTTTCGCCTGAATTTTTCTCCATATTTTGTAATGTGATCCTGTCAGGCCCTATATCAGTCACATGACCATAATGCTTCATAAAGGCCTGTGCTAAATCCTTCCACGATTTGATTTGAGTACGACTCAACTAAGTGTACCATTTGGCCGCGACTCTAATCAGACTATCCTAGAAGCAGTGAATCAACAACTGGTCATTGCTGATATATTCCGTCATTCTCCGACAGAACATTGTAATGTGGGCCTCAGGGCAGCTGGTCCCATATATTTTTCGAATTCTGGCATCTTAAACTTTGGTGGGAGTACCAGATCAGGGACCAAACTCAACTTCTTATTATTCACCTCGTATTGGTAATTAGTACTTTCCAATGCTTTGAACCATTTGCACCGATCTTCAAACTCTTTTGGGAGTTCTGCCCTCGCTTTTTCCTTTTTTGCTGCATCATCGAAATCATGGACCATCGGTTTTGCCAAATTGTCTCCAGGGTTGGAGCTCGATCCTGTCGATAAGTTTACCGGTGCTGAGGTACCGAATTGATATTGAGGTCTGATATTGACAGACACTCTTAATGGTTGTACTTGGGAATTTATAAGGGCCAAGCCTGGAGGATAAGCAGAGTCTTCAACATCGCCTCCAGTATCAATCATAGGGCCTTTTCCTTTATCCTGCCCTCCAGTCAACAATTGCGTTAACTGGCTCATCATACTTCTCTGGGATTCCAACATTTGATCCCTCATATCCTGTTGGATTTTGGCCAACTGTTCTTGCATCTGAGTTTGTAGTTGGTCTTGCATCTCCTTCTGTATCTGCTCTAACTTTTCTATCCTCTGATCCATAGCTTTCATTTTCTTCGAGTGTAGTAGCAATGTTCCAGGATAACTATAATATGATATCTAGTTAATAGGGTTCTTTTATGACATTTAATGCATATGATGCGATGAAATGCAAATGTATGAAATGCAATGCAAACGAATGAATGCAAAAAGAAAGAGGCGTTGATTCCGAACTCAATTTCATTAAAAGAACTTTTCTAGAAAATGAATCTCTTTGCATAAAACGGATTACATATGCGGCTTCGTCCTCATAGTCCAGGTGAATACACCAATCCTTTCCTTCGTATCCAGATGTTATGGTAGTGTCCTCATGAACTTTCTCAATAGATGTATCTTCTAGCTCCTTGTTGCTTGATCCAGGTCATGACTCTTCACTCACTTATCCTCCACGACGCTCATAAACCTCTTCAAGAAAATCGAGAAGTGACGGCTCTTGAATATTCTTTGTCGGCTTGAATCCTCGGGCAAAGTCTTGTATTCTTCTGCGGACTATCAGCCTTCTCTCATTGTTTACCTGGACTATATTCGAACGACCGTATTATAACCCACTTTATCAAGCAATCCATTTCCTTATGACAAACTCTTCTATTTAGCAATCGAATATGAATCAACACCTCCTTTCTATGATGATGAAATGCAATGTAGTCATAAAAAAAAGAAACATATTAGTATCGTATACAGATGGTAAAAATCAAACACCTATTCAGGTGACTGCTAGGGTTCAACATAGTTCTACCTAAAGTGAGGTCCTAGGGTTCACTATATGTGGTTTGGTTCTAAGGGAAAAAGGGTACCTAAACCGGCAGATTCCTTGATCCTCACCCATTATAAGTTCATACGGATCGAGTTCAATTCAGGGGAATACATTTCCCTATGGCTGCACGGAGATGAAAACCTTACGAAGACATAGGTACGGATGTATCCCGAAAGCGATTCACTATCCTGCACAGAGGCGAAAACCTCACGAAGGAGTAGCTTCTCACTCTCACTTAAAGGGTGTGACCACTACGGTCATGCAATATGATGCAAATGTATCCTAGACATTTAAATCACAACAAACATATGACGTGACCCATACTCATGCGATGGAAAAATCAAAATCAAATTTTAATTTTCGATAAAAGGACAAAAACTAATCAGTTCTACGGCCTGACTCTCTTATTGGTCCCCAACGGAGTCGCCAAGCTGTCGAAACCATTGTTTTGTTTGAAAAACGGGCCGACTTTAAAAAAGAAAATGGAGTCGCCACCAATTTTTTTTGAAGTGCGATTGGGTCACCTTAGAAAACATTTTGGTCTGCGAACTTTAAGAAAACAGATTCAGGAGTCGATTACGCACGAGGAAGGATTAGCACCCTCGTGACGCCCAAAATTGGTACCTTATTGATTGATTAATGCCCTAATATCGAAAATTGGAAGAGATTTTAAAATACGAATCCTTTGAAAAATGTTTGGGTAATTCGAATTGGATATCGAAATTCTCTTGTTCCGAAAGGATGAAATATCACATCCAGCACGTTAGGATATGATGTTTCAAACCTTTGACACCAAGATCATTTCATGATTTCCAAAATTCATGCATTGTCATTTTAAAAAGGGTATTCCATTATTTGGCCAAACGAAAGAACCGAAACCCAGCACGTTAGGGCAGGATTCCTCAAATTTCCAAACATGAAATATTGCCTTATTTTTAAAGTTGAGAAAACACGATCAAAATTTTAAAAGGATATTTTGTCCTTTGAACGAGCGGAAAATTGAAACCCAGCACGTTAGGGCACAATTTCTCAAAACTTCCAAGCACAAAATATTGCCTTGTTTTTAATTTAAGAAAACACAGACACCACCCTAAAGGATATTTAATGATTTGGTCAAACGAAAAACCGAAACTCAGCACGTTAGGGCACGATTCCTTGAATTTCCAAACACAAAACATTGCCTTTATTTGAAAAGAATTACGTATCGAGCAAACTAATGTAACACGAATTTGTGAAAATAAATCGTAACGTTGACATACGTAACGGAAATAAGATGGACGAAAACGTAAATGACAATACTGAGAGCAAAATAATCAAAGATAAATAAATATATGAAAGTTAATAAAACATAAAGTAAACAAATGAGAATTAACATAAAAAAGAATAAGAAGAAAAAGTTGAAGACAAAAGAAATGAAAGAAAAACTATTGAATAAAATAGAAGAAATAAAAATATAAAAAAGGTAATAAAAGTAATTATGGTAAAAAAATAAAATAAAAAATAATATTAATAGTAGATGAAAATAATAATAAAAGTAATAGTAAAAAAACTAATGAAAATGAAAATAACAATAGTGAAAATAAAAGTAATATTAATAGTAAATATAATAGTAATAATAAAGTTAATCGTAAATAAAATAATAGAATAACAAAATAATAGTAGTAATATTAAAATAAATAACTATATTAATAAAATAATAATACTAGTGGTAGTAAAATAATAAAAGTGATGGTAAAAATATTAATAATAAAATAATAGTAGCAATAATGAGAATAATAGTGACAATAATAAAAATAATAGTAATAGATATAATATATATATATAAAATAGTATTAATAATAACATAATATTGATAAAATTAAATTTTAATAGTAATGATAAAATTAAAATAATAGTTATAATAAAATAATAATAGTAAAAGCAGTGATAATATGGTAATTATAATAGTAAAACAATATTAATGATAATAAAAATTAGAATTAACAATAAAAATGATAAAATTAATAATAAAATAACAAAAATCACCAAGGAAAATGAAAGGGATGAAATTGGAATTTTAAATAAAATTTTGGGGCAAATTTAAAAAAAAAATTAGGGCCACTAGCAAAACGCGCGGAAAGGGGAGGGCCAAATGGGAAATAATCCCGCCCTCCAAAACAGTGCCGTTCAAATGCGGACTAAATTGAAACAGAGGAAAAACTTTTGGGCAAAATTGGAAATAAAAAGAACCTGATTGTAAAACCATGAAAAAGCGGAGGGGCTAAATGCGCAATTAGCCCCTCCATCAAAAACGCGCGGATCCTCCCCCCATGCGGGTCGGGTCGGGTCGCGGGTCAGAGGCACAAAACGACGTCGTTTTGGCCTCTGACCCCCATTTCCAAAACGACACTGTTTTGTAGGGGGTATAAAAGTTAGAATTTTTTTAAAAAACCTTCATTTTCTTCATTCTCTCCACAACAACCCTTAGCCTTCTCTCTCAACTCTCTCAAGCCCCCAATTTCCGGCCACCCCTCTGACCATCAACCAGCGTCGCCGGCCACCGCGCTAAGTAAAATTTTCTCCCCTTTTTTTCTGGAAACGTATTTTATATATATACAATTTAAAAATATAAAATTTTTATATATACACAATATATACAATCATAATTTCGAAAAGGATAGGAGCAAAAAAATAATAAATAGAAGAAAATAACTGAACTTGTGCTTTTGGCTTTTCTTATTCACTGTAAAAAAATCTCTATTTTTCTTTTACAAGTCTGTATCTATAAAAAAGATCCCCTCCGTACTATAGTTCCTTCGGCCTTTTTATAGGCGAAATAAAAATTGAAAGTAAAAATACAGTCTATTTTTTTCGTTCTTTCTGTGCCGTTTCTGTTGCCTTTCTATTTTGTAGGTGAACGTGGAGGAGGCTTGGAGGCGCATGATGCGGAGGGCGTGCGGCGTTGGGGGTTGACGTGGCCACTGGCGGCGCAAAGATACCCTAGAAGCCTCTAGGGTTTTCTGATTGCTAAAGAATCCGGGCCATTTGGGCCCTGCCATGTATTGGGCTAACATTTGGGCTTTGGGTTTTGTATTAATGGACTGTTTTTTATTTTTGGTTAATAGTACTGGGCCCGGGCATAAATGGGCTCTTATACAAACAATGTTAGAAAATAATAATATATACAGGGTTATACATAAATGTATACAAAAAATACATAAAGATATACATACAATAATATTAACCTCAATATATTTATAAAAATACACATAAAATTATCATGATTATTATCCTAAAGAAAGAATTTACCATCATAAATCATTATCCTATATGTATATTATGCATTATATAAATAAGAGTTAGATGTTGTATATAAATTCAATACATCAAATTTATTTTGTAAATCAACAATTATAAATAAGCAATACTTATAATCAACAATTATAAATAAATCACACTTATAATGTACATATTAATCATGTGAATCATACATGCATAAAAAGTGATATACATCATATACATACGTAAATAAAAGAAGAAATAAAATTGATTTTTATGAATTGACATAAAATATGAAATTTTATAATTAATGACAATACGGGGAAAAGAGTAATTTGATGAACAATTTCACAATTCGAAGATTTCACGAGTTCATAAAAAATCTGAAAGATTAAAATTGATATTTTAAAAGCTGAAAGAAGAAATAAAATGAAAGTCCTTATTTTAAAAAAAATGATTTTTCAAAGTTGAATTAAATTGAACGGCCGGGGCAGGCGAGAGACTGAGACGACAGCATGCGAATCAACCCATGCTTTACGAACATTGGTGCAATGACTGAACCGGGTAAAAGAAATATGAAAAAAAGGAAAATTGTAGGTTAAGGATTTTCCGTTTCGAGTGAGATTTTGTGTTTTTGTTTTTTTTTTTTTTTTATGTCCAGTAAAATCCTATTTGATTCGAAAAAGTTGATAAAATATTTAAATTTTAAATTAAATAGTTGTAGTTATTCAAATAAACTCGAACAAAAACAATCAAAATTTTTAATTTAACTTGAATATGAATTACACAATTCGAATTATCCGAAAATCTAAATAAGAAAAGGCAAAATTACGCCGTTTTGATAAATTTTTACCCATCAACCTTACTTATACAATTAAATAATCTTGTATTTTGTCTACTAGTTAAATAATCAGTCTGTGTAAACGTGACATTGAGTATAAATAATAGAATTCGTTAACTCGACTCGAAATTTTTTTACTCAATTCGAAAAGAAATTCAAATTGAGTTCGGTTGCTGAAATAGGATTCGTCAACTCAACTAACTCGAAATTTTTTGACTCAACTCGACCAAATGCTCACCCCTAATGTCCCTTTATCATACAAATTAACTCCCTTTTTATAGTAAAAAAAAACTTAAAATTCTAGATTAATCTAACTTAATGATTTAATCAATCTACAAGATAATACTAATTAATCTAAATAAATAAAAACTATTTATAAAATAATACTAATTCATCTAACTCCTTATTAATTAATAACAAATATTAATAAAATCCACAAATATCCTACTATAAATCTAATAATAATCATCCTATTCTAATAATTATCCTAAGAAAAATTAATAATATAAAATCCTAGTCTAAATAATAATAAATAAATATGTTTATTTAACTAAACTTTAAAATGAAAATGTTAACTACACAATTAATCCCTCACTTAAATATGAAAATTTAAATTAACCCCTAATATCAAATCAAAGTTCAATTTAATATTGGAATTAAATTAAAAATTCAAATAAACTCACAATATCACAACTTTTTTATTATAATATATTTCTTTTTTCAAATAATAAATTCAAATTTATTATGATTATCAAAACTTTTATTTTAATATAACTACCATGATAATTTTTTTCAACTTTTTAAATTGATTATAATTATTTTTAAATGTCAATTTAGTAATATTATGAAAAAAATGGTATTCTTGTTGGTTCAATTTTTTTTTTCTAAACTTGTGTTTTTACATATATTATAGATAAATTACATCATATATAAAAATAACATAATATTTTTTAAGTCCAAGCTGAACCCATTTTGTAACAGCCCGATTTTGGGCCTAGTCGGAATAGTGGTTTCGGGACCACAAATCCGATGAAAAAAAATTTATATTCTTATATTTTTATGATCTACAATTTTACGGAATGACTTCGTGAAAATTTCGTTCGAAAATTTTGATGTTTGGGCACTCAATTTAGTCAAAAGGACTAAATTGTAAAAAGTGCAAAACTTGAGTTCTAGAAGCTAGAGGTATCTAATTGCTATGAAATTTTAAATTGGAGGTCCTTAAATGGTAACTAGACCATTGGTTAACTAGTTGGACAAAGAATGGACATCAAATAGGTGAAATAGAATATTTTTAAATTAAGGGCATTTTAGTCATTTGGTGATTAAAATGAATTAAAAACAAAATTAAAAGCCAATTTTTGCTCATCTTCAACCCCTTGGCCGAAATTCTCATAAGGAAGACATAGCTAGGGTTTTTCAAGCTTCCAAGCTCGATTGTAAGTCCGTTCTAGCCCCGTTTTTAATAATTTTTACGTTTTTGAAATCCTCGTAACAAGATTTACCTATTTCTACCATTATTTTGAGCTAGGGTTTGTGTTTAAAAATTTACCCATGGATGAAATGCATGTATTTTGATGTTTTATGGTAGAATATAAAGCTTGAAATTATGTTAAAGAACTTTTGCTAAGTGATTTTAAGTGAAAACTAGTAAAATGACATAATCGGTAAAAATACCTAATGTTCATAAGTGTATGTTAGAGTAAGAATTTGATGTTGCCATAGAAGGGAAAAATGATCAGCATGCTATAAAACATAAGAATAAGGGCTGAAGTTTAATTTTCGAGTATTGGGGCAAAATTGTAAATATGTGAAACTTTAGGGGCAAAAATGTAATTTTTCCATGGTGTGATTTTTTAGACTAAACCGAATAATGTGAGTAATGAGTTAAATGTGTTATTATAGATCAAGAAAGACGAGGAATTGACCTTGATCGGGGAAAAGAAAAGGTTGCGGACTAAATTGCAAATTCGTCATATTTTGCACCGAGGTAAGTTTGTATGTAAATAAATGCATCGTTTTTACTTACGTTTTCATATTTTGATAAATGGTATGATTTGTGGCTGAATATTTGATGTAATTGACAAAATATAGACAAATGAGAAATTTCCCGGTTAAACCTTAGGAATAAAAATGGATACGAGTGACATGTTCACTAGAAACCTATGTGAAATCTAAGTGAAATAAGTTATCCGAGTGCTGGTCAGTACGTTCTACCGGTGGCTGAGTTATCCGGCATGTGTTACGGATACTCGGCGACTTGTAAGCAAAGACCGAGTAGTTACGATACCGAAGCGACTTGTGTGTGAGCGGACCGAGATTGTGATTATGTGAAGCGGGTCTTTGGTCTTATAAGTTCTACCGATGGGTGGGTAATCCCGCATGTGTTGCGGATACGGCGACTTGTGTGAGCGAAGACCGAGTAGTTACGTATGACCGGCGGCTTGTGTGAAGCGGACCAGCGAATGTGTATAACTCGAGAATGAGTCTATGTGTGATAAGTGATTTGAAGTAGCTTTGGCTACAAGTGCGGCTCTATGTGCAATATTCCGATGTCTCCGTTAATATTCAGATGTGTTCAATTGGAAATTGACTAAGTGAAAATACAATGTGGCTATGTAACGACTAAGTGTAATTGAATATGATTATGTGATGAATAAGCGCAAGTATATGCGTGTAAACTTATAAGCAATGTGCTCGATATGTGATCGAACTTTGGTAAGATTGATACGGAGTAAGTGTTCCAATGAAAGTTACTATAAAGAAAACATGAAAGAATGAAATTTAGAAATAAAATAGTTTTGGACAGCAGCAGTAGAGTAACTTTTAAAAATCACCAAAAATGGTAGAAATGGAATTAGTAGTTGAGTAAGATATGAAATTAAAGCTTATTGAGCGTATTTTCATATGAAATAAATAGAGAATGCAAAGAAATTCTGTATTTTGAGATATTTAGGTTTTTGTGAGACTAGTTCAGAGTGATTTCGAGATCCCCTGTTCTGACTTGGAAAAATCATTAAAAATTGTACAAAAATAATTTTGGGACATAATTTATAATTTAGATTCCTTAATGAGTCTAGTTGCATGTGAAACAAATTATAACATCATTTGAATTCTGCACAAGGAGAAAATTGATTCGTAGTGAAAAGTGGTCAGAATAGATAAACAGTGAAATAGAGGAAATTTTAATGAATAAACTGTACTAATTGGCTAAGTCAAAAATTCTGGGAATTTTATGGTATGAAGATATGTGAATCTAGTTTCAGGAAAAATTTACGGATCTTAATTTGGAGTTTCGTAGCTTAAGATAAAAATAATTTAGTCACTGTGACTCGAATAGACAGCTTGCTCCAAACTTGAAAAATAATGAATTTGATTGTAGGTTGATTGTGTTGTTTTGTAAACATATTAAATCCATTTATTAATTATTTATATACTTACTTACTAAGCTATATGCTTACTCTCTTTTCTTTTCCTTGTTCTATCGTGTCATCAAGCTAGCTCGGGATACGGTGATCGTCGGAGATCCATCCACACTATCAGCCTTCTTTTGGTATTTTGAAAACAATATTTTGGAAATTATGGCATGTATAGAAGGCTTAATTGTTTAGTTATTTATGTAACGAATGGTTATTTTGCTTATGGGTATTGACGACTATGTATGGGAAAAGTTTTAAATTTATATGGATTTTACATTTTAAATTTTGTACAATAGCTTGGATCATGTCCGGTAATGCCTCGTATCCTGTTCCGGCGACGGACCTGGGTAAGGGGTGTTACACATTTTTTAAACGGGGCTAATTTTTTACCCAAGTCCATTTTCAAGCATAATATTTTTACTCAAACTCTCTAAATTTCGGATGAACTCTTAACCTTAAACGAGTGACCTAGTCCGTGAAGAAAGCCTAAATCGACCTAATATAATCATTTAAAAAAAGTGAACTTAATATTTCATAAGAATGAGATATTCAATCTTACCAATAACATTAAATTGAATAAATAGTTAAAAGAAAAGCAAATGAAATCATCACAAGTCTATCCCTAGTTGGTATCTGAAATAAGAAATACTAGTATTGGAGTGTCCTCTAAATTATCTTTTTCGAAACCATTTTTAATTTATTTTTAAAAAACGGGGACGACTTTAAAAAAACGAAAACGGGAGTCGCCACCGATTTTTTTTTTTTTGCTTAGGTGTGATCGGATCACCTTATAAAACATTTTTTATTTTATTTAAAATATTGATTTTGGCCTACGAAATTCAAGAAAACGGGTTCGGGAGTCGGTTTCATACGAGGAAGGGTTAGCACCCTCGTAACGCCCAAAAATTGGTACCTAATTAATAAACTAATGTCCTAATGTCGAAAATTTGAAAAATTTACAATGCGATCCTTTTTATTTGAAAGAGAACTTGAATAAATCAAATTGTACGCCAAGACCCACTTATCTCAAAGAAATAAGATGTCACACCCAATGAGTTAGGATGCAACATTTCAAGACTTCGAAACTAAGCTTGCCTTTATTTGTAGAAAATCCTTACCTCGAGACAACAAAACGTCATATCCAATAAGTTAGGACACAACATCTCGAATTCCCGAGAATAAGTTTTGATTTGAAACTTATGGGTTTCGATTTTAAAAAGGGATACTTGATTTCTTAAGTTCAACGAGAAAAATTGAAACCCAGTGAGTTAGGGTACAATTTTTCTCGAAGCCCCCAAATATTATGTATCGCCGTATTTTAAAAAAAAAAACTTTTGAATAAAATGTTACAATTTAGCAAAATGTATTTTTATTTAAAACAATGATTCGAGTAAAATATTGCATTAATACATTACAAAACATAAATACCAAAAACAATTTACGAAAATTACATGATATACTAACACTTAATACTAACATAGATAATTAAGAGGAAGAATAACGTAAAATAGTGAATGAGACAGGAAACAAAATGATTATACTAAGGCAAACATAAAAATAATAAGTAAATAAAAGAACATGAATAAACAAATAAAAGATATAAAGCAGTAAATAACAAAAAAATATGCTAAAGATAAAACTACAAAATGAATATGAAACTTTACACACAATATCAAGTATAAAAGTAAAATAACAATATAAGATAAATGACATATACCAAACAATAAATAGATACTACAACAATTTTTAAAAAAAAAAAACATATATGTAAAAAAAATGATATGGCAAAATCTAAAATGGATATATGCATATACATAATAAAATAAATAATGTATTTTGTTAAAATAAATAGCGTAGATAAAACTTTAAATATACATAAAGAAAAAATATATAATATAATAATCTAATATATATATACATAAATGATTTACATATTTAAAATATACAATATATGGGAAACTTTATATTAATGAGAAAGCGATTTAAATAGTACACAATATACAAATTTTAAAAAATAAAAATAATATAGAATTTAATAGAATAACCTTAAAAAAATGAAATAATTTGATATAATGCTAAAGTTATTAAAAATAAGGAAAAATAAAAGATGATTAAAATCAAGGAAACAAGGATTAAATCGAAATAAAAAATAAAATCTGGAGTAAAAATGTAAAAGGACCATATTAGAACGCACGTCACACTGTAGGGACCTATTGGGCAATTATGCCTTATCTCCTAAACGACGCCGTTCTATCTTCTGCTTTAAAATGGCTTTAAAGACCAAATTGAAACAAAGGCCATAATTAAGGGCCAAAGTGAAAATAAAGAAAGATGTAATTGGATTATAAAATTACAATAATGCGGAAGGACCTATTGAGCAATTAGACCTTTTAACAAAAACGCGCAGATCCTCCCCGGGTATCGGGTCAACACACGGATCTTAGCCCTTAAACGACATCCTTTTAGTGCTTATTGACTTAAGCAAAAACGGCGTCGTTTCTATGTTGCTATATAAATCATTTTTATAAAAAAAAAATCATTTGGATCTGTTTTTTAAAAAAAAAAATCGAAAATCCTCTCAATTCCTCCCTTCCTCCATCTGGGTTCCGGTCATCGGACCTATGGACCATCGCCACACGCTCCACCGTAAACGCCGCCAAATACGGCGGCCGGAGGCTAGAAACTTCCGTTTTTAACACAAATCGAGAGGTAAATTCTTTTTACATATTTCTAGTAGTATTAGAAGAACAAAAACGATTTGTATGTCTTTGCATATATCGAAAGTAAAATAGAAAAAACTAAGCAAAATAAGACTGTCGAAAATCACCTCTGACTTTTGAAGATTTTTGTGTTCTTATTTCTATATTTGAAGATCGTGTTTTTTTTTTACATATTCTATTAGGGTTTTTATAGCCCAAAAATAAATCGAAAAATAAATACAAAGATACTGTCTTGCTATACTTGCTGTTTCTGCCTTCTTTTTCTTCCTTTTGCAAGTGAACGGCGGAGATGGCGCAATTCACGCGCTAATGGCGACGTGATGTCCGGCAGTGAGAGGGGCTACAACGAGCAGCGGCGCAAGGCCCTTACTAGGGTTTCCTGAGGCTGAAAACATTTTGGGCTAATTGGGCTCATTTAATTTTTGGGCCACTGGGTTATGGGTATTGGATTGGGTTAGGATTGGACCGATTATGTTAGGATTGGGCTTTGTAAAACACTATGGGCCTCATTTTAAAATCTAGACTGTAAAGGGACATTTTATTTGGTTTATCATTTTTGGTTTTTGTATGGGCCCGGGCACAAATGGGCTATTACAGCTGCCCCTCTTTGCTCATTTTCGTGTAACGAAAATAGAAAAAAGACTATAAGAGGACCAGTTTTGCCCGGTCTTGCCGAGTCTTGACTTCTTGGTCCTCGTCTTCTCCAAATGGCTTCCAACCCAACTGCAACTTTAGGGGTATTGGAATTTCAACTTAACTTTACTTCTCTGCAACTACTGCAACTTCAGAAGTATTGGACTATCTATTCTACTGCTTTTTCAGGGGAATAAGTCTAACGGCTTTAATCTGCTTCACTGTAACTTCAGGAAAATAAAATTTGCCATAAGATTTGCTTTCTTTGATCTGTTCCAGTACCACTTCAGAGAGGCAAGGTTAGTGTCTTCGATCTGCTTCGCTGCAATTTCAAGAAGACAAGATCTGTAATCTTTAGTCGCGCTCCACGCAAAACTCGGGAGGTCGGTGATGTCTTCGATCCGCTTCTTCGCGCAACTTCAGGAAGGCCAGATCTGCTATCTTTTAGTCTGCTTCACTGCAAACTCAGGGAGATAAGGTTGATGTCTTCGATCTGCTTCGCTGCAATTTCAGGAAGATAAGATCTGCAATCTTTAGTCTGCCCCGCTGCAAACTCAGGAAGGTCAGGCTGATGTCTTCGATCTGCTTCACTGCAACTTCAGGAAGACAAGATCTACAATTTTTAGTTTGCTCCACTGCAAACTCAGGGAGACAAGGATGATGTCTTTGATCTGCTTCCTGCAACTTTAAGAAAATAAGATCTGCTGTCTTCAGTCTACTCCGCTGCAACTTTAAGGAGATAGGCTAATATCTTTGATCTGCTTCCTACAACTTCAAGAAGATAAGATCTGTTGTCTTCAGTCTGCTCCGCTACAAATTCAGGGAGACAAGGCTGACATTTTCGATCTGCTTCCTGTAACTTCAGGAAGATAATATGTTGTCTTCAGTCTGCTCCGCTGCAACTTCAGGGAGGCTAGGCTGAAAGCGTCAATCTACCCTACTACATTGTCCTATAGGGGACATGACCTGTAGAATGGGTATAAGCTTATGCCGAATGATTAGGTTGCCCTAATCGAAATGAATTAAATGCTCCTACTTAGACGCGCTATGATATATGAATGCAGAAATGTTATTAGCATGATTCCTACTCAATGTGTCATCACTCATTTGTTCTTCATCCTCGTTCCTCTCGAAGTATCAATCATATTCTACTTAAATAATTTGCCTCATGTTAATTTCAGGGTCCACTCCACTTGAACCTTGTGGACACAAGGCTTGTACCGCCTTCAAACTGTCCCACCACGATTTATAGGAATCAAAACTTTTTCAATCCGTCCCTACTGTAATTTAAGGGTACAGGATTTATTTCAACTCCAATCCATTCCACCGTTGTTCAAGGGTTTTGAATTTTTCCCCATCAATTCGGTTTGTCATCATTCCCCGAATGTTATGACCCGATGAATATACCTGTAAACTGACATTGCTTATTTTCATCACAACAACTCGTTATTTTGTCCAATTACCATTTAGACAGAGAATTCAGAGAAATAGTCTCCATCTAGACTCTTCTTTCTCAAATATTTCCAATCCATGTACATGGAAATTTTAAACAATTGTCCTATTTCAGTTTCTTGTATTATCTAAAAATTTTTAAAGTAATATGTAGAACTTCTTTTGTGAAAATATTATTAGTTCATCAATCATTATTTCAATGCAACATGCTTATGAATGGTAATAATGGACAGTAAATAAATTAATCTTGAGGATAGTTCGAACTGAATAAATTATCAATAGAAAAGAAATTAACTGGGAAAACATCTTTGAGAAGAAAAAGAATCCAAAGATAGTAAATTGATATGAATAGGACAAAGACCAGGTGCCCTAGATATCGTAGATTGGGCTTATATATACAAACTTCATGAAGACTGCTTTGAGCTTAACATGCGTTTAGAAGATCCAAAATACTTTGTTGATGCCCCAATATGTAACATACTTCATTTCTTGTTGATTCAGGTATAGCAAGATCACTGCATGCCCTTCAAAATTTTGAGCCGCCCTTTTCAGGTTTTCAACTCAAAACCCCTTTGGTCTCAAGGCGCCCTTTACGGGTTTTAGCCTAGGCCTCTTCTTTTTCTTTTTCTTTTTTGAAGTCTCAAAGCGGCCTTTGTGGTTTTCATCTTGGCCTCTTCTCCTTTTTAAGCAAAATATTTTTTGACTGAATCCGAGTTCACAGGATTGGGTAAGCTTTTCCCATCATTTCGGTCAAAATCAGTGCACCTCAAGAGAAAGCCTTCTTCACCACATATAGTCCTTCCCAATTCGGCATCCATTTTCCTCTGAAATCCCTTTGTATGAGAAGGATATTTTTCAGTACAAGGTCCCCCTCGTGAAATTCTCTTGGGCGAAGTTTTTTATCATAAGCTCGCATCATTCGTTTTTGATACATCTGACCGTGACGAATAGCCCACTAGCCTCTTTTCCTCAATTAAGCTCAACTGATCATGTCGAGACTGGATCTATTCCGCTTCATCTAGCTTTATCTCTGACAAAACTCGAAGAGAAGTTATCTCTACTTCAATAGGTAGGACTGCCTCCATCCCGTAAACCAATGAGAAATGAGTTGCCCCAGTAGAAGTTTTGACGGACGTTCGATAAGCATAGAGTGCAAATGGTAATTTCTCATGCCAATCCTTATAAGTCTCAGTCATTTTCCCTACTATCTTCTTAATGTTTTTATTGGCCGCTTCTACTGCCCCATTCATTTTTGGGCAATACGGAGATGAGTTGTGGTGTTTGATCTTGAATTTACTGTAGACTTCTGCTATCGTACTGTTGTTCAAGTTCAGTATATTATCTGATATGATCCTCTCGGGCATTCCATATCGACATATGATTTCATTCTTCAAGAACCGGCTAACTGCTGACTTAGTAACGCTAGCATATGAAGCAACCTCCACCCATTGTGAAGTAGTCAATAACCATAAAGATGAATCAATGCCCATTAGAAGCTTTCGGTGTGATCGGCCCAATGAAATTCATGCCCTACATGGAAAAAGGCCATGGAGAAGTCATAACAGGCAAAGGTAAGTCATAACATGCAAAGGTGAAGGCAGTACGTTAATTTTGTCTCCATAAATCTGGCATTTGTGACATCTTTTGGCATAGTTGATAAATATCCTTCCATGGTGGGCCAATAGTATCCGAATCTCATTATTTGTCTAGCCATTGTGAATCTATTAGCATGTGTTCCACAAACGCCTTCATGAACTTCTTCCAAAATTTTCCTAACTTTAACAGCGTCAACACATCTCAATAGTACCTGATCTTTCCTTCTTTTGTACAAGATATCTCCATCTAAAACATTGTCATAGGCTAATCTTCTTAACATTCTTTTGTCATTCTCAGTTGTATGATCAGGGTACTCACGATTTCTTACGTATCGTAATATATCATGATACCAAGAGTAATCATCTTTTTCCTCCTCTTCCATGTTACAATAATGAGCTAGAACTTCAAAAATACTCATCTGAATAGGTATCATATCCTCAGATTTGTTTACTTCTTCAAAACTTCAACGTGTTCTTTTTCTGTTCGAGATTTGGTGATCATGTCATCAATATATACTTCAATCTCTTTGTGCATTATGCCATGAAATAAGGTTACCATGGCCCTCTGATATGTTGCTCCTGCATTCTTTAGCCCGAATAACATTACGTTATAACAAAAGGTACCCCACAATGTTATGAAAGTAGTTTTCTCCATATCCTCAAGATGCATCTTTATCTGATTGTATCCCGAAAAACCATCCATGAAAGAAAACAGTGAGTATCTCGCTGTATTATCTACCAACGTGTCAATATGAGGCAAGAGGAAATTATTCTTTTGGCTGGCTTTATTTAAGTCCCTGTAGTCTGCACACATCCGAACCTTTCCATCCTTTTAGGGACAGGAACAATATTGGCAACCCACTCTGAGTATTTGACTACTTGTAGAAAACCAGCATCAAACTATTTCTTGACTTCTTCTTTTGTTTTTAACACCACATCAAGCCTCATCCTTCGTAGCTTTTGCTGAACTGGCTTACATTCTTTTCTTATGGGAAGGCGATGTACTACAATATCAGTACTTAGCCCAGGCATATCTTGGTATGACCATGCAAAGACATCTTTGAATTTCCGTAGTAACTCAACAAGGTCTTGCTTTGTCTCTACGGCTATGTGCGTTCCAATTTTCACTACCTTTCCTTCCTCTAAGATTACATTCTCTACCATATCTTTATGGGGTAAAAGTTGTTTCTCCTCTTGACCTACCATCCTTAACAAATTTGGAGGCAAGTCACAATCTCTGTCACCTTCAAAATCCTGAGATTCCCCTAAATGCATGTCTCGCTCAAAAGGGAACTCTGAATCTGTAATATCGTTGCTCATGTCATTGATATCTAGAGACCTGTGGTAGGCATAAAGGAATGTACAAAGAACAAATGAATTCAAGAACAACTATTCACATGATATGAATGAGAATAACAAAAATTTTGGAAGCAAATTAGAAGATCAAAAGAATATAAAAAAATGAAAGAATATTTGCTCGAATTGATCATCAAAGATGTATTTTATTGAAACAAAGATGTCTGAACATGAGCCTATTTCACAAATGAAATCTTATTGCTTCTAGGCTTTAAAAACAACAAGTGTGTTCTGAATATTACTCTGTGTAATCTCTAAAAACTACAGGAAGTTCCTCTGCAGTCCAGTTGTTCAAAACACTTCCAGGTTCATAAGGATAAATGCCCAACAAGTTTTTTCGTTCAGTTCCTTCCTCGTGTATGGCATTGATATGGAGGTTTTTATTTCTCAACAATCCTGCCTCGGAGTGAATTATCCCTCCTGATAAAAAAGTCTGGGATACGTGAGGGAATGCTATTAATTCCTACTTGACTTCTTCTCCACTCAACCGTGCTCTCCTTCTCTCCTATTTCTTTTCTATCTCTTTCTTCCTTTGTCTAGCATCTAGCCTGAAACCCAAGCCAAAACGATATTTTTTCTCTTTTAGCATCGGAACTTGAATCCCACCTTGGAGATGTCTACCCAATCCTTTTCCCGGTAAGGCTCCTTTCTCCACCATCATTTGCAAGCCCATTCTCGTGGTCTTGGATATCCTAGGCACCGGAACCTCATTCCCTTCCAAAATAAATGTTGCGTTCACAAACTCTAAAGATCAAAAGGAACACTCAATTGCCTCCTCATTTGTCTCTAAATATGGCGCGTCGTTGGTAATAGCTGCTATGATGTCCTCTTCAGCATTTATAGTAACTAGTCGACCTTCCGTTACTAGTTTCAATTTTTGATGTAGTGATGAAGGCATTGCTCTTGCCGAATGTATCCAGGGCCTCCCTAACAACAATGTAGGAGGGCTTGATGTCCATTACCAGAAAATCTATTTCATATCTGTTTGGTCCAATCAACAGAGGTATGTCGATTCTTCCCATTACTCTTCTCTCAGTGCCATCAAATGCTCTCACTATGTTCTAGCATATTTTCATGTGAGAACTGTCTATAGGCAATCTATTCAGTGTAGACAATAGTAAGACATTCAAAGCTGATCCATTATTGATTAACGCACTAGGCAAAGTATATCCCTTGGAACGAATAGTAATGTGCAGAGCCTTAGTAGATCCCATGCCCCCAGGTGGAATTTCATCACCACTGAAATAAATGTTGGCACTTATATTACTAACCAGAAGGCCAAGTTTGTTGACAAATATATCTTTAGTAACATAGGTTTCATTTAACACTTTCATCAATGCCTTGCGATATACTTCTGAGCTTAAAAGCAATGCTAGCACTGATATGCGAGCCAGTTGTTTGTGCAGTTGCTCTACCACACTGTATTCACTATGCTTCAAGAATTTCAGAAATTCTTTAGCCTCTTCCTCCTTTACTGGTTCATTGATAAGTGCCTCAGGTCCTTTCTCTCGTTCAACTGCCAAGGTCTTTGATTTCACTGGTTCTGTTCTGACGTTTACTGAGTCGTAACACCTTCCACTACGTGTGTAAGATCCTTCATTTTGGTCCTCCTTGGAATTGTTAGCTAGGATTTCCCCTTCTGGTATTTTCACATTACAGTCGTAATTCCAAGGTACCATTTTGTTATCCTTATAAGGAAATGAAACAGGTTTCTGGATTACTACCTTTGGCGCCATTTGTGTTCCGCCTTCCGTGTTTCTTGGTCGGGAGATGATGATCCTTGGATAATTGACTTTTTGGTTTGTCAACTCTCCTTTTGTCGTGCATATGTTTCCTCCCCCTGAACCTTCTTCATAAAATTCTAATTCTTTATTGTCCATAAGGCTTTGCACCAAAACCCTGAACTAAACACATTCTTGGATCTCGTGCCTTTCTTCTTTATGGAACTCACAATAGTCCCTTACTCCTTCACATCCTTCCACAGAATCTGATACTATCAAACCTCTTCCTACCACTTCTCTCCAGACAATTCTCAACGGGGTATTCACCTCCGCAATATCCTCCTTGATCCTTCTCACGATACTTTTACCAATCGCATTTACCCCCTTATCTCCATGGTGAGGTAATGGATTTTCTACACTTGGTGTATCATCAAACTTTACGATCCCATTTTAATAAGTCTCTCGACTACTTTTTTGAAAGCAGTGCAGTTTTCTATTGAATGCCCCAGTATCCCCACATGATAGTCACATTGAGCGTTTGAATCATACCATTTGGGATATGGGGGCTGTAACGGTTTTGGATAAAATGGGGACACCACGTGTGCGTCAAATAAACTTTGATACAACTCCCTATACGTCATTGGAATTGGCGTAAATTGGAGCTTTTCAGAGTTATGCTTTGTACCTAATTCCTGTCTTATCAAACCTTGTTGCCCAGCGGTGATTATTTTTGGTTGGCTAACAGTAATTGCCTTCAAGTATCCTTTGTTATATGTGCTCATATTATTCACCCCATTCTCCTTTTTCCTTGGAGCTGACCTTTTGGTGTTTTCCCCTACTTCTATCCTGCCACACCTTATGGCATTTACAATCATTTCTCCTGCCATTACTATATCCGCAAAGCTCTTTGTGGTACTTCCTATCATGTGAGTAATGAATGGGGCTTTTAAAGTATTGGTAAAAAACATTATAGTTTCCTTTTCTAGGAGCGGTGGCTGAACTTGCATGGTAACTTCCCTCCATCTTTGTGCATACTACCTGAAGCTTTCATTTGATTTCTTCTTCATGTTTTGCAAGGTGATTCTGTCAGGCGTCATGTCTGTCACATGATTGTATTGTTTCATAAATGCTTGTGCTAGGTCTCTACAGGAATTAATCCTAGCTCGGCTCAATTGGTTGTACCACCTGAACGCTGCTCCCACCAAGCTATCTTGGAAACAATGGATCAACAGTTGATCGTTATTAACATACCCATTCATTCGTCTACAAAACATGGTAATATGGGCCTCAGGACAGCTAGTCCCATTGTATTTCTCAAATTCTGGCATTTTGAACTTGTGATGAAGCACCAAATCTGGAACCAAGCTCAAGTCTTTAGCATCAATTCCATGGTGATTATCAGTGTTTTCTAAGACCTTGAACTTTTTTTCTAACCATCTACAACGGTCCTCTAATTGCCTTGGTAATTCAATTCTCGTCCCTTCACTCTCCGCTATATCTAAATCAGGGATAACAGGATTAGTAAGGTTATTTCTTGGGTTAGATCCTGAGCCAACTTGGAAATTCATGGGCACCCCAGTATCAGCTTGACCTTGTTAAGGCCTAATTGTAACAGATGGCCTTCGAGGATATGCTTCAGGTTGTGTTTGTACATGTGAAGGGGAAAACCTAGAGGATAATCCTCATTATCTTCTCCAGTATTAGCCATGGGACCTTTTCCTTTGTCCATCGCCCCAGTCAGTAATTGAGCCATTTCAGTAATCATGTTTCTTTGGGACTCCATCATTTGATCCCTCATGTCTTGCTGGATCTTGGCCAGTTACTTTTGCATCTGATTCTGCATTTCTCTTTGTAGTTGTTTGAGTCTTTCTAATCTTTGATCCATATCTCTTGTCTTAGCTCGAGTACCGTATCAATGCCTAGTTTCCAGATTAATTCTCTCTCACTCTCTCTGTGTAATAATTTCAACTAATTAGGATTCTTCTATGGATTTTAATGCATATGATGTGATGTAATGCAAATGCATGAATGTAAAAAAAGGTATCGATTCTGATTCAATTTCATTTAGAAAACTTTATTAGAAAATAAAATTCTTTACATAAAACGGATTAAAAATATGCCTTTGCCCTCATGCCCAAAGTTTTAAGTCTCTCAAATAACGAAGCTAACTCTCGACCCCGGTCTGACTCTAGCTCGTACTTCACGCTTAGCAAATCAGCCTGAACTGCCAAAGTCTGTAAATGATTAGCTACTTCCCGAATCTAAGCTGCGGCATCTCCCATGACGTAGTCTCTGTTTTTAACTAGATTTTAAGAATAGTGAAGCTGTTCCTTCCAATATTCCTCATTTACTTCGAGCAGCTCAACCAGACGTTCGCAATTTTGTAACGCAAATTCTAGTTCTTCAATCCTCTTTTTCATCTCTTCGATCTTGTTTAGACTTGTCTTCAACTCAATCGTAGAATTACGACTTCTATATTGATGGAGTAACTTTTCATGATCTGCCACTCTAACATCTAATCCTCCTTTTTCGCCTTGAGTTTCTGTCAAATTCCTCTCTAGGATCTCTTTCTGTGCCTGAGTCTCTTGGAAATTTCTCTTCATCGATCAACTTTGGTCCTTTCTTCTTGAATCTCTCTTTGCCATTGCTCTGACATTTTTCCCAATCCAGTGTTTCTCACTGATAGACGCAATTTCTTGTAATCCACTTTCAAACTACCCAGGTCTTCTTCTACTTTATTCTTTCTTTTCTTTAATTTCTCGGCTTCCAGCTTTTGAACATCAGTATCTAACCTCAAATACATTTTCTCTTCCTCTAACTGTATCTTTTTCTTGAGCTCCAAATTCCTCCTTTCAAAATCTTGCCTTATGATCTCTAGCTCTGATGGGACCACTTGCAAGTATTCCTCTCTTGATCGGGCGCCTTCTAGATTCAACTCAGGGATGTTATCATTAATCCTTCTAATCCTCCATCTGCTGTATCCTGGGGTCATTATTGGGCCTACGAATAATCTCTTCATCCTACGAGTCTGATTCCAAGCACTAGAAATCTCTTTAACCCTCTTCTTATAGTTATCCCCTCTGTATGAGAACTTACATTGAGCCAGCTAATGTGTTGCTGATACGAACTGTATTGATCCATATTGCCTTAGTACGAGCAAAGGAGCATACCCAACGGCTCCCCAAATTCTAAGTAAAGGAACCTAGTTAAAACTCCCACACCAATAAAGAATTTCGTCAGGAATCATCCAAGGAGCCCTCCACTCGATGTCTTCCTTTTGAAGGTTTTGAAGGAGCGCCATTCAGCTTTTCTCAGACACGTCTTCTCTCATTGGTGTAACTACTATCTCTTTTAATGGAGAGTAATTCTCAGAGAAAACCCGATAAGAAACTTTCTCCACCTTCCAGAAATGACCGTGGAACCAAGCTAATAACAACTGCACGCATTCAATGAACCTACCCTCGCCTGCTCTCCGACATGCATTCAAAGATCTGAAAGTCTCAGCTAAAATCGTAAGTACAGACGTGACCCTTCTATTAAGTCGATTGAATAAATCAGTGACTGCTTCATCTACATGTCTTAGAGCTTTAGGGAAAATTACCAAACCATAAATACTCAAGGCAAAGGCGTCAATCTTCTTCTTTACATTTGGATATCCTAAGATCAGGTCTTTCAAACATATACCAAATAATAAATAGATACTACAACAATTTTTTTTTTAAAAAACATATATGTAAAAAAAAATGATATGGCAAAATCTAAAATGAATATATGTATATGCATAATAAAATAAATAATGTATTTTGTTAAAATAAATAAATAGCGTAGATAAAACTTTAAATATATATAAAGAATATATATAATATAATAATCTAATATATATATATATATACATAAATAATTTACATATTTAAAATATACAATATATGGGAAACTTTATATTAATGAGAAAGCGATTTAAATAGTACACAATATACAAATTTTATAAAATAAAAATAATATAGAATTTAATAGAATAACTTAAAAAAATGAAATAATTTGATATAATGCTAAAGTAATTAAAAATAAGGAAAAATAAAAGAGAATTAAAAATCAAGGAAACAAGGATTAAATCGAAATAAAAAATAAAATCTGGAGTAAAAATGTAAAAGGACTAGATTAGAGCGCACGCCACACTGTAGGGACCTATTGGGCAATTATGCCTTATCTCCTAAACGACGCCGTTCTATCTTTTGCCTTTAAAATGGCTTTAAAGACCAATTTGAAACAAAAGCCATAATTCAGGGCCAAAGTGAAAATAAAGAAAGATGTAATTGGATTATAAAATTGCAATAATGCGGAAGGGCCTATTGAGCAATTAGACCTTTTAACAAAAACGCGCGGATCCTCCCCGAGTATCGGGTCAACACGCGGATCTTAGCCCTTAAACGACGTCGTTTTAGTGCTTATTGACTTAAGCAAAAACGGTGTCGTTTCTATGTTGTTATATAAATCATTTTTATAAAAAAAAATTACATTTGAATCTGTTTTTTTTTTAAATTTCGAAAATCCTCTCAATTCCTCCCTTCCTCCGTCTGGATTCCAGTCATCGGACCTACGAACCATTGCCACACACGCCACACGCGCCACCGTAAACGCCGCCATATACGGCGGCCGGAGGCCAGAAACTTCCGTTTTTCAACACAAATCGAGACGTAAATTCTTTTTACATATTTCTAGTAGTATTAGAAGAAAAAAATGATTTGTATGTCTTTGCATATATCGAAAATAAAATAGAAAAAACTAAGCAAAATAAGACTGTTGAAAATCACCTCTCACTTTTGAAGATTTTTGTGTTCTTATTTCTGTATTCGAAGATCGTGTTTTTTTTGTACAGATTCTATTAGGGTTTTTATAGCCCAAAAAATAAATCGAAAAATAAATACAAAGATACTGTCTTGCTATACTTCCTGTTTCTGCCGTGTTTTCCTTCCTTTTGCAGGTGAACGGCGGAGATGGGGTCGCGATTCACGCGCTAATGACGACGTGATGTCCGACAGTGAGAGGGGCTACAACGGCAGCGGCGCAAGGCCCTTGCTAGGGTTTCCAGAGGCTGAAAACATTTTAGGCTAATTGGGCTCATTTAATTTTTGGGCCACTAGGTTATGGTTATTGGATTGGGTTAGGATTGGACCGGTTATGTTAGGATTGGGCTTTGTAAAACACTTTGGGCCTCATTTTAAAATCTGGACTGTAAAGGGACATTTTATTTGGTTTATCATTTTTGGTTTTTGTATGGGCCCAGGCACAAATGGGCTATTACAATCTTATTGACATGAAGAATGGATCTGAATTTGATTAGTCAGCTAGTCAGCAAATCCAATTATATCAATCAGGAAAAAGAAAAATCTTTAAGGAGAATCCAAACACGATTAACAATAATGTATTGGGGGAATGTAACATCCCAAAATTGGGCCTAGGAGAATTGAGCCCAATGGGCCTTAGGTGTAGTAGCGTTTAAATTTTTGGAGAACAAGAGATCGGCTTAAATGCTAGTTAGACCTATTGGATAAGTGATTTTGGAAGGTTAGAGGGCTTCTATGAAGACCCGGGATCAAATATTGGCTTTGGGAAAATTTTGGTTTTAGGTGAAAAGAACCCCTGAAAGTTGGCAGATAGGCCTTAAGAATAAAATATGGAGGAAAATGACACAAGTGGAGTGTGTGGTGTAGTGGCAAAGTGAAGCCACATAAGAGACAAGGGAGTGACGCCACAAGGAAGGAAGGAGGTCCAAGGTTCAAGTCTTGGCTTTTGCATTTTGGTTTCTTTTTGCTTGGACCTTAGAATTTGGCCCATAGTTTATATTTAGTTGCGCATGGTTTAAGACACAAGAGGAGCTTGTGGCCAAGTGGCTAGCGGTGTGGATTATGTTGCAAGAGAGCCTGGGTTCGAATCTCATGAGAACCAAGGGAGTATTTATTTAATCAGATTGGATGAGTGAAGAGTTTGATTGAATTTAAACTCTACTCGACGTGAAGGATCCCACATCGGAAAGACACAAAGAATGAAGGTGAAGAGCTAGCTATATAAGGAGCATCCTAGGAGGAGAGTAAACACATCTTGGAGGCGTTTGGGCAAAAGAGTGGTCGGAGCGCGGATTAGCCTGCAGTCCTATCAGTGTGTAACTCTCTACTCTAGTTGTAGAGCGGCAAATGCCGAAATGCCGGCCACACCACGGCATTAGTAGCCACACGAGCGTCTGAGCGCACATGTGGGGCTTTGACGCGATAGTTGAGGCCATCGATGTAGTATTCTCGTGGGTTGGGTTGCTTGGGCCTCGATGGGCGAAGTGGGCCCAATGGGCCCGTGGGCCTATATGAGTAAATTGCATGATTGGTTAGTATATGTTGAACTAGACTAGGTGGAAGTTATATACGTGGCTAGATTTCGTGCTAGGTGGACCACACACGGCGTGTGGGCGGATGGCCGAAATCGGGTTTTAGGCCCAATCGTCGAGACTGACCAGGAAATGGTATTGAGTCATTAGTGGCGACATTAGGCCTTCGGTAAGGCCATTGCAAGTGTGAATTTATGAAAATACCCTTGGTAGGTAAATTACGAAAATACCCTTAGTAGGTAAAATTACAATTATACCATTAGAGGTTGATTAGCATGATTATGTTGTTTAGTTTTGGCCGATTGTAGGGGAAGGCTTGATCTCGCATATCTCGGGTTGTGGCTAGTGTTCGAAAAGTGTGAAGGAAGGGGATCTAGTGCGTTAGATCTTGATCTACTGGATTTAATAGTCGCATTAGTAACGTGTGTGTAAACTAACACGCTTCTTGCTTTGTATATGTTTGATAAACCGATTGATTGGTAAAACCAAAGCAGTATGGTTGAGTGATATGATACCCTATGGGGTATGTGCATGGATTCGATTGTAAGTCCGTTTCATTATGAGTATCTTGTTATTGATACATGATGTCATGATTTATGATGTATGTGCTATGAGATGCAACGTTAAACATGTTTGCATGATTTGAATACTATACATGAGTTGGTATGATGATGGGTGATATGAGAGGAGGGGAAGTGATATTTGTGTCGAGGACACCGGTGGTTTGGTACCACATTGTGACTACGGTCACGAGAGGTTTGGCACCTCCGGAGGTTTGGCACCTCATGGCGTCTCGCGTCAGGTGGCTTAGCACCACCACAGGTGGGTTGGCCCCACTGATGATATCTGGGATTAGCGCCGGTGATTTGGTATCACACGATGGGTTGGCCCCATCACTTGATTCGTGACCGGTCACCGGTGATTTGGTATCACATTTGTGTCTTTGGGACACGGTGGTTTGGCACCACAAGTATTGACGGATATTGTGACTTTAAGTCACACGGTGGTTTGGCACCACCAAAGTGGTTTGGTACCACACGGGGTAGAGAAAGGTGTTTGGAAGGCTAAATTTGGGTGTATATCAGAACTTGTGCATGTTAAACTGTTTATGATTGGTGTATGATGTTTTACTAAACCGGGAAAAAGGGCTACACACTGAGTCTTGGTGACTCACCTTTTTCCTTTAACATTTTCAGGTGATGCGTAAAGATGGACCGGGTTCGGAGAGGACACAAGGTGGCCCATGCAGAAGAAGATATTTGGATTATTTTAAGCATTTTTAATATTGAGTATTTTGTTTTAAGTATGGGTTGTAATAAGGGCCTTACTATTATTTTGGTATTATTTTAATTATGGCTTGATTAAACTGAACCACTATGTGAAGAGGATTTTATCTTAGCAACCTGCTTATTCAAAATAGTATTTAATAAAGTTTAAATTCAGACAATTTTATAACACTAAGGTTTTTCATATTACTTTAAATGGACATGGTTTTCAAAAGTTAACAAACTTTCATGATTATTCTAAGTCAAAAGATTTTCAACCGTCTTTTCATGGTGACATAACCAGATCCGGCCAAGGCTCGTGGGCGGGTTTAGAGGTGTTCTGATTTAGTATCGAGCCGAGTTCAAAACTCGGCTTTAAGGGCTTTGGGTCCAAAAATTTTTTTATGGGCTTTTCAAAGATTTGGGCTTTCATAAATTTTTTTTTTTGAGTTATTCGGCATGGCACTTTGTATCTCCACCCGCATGATCAACGGGTAAGTAACTCTACTTGATGAATTGATTTATATGTGAATATTATGGGCTTTTATGGGAACGCAGATTAGTGAACTAGGATCTGTTGAACCACAGGACTAGTCTACTCAAACACATGCATAAGACTTAAGGCTACTAAACAAACACTGTGAAGTAAGTCACCGAGTTAAGGTGTGGCAACCACGCGCACGCATGTCGAGGATTGGTATTCGGTGAGAGCTTGGTATTTAAGCGACTCCTAGTGACTCACCTCCTCTTTACTCGAATCCTACACAGTGCGTAGCTACGGTTCACCTTAACCAAGAAGACTTGTTCATAAAGCTAAACCCGAAGATTAAAACGCGAAAAGGATTAGCCTTACTGCTTTTAAAACCCTTAGTTTTAAAATTTTCAAACTTACCCTTTGGTTTGTAAACCCTAAATCGATTTTGAAAGACGTTTTCTCGATTTACCAAAATTTCCAAAATGCCCCCCTAGTGGCAAAATTACAAAAATGCCCTTGTATTGTAAAATTACGGTACTACCTCAACTTCTGTTAAAATGATTTTACTTTGCAAAATACCAAAATCTCGAAATTTCAAAATGTTAAGACACTGGTATGGGAAATTACAAAAATACCCCTGTGTTGAAAATTACTAAAATGCCCCCGACTTTCAAGATTTTCGGTTTAACTCCAATTTTAATAAAATTTCCCTACTTTGCAAAAGTATACAAAACGCTATTTTCAAGATACCCCGATTTGAAAATTTGCAAAATTACCACGATGAACAAAATTACCACAATGCCCTTGGTTTCTAAATTTTCATAATTCCTCGATTTTTACTAAAATGTTCTTACATTATGAAAATATCAAAAACTTCTGCTTTACAAATATCGAGATATCTGATTTGGGAAATTTACTGAAAATGCCCTTAACGCCCCCAATTTTTGAAATAACTTAGATTTCTCAAATTTTTGCAACACATCTGGTTTGAAAAACAAATTTTTCCAAGATGACCCCCTGAGATTTTGTAAACTTTGAAATATCTTTAATTTGAAAACTATTTTCAAATTGACTACTGAGTTATTACAGAAATACCCCTATAGGAAAATGTCGAAATTACCCAGGTTGGGAATGCTCAAGAAAGTGACATGGATGGATGAATGTGTCTTTAGAGAAGTATGTGAATGTTTGAATTAGAACAGAGAACTTGAGATGAAACTTTGATTGCTCGAAAGAACGACTTCCGAAAACATTCATAAAATTTGCTCGTGGATAAAAAAGCAGTGGAACAAAATTTCTAATGCATAAAACTTTTAATCAGATTAAATCGCGATGCTAGATATGAGTTCTAGGGGACGTGGTTGTCGCGGACGTGGTCAAGGTGGAATGACAGCTTTATTAAGATCAGAGTGCGCAGCAAGAGTGTAGTGTGGTAGGTTAGGATGTGCGACTGTTAGTTAGTTGGAAATTTCGAGGACGAAATTTCTTTGGAAGAGGTAGATTTGTAACATCCCAAAATTGGGCCTAGGAGAATTGAGCCCAATGGGCCTTAGGCGTAGTAGCGTTTAAATTTTTGGAGAACAAGAGATCGGCTTAAATGCTAGTTAGACCTATTGGATAAGTGATTTTGGAAGGTTAGAGGGCTTCTATGAAGACCAGGGATCAAATATTGGCTTTGGGAAAATTTTGGTTTTAGGTGAAAAAACCCACGAAAGTTGCAGAGATAGGCCTTAAGAATAAAATATGGAGGAAAATGACACAAGTGGAGTGTGTGGTGTAGTGGCAAAGTGAAGCCACATAAGAGACAAGGGAGTGACGCCACAAGGAAGGAAGGAGGTCCAAGGTTCAAGTCTTGGCTTTTGCATTTTGGTTTCTTTTTGCTTGGACCTTAGAATTTGGCCCATAGTTTATATTTAGTTGCGCATGGTTTAAGACACAAGAGGAGCTTATGGCCAAGTGGCTAGCGGCGTGGATTATGTTGCAAGGAGCACAGGTTCGAATCTCATGAGAACCAAGGAGTATTTATTTTCATGATTGGACAACAAAGAGTTTGATTGAATTTAAACTCATCGACGGGAAGGATCCCACATCGGAAAGACACAAAGAATGAAGGTGAAGAGCTAGCTATATAAGGAGCATCCTAGGAGGAGAGTAAACACATCTTGGAGGGCATTTGGGCAAAAGAGTGGTGGAGCGCGGATTAGCCTGAGTCCTATCGTGTGTAACTCTCTCTACTCTAGTTGTAGAAGCGGCAAATGCCGAAATGCCGGTCACACGGCATTAGTAGTTACACGAGCGCGCGCGCACGTGTGGGGCTTCGACGCGATAGTTGAGGCCATCGATAGTAGTATTCGTGGGTCATTCGCTTGGGCCTCGATGGGCGAAGTGGGCCCAATGGGCCCGTGGGCCTATATGAGTAAATTGCATGATTGGTTAGTATATGTTGAACTAGACTAGGTGGAAGTTATATACGTGGCTAGATTCGTGCTAGGTGGGCCACGGCGTGTGGGTGGGCCGGATGGGCGAAATCGGATTTTAGGCCCAATCGCCCGAAGACGACCAGAAATGGTAGCTGAGTCGCTAGTGGCGACATTAGGCCTTCGGTAAGGCCATTGCAAGTGTGAATTTATGAAAATACCCTTGGTAGGTAAATTATGAAAATACCCTTAGTAGGTAAAATTACAATTATACCCTTAGAGGTTGATTAGCATGATTATGTTGTTTAGTTTTGGCCGATTGTAGGGGAAGGCTTGATCTCGCATATCTCGGGTTGTGGCTAGTGTTCGAAAAGTGTTAAAGAAGGGGGATCTAGTGCGTTAGATCTTGATCTATGGGATTTAATAGTCGCATTAGTAACCAGGTGTGTAAACTAACATGCTTCTTGCTTTGTATATGTTTGATAAACTGATTGATTGGTAAAACCGAAACAGTATGGTTGAGTGATATGATACCCTATGGGGTATGTGCATGGATTCAGGTAAGTCCGTTTCATTATGAGTACTGTTATTGATACATGATGTCATGATTTATGATGTATGTGCTATGAGATGCAACGTTAAACATGTTTGCATGATTTGAATACTATACATGAGTTGGTATGATGATGGGTGATATGAGAGGAGGGGGAAGTGATATTTGTGTCGACGGACACCAGTGGTTTGGTACCACATTGTGACTACGGTCACCAGAGGTTTGGCACCTCCAGAGGTTTGGCACCTCATAGCGTCTCGTCCCAGTGGCTTAGCACCACAGTGGGTTGGCCCCACAGATGATAATACGGGATTGACGCCAGTGATTTGGTATCACACGATGGGTTGGCCCCATCACTTGATTCGTGACTTCGGTCACCAGTGATTTGGTATCACATTTGTGTCTTTGGGACACCAGTGGTTTGGCACCACAAGTATTGTGGATATTGTGACTTTAAGTCACCGGTGGTTTGGCACCACCAGTGGTTTGGTACCACACGGGGTAGAAAGGTGTTTGGAAGGCTAGGTGGGTGCATATCGTAACTTGTGCATGTTAAACCTGTTTATGATTGGTGTATGATGTTTTACTAAACCGGGAAAAAGGGCTACACATCGAGTCTTGGTGACTCACCTTTTCCTTTAACATTTTCAGGTGATGCGTAAAGATGGACCGGGTTCGGAGAGGACACAAGGTGGCCCATGCAGAAGAAGATATTTGGATTATTTTAAGCATTTTTAATATTGAGTATTTTGTTTTAAGTATGGGTTGTAATAAGGGCCTTACTATTATTTTGGTATTATTTTAATTATGGCTTGATTAAACTGAACCACTATGTGAAGAGGATTTTATCTTAGCAACCTGCTTATTCAAAATAGTATTTAATAAAGTTTAAATTCAGACAATTTTATAACACTAAGGTTTTTCATATTACTTTAAATGGACATGGTTTTCAAAAGTTAACAAACTTTCATGATTATTCTAAGTCAAAAGATTTTCAACCGTCTTTCCGCAGTGACATAACCAGATCCGGTCAAGGCTCGTGGGCCGGGTTTGGGGTGTTACAGGGAAACAAACATCAAACAATAATAAGCATCAACCATCATCCCAACTAAAAAGATGAATGTTTTAGTGGGGACCCATAAGAACATTACTACGAGAGAGAAGGAAAGTCAGCAAAAGAGCTCACTTCTAAACTTCTAAGCTTTGTAATGGGGTCCCCTCCTCAGAAAAAAACACATCGTTACATACCGTTGTTCTCACTTGATTAGTAAGTGTTTATATCTCATAGAAAAAAAAAAAACAAGAATGTTAGGTGGAGGTTAGGGCCTAGAGGTCTAATGGTTTCTAAACTAACTAATGTTTCGACGAAGGCAAGCGTACCTATCGAACATTAGTATAGCTATGGTGAGTTTAGAATATCGTATCCACGAGGACTAAAAGTACTATCTTTTTATTATTTTAACCTAATAAATAAAGGGGTGTTTTAATCTAAATTTAAACTAACTAATTACTAAGACGAAACAGAGAATAAAGTAGGAAAATATTTGAAGAAAACCGATGAGAAAGATAATTCCCAATAAAGAATCCGCCTAGACTTCACTTATTATTTTAAATCCGAATTAAACGATTTATTCACTTGTCTTGATCCGTAGAAATTAATATCCCTTTCGAGATAAAAAATAATTGACTCTAGCTTGATTGATTAATTGAAATCATTGAAATCTCTTTCTAATTAAAACCTCTATTGTCGCATTAACTTGATCAATGGATTCCCCTATTAAATTTGACTCTAATCCGGTAGATTTATGTCATCCTACTTCTAGGATTGTATGTAACTCCACTCAATTATGCCAGATCTACTCTTAAATAAGAAATTTTGCTCCACTGAATAAGTACATCAATCATGAATTAATATCCTGAAAACAATAAAACATGAAATAAGAACACATAATTGAGATCAAGAACAAATATTTATCATGTAATTCAGAAAAATTAAATAATAAGATCCGTATTAAGTTTCATCCTCCCTAGGTATCTAAGGAACTTAGTTCATACCTTTGGGGGAAAACATCTCAAAATTTAGGAAAACAACAAAATATAAAGAAACCCAAAAACTTCGAGAGAAATTGAATGGAGATCTTCAGTCTTGAAGGAGATCTTGCTTCTGAGTTGAATCCGTTGGCATTCTTCGAGTCTTTTCTTCGTTTTTCTCTACATCCTCCCTTAGGTCTTCTTCTAATATGTATTTATAGACCTTAGAATGCTCAAAAACTCCTAAAAATTGGGTTTTTCCCGCATAACAGGGAAGCAGTGTGTGAAATCGACACGGGTTGCCAATTGGGAAATGCCCAGGCCGTGTGGATCTTTAAAATAGCCCGTTTTGTCCGATTTTAGCCTATTTTCCGCTCCTTTTATTCCTCTATGCTCTCCTAACTATAAAATATGAACATGACATTTAAAGGATTAGAAGCATAAAATCCACGGAGCAAAAATATGCTAAGCATGATATAAATATTATATATGTCATCTCTGTCTTTTACACCTTGTTGCTTACTGCTTGTTGCTTGCTTGCGCTCTTTCTTTTAGCACAATTTTTAGAGTCTTCTCTTTGTTTATACTAGTTGAGAAATCACCACTTTGATGCTACACCTATTTGATTACAATTCCCTCATTGTTTTCACATCACCAAACTCGGTTCCGTGACTATATAATTACTTGTTTCTGTTTGTCTTTTTGTTTTCCAAAGAATAATGGTATATGACTTTCTGACTTTGGGTGCTTCTCCTTTCTTCCCTTTTCGCTTCCTCATCACTTCTCTGAGTTCGTCGGGTGGTTAACTATGTCATCTTTCCTTCATATCTGATACAAGTTCCAAGAAGAAAGAAAAAACTCTTGATTTGTGGTTATTTTGGGTCATGGCAGTTTGCTGTGATCTTGAAGTGGATGTTAATGGAG
This sequence comes from Gossypium bickii, assembly GCA_025503065.1. Classification (NCBI taxonomy): domain Eukaryota; kingdom Viridiplantae; phylum Streptophyta; class Magnoliopsida; order Malvales; family Malvaceae; genus Gossypium; species Gossypium bickii. The sequence goes on from CP106716.1 coordinate 90,719,076, forward strand.
AGGAAACTTTCCTGCTAGACAAGGTATCTTAATTCTGTTCTTCAATTTTTCTCAAACTTTGCTTATAAAGTTGCATTTTTCAAGGGGAAAAAGGATTCTTTTTTCCTTGCTTTCTCTTTAGAATGGCAGCATTTCATTCAATCATGTTGTGTTCAATTTGATGCGCTACACCAAACAAACAAAATGAAATTTTTGGATGAGCTCTTCTGAAAACTCGTCTTGTTTCTACAGTGTAAGAAATGTGTTGTAATTTTCAGTTGCACCTCCAACATTTTCACGGATTTTGCAGGAGTGTTGTAGGGCTTTCTTGTTTTCGTCTAGGCATTTATTACTGCTGCTTGGGGGTGCTTTCATTCTTCGAGTCCTGGTTTGTTTTTATTCAGCCATCTTTTAAGAAAGGTCGAGGGTTGCTTTCGTGGCATTGATTACTCTTCATTTCCCTGCATTGCTGGGTTTATTACTTGACATCTTTCCTATTTTGGCTTGATAAATGCAATGAATGGGGTTTCGCAATGCCCATGAAGATTCTTACGAGAAAGTGATTGAGGACCGTCTTTACAATAATTCTCCACTTGTTTGTCTGTTTGTTTATCACCTTTAGCTGTTCATTGCTAGAGTGTTATGAAATTTGTTTTTTACATTGCTGTACAACACAATATCTAATTATGTTTTTGGCTGGCATTGGCAGAAAATTATTTATTCATTCTCGGGCAGGTTAAGCAAATTATTTGATAAATCCACAAATGCCAAGAGAAATAAAGTGATATTCCGTGACTTTCCTGGAGGGGTAGATAATTTTGAGCTTATAGCAAGGTTTTGTTACAACAATGGGAAAATTGACATAAATCCTTCAAATGTTTCCTTGTTATATTTTGCGGCTCAATTCTTGGAGATGAACAATTCCGTATCAGGAAGCCGTAATCTAATAGAAAAAACAATGAAATCCATTGAAGAGATCAGCTACTGGATATGGTCTGATCTTTTGGCCACTTTGAAGCATTGCCAAGATTTACAATCTTCGGGAATAGTTGAAAGATGCTTGGATTCACTCGTTGGGAGGCTGGCCATTCCAAGTGAAGCAAGTCCTTGTGCATCTACTTCTTCCCTAGATAGTCCTGGGTTTCGGCTTTCGTGCGATACCAGAAGTACCGAGAGTTTGAAACATGGCTTCTCTCAAGCAACTTGGTGGTTCGAAGACCTTTCAGTTTTGAGTCCCGATATGATGAAAATGCTGATAAAATCTATGGTTTCTCGGAAGTACAATCATGTAATCATCGGTCGGTTCCTCTTCCATTACCAGAAGTCAAAGCTTTATACTGCCTCACCAGATGAGAAACACCAAGTTTTAGAAACCGTGATTGATATGTTCTACACTCTTGATGCGAATTCTATTTCATGCAAGAGTTTGTTCAGAATTTATCGAGTGGTGCTAAATCTGAACATAAGCAAAAATAGCAGGAACAAGTTGGAGTGTATGATAGGTTCTCAATTGGATCAAGCAACATTAGATAATCTGCTAATTCCATCTCCTTATGGGGCAAGCTGTTTGTATGATGTGAATCTAGTTCTTAGGTTACTGAAAGCATTTCTTTGTGGAGGAGACCAGCAAGTATCTCCGATGCGGATAAAGAAGGTTGGCAGCTTGATGGATATGTATATAACAGAAGTAGCTCCGGATCCTTGTCTAAAATCATCCAAGTTTCTAGCTTGGGTTGTGGCCCTGCCGGATTCTGCAAGGGGCTCCTCAAACGAACTATACCATGCCATGGACATTTATTTGGAGGTAGTACTTTGATCTCTTTTATACAATTTCCCTATGAACATGCAACATAATCGAATTATTAACCGCCTAAAGATAACTCCATTATAATATTCATGTGCATGTGGATTAAATATGGTTTTAATAGGTGCATGCAGGGCTGAGTGATGAAGAAAAAATGAAGATATGTTGTGCCCTCAACTATGAGAAACTCTCTACAGAGGCTGGCATACACCTTTCTCAGAATGCAAAATTTCCATCGAAAAGCGCGGTGCAGGCCCTCATTTCCCGGCAATTGAAGCTTAAGAACTTACTACAGGGCACTAACAATACTAAGCTTTACACAACAAATTCCCCTTGCAATTTCATTGAAACCAAAGGAAAGGCAAAGACAGATGAAGTATGTGAACCAACTCTTTACTATGAAAGACTTGACATATCAGTTGAAAATGAAAAGCTTAGAGAACATTTACAAGGGATGCAATGTAGGGTGATGGAGTTGGAGAAGGTGTGCAAGAAAATGCAGAGCGAGATGGCCAAAATCATGAAATCAAAAGCAGCAGCCCACGGTAGCAGTGCAAGATCATTGCCTAGACTCTGTTCATGAAAGGAAATATATACAATCTCTGTATCTCTTAATTATTTCTTTGGTTATGTATAGCACTGAGGTACGACTTTGTGCCCTCGCTGTTCCTTCAGATTTTGTTGATTACAGTTTTTCTTTCATTTTCTGCCCATATTGGGGTGATTAGTAAGAATTTTATTATTTAAGGCCTCCCTCTCCATATCTTGCTACTTGCGAAATGTTATTGTTCACGCAATCATGTACATTGGTCGTTGGTACCAATACAGTTCTAGACTAATTGTGAATGTGGAAGGAAATGAGATTAGATAAAAAGCTACGGAGGAAGAATAAGGAAGTTATACGAGTTTAAAAGCTTTTTACTTCATTAGCAGCCTAGACATTAAAATTTTTCCAGACAGATATCTTCCTAACAGCATCACACTCAAATAGAAATCAGGTTTCTGTTCTTTTTTAGCACAAGTCGAGAAATCATTATAGAACAATTTTCAAAGCTTTCAACCAGAAATCTCGATGGCTTTGACATCAGGTTTCTTCACTTCCTGCTTAGGAACAGTGACAGTAAGAACCCCATTATCCATGGAAGCTTTCACCTGATCCATCTTCACGTTCTCAGGCAGCCTGAACCTCCTCATGAACTTCCCACTGCTACGTTCAAGCCTGTGCCAGGTGTCGTTCTTGTCTTCCTTCTCCACATTCCTCTCACCACTGATTTGAAGCACCCTGTCATCTTCAATCTCCACTTTCACTTCCTCTTTCTTGAGGCCAGGGAGGTCAGCCTTGAACACATGGGCTTCAGGGGTTTCTTTCCAGTCCATCCGGGCGTTCACGAAAGCAGAGCTTTCCGAGTTACTAGTTGTGAGTGAAGAAGGGAATGGGAAGTCCTTGAAAGGATCCCAAAGGTCCAGAGAGAAAGGATCCAAGATGCTGCTGCCCCTACGATTGCCAAACAAACTCGGGATCATCGCCATATCTTTATTTCTTGATAAAGAGTAGCTGAATGCTGATGAAATGGCTTGGAATCAACTTCTTTTTTGTTGAGGTAGGATGCGCAGGCCTGCTCAGTATTTATAAGAAGCAGACAAGAATCTAGCACTTTCTCATATCTGCGTTTGAATTGAGCCTAAACAAACAAACTTGTGTTTTCCTGATAATTCAAGAAGGCTTGAGAATGGTCTAGACTTTTTATTCCACCTGCTCAACATCCACATCCTATATTCGGGACGAGGCCCAATATTTTCAAATTGGGCCTGCATTTTCGGTTTCTTTTTCCAGATATTACTGTTCAAAATAAAAACTTGGCTAAATACATTATACATTTTTGAGGCCATAATTTTTTTTAGCTATACCATTAATAAAACTTTTAATTGAATTGATGTCACGGGTTAATCAGATATCATCTCAATTAAGAAATAACTAATATACCATTTTATGAAATGATTATTATTATTATTATTTTGATGGTCTTTTTCTCTTTTCATACTTTTATATAGTTTTTAAATACTAAAAGAACTAAAATTAACACGCAGGATTGAAGGATTTAACTTGTATTTAATAGACTTATAAACAAATTATTTACCATTACACTAATAATAATTCTAAGTAGGCTTTAAAAAATTGTTTTTAATGGAAATTGCATTTGTGTTATTATTATTAGTTTCAAGTCTTACGTTTCATTATTTATTGTATGTTATTTTTAAACAAACACTTATGTTTTAAACACGTGGTTTCCACATGCCTACGCTTGTGATAAAATTTTTAGTTTTAAATAGGCCCTTAAAAAGGAAAATGAAAAAAATACAATAAGAGTGTTCTTACCTCCAACTAGGGATGACAATAGAGCGGGAACGAGGTTGAATATTACTAAATCCACATTGCTCCACAGTTGGTTCTATTTTCTCCATCACCTATCTTGCAGCACCAGGGATGTATAATATTGAAGACCACTACCACCTCCATAAATGTTGGATGCATTCATCCATGTTTTGCCTCACCCCGCTTCACTTTAATTTAATTTTTACTATTTATCTTTAATATTTTTTTATCCTTTTAAATAAATCTAAATCTTTAAACATAATTCTTAAAAAAATAAATAAAACATATGGATTTTTTTGTAACACATAATTACATTTTTACTCTTTTAATAATCTTTTAAATAAAACTAAATCTTTAAACATAATTCTTAAAAAAATAAATAAAACATATGGATTTTTTCTTACACATAATTACATTTTTACTCTTTTAATAATTATATATATACAAGGATAAAATAATAACTTCATATAGTGAAATGGGCGGGGGCAAGCAATTTTCATAACAATTCCGTATCCATTGTCCAAAAAAATAATTTGTCCCTGCCTCACATCCATTTTTCAAAAGAAAAAAAAAATCTACTTCATTTAAAACGAATTAATTCAACCATCCCTACCTCCAACCCTAAGTAAACACAATCAATTAGACTAAAATATATTTAAATTTTATCTATTAAAAATATGTTTTATAATTAAATTTATATAAAACATTTTAATTAAACTTAGATATATAATATTTTGAATCAAATTGACTTAAGATAAAGAATTAATTTCTCTGCTCAAATCCACCCAACCAAATAGAAGTTACGGGCCACCTAGATGGAGAGGTGTGATTTATAGGATAAGAAGACTGACACTCCCAAAGATCACGAACCAAGTTGTTCAAGTCAAGTCATGGGCCGAGAAATGCATCACCAGCAACAACAAAGATAAAGGGTTCCGTTCGATTTGATTTTGCTCTTATATCTAACCCCAAGACCCAACAACCACCTATTGATTCTCTATTTTCGTTTTCATTTCTAATGACTAATGTTGATTATACAAAAATATAATTTGCAATATTCAATCTCACGTGGTATAGAAAAGTTTAAATTAAAGACTAGAATTTCTATCACATAGACATTACATATTTAAAATATAGGGATGTGTTTTAAAATAATATACAACAATTAATGAAACATATGGTTTGAAACTAATTAATAATAACGCATGCATCACTTAGTTATGAGATTTGTCTGTCACTTGATGATTGCCGTTAGCTTTTTTCGCACTTTTAGCATCTTTCCTTTCAATGGATTCATCAAAGTGCTAATTGTTGGGATGAAACCAAACTCGACAAAACAACGCAGAAGCACAATTGGTGTTCTTTCACTCCCAATAAATCAAATTGGTAATTGTGACAAACCCAATAATACAATATATCAACAATAAATGTAAATCAACCACAATATCACAAAGAAAAATAATAAATCGAGACACAATTTTAATGTGGAAAACCCCTTTAAAGCAAAGGGTAAAAACCATGGGACATTGTAAGTCCACCAAAATTTTTACTATAATCAAAGTCTTTCTACAAAATCACGACCAAGCAACAATAAAGAGTATATAAATCAAACAATGCTACCAACAAATAATCCCAAGCATACTTGAAGAGAAAATTTGAGAATATCACCAATAATAGGATGACTTTGAAAGTCGAAAACCTGAAGCTACAGTACCCGAAATGAAAATAGGATTGTACACTTTAAAGATCTTCAAGTTTACTAGCTATCGTAAAAATATTAGCTCCATTGAACATCGAATGGACCTCCGATCAAAGAAAATACAAAAGTTGGTTTGTGTAATAAATGCTATTTTTCTCTCCCACTTTTCTCTCTTTTTCTTTGACTTGTAGCGTGCACGCGCGCGGGCGCATACGCGCACATTTTTTAGCCTTGCTTCTAGACACATGGGGGAGGCTTACGAAAAGATGATATGTTGCCGAGTGGCAGGGGAAGATGGTGTGTTGGGAGCTGAAGGCAATGCTACAGTGGCAAAGTTAACCGAGGGAGTGTTAAGGACATTCAAGAGTTGAGTAAGGGCTTCCATTGGGGGTCATGGCTGGGCGAGTTGACATTTTAGTTTGGATTGGCAGAAGTTCAGTGTTGGTGGTGCCATTGCCATTCATAGAATTGAGGAATTGGCGGGATTGTTTTTGTTGACAAGGTTCTAAGTAGCATCATTCTGATTTTGAGACATTATTTCTCGATACTCATTGCACAAATTGTTGATACCGAGTATAATAAGGGAGGAAGATGAGGAGATTAGGTTGCAGTAATGGAGGCTGGTTCACCAATAGAAGTTGATAGTTGGAACAAGGATAATAAGACGGGCTGATTGGGGTCAAATGCAAAATAACTTTATGGTGTTAAAAGGTTGACTCCGTATTCATAGTTTTTTAAGATATTTATAGGAGGGATCCCTTTATCCATTGGTATGACATGACTAACTAAGCATTCGATCCCGTTAAATGCCCGTGAGATTTTATAAATATGAGATGGCAAAGCTTAAATAGACTTCTTGTTGTCTTGAAAGTGTGTTCATATTAGGATATCATTTTCCTTTAAGCCCAAGTGGTAGGATCCATTCGAAGTAGGACATGGTCATTCTTAGGAAGTCAATGCGGGGTCAACTATACCTCTTGGGATTGACACCTGTTTTCATGGTTGAATGATATAATAATTTTAAAATGTCACACCAACAAATTAAAAAAAAAGTTAATAATATAAACTAAATTTTAAAATTTGAAAAGAGATAAACTAAATTCCTAAAAATAAAAATATAAAAACTAAAAATTTCAAATATAATACAACAACCTATTAACATGCTTTGACATACTTTTGCCTGAATAGGGTGATTTGATTTCCTATCCATATGGTCTAAAAAGAAATATCTGTTTAAATTTAATAAAATTATATATATATATATATACCAGATTTTTTGTATTTGCAAAATGAAGGCCGCCTCAACTCAACCAATGTAAGAGCTGAGACCAAGATAACATAATAAGGTTGGAGTTATAAATAATCTGAAATGTCCCTGCTACCGACGGCAACGGAAAGGGACGCCGATCCGCCCCTATTTTTTTTTTTTAATATAAAACTTCAACTCCTACCGAGTTTTTATATTCGTAAAAGATTCCTAGTGTTACACACCAAATCATCTAATTTTATTTTAATTTAGTATTATAGTAAGGATACTATAATTTGTTCATCAACACCATAATATATCATTTTTAATATACATCAAATACATTTACGAAATATATATTTATTTATAGGTTTAAAGTTCCAGAAAGCTCTTAAATATTTGTCAAGAAAATGAAATATAGATGTTTTGCCATCCCATGGTCTTGAGGGTTGAATTGTAGTTGTATATTGACTCATTTGTGTTGGCATTTGAAACAAAGTGAGAGCTGTATATTAAAATTGTGTAGGAAAAACATTTGTTTCTTAAGAAACTAAAACAAGATCATCACGACCTGGCCCTGGAAACAGATATGATGACAGTTGGTTCCAAATGATTTGCTCTCCGTTTGATTGGGATTGTATGAAATAAGCTACTGTCTGATTAATTAATCCGAAGGAGAAAATAAATAGGTGGTACTATTATGTATATGGCAAGGCAATGTATTATTTGACAATAAATGGGAATAGTAAACAAGTCCATGAGTCATCTAGGAGAAGAATCAAAACAAAAAAAAAGAAAAATGCTAACAGAAAGCGGAAGAATTGAGGTCGTCTTGAAGAATTTCCTCCAGCAATAACTGGGACTCTTCCATCAAACCAGGGCTTAATCTGAACATCAATACGCAAAATTCCATCTCATTCAGAGCTCCATCACCGTCGGTATCACCCTCTTTCACCATGCTCACAAGCTCGTCGTGTCTCAAATCTTGCAACCCCAGCATTGCGGCATTCCTCTTCAAGCTCTCTACCGTGATCACGCCTTTGTCCTTGTCCATTAACATCTTGAACCCATTACTCAGCTCCCTCATCAGCCCTTCTCCGCCCAGCTTCTCCGCCATCACCGGCAATAAATCCTCGAATTCAGGAGCTGTTTTACCAATCCCTGCCATTAGATCCTTGGATGGATTTTCTTTCTGGTTATTCACACTATGATTTCGTTAAAGATAACTCTCGTATTTTGAGTCGCATTGGGTTGTTTTAAGAAAGCAATATATATATACACACACGATTACGAATCTGAAAAATAGAAAAAGGAGAAGGTTTTTCCCGGAAAGAGGATGGGGATATGTTTTACCAATGTATGACAGCAAAGGGACACGACTTTATTGCGGTCGGCTTTGATTCTTGCACAAGTAGAGCTGAAACAGCCTCTGTTTCGGAGAAGTTGTGTTATGATTTTTGGATTTTTTAATGCTTTTGTGTCTGCTTTTGACCTGAGAATTGAGATAGAATCCAAGAGGGGAATTAATTTGGATAAAATATGCTATAAGTCCCTAAACTTTTTTATAAATTTGTAATTTAGTCTTATACTTTTATTTCCAAGATTTTAGTCCTTCTATTTTTCAAAGTCAGAATTCAAGTCTAATTGTCAACCTCATAAACTCTTTTTTTGTTATATTTATTGGTGCGATATTTTGAAATACAACAAAAAATAACAATTAGATTTATTTTTAAACTCAAAAAGTAAAAGACTAAATTTCTTGAAATAAAAAGTAAGTAGACTAAATTAGAAATGTAAGAAGAGTAGAGGGACTTAGTGCAGATTTAAACCAATTAATTTGTATGAAGGGGCAATTATTGTAATTTAGGTCAAAGGTTGTTTTGATATGTGAGTGCAACTACGTTGGATCCTTCTTTCAGGAAACTCTCATAGCTCTTTGGCTTGACTTTGATGAGTTCTGCGCGGAGGCTTCGTTGATAAGTTTGGGCGGATACAGAAGGAATCTACTAATACAATTAAAATGGAAAAAATAAACGTATTTTGGATTAGAAGGGATTCAGAGATCATAAACCTACCAATTCAAGTTGTCATTACACAAAATACTGACCATTTCTAATATCCATTGGAGTTTCCAATAACTACATTTAACAAAAACAATAATGGAGGTGAAATATAAAATGAAAAGCTTGCACAGAGACACTTCTTTGGGTTGGAGGAACCTTCGTTTTGAGGAGAAGAAAACTCCATTCCATTGGTTCTTCCAAGCAAAGTATCTTAATTTCCTGATTTGGTCGGTTATGGATTTTTCATACCAACTTACATCAAAACATCAATTTCTCATAACACGCAAATTATTAAACAAATTAAACTCCAAACCTTTCTTATGATTCATAAACTGTAAACGCTGTTTACAATTGTCAAAATCGCACACACATTACTATTTTCCTTCCATTGTTTCTTTTCAATATTATCATAGTAACCGGTGCATTGGTGGCTACGATGAATTTACACTTTCAAAGTTTAACATATCAAGAGCAGCTCAACCCTAATCAAACTTGGACAATACACGAAATAAACATACCAAGTCGCATCATTCTAGCTTCCCTCTATATAAGGCCAACCCCTCAAGTGCTCTCTAAATATCAAAAGTCACAGTATTCATTCAACTTCATTTTACATCTTGCTACAAACTTTACTCAATGGTGTCCTGGAGTATTAACTCCGTCGCCCCTATAATCATTTTCAATTTTATTCATAAACTGCAAAATCACATTAATGGCCCTTTCTAAAACGGTACATTTTCGGTTTAAGTTTTTTATAATTTATAAAATTTTAAACTAGTAATGACAAAATTTTATTTTGATTTCTAAAAATGATAAGAATTTAATTTAAAAATTATAAAAATATAACTATTAAAATAATGAAATTATACTTTTACTATTGTAAAAATACACCATTTAACACCCGTCCTCTCTTTTTTTTTTCTCGATGAGAAGACGTAATTAATGTGGTGATGTGTGAATAATAAATCTTCAAACTTAGTCAACAAATTAAAAAAAATGGTATTTGTGATTAATTTCCTTAGAGGGAAGGTGAATGAGAAGGAAAAAATGACTTGAAAAGCTAGGAAAGTGGTATGAAAGTCCCCCACGAACTTATACGTGTATTCGACGCGTATAAAATAAAAATATAACTAAAACTGATATTGATATTCTGGGTGGAGGCAGCTAAAATTAAATTAATGCTACCACCCTCACCATGTCTCAATTTTCAACACCTTGTTTTCCTAATAAACAAAGTGAACGCACGAATGGCGACACAAATGATGCTGCCCTGCTCTGCTCTTCGTAGTCGGCATTTTGACAATTTTAATCAACATTACATGATGACCATAATTAATATCAGCTGGTTAGCCTAACATTTCAGACCCAAAATTAATATAGACGACTTTAATTAAATAAACAAGTTTCTAATTATAGATATACCTTACTCTTTCATTTGTAATTTCGATTATCTTTTCAAAACTAACTACAAATTAACAAGAAACTTCTCATTTACAACTTATACATGTAGGGGGGTTGTGGGTCTTTGGGCGTAAGCTGCCCAAATTTGACTAACACCTTTTTCTTTTGAAGTCTTGTATATCAATAAATATTTTTTTTTATTTTTTTATCATACTAAATTTATTACTTAACTTTTTCAAATAAAGTCAAATTTAATCGCAAACCTTTTAAAAAGAGTAGAATTACCTTTTTTTTTTAACGAAATTATTGACTAAAATATAAAATTTTAAACACGACAACTAACATGACAATTCATATGTACTTTATATTTTTTAAAATTTTTTTTACTATTTTTATAAATTTTAAATTACTTATTAATGTGACACATAAGATAAATAATGCCACGCCAACGTGAAGTATAAATGGACTGTCACGTGAGTTACCACACTAATACAGCTAAAAAAAATAATATTTTAGTTAGCATTTACTTTAAAAACCAGTCAAATTTAATTTAAAAAATGCCAGAAAGAATGAGTGATACAATTTTTTTGATTTCTCAAGATATCTATCAAAATGAACCCAATAACTAATCCTCTATATTCTGTAAGTCAATTAAAAAATAGATGCCAACCACGAGTGATACAATTTTTGTTATGCCTTTTATCTTTGAAAAACAATGGGAGCTGATTAACAGCAGGCTGCAGTCAAGCGGAGTTGGATCAGCAGGCTAGGATATCCACTTGATTGTCAGTCCATGATCCAAACCCCAAAAGGCTTTAATTTAATTGAATGCGTCATTCTTACTTGGCACTATTGAAGCATAAAATAATAAATCAAAGAAAGCAAACAAAAAAATATCTCCAATGATGCCGAAATTGGAAGCACACAAAAGCGATTGAAATTTTTCTAAAAATGGTTATATATTATTTTTAGTGAGAGATATAACAATCAAATGGAGGTGCAACTAAAGTTGGCCTTATTTGTTGAAAGTTTCCTAGTAAAAATGAACTTGCAAGCCCAATCTAATGGCATGTTAGAGATTTCTCTCATGATCTGCTGTCTTCTTTTTTGGTCTTGTGTGAAACAACTAAAAGTTCACCATTATCACCAATTTTTTCAAAGTCAAGTGGTTGTTTCATATACACCTCTTCAAGATCTTTATTTAAAAAGAGTGTTATTAATATGTGTAGAAATGTACAAGGTGTCAGTCACATGATAGAGATGATTTTTTGGCTTTACTGTACTTATTTTGCCTTTTGTTGTTAGAGTAACTAATAAAGTCTGTTAGTCTATTAGCTATCAGTTAAACAGGTTGTTAACAGTTAGTCTGTTAGTTAGTATCTGAAGATAACGTGCAGTGGCGAAGCCAGGGGAGCTAGCATGGGCCCCGGCCCCCTCTAAAAGGTAAAATTTCTATTTAGGCCCTTAAAATTTTTTAAAAAATTTAAATTAGTAAAGGTAAAATTGCACTTTAGCCCCCCTAAAATTATAAAAATTCGATTTAATCCTTTACAAATTAGAAAGATATAAACTATAAAAAATTAAAATTTCATCCGGCCCCCCTTAAAAAGTTATCCTGGCTTCGCCCCTGATAACGTGCTTAGCTGTATAAAAGCATGTGCTGTTCACATTCAAAAGAAATTAAGTAATCAATGAATTCATCTTCATAAATGTTTTCTTCCGTCTTTGTATAGTTTAACATGGTACCAGATGTCTATCTCTTCCTAGAGTTAGTATCTTCAGTTCTCATACTATTTCATGGCTCCTCCTTCTAGTCCTTCTGCTGTTCAGTCTGCTGCACCAGTAATGACTTCCAATTTTACTGATGGCGTTGTTGATAGTCGGTTCTTTTCTACCAAGAAAATTAGTGTACTTCTTGATGACATTAATTATCTTCTATAGCGACAACATGTTCTTCTTGCAATCAAGACTTATAAGCTTCAAAGTTTTCTCGATTCTCGTATTGTCCCTCATCCTCAACTGCTCCCAGGTGACGATGGGTGCCTCAAGAAAATCTTGAGTTTACTCGTTTTGAACAACAAGATAGTGCGCTTGCATCATGGCTTTTATCATCAGTAAGTCCCGCTGTTCTTCTTCATCTCATTGGTTTGGAAACGAGTGCTCAAATTTGGAATGCTCTTGTTACTCTATATGGCAGTAAAACCACTTCTCGATTAATGTTTAATAGAAGAGCCTTACATTCACAGCGCAAAGGCGATCTCTTCTTGAAAGACTTCCTAATGAAGGTTAAGGGTTTCTGTGACAATCTTGCTAGTTGTAGAGAGGTTATTAGCGAGCATGAGCATGTAACTGCGATTCTTAATGGACTACCACCTGAGTATGAGTCTGTTATCACAATCATCACATTAAGCCAAATACCCTACAATGTTCAAGGTGTCACAACCATGCTGATTGATGCTGAAGCTCAGCATCAGGTCACAGTATTTGAGGCTCCTAGCTTAGCCAATATGGTTTCTCATCAATCTACAGACTCTGCTGTTAATAGTGCACCCCTTCCAGCCTATCGTCCCTCTTTAACTACTCGAGGTCGTAGGCGTGGTCGTTCATATGGAATACGCATTTAATGTCAATTATAAGGAAAAACGGGCTATCTTGTTGATCGTTTTTATCATTGATTTGATACCTCCTATAAAAGTGCAGGCTACAGACCTCCTCCCTCTCCACAAGCAAATGTAAGCATGTTTGGACTAGGATCTCTCATTCAGTCTTAGGTGCCATCTTCTATGCCTGTGCTATCATCTGTTGTCCCAAACTCACAATCAGGCTGGTTCTACCCACCTGCTCAATCACCTACATGGACTAATCCTTTTGTTGTCAACTCCCCGCAGCATGTCAATGCACCGACTCTTATCAGCCCTCACCCTCAAGCTTACCTTGCAACTCCTAAGACAGTTGGTGACAATGCATGGTATCCTAACTCGGGCGCGATACACCATCTCACACATTCAACTGCTTCTCTAGGTGACAGTTCTTCTTACAATAGTCTAGGTAAAGTCTATGTTGGTAATGGTACTGCCTTTCTTGTAATGTCTATTGGCCAGTCTTCTTTGCTCACTAGAACTCGACAATTATACATGCGATCTCTGTTGTTTGTGCCTGGTATAACCAAAAACCTGTTATCTATGTCCAAATTTACAAAAGATAATCAGGTGATATTCAAGTTTCTTCCTACACAGTGTCAAGTGCGTGATCTGCAAACTAGGGAGGTTCTTCTTCGAGGCTCGGTGCATCATGGGTTGTACAAACTACATTTAAAAGACACTTCTAGGACTAGCTCCTCTACAAGCTCAGCTCAATGTCTTACAGCTAGTACATCCGTTCCTTTAAATGTATGACACTCTAGGCTAGGGCATCCATGTAAAGATACACTTACCAAGGCCCTACTTCATTGTAGTATATCATTTGGTGCCAATAAAAAACCTCTTAATTTTGTTGCCTCTCACCTAGGAAAAGAACATAAGTTGCTATTCTCCAAATTATTATCTGAGTACTCTGCACCTCTTCAACTGGTAATAGCTAATGTTTGAGGTCCAGCTCTGGTTTCTTCAAATGGAATTCGCTATTATTGTAACATCCTGATTTTGGGCCTAGTCGGAACAGTGGTTGCAGGACCACAAATCCGACATCAAAAAATTTATTTTATTATTATTTTGATGTCTAAAATATGATACTAAAGTTGTGTGAAATTTTCATAAGGAAATTTCCTCGTTTGAGTGCTCAATTTGATAAAAAGAACTAAATAGCGTAAGATGCAAAACTTGAGGTCTAATTGATAAATGCACTAAATAACTATAGAATTGAAAAGTATGAGCACTTGCATGGTAATTATACCAATAGAAAAGTGAGGAGACAAAGATGGACATGTAGTAGGTGAATTTGGTGAAGATATTAAAAAGGTTAAATTGGTAAATAAGTTAATAGGTGTAATAAGACAAAATAGCAAAAAAGCTACCATCTTTTTTATTTCTCTTTCTTCTCCACCGATTCTTACCCAAGGAAATAGACATGGAAGCTTGAAAATTTTAGCAACTTCTAACTCTCACAAATCAAGGAAGATGAGATTTGGAATTAGATCGGGGGAAAAGCAAGATAATCGAGTAATTGACTTATTTCATCGTTTCATACCGAGCTAAGTTCGTATGTTAATCATAAATGTTTATTTGAAAAATTGATGAATAATTTGTGAATTTAGTTATATTAATTGTTGTACAATGAAAATTCGATGTTCGAGACTAGCGAACGCAAAGTTGAACACTTTTGTTCGGTATTAAAAGATGAATTGATGGAAAAGACCATGAATGAGTCATGGCAAAGTGTGACTAAGTGGAATCCTGTAAGACCATAGTTAGACTATGGTATCGAGATATGGTTCTATGTGAGATTGTGGAATAAAATAGCTATGGTCACATGTGTAGTACTAAGTGTAGACTACTATGTGCACCGAATAGTAATTTGTTATTATTGGTGGGCTGTGTGGGATATCACCGTGAATCTATTATTATTGGTGGGCTGTGTGTGATACCACCGTGAATCTGTTATTATTGGTGGGTTGTTGATCGTTGTTTTCGCGATGTCAAAGTCTTAAAATTTATAAAAAGAATGATCGAACCTCGAAACTAACTATGACAACGATTTGAGGCAAGCGCACCTATCGAACAGTAGTATAGTTTAGGCAAGACCGAAATGTCGAATCCCAAAAGAACCAGAAGTACTAATACTAACTCTCTTTCTATTATCTAGCCTAAGAATTAAAGTGATTTTTATCTAATCTAAAGTTAACTGACAACTAAACTAAATACTCTAAGACGAAGAAGAATGAAAGTATGAAAATAACTTGAGGAAAAACCAATTGATTAAGACAACACCCAAGGAAGAATCCACCTAGGCTTCACTTGTTATCTAACTCTGAACCAGACGATTTAATCATTTGACTTGGTCCGTAAGATTCCCTAATGTATATTAGACCCTCTCTCGAGGCGAATAACATCTAGCCCTAGGTTAATTAATTGAAATCTCTTTCTAATTAAAACCCCTAGAATCGCATTAACTCGATCTATGGACTCTCATATTAGGTTTCACCCTAATCCGGTAAAATCTCGTCACCCTATCTCTAGGCGTGCGATCAACTTCGCTTAATTATGCTAGATCTACTCTTAGGCAGGGACTTTTGCTCCTCCACCTAAGCACATCATACTTGAATTAATATCCCAGAAATATCAACATAAGAATTAAGAACACATAATTAAGAACAAGTCAAATATTTATCATATAGTTCAGCAAATGATAACAAGATTCATCTTAGGTTTCATCCCCCTCAGGTATCTGAGGGTTTAGTTCATAATAGTAAAAGAAAATATCTCAAAAGAAAAGATAAAACAAAACATAAGAAATCCCTAAAACCCCCTGAAGGAATTGAAAGAAAGATCCTCCGTCTTGAGTATAATTTCGGCTTCTTGAGATGAATCAACTGGCTATCTTCGAGTAAATCTCCACAAATCTACCTCATTGGCTTAGCTGGACGCCCCCTGACTAAGGTCCTGGGTTCCCCTCATTTTTTTGGTCATACTTAGGGTGTATATATAGGCTTCGGAATCAGAGTGAAACTCTTCTTTCCTGTGATAGGGACACGCCCATGGCACACGCTCGTATAAGTCATGGCCTGGCCGTGTTCGAACCTGTTGAATGGGGCACGGCCGTGTGGATTTCGTGATATGGCCCATTTACTCCGTTTTGGGCCCATTTTCTGTTCTTTTCGTCATTGGGTGCTCTCCTAGGTATAAAACATGAAAACAAAGGATTAAGAGCACCAAATTACACATTTCAAGGCTTAAATCATCCAAAAGCATACTAAATGTGGGTTTAAAATATGTTACTTTTACGGTTTATCAGTTGTGTGTGATACCACAGTGTATCTGTTATTATGGGTGGGCTATGTGCGAAACTGCCGTCTATCCGTAATTACTCCGAAGTGTTCATCGGGAAAATTTGACTAAGTGGAATTTCATGTGAGCAATGAATTCGATATGTGATGAATTTTGGTGAGGATTAAAATGAGTAAGTGAAGTGATAAAGTTTTGTATTGTTCATGCTAATCAAATTATGTTATTGAATGTGAGCATATTGTTATGATGTTTCATGAAAGAGTGAAATTTTAAATAAAACAGTTTTGGACAGCAGCAGTTGTGTTACTTTGAAAAATCACCAAAAATGGTGAAAATCGATTTTGAGGTTGAATGAGTTATAAAATTAAATCTTATTGAACATAATAAGCAAAAGAAATTCATATGGTGAGATAATTTGATTTTAGTGAGATAGGGTTAGAATGATTTCAGAATCCCCTATTTTGACTTAGGAAATTCATTAAAATTGTACAAAAATAATAATGGGATAAAATTTATATGTTTGAAATTATTAATGAGTCTATTTTCAAGAGAAACAAACGTAAATGTCATTTGAGTTCTGTACAATGAGATAATTAATTTTCAGTGAAGAGGGGTCGGAACAATCGGGCAGCAAAACAGGGGAGACTTTAAAGAATAAACTGTACTGATTGGCTGAACCAAAGATTCTATAAATTTTATGGTAAGAATATATGTGAGTCTAGTTTCAGAGAAAATTAGCAAATCTTAATTTGGAGTTCCGTAGCTCCAAATAAAAATAATTTAGTGGCTGTAACTCGAGTAAATAGCTCAAGATGAACATAAATGAATTTTGAAATTTTATGCAATAATGATGGTATTATCTTGAGAGCTTATAATGAGGATTGTTAAAAGCATGATAATCAATTGTTTATTATTTACATACATACTTACTAAGCTTTATAGCTTACTCCATTGTTTTCTGTGTTTATAATGTACTCAGGTTAGCTCGGGTTGGAAGTCACTAGAGAACCTATCACACTATTGAGCTTCCAATTTAGACACCGATGATTTTATACTTAAGTTTATGGCATGTATAGAGAACTTGGTCATGTGTACATGTTACTATGAGTTGTCCTAGAATAATGACCCATGATATTTGGAGTTCATTGTTGTATAAAGCCATTTAATGTGGCCAATAAATTGGTTATGCTATAAACTCATGATGATGCATTCTATGGTTGAGTAAATTGTATGCTATGACTTGTTATGTGTGTGTGGTGGATGTTTCGGTAGCTCTAATATGTCTTGAAATGTGTCATTCAAGTTATACTCAAGTATGGGCAGGATAGGGTACAAATTAGCTTGGAAAATAGCCAACTTCTTGACTGCACAGGCAGAGACACAGTCGTTGTCTCAGCCGTGTGGAGGACACGGTCTAGCACATGGGTGTGTAACCTGGTCGTGTGATCCAAAAAGAATGATGACGTAATAAACAGAGAGTTACACAGGTGGAGGACACGGGCATGTCCTGGGCCACACGGACGGGTGTAACCACATGGCCTGCCCACACGGGCGTGTGACTATCCAAAACAAGGAAAATTTTTAAATGTTCCAATAGTTTTAAAAGTTCTCGATTTAGTCCCGAATCGCTCCCAAAGCATGTTTTGGGCCTTGTAGGCCCATTTTAGGGACTTGATGATATAAGATAAAAGTTTTAAATTTTAAATGAAAATTTATGCTTTGAATTTGTTCAGTTGCAAGTGTTATTGTCCGGCAACTCTTCTTACCCTGTTCCGACGTTGAACACAGGTAAGGGGTGTTACATTTAGTGGTATCAAAACTATGGTTTAGTCAGTTCTCGGACTAACCTAGCATGAGTAAGAGTCTAACTGTACATGCCATATGTGGACCATGATAGTGTGATATCTCCGGGCTCTAACGAAATTGTTTTGTTGAGGCAAATGTGCTTTCCAACCTAGCTATTTTTGAAAATGCTGACATTGACACTAAGATATTTGAAAATGTGTTTGTGATAAGTTGAAATGTGGTAAGGTACGAAAAAAAATCATAATATGCATGTGATGATGTATAAAATGAAATAGCCATAATTTGAGAATTTTGGGGACAATGTTACTGTCCTGGTTGAATGTCGTATTTCAATGAATTATGGTGATTTTATGCTATAGATAAAATGTTATAAATGTTGAGAAATTATGAAAAAGGAATTAAATGTGTAAACCGAGTAGAATGCAGGAAATGAATACTATCATTAAATGAGAATTGACGGATAAGACCATGGTTGGACCATGGCAAAGTATGGAATGTAAGACCATAGCTGGGCTATGGCATTGTGATTCCGTGTAAGACCATGTCTGGGACATGGCATCGATGTGAGACTTTGTGTAATACCATAGTTGGACTATCGCATCAAGTGAACGGCGTACTCAAACCCGTTAGGCATTCTCTAATTTGACAAATATCGGTAAGAAAAATGGAAGCCAGGTGTTGGAATTTAATTAGATATTAATATTGAGCTCGAGTAAGTTAATTCATTGTGTGAAATTGTGGATGATAGAAAACATTCGTATAATAAATAAATGTGTTAATTTACTTGGAATGAACTATGTGATTATGATGATATTACATTAGTGATGAATGCTAAGTCATATGTATGTATTTATGAGAGTTAAGTTAGAGGCTTTACGAGCTCACCCCCTTACTAGTGTTGCTTTATGACGAAATTTTATGAGAATCATGTTGAATAAGTTTATAAGTGCGAACTAAAAAGTTCAGTGGTGAAACAATTAATAATGCAAACAGAGTTGAGTATAGTGTAACAAATGAACTCAGTTTGAAAAGAAATATCAGATTGTTTTAAGAATTATACGGATTATGCAATGTCACGATTAAAGAAGAAGTTAAATTCGATGAGACAAAATATTCAGGTATGATACCTAAAGAATATATGTATTAACTGGAAGTTCTTCTGAAATGATTTCTGTAGTAATAGAATAATGAGAAATCAGTGGTATTAGAGATAGACAGTGGAATAACGTTTGAATTGTAAAGATATCTGATTACAATGATTATAGTCGAATGGTTTATGACGATTTCTTCTGAGTACCATATGTATTTGTCTACTCTCAGAGGTATATATGGTTGTATGTTTCAGATGAAATTCTTATTGTATAAAAACGTTAACTAAATATACTAATAGACGAAAGCATGGTTGGTCTATTTAGGTTATGTTTGGCATTGTTCCATCTTACACTGGTGTTCTATCTCTCTTTTGTTAAAGAAAAATTGGTGATAGAGTTCAGATAATGATAGTATTTTGTTTCTACCTGCTATTTGTCTGCTAAGTATACTGGGGATTATATAGCCTTGGTCACAATTGATTACAGTACAAAAGAAAAATGCTTTATTCTCAAATTTTCTCTGAGATATTATTTATCCATACAGTTAAGATGTCGGCCTTATTATGACACTATGGTTTTAATCCATGTGATGGTTGTGGCTTTAGGGTGGTTCAAAGCTTCGTTGGTTAATAATTGAAAAGTCATAATTTAACAGTCAAGATTGATTCAGATGTCTAGTTTGATTAGATTATTTGCTTGAAAGATTATTCGAGTTATTTGCAATTGTGCTGAATAGTAAGCAACATTAATTATTTGATAAGTAATGTAACCTTTTGATGACCACAAAATTTAAAACATTTGATGTTTCTAAGAGATCTGAATTTAGGACTGCTAAGATGGCTTGAACTGTCGAAAGCTTTTGAGTTAGTGATTGATTATTATCCATAGAAAACGATTACAGTCACGGATGTTCTGAGTAGGATACCTTTGTGTACTTTACGAGCGATGATTATAAGATTGATTATATCGGATGATAGATAGTCGTTAGCTAAGTTAGAAACTAAATTGTGTGTATTCATCAAATTTACGAAGCCCAGAAATATGTCAGTGAATCATAAGTTAAAAAGGGGTTAAAGTAAATTGACTCCTGATTTAGAATTTCAAACTGGAACCGATGATTATTCGTTGTTTCAAGATAGAGTTCGTGTATTAAGAATGAGTATGAGTATGAAACGTGATACTTCTAACTATGTGTCCAGATGTCTGAATTATCAACAGGTTAAAACTGATTATCAAGTACCTTCAGGATTGTTACAGTCTGTGTTATTATCTGAGTGGTGAGAAAATAAAATTTCAAAGGATTTTGTGTAAAAGGAAGATGATGTCTGAATTATTGTTGATCATGTGAAGAAGTGTGCACATATTATCTCGGTATGTACAGATTACTCTTTTGATAGATCGAATTATACATGTCGGAGACTTTTAGATCAATCAGCATGCTAAACTCTAATATTTCAGATAGTTAACCTAAAAGGGAATTTTAAATCCTCGAGGAAATGTTTCGTTGTGGTGCTTTAGAATTTGAAAGTGAATGAGAAAAAAAATTACCATTAATTGAGTTGTGTGTAATAATAATCTTTTAGTGCGCATAATGACGGCCTTGTATGGAGTGTGTATGGTTGCAATTACCGAACTCAGTTGACACTTGATCGAGCTTTGTGAGAAAAGATCCACGAGATTAATTTCATCAAAGAATTTAAGCAGAAAGTGAAAGTAACTCATAAAAGTTAAAAGCAGTTTCAGATTGATAGAAAATATATACAGACTTGATGCGTAAAATCGTTGAATTTAAGATAGTGAACTAAATGTTTATGAAAGTATAGCTATGGAAATAGAAATTCTCGATTTAGTTATAAAGAAAAGTTGGAATTTAGTTTGATTTGATGAAAAGTGAAGAACGGATTAGGATCTTAACTTGCTAGATCAGAAATAAAAATAAAAATGGAGAATCCGGGGTTATGTGAGAAATTGATAAGGCACTGAGAAAACGAATCTCAAATCTAGATTCTGGTAAGATATTCGGGGACCTAAGGAGGGGAGGATTGTAACATCCTGATTTTGAGCCTAGTCGGAATAGCGGTTGTGAGACCACAAATTCGACATTGAAAAATTTATTTTATTATTATTTTGATGTCTACAGTATGATACTAAAGTTGTGTGAAATTTTCATAAGGAAATTTCCTCGTTTGAGTGCTCAATTTGATAAAAAGGACTAAATCACGTAAGGTGCAAAACTTAAGGTCTAATTGATAAATGCACTAAATAGCTATAGAATTGAAAAGTATGAGCACTTGCATGGTAATTATACCAATAGAAAAGTGAAGAGACAAAGATGGACATGTAGTAGGTGAATTTGGTGAAGATATTAAAAGGTTAAATTAGTAAATAAGTTAATAGGTGTAATAAGACAAAATAGCAAAAAAGCTACCATCTTTTTTTATTTCTCTTTCTTCTCCACCGATTCTTACCCAAGGAAATGGCCATCGAAGCTTGAAAATTTCAGCACCTTCTAACTCTCACAAATCAAGAAAGATGAGATTTGTAATTAGATCGGGGGAAAAGCAAGATAATCGAGTAATTGACTTATTTCTTCGTTTCATACCGAGGTAAGTTCGTATGTTAATCATAAATGTTTATTTGATAAATTGATGAATGATTTGTGAATTTAATTATATTAATTACTGTAAAATGAAAATCCAATGATCGAGACTGGCGAACGCAAAGTTGAACACTTTCATTCGGTACTAAAAGATGAATTGACGGAAAAGACCATGAATGAGTCATGTCAAAGTGTGGCTAAGTGAAATCGTGTAAGACCATAGTTAGACTATGTGACTAACTGGAATCGTGTAAGATCATAGTTAGACTATGGCATCGAGATATGGTTCTATGTAAAATTGTGGAATAAAATAGCTATGGTCACATGTGTTGTGCTAAGTGTAGGCTACTATGTGCACCGGATAGAAATCTGTTATTATTGGTGGGTTGTGTGCAATACCACTTTGAATCTGTTATTATTGGTATGCTGTGTGCAATACCACCGTGAATCTGTTACTATTGGTGGGCTGTGTGTGATACCACCGTGAATCTATTATTATTGGTGGGCTGTGTGTGATACCACCTTGTATCTATTATTATGGGTGGGCTATGTGCGAAACCACCGTGTATCCGTAATTATTCCGAAGTGTTCATCGGGAAAATTCGACTAAGTGGAATTTCATGTTGAAGCTTTTAGAAACTCTCACAATTGTTGAAGCTTTTTCGTTCCTAATAGTTTTAGGGAATTAATGATTTGATTCGTAAAAATTTTAGGGATTTCAAGAAGATTTCATAATGCTAACGATTTAGGTATTTCAAGATTTAGGAATTTGAAGATTGTTAGGAATTCAATAAAGATTTCGGAGGTTAGGGATTTAGGGAATTTCACGATTTGGGGATTTTAGAATTTGGGAAAATAGTTTCGAATTTGAGGATTTGGGATTTAGGGTTTTTTTTTGTTTTATGATTATTAAATTTGTTTAATTTTTTGCCACGCCATTAGTCAATAGGAACGCCACGTAGACCAATTTTTTTGATCGGCTATTGGCTAACGGTCAGCTGACGGTTACCGTTTCAATTTGGTTGATGTCTAAAAAATCTGTTATGTTTGGGGCCGATTTCAGGAAAAAAAATGGTTAAGGGCATATATCCAAAAGCCCCCAAAGGTTAAGGGTTTTTTTTTTTTTTTTTTTTTGCAATTATGCCCTATTTAAAACCGATGCAATGTTCATTATATTTGGGATTCAAGGAGTTGTGCTCCTAACTTACGGAGTATGGCATCTTCCTAGAATCAAAGTAATCGAATATCCTATTTAAAATAAAAACGAGATTTAAGTAAGGATCAAATGGTGATTAGTCTTGTTTTTGAGGATTGAAAGCATCGTGTCCTAACTTACAGGGCATGATCTTTTCTTCTCGACTAACTTGAAATAAGGCCTTTTCGTAAAATTTAATTTAGTTAAGTGATTTTAATTAAAAAGAATATCATGCAAAGAGGGATCGTATTTTAATTTCTCTTCGAATTTTCAACGCCTGACATCAAAACATCAAGTAATCAACTAGGTACCAATTTTGGGCATTATGAGAGTGCTAATCCTTCCTCATACATAACCGACTCCCGAACCCATTTTTCAGATTTATAAGACCGAATATTACCATTTTAGTAAATCTAACTTTTTTTAAAATTATCGAGTTTAGAGGTGATCCAATCACACCTAAATAAAAAAGGATTGATGGCGACTCCATTTTCGTTTTTAAAATAAAAATCGATTCCAAAAAGGTTTCCACAAAAGTTTTCAGAAGGAGAATTCCATGTAATGCTTTTGTAGGCAAGATATTAATTAATTAAGTAGGAATAAGAAAAGCATGATACCAGTGTGTCAATGGCATAGAAGCCTGGGCAAGTCAACCTTTTCATTAGCTTCGTTCCCATAGTAAGTACAGATTGCAGTTGAGCATGCATGATGCACAATCCTTATATCGTGAAATTTTGTTTCTAGTGGCTCAATGTGAACATTTTTAGCACTAGTATTGATATTTGTTGTTTTCGGCTAAGAACCTGGGAAAGACAGCCTACTCCTAAGCTCTAAGGGCACTGCAATCCCGATTGCTAACCTCAGCCCAACACGAAACTTGAGTTTTCAAATAACTCTTAATCGCAAGCTGCTTCTCATATTCATTCTATCTTAAAACAAATTATTATGGTCCATTATACTAGTTGGATATTCGACATTGACTGCATTCGTTCTAATAATAATATTTGATATTTGCAATAGAATATGTAGGAAAAAAATTAATAATTGAGTGATTAAAATAAATAAATTATATAATTAAGCTATTCTTATAGTTTACCCTTTTAGAAAGGAAAAAGAATAGAAACAAGAGTATTGGAAATGAATGTGTCGATCACTTTCTAAGTGACGCAGTCTTTAAATACTAGCCGCTGACAATGGATGGACATTGGAGAATAGGACAAAAACCCAATACTAATAACAATGAAAGCAAAATGAAGGTTGTTTAATTAAGCCACGACAAGTTGCTCTTTTCATTTGTCTTCCATCTCACACAAAATAAAAGAAACCCAAACATCTCTATCTGTTTTGGTTGAAAAAGGAAGGAGATGAAGAGCTGTGAGCTCTTGTTGAGTTATATCAACATCCAAAGATCAAAAACAATAAAAATTTGTGTTTGAAAAATGAAAAACAGAAGCAAAACAAATATGTTGAGAGGAAAAATTGAAAGACTTCTCATTACTACAATAAGCAACATTACAATATACATAAGTAGCTTCATTACATTGGAAGAAAACAAAACATTGCTTGTGCTAGTATCGAAGCTGTAAAATCAGCTTAATGATAACCTAAGAGGCTACTAAATCAGCTAAGTACATGACTAACCTTAGCAAAACAAAAATTACAATCAAACTAAACATAAGTCACATGTTACAAAAAGTTTTAACAACCAAATTACACATTGGACATTTGCTTGCCGTTGCATTGTTGCCAACTTTCTAACACCTGTGTATGTTGGCAACAACAACATATTGTGAATCAGACAAAGCCATTTTGTGTTGGGATTGCGATGCTAAAGTTCACAGAGCCAACTTCCTCGTGGCGAGACACGTGAGGTGTCTTCTCTTCCACGCCTGCCAGTCTCCCACTCCCTGGATAACTTTTGGTTCCAAGCTTGGTTACAACGTCTCCGTTTGCGACATGTGCGTCAATGGTAGTGATCGAGCCCAAAATGATGACCACAAAGACAAAAAAGATGCAGATTCTAATGATGATGATGTCGATAATTAGGTGGTGCCATGGTGCACAATATCCAATACACTTTCGCCGGCTTCCACTTCTTCTGGTGGTGAGCGAGAGGTGTTTAAAATTCTAAATCGAAAACCTTGTTTCCATTAAAAAGGTTGAGAGCAAATGTTTTAGATTTTCGATTTCACGTAGGTTTTTTTTTGTTTCATAATTCTTTGTTCTTTAGATTGTATTATCTATTTTCTTGAAATTAAGGGTTAAGATTTCTTGCAGATATGTTAGCAGCAAGGCGAAGTGGATGGTTTATCAAGTAAAAAGAGGTAAGGTGAGGTAGTCATTTGGCGGCTTCTGTTGACTTTACAATGCTATTTGAAGATCAAACCGGCTTCAGTTGAATTAGAGAAGCACGGTGAAGATGGAGTCAAAACAAATAAAGGCAGATAAAATCCAATAAAAGTGAAATCCTAAATCAACTAGAAATTATAATGGCCTTAGCCATTTGTTTTGAGTAGGTTCATGATCTAACCTTTTCTACCAATAGTATAAGATTTGACGGGAATGTTGCAATGTTAATAGCTGGCCTGTAATTTGTACCAATCTATAGCTTTTTAGTTTACTTGTAGTTTGATTTGTGTCAATAGTTCTGTATTTTGGAGGATACGTCAGAGAGTGTGAATCTATAAAAGCAAAGAAAGTATGTGTACCTTTGAAGGAAATGCAGTAAAGAAGGCTACCCACCCGCCTCCAGATGTGAGGGAAATGCCGTGGACAATGTAACACCCCTAACCTGTATCCGACATTGGAATAGGGTTACGGAGCATTACCAAAAATTTCAGAACATTTTCAGATAATTCATGATACTTACTGTTCATAGTGAAACTGTCCACTTGAGTCATAGTCACTAAATTATTTATATCTCAAGCTAAAGAATTAAAAATTAAGATCCTCTTGATGTTTTAGAAACTAGACTCAAATATATTTCTACCATAAAAATTTCAGAATTTATAATTTAGCCAATAAGTACAGTTAATTCTTCAAATTTATCCCTATTTTGTTGTTTGACAGTTTCGACCTTTCTTCACTAAAAATTAATTATCTCTTAGTACGAGATTTGGATGATATTTTAGTTTGTTTCTATTGAAAGTAGACTCATTAAAAGTTTAAACATACAAATTTAAACCCCCAAGTGGTTTTATAAAATTTTTAATGATTTTCCAAAGAAAAAATAGGGGAAACCAAAATCAATCTGACCTTGTCTCACAAAAATTAAAATATCTCATAAAATGAAATTCTTTTGCTTACATCGTTTCTTCTATATAAAACTAGACTCAATAGGATTTAATTTCATATTTTATTCAACCTCTAATTCGGTTTCCACAATTTTTGATGAATTTTCAAAGTCGGACTACTGCTGCTGTCCAAAACTGTTTTAGTGAAACATGTTGATAACTAAGTTTATAACACCTTCACTTCCTTTCAATTAAATCCTATACATGCCATATAAACCTAAGATGCACAATAAAAATTTACCGAAGTAATCTGGATAGTGTGCCCTGATGTGTTGATCCGATCCACCGATTTCACGTCAATCTACAAGGAACATTAAACACACAAGAATAAGCTTATGTAAGCTTAGTAAATTCATAGGCCTAGAAAATAATTCTTACCGAACATCTTATAACACTTATACAATATATAATTTCACTAATTCTTCCTGTCAATTACAAAATCAATGACAAAATTCACTTGATTGAGCTCAATATCAATAAATAATCAATTTCAATCTCTTGGGTTTATTTATTGCTTACATTTCTTAATCAATTTAGGGAACGGTTACAGAATTGAGTAATTCGTTTTCACAATGCCATAGTATAAATATGGTCTTGCACATAATCACATATCACACACCGAAGCCATAGCCCAGCTATGGTCTTGCACGAAAGCACGTATCACAACGATGACATAGCCCAGCTATGGTCTTATACGGAAATCACATATCACACTGATGCCATATCCCAGATATGGTCTTATATGGAAATCACATATCACATATTGCCATGGTCCAACCATGGTCTTTTCCGTCAATGCGCATGAGTCACTCAACGAAAGTACTCAATCCAATGTTCCACTAAATTAGAACTTTTATTCAAACATTCATATTTTCACAATTATCTCAGTTTAATAACATTCATATACAATAACATACCATAACATTCATGAAAATTTCATAACAATTCATTAAATTTAACCATATGAACTTACCTGGGCCAATCAGTAGAATTTGTAAAAATTCAGGGACTAGTTTGATATTTTCTCTTTTTTGCGTTTATCTTCGGATTCCCGATCTATAATATAAATTTTTCCATTCATTAGCATCTAATTCAATACTAATTCACTTCGCAATTTATGCCCTTCAATTTTTGAAATTACACTTTTACCCCAAAATTTATAGTTTTTACAGTTTAATTCCTACTCAATTAACACTTTAATGGAACTAATTTTTCCTCAAAAAAACTTTATCTAATCATTTTAGGCTATTATACAACCTTTGACATTTAGAATTTTAGTACAAAACCCCAATTCCCAACTTTTTCAGAATTAGGTCCTAAAAATCAATTTCTACTAAAATCACTTAATAAAATCATCATATAATGAAATTAAAGCTTCAAATCTATGATAATTCATCATAAAATTCCAATACTCACTCATGGTAACTTTCAAAATCATTCATAGAATCAAAAACAAATGAATTCAATAATTGGACTTAATTGTAAAAGTCACAAAACATGAAAAATTACAAAGAAAAAGCAATAATTGAACTTAAATGATGAAAATATGAAAAATCAGCTTGAAAAATCTCTCCTATGGCGTTTTGGCTGAAGAAAAATGATGAAATCTCTAAATTTTTCAATTTTGTCTTTGTTTTATATGTTTAATTTGCAAAATTTCCAATTTTGCCCTTGTTTCTCCTTATTTTCTTGCTGATTTTCTTGCCCAAACCGTCCAGCCCATATAATTTGGGCCTAATTTTCTTTTAAATCCCTTTTTATTAATCACTTAAGCTATTTAATCACAATTTAACAAAGTTTGCACTATTTTTAATTTAGTTCTTTTTAATTAATTGACTATCCAAACGCTAAAATTTTCTAACGAAACTTTAATACTAACTCAATGACACTATTTATGGCTCGGCTTATAAATTCGAGGTCTCGATACCTTGTTTTAGACTCAATTTACCTATTAAATTCTTTTTAAATCACAAAATTCACTAATTCAAAAATTCTTCTAAATTCACACTTGACCCATAATTATTAATTTATTAAATTTTTAAACTTACATGTCAAATTTAATAATCCCAAATCACTGTTTCTCACACCATTGAAAATTGAATGGTTACAAATAAATACAATATCAGTGTCAAGCATGTATAGTGGGATGGTCGTGTAAGAGTATGTGGTTGGTTACCCTGACTGACTGCCCATCCACACTGGAATTGAAATTGAGATACCCGCATTTTGCGTGTCAAGACTTTCTATCTTACCATAAATAAGTCTATATACTCAATAATAGTCAAGTACACATCTCCCCAGAACAAGCAGCCAAAGCAAAGCAAAAACACTTTTACTTGGAGTCATTTCCTAACAAGCTCACTACTCTAATCATTTAATGTGCCCCACACGTTTTTATCTTTAAGAGTGCTTTTCTTTGCAACTTGGGCTACGTGGGGTCATTTTAATTTATGCATAAATAGGATGGTGGCTGCAACAACAAGAGTAGTATTTTCTAGTTTAGCAGATGGAGTTTTTGGTAAAAGTAACATACATAACATTCTATAGTATATATAGCTCTGATTGCATTTGATCTTTTACTGAAAAAAATGAACTAACTGATCTTCCTACATTTCAAATACGAGTAAAATGGTCCCCGTTAACTTAGGCCTGTTTTTCAATCAAATTGTTGACTAAGATGTGTTATACCCAACCCGATTTATACACGTGGCATCACATAAAATAACATGAGAAACACCCACAAGTGGTCTTCCAACTTACACCATCCTGTTGGAAGTCAATTGATCAGCTACCTGCATGTCTTATCCTCCATCTTGCTACCTACTAAATAGTGAGTCCTCTATCAAGTCCGTTACTTTTTAGCGGTTGCACTCTCATTCTCAAAAGTGGAACTAAAAAATCACTGAAGTATCTTATTTAAATTTATCATCTAAAAAATATATCAATTATAAATTTCAATTGATTGAATTATAAAACAATTATTGTAGGTTCCAAGAGACAATAATCTCATGTTCAAGCTAAATGTGATTTACAAAGTGAGAAAAGTAGTATACTTCAAAGACTAAAGTGTGAATTAAGCCTTCTTGGTCTTTTTTTGAATAATTTCATTACAGGTTTTGATAATATCTGTTTTTCTTTTAACACAATGGCCTAGGATTATTCATAGTCCCTTCACAACCCATAAATAGGAGAATGATGCGTGCACTTGAGCCCGTGTTTTCCTACATTAGCAACAATGTACATATCAATCAAACTAAGACTTAATCGATTGGATTAAAGCTTCTTAATTATTGATTTTATTTAATTGAGATTAACTAAGGCATCTTATATATGTAAAGCTTAGGTTAACAAATATGTTTTATATATTATGATTTACTTTAATAGCTTAAATTATTCTCAATTAATTATAATTATTAATTTGATATGATTAGAATCAAATTATATTGATTTTCAAAAGCTTATACCTCTTCTAATTAATTTAATTTTTTTTATGATTTTAAACCCTATAAATGTTGTTTGATGGGAGATTAATTAGTAAACAGTCCAAATCGACATTAATAAAGAAGGTCGTTGATGCCCATCTTCCGACCTCAACCTTGATGTAATTCAATTACAGGTTACTACGTTGAGACATACTATATTTTTAGCTCATAATCATAGACCATTTTTAAAGTGTTATTGGAGAATAAAAAGTTCCATCACTATAGTTCCTAAATAAAAGTTGAATATTATTTCATTGCTTTGCACAGGAAAAAGAAAAAAATCTCTCATACCACTCAATTATCTTATAAATATAACATACATGATTTCTCCACCTATAGCATGCCGCATTCAGAAAGGCAAAGTAACAAAGCCAACACATGTTAGCCAAAATGATTCATATAAATGAAAACAATGGTGTTTGGGCAATCAAATTTCCAAAACAATTAAAACGCATCTTGAAATGCTTTGATTTGAAATAAAACAAGTATAACACTCCTTTTATATTTTTCAAAATACATATAATACACGCATGCATTATTATTTTTATGCATGTTTTATTTTACGTTCTTTCCCATGATTGATTATGAAGTGTAGAAATCTAACAAATTCAATTAATCAGAATGAGTTATCAAATTAGATTAATTAATTTATCATGAATTGTCAAATTCAAGTAATCAATTTATAAGTCTATGAATAGTAGAATATTTAATCAGAAAACCTAATATTTTGTTAATTGATATATTTAATTCCATTCATTGAAGATTATTATGATTGGTAGATTTTTTCATGTAAAATTTAAATATTTTATAGAAATAATATTTTAAGTATGATCATTTTTATTTAGAAAATTATAATTAATGGGCTTACTTATATGAAATAGCTATAATTTTATTTAAAGTTTTAGACGATATGATGTTATATAGAACTAATTTAATAAAGAATGTAATTTATAAATAGAAAGTTGTTATAAAAAGTTAAAATAAAACATAAGAATCGGTTTTACTAAAAACTTAACTGTTATAATAAAATGTTATTATAGGGGTGAGTTGACAGTACATCTTTGTATCTTTACAAGGAAATATAAAATTTAAAGTTATAAATATTCAAATTTTAAAATTTTTAAACATTAAATAATTAAGATTTGCTTGAAGCAATTGTTAACATCGAGATGAAATGGGTTCAAACCCTATTAATATTTTTCACCTCCAAATAATATAATGATAAAAAACAATCAAATAATCGAAACTATATACCAACTAATAAATCAGTACAGACCATTATTAAGTTCATTCTTGATTTCAAACTAGATCAATTGTTAGTAAACTCAATCTTAGGTTCAAAATTAATATTTTCTTATGCTATTTAAAAATAATAAAATATGTTAGAAATACTAGTTACTCGAGTTAGGCATTAACATAATTACGGCTTATTTTTTAAGAGTTGCTTACATAAGAGTTAAATTTTTTAAAATGATTATAAAAGGATTAAATCTTTACAAAAAATGCCTAAATAAGGTTTTTCATTCATTTGAGCTCACTTTGTTGTAAAAATTTGATGAATGTTGACATGTTTATAATTGAACATATAGCATTTCAGTAAGATATAACTCAAAACGAAAAAAAAAAAAAGATTTGGAACTTGATATATGATAATTCAAAAGCTTTATTTGAACAAATTCAAAATGATTTGACTATTTCAAAATTTTGACATTTACTTAAACATTTTCGTAAAAAAATTGATCAACATATTACCATTTTAAAAAAGTTTAACCTTACCACTTAGGCCATTAGCATCCACAAACTTGACTGCGGTGATAGCTTGAGCCTGTAAACAAAATTGAATGACCCGCTAAATTAAAACAATTCTACTACATATAACATGGGTAGATAAAACGTGATATTAGTTGAAATTTGATAAGAGTTAGACCCCAGAGGGAGAGACAGATAACTTTCATAGACTGCAACTATTGTGTCCAATTGTTGGTGTGTTGAGCCAAGATGCCGTCAGCCAGTCTAACATATTATATTACGTATTTTCCTTGGCTTTGTTTTTTGTTCTGTTGTGGTACTAGTTAGAGTTTGCTGGGGGAACTCTGTTTGGCGACATACTAACAAATGACATCCACGTTATCAAAGAAAACTACAAACACGATGCTGATATTATAAGAACAGTTAAGCAACACTACACACAATCCTTGTCACGCTTTGAATCTATTATTTGCTATTGTCTTGGGATGTAGATGTAGCCGCGACGACACTCGACAGACGTTTCCACAAGCTCTAACTCCTATACCTCTCATTGTTTTGCTTTCACCCCATATTATGCATCTGCTAACAAGAAATATGAACCGCAACATTTTTAATGTTAATGCTTTATGAACCTAATTTCAATGAATTTTTACTAAATGAAAATATAAATAAATTCGAAAATCCTAACCATTGTGCTCCTCCTCCTCTGCATCCTGATACTCAACTTCTTCTTCTGGTACTGGCAGCAGGAGCTGAATATCTTCATCAACGATCTTCTTTTTGGTAACCCTCTCGGCTCTGCCTATTCCACTCTCATCCTCGTCCGGGTAGCGGACCACTACTACTGGACAAATGCAGTGGTTGACGCAATAATAACTAACGCTTCCTAATCCTAGGCCTAGCCTTCCCCTTCTGCCTCCAAACCCTCTGCTCCCCATGATCACTGCACTCAGCCCTAATCTCTCCACTTCCAAACACAACCTCTCTTTCATGTCACGATCTTTCACTACGTGGATTTTGAACGGAATCTTAGCATCCATTAGTGGCTGAGCCAGCGTGTTTGCTTTCCTTGTCGTCAAAATGTTCAACTCCTTGTCGATTTCCTGCTGCGACTCGTTGTTGAAGTCGTTTTCGCACTTACTTTTGGAGTTATGGGTGATAGAGCCCCAGTCAGCTCCATAAAGGACGGAGGTTGGACGAACGTGGAGGAGTACGACGGAGTCTCCAGCACGAAGGTAGTTCTGAACAGCCCATCTAACGGCGTAAGCGCTCTCGTCGCTTAAGTCGATGGCTATGGCGAGGCGACGGTGGGCAGCGGAGGGGAAAGTAGGTTGGATTGGGAGAGAAGGCAAGGGTGGAGGCGGAAGAACGGAGGGATTCATGAGAGGAGAGGAGTTTGGCGAATCAGCTATTGCCTTGCCTATACAAAAGCTGCTCAGAGAGGGTCTCCTTTGAGCATGGATTTAAACGAGGTTACATTAGAATTAAATGTTGGATAAGGACCCGTTGTTAGCATTCTTTCGTAGCAGATTTTTTTCCTTAGCATTTCTTATTACCAACCGTTGCTTTCCCATTCTTTAGCAAAAGCAGCTATTTGTTTGTATTTTAAAGACTAAAATTTTTATTAGGATAGAAATAACTTTTATGATTCATATCGAAATATTAATAGATAATTTTAAACCAACAATATTCAAATTGAAAACAATAACTTATATTACATTTATAAATACAATAAATACGATGGTTGGGTTTGGGACACGACGAATATCAACTTCGGACGCAAACGGTATGGTCATGAATCCCACCACTTAGCAATCACATCTTTCTACTTCTACAGTCAATTTGTAGGAATGAAATACTACTACTCTGTCCTTTCTAATATCTTGTTTGTGCTTCTCCTAATGTTTTCAATTAAGTGTTGGAAGCTTCTGTTATTTGGCAATCCTTAAACTAATTACAATATCTCTAGTTTGATGAAGTTCAAGAAGATGTTTTAGATCATTTCCATATCAACCTGGAAAGTATTTTGGATTCAAAATGAATCACTTGCAATCCAGATTTAATTTTTTTTGCGAAAAAAAATCAAAAAGATATTGTTACATCCAAAGTTGCTATTCCAAAGTGGTCAAACTTACTCTTATCAAGAAAATATGTGATGGAATATGTAAGATCATTTGATATTTACGGTGGAACAAAAAAAAATTAGAAAGAAAAATATCTATTTTACTAGCCGAAACAAGTTGTGATAACCAATCTAATTCAAAAAGAAAATTAATTATTGATTCAAAGGTGATTTTTCTTCCCTTACCTAAATCTAATGACTTTTGGGTATAAAAGAGTATTTATAATTGACGTTGTCACATTTAATACCTAAAAGTACATATAATTATCTCATACACTTTTTTTTTTTTTTTTACCTTATTAGCAGTCTTGATTTAACATTATAAATCCAACCATAACCCAAAATACCATGACTGCTTATAATCACTCATTCTAAACATATGAGTCACTATATAATACTATTTTGTAATATGCACATTGTGGAGATTTGACCCAGTTGATAGCATTCTGACTATCGGATTCAATCACAAGTTTAAAAGAACCATACCATTTACTAGCAGAGAATATAAAAATAGCCTCCTTTATAGCCAACAACTCTTCAAGAACAGGATTGACTCTAGGGAGTCATTTCGAGATAGATCCCCACCCACACGTCAATCCAGAAGTCGACACCCCTGCCGTCTCCCACATTGAAGAACGTATTATTGCAAAAAATATTATTATAAGAAGAGATTAAATGAGGCTCCACGATCCCATTCCAAACGCTGGACATTGGGCAAGCAAGGTTTGTGACAGCCGGACTAAGAGAGGAAAGCACATACCCATACTTAAGCTAAAATCACTTCCTTCCATAGGCAGTTAGTACCAAACTTCCGTAACCATTTGTTTTAGCCCGGACTCAAATTATAAAAATAAACTAAATCAAAAAATAAAAATATAATAACAAAATTTACAGTCCAAGTTCGTTTATAATATGGCCCAATATGACCTAAATGAAGAAATCCTAGAACCCAACAATTTAAATCTCTTTTCAGTAAAATAAAAAAAAAAATCTAAAATTCTTTTGTCTCTGCCACCGTCATCAACTGCCACCTGCAAAAAGAAAAAAGCAAACATAAACACGCAAAAGATGATAGAAGTAGAAACAGCGAAGAAAATGCAAAAAAAACAAAAACAAATAAAAATAATAACAAATCTTTTTTTTTAAGATTACCTATTCTTTTTTTTTTAAACTTGCTGATTTTTTTTGTATTTCTCCCCGTAAATATTACAAACTGTGGTATTAGCCTTTATAGCCATGAGTTACTTAAGATTACCTATTCTTTTTTTTTTTAAACTTGCTGATTTTTTTTTGTATTTCTCCCCGTAAATATTACAAACTGTGGTATTGGCCTTTATAGCCATGAGTTACATATTGTTTGTTATTGTTTTTGTTTGTTTTTGTTTTTTTTGCATTTTCTCCGCTGTTTCTACTTCTATCATCTTTTGCGTGTTTATGTTTGCTTTTTTCTTTTTGCAGGTGGCAGTTGATGACGGTGGCAGAGACAAAAGAATTTTAGATTTTTTTTTTATTTTACTGAAAAGAGATTTAAATTGTTGGGTTCTAGGATTTCTTCATTTAGGTCATATTGGGTCATATTATAAACGAACTTGGACTGTAAATTTTGTTATTATATTTTTATTTTTTGATTTAGTTTATTTTTATAATTTGAATTCGGGCTAAAACAAATGGTTACGGAAGTTTGGTACTAACTGCCTATGGAAGGAAGTGATTTTAGCTTAAGTATGGGTATGTGCTTTCCTCTCTTAGTTTAAAAAAAAAAAGAATAGGTAATCTTTTTTTTTTAATCTGTTTCTATTTTTTTAAAAAAAAAAAGATCTTTGTTTACCTGCACCATTCGCCGTGTGAGGTCGAGGCCACTGTCGGAGGAAAAGTCGAAGGGTTTCTTGAAGATCTTCACCTTTTTTTGTCATTTTTATTGAGATAAAAGGGGTTTTAAAGAGGGTTTAAAAATGGTACAAAACGACGTTAAAAAAGGGGAAATTTTTTGGTTTTCGGCCACCGGAGACGGTGACCTCCGTCGTTGGCGACCGGTGGTTGTCACGGTGGTCCATGGTGGCTCAAAGGTAGGACCTAAAGGGGCTTGAGAAAAAAAAATAGGAGCTTTCAGATTTTTTTTTTAAATGAAAGGGAAATGATTTTTTTTTGAAAATTTTTTAACTTAAATAGGCATGATGAAACGACGCCGTTTTACCCAGCCCCTAAACGCCCCAAAATGACTTCGTTTAGGGCAGACCCGATGACCCGACTGGATCCCCTTAGGATTCGCGTGTTTTTAAGGGGAGGGATATTTACGCTCTTGGTCCTTCCGCCTTTTAGGTCATTTTAATTTAGTCCTAATTTCACCTTTTTCCTTTTTAGAAATTGTACAATTAAATTTTACCCCGTTTTCAATTAAGTCCTCGGTTTGCTGAAGAATGGATGCGTGTCCTAAGGATTGGGATAATTTCTCGTTTGGTCCTCGCTTGTTTTCGCGCTTTTCATTTTAGTGTTTTATTTATTTATTTTATCCCAATTTATACTTTTAATTTAAGTTAAGTTGTGATTAAGTCTTTTATTTATTTACTTTTATTAGTTCTTTACCTGTTTTTAATATTTAAATTTGTTTCTTTTATTTTTATTTTCTTCTTTTATAGTGCATTTTTTATTTTTTTCTTTTTTTTCTTTTTGTGCCATTATTATTATTAT
The DNA here is from genome assembly GCA_025503065.1 of Gossypium bickii. NCBI lineage: Eukaryota > Viridiplantae > Streptophyta > Magnoliopsida > Malvales > Malvaceae > Gossypium > Gossypium bickii. Next base: position 90,755,609 of record CP106716.1, read on the forward strand.
TATTATTATTATTATTATTATCATCATCATTTTATTTATTATTATTTTATTATGATCTATATGTTTCTTTTTTTTTCTTTTTTTCTTTTTTTTTCACACTTACTCATGAATTAGATTGTACACATGCTTTTATTGGCACATTTTTATTATTATTGTCATTGTTATTTTATTTTATTTTATTCTTTTGGTGTGTTCTTGTTACTTTACTATTTCTTTTATTATTTTTGGCATTTTCATGTCATGTCCATTTATTTTTAATATGTCTTTTCTATTTTTTTTCATTTATTTTAAGCTACTTTATTTATTTATTATTACTATGATATGATCGTTAGTATTATTATTATTAAGATTATATTATTATTTTTATAGTATTCCTTTATTTACTTGTTATTTATCATTCTAGTATTCTACCTACCTAGCCATTTTATATAATTCTATTATTATTATACCATACATTACATTTAAACATATTTGTCCGTTTTTATACCATACCTGAATAAATTAAATATATATCATTTCAAGATGATACCATTAGCACACCTCTTTTAATTTCCATTTATTCATTTCCATACCAAGTTATAATTCTCTTATCAATTTTTTTTTTTTTTTTTTTTTACAAATTACTCAAAATTTCATTATATTAAACACACTTTTGATAATAAAACATTCTTGTCATTGTAACCTCTAATCATAGATTCCATTACAGTTTACTTTTCGACCTTATTTACGATTTTCCTTGCAATCTTATTCGTAGCTCATAATAAATATAGGTAGAGTATGACATTGGATACTAAGAATTATCCAACCAACACACCATCATCACATAAATGCTCCAACAATTACACCAATGGCATATAATGTATCAATGGCATGTGTTATTTTCTTGTGTTACCGTTTGCTACGTTCAACTTCAACAAAATGCAATGATCAATGCTGACTAGTTTTAATGAAGAGGCTTATTTGATTTATTTTTTTTGTCAATAAAAGTGAACATTTTCAATATAATTTAATTGTGCTTTTAATTTTTATCTTTTTAAAAAAATCCTCATTATAAAAGTCACGAGAATGTAATATAAAAAATATGCAAACCGATACATATATGATTATATATTTAAGGGACAATGTAACTTTTAGTCTTTGAACTTAGCAAGTAGGTCCACATTCACCCTTAAATTTTTTTTATCCACTTTTCTCCCTGAACTTGAAAATCGTTATTTATTTAAGCTCATTCTGTTAATGACCGTGAAAAAAAAAGGGGATAATGTGACTTTTAGCCCTTGAATTTGACAAGTATGTCCACATTGGTTCTTGAACATGACAACTAGGTTCACTTTGGTACATGTACTTTTTTTTTGTCTATTTTGAACTTGACAACCAGGTCTATTTTGATTCCTGAACTTGAAAAATCTAAAAGTTTGTTGATGTTGCACCCTAAGATTATGTCACATCATCACTTCAAAAAAAAAGTAGATGATGATGTAGCATAATCTCAAAGTGTCATATTCAGTATTTTAACAATCAAACATATGGTTGAACAGACTAGACCACTAGTTCTCGATTCAACCAGTTCGATCGGTTCGACCATCATACCAACAATAAATAAATAATTAAAAATTCATAAAAAAACTAAAAATCCAAGTAAAATCAATTTTATCTTTCTTTTTTACTTTTTTAGATTTTTAAGAATTTTTAATTATTTATTTAATAATTGTTCGTTCGACGGTCGAACTGGTTGAATCGGGAACTGGTGGTCTAACTTGGTCAACCATGGATTTGGTTAAAGTATGACACTCCAAGATTGTACCACATCATCATCTAAAACTTTTTTTATTTTTTAAACTTAGAGTGCCACATCATTAAACTTTTAGATTTTTCAAGTTCAGTAATAAAAATGGATCTAGTTGTCAAGTTCAAAATAGATCAAAAAAAAAGTATTAAGTACCAAAGTGAACTCTAATTATCAAGTTTAGAGACTAATGTGAACTTATTTTTCAAATTTAGGGGTCAATACTTATATTATCCTCTTTCTTTTCACAATCATTAATAGAATAATCAATTTCAATACTGGAATAAAGCAAATTTTTAAATACCTACATACCAAGTTTGACAGGTCAAATTTTGCATTACCCATACATTTAACTGTTGAAATGCATGCATACAGACAGATTATAAGTTTTGCAAGAATTGTTTGTCATTGTTTGGAAACAAGTGTTGACAGTTGAGGACTGCCAGCATTTTGAATGTTAACATTGGAGATAATGACCCAAAGGGACCAAACAAAAACTCCATAAAGAGCCAAAAACTGTTGGGGTGTGTTTCGTTTGAAGTCTGATGAGCATGACATTAGCGGCGTTGGTTTGTAGATATGGGGCCGAGGGGTGAGGGTTGCCTTGTCGTGATCGTATTAATCATATATCATGTAGTTGTAAGATGTTATTGTATCCTTCTGTCCATTTCCAAGGACATAACTTTGAATACACACCTCTGTTAAATTGATTCAATTAATAAAATAAATTTGAATTTAAATATTATTAATATTTGTATTTTTCTTCTATAGCAAATTACGAATATATATATAAAACTTTAAAGACTTTGTCACTATTGAAACTTGTTTATGTTCACTTCGTCGTATCTGAATATACATTTTATGTTACATTGGTTACGTGGAAAACTGTTTCCAAACTCAAAAAGCATCACACTATTCTGTTAGCTTACCTTTGAGGTTTAGCAATTTGTCAACTGAGATATGAAAGTTACAAAACAATGATAATGAAGCTCTAGAAAGAAAACGAAGTTCAACAAGATCACTTTTGGTTAATGTGAGTTTCGTCATGCTAATTACAATATGTGTATGTTCAATCTCAATTCGTGTAGGTCATGCATAGGTTTTGTCCTATTGCCTCAATGTTGTTTTCTCACGTTTCATTCAGGTTTACAACTGTGTCTTGGCCGGCCCTTCGGGATTGGGTTCATTGGATGGTTAGTTAGGTCTTTCAATTATCTTCATATGATGTAAACCCCAATCCATCGTGACCTTAACCTGCTTTCATTGGGCTGGGATTTCCTACAGGCCTATGTTATCTAGTTTGATGCGTTATGGAGGACGGCATTAATCAATCAATTCAACATGCTTAAAGACTTGACTGTCGTTAGTTGAGGTGATAATGTTGCAAATTTCTCGAAAACCTACTTTTTGGTTAAAAACAATGATTCTTTTAGTGGTGGTGAGAGCAGTTGAGAAGAGGTGATGCCATGCCAATTATGACTTTGAAGTGAATTTGGTTATCATTTGAAGAGTATTAGGAGTGGCTCAGCCTCAGTTAGTATTCAACTCAGCTCAATTGCTTATTCTTCAAACACTCCGAACACATAATTTGTGTGTTATTATTATTATTTTTTTTTTTACAGTTTCTTCAAGGGAATTGGACAATGAGTTGAGTAACTGTAAAGATGGGGAAGGACATCTCATTATTAGTCTGTTTGTTTTGTTTGGTACTTATTGCAAATTATTTGCTGGCTTTATTATCAACCCCCCAAAACAAAAAATATGGTTGCTGGCTTAGGCTTAGCTGTGAAACATAATTTCTTCCCACTAGCTTTAAAGGCCCAACTGAGTCGTGTAACTTGCTGTAAGCCTTTTAACTCCTAAAACCAAAAAGTAAAATAATTTTGAAGTTATGATATTAAACGTTCGTGAATTTAATTTATATATTTTTAATTTGATTATTTTAGTTTCTGTAGCTTTTAAATTTTAAAATTTCAGTCCTCGCGAAACAATAATTGTTAAATTCATTAATTTTGTTATTTTCAAAATTTAACGAGGCAAATATATTATCATATGTGTTATATACTGCCAACTTGTCATTTTCACGTATTGCTCACTAAAAATGCAATTCATGAATTAATGATTATCATTTGTGTCAAGGCTAAAATTTCAAGATTGGTGAAGTATAAGGATTTAGAATAATCCAATTAGAGAATATAGACTAAATATACAATTGCACATAGTTTGTAGAACAGTAATTGAATTTAACCAAACAAATTTAACTATTACTTTTTGGGTTAGGATTAAAATTTTAAAATTCGAAAAGTATTGAGACTAAAATTGACCCATTCGAAAAGTAAAAGACTAAATCCATAACTTTTACAAAGTACAGGGTCTAATAGCATAATTTTACCTAAGATGAATGAGTTATGGACACAAGAAATGGAGTCTTTCTTAATTCTTCATTGGGACATTGGATGTGATAGGGTAGGATGGTAAAGTTTGGATTCCAATTATAATTTCACACAAACATTTTGCCATTAGGTCAAAATAATACTTAACGCTCAGTAAATGCTCCTATTGTGAGTTTCATGAATGAAGGGTTGGACCCGTGCTATTCCAATTACATTTCTCACTTTCATTTATTCACGGGCGCAAGTCACATGTTTCTATATTTAGAGCTTCACAAACTAACATTTAACTATAATCTTATCAAATCAATTATTCTCAACATAAAGATATAAAGGCTTGAAATAAAGTTAGATCATATTTTTTTGGATCGCATATCTTCGTAAATAAGATAAATAAATTACATTAGAATCCTTGAAAAGTACTTTTGTTTGATTCAATCTTATCTTCAATTATAATCATGAGATTGATTGTACAAAATCTTTATAAAAAAAAAGCAATCAAATAATCAAAATATTTTAATTAAATATGCTAACAAATAAGGTAAGTTATGAAACTTGATCAGTATAAGTGCAATTGTAACTGCTTGTATCACTACTCTCGAAACTTGTCTTAGCACTTCTCCCCATTTGATGTTTTTGACCAAAGACCTGCAACCAATTTTGTCAAACAATGAATGCAACATTAGCATCAACAACATCAAGTTTCAGCTCCCTTTCAAACATAATTTACTCCTCCCCTTTATTTGGACAAAAATCTAAAGTAATTTCATGTAGTTGCAATTGGAGAAACATCTTCATTAGCTGAAGTTTCATCAACAATACAAAGTAATGACAAATAAACAACATCATGAATAAACAGAACAATCAACAATATAAGCAAAACAAAGAAGAAAAAAAAAAAGAAGAAGAAAACTCCCCCGTAGTACCATTAAATGTTATCATGTTAGGTAGCATTATTTAATATATTGTCAAAATGTCAAAATATTATTATGATGGTAAAAAATAATCAACATTAAAAATATAGTTTAAAAAATTTATTTAACAATTGAATTATACGTAAAGGAGTAACTTATAAAAAAGCCTCATCAATCTTGAGTTAATGTCGAGTTGACTTGTAACATCAATTCAGTCAATTACATTAACAATATATAAATGATATGGTTGAAAAGGATTTTGTGCGTAAAAATATTAAAATTTATAAAAAAAAGATAATATGAAACAAAAGCTTTAGTCCAAGTGGAAAAGTCAAAGTTTTATAGAAGTTAGTGTGAAAAATTCAGAAAGAAAGAAAGATTGTGAGAGGTAAGTGAAGTTTCTCAAATAACTTGTTTTACAGTCTTGTCATCCGAATGAAATAGGAACGTGAACCGATGATACTTGGAAGCCTAAGAAAGACAATGCCATCATATTCGTCTGGTGTGGGGTATGGAAGATTAGGACCGTATCTCACATTCACAGTCACTGGGGTAATTTCACAAAATGGTCCTTTCAAATTCAAGGTTGACCCATTCATATACAGAAAATCTAGAAATCCTAGAATACAATAGCTTTGACTTATCTCCAAAGCTATACGTGAAAAACATGGTTACTCAGCTTTCTAAATTGCCCATGTTCTGTGGGGAACAAACAAAGGCCATAGTTGTCTTCTTCACAAGCTTTGATTTGATTTACACACCAATAAAGCTACTTGCTCATAAATAATTTTGCAATAGCAATTCAACTAGTGTTTTTCTTCCATCTCTCGTGGAGAAATATCTGTCTTGTTTATTTTACCAGTAACTCTCTTACAGGACAGTGCCATGGAGAAGATGAATATCCCATGGCTGATACTTTCCCTTCAAATCTTCATCTTCTTTTCTCTCAACCGCCAACTCGCCTTTGGAGCTGACACCATCTCAGCTAATCAATCTCTGTCCGGGACTCAGACCATTGTTTCATCGGGTGGGCACTTCTTGTTGGGGTTCTTCAAACCAGGTAACTCTTCCAACTACTACATAGGCATGTGGTACGGAAAGGTCAATCAACAGACCGCTGTTTGGGTTGCAAACAGAGAGATACCAGTGCACGACATACACTCTTCTGAACTGAAAATATCTAATGGTAACTTGGTTTTGTTAAACGAATCCCAAGTGCCAGTTTGGTCCACCAATATTAGCTCAAGCAGCTCAAATTCTGTAGTAGCAGTTCTTGAAGATGGTGGGAATCTCGTTTTAAAAGATGGGTCGAAATCATCGACGCCATTATGGCAAAGTCTTGATCATCCCACTCATACATGGCTTCCTGGTGGTAAGCTTAGCTTGAACAGACGAACCAATCAGAGCCAGCTGCTAACCTCATGGAAAAATTCGGAAGATCCTGCACCGGGTCTCTTCTCCCTTGAGCTAGACCCCAATGGAACCAATCAATACTTCATACTATGGAATAGGTCCGAACAGTACTGGACAAGTGGAGCTTGGGATCCACAGACGAGGATTTTCAGCTTAGTTCCAGAAATGAGACTGAATGAAATCTACAACTACAGCTATGTTTCACTTACTCGCTTTATGATCCTTCTACTATATCTCGATTTGTAATGGATGTTTCGGGGCAGATTAAGCAACTGTCATGGTTGGAAAGTAGCCAGCAGTGGACTTTGATTTGGTCAGAACCGAGAGAACAATGCGAGGTGTATGCCTTTTGTGGTGCTTTCGGCAGCTGCAATGACAAAGCTCTGCCATTCTGCAACTGTTTGACAGGTTTCAAGCCCAGGTCAGAAAGCGATTGGAATCTGAGCGATTTTTCTAAGGGGTGTAAAAGGAAAACCCAGCTCCAATGTGAAGACCCCACTCTTGCCCATGGAAAGAGTGATAAATTTCTAGAAATGCCCAACATAAAATTGCCTCAACATGAGCAGTCCATGACCGTTGGGAGCATTTCGGAATGTGAATCCACTTGCCTCAAGAATTGCTCTTGCAATGCTTATGCTTATGGTAGTGGTGATTGTAAAGTTTGGATGGGAGATGTCTTGGATCTGAAACTACTTACAGAGGACTCTAGCAATGGACGGACTATATATATCAGGCTAGCGGCATCTGAGTTTTCAAGTTCGAGCAATAAAAGTGGAATAATTATAGGAGCAGTTGCAGGTACAGTGGGTGTAGTCCTATGCCTTGTAGTGTTTGCGATGTTGAGATGGAGGAGGGGAACGATGAGAAATCCAAAAGCAGTTGAAGGTTCACTTTTAGCTTTCGGATACAGAGATTTACAGATAGCAACCAAGAATTTTTCCGAAAAACTGGGGGGCGGAGGCTTTTGCTCTGTTTTCAAAGGAATGTTGGCAGACTCGAGTGTTATAGCAGTGAAGCAACTTGAGAGCATCAACCAGGGAGAGAAGCAATTCCGCACAGAGGTAAGCACAATCGGGACTATTCAACATGTAAATCTAGTGCGGCTACGTGGGTTTTGCTCTGATGGTGCGAGAAAGTTATTGGTATATGATTACATGCCAAAAGGTTCTTTGGATGCCCATCTCTTCCATGAAAGCAACTCTGATGCTCTAGACTGGAAAACCAGGTACCAGATTGCACTTGGTACAGCTAGAGGCTTAGTTTACCTTCATGAGAAGTGCAGAGATTGTATCATTCACTGTGACATCAAGCCAGAGAACATTCTCTTAGATGCTCAATTCTGTCCGAAGGTAGCAGATTTTGGGCTGGCAAAGCTTGTTGGGCGGGACTTCAGCAGGGTCCTGACAACCATGAGAGGGACGAGGGGCTACCTTGCACCAGAATGGATTTCAGGTGTGGCCATTACAGCTAAAGCTGATGTGTATAGCTACGGGATGATGCTTTTTGAGATTGTCTCCGGAAGGAGAAACTCCCACCAGTCTGAAGATGAAAAAGTTAGATTCATTCCAACTTGGGCTGCTAGCCTAATAACAGAAGGCGGCGATGTCCTCAGCCTATTAGACCCCCGATTGAATGGAGTAGCCCCTGTAGAAGAGATATCAAGATTATGTAAGTGGCTTGTTGGTGCATCCAAGATGCTGAAACTCAGCGGCCATCAATGGGTCAGGTAGTTCAGATGCTAGAGGGGGTTTTGGATTTGCACCTGCCGCCGGTTCCAAGATCTCTCCAGGTGTTTGTAGACGAGCAGGAGCACGAATTGCTCTTATCCGAGTCATCCTCAGCAGAGAGTTCTCAGACTCGGAGTTACATCTCAACTCCCTCTCACGCTAAGAGCTCCACATCCTCAACAAGTTCATAGATCATGAGAAGTATCGCCTGGAAACAAGTTGAGGTAGTTGGGGTTCCTCTTGTTTGTGTATGCATATATTTATTCAGAGTTTTTTCATTAAAAAAAGGAAGGTCGCAACTTGATTAGAAAGGGTTGCAAATTATACTAAATAATCGAATGTAAGTTTTTCAAAGACGACAATGAGGATCAATTTGGGTTAAATGCCATTATAGCTCAAAGCGAAATGCGCATTTTTTAGCAGCATCAACTAGTTCTCCTGTACCTTCCTAACCAAGGACAAGAAAGTGCGACTTTAAGATTACGCCATTGATGATATACAAGTTGAATGACTCTTTGGTGGCCACTGATTTGGCCTGACTTGCTTGTTATGTGCAGCATCTTTGGAATTTTGGTCACCAATTTGGACTATGGAAACAGAGCAGTGGTGCCCATGCAAATTTATGTATTTCAAATCTGTATACTTTTTAAGAACAGACAAAACAAAAGATTACGCAAAAATAATTTTTTTTTTTTTCAATGCCTGGATGGGGATAAATCAAAGCATCATTTATCTATCGATGTGGAATAAAGATTTTCATAAGATATCCTTACAATATATTATGTAATTCTGTTGTATTTAATTTTGTATATTTTCCACCATATTAAAATTTTAATGAAAAAAATAAAAAATAATGCATCTAGGCTTGTAAATCTCTCAAATGCTGCCTATTTTTAAGCAGCATTCAACTGGATAAAAAAGTTTCTACTGAAATAATTTCTTTCCCTAAAAATGTTCATCTTCAATTTGATTAACCTTCAAAAATATATGGTTTTACATATATCCACGTACCCTAAACCCACAATCACATACAAAGTCGTACCACATTAACTCATTGTATACACCATATCTAGATTTTCATATCTATATAAAAGGTCTAAAAAACCTTTTTTTCATGCTAACATCTACAATACCCTTCCATTTACATTTTATAGGAAAATGGTTAATGTTGAATTTTAACTTTTTATGCTGCACTCAAAAATTATATAATAATAGTCAAATTTTAATTTTGATTCATGTGTTACACCTAAATTTAATATTTAAATTTTATACTTTAATTCTTTGACATAATTTCGTACCTTAATTTTTTACAATGTCATTAGTTAGCTCAAATACTTTGTTTTGATTAATATGTTGATGTAACTTTAAGAGTTATTAATACTATTAAATTTATTTGTTAAATTCAAATCATTTGCAATGTCATTTCTTTTTATATGGCTACTAAGTGATTTTTTTTTTTATTTCAAAATGTTACATCAATGAATTTAACAAAAAAGTTTAATGGTGTTAACAATTGAGTCTAAATTTTTAATTTTGAAAAATAAAGGGACTAAATTTTTAAAAATAAAAGTGCAAATACTAAATTTCAAATATATAATGAGTACAATGAGTTGAAGTATTTTTTTTAAATATTTAAATATTTACTCTAGAATTTGAACCAAAAAATAATTATTAATTAAATGAACATGAAGCGTGGTAAGATCCATACTAGTTTGTTTTAATCAAAGAATCTCTCACAAGAATTCTCGTAACTTCTTACGGTCTGTTTGGATAATACAAAATAATTGAATAAAAATGTAATTACTAGGGTAGTAATTACACTTTCTTGTAATTACAAAGAATTGTAATTCCCTAGACATATTTGACGGACAAAGCATAATTACATCACAATGTCATATGTCATGTTTGATAGTATGAAATTGTAATTACACAATTACATAATTCAGATTTTAAAAAATATATATATTATTACTATAAAAAAAATCTATATGAATAACAAAAATTAAAATCAAATCATTATTTTGATTTGTCATATTTTTTCTATAAATAAACTTATTATAACACTTTTAGTATTTTATAACACATAATTTATATTTTATAATATACTTTACAACCATAACTTTAGAAACTTTTTAGATTTTAAATAATATAACGTTTGTTATAACTTTATAAAATACATATAAATTAATTTTTTATAACATAATTTCTTAATATTTATATTATGATTTTAGAAATTTTTTATAACTTAAACTTGTACAAAAATAAATTTCTTAAAGTTAAATAATGTATGTTTGAAAAGTCATAGGTAGACCTATTCATGGGTCAGACTACCCGCCCAAGCCTGAAGGCTTGTCCGAAATTTGGGAAGGTTTTGGTAAAAATATTAGGCCTAAAAATGGGCTTGGGCAAAAAAATTTGGCCCATTTAAAACATGGGTCAAGCTCAGGTTTGAACATTCAAGGTCCGAGTCCAACTTGACTCGTTTTTAAGTTTATAATACTTTATATTATGTTATTTTTATATATTATATAATTTAAAACACATTAAAAAATAAACATATACAAAATATATAATACTACACTAATGTAAACATTAAAATAATGTTAAGATGACTATATAAAAATTTTCAATAAATAAAAAATGTATAAAATTATTAAATATTAATATCATATAATATAATATATTTTAAAAAAAATTAAAAATAATATGGTGGGCCTAAAATGGGGTTGGGTTAGTCTTTTGCAAATATGAGCGGGTTTTGACAAAATTTTAAGCCCATATTTTGGGCCGGGTCGTGCCTAGACAAACATAAAATATGTTAATATCATGCTTAGGCCTGGCCCGACTCGGCCCATGAACACTTCTAGTCATAGGGTAATTGAATTTGGATATAACTATCCACTTAATTACTTCAATTCTCACTCCCCCTCCTAAAAATTGGAAAGTGTAATTAGATACTCCAATAGCAATCAATTCAGTAGGAGATTTCAATTACAATGGTTGCCCAAACATGTCATTCCTCTATAACTACAAACAATTACATCCAAATCCAATAACTAACTAACTTCCCAAACACTACATTAAAGTAATTAAAGGAGCCTTCAATCCATAATAACAAAACATTGCTTCATCTCCATAATCTTAAGTGCATATTACATTTCTAGTGATAAATTTTTTCTTAATTTTGGGACTTTAGCTATCCAATGCTATTTAAACAAACTTGTTTCAAAACTTTTTTAAACAGCTGTCCAGACATATTTTTAAGACAACTAAGTCCAGTATAATGTAACATCCTCACTTTAAAAAAAAGAATATTTATGGTAGAAGTCCTTGAATAAGTGCTCTATAAATAAATAGTAATATAAGAAATTGTGATCATTTTTAGAGAAAACTGTCAGACATGAAAACATAGAGACTTATTAGTAGGAGCATGTGGTTAATTTAAAAGTTTGGTATCGAGTTCAGGGACTAAATTAAATAAATTGAAAAAGTGTAACACCCCGTTTAACTTATTTCTTATAATGCCCCAAAATTTATATTCTTGGTTCTGTTATAATGTGACACAAATGTGTATCTGATTCAGTGGTTATGTGTTTTGGGTGTATGTGGGAGGTCCCAAGTTCAAGCCTTGTATTTGGCAAATTTTGGTATTTTTCTTATATAAGTCCTATCCCTGTTCAGGGGGCTTATAATAAATTATTTATAAAATCATATTAGAATAGGCTTGCTGGTCTGATGTTTAAGATGTGTGTTGATTTTGGGGGGTCTAAAGTTTAAGTCCCTGCACAGGCATAGGAGTATATTTTTGCTCGTTTGACCGAGAGAGTTTCGGTCAAATAGGAATTCTATGTAGTGGGTTAGTGGGAGAGTGAAATTAGGGAGATGTGGGTATATCCAGGATTCGTTTTCTTTTTCTTGAAAAATTTTCCCTCTTTTCTCTCTCTGCCGAAAATCCCCAATCTCCCTGACGTTCTTTTTACTTTTCATCTTTTTCATAGTTTTCGCATTCGATCTTCGTAGATTTCGTTTTTCGGTTTGGTAATTAATTGGGCGATTGACAACGTGTGGATTTCCCTTAATTTTAGGCAATCTTTGAGATAGCCGATAAGTGATAGTAATCGACGAATTTTTTGGTATAAGAGAAAGCGGTGGTGAAGGAGGGTGCCTCTGACAGATTGAATCGTGTCGAAACTTGCTTTTGTCGACGGTAAGTTACTTGCGTTATTTTGGAATTAAGAGTTAAATTGTTAAGTGATCGCTAAGTGGTTAATGAATTGTTGTTTTTTAGGTTTTGGACTGCTTGGAGTTGCAGTCGCTTCATAAATGAATCAGGTGTGTACCCGAAAATGCAGAAAATGGGGTCTTGGTGAAAGTCGAAAACCCCACTGTTAACGCCACACGGGCCTGTGGTTGCCCGTGTGGTAGGCCGTGCGCCATAACACGGGTGTGTGATCAACGAGGCCAGGCTGTGCGCTCAAGACACGGCTATGTGATGGCCAGGTAGGCCGTGTGAGACACACGGGCTAGACTGATTTGGGCCGTGTGGGCCCATACGAACGTGTGAGATTTTGGGCCAGGCCGTGTGATCCACACAGTCAAGGCCAATTTGGGCTGTGTGGGCCCACACGGACATGTCACATAGGCGTGTGAGCCCATTTTCATTGAATTGATTGCTAAAGTTGCACGGGTCGCCCAAGTCGACTGTGAACCTACTATAGGGTCGGTAGGCATTACTTAGACCCCTAATTGTGTGAACTGATTGATTGATGAATATATATTGAGCATGATGATAGTATGCATGTATACATTTACTGATTATATGTACTGATATCATGAGCTAGCATGTCATGCATTACATAGGGTTGGGTTGATTTTATTTGGAGGAAGTGTACTGAAAGGCTCTTAAGCTTAATATACTAGCAGCTTAGCTGCAACTACTATTTTGTGCCGCATTCGGTACTACCTGGAGTGTAGGGATGGATGGGTTGATTTAATCCCCAAATTGGAGTGTAGAGTTGGACGGAGATGGTGTGTAGAGGTTGGTTGGGTAGGACTTTGTTACTGAAAATTGTATATCTTTTACTGATACTGTGATGGGCTAAGACCCTTGTGCATACTGATACTGATATTGAGTTTGGCTAAGGCTAAACTGTTACTGATACTAAAAGGGGCTTAGGCCCAAGACTGTTTTTAACTGTGCACTGTGTTTGCCGTTGTTTGTTTTCTGTGGGATTATACACTAAGTTTACGTAAATTCACCCCCTCTGTTTAATGTACATAGGTAATCCCTAGACCTAGACGGACCGGTGCAGCGGAGCACTCGATAGTGACCACAAGTTTTGGACTTTTACGATTTATAATTTATGATTTGTGGTTTATTTGAATGTAATTTTGGGACTTTTGCTTAAATTTGGTTTTTATTTATTTTTATGGATTTATAACTGCTAGACATAGGAAAACTCAGTTTTCAAAAAGGTAAAGTGTAACGCCCCAAAATTTTAATTTTTGATTTAGAGTATGTGTGACATACAATGTCTATCTGCTTCAGTGGTTATGTGTTCTGGGTGTGTGTGTGAGGTCCCAAGTTCAAGCCTTGGGCAAATTTTGGTATTTTTATAAATAAAGTTTTAACATTGTGTAAGGGCTTAAGTTTAAATGTTGGTTAAATTACATCATAATGGGCCTGCTGGTCTGGTGGTTAAGTGGTGTGTTATTATGGTGGAGGTCTTGTGTTCGAATCCCTACGCAGGTAAAGCTATTATTTTTTTGCTCAAATTTCGGGATAGAGTTGTGTAATAGGGGGATTTTGAGTAGTGGATGTGAAGTAGGAATGAGGGGAGAAGATTAAGGGATTTTGGAAGTTATCGGGATTTTTTTTCCTATAACTGAATTTTGGCTCCCTTTTCTAAAAAAAAATTCTGCCGTCTATTCTCCTCCCTCTCCTCTTGCTGAAATTCTCTGAGTTTTTCCATCTTTCTCTTCTTTTTCTTCTTTTTGATTTTTCCCTAATCTATTTATTTTCCTTCGTTTTCGCACGCAGTTAGTGCTCGCTTAGTTTCGGTAAATGATTCTCTTCGTTTCTGTCATGAATCTCTTAGCGACTAAAGTGGTAATGTTTTTTCTCTGCGATTTGGGCGTACGGGGAGGCTCGGGCTGGTGAATTCAGTGTTCTCGTCTTAACAATAGTTAAGCGGAGGGTTATCATTGGCGGTAAGTTGGGTTTCTGTTTGTTCTTGGTTGTCAATTTGCTTGTAAATTCGTTAAACTGATGTTAGGTATCTTTATTTTAGGCCTTGAAGTGCTCGGGAGTGATTAGGTATCAAAACGATACCAGGTGTGTACCCGAAATGTAGAAAAAAGAGTTCGGTGGAAAGCCAAAATTTCTTGTTGTTGAGAAATAAGAGAAAATGATGCGCAAAATTGTAGAGAAAGGAAATAAGGGTGTTAAAAACTAGGGACTCAACATTTTGCACTAAAACAGTTTTGGACAACAACAGTAGTCGAATTTTGAAAAATTATCAAAAATAGTGTAAATTGATTTAGAGGTTGAATAAAATATTAAATTAAATTTATTGAGTGTAGTCTTTCATGGAAGAAACAGTGTAAGTAATGAAATTGTAAATCATGAGTTATAATAAATTTTGTGAGACAAGGTCAGAATGATTTCGGGTTCCCCTATTCTGACTTTGGAAAATCATCAAAAATTGTAAAAAAATAATTAGGGGCTTAAATTTATATTTTTAAATCTGTAATGAGTCTATTTTCAAGAAAACAAACAAAAACATCATTTAAATTCCTTACTAAGAGATAAATAATTTTTCGTAAGGAAAGGTCGAAGCTGTCAAACAGCAGAATAGGGATAATTTTAAAGATTTTAATGTACTGATTTGATAAACTATAAATTCTGAAAATTTTATGGTAGTAAGCTATTTGAGTCTAGTTTCAAAACATCAAGCGAATCTTAATTTAGAATTCTTTAGCTCAAGATATAAATAATTTAGTGATAATGACTCAAGTAGACAACTTTGAGTGAACATGTAAGTAAATAGTGAAAACATATATGAGTATTGAGCTAGCATAGGTTACTTTAAAAATGGATCACACGGCCAATGCCAATTTGCGCCGAGTGGGCCATATGGGCGTGTGGGCCCATTTTTACCGAAATGCTTTTAAGGTTGCACGGGTCGCGAAAGTCGACTGTGAACCTACTGTAGGGTCGATAAGCGCTACTTAGAAGCAAACGGAAGCATCATCCAAACCCCGTACTAAGAGATAATTAATTTTTAGTAAAGAAAGATCGAAGCTGTCAAATAACAGAACAGGGGTAAATTTGAAGATTTTACTGTACTTATTGGCTAAACCATAAATTTTGAAAATTTTATGGTAGAAATATATTTGAGTCTAGTTTTATAAAAATCAAATAGATCTTAATTTAGAATTCTATAGCTCACGATATAAATAATTTAGTGACTAGACTCAAGTGGACAGTTTTGCTATGAACAGTAATTTACTAGAATTATCTAAAAATGTTCTGTAATTATTGGTAATGCTCCGTAACCCTATTCTGGTGACGTATATGGGTTGGGGTGTTACACCGTGTGCGAGAACACGGTTGTGTGGTAAACGAAGGTATGGTCGCGTGCGCAAAGACACGTCGTGTGGGCCACACGGGCTAGGCCAATTTGGGAGTGTGGGCCACATAGGTGTGTGGATTCTTGGGCAAAGCCGTGTGGGCCACACGGGCAAGGCCATTCTCGGCGTGTGGGCCCACACGCTGGCCTGTGGGTCCATATTTCTGTAATTTTTCCTAGGGTCGCGCGGGTCTTTTCGTTCGATTGTGGACCTACCGTAGGATCGATAAGGGGTAATTAGACCCCCTATCTGTATGTTGTGGAACTCTGTTAGACTGATCTGATTAGGATACTAATGTATGCCTGATTATACTGATATATGTGTATCTGTTATTTGTATAAAGCATGTGAAGCATGTTTAGTCTGATAAATCTGTATCTGATATCTGCATCTGTTTTGGGGTGGGCTTTATAAATATGTGGATGAAGTGTTCTGTATGGCGATCATCGCTTATATTTCAGCAGCTTGGGTGCACTATATCTTATACGTGTCATAACGATACAATGTGGTATGTAGGGATGGGTGGGTGTTTTTAACCTCACATGGTGTGATGGGATGGTCGGAGTTGGTGTGTAGAGGATAGGGGTAGGACTTTGCGTATATGAATCTGTTATTTGATCTATACGTCTGTTTCTGTAACTGAATCTGAGATGGGCATAAGCCCGATTCTGTATTTGATTGTCTGAAATGTTTCTGTATATTTGCTTGTCTAATTCTGCTGGGTTACACACTGAGTTTACGTAAACTCACATATGTTTGTCTATTCTGTCAGGTAATCCATAGACTTAGGCGAATAGGTGACCACTATATTGTAAAACACTTAAACTTAGTGCCTTTGGTTTATTTTAAATTTTAGACTTATTTAGGAGTTGTAATTTTGGGGGACTTTCTGGACTGTTTGGTTCTTGACTATTTATTTTTGGATTGTTTGTCAATTTGATTGCTTTGGTAAAATTGTTTTATTAAAACAACGGTTTTTATGCAAACAACGGTTTTCCTAAAAACACGACTACATTTTCAAACTATAATGATTAAGGCTTCCGTTGTAATAAGTTTGGTAAAGAAACTGACTAAATTGTGGTTTTAGTAAATTTTAAATAATGATGGTTTACCAAGTCAACACGGTTTTCAAAACCCATTCCTTGTGATGTCATTAGATTCAACCATAACGTCTAGGCTGGGTTTGGGGTGTTACAATTATGCTTGATTTCAATTAGTTTTTGATATGAATGCTATATGATGTGAAATATTTGTTTATTTTATCTATAAGTTCTGGTAATACTTCGTAAACTTGTTCCGGTGACGGATACGGGTTAGGGGTGTTACATATATGGTGAAATCTAAATTTTTTTATTATGTAAAATAGACAGAAATACTGTTGAAATTTTTATAAAATAACTTTACCACTATGTTTCAATTTTGAAAAAGTAAGATAAAAAAGTAAGTTGTTTCGATAACTAAATGTGACATTTTATATTCGGATCCAATAATTAAGTCGAGTATAAGGTTTCACATATAAAATTAACATTTTTTACATTGGTCTTCTTAAGGTGTTACAATATCAGCAAATGTGTTTTAAGCCACGTTTTATTTCATCTTAAATGGTGCTGGTCAAAATTTTGAAGGGTAAAAGGAGGAGAGATTGACAATCTCATCTCAAGGGTTATCCTTATCCTTTAATATATTTATTTTGAATTGACTTTATTTGATTTAAAAGATTTTATTTTGGGATATTTATTAAAGATATTTCATGAGATATATTCAGCCATTTACTAAGAGTTCAATGTCTATCAAAATTTTGTTAAAGGGATACTTGTCTTTGCATATAAATAGATTGCTAGTGAATTTTTTTTGTTGAGTTGTTTAGGAGGGTTAACTGCTCATAGTTTAGGGATTTCTTTTTGAGAAACATTGTATGTAATGTAAGGAATTTAGAGAGAGTGATTTGTAACAATTTGGGTTCGTTTTTGAGGATACGATTATCTTAGGGAAAGGATAGATTGGGCTTAACCAAGAGTTACATCTGAATTGCGTTAACAAATATCGTATAATGATTCTCTCTTTAGTTATCCATTTGACTCACATTTTGAATTTGTGTTGATTTCTTTCCATCTCTTATTGTTTACTGCATTCTGTTTGAACACTCGTTCTAATATCAACCTAAATATTATTTGTTTGAACAAATTTTAGAATCAATTGAAAAAATAAAAAATAAAAAATCCCAACCTATTAACACCATAATCAATGTTTCTTTTTGTTTTGATAGACCAGATTCAATATAATAAAAACAAAAAACAAAAATCAAGATGAAGATAAAGATAAAGATAAAAATAGAGAATGTGAAATACCATCTTCATAATTGTTATTGATTGCTCTGCGCCATCAGCCACATTTTTGAACTAAATTACAATCTCACAACAACAAAATCAATCTATATTTTTACACAATTTGGGGCACGCAACAACTTTTGTTTTTCTTTTGTAATATTAGCATAATGGTATGGATTGGAGCAGGTTTCAGAAACTAAAATGCTATGGTCTTACTTCCTATCTTAGACCACCATCGCACCACCTAATCATTTCTAATACATGAGTTTTTCAATCCGAATCTCTTACAGAAAATCCATAATTTTAATTGCGAAAATCTAAAATAAAAATTGATTTCAAAAGAAGAGAAATCAAGAAATATTGAAGGAAAAAATTGAATATTTTTATTAGGCTGATCTAATTTAGATAATGTTTGTTATGATTGAAGGTCGTGTTTGATGTTACTATTTGTTAGTTCTTCTATCATTTTTTTCGATATGAGCGTGTATTTATTAATAAAT
Organism: Gossypium bickii; assembly: GCA_025503065.1. Classification (NCBI taxonomy): domain Eukaryota; kingdom Viridiplantae; phylum Streptophyta; class Magnoliopsida; order Malvales; family Malvaceae; genus Gossypium; species Gossypium bickii. Next base: position 90,774,297 of record CP106716.1, read on the forward strand.
CTAAAAAGAAAAAAAAATTCAAGTTGAGATATGAGATAAAAGAAGATGATTGGAAATATTTTTTTTTTTCAAAATCTAAGTTAAAGTTTGAGGAATTTCTGGGTTTTTTAAAACTATTTATTATTGTATTTTCTTTTGTTTTGGTTAATAGTTAATATTGTGCAAATTATATTTTAGCCTTTTAAAATGGTATGTAATTAGAGGTGTTCATGGGTCGGGTCAAATTGGGTTCGGGTCAAGTCCATGCAAGGTATCTAGGCTAGTTTTATAAGTCTCGGCCTGATCCGAAAAATGATCTTACTTTTTTGCCTAAGCCTGACTTGATTTAAGAAAAGTGAACCCAAGCTAAGTCTGCCCATATTTGATTTTTTTAGATTAGTTTTATTTTATTTTAAAATAAACTTTGTTAAAAACATAATACACTAAATATACTTAAAAATACTAAAATAAAAGTTTTTTAACACATTAAAAAATATTTATATTAAAAAACATTACCATAAATATAATAAAGGTTTTATTATATTAAAAAACACAAATAAATATAATAAATATTTTATTGTATTAAATATAATTTTTAAAATTTTATATTTTGGGTTGGGTTATTTAGTTGGGTAAGTTTTTTTTTTTGAGTTTTGGGTAATGAGTTTAATTGTTGTTGAGTTAGTAATTCAATGTAAATATAAATATATATAATTATTATTTACCACATATAATTTATATAATATTTTTTATAACATAATATATTTGGGTCGGGTCAGGCCGAGCGCAGGCTAAAAAATCTTACCTAAGCTCCGACCCATATAAAAAATAGGCCTTAAATTTTACCCAAGCCTTTTTTGTGCCTCTTATTTTGTCCAAACCCTCCTATTTTTCAAATGGGCCTTTAGGTCTAGGCAGGTAGCCCGGTCCATGAGCAGGTTTATATGTAACACTTATGGCATGATAAATTATGCCATGTGGCATCTAAGGATTGTTCCACGTGTCAAACATTGTCAGATTTTAACGTCATTAGAGAGGGAGGTACCACATTGGTAAACGAAATTAAAAGTTCAAGTATTATATTGAACATTTTTAAAAATAGGGGTACCACATTGAAAGATTTGATAAAGTGCAGGGATAAATTTTGCCATTAACCCTTTCTATTTATCAAACATGTTTTCTAATTTTTAAAATTAAAAAATATATATGAAAATAGAAAGTAAAAATAAAAAAATTCAAAAACTGAACAAAAAATAAAAAAAATTGTTTTTAATGTTTTCACTAAAATTTTTTTATAAAACTGAAAATGATAAAAACATAAGCTCATTATAGATTTTTGTCATATCTACTCTTTTCTATAAAATGTCTATAACTATTCATAATCTATCTTAAACCCTTAAATAAGAGGATAATGCGCTTCAACACATTCAAACCTAATCGAGCTAAGACTCAATCAACTAAAACAAAAATTTTTAACTTTAAATGAATAAATCTTAATTTAATTTAAACGTATAAAAACAATAAAATATTCTTTTTAAAAAAATAAATTTACAAGTATTAAATATATTACTCTAATTTAAATATATATATAATTTAATTATAGAAAAAATACCAAACATGTTTTTATAATTTAAAGTAATTTTTTATTTTTAATTATTAAATGTGTTTGAAAATTACTTTTAAAAACCAAATAAAAAACTTAAAATATTATCTACATAAAAAAGTAATGTAAAAAGTTGAATTGACGTGAGAAATACATTTGAAACGCGATGCTAAGCCTTATTTGTCTTCACTGGCGCAAGTGAGAGAAGATTTGAGTCATTGGCTGACGTCTTAACAATGGTAATCACGTGTCCTTAGTTTACCACAGGAGAGACCAGACAAGCCTTGAAAACTACTTTTGGGTCTTCGTCAATTTTAGGGCACATGTAAAAAGAAAAGCCATAAAGACTCTTTTCACGTATCTTTATAAAATTAAAATTATTTTAATTTTCTATTTAATTTTTCTGTCTTTTATATTTCTTAATTTATATTTTTTTATCAAATCACTTTAAATAGATAAAAAAACTAATATTTGTTAATTTACTGATGTGATTTACACGTGATTGTCACATAAATGATATGTCAATATTTCTGTTATTTTTTTAAAATTTAAAAATATTAAAAAATATATTTTTATATATGTATTTATTTTTTATAATTTTAATGATTTTTAAAATAATTTTTATATATTTTTTTGAAATTTTTAAAATTTTTAAAATTAATTAAATGTCTATTAATAAAGTTAAAAAAACAACAAGATACACAAATTTAAATATTAAAAAAACAAAAAATTAAATAAAAGATTAAAATGGAGAAATAAATGATTATGCTAAAAGAAAAAAGAGCTCCGATCTTTGATAGATGTTAGTGTTGAAATCAGGAAAGGGGATGTGTAATCCTCTTCTTATCCTTTATGTAATTTTGCGGCTTCAAGGGATATGCTTGTCAACTATACCAGCCCATGTTTATCCTCAACAAAGTCCGAAGGAATTTTAGTTATTCTTATTATTATTATTAATTATTCAATTATTCGTGTAATTCTTTTCGGTTTCAATTTTATCATTAATGTTTTAAATTATTTTTTGTTTTAGTTACTTATTGTTAAATGACCGTGTCAGTTTTAATTGGTATAACAATACATTTAGTCATTTATATTTACACATTCTATTAATTTTATATTAATTTTAAAATTTTAATAAATTTAACCCATAATATTTATGAATTCTATCAATTCGATCCTCAAACAAATATAATTAAATTATTAATACAAAATATAATAGTAATTACATATATTTTGAGGAAATTGTACTCAAACTAGATTATGCTAATGAAATTGTTGTCAATGGCTTAAGGATCCTGGTAGAAATATAAATAAGATTGAAGTAACTGGTGGGTCTATAATTTCTTAAAGTTTCAAATTATATCCATACGGAGTGAAATGTTGTGCAATAGTAGGGACTTGGAATATGAAAGTTTCCCATCAAGCATGTTCCAAATCTTGTTTCCTTTTAATTTTATTGATTTATCTTTCAGACTTCTCTTTGGCAAATTAGAACAAGAGATGCAAGACATATGTAGAGGGTGTTGGTGAGGGTCCCACTATGTGGGAGACCCTTAAAATCTGCCATGCTTTATGACACTTTTTCTTGTTTTTCTTTGGCTTTTTACGTGACTTGTGGGCAGCCATTCTTTTGTCTTTTTCTTTCAAGAGTGTGGGCAGCAATATTTTAACATGAGAGAGAGCTGAAAAATCAGATTTTAGGAGAGGAAAAAAAATGAGAGAAACAGAGAGAAAGACTGAAGCAAAATTAGTTTTTCAAGTTTTGAGCAGCAGTGATCAACTCTTCGATCAGAGATCCATTCGTGGTTCGATTGAGCTGATTTTTTGACAACAACTAGGTGACAAGGTGTTCTTGACTTTGTACGGTCAGATTTTTCATCCGAGTCTTGTAGCGTCAGAAATACCTATTTTTCAGCAGCTGCAATTTTGGTGATGTTCTCCTATTTTTCTCTCTTTTGCTAAAGATTAAATATTGTTAGCCTTGTTAGAGTTGAATGCTTATTGTAGGCTTGATATTGTGATCTTGTAGCTGAACATTTGATTATAGTGGAGCTTTTGATCGGACTCTAATGTCCCGTGGTTTTTACCCTTGATTTAGAGGGTTTTCCAGCATAAAAAAATATCGGTGTCTCTATTTATCATTTTTGTTGTGGTTGCACTGGTTGATTAAGGTTGCTAGAGAACATATTTTTGTGCTATTGTGCTTGCCATAATATTTGATAAGAGTTATAGGGAGAGAAAGAACACCGATTGTGCTTTGCTTCCGTTAGGTTGTTGGGTTTCTTCCCAACAAATTGGTATCAGAGCTCGGTCATTCTGTCAAATAATTATGGAAATCAATACGAGCAAGATGATTATGTTGAATGGCACAAATTATCAACTTTGGCGGAATAAAATGAAGGACTTGTTGTTTGTGAAGGCTCTGCATCTTCCGGTCTTTGCTACTCAAAAACCCGATTTGAAAAGTGATGAAGAATGGGAATTTGAGCATCAACAAGTGTGTGGCTTTATTCGGCAATTTGTTGAAGAAAATGTTTACAACCATATTGATCAGGAGACACATGCTCGAACATTGTGGGAGAAGCTTGAAAGCTTGTATGCTTCGAGGTCGGGCAATAACAAGTTATTTTTGCTGAAGAAAATGATGGCGTTGAAATATAAAGAAGGAACGTCTATAGCTGACCATGTGAGTGAATTTCAGAGCGTGATGAATTAGTGGTGTCAAATTTGATGACGAGATTTTAGGACTTTGGTTGCTTGCTACTCTACCAAACTCTTAGGAAACTTTCCGGGTTTCGTTCATTAATTCTACCCCAAAGGGTATTATTACCTTGGATTTGGCTAAGAGTGGTGTGTTGAATGAAGAGGTCAGAAGACGATCTCAGGGTTCTACATCACAGTCTGAGGTGTTGGTTATCGAGAATAGGGGAAGGAACAGAGACAAAGATGAAAAGAGTAGAGATAAAAGTCAAAGCAAGTTAAGATCGAGATACAAGAATCTTGAGTGTCATCATTGTGGTAAGAAAGGCCATATCAAGAAATACTGCTTCAAGTGGAAGAAAGAGAATAAAGGTGGTGGTGATAAACACGATCGGAATGATGATGAAAAATTCGAGCGTGTTACTACTGTTACTCGTGAAGATCTGTTGGTCATTTGTGATGAGAATTTGGTCAACCTAGCATGTGACGAGACTAGTTGGGTGATTGATACTGGTGCATCACTTCATGTCACGTCGAGGAAGGATTTCTTCACATCTTATACTCCTAGTGATTTTAGGGTATTGAAGATGGGTAATGACGGTTTGGTTCCGGCTATCGGTATGGGAGATGTTAGCTTGGTGAGTAACAATGGAACAAAGTTAACTTTCAAGGATGTCAGACACGCACTGGATATCCGTTTGAATTTGATCTCTGCAGGAAAGCTTGATGATGAGGATTTCGTAACACCTTGATGAAGGCAATGGTGGAAGTCGACTAAAGGCTCCTTGGTTGTGGCTCGAGGAAAGAAGAGCTCAAATTTATATTTGATGCAAGCTTCAGCTTCTCGAAAGACGGTGAATGTGACAGTGAATGACAGCTCAAAAGAGTTGTGGCATAAATGACTCAGTCACATGAGTGAGAAGGGCTTAATCATTTAGCAAAGAAGAATCAACTTTCGGGGTTGAAGAATGCTACATCAAGAATTGTGCTCATTGTCTAGGAGAAAGAGAGAAGAGTTTCATTTAGAAGCCGTCCCCTCATCAGAAGATCGAGTTGCTAGAGTTGGTCCATTCGGATGTCCGTGGTCCGATAAAAGTAAGGTCACATGGCGGCGCACTTTATTTTGTGACTTTTATTGATGATCATTCGAGAAAGCTATGGGTTTACACTTTGAAGTCTAAAAATCAAGTCTTTGAGGTGTTTAAACATTTCATGCATCGGTTGAAAGAGAAGCAGGAAGAAGTTGAAGTGCATTCGTGATCGATAATGGTGGCGAGTACACAGGCCGTTTCATGAGTATTGTCTCATGCGACAGGAATCGACATCGAGAGAACACCACCAAAGACTCCACGATTAAATGGGTTAATTGAAAGAATGAACAGAACATTGATTGAGAGAGTCGGATGTTTGTTATCGATTCAGCTGCGCCAGATCATTTTTGGGTGAAGCTTTGAATACTGTGACACATGTGATAAATTTGTCACCTAGTGTTCCTTTACAAGGTGATGTGCCAGATAGAGTTTGGTTTGGCAAAGATGTGTCATATGATCACCTACGTGTGTTCGGTTGTAAAGCATTTGTTTATGTTCCAAAGGATGAAAGATCCAAGTTGGATGCCAAGACTCGACAATGCATCTTCATTGGTTATGGTCTAGATGGTGAGTTTGGTTATAGACTTTATGATCCAGTTCAGAAGAAACTCGTGAGAAGTAGAGATGTTGTCTTCATTGAGGATCAGTCCATTAATGACATTGATAAGACGGAGAAAGCGAATTTACAAGACAGTGGTGATTTGATCGATGTGAATCCGGTTCCCCTAAACTCTTCACCAGGTCCTATCCAGGATGATGTGCATGGTGATGTTACTGATGACCATCAGGATATAAGTGACTTTGATGCTCCCATGGATGATGTTATAAACGATCAACAACAAGCACCTATAGCTCCACTAGCAGTTCCACTTCGAAGGTCTTCCAGAGATCGAAGAACCTCTGTCAAGTGTTCTTCTGATGAATTTGTTCTTTTAACTGACAGGGGAGAACCTAAATGTTATGAAGAGGCTATGGAGAGTGAATGTAAAGATCAGTGGGTTGAAGCGATGAAAGATGAACTTCAATCCTTGCATGAAAACCATACCTTTGAGTTGGTGAAACTGCCCAAGGGCAAAAGAGCCTTAAAGAATCGGTGGGTCTACAGGTTGAAGCAAGAAAAGAAGTCTTCATCTCCACGATACAAGGCTAGATTGGTCGTCAAGGGTTATGACTTAGAGGTTGAACAAATGGACGTGAAAACTGCTTTTCTTCATGGTAACTTGGAAGAAGAGCTTTACATGGAGCAGCCAGAGGGGTTTATTGCACAAGGGAAAGAAGACTACGTGTGCAAATTGAAGAAGAGCTTGTATGGTTTGAAGCAAGCTCCAAGGCAATGGTACAAGAAGTTTGAGTCTATTATGGGGGAGCAAGGCTACAAGAAGACTACTTCTGATCATTGTGTGTTTGTTAAGAGATTCTCTGGTGATGATTTTATAATTCTTTTGCTCTATGTTGATGACACGCTTATTGTTGGTCAGAATGCTTCTAGAATTGAGAAGTTGAAGCAAGAGTTTAGTAAATCCTTTGCAATGAAGGATTTGGGGCCAGCAAAGCAAATTCTTGGCATAAAGTTGACACGTGATAGAAAGGCCAAGAAATTATGGTTATCACAAGAGAGGTACATCGAGAAAGTACTTCAAAGGTTTAGCATGGACAAAGCTAAAGTGGTGAGCACTCCCTTTGCTACGACACCCAGATTGAGTGTTAAGCATAGTCCTTCCACGAGAAAAGGAGAAGGAAGAGATGCAGAAAATTCCTTACTCTTCAGCCGTAGGGAGTCTGATGTATGCAATGGTTTGCACGGGACCAGACTTGGCTTATGCCGTTGGTACAGTCAGTCGTTTTCTTTCAAATCCAGGCAGAAAGCATTGGAATGCAGTGAAGTGGATTATGAGATATCTTCGTGGCACTTCCAACATGAAACTTTGTTTGGCAATGAGAAACCCTGTTCTTGTTGGGTATCTGATTCGGACATGGCGGAGACATTGACTCGAGGAGATCTACTTCAGGTTACTTGATCACTTATGCAGGGGGAGCTGTGGCATGGCAATCGAGATTACAAAAGTGTATTGCATTGTCCATCACTGAATCAGAGTTCATTGCAGCAACCGAAGCATGCAAGGAGATGCTTTGGATGAAGAAGTTTATGCATGAGCTTGGTTTTACTCAGGAGAAGTATGTCCTGTATTGTGATAGCCAAAGTGCTATTCATCTTGGTAAGAACTCAACTTTTCATGCTAGATCTAAGCATATTGATGTGAGGTACCATTGGATACGAGATGTTCTTGAAGCTAAGTTGTTAGAGCTTGAGAAGATACACACTAATGATAATGGTGCTGATATGTTGACGAAGGCTTTACCAAGAGGAAAGTTTGAAGCATGTTGTTTGGTCTTCGGTATGGAGGCATTCCCCACATAGTTGGAGGGAGAGATTTGTTGGTGAGGGTCCCACTATGTGGGAGACCCTTAAAATCTGCCATGCTTTATGGCACTTTTTCTTATTTTTCTTTGGCTTTTTACGTGACTTGTGGGCAGCCATTCTTTTGTCTTTTTTTTTAAGAGTGTGGGCAGAAATATTTTAACATGAGAGAGAGCTAAAAAATCAAATTTGAGGAGAGTAAAAAAACGAGAGAAACAGAAAGAAAGACTGAAGCAAAATCAGTTTTTCAAGTTTTGAGCAGCAGTGATCAACTCTTCGATCAGAGATCCATCCGTGGTTCAATTGAACTGATTTTTTGACAACAACTAGGCGACAAGGTGTTCTTGACTTTGTACGGTCGGATTTTTCATTCGAGTCTTGTAGCGTCAGAAATACCTATTTTTCGGCAGCTGTAATTTTGGTGATGTTCTCCTATTTTTCTCTCTTTTGCTAAAGATTACATATTGTTAGCCTTGTTAGAGTTGAATGCTTATTGTAGGCTTGATATTGTGATCTTGTAGCTGAACATTTGATTATAGTGGAGCTTTTGATCGGACTCTAAAGTCCCGTGGTTTTTACCCTTGATTTAGAGGGGTTTTCCACATAAAAATATCGGTGTCTCTATTTATCATTTTTGTTGTGGTTGCACTGGTTGATTAAGGTTGCTAGAGAACATATTTTTGTGCTATTGTGCTTGCCATAATATTTGACAAGAGTTATAGGGAGAGAAAGAACACCGATTGTGCTTCGCTTCCGTTAGGTTGTTCAGTTTCTTCCCAACAGAAGGGTTTGATCACCACTGCCCTGCTTTTGGAACTCAATTCGTGTTTCGCAGTACAGTTCTTAGGCTTAGTTTGGATGGGCAATGCATTTACCTTCGGTGAGGTTTAAAAACAGCGGTGGCAATGAGATTAGTTACTGTAGTGGTGAGATTGGATACTGTAGCAATGAGATTAGAGACAGATGTGGGGTGTGTGTTTGGATTCGAACACAACTATAGCAGTGAGATAAGAATAAAAAATTACTATTAAAGATATTACATTAAATTAGATTAAATTATATATGTAAAATAAATAATTATATTCCATATTAAATAATATATATTAATTTTTTGTTTATGTTAAAACAAAAATTTTATTAATAAACAATTACATTACATATGGTTCATATATCTCCTTATTTGTAATTAACTTTTATTTATATATTATTTTAAAATATATTTATAGTAAATATTAAAATAATTATGACTGTAATAACCAAATTTGCCCGGCCCATTAAAATCCAGTACAAATCCAACAATAATAAAATGTCCAAAACAAATCACAAAAATAGCCCAAAAACCCACCGAATTAATCCAAACCAGGGGTCCATTAAAAAACCACCAAAAAAAATCTGTCAAACAGCCCATTTTAACCTTGTTTTTTACAAACCCAAAATTAAGCCCAAAAATAATAAAAAACAGTTCATTTGAATGTCCAATTACAAAACCAAAACCAAATGTTAAAGTCCAGTCTTTTTACAAACTAATTTCAAACCCAAGTCAGGAATTACAAGAACCCAATTACAAGCCCATTTACACGGCCCAAATGACCCAAAGCCTAGCCCAATACCCTAAGACCAATAACCCAATACGGGAAAAAGAAGAAATCCCTAGAGTTCCCTTTCCAGCGCCGCTGCGCGTCACCCACACGCACGTCACTCCAACTACCAACCGCGTCCTCCACACGCGCGCCTCGCGTCGTTTCGGCTTCCCACAAGCGTCGTTCCCCGCGCCCACGCCTCCTGTCGATTGAAGCTTCCCCAGACACCTCGGCCTTCCTCGTCCATGCGCTTCGCCCATACCCTGTGACAAACGGAGACGCGAAGAAATAGAGAAGCATGGGGAAACAATAGAATAAGGAAAGACGTTGTACCTTTCGGCTGTAAGGCCATTGTAAATCGATGTAAAAAGGTTTTTTTTTTGGTTTGGACGAGGACAGAGAAATCGAAAGCAAGATAAAATCTTTAAAGGTTGATTTCAGTTTATCGTCATTTTTACGGTTGCTTTTATCTTATTTTGTTTTTTCGAAAACAAAAAATAAAACAAAAAATAAAAAGGTTTCAAAAGAGGATCGTCGGCATCTTTATTTTTTGTGCATAAATACCGTTGATTTTCCATTTTCCTTTTTAGTCTTTCTTTTTACAAACAAGAATAACAAAAGGGGAAGGACTCACCTGAATCGGGCTTCGAACAGGGTTGAAAACCCACCGCCAGGCGTCGTTGGCCTCCAAAAGTAGTGGTGGTGCGACGATCGGCTTGCGAAGCTCGATCGTCGGGCATGAGAGAAGAGGGGCAGAGAGGGTTTGTAAATGGTGACTGTTAAGTTAGGAAAATATTAGGGTTAGAACCTGTTTTGTTTTTTTTTTCTTAGCAAAAGGTTTGTTTTCTTTTAACATAAAACAAAATGGCGCCGTTTCGGGGGGGGTAGATCCGCGCGTCGACCCGCTCGTGACCCGGATCCGCGCCTCTCCATTTTAAAAGGATTATTTACGCAATCGATCCCTATGCTTTCCGATTCTTTCGCAATTTAATCCTATTAAACGCAACGTTTTGGGTTAACTGAGATTGTCTGTTTAGATCCCTGTTTATTTGTGTGCGTTTTGATTTAGTCCTTAATCTAGCTTAAATTATCCTATCTATTTATAAGTGGCCTGGTAATTTTATTTTTAATCCAACTAGGTATTTTATTTATTTATTCGTCGTATAAGTGTTTGATTTTAAGATTTCTCAATTCTTGGTTTTAATTAATTGCATGAGTTTTAGCTTAAATACTTTGTACACTATTGTTTTATATATATATGTGCATAATTCACATTAAAATTGTTACATATTATATACATATCGTTAATTTCAAAATTATATGTATCTTCTTTAAAATTTATTTATATGTATAGATATAATTTAAATTTGTTTATATAGTTTATTTATTCTTAAACCCACATTTCATTATATATTTTTGTTACTTCGGAAACCTTCATGCACTATTATTTTCTATGTAAATTATTTATATTAGGTTTTCACTTCATATATTATTCATGTAGATTAATATGTTATTTTGTATATTATTTATTTTAATTTCCCTTGTATAATATTCATTTTTAAACTATTTATATTATTATTTTATTTATCTTTGTTAAAAGACTTGCCATATTCTATTTTAATTAGCTATATTTTTGGCTCTTGTGTCTTGGTTGGTAATATAGAATTAATGATAATTACTTTTCATATGTTTTGAATTATGTTCAGTATCCTTGACATCTACTTGTACAAAGGTTATATTCACATATTATTATTCCGTACTCGACACTGCCCTTTTTATTATTGAATATTGGTTCAAAAAATGTATTTGGAAATAATTTTAAGATTAAGTATTTTATATTTTTCAAAAAATAAGGCAGTATTTGTGTGTTTAGAAGATCGAAAGATCACATCCTAACGTGCTGGGTGTTGACTTTTCGTTCGACTAAATATTCAAATACCCTTCTTCGCATGATTTGAAGATCAAAGACGATCTCGATGTTAGAGTACAAAAGGCGTCATATCCTAACGTGCTGGGTATGATACTCTTGTTCCTTTGAAACGAGTGGATCTTGAAATTCAATTCGGATTTAACAACTTTTTCAGCCTTGAACATTTTCAAACTTTCAACATTAGGACAACGTCAATCGATTTGGTACCAATTTTGGGCGTTGCAGGGGTGCTAATCGTTCCTTGCACGTAACCGATTTTCGAACCCGTTTTCTCAAATTTCGAGGACCAAAATTATTTTAATAAATCAAAATGCTTTATTAAAATAACCCATCCCAAGGTGACCCGATCTCACCTCGAATAAAAGATCGGTGGCGACTTCCTATTTTTAAAGTCGATTCCTATTTTTTCAAAAAAAAAAAAGGTTACGACAGCTTGGTGACTCCGCTGGGGACATTGAGAGTCAGGCCGTAAATTGATTGATTTTTGTCCTTTTGATCGAAAATTTGGAAAATTGTTTTGAAAAATGGTGTGGCTTTTTAACGCATTTGCTTGTGCTATAGTGTCGAGTCTCGTGAAATACTTTGGCATCGCATTGCATGACCGTTGTGGTCACACCTTTAAGTGGGAGTGAGAAACTATGCTTTCGTGAGGTTTTCACCTCCGCATGGGCTAGTGGATTGCTTCCGGGATACATCCGTACCTATGTGCTTCGTGAGGTTTTCACCTCCACATGGCCATAGGGAAATGTATCCCCCTGAACCGAACTCGGTCCGTATGAGCCTATAATGTGTGAGGATCGAGGAATCTGCTGGTTCAGATATGCTTCTTTAGAACCGAACCCCATATAGGAGCCCTAGAGCCCGCCTTAAGCAGAATGTTGAAATAGTTACCCAGATAAGTGTTTAATGATATTTTGCTTGTTTTGATTATGCAATACTGACTTATGTTGATTTGTTTGATTTGCATGACATTTCATGTATTAAAGGTGTCAATTTCTATTCGGTTGCTGGAATAGGAAGTTTGCTATGGAAAATGACTTTCTTGATAAAGTAGAGGACAATACGGCTGTGCGCGCATGGTCAGAAAAGTTACAGTTGGAAAATGGAGACAGCTTAGTTAGAAAATGGAAAGTGGACTTAGTGCCAACAATAGAAGAATATACCACTTTACTTCGTATTCCTGGGATACAAACTGACAAGGTTTATATTAGGCCTGCCTATGTCCCTCCTCTTGCGAAGAAATTGGTGAAGATTACGGGAATGAGTGAACAGTGGATCTCGACTAAGATTCACATGAGAAGGTGAAAGGAGATGTATTCTTGGGTAAATTTAAGGGATCTGATTTTGACGTATCCTGATGTGAGGAGGAAAGTTGATATCTTCGCCTTAAGCCTCTACGGATTAGTCATCTTCCCAAAAGCCCTGAGACACATAGATGAAGCGGTGGTGGATCTATTCGACCTATTGGATAAACAAGTCACACCTGTCCTAGCAATTCTTGCAGAGACTTTCAGATCATTAAATGCATGCAGAAGAGCGGGAGAAGAAAGGTTTATCGGATGCGCACAGTTATTGATGGTATGGTTTTATGGGCATCTTTAGAAGATGGATAAAGTCTCTTATCGTCCCTTTTATAAGGATTATTCACCGATAAAGGAGGAAGTGGCAGTGTCAAGACGAGAAGATATAACGGAAGAAGGATGGAGGACAATTCTTCAGAAACTTCAAGAGGAAGATATTGAGTGGAGAGCTCCGTGGATGGTGCCTGGAGAGATCCTTTACAGATGCAGAGACTTTAATTGGGTCCCTCTACTCGGAATTTGGGGAGTCATCGGCCACGCTCCTCTGCTAGCAGCAAGACAATACCAGTCTAGACAGTTCGTGCCAGCAACACATGGGTTGGATCGAAGCGAATTCCCTTATACAGGAGAAAGTTATAAGAAGAAGATTAAGGAAGTTGCAAATGCTTGGAAGTAAACTCATCGGATGAAGAGGTTAACTGTGGGTGAAACAGCAACTTCTGAGTACAAAGCGTGGCTAAACAATCCCGGGACCAAGTTCAAATAATGCTCAGTCTATGGAGGAACGGTTGCAAATGATAGCAACAGAGTTAGAAATTATAAAGCAAGATTTTGTACAGCGGAGTTTAGAGCTTGAAAAGAGAATTGAGCAGTTGGAGGAGGAGAAGATGTTTTTGAAATTGGATGTAGAGTACAGAAATCAGAAGCAGAAAAGATAAGAAAAGGAAAGAGCAAAGCTGAAGAAGAGTTGGATAGCCTATAGAGGGACTACAAAAAGATGCGTCTTTCAATGAAAACTGCGGGGCTAGGAAAGACTTCGGGCCAATGGCGACAAGAGTTACAAGAAGAAAGAGCTAAAGTCGAGCAATGGGAAAAGAGATTTCAAGAAATGAAAGCTCAGAAAGATATCCTAGAAAAGCAAGTGTCAGAAGGCCAAAACGGAAGAAATAAGTTGAAGACTAGAATGGCGGAGTTGGAAAAGTCTTTAAACCATTATCAAAATCGCAACTCGGTGATAGAATTAAAGGCAAGCTTGAGTAGAATCGAAGAAATGGAAAAGAAGATCAGAGAGTTAGAAGTGGCACTGCAAGAGTGTCAGAATTATATTGGGTACTTGAAAGAGAGTAGGGAGCAACGGGAAGAGGAGTTACATAAGGCTCAGAAGCAAATAAAAAATAGAGACTATCTCATGAGAGAAGCCATAAATCAGATTCGAGAGGTGGCCGAGCACTTGTAAATTTTGGCAGTAGAGGCGGAAGTATTAAGCGTGCGGCACGAGTCACGGGCAAGCCAATGACAGGAGTTGGTTTCGTTACTTCAAAAGATTAGGAATTTAGGCGCTAAGGCCAAACCATATTTGTAATCTGTTTTATGTAAAGAGCTTTGTTTTCTAAGAAAGTTTCTTATGGGGAATTGAATCAGAGTTGACACCTTTTTGCATTCATACCATGCATTTGTATTGCATTTCATACATTAGTATCATATCACCTTAATTATTTACTAAGGCTAAAATCATATAATCCGTAGCTACGACACTACGAATCTGGAATCACGTCATCCCTAATGGACACGTCTAAGAACTAGAGCTATGGACGCCGAACTCAATGAGAGGGTCGAAAGAATGAAAAGAATCCAGAAAGAGCTACAAGAACAGTTATCCAAGTCGTAGCAAGAAGTAAGGGATCTGATGGTAAGATTCCGAGAGGAATCACTAGAGCAAAAGGATCAAATGGCTAAAATGATGGAGATGTTGGCGGCTTTGGCCAAAGGAAAAAGACTCGTGCAGAGTCCTGATATTACAGAACCCTATTCGAGAGTTAATCAGGATCCGCTCTATCCCCCAGGATTCACGCTACCCCATACTCATGCAACGCAAAGAGGATATCCTCAAGGGAAACCGGTAGGCCTAGAACAACGACCCATACCACCTACTTATCTGGGGCAAGGTATATTCGTATCAAACTCCAGAGATAATTCTGCTAATCTGATTGTTCCGGATTTGGATGATCCGGTAGAAATAGCTAGGTTAAAAAGGGACAATTATAATGCTGAGGAAAAGTACAGGAGCTTGGAAGAAAGACTTAAGGTGGTAGAGGGTACTGAAGTCTTCTCTGCACTGAGCGCCAAAGAGCTCAGTCTGATGCCCGATCTGGTTCTGACTCCAAAGTTTAAAGTGCCAGATTTCGAAAAATATGATGGAACGAGATGTCCGAAGGCGCATCTTATCATGTTCTGTCGAAAGATGGCTGGTTATGTGAATGAAGACAAGTTGTTAATACACTGTTTCCAAGATAGTTTGATCGGATCAGCCCTTCGGTGGTATAATCAACTTAGCAGAGAGAGGATCCGATCACGGAAAGACCTAGCATCAACATTTTGTGAACAATACAAGCATGTCTCTAATATGGTGCCTGATCGACTAACGCTGCAAATGATGGAGAAGAAGCCAACAGAGACTTTCAGACAGTACGCTCAAAGGTGGAGGGATGCCTCGGCCCAAGTAGAACCCCCACTGACTAAAACAGAGTTAACGGTCCTTTTTATCAACACGTTGAAGGTGCCGTTTTATGACAAACTGGTAGGAAATGCCACAAAAGACTTCGCCGATATCATAATGTCTGGGGAACTCATTGAAAATGGCATCAAGAGTGGAAGGATGGAGGGGCCCGAGAGTTCGAAAAGGCCAGTACCTGTAAAGAAAAAAGAACCTGAAACCCATATAGTGAGGACCGAGAGCCACTATGCTGCTAATCCGTACCCAACCCAACCACGACCTCAGTTTCACCTACCGCCAAATTTCTATTTTCCTCAACAAAACCCTTACTATCAAGCACCTCCTCCTTATCCCGTTTATGCCGCTGATAACTAAATACCATTCACTATATTCCCGCCAAATACTACGCCTGCTCAAAGTCAGCCCAAAAACGAACTAAGACCAATAAAACCCAATCCTGAAAGACTTTAATTCACCCCTATTCCTGTGTCGTATGGAGAGCTGTGCCCGAAATTACTAGAAAAACAACTAATATCCCCACATTACATGGCACCCTTGAAACCTCCATACCTAAAATGGTACGATCCTAATGCCAGTTGTATGTACCAAGCTGGAAACCAAGGGCATTCTACGAAAAATTGTCTAGCCTTCAAGAAAAGGGTTCAGGGTCTTATTGACGCAGATATTTTACGATTTGATGGTGTTAGTAATATGGCAGGAAATCTGCTCCTTAGCCATGCCGAAGGGAATGTGAGTGCGGTGACACAGCAAGACAGATGGCGAGCCAAAAGTTGTATCTCCGAGATAAGGATACCTTTATAGAAAGTATGGGAAATGATGACTGAGAAGGGCTTGTTCTGCCCACTCAACAGAAGTTTCGAGGAAGAAAGTACAAAAGGTCAAAGTTTTTGTATCTTCCATGGCATAGAAGGGCAAAACATCCAGTCTTGTGGGAAATTCAAAGAGTTACTTCAAGACATGATGAACAACAAGGAGGTCAAGATCTTTGATAAAACAGACGAGGCTGAGGAAAAGGAAATATGCACCTCCGATGATCAACCACCAGCCATCCCTTATAGTGTCGGTCGACCTCTGGTAATTTATTATGAGGTCAAGAAGAAGGAAGCTGAACCAAAGATGATAATCAAAGCACCAGCTCCTTTCCCTTACAAGGATGACAAAGCAGTACCATGAAAATATGATGTCAACATCACCATACCCTAAGCTACAACTGGAAACGTCAGCGAGATGGGGTATTTTACCCGTAGTAGGAGGTGTTATTCCCCTGAAGTGGTTGAAACAAAGAAAAAAGCCGTTGGCACGAGCCAGAAAGGAAAGGTATCGATACATGATACTAAAGTCGATGTTGAGATACAATCTGAACAATGAACTAAGAAACCGGTGAATAAAGATGAAGCTCATGAATTCTTAAAGTTTATTAAGTACAACGAATATAACATCGTGGAGCAGCTGAACAAACAACCGGCAAGAATCTCAGTATTATCTTTATTGTTGAACTCAGAGCCACATCAAAACGCTTTACTGAAAGTGTTAAACCAAGCGTATGTGCCGAGCAATGTACCCGTTAAAAAACTTGATAGGTGGGTGAACAATTTAAATGCGGATAATTTCATCTCTTTCAGTGATGATGAAATACCATCAAACGGTAGGGGTTCTGTTAAAGCTTTGCACATTACAACCGGTTACAAAGGCTATATAATACAGCATGTGCTTATTGACAACGGGTCTGCGCTCAATGTCATGCCGTTGGCTACACTGTCTGCATGTGATACCGATTGATATGTCTTATCTGAGGCCTTATCATTCTGCAGTAAGGGCATTTGATGGAACACGGCGAGAGGTCATGGGAAAGATCGAGATTCCTCTGGAGGTGGGCCCGTGCACATATAATGTCGAGTTCCAGGTCATGGGCATCGCACCTTCATATAATTGCCTTTTAGGAAGGCCCTGGATCCATTCCGCTGGAGCAATCCCTTTATCTCTCCATCAAAAAATAAAGTTTATCATGGATAACCGCTTGATCACGATTGCTGGTGAAGAAGACATTGTCGCATCTCTCTCTACTGACGTACCCTAAATCGAGGCAAACAAAGATGCGGTAGAATGCTCTTTCCGTTCCTTCGAATTTATCAACGCTACATTTATTGCTGAGGGAAATAAGATTCCCACGCCCAAACTATCAAAGAATGCCAAGATGGGAATCAAACTGACGGTTGGAAGAGGAGCCCGAGCGAGGAAAGGCTTAGGAAGATACCAGCAAGGGATAGCTAGAGCGCTAAAATCGGTACACCACAAGGCTCGATACGGGTTAGGGTTCAAGCCGGATGTGCGACAAAGAAAGAAACAACTGCAGAAAGATCAGGAAAAGAGGATTGCAAGAGCTTCAGGTCGAGAAGTGGAATGGGAGCCCATAATGTATCCGCCTTTGTCGAAAACGTTTACATCTACAGGAATGATGTACCCAGAAGGAGATAATTCACGAAACACGCTGTTATTGGTTGAAAGGGATTTTCAGAACTTCAATATAAACGTTATTGACAAAGCGGATGATACGATGGAAGACATTTCAATGATATGCCCTGGTCCTCCTGGATTTGTTTTGAGCAATTGGACTGCTGAGGATCTTCTTGTAGTTTCTAGGGCCCCTCCAAAGTAATCCTCAATGTCAACTCTTTGTATGCCACTAAGTTGTAGGGGAATCTATTATAAGAGTTTATGTTGGCTATTTAGCTTTTAAATGAACATTAATGAAGATGCATTTTGTCATGGTCTCTCATTCTCATTGGTCTCATATTTATTCCCTCTTCTCATAGCCTGTCTTTATATATATCTCATATCATGCCATAGTATCACGTTTGTAGGTTCCAATACCTAGATGCTCCTCTATAGTTTCTTTTCTATTTACCTTTCAGGTGCTCAGATATCGATGACGTGAACAATCCCGTTACAAGTCCTAAAATCGATTTTGAGCAAGTTATTTATTTAGGAGAGTTCGAAGCTGAGGAAAATGCTAAGGATTATGTCTCATCCCCTGACTTACTAAGAATGATAGAACAAGAAGAATCTGTTGAGGCGGTGAACTTGGGAAACGAAGAAAAGAGACAAGAAGTGAAGATTAGGACCTCCATTTCAGAGCACACCAAACACGATTTGTCGCCTTGCTTCATGAGTACAAAAATGTGTTTGCATGGTCGTATCAGGACATGCCAGGTTTGAACGAGGATGTAGTAGTCCATAGCCTCCCACTGAAACCAGAATGCAAACCCATTCAACAGAAGCTAAGACGAATGAGACCTGAAATGCTGTGAAAGATAAAAGAAGAAGTAAGAAAACAATTTGATGCTGGCTTATATAGTCCAGTACCGAAGAAAGACGGTGGGGTAAGAATGTGCGTAGATTATCGCGATCTGAATCGAGCAAGCCCAAAAGATAATTTTCCCTTGCCACACATCGATACATTGGTAGATAACACAGCAGGACATTTATTATTTTCTTTCATGGATGGGTTCTCGGGTTATAATCAGATAAAGATGGCTCCCGAGGATATGGAGAAAACTATATTTGTGACGATGTGGGGAACATTCTGCTACAAGGTGAAGCCGTTCGGATTAAAAAATACTGGGGCAACATATCAGAGGGCAATGGTGATGCTGTTCCATGACATGATGTACAAAGAAATAGAAGTTTATGTCGACGATATGATTGCCAAATCTCGGGGGGAAAGAGAGCATATTGGAAACCTCAGGAAATTGTTTGAAAGACTGAGAAAGTTCCAGCTGAAGCTTAATCCAGCCAAGTGCACATTTGGAGCAACCTCAGGGAAATTGCTGGGCTTCATCGTCAGTGAGAGAGGTATTGAAGTTGATCCAGATAAGATAAAAGCCATACAAGAACTACCGCCTCTGCGCACACAAAAAGAAGTCAGAGGATTTTTAGGAAGATTGAATTATATCGCTCGATTCATTGCTCAACTTACCAACCAAAGCGACCCAATTTTTCGACTCTTGCGAAAACACAATCCTGGGGAATGGAACGAAAAGTGCCAAGCCACTTTCGACAAGATAAAATAATATTTGTCTAGCCCCCCGGTGCTAGTACCGCCAACTCCCGGGAGACCGTTAATATTGTATCTGTCTGTGTTCAAAAATTCAATGGGTTGTGTACTGGGGTAACATGATGAGTCGGGGAGAAGAGAAAAGGCGATCTATTACCTCAGCAAGAAGTTCACAGAGTATGAAGCAAAATATTCGTCAATTGAAAAATTTTGTTGTGCTCTGGTCTGGGCAGCTCGAAGGCTCAGACAATATATGCTGTATCATACTACGTGGTTGCTCTCAAAGCTGGACCCAATAAAGTACATGATGGAATCACCTGCACTCTCAGGAAGAATGGCACGATGGCAGATCCTATTGTCGAAGTACGACATCATCTGTGTGAACCAAAAGTCAATAAAAGGGAGCGCAATAGCTGACTTCCTAGCAACTCGAATGACAGAGGAATATGAGCCATTTAGATTTGATTTCCCAGATGAAGACTTGATGTACATTACAGAAAAAGAATGTGAATCGTCAAAAGAGAAACCATGGAAGATGAGCTTTGATGGCGCATCAAATGCATTGGGGCATGGGATTGGAGCAGTCTTAGTGTCACCAGAAGGGAATCATTATCCATTCACTGCCAGATTAAATTTCTTTTGTACCAATAACATAGCGGAATACGAGGCTTGCATCATGAGACTTCGCGCAGCTATTGAACGAGACATCAAAATCTTAAAGGTATCCGGGGATTCGGCATTGGTGATTTACCAAATCCGTGGAGATTGGGAAGTGAGAGACTCGAAGTTGGTCAAATATCGCGATCTTGTTGCAGAATTGGTCAAAGAATTCGAGGAAGTGACTTTTAATTACTTCCCATGAGAAGAAAACCAATTAACTGATGCCCTGGCCACCTTGGCTTCAATGTTCAAAACGAACCGAGAAAGGGAAATAATGCATCTCTAGATGAGCATATATGAGGCCCCGACGTATTGTTTTAGCATTGAAAAAGAGGCGGATGGACAGCCATGGTTCCATGATATCTTAGAATATGTCACGAATCAAAGATATCCTGAGCAAACAAATGAGAACGACAAAAGAACAATCAGAAGAATGGCAGCAGGATTTGTTCTTGATGGGGACATCCTATACAAAAGAGGAAAAGATCAAGTGCTTCTGAGATGCGTGGATGATATTGAAGCCAGAAAGATACTTGAAGAGGTCCATAAAGGAATTTGTGGAACGCATGCCAATGGTTTCACTATGGCCAGGAAAATTATGAGACTTGGTTGTTCTTGGTTGTGATGGAAGCATTTGCATCGATTACTCTACGAAAGTGTCACAAATGTCAAGTTTACGGCGATAAAATTCATGCAGCACCTTCGCCCCTTCATGTCATGACTTCTCCGTGGCCTTTTTCTATGTGGGGCATGGATATTATAGGGCCAATTTCCCCAAAAGTTTCTAATCGGCATCGATTCATTTTTGTGGTCATAGATTACTTCACAAAATAGGTTGAAGCCGCTTCGTTTGCGAATGTGACAAAGACCGCAGTTTACAAGTTCTTAAAAAAGGAGATCTTATGTCGATATAGATTACCTGAGAGAATCATTTCAGATAATGCTTTGAATCTGAATAACAAGATGATGAAGGAAGTGTGCGAGCAATTTCAAATAAAAAATCATAATTCCTCGCCCTACTGCCCAAAGATGAATGGAGCAGTAGAAGCGGCCAACAAAAATATTAAGAGGATTATTGGGAAAATAACCGAGACATATAAAGACTGGCACGAGAAGCTCCCATTTGCCCTATATGCATATCGCACATGTGTTCAGACCTCTACAGGGGCAACTCCTTTCTCCCTAGTCTATGGGATGGAAGATGTGCTGCCCATCAAAGTTGAGATCCCCTCTTTACAAGTCTTAATGGAGTCAAAACTAGAAGAATCAGAATGGGTGCAAGCTCGATATGACCAACTAAATCTGATCGAAGAAAAACGCTTGAAAGTAATCTGTCACGGACAGATATACCAGAAGAGAATGATCACAGCCTACGATAAGAAGGTACGGCCAAGAGAATTTCGCAAAGAAGAACTCGTGCTGAGAAAGATTCTTCCTATACAAAAAGACTTTCGAGGAAAATGGGCCCCGAATTAGGAAGGACCATATGTTGTAAAGAAGGCCTTCTCGGGTGGAGCTTTGATTCTCACTGAGATGGATGTGAAAGAGATACCAAATCCAGTAAACTTAGATGCCGTGAAGAAATATTATGCTTAAAAAAAAAGAAAAAAAAAGAGCAAGATGAGAACCCAAAAGAGCATCTTAAAAAAAAAGGGAAGATCAAGATGAAAACCCGAAAAGGGCGTATTGATAAACAAGAAGGTTTAGGATGTAAACCCGGAAGGGCATCCTAAGGAAGTAGATCTGGGCTTAAAGAGCAAAGGTGATTTGAACAGAGAGTTAAATGGCGAGATTATAATATTTGAAGCAGACTCGGAGGCTCAAAATCTTCTACACAAAAAGCTTCGCTCGAAAAGATTCAGGATGAAGGAACGTGGAGAAGTTCATGCGTCGGATATCTAGAGCATTTGTGACAATTGAACCCTGCTTTCTTTTTTTATGGTGCTTTCTATATTGAATTATTCCTTGTCCATTTTCTTTGCTTGTTGCCTTTAAAATAAATACAGATATGAGGTATCTTTTTCATACCCACTTGGCCATTTTCATACATCTCATGATTGGTTCATTTAAATGATAAATAGTGAAATGACCTACTCTAAACAAAAGGAATGTTGAGCATTACCTGGATGAGGATCTGGTAAGTACAAGAGCCTCAAAGCAAGGACAAAGTTCAACAGGGGGCAAAAGGGTGATATACGAGAAATGCAGATTACTCGTAAAACTTGAGGACGGGTACAAAACCTGAAAGAAAAGCCAAGAATCGAAGCAATGAATACAAGTCATCATGAAAGTCATAACGAGAGATACATGGCAAACAAGCCCAGGGCCCATGGCATAACCATGTAGGCATAAAAGCATTTAAGGCCAACACGTGCATATCATGATAACATCACGCATAACACATACAGGTACACCCACAAAGTGAGAAACTCTGATGATAGTTGTACTAAATCGAGGAAAAAGAAGACATCTGAGTTCCACCAGATGATATGTTTTGAAATTCTGATTGCAGAAAAATCAGCTCATAGTACAAGAGGTGAGTTGAGCCTCAGTCACACCTCGAAATGTTCTTTAATTTTTTCCAAAATATCAACTCATAATACGAGAGGTGAGTTGAGCCTCGTGTCGCTGTATTTGAGGTGTTTTTCAGTTTTTATTTTTCAAATATCAACTCATAATACGAGAGGTGAGTTGAGCCTCAGGTCACATGCTGAGGTGTTTTTCAATTTCTGTTCAAAAATCAACTCATAATACGAGAGGTGAGTTGAGCCTCGGGACACGCCGAGGTATTAAATTTCTGTCTTTAAATTTCTGTTAAAAAATCAACTCATAATACGAGAGGTGAGTTGAGCCTCGGGCCACGCCGAGGTATTTTTAATTTCTGTCTTTAAATTTCTGTTCAAAAATCAACTCATAATACGAGAGGTGAGTTGAGCCTCGGGACACGCCGAGGTATTTTTAATTTCTGTTCAAAAATCAACTCATAATACGAGAGGTGAGTTGAGCCTCGGGACACGCCGAGGTATTTTTAATTTCTATCTTTCAATTTCTGTTCAAAAATCAACTCAGAATACGAGAGGTGAGTTGAGCCTTAGGACACGACGAGGTATTAAATTTCTGTCTTTAAATTTCTGTTCAAAAATCAACTCATAACACGAGAGGTGAGTTGAGCCTCGGGCCACGCCGAGGTATTTTTAATTTCTGTATTTAAATTTCTATTCAAAAATCAACTCATAATACGAGAGGTGAGTTGAGCCTCGGGACACGCCGAGGTATTTTTAATTTCTGTTCAAAAATCAACTCATAATACGAGAGGTGAGTTGAGCCTCAGGACATGCCGAGGTATTTTTAATTTCTGTTCAAAAATCAACTCATAATACGAGAGGTGAGTTGAGCCTCAGGACATGCCGAGGTATTTTTAATTTCTGTTCAAAAATAAACTCATAATACGAGAGGTGAGTTGAGCCTCGGGACATGCCGAGGTATTTTTAATTTTTGTCTTTCAATTTCTGTTCAAGAATCAACTCATAATACGAGAGGTGAGTTGAGCCTTGGGACACGCCGAGGTATTTTTAATTTCTGTCTTTCAATTTCTGTTCAAAAGTCAACTCA
Source organism: Gossypium bickii (assembly GCA_025503065.1). NCBI lineage: Eukaryota > Viridiplantae > Streptophyta > Magnoliopsida > Malvales > Malvaceae > Gossypium > Gossypium bickii. The sequence continues at coordinate 90,797,960 of CP106716.1, forward strand.
TAATGCGAGAAGTGAGTTGGGCCTCGGTTATTCACGATGACGAGGTATTTTTTTTCTGCTTTTTCAATTTCACTGAAATCGACTCATAATGCGAAAAGTGAGTTGGGCCTCGGGTTACGCAATCATTGAGGTATTTTTAATTTCTGTTTTTCCATTTTTGCTGAAATCGACTCATAATGCGAAAAGTGAGTTGGGCCTCGGGTTACGCATGCTGAAGTAGTTTTAATTTCTGTTTTTCAATTTCTGCTGAAATCGACTCATAATGCGAAAAGTGAGTTGGGCCTCGGGCTACGCACGCTGAGGTATTTTTAATTTTTGTTTTTCAATTTCTGTTAAAATCAACTCATAATGCGAGAAGTGAGTTGAGCATCGAGTTACGCACGCTGAGGTATTTTTAATTTCTGTTTTTCAATTTCCGTTAAAATCAACTCATAATGCGAGAAGTGAGTTGGGCCTCGGGTTACGCACGCTGAGGTATTTTTAATTTTTGTTTTTCAAATTCCATTGAAATCAACCCATATTGCGAGAATAAGGAAGCAGTTTGAAAAGTTCAGATTTCATCGAAGTCCCAATGGAGCAGTTAGTAGATCGAAGCTACAAATCTCTTCGTGCCCCGAAGTCGTCTTAGAGCGAGTTAAAAAAGGAAAAAAAAATAATAAACAAGATTGAGGAAAAATGAATTGAAGCTACGGGTCGCGCTTCGCGGAAGTAGTGGCAGAATGGATCAAAACAGTATGTGGAGTTTGAAGATATGCGGGGAAGACCAAGACCAGTAAGTCAAGGCTCGGCCAAGACCGGGCAAAATTGGTTCTTCAATTATCTTTGCTCTATTCTCGTTACACGATAATGAGCAAAGAGGGGCAGCTATAATAACCAAATTTGCCCGGCCCATTAAAATCCAGTACAAATCCAACAATAATACAATGTCCAAAACAAATCACAAAAATAGCCCAAAACCCACCGAATTAATCCAAACCAGGGGTCCATTAAAAAACCAACAAAAAAAATCTGTCAAACAGCCCATTTTAACCATGTTTTTTACAAACCCAAAATTAAGCCCAAAAATAATAAAAAACAGTCCATTTGAATGTCCAATTACAAAACCAAAACCAAATGTTAAAGTCCAGTCTTTTTACAGACTAATTTCAAACCCAAGTCAGGAATTACAAAAACCCAATTACAAGCCCATTTACACGGCCCAAATGACCCAAAGCCTAGCCCAATACCCTAAGACCAATAACCTAATATGGGAAAAAGAAGAAAACCCTAGAGTTCCCTTTCCAGCGCCGCCGCGCGTCACCTACACACGCGTCACTCCAACTGCCCACCGCGTCCTCCACACGCGCGCCTCGCATCGTTTCGGCTTCCCACGAGTGTCGTTCCCCGCGCCCACGCCTCCTGTCGATTGAAGCTTCCCCAGACGCCTCGGCCTCCCTCGTCCATGCGCTTCGCCCATACCCTGTGACAAACGGAGACGCGAAGAAACAGAGAAGCATGGGGAAACAATAGAATAAGGAAAGACGTTGTACCTTTCGGCTATAAGGCCATTGTAAATCGATGTAAAAAGGGTTTTTTTTCGGTTTGGACGAGGACAGAGAAATCGAAAGCAAGATAAAATCTTTAAAGGTTGATTTCAGTTTATCGTCATTTTTACGGTTGCTTTTATCTTATTTTATTTTTTCGAAAACCTTTACAAACGAACATCAAAAACAAAAAATAAAAAGGTTTCAAAAGAGGATCGTCGGCCTCTTTATTTTCTGTGCGTAAATACCGTTGATTTTCCATTTTCATTTTAAGTCTTTCTTTTTACAAACAAGAATAACAAAAGGGGAAGGACTCACCTGAATCGGGCTTCGAACAGGGTTGAAAACCCACCGTCAGGCGTCGTTGGCCTCCAAAAGTAGTGGTGGTGCGACGATCGGCCTGCGAAACTCGATCGTCGGGCATGAGAGAAGAGGGGCAGAGAGGGTTTGTAAATGGTGACTGTTGAGTTAGGAAAATATTAGGGTTAGAACCTGTTTTGTTTTTTTTTTTCTTAGCAAAAGGTTTGTTTTCTTTTAACATAAAACAAAATGGCGCCGTTTCGGGGGGGTAGATCCGCGCGTCGACCCGCTCGTGACCCGGATCCGCGCCTCTCCATTTTAAAAGGATTATTTACGCAATCAATCCCTATGCTTTCCGATTCTTTCGCAATTTAATCCTATTAAACGCAACGTTTTGGGTTAACTGAGATTGTCTGTTTAGATCCCTGTTTATTTGTGTGCGTTTTGATTTAGTCCTTAATCTAGCTTAAATTATCCTATCTATTTATAAGTGGCCTGGTAATTTTATTTTTAATCCAACTAGGTATTTTATTTATTTATTCGTCGTATAAGTGTTTGATTTTAAGATTTCTCAATTCTTGGTTTTAATTAATTGCATGAGTTTTAGCTTAAATACTTTGTACACTATTGTTTTATATATATATATATGTGCATAATTATATGTATCTTCTTTAAAATTTATTTATATGTATAGATATAATTTAAATTTGTTTATATAGTTTATTTATTCTTAAACCCACATTTCATTATATATTTTTGTTACTTCGGAAACCTTCATGCACTATTATTTTCTATGTAAATTATTTATATTAGGTTTTCACTTCATATATTATTCATGTAGATTAATATGTTATTTTGTATATTATTTATTTTAATTTCCCTTGTATAATATTCATTTTTAAACTATTTATATTATTATTTTATTTATCTTCGTTAAAAGACTTGCCATATTCTATTTTAATTAGCTATATTTTTGGCTCTTGTGTCTTGGTTGGTAATATAGAATTAATGATAATTACTTTTCATATGTTTTGAATTGTGTTCAGTATCCTTGACATCTACTTGTACAAAGGTTATATTCACATATTATTATTTCAGACTACTCGACCTCGCCCTTTTATTATTGAATATTGGTTCAAAAAATGTATTTGGAAATAATTTTAAGATTAAGTATTTTATATTTTTCAAAAAATAAGGCAGTATTTGTGTGTTTAGAAGATCGAAAGATCGCATCCTAACGTGCTGGGTGTTGACTTTTCGTTCGACTAAATATTCAAATACCCTTCTTCGCATGATTTGAAGATCAAAGACGATCTCGATGTTATAGTACAAAAGGCGTCATATCCTAACGTGCTGGGTATGATACTCTTGTTCCTTTGAAACGAGTGGATCTTGAAATTCAATTCGGATTTAACAACTTTTTCAGCCTTGAACATTTTCAACATTAGGACAACGTTAATCGATTTGGTACCGATTTTGGGCGTTGCAGGGGTGCTAATCCTTCCTTGCACGTAACCGACTCCCAAACCCGTTTTCTCAAATTTCGTGGACCAAAATTATTTTAATAAATCAAAATGCTTTATTAAAATAACCCATCCCAAGGTGACCCGATCACACCTCAAATAAAAGATCGGTGGCGACTCCCTATTTTTAAAGTCGATTCCCCTTTTTTCAAAAAAAATGGTTACGACAATGACAATAAACATATAATTTATATATTTTATGATAAATTTATATATTTACTACATCAACATATAAAAGAATAAAATTTATTTATTGCTATATAATAATAACATTGATAATTTACTTATTTGAATACCCAAAACTCTTATTTTCACACCCATATGAAAGATAAAGGGGTAAAAATACTACCCACTGTAGTTGCTTTTTGTTTACTGGTGTTTGACACTCCAATCCAAAGCTTCCTCACCAATGCGTTGAAAGATCTTTTGCTGGTCAAATTTATTGTCATCCCAATGGGCATATGTGATACGATTACACCAAATGCCTCATTGGAAATAACTGGGTATCCAAAGTAGCCCTTAATATACTTTTCTCTTGTAAATTATTATTTGGTTGTATGGTTGTTCTTAACTAAATTTTATCCTCCTTACTACTGGTTGATGGTGTTTTTATACCATCATGCAGCTCAAAAGAATTATGTCTTTTTGTGTTGTTCTTCGATTTCATTGTTTTTTGGATTTTGTTCTATAAAAATGAGGGTAGGTTTAAATGAGGGTATTGATTTAGAGAAGGGTTTGAACTAGTTGACTCAAGATTTAGTACAGACTGATTGAATGAGGCGATTGAACTAGTTGAATCAGATTTTTAATATTTTTGATATGTGCGTTATTTTCTTTTAACACGATCAAAAACTTCAAATACCAAATTGATAAAAAATTTAAATACTAAAATAATAATTGAGTGCAATTCTAGGAGTAGGTAGTGCATTAATAATAGCAACTAATACAATAAATATATCTTGCGTATACAACACCATAGGTCACCCAACTATGGGTTTGTTTCTTTTTTGGTCATTCAACTATGAATTTTTTTTTTTAAATTGGTCACCCAATTAATCAAGATTTTTTTTTTCATTTTCCGTTAATTGATGTTAAATATCTAACAAGAGGGTGACGTGGCAGTTAAAAAATCGGGTACTAACAAATTTAGCTCCCAACTTATCTATTTAGTCATACTTTTAAAAAATTAACCCTCAAAATTTTTAAATGGTAGAGAGGGAGACGGGAAAGGGAAAGGTTTTTTATTTAATATTAATATAATTATTTTATTTAATATTAATATAAATTTATTACTATTATTTTAAAAATATTTATGTATTTTATATATTTTTTGAATTTTTTAGAATTATGATAAAATTGAGATCATTTGTAAATTTTAAAGGTTAATTTTTTTAAAATTTTAACTAAATTAATATAATATATAAAAATTGAGGACTAAATTTTTATTATAACTATTTTTTAACGATCACGTCACCATCTCATTAAATATTTAACAGTTTTTCAAAAAAAAAAAAAGTTTTGAAAGTCCAACTTAAAAAATTCATAGTTGGATAATACAAAAGATAGAATCTAAAAAAATTCATATATGGGTGACCAAAAATTATTAAGTGACCAATGGCATAATTACACATTTATATTTAAAGATTCCAAAATAATGTTGTTCCGCATTAAAAAAAAAAGTTCTTTGGTACAGTTTGCTTCATCATAGCAGCTGACATCACCTGCTTAGCTCACACACCGTCCATTTCCTGGAATCATCCATGACATATGAATTTAACATGTGGAAATTAACTCACCGCTTAGATTTATGGAATCTTTTTTATATAATTTGTTTTATTAATTGGTAATGAAAACCAAAAATATCTCTACTATTATTTAAATATCTTACTTGTTAATAAATCAATTGAAGAATTATCAAATGGTTAAAACTTTAAAACAAAAATCATATATTTTAAAAAAAATTACTCTCTTAATAATTTAGACTTACGTGCACAAAGTTTTAAGACCTTAACCTTGTGAACGCAACCAAAATTTAATTAACAAAATCTAATGAAATATTCCCAACTTGCATCTAATGCTCTTGACATAAAGTTGATATAATTAATTTGAAAATTTTTCCTTCCTTTTATTCAATTATAAAATTTTATTTTTCATTGCGTAAGTTTAAGTTTATTGCTCCAGGTGCGACCTAAGTTCAAGTTATACTAGTCGCATTATTGTTAGAACTTTATCCAAAAAGAAAAAAAAAACATTCTATATATTTTAAATTTTCAGTTTAAATTTTTAATAGGTTATCACTATATATTTTTTATATGAAATGTTATTTGATATCTTGACCATTGAGTTTTTTAACTCCATAAATAAAATTAAGAAATCGTAATGTATCTCATTTATTTAATTTTAATATTTTAAATATAAATTAAAGGCATGCTAATAGCATATTACTCAAATATAATTATAAATGAATATATTTTAATTTTAAATCATTTGGTTGAGAATAAAAAAAAAAAGTTAACAAAATCTTTAAAATGTAAAATAAATATGCGGAAATATTCCTTAATATTATTTTAACCAATCAAATAATATAGTCTGCACAATGATTTCATGTACTGTCCGTAAAGTATAAAACCTCGACTTAACAAAATAATCGAAAATTTTAGAGAGAAGATGATGATAAAGTTTAAAGCGGGAACGTGGTGTTAATAATCGCAGAGTAGGCAGGAGGGAGTAGGGGCCAAGGTTTTTTGTCTTGGGATGATATGTTACTGTGAATGTGGTCCACTGCAATGTGTATTCATGGACCACCTTCCGACCATTTTAATCTTTTAATCAACTTAATAACCTTGTTTTCAAATTTGATCTCATCACTTCAATTTTTTTTTATTTTTTTCCATTATGTAGTGCAAAAACAGCAGGCGACAATCAAATCCAAACATGTACCCTTTGTCGATAAAAAGAAAATAAGATGTAATCACCAGAAGGACATGTTGTAAAAGAGGCCATTTGTTGGAAATCAACCCACTAGAAATTAAAAAATATATTTTAGCAGTGGGAAAATGTTGAAAATGCTATTTCAGCATGTGAATCAAATGGTATATATGTATATATATATTGACAATAAATGGTGTATATGTATTTATTGAGCATGAAGAAGGACCAACAGTCAGGCAACGCGTTGGGATGACTTCTTACCTTCTTATCATTGTTTTTCACCTTTTTTTTATACAACCAAACATTTAAGTTATATTATCGTCATCAAATTTACTAAAAGTGTTAGGATAGAATTATTGCACTCTTTAAAAAAATTCAATTTTAAATCTTAAAGTTGATATTATTTGGACTATGAAAGAATTCAATTTTGAATATTAAATTTTAAAATTTTTTAATATTTATTTGTGTGAATAAATAATGCCATGTCCTTAAAGTATATACGGATTATTATGTGAGTTGTGAAGCCAATATTATAGTTAATTTTTCTGGTAAAAATGTGATTAATGATTGAATTTAAGTAGAATATTGAATAGATTTGATGAGTGATTATGTAAAAGAAAATAATATAAAGATATTTGGAGCTAATAATGGATAACGACTTGTAGCACCCAATATGTAGTTTCCAGCTGTAGTTATGGTCAAAAGTATTGGGGTTCACACAGTTTCATCTGTAATTAACACTATAACACAAGTGAGGATGTGTAATTTTATCAAGACAGGAGCTATGCATGAAAGCAAATCCTAGGCCTAGGGTTTTATATATTTGCTTAAATTTATTTGCATATATTCCACTCTAAATTCTTTCATATCAATCAAAACGACAAATAATATTAATATTGGAATTTTAATTTCTGAAAATATGATTTAAAGCTTGTATCAATAATTCTATATAGAGAGATTATAATTCCATGCTGCATTAGGTTATTCTGTTTGCTTGCTCCTTGACCTTGAACAAGTCATGTAGTATTGGATCATAGCTAGAGCTTGATGAGAAATAAATAGAAAAGCAACATAAAGTCATTTTTTATTAGGTCAATCTTTATTTTGAGCAGAATGTGTTTGATGGATATATTCTCACTATGCAAACATTTATTGTTGGAGTAGCAAAATAATGAACAATTGCAGCATTGTCGTCAGAATTGCTTGTGTGATTAAACAGAAACAGGCGTTGTTGGCTCCCACTCATATCTATATAACTCCATGCAATGTAAGTTGGTTCTTTAACTATACACCAAAAATCTAATAGCATCCAATATTCCGAATAAGGTAGGCAGGAAAATGGAGGCAAAGGAGGGATATATTCATATAGAGAAAGAAAAATGATGAGTGAATATATGCAGGTACCAAGTTCTATTAGATACGCTGCTAAGGGCACTGGCATACTGCCAAAAAGAATAAACGCATGCATGTGAACTTGAAAAAGAAGTAGAAAACAGACAAAAACGAGTCGTGATTCACGAGGGATATAACATCATCAATTTTGTATCCAGGAAATAGTTTGATACTTTTTCTAGTTTGAAGCCCCACATGGGTGGACAAGAGGGATCGACCAGGATTTACTTTACTCGGCTTGAAATTTCCCCCTTACTGAATTCACATATATTTTCATTTCCTCATCTGACTCTTTTGAAGTCTCCCCGTTCACTCTTTCAACAGTCATTATATCCTCAAAGTAACTCCAACAAGGGGCCCAGTTCCTCCATATATGAAGTTAATAATTCTAGGGTACATCTTTACTAGTATATATGATAACTATGGGGCTCAAAGTCCATATTACTAGTCTAAACGCATTTAATTGTCAAAACAGGGTCATGCGCCATATAAATGACACCTCATAGCTTAGTGTTTGGTGCTATTCGAGTACTTGAAGAGAAGAAAAGAGAAGAGAAGCTGAAAGGAAGATGGTGAGGGCTCCTTTCTATGACAAAAATGGAATGAAGAAAGGTGCATGGAGTCCGGAAGAAGATCATAAACTACGTTCTTATATAGAAAAATACGGTCTTTGGAACTGGCGTGAACTACCCAAGTATGCTGGTAAATATATACTTTTCTGCTTCATTACTCAAATATCTACAATGCACTCCCATCCCCATGATTTTATGGAGAAAGCTATGGAGTTTTAACCTAATCTTTTCTAGATTTCATTCATATTAACTTGTTTTCAACTGCAATTATCAAATGAAAGGTTAATGGGTGGATTTTGGAGATTGTTTTTTTCCCTCAATTTTCTTTTCCTTTTTTTTTCCTTCTTTTTTTTGGTTTTAATTTGTTTCTTGTCTTTTGACTAAAATTGCATCGATTTGTTTTCGCCAAATTTGCAAATTTATTTGGCTGGCTAATGTGTTCGGTTTTAATTTGTTCATAATATCATCTAATTTGGCTAAATATTCATCAGGTCTTGAAAGGTGCGGAAAGAGTTGCAGATTAAGGTGGATGAATTACCTGCGGCCTGATGTAAAGCATGGAAACTACACTGAAGAAGAAGATGCTTTGATCATGAAATTACACCAAGAATACGGAAATAGGTTAGATCCAGTTTTAGCATCTAGCTGGTTCTGCTAACTTAGATACAATCTTTTATCAAGGGAGAGAGAATCTTATCCCTATCCACCTCATATGTTAAAAACAAAGAAACGAAGAAAATTTATCAACTAAGACCCTAAGTGATTTAGAATTCAAAATTATAGCTATAGTTTGTGTTAATTGATGGATAAACTAGATTACTATAATTCTAAAATCATTTAATCTTTTAAGATTTAATAAATTATAGCCACAAACTTATTTTAATCTTTAAAATCTTTGTTAACAATTTTCATATAACTGACTTAAAAACCACAATCTTATTTTAAAGTTCAAGAGAATAATTGTTAAATTTAAAGGTTAATTTAGATAAAAAAATTTAAATCCAAATATCTAAACAATTGCTTAACTTCAACGTCAATACGAAAAGAATTATTAAATTTAGGGATAAATTTAAACCCAAAAAATTTCAAGTACCTATGCGAAATTTGATTTAACAAAGGTGATATTTTTTTTCCTAAAGAATAATTTAGTGGAGCCTTACGCAAGCATGTAATCGTTATATTGCTGGTATAAGAAAATTAACTAAGCATGAATATGTACAGATGGTCGATGATCGCTGCACGTTTGCCAGGAAGAACAGATAATGAAATAAAAAACCATTGGCACACTCGTCTGAAGACTCGTGCGAAGCGAAATCAAACATCATCTACAGATTCCCAAAGTGAGTCCGCTCATAGTTGGGAAGGTGAGGATGAAAGTATGGTTATTGATACTCCCCCCAACATGATATTAGAGAGTTCACGCTTGTCTCCAACAACATCATCCACCACTGAATTCTCCTCCTTCAGCCCTCCCCCAATCGACAGTGGATATACATCCAACTTAAATCTCAGTGGCGGTGCTGTAGAACCTCCTTCTTCTTCTTCTACAGAAATTTATGAAGATCAAAGAGGCGGAGGAGATTTCTGGAGTGAACCCTTTGTAGCAGACAATGTCTACAACCAAGATGGTTATCCATCATCATCCTTGGGTAGGGGTGGGTTTGAGATGCCCTTGCCTTACGATCACTTTTATGATGATGATTCCCCGGATTTGCTTTTATATCAAATGATGCAAGGATGGGTATAATTTTCGGCTTAGACTTAGTTTTATGGTATGCCACCATCAACTGCATTGTAAGTTAAATGAATAACTAAATTAATAACTAAATTATGTTAGCAATTAAGGTTAACACTCATGCTTCTTCCATGTAATAATCATAAAATGAACTGAGATAGTGGATTCATCATGCTGTTTTTCATGTGAGTTACCAGTTTTTAGGTTCAACAATTATAAAACTAATTACGACGACTCTTTTATTATTATTTTCAATTAATTTATTAATTTTAAGGTACATCCATGGGTGAAAAAAAATTAATATAAATAATATATTATAAAAATAATATTTTAAATTTAATTGAGCCACAAGTCAACTAGATATAATTTATCAAATATTGAAACAGAGACTACAATTGTCTGCTTCTAACTGAAACCAAGTTGCTCTAGGGTTAATTTAGCATTACTTTTTAAATACTTTTGAGAAGCGCTTTTAAAAAGTAATTTTGAAAAGTACTTTTGAAGAGCTTGTTTAAGATTAGGGTCTATTTTTTATATGTAAAAAGTTTTACGGAAAATATTTTCTGCATTTTCCTGTGTTTGTTTCACATATAAAATAGTTTGGTCAACAGAAAATGACTTACAGGTCAATAAAAAATACGCCCTTTTTTCAATAAAATGACTTACAGGTCAACAAAAAATAAGCTCTCTTTTTTCAGTAAAATGACTTACCCTTTGCAAAGCGTAAATCATTTTCCGAAAAAGAACTTCTCATGCCCTACCTTTGAGTGTGTTTTGAACTATTGATTTATGTAATTGGAAGGAACCAATTAGGTTTACGACGAAACCTAAAAATCGATCACTGATCCAATTTGAGTACCTCTACAGGATAGACCTCAACAGAAAATTGAAGAGTAACGGTAGCAAGTGATTGAGTTCAGTAGTTCCTCATATAAAATTATTAACTCTAGAGATATAGTAATATGGAGAAGACAAAATTGTTTCAAGCACCGATAGAACCAGAAGCGCCCCTTGTTCCAAAGAGAAGAGGACGAGTTATTCACATTTCATTTGATGGTCAGAGGCGAATTGAAAGCTAAGCAGTGGTAATTCTAAAGATTCCCCGGGGGAAAATAGAGATGTCTCCTACATTATCCATAATATGTGGAAGTATCGACGTAATTTCATAGAGTCATTCGGTCTGAATGCTACATGAAGAACATAAGCCAGATGACGGAACGAGAAGACCTAGGATGTAGAAGATCATAACATAATTGGTTCGATAGATTTGGATTCCTATATATCCATTCAAGTGGTACCTCATTGTACAATATATATAAGAATTATATGAATCTATCTGTATAGATATCATCATCTACATCTAGAAAGCCGTATGCTTTGGAAGAAGCTTGTACAGTTTAGGAAGGGGTTTTGATTGATTGATCAAAAAGAAGAATCTACTTCAACCGATATGCCCTTAGGCACGGCACATAACATAGAAATCACACTTGGAAGGGGTGGACAATTAGCTAGAGCAGCGGGTGCTGTTGCGAAATTGATTGCAAACGAGGGGAAATTGGCCACATTAAAATTACCTTCTGGGGAGGTCCGTTTGATATCCAAAAGCGCTTTGTGATGAGGATGTGTGGGAATGTTAGGGTGAACCAAAAAAGTTTGGGTAGAGCCGGATTTAAATGTTGGCTAGGTAAGCGTCTTATAGTAAGAGGAGTAGTTATGAACCTTGTAGACCATCCCCATGGGGGGTGGTGAAGGGAAAGCTCCAATTGGTAGGAAAAAAACCCACAACCCCTTGGGGTTATCCTGCACTTAGAAGAAGAAGTAGAAAAAGGAATAAATATAATGGTAATTTGATTCTTCATCGACGGAGTAAATAGGAGAGATTATTTCTTTCTTCGTCTTTACAAAAACAAAAACAAAAAATATTTTTAAAGTAAAAAAAATGGCGCGCTCAGTAAAAAAAAAATCCTTTTGTAGCAAATCAATTATTAAAAAAAATCGAAAAGCTTAATACAAAAGCTGAAAAAGAAAAAATATTAACTTGGTCCAGAGCATCTACCATTATACCCACAATGATCGGCCATACTATCGCTATCTATAATAGAAAAGAACATTTACCGATAACGGATCGTATGGTAGGACATAAATTGGGAGAATTCGCACCTATTATAAATTTTCGCGGACACGCAAAAAATGATAATAATTTTATATAAAAATTAACTTAAATCAAGCTTAATATTATTATATTGATAATGACTTTTATTTTTATTTTTTATCTTTTAAAATATTTAAAATATTAATATAAAATATTATATTTTTCAATATTATTAAACATACATATTTAATTATTTATATTTAGTCATATAATAAATTATTAATATAATTTATTATTTTAATAAATTATTTAATATTTCAATTTTAATTTAATAATAAATTTTAAATATAATAATTTTAAATAATATTCTTCACATATTATTGAAAATATTGAATATTAATATTTTAATAATAAATATTTATTACAATTATAAATATATTAATAATAAATATTTTGTAGTATAAAGGTTAAAATATGTCATGAGTCTATGTACTCTTCACAAATTTGCAATTTAGTCTTTGTATTCTTATTTTCAAGAATATAGTCCTCCACTTTTCAAATTTGAAAATCAAGTTCAATTATTGACATTGTTATCTTTTTTTGTCAATTTTGTTAATGTCACATTTTTTAATTAAAAAAACTCACTTGATAGTCATGTAACTAAAAATAACATTGTAATGAAATTGAATTTAACAAAATATTTTTAATATATGCAAAGCCAATGTAAAATATAAATTTATATATATATATATATATATATATATATATATATATATATATATATATATATATATATAAGATAAGCTCAATTAAACAATGAAATATATAAAAAATCTCGAATGTATGTTTGTTTCATTGAAAATAACTTTTATGAAATATTTTTAAGAAATCTGTCAAATAATATAAAATATTTTACATAGATTCATTCAAACACCAGAAAATATTAACTTTTTTAGGAAAGTAAGTCATTTTCCAGAAGTCATTTTCAGTGAAACAAACAGACTCTTAGTGTTTAGTATTGTTGTCAAAAAGTGTTTTTGAGAATAAAATCTCCATTTTAGACATGGTGTTATAAAGTAACAAAAAGCATTTAAATAATGTTCAAATTAGTTAATATTATGATATTTTAATAAGAATAAATAAAACAATTTATTACAATTTGTTGTTAATATTTTAATATAAGAAAAATAAAATTTAAATATTTTTAAGCAATTAACTAGAGAAGAGGTATTGGAGGGGTGAAAATATAATTAAGTTGTCAAAAGTGTTTTTGGGAGAAAAAAGTTAAAAAAATTTCCTTCTCCATTTGAAGAAAAGTGCTTTTGAAAAACCAAAATTTTCCTTCAAAAGTTGCTTGTTTAGCATTCCTTTTGCTTCAAAAGTGGTTTTCATATCAAAAGTGATTCTAAAAAGCACTACTAAACACAACCTTATTCTTTCTTCGAAATTCTTTAATTGTAGTTTTTATATATTCTCCACATTTTCCCGACACATCCATCATGCAGCTCTACTTTGTTGGTTAAAGATCGCCACGACAGAGGCACGGTACAACCCAAGTCAGTCAAAGGCGACTTGTCTACCTCTGACATTGCGCTATATTCATGCCATTCTAGCACACACACTGACCGGTTGAAGGGAGAGTACGAGGGTTGTTGGTACGTATGACACTTATTTCTTTTGGAGTATGACGATGCGATGCCCCATTGATGTTACCTATGTCGTGGCCTTCTCTTGTCGCCACCAGTCCGACCAAAGTAGGAAGGGTCCTTTCTGTTTGGCCCTTACGTGACTTGACTAGTAAGATATTTTGGACTGCTTGACACCCCGGAGCAGACTTCCTCATTCACTTTGATTGAATAGATGATCCCGTAGGGATTATCGATTATTAGTCATATAAGGATGATCTAGTGTCAGCTTGGAGTGGCTCCCCATCGACATACTTTATTCCATCTAGATCCTCAGGACGAGCATGAGGAGTTCCCAAATGATGACCTCTGTAACACCTTGAAACCCGACCTAAAAGTTCCAACCAAATCTCGAAGGTCACTTTGACCACCGAAGTGATCCTAAAACAATTTACAAAATAATTTATTAAAACTCAATCAAAATACACTTTGCTTAATTTGAGCTAAACCGTTTAACAATTTATACATTGATTTTGTAATCGAATCGGATTTATTAATTTTAAACACTGACGTAATGAAAGTTATTTGCAGTGAAAAATATTGTATTTTACGTTTAAATGCAAAACATAAACTTGTACTAAGTATTTGAACAATTACATTGTAACAAAGTAAAGCCAATGCTTTCAGTAATCAAAAACCACGTACGAAAATGTTATACCAAAATTTAACCTGAAAACCACGTACAAAACTTCAAATCAAATTATCTAAAAAATCCTCATACCACAGTGCACTTAGAATTATTTGCAAAAATAAAAGTGCATAATTTTAATAATTTATAACAAAATTTATTAAAAATCAAACCAATCAAAGAAACTCCAAAACCTCCACTTTGCTGAATTTGAGACTTCGCTACGTGAATTACCTGAAAGACAAAACCTATGGGGGTGAGCTACACAAGCTCAATGTGAGTCCAAAACAAAAGTAAATGGCAAATGACGAAGAACTAAACAAAGATACAGACAACATACGAAAATCTCGAACTAACAGTCAGATATATGACAAATTTCCATTAACATACAAAACACGAATATAATATTCCAAACACATATGTTACTTAATCACATCAGATTATACAAATCATTTCACAAATATCCCAACGTTCACACAAACAAACATATACTTTTATGCGAAATGAATGCAACAAGTAAAAATCCCACCCAACCAGCCAAAACATCACTCCGACCACCATGCACACCACAATTGGGCTATGGTAGGCCCATCCATCCTGCACACCACAAAATGCTATGGTAGGCCCATCCACCCTACACACCATGATAGTGGATCTAAACCACTCAAATTGAAATATGCAGATGAGCTAACATATATATATTCCGGACGTACCGTTATCAGATTAATTTGAAGTTTGACTGTCAAAACAGACTTCCTTCTCTTCAGAACCAAAACCCCAAATTTTTATACAAATGCAAAAATGCACACAATATGAAAACATACATACAGAAACAGGAACACATATCGTGAAACACCCCACACCCTGCCCACGAGCCTAAACCGGATCTGGTATGTTCCTTGAGTAAATCGGTTTTCAAATTCTTTGTTACTTAGAGAAAAATTTGTAAAATTTAGAAAAAATTATTGGTTTGGGTTGGGCTTAGGTTGGAAACCCATTTAATCATTTTTTTTTAAATCCAATTTAACTAGGGTGACAAAATAATTTTAGGGTTTATTTTTAAGGAAATAAATTTTTACTTAACTTTAAAACAACATAGTTCGTACCATAATAATTAAACGTAAAGTAAAAGTATAGAAATCCTCTTGGGCCTTAGGGCCTTATTACATCAAATAACCCAAAAATAAAATTAAAAGTACTTAGAAAATGTGAAGTCCAAATTCTAAATAAATTCTTCAAGTGATGCATGGCCACCTTTAGCTCATGACCCGGTCCATTATTGCTCATCACCTGAAAAATAATTCCCCAACGGGGTGAGTCAACAGACTCAATGTGCACACAGTACTAATATTCAATAAATCAGGCATACAAGTTCAAATCAATTCATATTCATATGCAATACATGATGATGCACCCCAAACCCAATCCTAATGGTCCATCCGCTACACACCACCGTGCACGCCGGTCACACACCGTGGGACTACTAAGTCAACCCTCCATCCGCTACACACCATCGAAGGCGATCATTTGCGATCGGCGTGCTCATCGCCCATATACGTTGTGTCATTAGACACTATATTCAAATAATGTAACCGAAGTTACCAATTTCAGATAATGTAACCGAAGTTACCATATTCAAATAATGTGACCGTAGTCACCATATTTCGTTGGTGAGACTAAAGTCAACACCTTCGTTGGTGAGACTGAAGTCAACACCTACTCTTCCCCTTTCACAAATATCCCATATGCCCCAAATATTTATACATATCTTATTTCTCATTCATATTACATATTCAAAATATATATATATATAACATATTCAGTAATCCTATCGGAAGTAGAAACGTGCACAGGTACTTTTACCACATTTGTGGCACTTAGCCACATTCTTATTCGCATGCACATTTATATATATATAAAAATAATTGCCGTAATATATTGAGAGTTAGTGTGGGTACACACCTGATTCGCTTAAGGTTTCCAATCCAAATCCCGAAAAGCTTGATCTAATGCCTTAGATCTTAATTCTCTACATTCAATCATTTAATACTTAGTAAAGAGCCATTCGACTATAAATCCAAATCCTAGTAGGATTAGTATACTTAAAACTTACCTTGAAACTCTCAAATTCTGAAATCCTTGTATCCCTCTGTCGAAATCCCTATAACTACATGTTAGATCAATTTCTAACATTTATTCACAACAAATAACCCTTAGCCGAATGTTAAACATAACTTACCTTAGATTCTTAAATCTCGAAATTCACCGAATAACTAGGAAACACGCGGCCTATGGTGTACCTTCGGGAAAAGAACTTCTCCTTCCTTGTAGTCGACACTTAGTAAATCCCGAAAGATCTCTTCAAGGTTTCGACAACCATGAACATTAATGGAATTAGCCCTAGATTTCGATAAGTCTAAAGTATAAAAGAATGGAAACCAAACTTGGATCTTACCCTTATTTGAAGAAATCGATTGCACCTTCACTTCAACCTTCGGCTATGGCCTTGATCTTAGCAAGCTTTCGGCTTTTGGAATATTGAGAGGAGAAGAATGAAGAAGAAAAGAATAGGGGTTGCAGAGAAAATTCGCGAGAGGTTATCAAGGAAGAGTAAATAATCTTTGAATGGCCTCTCTTTTCCTTTTATAGCCAAATTTACTAGGCTAGAGTCCCTTACTTAGCCACCACTCTTCTATTTTGATAACTTTATCCTTTAATTATCATAAATAAAAGAGTTTAATCCAACATTTATCTCTTCAAAATAATCCAATTTAAAAATCCTTTATTTATCACATTTTTAATCGAATATTTATGAAAATAAAACACCTCCTTTCTAGAAGCATGTGCCGTCCACCTCAGTCTTCTGGAAGCAAAAATAAAACCTCCCTTATTTGCTTCCCAAGTGACTCGAACCAGTGCCCATTCCTCTTGCATATGACGCCATTTCCATAGGCCCTAAGTGACATCTTCAGGCCACTTTTCCAAGCCTGTTTGTGTGTCAAATTTCACCAACTTTTTCTTTTAAGGCCATCTTGCCTTAATTTCCTATTTTAAACTTTAAAACTTGACATTTCTAAGTCATTTCTAAGTTTCCTAAAATTTTCGATCGGCTCTGTAAACTTGCCATTTTCTTACATTTCCAAGTTTCTAGAAATGTTCACTTTCCATTTTTGAATCATTTCCTTACATTTCCTAGTTTCCATAAATGTTCACTTTTCTCTTTATTCCTTTACATTTTCAGGACATTTCCCTACATTTCCAAGACAAGACATTTCCTTACATTTCCTTGCATTTCCTTACATTTCCATACATTTCCTTACATTTCCTTACATTTCCATACATTTCCTTACATTTCCTTACATTTCCTTACATTTCCCTACATTGCCTTACATTTCCATACATTTCTACACATTTCCACACATTTCCATACACTTCCATACATTTCCATACATTTGCATACATTTGCATACATTTCCTTATTTTTAGAATTCACATAACACATTCATAATTCATAAAACATGCCATTTTACCACATGGTTCCTTGTGTCATGCTTCACACGGAGTTTCTTTTAAAGCCTCATTTACCTAGCTCCCCTTTTTACTTAAAAACCAATAATTTTCCAAAGCTTTCTTCTTCCATCCTAAAATTCTAAAAAACCCTTAATACACTTCTAACACTGCCAAAACCTACTAACTCATGAACTATGCAAAACGCATAATCCCTAATCTAGGATGTTACAGTTCTACCCTCCTTAAAAATAATTTCGTCCTCGAAATTACTTACTAACAGTCGTACCATCCTTCTCACCGCACTATGCTTACGCTGCGCACTCTGATCTTAATAGAATCATCATACTTTCTAGGCACAATCACTAAGTTCACGTCCCCTAGAACTTATTTCTAATGTCGCGATTTAATCTGATTTAAGAGAATTTTATGAATTTGTCTTTATTCCACCGATTACCCGCGAAGAAGTTTTATGGAAAGAATTTTAGGAGTGGTTCTTTCGTATTCATACATGCACACAGTCTTTACATTCATACATCCATCAATCAATTATGAACTTTCGTTCATTCAGAGAAATGTTGTAGTTTTCATTGTTGTTGTTTTTCCACTACCCAGGGGTATTTTCGTAATTTTGTCCTACAGGGGTATTTTCGTAATTTGTCAAAATAAGGTTCCTTAGTGATTTTGTCAATAAGGGTATTTTGATAATTTTGAAATCCTGGGCCTTTTCGGTAATTTTGAAATTCCAGGGTATTTTGGTTTTTTTTTTTTTACAAAACCAGGGTAAATTTGTAAAGTTTAATAATTGAGGGTATATTCAAAATTTGCAAAACTTTGAGGTTCTTTTTTGAGCATTTGTTTTTCAAGTCGGTGATGTCATAAAAAATTTTAAAAATCGGGTCATTTTGGTAATTTTGTAAGTTAGGGCAATTTTGTAATTTTCCAAAATCAAGGTATTTTTGATATTTTGCAAATTAGAGTTTTTGAACATTTTATAAAGTAATGAAATCTTGATAAGAACTGTGGGTATTTTGGGAATTTCATAAACCAAGGGTATTTTTGTAATTTACCACTAGGGGTATTTTTGTAATTTCATAAATCAAAAATTTTTCGAAAAATTTTGTAAAAATAGTTCTCACAAATTGAAAAGGTAATTTTAAGAGTTTTAAAACTAGGGTTTTTATAAAAACACACTGACTAGTTCCCTTTCGGGTTTTAGTTATTGTGTTTGCTTTATGTCCGAGGCCCCCTTGGTCGGGGTGAACCAAAGCTACGCCAGTGCAGGATTCTGCGAAGAGGAGGTGAGTCACTAGGATTGCTTAAATACCAGGCTCTTAGGATCCAATCCTAGACATGCGCATGAGGGGTTACCACACCCTAACTTAGTGACTTAGTCATAGGTTTGTTTGAGTAAGTATTAAGTCTTATGTATTTGTGTTTGAGTAGACTAGTCCTAGGGTTCAAGTTCCTATCATGTTACTCTACGTTCCATTCCTTTTTCTACCCTTCCATAACATAATATAAATCACATAATCACCCAAATGGTTAGGGTACTTACAGTGGGTGGATCATGGGTCGGAGGCGAGGTGCCATGCCAGAAAACCTGCTTATTTTCAAAAAAAATCATTTGAGCTCGCTTTGAAAACGTTTTGGGCCTTAGCCCACAGGCCGAGAGTTTTAAAATAGGGCTCTGATACCAAGCTGAATCACCCCACACCCGGCCCACGAGCCTAAACAGGATCTGGTATGTTCCTTGAGTAAACCGGTTTTCAAATTCTTTGTTACTTAGAGAAAAATTTGTAAAATTTAGAAAAAATTATTGGTTTGGGTTGGGCTTAGGTTGGAAACCCATTTAATCAATTTTTTTTAAATCCAATTTAACTAGGGTGACAAAATAATTTTAGGGTTTATTTTTAAGGAAATAAATTTTTACTTAACTTTAAAACAACATAGTTCGTAACATAATAATTAAACGTAAAGTAAAAGTATAGAAATCCTCTTGGGCCTTAGGGCCTTATTACATCAAATAACCCAAAAATAAAATTAAAAGTACTTAGAAAATGTGAAGTCCAAATTCTAAATAAATTCTTCAAGTGATGCATGGCCACCTTTAGCTCATGACCCGGTCCATTATTGCTCATCACGAAAAATAATTCCCCAACGGGGTGAGTCAACAGACTCAATGTGCACACAGTACTAATATTCAATAAATCAGGCATACAAGTTCAAATCAATTCATATTCATATGCAATACATGATGATGCACCCCAAACCCAATCCTAATGGTCCATCCGTTACACACCACCCGTACCTGCCAGTCACACCGTGGGGACTACTAAGTCAACCCTCCATCCGCTACACACACACCATCGAAGCGATCATTTGCGATCGGCGTGCATCGCCATATATACGTTGTGTCATTAGACACTATATTCAAATAATGTAACCGAAGTTACCAATTTCAGATAATGTAACCGAAGTTACCATATTCAAATAATGTGACCGTAGTCACCATATTTCGTTGGTGAGACCGAAGTCAACACCTTCGTTGGTGAGACCGAAGTCAACACCTACTCTTCCCCTTTCACAAATATCCCATATGCCCCAAATATTTATACATATCTTATTTCTCATTCATATTACATATTCAAAATATATATATATATATAACATATTCGTAATCCTATCGGAAGTAGGAAACGTACCTGGGTACTTTTACCACATTTGTGGCACTTAGCCACATTCTTATTCGCATGCACATTTATATATATATAAAAATAATTGCCGTAATATATTGAGAGTTAGTGTGGGTACACACCTGATTCGCTTAAGGTTTCCAATCCAAATCCCGAAAAGCTTGATCTAATGCCTTAGATCTTAATTCTCTACATTCAATCATTTAATACTTAGTAAAGAGCCATTTATTTATAAATCCAAATCCTAGTAGGATTAGTATACTTAAAACTTACCTTGAAACTCTCAAATTCTGAAATCCTTGTATCCCTCTGTCGAAATCCCTATAACTACATGCTAGATCAATTTCTAACATTTATTCACAACAAATAACCCTTAGCCGAATGTTAAATATGACTTACCTTAGATTCTTAAATCCCGAAATTCACCGAATAACTAGGGAACACGCGGCCTATGGTGTACCTTCGGGAAAAGAACTTCTCCTTCCTTGTAGTCGACACTTAGTAAATCCCGAAAGATCTCTTCAAGGTTTCGGCAACCATGAACATTAATGGAATTAGCCCTAGATTTTGATAAGTCTAAAGTATAAAAGAATGGAAACCAAACTTGGATCTTACCTTATTTGAAGAAATCGATTGCACCTTCACTTCAACCTTCTGGCTATGGCCTTGATCTTAGCAAGCTTTCGGCTTTTGGAATATTGAGAGGAGAAGAATGAAGAAGAAAAGAATAGGGTTGCAGAGAAAATTCGTGAGAGGTTATCAAGGAAGAGTAAATAATTTGAATGGCCTCTCTTTTCCTTTTATAGCCAAATTTACTAGGCTAGAGTCCCTTACTTGGCCACCACTCTTCTATTTTGATAACTTTATCCTTTAATTATCATAAATAAAAGAGTTTAATCCAACATTTATCTCTTCAAAATAATCCAATTTAAAAATCCTTTATTTATCACATTTTTAATCGAATATTTATGAAAATAAAACACCTCCTTTCTAGAAGCATGTGCCGTCTACCTCAGTCTTCTGGAAGCAAAAATAAAACCTCCCTTATTTGCTTCCCAAGTGACTCGAACCCAGGCCCATTCCTCTTGCATATGACGCCATTTCCATAGGCCCTAAGTGACATCTTCAGGCCACTTTTCCAAGCCTGTTTGTGTGTCAAATTTCACCAACTTTTTCTTTTAAGGCCATCTTGCCTTAATTTCCTATTTTAAACTTTAAAACTTGACATTTCTAAGTCATTTCTAAGTTTCCTAAAATTTTCGATCGGCTCTGTAAACTTGCCATTTTCTTACATTTCCAAGTTTCTAGAAATGTTCACTTTCCATTTTTGAATCATTTCCTTACATTTCCTAGTTTCCATAAATGTTCACTTTCCTCTTTATTCCTTTACATTTTCAGGACATTTCCCTACATTTCCAAGACAAGACATTTCCTTACATTTCCTTGCATTTCCTTACATTTCCATACATTTCCTCACATTTCCTTACATTTCCTTACATTTCCATACATTTCCTTACATTTCCTTACATTTCCTTACATTTCCCTACATTGCCTTACATTTCCATACATTTCCACACATTTCCACACATTTCCATACACTTCCATACATTTCCATACATTTCCATACATTTCCATACATTTCCTTATTTTTAGAATTCACATAACACATTCATAATTCATAAAACATGCCATTTTACCACATGGTTCCTTGTGTCATGCTTCACACTGAGTTTCTTTTAAAGCCTCATTTACCTAGCTCCCCTTTTACTTAAAACCAATAATTTTCCAAAGCTTTCTTCTTCCATCCTAAAATTCTAAAAAACCCTTAATACACTTCTAACACTGCCAAAACCTACTAACTCATGAACTATGCAAAACGCATAATCCCTAATCTAGGATGTTACAGTTCTACCCTCCTTAAAAATAATTTCGTCCTCGAAATTACTTACTAACAATGATCGTACCATCCTTCTCACCGCACTATGCTTGCTTACGCTGCAGCTGCACTCTGATCTTAATAGAATCATCATACTTTCTAGGCACAATCACTAAGTTCACGTCCCTAGAACTTATTTCTAATGTCGCGATTTAATCTGATTTAAGAGAATTTTATGAATTTGTCTTTATTCCACCGATTACGCATGAAGAAGTTTTATGGAAAGAATTTTAGGAGTGGTTCTTTCGTATTCATACATGCACTGATCTTTACATTCATACATCCATCAATCAATTATGAACTTTCGTTCATTCAGAGAAATGTTGTAGTTTTCATTGTTGTTGTTTTTCCACTACCTGTGGTATTTTCGTAATTTTGTCCTATTGTGGTATTTTCGTAATTTGTCAAAATAAGGTTCCTTAGTGATTTTGTCAATAAGGGTATTTTGATAATTTTGAAATCCCAGGGCCTTTCGGTAATTTTGAAATTCCAGGGGTATTTCGGTAACTTTTTTTTTTTACAAACCAGGGTAAATTTGTAAAGTTTAATAATTCGGGGTATTTCAAAATTTGCAAAACTTTGAGGTTCTTTTTTGAGCATTTGTTTTTCAAGTCGGTGATGTCATAAAAAATTTTAAAAATCGAGGGTCATTTTGGTAATTTTGTAAGTTAGGGGCAATTTTGTAATTTTCCAAAATCAAGGTATTTTTGATATTTTGCAAATTAGAGTTTTTGAACATTTTATAAAGTAATGAAATCTTGATAAGAACTGTGGGTATTTTGGGAATTTCATAAACCAAGGGTATTTTTGTAATTTACCACTAGGGTATTTTTGTAATTTCATAAATCAAAAATTTTTGAAAAATTTTGTAAAAATAGTTCTCACAAATTGAAAAGGTAATTTTAAGAGTTTTAAAACTAGGGTTTTTATAAAAACATGACTAGTTCCCTTTCGGGTTTTAGTTATTGTGTTTAGCTTTATGTCCAGAGCCCTCTTGGTCGGGGTGAACCAAAGCTACGCCCCAGCAGATTCTGCGAAGAGGAGGTGAGTCACTAGGACTGCTTAAATACTGTGCTCTTAGGATCCAATCCTAGACATGCTGTGTGGGTTACCACACCCTAACTTAGTGACTTAGTCATAGGTTTGTTTGAGTAAGTATTAAGTCTTATGTATTTGTGTTTGAGTAGACTAGTCCTAGGGTTCAAGTTCCTATCATGTTATTCTACGTTCCATTCCTTTTTCTACCCTTCCATAACATAATATAAATCACATAATCACCCAAATGGTTGGGGTACTTACAGTGGATCATGGGTCGGAGGCGAGGTGCCATGCCGGAAAACACGCTTATTTTCAAAGAAAATCATTTGAGCTCGCTTTGAAAACGTTTTGGGCCTTAGCCCACGGTAGAAAGTTTTAAAGCAGGGCTCGATGCTAAATGAATCACCCACACCCGGCCCACGAGCCTGAACGGATCAGTATGTTCCTTGAGTAAACCGATTTTCAAATTCTTTGTTACTTAGAGAAAAATTTGTAAAATTTAGAAAAAATTATTGGTTTGGGTTGGGCTTAGGTTGGAAACCCATTTAATCAATTTTTTTTAAATCCAATTTAACTAGGGTGACAAAATAATTTTAGGGTTTATTTTTAAGGAAATAAATTTTTACTTAACTTTAAAACAACATAGTTCGTAACATAATAATTAAACGTAAAGTAAAAGTATAGAAATCCTCTTGGGCCTTAGGGCCTTATTACATCAAATAACCCAAAAATAAAATTAAAAGTACTTAGAAAATGTGAAGTCCAAATTCTAAATAAATTCTTCAAGTGATGCATGGCCACCTTTAGCTCACCGAGACCGGTCCATTATTGCTCATCACACGAAAAATAATTCCCCAACGGGGTGAGTCAACAGAACTCAATGTGCACACATGATACTAATATTCAATAAATCAGGCATACAAGTTCAAATCAATTCATATTCATATGCAATACATGATGATGCACCCCAAACCCAATCCTAATGGTCCATCCGCTACACACACCACCGCACTGCGCGGTCACACCGTGGGGACTACTAAGTCAACCCTCCATCCGCTACACACCATCGATCGGCGATCGCTGCGATCGACGTGCATCGCATATATATACGTTGTGTCATTAGACACTATATTCAAATAATGTAACCAAAGTTACCAATTTGAGATAATGTAACCGAAGTTACCATATTCAAATAATGTGACCGTAGTCACCATATTTCGTTAGTGAGACCAGAAGTCAACACCTTCGTTGGTGAGACCGAAGTCAACACCTACTCTTCCCCTTTCACAAATATCCCATATGCCCCAAATATTTATACATATCTTATTTCCCATTCATATTACATATTCAAAATATATATATATATATATATATATATATATATATAACATATTAAGTAATCCTATCGGAAGTAGGAAAGCGTGACTTGGGTACTTTTTTTACATTTGTGGCACTTAGCCACATTCTTATTCGCATGCACATTTATATATATATAAAAATAATTGCCAGTAATATATTGAGAGTTGTGGGTACACACCTGATTCGCTTAAGGTTTCCAATCCAAATCCGAAAAGCTTGATCTAATGCCTTAGATCTTAATTCTCTACATTCAATCATTTAATACTTAGTAAAGAGCCATAATTTATAAATCCAAATCCTAGTAGGATTAGTATACTTAAAACTTACCTTGAAACTCTCAAATTCGAAATCCTTGTATCCTCTCACGAAATCCCTATAACTACATGCTAGATCAATTTCTAACATTTATTCACAACAAATAACCCTTAGTCGAATGTTAAATATGACTTACCTTAGATTCTTAAATCCGAAATTCACCGAATAACTAGGGGAACACGCGGCCTATGGTGTACCTTCGGGAAAAGAACTTCTCCTTCCTTGTAGTCGACACTTAGTAAATCCCGAAAGATCTCTTCAAGGTTTCGGCAACCATGAACATTAATGGAATTAGCCCTAGATTTTGATAAGTCTAAAGTATAAAAGAATGGAAACCAAACTTGGATCTTACCCTTATTTGAAGAAATCGATTGCACCTTCACTTCAACCTTTGGCTATGGCCTTGATCTTAGCAAGCTTTCGGCTTTTGGAATATTGAGAGGAGAAGAATGAAGAAGAAAAGAATAGGGGTGCTGAGAGAAAATTCGTGAGAGGTTATCAAGGAAGAGTAAATAATCTTTGAATGGCCTCTCTTTTCCTTTTATAGCCAAATTTACTAGGCTAGAGTCCCTTACTTGGCCACCACTCTTCTATTTTGATAACTTTATCCTTTAATTATCATAAATAAAAGAGTTTAATCCAACATTTATCTCTTCAAAATAATCCAATTTAAAAATCCTTTATTTATCACATTTTTAATCGAATATTTATGAAAATAAAACACCTCCTTTCTAGAAGCATGTGCCGTCCACCTCAGTCTTCTGGAAGCAAAAATAAAACCTCCCTTATTTGCTTCCCAAGTGACTCGAACCAGGCCCATTCCTCTTGCATATGACGCCATTTCCATAGGCCCTAAGTGACATCTTCAGGCCACTTTTCCAAGCCTGTTTGTGTGTCAAATTTCACTAACTTTTTCTTTTAAGGCCATCTTGCCTTAATTTCCTATTTTAAACTTTAAAACTTGACATTTCTAAGTCATTTCTAAGTTTCCTAAAATTTTCGATCGGCTCAGTAAACTTGCCATTTTCTTACATTTCCAAGTTTCGAAATGTTCACTTTCCATTTTGAATCATTTCCTTACATTTCCTAGTTTCCATAAATGTTCACTTTCCTCTTTATTCCTTTACATTTTCAGGACATTTCCCTACATTTCCAAGACAAGACATTTCCTTACATTTCCTTGCATTTCCTTACATTTCCATACATTTCCTTACATTTCCTTACATTTCCATACATTTCCATACATTTCTTCTGATTCCTTACATTTTCTTACATTTCCCTACATTGCCTTACATTTCCATACATTTCCACACATTTCCACACATTTCCATACACTTCCATACATTTCCATACATTTCCATACATTTCCTTATTTCTAGAATTCACATAACACATTCATAATTCATAAAACATGCCATTTTACCACATGGTTCCTTGTGTCATGCTTCACACGGAGTTTCTTTTAAAGCTTCATTTACCTAGCTCCCCTTTTTACTTAAAAACCAATAATTTTCCAAAGCTTTCTTCTTCCATCCTAAAATTCTAAAAAAACCCTTAATACACTTCCAACACTGCCAAAACCTACTAACTCATGAATTATGCACAAACGCATAACCCCTAATCTAGGATGTTACATATCGGTTGAACAAAATTAGAAATACTTGTATTTAGTTATAATGTAGTAGACACGCTAAGCACAATGTCACAATTATCACATCCCAAACTCATACAAGGGTCAAAACTAATTTACCATACCACAAACGCATTTATGCAAATCACAAAATTTAAATATAATAAATGCTTAAACATAACAATTTGCAAAAAGGCTACAAAATCTACAAAATAAGACCACACGGCCATGTGGCCCGCTCGTGTGATAAGAAAATTACACCCAAAATTGTTGCAAACATAAAAATTAAACACCATGAATATCCCTAAGTACAAGAGTTTAAGAAACACACCTGCAACGCACTGTTGAGACACTAAGGATCGACCAAAGCACCTTCCCAAATGGCCAAAATTGAAACTGAAAGAACAAATGGAAAAAAGAGACGTGACGTGACCGGGGTGTGGAAATGTGAAAGGGTTTTAGGAAATAAAATAAATATTTGATTATTATTATATATTTTTTAAAATTTATAAGAAGTTAATACAACAAAAATAAACAAAAAATCTTTTCTCAAATTAACAAAAAAACAAGCTCATTACCTACACACGAGGTTTCAAACACGAGACCCAAGGGTAGGTTGACACCTTATCACTAAACCAACAGGCTCATTTTGTTTCTAAAACGCATAGAAAAATATATAAGCCTAATCGAAAGCTTTGACTCCCAAGAAAGCTTGATTCTTCTAACCCTTTAAATTGGGATGTTATAATCTTCCTCGACATGCAGACTTGGCTCAATCCTCTCATCTTCTGAGACACTCCTACCATTACCCATTTTGTTTCACTCGATGATGTTTTCGAGCAGTTTGACCACTTTGAGCAACGACACTTTGATTGGACTGACCTTTTTGAGTAGCGATATATAGAGTGGACAGACCGTCTTGAGCAATTACACTTTGAGCGTGTTAGACAGAATTCAACAAAGATTGATGGCATTGAGGCGTATTTGGAGCAGATATGCTAGCACTTTCATATTTCGTCACCCGATGCTGCGCCTCACGATTCTGACTTGCCATTTGTAACATCCTTAACCCATATCCGTCGCCGGAACATGGTTATAGAGCATTATCAGAATTTACAAAAAAAAATAAATAGATATTTCATATCATATAGCATTCGTATCTGAAACCAATCAAAATCAAGTAGAATGTCCCTTATGTAAGCCCTCGAGGCCCAAAATACACATTAGAAACAAGTTGGGACTAAATCGGGTACTTAAAGAATTTTTCGAAAAACATTAAAATTTTTCAAAAGTGTAGGGGACACACTCCCGTGTAGCTAGGCCGTGTGTCTCACACGGTTAAGAAACACGTCTGTGTTTCAGGCCGTATAGACATTCAAAATAGGAACACACGGCCGAGTCCTAGTCTGTGTCCAAACTTATGGGCTCTCTTACTTGGGTCACACGGCCAAGCCACACGCCCGTGTGAGCATTCTGTTTTATGCAAATTAAAGATACAGGGGAACACGGCTGTGTCACCTGGCCCTGTGTCACACATAATTGAGACGCATGCCCATGTGGACAAAAATAGGCTATTTCCAAGCCACATTTCTCACCCATTTTGGTATATTCCTAAACACAATGTTTTAACACCTCAACAAGCTACAACAAAGCAATCAAAACAAACCAAAATCATGTCTTAAACATGACATATTACCACATACAACCAATGTGCCCTTAGGCACCTCAAATGACAACTTAAAGACATGTCAACCAAATATTCATATTTATCTAGATAATCAAATGCATATATATGCATAATCAAACTCACACTTCAAACATGATACAACCACTTATATACACATCAAAATTTACCAACACAAGCCATTCAAATTGCTAATCTCAACAAAACCTTTATATGCCATCAATGGCCAAGTTAACCTATACATGTCATTATAACCAAAATTAATTTACTAAATATTCCGAAAGGCTGATGGATAGTGTGAAGTTGCTCCGACCCGCTTCCAACCAAAATGAGCTTCCGAATTACTATAAAACATTAAAAATAAAATAGAGTAAGCATTTAATGCTTAGTAAGTTTGTATAACAAGGAAATTAACTTACCATTTAATTACATTTTAGGTAAGCATGTTAATATAACCAAACCAGTTTGGCTAAAAGCCTAAACACATATCTACAACATGTTAGCCATGTAAACTTTTCATAATCGATAGACATGGATGTACATAATCACTAGGTAAGATTCACATACATGTATCATCCATCTTATTTTTCAACATATCATGTAATATCATTTCCATGTAATTCAAGTATATACCTGTAATTTTTCGTTTCGAACTCATATTGTTTCATATCAGAACTTTGCACGTTGAACCATTTAAAATATCGTTGGATACATAGGTAGTACACACGAAGTGTACAAATTTGTAATTCGTCAATTCATGTACTTGTATACTTATACAAGCATGTAAACGGGAAGCTCATGTGAGCTAAGTAACGGGAAGTTCATACGAGCTATATATCGGGAAGCTCTTGTGAGCCAAATATCGGAAAGCTCATGAGAGCCAAGTATCGGGAATCTCAAGAGATCTGTGGTGTACCCGCAACACATGCAGGATTACAACCATATCGGAAACCCTAATGACATGTCATTTGTATCCTTCTAATTTCTAAGGTTCAAACAGGGCTCGATAATTATCGGATATGTGATCATAATTACACATTGCAATTTGTACATTTCACACACAAATATTCAATTTAAAGCATTTAAATATACAAATTAGTTACACGAACTTACCTCGATAAGTATATATAAATACGAAGGCTACTAATACAATACTTTTTCTTTGCCTCGATCTAACTCCGTATTAGGTCTATCCGAATCTATACGAATGAATTTAACTCAATTTAATATAATTCATATTCAATTTAATCCACAATTACTATTTTGCCCCTATACTTTTAATTAATTACAATTTAGTCCTTAGGCTCGAAAAATGAAATTCATACAATTTAATCCTTATTCAAGCCTTGCTGATTTTTATACATATCAATAGCAGCCCATGTATTTCACAAAATTTAGAATTTTTTCATAAATTTTTCATCTTTTCAATTTAGTCCATAATTGACAATTTTATCAAAATTCTCTTTACAAAAGTTGTTTATTTAACAACAACCTTTCATTTTCTATCATAAAAATTCAAAATTCAACTATAATCATTCATGAAAAAAACCTTATTACTTTAACAATTTTGCGAATTAATCCCTGAGACAGCTAGATTAAGCTATTACGATCTCGGAAACATAAAAATCATTAAAAACGGGACAAGAATACTTACCCAAATGAGCAAAATAAGCTTGGTAAAAACTCAAGCTTCCATGACTAGGGTTTCCATATTTTTGATGAAAGATGATGAGAATAAATGATAATAATAATTATTTAATTTATTTATCATCATTTTATCATTTACTTTCCAAAATTAACCTTAATATTTTTTTTAATTTCCAATGATGAAAAATTATACTTATCCACTAACTCCTCTAAATGGTCTATTTTCTATATAAGTATCTCCAATTTTAAATTCCATAGCTATTTGATACTTTTAACTACTAGAATTCAATTTTCACACTTTATGCAATTTAGCCCTTTTTAGCAAGTTAGGCATGTAAACGGTAAAGTTTCTTAACGAAATTTTTATACGATATTTCTATCATATTGTAGACCATAAAATAATATTAAAATAAATTTTCTTCTGACCTCGGATTTATGGGTTCGAAACCACTGTTCCGATTGCACTCTAAACCTGCGAAAAAACGTGATTTTTAGGTTTTTGGGGCATTATAAGACGTATATATGACAAAAATAAGAAGATAGGAGAGAGCTGTTGTAGAATATTCAAGAAAATAACTCTAAAAACATCATTGAAGCCAATTCTAAAGCAGATTTCCATCAAGATTGAAGATCACAGTTGATTTCTTAGGAGATTATAATGAGTTTCTTTATTTCTGTAACAGCCCTATTTTTCAATGGTGTCTGAAATAGTGGTTTGAGGCCACTAAATCCAGCGAGTAAGTTAGTAAATATTATTTACTATTTAATATTTACGAGTCAAATATGGTTTGAAAAAGGTTTTTGAATTGGTAATTTGTGTAGGTCAAGTGGTTTTAGAAAGTGAGGTATCAGAACCTCGTTTCTATAAACCAAGCAGTAAATATTTTTATAAATATTTACGGAGTGTCGTTAAGGTTGAATTAAAATTTTGTTGAAAAATTATAATGTTTCGATAGTTAATTAATTAAAAAGGACTAAATTGAAAAAGGTCTAAAACTTGTTAAATATAGTAATTAGGTGATTAAATGGCTTAATTAATAAATAAACTAAAATTAAAAAGGTGAGGCAGCATATAAAGATAAAATAATAAAATAAAATAATTCAATGGCAAAATGGTAATTTTGATCAAATTAAAATAAAACAAATCAGATTTGGAAAGTTTTCTAGACATTTTTCTTTAATTTTCGGCCTAAACAACCATAGGAGAGAGAGAGCTTAAGTCCGTTCTTCATATTTTTGCTTCATGTGAGTTCAATTCTTACCCGTTTCTTGTAATTTTTATGTTTTTGAGATTATTATAATTAATGCCAACTAAACCATAATTTTGTTTTTGATTTTATTAAAAGTTTTGGAAGTTTCCATTGATAAATATTAGATGTTTTTGATGAAAAACATAGATTTAGAGATTTGATTTTGTTGTATGATGATTTTATAAAGTGATTTCGTTAAATATTAATTTTAGGATTAAATTGTGAAAAGGTTAAAATATTAGGGTTTAATAGTGATTTTTTGGTTTATCAGGGGCTGTATAAAGGCCTAGAATATTTGGATAGATGATTGATTGAGAAAATTAGTTAATTTGATATATTAACTAATTAAGGGATTAAATTGTGAAAATTGTAAAAGTTTGGGCTCATTGTGTAAATTTGAAAAATAAAAGGGGATTAATTGTGAAATGAATTGAAAATGGAATATATGCTAATAAAGGAATAATTTCATATTTTAGATTAAGATCCCGTAGATATTCGTGAAAAGGGAAAAATAGCGGAATAGTACCTGAACTTCTCAATTACTGCAATTCAATTCAGGTAAGTTCGTACGGTTAAAATTTAATATTTGTATTAACTTGATGAATGGTATTATGCATTTATTTATTGTTGGAAATAAATTATTGTTGGAATTATAATATTGAATTGGATATTAGGTTTGAATGGAACGTTGGATTTGAGTACATTCATGATTTGGTGTATGATGGTATTGAAGGGAGATACTAGCATTTTACCCAAGTAAACCGGGGTTCAGAATTTTTTATGAACCCTCGTGTTTTACTTTCTGTTTGGCGTAATTAGGTGAATTAGCTATTATAAGCTTCTGTTCAGCTCTTACGAAAAACTTCTGTTCAGTTCTTACGACCTTATGTTTAGTTTTCGAGCTTCTGTTAACGATGTACTCTTATCCGTAAGTCGTTATTCGATTTAGAAAAGTCTTGGTAAGGTAATTTATTAATTGAAATTTGAAACACATGTTATTTATTTTTGTATCGATTTGAAAACGGATGTATTTATCGATTGAAGTTGTGATTGATAGGGAGTTGTCGTGAATGATTTTTATTATTTAATTTATTATAATTAGTTCGGTAAGATTTTTGTTTAACTTGTCGGACTTACTAAGCTTCATTAAGCTTATTTGTGTTGTTTAATGTCATTGTAGATTTTCGGAAGGTTGGACGATAGGATTAGCACTCAAATCACACTATCCAACTTATCTTGAGAGTTTTTGAAACGTTCAATACGGTTTATATGGCATGTATAGGGTTTCGTACGGGCTTAGTCAAAGTTTAGCTTATGTAAATACTATAAATAATATTTTGTTTATATAACCAACTTACATATTGGTATGAAATTAATGTATGATTGTGATGTTAGTATAAGTGATATATGTATGTATGTAATTAAGTTATAGTGAACTTTGGTAAGTTGGTTAGATAAACTAATTTGGTAAGGTTGGATACTTGGTTTACATTTTTCTAAGTTGTCATTTGAGGTGCCTAAGGGTTTAATAGTTGTATGTGGTGATAATACATGTTTGAGACTTGATTTTTAGCTTGTTTTGTATGCCTTGTTATGGCTTATTGATGTGAAATTTTTTGAAATTAGGTTGGTATCAATTTGGGTGAGAAATATGTGTAAGACCCCAAACCCGGCCTAGACGTTATGGCCGGATCTGGTGGTGTCACATGGAATGAGATTTGAAATCAAATTTATCCAGTTTGAAACGTTTCCATTTACTAGCTCCGATTCATCTCTCGTCAATTTCAAAAGTATTTTCTCGTTAATTTGATTCGTTTTAAAACATATTCTGTAGCGGAAGCTTTTAAAATCGTAATATTTAAAAAAAAAAGATGTTCACGTTTAGGAAAAAAGCTATTTATAATTAAATCGAGTTTTCGTTGAGTTTTACAGTTTAGAAATCCATGAAAATAGTTAAAATCCAAAATAAAGGAAAACAGACCAAAAGTCCCAAATTACATCAAAAATACCCCAAAAGAAGATTAAGAAATAAAAATCCTAATGAAATTAAAGCAATTCCATAGACATGTGGTCACCGTTGAGTCCTCTACCGCACCGATTCGTCTAAGTCTGGGGATTACCTGTACAGTTAAAACAGGAAGGGGTGAGTTTACATAAACTCAGTGTGTAATCCACATAGAAGACATGTATACAGTCAAACAACAGTTATCAGTCAAATGCAGTCTAGGGCCTAAGCCCATTACAGATTCATATACAGTTTAGGCCTTAGCCCATTCATATACAATTTCATATATAATTTAGGGTCGTAGTCCATCTCAGATACAGTATGCACACAGCAACAAAAATCAATATCCTACCCGCCAACCTCTACACACCATATCCTACCATCCCTACACACCACGTGGGGTTTAAAACACCCACCCAGCTCTACACTCTAAGTCGTACCTAATGCGGCACATATCAGTAATATTGCAGTTGAGCTGTCAGATAATAGGCATGAAAGCCTTTCAGTACGCTTCCTCCAATAATGAATTCCCAATGCAGATGCAACTAAACATGCTCAATGCAGACATACAGGAATACATGCTTACATGCTAAAATCCAGTTATCAGTCATTATACAGATCAATAAACATACATAAATTTAACATGCTCAATACATACATTATATATTCAGGTCACACGATTTAGGGTCTAAGTAGCGCTTACCGACCCTACAGTAGGTTCACAGCCGACTTGGGTGACCCGTGCAACCCTAGGAAATCTTTTAGCTAAATGAGCTCACATGCCCAGATTGGCCTTGCCCGTGTGGATCACATGGCCTGGGCAAGATATCACACGCCTGTGTAGTGTGTTCGTGTGGGCCCATACGCTAGTGTGGATCACACGCCCAGTTTGATTTAGCTCTTGTGGCGACACTCCGGCTATCACACGGCCATGTCTTCCGCACGGCCTAGATTTCGTCGATCACAAGATTGTGTTATCGCACATGGCCTACCACACGGGTGACAACACGCCCGTGTGGCGTCGACAGTGGCTTTTTTTGACTTTTTTCGAAAGTTTAATTTCTGCTTTTCGAATACACACCTGATACGATTTCGTAGCAAACATAATCCCGAGCACTTCAGAACCTAACAATCGATAATTCAAAGCCCAAATTTAGATTTAACATGCAACTAAACCGTAACTAAAAAACCAAACGAGATATATCGACCACTCATCACTTACCTTCAAATTTCGGGCAATTTCTAACTACGAATCATAAAAGGAGAGTCACGGCTTCCACGATTCGCTGCTGCCAATTTAAAAATTCGCCATTAACTGAGTGTTAAAAACATCTCAAACAAACAAAAGAAAAAATTTCCCCCTTCAAACAAGGCATAACCTTCTTACCTACCAACTTACCAATTGAACGCAGCCAATGTTGGACCGAAAAAAGATGAATTGGAGGAAGAAATCGAAAGAAAAGAAGTGGCAGGGTCAAAATTCGATAAAAGAGAAATGAGAGGGAAGATACGTCAAAAATTGGGGAAAGCAAACTGAATTCTTTTGAAAGAAAAACAAAAATAAAACTCATGATATACTAAATCCCTTAACTATCTCCACAATCCCTAAATTTACTCCCCTTAATCCCACTAACCTACAACCACTCTAGAATCCCCACTCAGCTGAAATTCTTTTCCATCACCGCGAAAAATGACACATATGCTCAACCAGGGATTCAAACTCTAGACCTCTAACACACCAACACACATCTTGGGACCTCCTACACACACACCCAAAACACTTAACTATTGAAGCAGACAGATATTAATGTCACATTCTAGCAGAAATAAAAATAAAAATTTTGGGGCGTTACAACTTTACGCCCCTAAAAGAAAACTTCAGCCTCAAAATTTACCTGATCAGAACAAATAAGGGTACTACTGACGCATCACATCCTCAGACTCCCACGTGGCCTCCTCAGGGCTATGAATCCACCACAGCACCTTCACTAATGGGATAAACTTCTTCCTAAGAACCTTTACATCGCAATCCAGAATCTGAACCGACTCCTCCTCGAATGTCAAATCTGGCCTAAATTCAATTTCCTCAACAGAGATAATATGAGTAGGATCAGAGTGGTAACGCCTCAATATCGAGACGTGGAATATGTCATGAATGCGTTCTAGCTCTGGAGGTAACTCCAACTGATATGCAATCGGTCCTACTCGCTTCAGAATTCGGCAAGGCCCAATGAACCTTGGGCTCAACTTGTCATTGCGACCGAATCTCAGAACTTTCTTCCATGGGGAAACCTTGAGAAAAACGAAGTCCCCCACAGAATACTCAATATCACGCCTCTTCAGATCCGCATAAAACTTCTGTCTATTAGAAGCCGCCTTCAGACGATCCCTAATCAGTTGAATCTTATCCTCAATCTCAGAAACCAACTAAGGACCCAAAACTCGACATTTGCCCAACTCAGTCCAATACAAAAGAATACAACACTTACGACCATACAGAGCCTCGTAAGGTGCCATCTGAATACTCGACTGGAAACTATTATTGTAGGTGAACTCGGCTAACAATAGATAATCCTCCCAACTACCTCGAAAATCGATAACACAACTCCTCAACATATCCTTCAGTATCTGAATCACCCTCTCAGATTGACCATCGGTCTGAGGATGGAATGCAATACTGACATCCAATCTCGAATCTAGAGCCTCATGTAACTTTTTCCAGAACTGGAATGTGAAGCGAGGATTCCTATCAGAAATGATTGAGACCGGTACCCCATGCAGTCTCACTATCTCAGAAATGTAGAGTTTCGCCAACTTCTGAAGAGAATAGTCGATCCTAACCTGAATGAAGTGCGTAGACTTGGTTAATCGATCCACGATGACCCAAACAAAATCCTTCTTTATGGGTGTTAGTGGCAACCCACTAACGAAGTCCATCGTTACTTGCTCCCACTTTCATAGCAGAATCTTAATCGGCTGCCGCAAACCAGAAGGTAATTGATGCTCAGCCTTAATCTACTGGTAAGTCAGACATCGTGCCACAAAATTAATAACATCTCATTTCAATTTCGGCCACCAGTACGGTTCTTGAAGATCTTGGTACATCTTATTCCCTCCGGGATGCATAACATAAGGGCTACTATGCGTCTCTTAGAATAGACTACCTCAGATCAGTATCATTCGGTACACAAACCCGACCACAGAAACAGAGTACCTCATCATTATTCAGCTTAAAATCCGTAGTACTGCCACTCTCAATCTGACAGAACCGAAGTTCCAAGGATTTATCATCTAAATGCCTTTCTTGAAGCTTTCCTACTGCACATCTGTCCAAACAAACGGAACACCCTTACGTAGCAGCTTAGTTAAGGGTATTGCAATCAGTGAGAAACCTTCCACAAACCGCCAATAATATCTCACCAGACCTAGAAAAATGCAAATTTCAAACACATTCTTGGGCTGTTTTCAATCCAACACAGCCTCAATCTTTCAAGGATCAATACGAATCCCTTCAACAGAAATCACATGCCCTAGAAAAGTTACTTCACGAAGCTAGAACTCACACTTACTTAGCTTCGCGTAAAGTTGTTTCTCACGTAGAATTTGAAGCACTACTTTAATATGCTCATCATGCTCCTTTTCACTTTTAGAGTAAACCAAGATGTCGTCGATGAAGACCATGACGAACTGATCCAAATAAGGCTGAAATACTCGATTTATCAGATCCATAAATACAGCCGGTGCATTTATCAACCCAAAAGGCGTAACTAGCAACTCGTAGTGCCCATACCGAGTCCTAAATATGGTCTTATGCATATCTACCTCCTTAACCCTTAATTAATGGTACACTGAACGAAGATCGATCTTAGAAAATACCGAAGCCCCTCTGAACTGATCAAACAAGTCGTCAATTCTCGGAAGCGGATACTTATTTTTAATGGTCAGCTTGTTCAACTGCCGATAGTCAATGCACATCCTCATGGTTTCATCCTTCTTCTTAATAAACAGAACCGATGCTCCCCACAAGAACACACTAGAACGGATGAAATCTCGGTCTAAAAGTTCTTGCAGTTGAGCTTTAAGCTCTGTAATCTCCTTCGGTGCCATACGGTAGGGAGCGATAGACACCGGAGCTGTACCCGAAAGAAGCTCGATCCCAAACTCAACCATCTAGTTCGGAGGCAATCCCGGTAGCTCTTCAGAAAAGACATCCAGAAAATCCCTTATAGTTCTGATATCCTTTACAGTAGAATCCTCCAAAATAGAAACACTAATATAGGCCTAAAACGCCTCACATCCCTTACGAACCAGTTTCTCAGCCACTAGTGTAAAGATCACACTAGTTAAATAATTCTGACGTTCTTCAATCATGACTACCTCATCATCCTCCTCAGTTCTCAAGACGACCCTCTTGGTCGCACAGTCCAAACTGACACGGTGGTTGACCAACCAGTCCATACCCAGAATCAGGTCAAACTCCCCAAACAGAAGATCCATCAGATTAGCCAGAAATACTGACCCTTGAACCTCTAGCGAAACATTTTTATATAGTTTGCTAACCCAAATCGATTGCCTTAGTGGACTCAGCACAGTCACCTCGCTAGAAGTATTCTCAACCAAAATCCCCAAGTTTCCAGATACAGTGCTAGCTACATAGGAATGTGTGGAACTTATGTCTATCAGAGCAAAATAAGGTACATCATAAATTAAGAATGTATCAGTAATGATGTTTGGAGCATATTTGTCCTCTCGGCAACGAGCAGCATAAACAAAAGTAGGCTGCCTCGTCTCAGTCTGTCCAGCACCTCTGCTTGGTGCTCTCTGTCCACGGCCTATATTGTTACCACCCCTAGCCTGATCATGGCCCCTCGGTGGCTGCTGAACTACCCTCTGAGACTGTGTAGTACCAAAACCCGGAGCTTGCATCTGATCGACCCTCAGCGGACACTCTTGAATGCGGTGCTCTTATGACCCACACCTCAAACATGCCCCGGTCCTCCTCCAACACTTGTCCAGATGGCGTCTACCACAATCTCCACATAGTTGTAATCTGGTAGGAGCAACAGGGGGCGGAGCTCTAATCGATCCACCAGTCTTGGCCTTTTTTAGGCCTCTGTATCGAACTCGAGGGCTCTGAATCTCTCTTATTTTTACCCTTCTCACGATATCTGTTTTGGCGCTCAACGCGCTTAACTTCTTCGGTGATTTTCGCATTCTCTACCAGAACGGAGAACTCTCAGTCCATCTACGGAGCTATCAGTACCCTCAGATTATCCCTAAGGCCGTCCTCAAAATAGACACATCTTTCATATTCAGATGCCACCATACCTCGCGCAGAGCGGCTCAGTCTCAAAAATTCGGCCTCATACTCGACTTTTGATCGGTCTCCTTGAGTGAGGCTCAGAAACTTACGCCTACGAGCATCGATGTAACTTGCCCCCACATACTTCCTTTGGAAGGCAGACTTAAAGAACTCCCAAGACAGACGATTAAGCTGAGTGCCCTCTTTAACGGTTAGCCAGCACTGATAGGCCTCATCGCGAAGCAATGAGACTGCACCCTTCAATTTTTACTTAAGGGTACAGTCTAAATCATCCATTATTCTCTCAGTAGCCTCCACCTAGTACTCAACCATATTAGGGGCGACTTTAGTAACACCCCTAAAAAGTTCAGCTCTATTGGACCGGAGTCATTCGGTAACCGACCATCGACACCCAGATCCAGTGTTGGGCCTAGCGACCCTCTCAAGTATCCTTAACATAGTCTGGGATAATGCGTCGCCCCTAGCCATTCAATTTTGAGACCTAGTCTCAGTAGTAGGTGACACCAGCATCTCACTCGTATCTAGGTTCGGCATGCTGCCCTGAGAAGATAACTCAACTCGAGGCCCCTTACGGCCTCTACCTCGGCCTCTAGTACCTCATCCACGGATACCTCGTGCGATCATTTCTATTCAAATTTATCTGTATTATGAATTTTATGAATCAATTACAGTTTTAGTATTTATTAACGGATGTTTTAGGTAAAGTATCATAAATTTAGAGTTTGTTTTTTGCAATTACAGTCTCTATCAGTTTCAGTTTCACTATAATTTCAATATACACTAACTAGAGTGTTTTCAGAACAAACTATCTATAATATCATAATATTTTATCAGAATACTTACAAGACCGGCGCCGGAGACTCGATGTACCACATTCTCAGTCAAATCATTTGAAAATCAATTCTTAAAACCCAAGTTTTAAACTCAAAATCCACAGCCTAGTTTTGCAACCTGCTCTGATACCACTAAATGTAAAACCCTAAATTCGGCCTAAACGTTATGGCCGATCTAGCGGTGTCAAATGGAATAAGATTTGAAATCGAATTTATCAAGTTTGAACTGTTTCCATTTACTAGCTTCTATTCATCTTTCATCAATTTCAAAAGTATTTTCTCATTAATTTGATTTTTTTAAAAAACATATTCTGTAGCGGAAGCTTTTAAAATCGTGATATTTAACAAAAAACTATTCGCGTTTAAGAAAAATGTTGTTTATAATTAAACCGGGTTTTTGTTAAGCTCTGCAGTTTAGAACTACATAAAAATAATTAAAATTGAAAATAAAGGCAAACATACCAAAAGTCCCATATTACGTCAAAAATACCCCAAAAAAGATTAGGAAATAAAGATCATAATGAAATTAAAGCAGCCCTATAGACATGTAGTCACCGTTGAGTCCTTTGCCGCACTGATCCGTCTAAGTCTGAGGATTACCTGTACAGATATAACAAAAAGGGGTAAGTTTACGTAAACTCAGTGTGTAATCCCCACAGAAGACATGCATACTATCAAATAACAGTTATCAATCAAATGCAGTCTAGGGCCTAAGCCAATTATAGATTCATATACAGTTTAGGCCTTAGCCCATTTAGATACAATTTCATATATAATTTAGGGTTTTAGTTTATCCAGATACAGTATGCACACAGTAACAGAAATCATTATCCTACCCACCAGCCTCTACACACCATCTCCGACCGTCCCTACATACCATGTGGGTTTAAAACACCCATCCAACCCTACACATCAAGTCGTACCGAATGCGGCACATATCAGTAATATTGCAGCTGAGCTGTCAGATAATAGGCATGAAAGCCTTTCAGTACGCTTCCTCCAATAATCAATCATCTTTCCCCAATGCAAATGCAACTAAACATGCTTAATGCAGACATACAGGAATACATGCTTACATGCTAAAATCCAATTATCAGTCATACATACGGATCAATCAATATGCATAAATTTAACATGCTCAATACATACATTATATATTTAGGTTACATGATTTAGGGTCTAAGTAACGATTGCCGACCTTACAGTAGGTTCACAGTCGACATGGGCGACCCGTGCAACCCTAGGAAACATTTTAGCTAAATGGGCCTACATGCCCATATTGGCCTTGCTAGTGTGGATCACATGACTTGGCTCAGATATCACACACCCGTGCGGCCCACACTGTAACATCCTGGAAAGGTCCTATGCATTTTCGGCTTAATTGTACGAAGTGACATGTTCTATGTACTAAGAATAAATTTTGAACATTTTTGGAAACTCGGAAATGCATGGACATGAACATTTTTGGAAACTTGAAAATGCTTGGACATGAACATTTTTGGAAACCTAGAAATGAACATTTCTGGAAACTAGGAAATGTAAGGAAATGATTCAAAAATGGAAAGTGAACATTTTTGGAAACTTGGAAATGTAAGAAAATGGCAAGTTTACAGAGCCGATCGAAAATTTTAGGAAACTTAGAAATGACTTAGAAATGCCGAGTTTTAAAGTTTAAAATAGGGAATTAAGGCAGGGTGGCCTTAAAAGAAAAAGTTGGTGGAATTTGACACATAAGCAGGCTTGGAAAAGCGGCCTGAAGATGTCACTTAGGGTTTATGGAAATGGCGCCACATGCAAGAGGAATGGGCCTGAGTTCGAGTCACTTGGGAAGCAAATAAAATAAGTTTTATTTTTGCTTCCAGAAGCATAAGGGTGGATGGCAATAAGGCTCTCAAAAAGGGAATTTTATTCTCTTTAAAATTCGGCTAAATAGAGATAAATGATGAATTATCTTAAGTATTTTCAAAAAGGAATTTATTTATCATAATTTCCATGAGATAAAGGCTGGATTAAACTCTTTTATTTTATGATAATAAAAAGATAAAGTTATCAGATAGAGGAGTGGTGGCCAAGTAAGGGACTCCTTAGCTGATAACTTTGTCTATAAAAGGAAGGAAGAAGGGCTACTCATCAGTTTTCTTCTTTCTCTGCTCTGCCGAAATTCTTAGGGTTTTCTCCTCTTCTTTTCTCTTTTCCTTTGTCTAGCCGAATTCCCTAGCCTCCTCTCTCTTTTATTCAAAACCAAAAACACCATCCAACCTAGCCGAATTCTCCATAACATCAAAA
This sequence comes from Gossypium bickii, assembly GCA_025503065.1. Classification (NCBI taxonomy): domain Eukaryota; kingdom Viridiplantae; phylum Streptophyta; class Magnoliopsida; order Malvales; family Malvaceae; genus Gossypium; species Gossypium bickii. Next base: position 90,839,850 of record CP106716.1, read on the forward strand.
GCCGAAATTCTGCCAAAGCCGAATTTTTGTGGTGACAGAAGGAGTTGTCGATTTCTCCAAGTAAAGGTAAGATCTAGATTTGGTTCTCATTCTTTTAGGCTTGTCTAAAACGGAGATTTAATCTCTACTATTGTTCTATGGCCGAATCTACAAGGGATTTCTCAAGTTTCTACAACTGACGAATACAAGGAGGAATCTTTCGGGAATTCAAGGATCTAAGGTAAGATATATGAATATTCGGTTAAAGGTTACGATTTATGTTTTTAATGTTAGATTAAATCTAACATGAAGTTATAGGGATTTCGACAGTCATATAAGGCAAGGAATCCTTTTCAGATTTGGAAATCGTATGGTAAGTACATAGATCTAATCGGCCAAGGCTTATTTTTGGTATTTAGAATTATTTTTCATTAATTCAAAAGTCAGGAACTGACATAATTACATGATTTGGCGGCTAGCCGATTTAAGGAAGGAATACTATCAATTTTCGGGATTTGATTTACAATCATTCAATTCGGCAACAAGGTAGGTAATACAAATCCTACTAGGATTTGGTTTTATAGTCAAATAGGTCTTTTCTAAAGATTATCATGTTAACTGAATATAGGCATTAAAGATCTAAATCAGTAGATCGATTTTTTCGGGATTCAAGGACTTCGTTAAACAAATCAGGTGTGTACTCCACACTACTTTGTAATATGAATTATGGTTATATGTATTAAAATATGTGATAATAGAATTATGAGTGTGAATAAGGTACCATGTTAAGGTATTAAGTACTCAGGTACATTTCCTACTTCTAATAGGAATATGAAAAACGTTATTCGTAACATGAGAATATTATAAGATTGTGAACTCTGGTATAGTATGCATATTAATATGTGGGGCATATGGTTGTATATTGAAAGGGGAAGTGAAAAGTGGTGACTTAAGACCACAGTAATCTGAAAAGTGGTGACTTACGACCACAGTAATTTGAAAAGTGGTGACTTACGACCACAGTAATCTGAAAAGTGGTGAGCTAAGACCACAGATGCGGTGACTTAAGCCCGCAATATGGTGTGTAGCGGAAGGAGGGTCGACTTAGTAGTCCCCACAGTGTGTTTGGCAGGTACGGGGGTGTGTAACGGATGGACAATTAGGTTTGGGTTTGGGAATGCATCATAACTTGTATTTTATGATTGAATGCATAACTATTGTATGCCTGATTCCATTACGATTTAGTGTCATGTACACATTGAGTCTGTTTGACTCACCCCGTTGGGGAATATTTTCCAGGTGATGAGCAATAATGGATCGGGTCGGCAGGAGCTAAAGGTGGCCATGCATCGCAAGGAGAAATTTAAAGATTTGGACTTTTATTTTTACTAAGTACTTTAATTTTAAATTTAGGTTTTGCTTGATGTAACAAGGCCAGAAGGCCCAAGTTAGATTTCTTTATTTCTGTTTATTTTTAATTATTATGTTACGAACATTTTTTTTCTTTAAGTTCAATTAAATTATTTATTTAAAAATAAACCTTAAATTGTTTTGTCACCAATATTAAATTGGTTTCCAACCTAAGCCCAACCCAAAACGATATTTTTCTAAAATTACACAAATTTTCTCTAAGTAACAAAGAATTTCGAAACCGGTTTGCTTTAGGAACATACCAGATCCGGTTCAGGCTCGTGGGCCGGGTGTGGGGTGTTTCACACACAGCCATACCCCAGCCATCACACGGTCGTGTCTTGTACACGTCCTGGCCTTCATCGATCAGACGATCATGTCATCGCACACGGCCTACCACACGGGTGACTACACGCACGTGTGGCGTCGACAGTGGCCTTTTTTGGCTTTTTTCGAAAGCTTGATTTCTGCGTTTCGGATACACACCTAATATGATTTCGTAGCAAATGTAATCCAGAGCACTCCAGAACCTAAAAATCGATAATCCAAAGCCCAAATTCAAATTTAACATGCAACTAAACCGTAGCTACAAAACCAAACGAGATATATTGACCACTCATCACTTACCTTCAAATTCAGGGCAATCCCTAACTACAAATTTGAAAGAGGAGGGTCATGACTTCCACGATTCGCTGCTACCAAATTAAAAATTCACCATTAACGGAGAGTTAAAAACTTCTCAAATGAATAAAAGAAAAACTTTCCCCTTTCAAACGAGGCATAACCCTCTTACCAACCGAACGCAGCAAACGTCGGACCGAAAGAAGATGAATTGGCAGAAAAATCGAAAAAAAGAATGTGAGAGAGTCAAAATTTGACAAAATGGAAATGGGAGAGAAGATACGTCAAAAATTGGGGAAAGCAAACCGAATTCTTTTGAAATAAAAACAAAAACAAAACTAATGATACACTAAATCCCTTAACTGTTTCCATAATCCCTAAATTTACTCCCCCTAATCCCATTAACCTACAAACACTCCAGAATCCCCACTCAGCTGAAATTCTTTTCCATCACCGCGCAAAAATAACACCTATGCTCAAGCAGTGATTCGAACTCTAGACCTCTTACACATCAACACACATCTTAACCACCAAACCAGCAAACCCATTCTGTTATATACCTACAAGCAATTAAACTTAAAGTTTTTGAGTAAGGTTAAGGCTTTATTCAGAAAAGGACAAAAATTCACCCAAGATAAGACTTGAACTTGGGACCTCCCACACACACCCAGAACACTTAACTATTGAAGCAGACAGATATTAGTGTCACATTCTAACAGAAACAAAAATAAGAATTTTGGTGTGTTACAATATGGCTTAGAAAATGACATATTTTCGTCCACACGAGTAGAGACACGGGCGTGTGTCTCAGTCGTGTGTGATATAGGGCCAAGTGACACGGTCGTGTGTCTCTTATATCTTCCTAAAAATGCAAGTCAGTATGCTCACACGGCCTAACACACAGGTGTGTGACCCAAGTTAGAGAGTTACACGGGTATGGACAAGGGTTGGACATGGCCGTGTGACCCTTGCATCTCTGAAAAATTCTTTGAGTACTCGATTTAGTTTCAACTTGTTTCTAACACATATTTTGGGCCCGAGGGCTTGTATAAGAGACAACATATTTAATTTTGATTGGTTTCTGACATGAATGTTATATTATGTGAAATATAAATATCTGTTTATTTGATCTGTAAACTTTGGTAATGCTCTGTAACCCTGTTTCGGCGATGGATACGAGTTAGGAGTGTTACAATTTCTTTCGATTATAATGTGTTTTGGATGATTTTATTTTCAAGTATGCTCTAATTTTCTAAATACTTAGGGGAAATGAACCCTATGATGAATTATGTCATTTGATTTTTATTTTATGAAATAAATACTTAGATCTTGTTCTCAATTATGTGTCTTTAATTATTGGTTTAATATTTCTAGACTACTGATCCATGTTTGATGTGCTTAAATCAGAGGAGGAATAAATCTTGTTTAAAAGTAGATCTTGCATAATTAAGTGAAGTTGTATGCAATCCTAGAAATAGGACGATATAAATCTATCGGATTAGAGTCAAATCTAATAGGGAATCTATTGATCGAGTTAATACGATAATAGGGGTTTTAATTAGAAAGAAATTTCAATTAATCAACCTATAGTCAGTTGCTCTTACTCTCGAAAGAGATATTAACATAATTCAAGGATTTCTACGAATCAAGATACTGAGTAAATAAATTGCATAATTTAGATTGATAGTGACATAGAAGTCTAGGCGAATTCTTTCTTGGGTATTGTTTCGCTTCTTGGTTATTATTTAATTATTTTTCTAAATTTTTCTTCGTCATGTTCATTAGCAATTAATTTAGTAAATTTTAGTTTTCATTCAATTATTCAAATTTATCGGTTAAATAATAGAAAGATAGTAATTACTAGTACTTTTAGTGTTCGTGGGAGCGATATCTTTGCTCACCGTAGCTATAGTATTAATTGATAGGTGCACTTATCTTAGTTAGATTTTTAGTTGTTTTCCTGGTCATCGTTAAACATGGATTAATAATCTAGAAATATTAAACCAAGAATTAAGCACACATAATTGAGAATAAGAAACTAAGTATTTATTGTATAAAATAAAAATCAAATAACAGAATCCATCATAGGGTTCATCTCCCCTAGGTATTTAGAAAATTAGTTCATGCTTGAAAATAGAAACATTCAAGAGACAGTATAATCAAAAGAAACAAAGAAACTCGTGATAACTTCCTAAGAAATAAATGGGGCTCTTCAATCTTGACGGAAATATGCTTCAGAATAAGCTTAAATGGTGTTTTTCGAGTTTTTTTTTTTTTGAGTATTCTCGATGGCTCATTCCTATCTTCTTATTTTTGTCAAATATATGTTTTAGAATACTCGAAAAATTAAAAATTGCAATTTTTCATAGTTTGGTACGCAATTCCATGAAATCGACACGGCCCACCACACAGCTGTGTAGTTTGACCGTGTGGAATGGTTTAGCCTGTGTGGCTCTTGCAACTTGCTCCGACGCTTCTGTTTTTACTCGTTTTTCACTCCATTTGCTCACAAGTGCTCTATTAAGCAATAAAACATGAATTTAAAGGATAAAGAGCATAAAATTCACAATTAACATTAGATAATCACCCAAAAACGCATTAAGAACGAGGTTAAAACATGTTATTTTTAACACTTATCATATTTCATGTGTTTTTAGAACTTTTTTTATTTCATATTTGTAAGAACCCATTTATGCCTGAGGCCCAAGTAACCATTAAAAACCCAATTAAAACTAAAACGTTATAACTATTGAAGTTCATTAATAAAACATGTTCGTTTGTATCATATTCAATTATTTATGCTTTCCAACACCATGTTTCGTTAATGCTTTTATAATGTGTTTTGGCATGATAATATGTCATTATTCTTATGCATGTTGTAATTTTTTTTTTTTTACTATGAATGACCTTTTAAATGTTTTAGTTCAATAAATTATCTTTTAATTAAATCATCAAACTCTTTTTATTTTAAATAGTGGACGAAATGAACCTTTCGAGAACATGACAATATTTCGTGTTTGGAAATTCAAGAAATCGTGCCCTAATGTGCTGGGTTTCGATTTTCCATTGGACCAAATAACCAAATATCCTTTTAAAATTTTGTCCATATCTTCTAAAAAAAGGGGGGGCAATATTTCGTGTTTGGAAATCCGAGAAATCGTACCCTACCGTGCTGGGTTTCAGTTTTTTTGTTTGTCCAAATAATTGAATATCCTTTTAAAAATCTCAATGCATGAACTTTGGAAATCATGAGAGGATTTTGGCATCGAGGGTTTGAAACGTCATATCCTAACGTGTTGGATGTGATATTTTATTCCTTCAGAACAAAAGAATCTCAATATCAAATTCGAGTTTTTTTTAAGACGGAATTGCATTTTAAAATCGTTTCAAATTTTCAACATAAGGACATTAGTTAATCAATTTGGTACCAATTTTGGGCATACGAGGGTGCTAATCCTTCCTCGTACGTAACCGACTCTCGAACCCATTTTTCTTAAAATTCATAGACCAAAATTAATTTCTTTTAAAAATAAAACAAAATGTTTTATAGGTGACCCGATCACACCTAAACAAAAAGGATTGGTGGCGACTCCATTCTTATTTTAAAGTCGACACCATTTTCCAAACGATAAAAAATGGTTTCGACAACTTGGCAACTCCACTGGGGAACTTTGAGAGTCTGGCCACAAATTGTTTAATTTTTGTCCTTTTGATTGAAAATTTGGAAGTTTGTTTTGAAAAGTCATATTCCTTTTGATGCATTTGTTGGCGCTATGATTGCAATAATGTTGAGTCTCATAAAATACTTTGGCATTACACTGCATGACCGTTGTGGTTACACCTCTTAAGTGGGAGTAAGAAAGTATGCCTTCGTGAGGTTTTCACCTCCGCATGGGCTAGTGGATTGCTTCCGGGATTCATTCATACCTATGTCTTCGTGATGTTTTCACCTCCGCATGGACATAGGGAAATGTATTCCCCTGAACCGAACTTGATCCATATGAGCCTATAATGGGTGAGGATTAAAGAATCTGCTGGTTCAGAAACCCTTTTTCCTAGAACTTTACCTCATATAGTGGACCAGAGGAACTCACCAGATATAGTAATGCTAAATGTTAGTGTTTATTCATTTAGGTGTTTGATTATTTTCCGTTTGCCTTAAATCTTATTATTTGATACTGACTTGTGTGTTTTTGTTGTGATTGCATGACATTGCATATTTAATGAGGATTCGATTCATGTTCGGTTACTAAGTTAGAAGACTTAACATGGAGAATAAATTTCTTGATAGAGTCGAGGATAATGAGGCTGTCCGCGCATGGTTAGAGAAGTTACAACTAGAAAAAGGGGATAGCCTAGCTGAAGGATATACATAGGAGCTGTGGGTCTTCACTCGCATCAGTGTGATGCAAAATGAGCTGGAAGAATTGAGAGACATATGGGCCCATTGGGACGAGGGAACTAAGTAGTTGTTCTACCAAAATTATAGTGACATACCCTATTTTCTAGATGTCAAGGTAGACAAGCATTTGTTTCGGGCTATGACCCAATTTTGGAATCCTGCGTATAATTGTTTCACTTTCGAGAAGGTAGACTTGGTGCCCACTATTGAAGAATATATGACCTTGCCGCGTTGTCCAAAGATCTAAGTCGACAAAGCTTACTCTAAGGCCGCTAATGCCCCGACTTTTATGAAGAAGTTAATGAGTATTACTGGGATGAACGAACCTTGGGTTACAGCTCGAATTCAGCAGAAAGGGAATGGTAAATGTATTCCTTGGGTGATTATAAGAGACTTGATCTTAGCACATCCGGATGTAGGGAAGAAAGTTGACATCTTCGCCTTGAGCATTTATAGATTGGTGATTTTTCCTAAAGCTCTAAGGCATATAGATGAAGCAGTCACTAATTTATTCGATCGTCTTAACAAAAGAATCACACTGGTACCTGCAATTCTAGCCGAGATGTTCAGATCTTTGAGCTTGTGTCGGAGGGCAGGTGAAGGTAGATTTATTGGATGTACGTAGCTGTTATTGTATGGTTTCATGGACATTTTTGGAAGGTGGACAAGGTCTCTTACCGGGTCTTCTCCAAAAGTTATTCCCCATTAAAGGAAGAAGTAGCTACGCAAAGGAGAAGTGATATCTCAAAGGAAAGGTGGATGGCAATATTTCAAAATCTCAAAGAGGGGGATGTTGAATGGATAGCCTTTTGAATGGTCCCTGACGAGATCCTCTATCAGTGTCGGAGTTTTGATTATGTACCTTTGCCTGGAATTTGGGGGAGGGCCATTGGATACACCCCTTTATTTGTGTTGAGGCAATATAAGTCACGACAATTTATACCAGCGATTTATAGGCTTGCTCAATGTAAGTTCTCATATAAGGAGGACAATTATAAGAAAAAGGTTCGAGAGATTTCGGATGCTTGGAAGCAGACTCGTCGGATGAAGAGATTGGCTGTTGGTTCTATGACGACGCCTGAATATACTGAACGATTTAGCTAAAGGATTAATGATAATATTCCTGGGCCGAGTTTAGAAGGTGCTTGATCAATGGAAGAATGCTTACAAGTTGTCCCGTCAGAGCAAGAGATTATAAGACAGGACTTTGAAAAGAAGAGTCTCGAGTTCGGGAAAAGGATTGAGCAGCTGGAAGAAGAGAAAATGCACTTGAGATTAGACGTGAAAGTGTAGAAGGCAGAGGCTGAGAAGTTAACAAAAGGGAAGAATAGGGTTGAAGAAGATCTGGATAGTTTAAAGATAGACTATAAGAAGATGCGTCTATCGATGAGGACTGCTGGTTTAGGAAAAACTTCAGAACAGTGGCGTCAGGAGGTTCAAGGCGAAATAACTAAAGCTGATCAATAGGAGGAGAAATTTCGAGAGGCACAAGTACGAAATGAATTTGTAGAAAAAAGCCTCTCGGAAAGCCGAAATGAACGAAGCGAGTTAAAGGCTAGAGTCACGGAACTCGAGAAATCTCTTTATCATCACTGAAGCCTTAATTTTGTGAAAGAATTGAGAGCAAGCTTAAGTATGATAGAAGAAATAAAAGGGAAAATAGAAGAATTAGAGGCAGCATTACGAAGCTGTGAAATGCGAATTGAGTTTTTCGAAACAAGTGAAGAAAGGTGGAGGGAGCAGCTTCATCAGTCGCAGAGTCAAGTTAGAAATAGGGATTACATTATGGGAGAAGCTATAACCCAAATTCGAGAGATAGTTGACCACATGCAAACTTTGGCAGTACAAGCAGATATACTGAGTGTGAAGTATGAGTTGCATCAGATCGGGGATAGGAGCTAGCTTCACTGCTTAGGAAAGTTAAAGCTTTAGGTGCTAGGGCAATGCCTTATTTGTAACTTCTTTGCATTCATGCATTTGCATTCGTTTTCATTTCATTCATATGCATTAAAGGTCATTAAAAGATTCTAATTGGTTAAAAATTATTTCAGTAATCTAAAAATCGACAAAAATCAACCAAATACGCATCCTTACGGCACAAGAAAAAAGACTAAAGTAATGGATAAAAGACTAGAAAGGTTGGAACAAATGCAGAAAGAGATACAAGCACAAATGCAAGAGCAGCTGGTTAAGATCCAGCAAGATATGATGGACAAAATGATAGAATCTCAGAGAAAGATGATGACTCAAATGACTCACATGACGCACTGTTGAATGGGCTTATGGATAAAAGACAGAGCCCCATGGTTAATGCTGAGGAGAATACTAAGTATCCCCAACATCCCCCTGGTTTTACTACACCACATGTACAGGTACAACCCGAGATAAATCCATAAAGACCATCTGTCACTATCAGGCTGCAACAGTTTCAGGCCGGAGCCTCGATACCAATAAATTTTTAGGCTGGCTCAGGCTCTAACCCTGGCAATAATTCAAATAATCCAATTGTTCCTGATTTCGATGAAGTGGTAGAGAAGGAAAGAGCAAAGACAGAATCAAAAAAGTAATTAGAAGAACGGTGTAAGTGGCTGGAGAAGAAGTTTAAAACAATGGAAACTACTGATTACCATTGTAGGATCGATACGAAGGATTTAAGTTTGGTCCCAGATCTGGTGCTCCCACTGAAGTTTAAAATGCTAGAGTTCGAAAAGTACAATGGGACTAGCTACCCTGAAGCTCACATAACGATGTTCTGTCGAAGAATGACAGGATATATCAACAACGACCAGTTATTAATCCACTGTTTTCAAGACAGTCTGACCGGGTCTGCGGCCAAATGGTACAATCAGTTAATCCGTTCCCAAATTGGTTCATGGAAAGACTTGGCTCAAGCTTTCATAAAACAATACAACCACGTGACAGACATAGCACCCGACAGGATTACACTCCAGAACATAGAGAAGAAGACAAACGAGAGCTTCAGGCAGTATGACCAGCGATGGAGGGAGGTGGCGACACAAGTCCAACCACCTCTCTTAGAGAAAGAGATTACCATGCTCTTCATCAGTACTTTGAAGTCTCCATTTATCAACCACATGTTGGGAAGCACTACTAAAAGCTTTTTTGATATCGTAATGTCTGGGAGATGATAGAAAATGCTATAAGATGTGGTAAGATTGAAGCATGGGAAGGCACCAAGAGATCAGCCCTGAAAAGGAAAGAGAATGAGGTGAATAACACAAGTACGTATAACAAGGGTTATTCGAGAGCAATTACGATGAGCCAGCCAAAAGCAACAACCACTAATCATCAGGGTCCCCCGAGACAGGAATCCATCACAAGGGTGAACACTGAAAGGATACAGTTCACACCTATACCCATGACGTATAGAGAGCTGTACCAGAACCTCTTTGATGCACAAGTGGTGTTCCCTTTCTACTTAACACTGCTGCAACCCCTGTTTCCCGAGTGGTGTGATGTAAACGCCCAATGCGAATATCTGGAATCGCAGGGCATTCAATTGAAAATTGCATTGCGTTCAAGAAAGAAGTCGAAAAGCTAATAAAAATGGGGATCGTAAAGTTTAACGACCTACCCGTACCAAATGTAGTGGGAAACCCCTCACCTAATCACACTGATCAAGGAGTAAATGGAATAAATGAAGGTTGGGGCAGAAAAGTTAAATATGAGGTTGCAGAAGTCAAAACCCCATTGAGACAAGTTTGGAAGGAAATGGTGGAGAAAGGACTGATCATATTGGATTTGGAAGAGGGGTCTAAAGGAAAAAGGAACCATTGCGAGTTCCATAATAGAGAAGGGCATGGAATCCAGGAATGCACTGAGTTTAAAGCCATAGTGCAAAATTTGATGGATAATAAAGAGATGAAATTTTACAAGGAGATTGAGGGATCAGAAGGACGGGAGGTTTATGCTTCAGATGAAGGATCAAGGGAAAGGGTCCAAAAGGGCAGCCGCCCAGTAGTGATCATCTCGAAGCCAAGAGTCAATGAAGCTAGAACGCAAGTAGCACCGCAAGTCATAATTCAAAAACCTGTAGCATTTCCTTACATGGATAGCAGAAGGGTTCCTTGGAACTATGACTGTAACGTGACGATCCCAGGAAAGGAGAACCTGATCAAAACTTTAGAAGAGGGACAAGAGATGGGTTTTTACACGCGCAGTGGGAAGCGCTACGATACACCAGCTGCCAAAATCGGGTCTATTAAAGGAAAATCTGTGATGCAGAACATAGTTGAATCTGAATCACCTGTCAATGAGCCGGTGACCGAGAAAGAGGCTAAAGAGTTCTTGAAGTTTCTAAAGCATAGCGAGTATAGCGTCGTGTAGCAACTGCACAAACAACCATCTCGCATATCAGTACTGGCCTTGCTTTTAAGCTCAGAAACCCACCGCAATGCATTAATGAAATTATTAAATGAAACTTATGTCACAGAGGACATCTCTGTCAACAAGCTCGATCGTCTGGTCAATAACATCACTGCCGATAATTTCATCTTCTTTAATGATGATGAAATACCGCCTGGAGGAAGGGGATCTACAAAAGCCCTGCATGTCAACACTCGATGCAAGGGATACACATTACTAGGAGTCTTGATTGACAATTGTTCAGCATTAAATGTTTTGCCCCTATCCACATTAATAGGCTGCCACTGGATAGTTCTCATATGAAGCCATGACAGAATATAGTGAGGGCTTTTGATGGCACAGAGAGAAGGGTAATGGGTAGAATTGAAATATCACTTTTGATCGGCCCTAACACATACGAGGTAGATTTTCTGGTAATGGATATCAAGCCTTCCTATAACTGCCTATTCGGGAGGCCATGGATTCACTCAGCGGGGGCTGTTCCGTCTATATTGCACCAAAAGCTAAAATTGGTGACAAAAGGTCGACTAGTGACCATAAACGTAGAAGAAGATATCATTGCAGCTGTGACCAGTAACGCGCCATATTTAGAGGCAAATGACAAAGCGATCGAATATTTTTTTCGATCATTGGAAATTGTAAATGCCACATTCGTCGTCGAAGGAAAAAATGTCCTGATGCCTAAAATATCCAAGACTACAAAAATGGGTCTGCAGTTAACTGTTGAAAAAAGAGCCTTACTGGGGAAAGGACTCGGGAGATACCTCCAAGGAAATGTTGAGGTACAGTTGCTAAAGGACAAACGAGACTGCTTCAGCTTAGGGTTTAAGCCAAACGCGAGACAAAAAAAGAAGGAACTCGAAAAGAAGCAAGAGAAGAGAAGAGCACGGTTGAGCGGGGAGGAAATTAAGTGGGAGCCAATGATTTTTCCCCACATATCCAAGACCTTTGTATCAGGAGGAACCATTCACCCTGAGCGAGGGACCCCAAGAAAAGGAACCATGGGGGTTACGTTGGAAAACTCGTACATCAATGCCATATCCGAGGAGGGAGCCGGAAGAAGAAACTTGTCGGGCATCCGCCCCTTTGAGTCGGAGAGCGTTCTGGACAATTGGACTACGAAAGAGATTCCTATAGTGTTTAGAACTATTTCAGAGTAATGTCCAAGAACACTTATTGCACTAGGCCTAGGAGTACTAAGCATCCTTTGTGAAATATGCTTATGTCCCAAAAATCTTTAATTCAATGAAAATGCTTTCGAATTTTTTGAGCAAATATTCTTTATTCTTTCCAATTCATCCATAATCATATTATACAAACAATCATTCTTTATTCCAAATATTCTTTTATTCTTCATTCATGATCATGCCATACAAATAATTATTCTTAAATTTATTCGTTTTTGTATATTCCTTTGTACCTACAACAGATTCCTGGATATCAAAGACATGAGTGATACTGCTACTGGATCAGAATCCCCTTTTCAGCAAGACATGTGTTTAGAGGGATCCCAGGACTTTGAAGATGACATAGACTGTGGCTTATCTTCGGACTTGTTAAGAATGGTAAAACAAGAGGAAAGACAAATTTTTCCTCATGAAGAGACAATGGAGGTCATGACCGTGGAAGAGGGAAAGGCAGTGAAAATTGGAACGTGCATAACCTAAGAAACGAAGCGGAACCTCGTAGATTTACTTCAAGAATTCAAAGATGTCTTTGCGTGGTCATACCAAGATATGCCGGGGTTAAACACTGACACGGTTGTACACCGCCTCCCCATAAAAGAGGATTGCAAGCCGGTTCAGCAGAAACTCCTGAGAATGAGGCTTGACACTGCACTAAAAATAAAAGAGAAAGTCAAAAAGCAGTTTGATGCCGGATTTTTGTAGGAAGTTAAATACTCAGAATGGGTAGCCAACATTGTGCCGGTCCCTAAAAAAGATGGGAAGGTACGAATATGTGTAGATTATAGAGATTTGAATAAGGCCAGCCCGAAAGACAATTTCCCTTTGCCTCACATTGATACTTTAGTAGACAATACAGCGGGCTATTCATTGTTTTCCTTCATGGATGGCTTCTTAGGATACAACCAGATAAAAATGCACTCTGAAGACATGGAAAAGACTACATTCATAACCTTGTGGGGAATATTCTGTTATAAGGTGATGCCATTTGGGCTGAAAAATGCAAGGGCTACATACCAAAGGGCTATGGTGACTTTGTTCCATGATATGATGCATAAAGAAATTGAGGTTTATGTTGATGATATGATTGCAAAGTCTAGAATAGAAAATGAACACATTCAAGTTTTGAGGAAACTGTTCTTGAGGTTGAGAAAATTCCAACTAAAGCTTAATCCAATGAAATGTACTTTTGGAGCTAGATCTGAAAAATTGTTGGGCTTTGTTGTCAATGAAAGAGGAACTGAAATTGACTCAGACAAAGTCCGAGCTATACAAGAATTGCCTCCACCGTGCACTCAAAAAGAAGTTCGAGTTTTCTTGGGAAGGTTAAATTACATTGCTCGGTTTATTTCACAGTTAACCGAGAAATGTGATCCCATATTTCGTCTTCTGAAGAAACACAATCCAGGCGTGTGGGATGATGAATGCTAGAAAGCTTTCGATAGGGTCAAACAGTACTTGTCAAATCCTCCAGTATTGTCACCCCCATACCCAGATAGACCATCAATCCTATATTTGATAGTGTTTGATCACTCTATGAGATGCGTGCTGGGTCAACACGATGATTCGGGAAGAAAAGAAAAGGCGATATACTCTCTTAGTAAGAAATTCACTGAATGTGAGATGAGATATTCGCCAATTGAGAAATTGTGTTGTGCCTTGATTTGGACGACTCAGAGGTTGAGGCAATACATGCTGTACCACTCGACCTGGATAATCTCAAAGTTGGACCCTCTAAAATACATAATGGAGTCAATCGCTTTGAATGGAAGGATGGCAAATTCTCCTATCTGAATTCGATATAGTTTTTTTGAGCCAAAAAGCTGTAAAAGGAAGTGCAATAGCAGATTTTTTAGCCAGTAGAGCCCTAGAAGAGTATGAGCCTCTAAACTTCGACTTCCCCAATGAAGAATTAATGTATGTGGCAACTACTAAAGAAGATGCTACCAAAGATCACATTTGGAAATTGAACTTCGATGGAGCATCAAATGCTATAGGCAATGGAGTTGGGACAGTCTTGGTATCCCCAAATGGAGATCATTATCCGTTCACATGTAAGTTGGATTTTGATTGTACGAATAACATGGCAGAATACGAAGCATGTATCATGGAACTCCGTGCAGCCATAGAATGCAAAATTAGAGTGCTGGAAGTATATGGAGATTCTGCACTGGTGATCTACCAATTGAAAGGTGAATGGGAGACAAGAGACCCCTAATTGATCAATTATCGAAGGATAGTTCTGGGGTTGATTGAAGAGTTTGATGACATTACTTTCAATTATCTCCTGTGAGACGAAAACCAAATGGCTGATGCTTTGGCTACTTTGGCTTCCATGATTAAACTGAACAAACAAGAGGATGTAAAATCCATTCAAATGAGTATTTATGAAGCTCCAGCTCATTGTTACAATGTAGAGGAATAAGAGAGATGATCATCCCTAGTACCAAGATATATTGTGATATGTGAGAAATCGTGAATATCCTGAACAAGCGACCGAGAATGATAAGAGGACGTTGAGAAGACGAGCCTATAATTATATATTAGACGGGGAGATCCTGTATAAAAGAAGAAAAGATCAGATACTGTTAAGATGTGTGGACGTTGTTGAAGCTAAGAAAATTCTGGAAGAAGTCCACGAGGGTGTTTGTGGAACACATGTCAATGGTTTCACAATGACTAGACAAATTATGAGATTCAGATACTATTGGCCTACCATAGAAGGAGACTGCATCAATTATGCTAAAACATGTCACAGATGCCAGATCTATGGAGACAAAATTCATATACCTCATTCGCCTCTGCATGTTATGACTTTCCCGTGGCCTTTTTTTATGTGGGGCAATGATGTCATCGGGCCGATCTCTCTAAAAGCTTCCAATGTGCATCAGTTCATCTTTGTAGTCATTGACTATTTCACCAAGTGGGTAGAGGCTGCCTCATATGCCAGTGCTACTAAATCAGCAGTCAGCAGATTCCTAAAAAAAGAAATAATATGTCGATATGGAATGCTTGAGAGGATCATATCTGACAATGCATTAAACTTGAACAACAGCACAATCGCGGAGGTCTGCAGTCAATTCAAAATTAGACACTCTAATTCGTTGCCGTATCATCCAAAAATGAATGGTGCAGCGGAAGCAGCAAATAAAAACATTAAAAAATTATGGGGAAAATGGCTGAAACCTACAAAGATTGGCACGAGAAATTACCATTTGCTCTCTATACTTATCGAACACCAGCCAGGACCTCCACCGAGGTAACTCCTTTCTCATTGGTTTATGGAATGGAGGCAGTGTTACCCATCAAAGTTCAAAAAGGTTCGCCCAAGAGAATTTCACGAGGGAGACCTGGTTTTGAAAAGGATGCTCCCCATGCAAAAGGATTTCAGAGGGAAATGGATGCCAAATTGGGAAGGACCTTATTTGGTGAAAAAGGCTTTCTCCGGAGGAGCATTGATCTTGGTTGAGATGGATGGGAAAAACTTACCCAATCCTATAAACTCGGATTCAGTCAAGAAGTACTATACTTGAAGAGGAAAAGAGGCCAAAGTTAAAACCCGCAAAGGGCGCTTTGAGACCTTCTCTAAAAAAAATCCAAAAATGATGAAAATGAAAAACGGAAAGGCCAAGGTGAAAACCCGCAAAGGGTGCCTTCAGACCAAAGGGTTTTGAGTCGAAAGCCCGAAAAGGGCGGCTCAAATTGCAATCGATGATGGGGCATACGATAATCTTGCCATACCTGAATTAAGAAGGAGGAGAGATGTTACGTTTTGGGCCATCAACAGAGTACCCTCGATCTCCTAAACACATATTGAGCTTAAAATGGTCTTCAGAAAGTCCGTACAGAGAAGCTTAGGCTACGATATCGAGGGCACCTGTCTTGTCCCCTAATCATTTTGTATTCCAACAATGTTTGCTTCCTTTAATTAACTTATTCTTTTCGGATTTCGTTTCTGATAGATTCCATTTTTGTCTATTATTTATGATTATTTTCAAGCATTTTGTATTGAAGTAATGATTAATGGACTAATAATATTTTCACAAAAGGAGTTTTGCATATTACTCTGAAAACTTCTAAATAATACGAGAACCTGAAATAGGACTTTTATTTATAATTCACCAAGCTTAAGGGTTGGAAATATTTGAGAAGGAAACCCTAAATAGTGACCATTTCTTTGAATTTGCGATAAAAAATGTTGGTTGAACAAAAGGACGGGATATTGCGTCAGTGACACAACCTTGAAGAACAATGAGCAATGACAACCCTGTAAGAGGTTATATAAGAGGGACAAAGAAAACCTGTAAGAGGTTACTCACTGTTTTTCTATACGTTTTGACACATACAGAATACAGAGAAAAACAATCAAAAGGTGATTTACCTTTCACGATTCGTGTTCCCTTTTTGATTTTTTTTCCTTTTTGTTGTTTCTTTTCGATTTGAAATAAAAGAGAGAAAAAGGAGGAGGGCTTACTTGAGTCGATCGGTGCCGTCACTGACGAGCATCGCAGTCGTCGGAATACCTCGAACCCCTGAGGGTTCGGACAAGGGTTCAGAAAGTGATCGAAAGCCCTCATTTCTATTTTTCTCTTCTTTTTTTTCATCTATTGGATCTTGAAACATCCAAATCGGGTTTGAAAAGAGAAGGGAATGGTGAAAATGACCTAAAAGGTCGATTTAGGTGCATCTCCGGCCACCGTCTAAAGCGGAGGCACGACGGAGGCGCGTTAGCACTCCATGGTCGGCCTGTGTTTTGAGAGAGTTTCATTCTCTCTTCTTTTTTTTTAAAAAAAATGAAAATGAAGCCCTAAAAAAAACCGATTTAAATACGGCTATGAGACGGTGTCGTTTTGCACCAGGTTCATCATCACCAAAACGAAGCCGTTTGACCTCAGCCCCTGCGCGCGACCCAACTCGCAAGGAGGGTCTGCTTGTTTTCAACAAATGGGTTATTTACGCGCGAGGCTCTTCCGCGTTTTCAGTTGTTTTAATTTAGCATTTTTTTTTATTTTTATTATTTTTCGAATTTTCCCATATGGTTTCATCTCTGTTCCACTTTAGCCCCACGTTAAACGGCGCCGTTTTGAGTGCCTGGGATAATTTCTCAGTGAGTCCTCGCTAGTTTGCGCGCACCTCATTTTAGTCCCTAATTCGGCTTTAATAATTTATTTATTTACTGGTTATCCTTAAAATATTGTTTTGGTTTTCAATCTCGTTCCTAGTTTACTTAATTCATTTATTTATTTAGTTTTAAACTGTTTTATTATATGATATTAAAATATTTATATACTATCTGTTTTAAATTATTTTTATATATTATTTATTTTAACTTGTTTTAATGTAATGTTTATTAAAATTTGTTTTTACTATTTATTTAAAATAATTTTATACACGTTACTTATTCTAAACTTTTATATATATTATTTATTTTAGATTTTTTTCACATATTATATAGTTTATTTCAGTTTTTTTTACATATATTATTCTTTTAAAATTGTTATATATTGTAATTTCCTCTTTTATATATATTGTTTTAAACTTTTTATATTTTTATATTAAACTATTTTATATACCTTATTTTAGATTCTATTTATTCATTTTAAAACGTTTCAATATTATTTTGCACTTTTATATGTATATTTAAATGTTTTATATATCATTTGTTTTAAATTATTGTATATTATTGATTCTTAAAGCTGCTTTTTTACATTATTTATTTTAAATTTATTTATTATTATTTTTAAATTGCTTATATTCTATTTATTTTTAATTTGATTTATGTTTATTTTCTATTGTTGGTTATATATATCGTTTAATTCATTTTAAAAATTTGTTAGTGTGAACATTGGAATAATGTAGGTTGAATGATTATTTGTCTTGTGTGTCTCATTTTGAATTCATTGCTTTCATATTGTTCGTTTGTATCATATTCGATTATTTATGCTTTTCAACACCATGTTTCGTTAATGCTTTTATAATGTGTTTTGGCACAATAATATGTCATTATTCTTATGCATGTTGTAAAATTGTTTTTACTATGAATGGCCTTTTAAATGTTTTAGTTCAATCAATTATCTTTTAATTAAATCATCAAACTCTTTTTATTTTAAATAGTGGACGAAAGGAACCTTTCGAGAACAAGGCAATATTTCGTGTTTGGAAATTCAAGAAATCGTGCCCTAACGTGCTGGGTTTCGATTTCCCGTTGGACCAAATAACCAAATATCCTTTTAAAATTTTGTCCACATCTTTTAAAAAAAGGGGGCAATATTTCGTGTTTGGAAATCTGAGAAATCGTACCCTACCATGTTGGGTTTCGGTTTTTTCGTTTGTCCAAATAATTGAATATCCTTATAAAAATCTCAATGCATGAACTTTGGAAATCATGAGAGGATTTTGGCATCGAGGGTTTGAAACGTCATATCCTAACATGTTGGGTGTGATATTTTATTCCTTCGGAACAAAAGAATCTCAATATCAAATTCGAGTTTTTTTTAAGACGGAATTGCATTTTAAAATCGTTTCAAATTTTCAACATAAGGACATTAGTTAATCAATTTGGTACCAATTTTGAGCGTACGAGGGTGCTAATCCTTCCTCGTACATAACCGACTCCCGAACCCGTTTTTCTTAAAATTCATAGACCAAAATTAATTTCTTTTAAAAATAAAACAAAATGCTTTATAGGTGACCCGATCACACCTAAACAAAAAGGATTGGTGGCGACTCCATTCTTATTTTAAAGTCAACCCCGTTTTCCAAACGATAAAAAATGGTTTCGACAATATTCTGTTAGAACTCTTTTATGAAGTTAAGTAATTAAGAGATAAATTAAGAATTATTTGATCTCTTATTAATCTAAAAAACATGAGATAACTAATATATAATAAATTTTAAGCCTTATAGGCCACTTAAATGAAGAGAATATATTTTACAAGAACTCCTTTTATTTAACTAACTAGTATTGTAAAATGTGGTCACCTCCAAACCATTCAACACAATTTCAGAAGTTCACACATTCGCAAGTTAAAAAATCTAAAAGTTCTTTGAAAGGGAAATTTTGTAGACTTGAAGTATTCTCCTTGCCAAACAATCACTATTAAATCATATTTCCTCAATTTGATCAGTTACATTTTAGTCCTATAATTTTTAAAATTTACAATTTAGTTTCTTACCCACATTTTCACATTCAGAATTTCTTACATTGGTTTCCTCCTTCTATATCAACTTAATCCTTTTAGAATTCTCTTTATCTGACTCATTTATGAATTTCCTCGAAACACGCTAAACACAATCTAAAAACAATAGCAGATGTAGTATTTGAGATTTTGGGGCATTACAAAATTTGTCCCTGAACTTGGTAATTATTCTCGCATTGGGGCTTGAACCTTTTTTTTGTTCAATTTAGTCCAAAATATTTCGTTAAAAAAGTTGAAGAAAAAAAATTTAATCCCTGATGTAAGAACAATTATCGAGTTCAAAACTTAAATAGTGCGGTATAATGACTTATTTGGCCCTCCAATTTTATTAAAAAAAAGGAGTCATTTTAGCCATCCATTTAATTTTCACATTTTTAGCCTTTAAACTTGTATTTTTTTTATGAAATCACCCCAAAGTGGATTGAAAAGTTAACGTTTTTTTAACTTTGTTGATGTTGCATACATGTGGATTGCCGTGTGGATGACACGTTAGCATTTAATTAATTTTTTAAAATTAAAAAATTCAAAAAAATATATAAACTATTTTTAAACATTAAAAATCATTAAAGTTATTTAAAAACTTATAATTTTTTATAAATTTTAAAAAATTAATCAAATGCTAATGTGTCATTTACATGATGGAAATCCACGTGTATGCCACGTCAATAACGTTGACAAAAGTTAATTTTTCCATCTATTTTGAGATGATTTGACAAAAAATATAAATTTAAAAACTAAAAACAAATATTAAAATATTAAAATTAACGACACAAATAAATCATTATATCTTTAGCGAAAGTCAATGAGGTTGAATTCTTTAGTTGACGTACAAAATTGTTACATGCCATACGACCGCAAGCACAATAGCAATTGAGACGATCCGTGCCTTCGCAAGTTGGATATCTTTGAAATGGGCCAACCATGGAGTTCTGATCCATGACCTATTTGGCAAACATGGCCCTAACTAAGGGACTTGAGTCCAAATGGTCATACCCATTTTGTTATGGTACAAGGAAGGAAGCAAAGACATGACATGGGGTTATTATTATATTATTTTAAACAATTTATTTTACTCTATTTGGTACGATATTAAAAAGCATTTCTGGATGTTATATAGGGTCGTCCGGTATATATTTAGCTGGCATTGGTAATGTCTAGGATTGGGAGACACAAAAGGTACAACACAGTGGAGCCTAATAAGTGGCTTTGGTTGCCCATATTTACCTCTCGCAACAACCTAGTAGACCATACGCCACCCTCCCCATTTATTAGGGTTTTGTAACCTCATCATAATCATTATCCCTCTCTCGGTTTCCATGTGACTGTGTGCAGCAGTATGCAGAGTTTCCACTTCCGCAATCACTTGCTGAAATTTAAATGACGGCTTCACCCACAACTCCACCAATATGTCAAAATGAGAATTTCTAATTCATTAACACTGGAATTTTAATCAAACCACCTTGTTGGATAGTGCAAAATATAGAAGAAAAAAAAAAGTAACACGAGGAGGAGCATGTCCAACTTTATTTCTAAATTGAAAGGATGGATATGATATGACATGACATGATTACCTCAACTTTCTAACATTCAATTCCACCAGATAGCTACCTAACTCTATTCATTTCAGATGCTTCACCTCCATCATTATAATTATACTAAAATTTATTTACTGTTTGTTTGCATCCAATTGTTGAATAAACGCAACTCGTTTAAGCTTCAACTAAAACTTTATGGGCTGAATCAACTTCAACTTGACACAAGCAAATATTTTGTGTGTCTGACATTAAATATAGCCAAATACCATCATCTCCCAAATAAGAAAATTATTTAATTAAATAAGAATAAATTTGGTGTGTTTTTAATGTTTTATCTTATTAAATAGAATTTTTTTTTTATATCAACAAGTTCAATTTAAAATAAAAGTGTGATCCTAAATAAGTTTTGGATATGGTGATAAAAAATATATATGTTCAAATCTTGAAGATGATATTTTAAGAGAGACAGCTACAAACCCAAAACATAAACTATAAAACAAATATAAATTATACCTAAAAAAGTAACAAAATCTTGAAAGTTGGAGATGATATTAGTATGAAGACTAAAATTTGATGTTGCGAGGAGGTTGTATTATTAAAATTTTTGAATGTTAAAATAAAATAAATTTATCAATTTTTTGCATTAAAGAAATTGAAAGAGAAATGTGACCAAAGTCTGTCCTTGTTAATCATTCTAAAATTTATCATTCGACTAAAAATTTTAATTTTTTTTAAGTTTTATTAAGTGGATTTAAAATTTTTAATATTTATTAGAAAAACTTTCTTCATTGAAGTTTGTTATTAAATTATTGGTTGTAACATATTTTGATGTGTGGGTAAATTTAAGTTGTATATAGTTAATTTATTTAATTAGGGAATAAATGTACAAAGGGAACTAGATATCAAAACGATTAGCTTTATCCATCAGCGGCAACTTTGAAGAGGCTAGATGAGTTCAAAATTGTTGTATTACTTTGCTATTTCATATGTTGACCCTCAATGTTTTATTTAGTCTTATTTTTTTTTATAGGGTTTTATTTGTAAGGCGAAGAAATTGGAGAGAATGAATGTAATAATTGAGGATAATTTTGATGTTGCAGTTATACATTTTAAAGAGGGTAAATTAAGTTTGAATTAATAGTTGTATCGAGTTAAATTGTTGGATAAATTCATAGGTCTTTATAGAAGTTAAATTGTTGAACTAGAATTATGTTAACAAACTTGATGTTTTGCTCTCTTTCCTTTCATGTTTAACTTACACTATAACATTAATGTATTCCTTGGTATAACGACTTTGACAGAAATACTATAATACCTTAAATCTAAGGCGAACATTTAACTTTTTCAAAACGACAAAATATAAATTTAACTTTTAACATTTACTCATTTTGTCATTTTGACATTAATTCTTTTTTTTTTTATCACTTTGACACTTAATCTTCTAAGTTTAGTCATATTGATTTGTTTGAACAAAAAGTTAATCGAATTGTTAAAATTTTAATGACATTGACATAATAATTTGCTTGATAGTCTACTTATACTTCAATACTAACATGGTTTTTTTTTTTCTAAAAATTGTTATGACCTTTTTTAATTACTTGAATTTTTAAATATTTTTATTATTTTTACTAAATATATGCTGATTGCCATGCTGGTGCTGTTAAAATTTTAAGGGTTAAGTTAAATTTTCAATAAAAAAAAGGTAATTTGAGTAAATTTTAAAGGTCCAAGAGTTAAAGTGATCCCAATAAATAAGGGCTACGGTGACAAAAGAAATGAGCATTAAGGACTAAATTTATCATTAATATGAACATGTCTACTTAAAATTGAAGTTATTATTTTTTATTAAATCAGAAAAAAAAAAAAAACTCTAAGGATATATTAGATGCATTTATTATGTGGGTGAAAAAAATTATATTTCTAAAAATAATTATATAAGAAATTGTAATTTATGTAAATGTTATACAATGTTGAGGGTTCAGAGCTTTTGGTGTCTTAAGATCTTTTAATTTATTATGCATTTAAATTGTGTGTGTATAAAATATAAAAATGTTGTTATAGTAATATTTGTTCTTTTTACGAAATAATTTTAAAATCTTTTCTTAATGTTTAATGATTATATCAATAGATAGATGTTATGTTATCTTTGGCAGTGGCCCAACTTTCGTATGTGTACTCTTACTATCGCCACAGAAGAAAAGATCTTTCCAGATTTATAAAGCCCCATCATTTTATGACATAAATTTAATTCAAATATCATATGACACAAATGTTATATTATAATTTATAGGATAATTTATCAAAATAATCATTTTTGTTTATCTCAGGTTATATTTTAGTCACTTATGTTTGAAATGTTATGTTTTAGTCACTTACATTATCGTATTGTCACATTTTAGTCACTAAATCGTTAATTATCATTAATGATATAACGGTAAGCTAACGTGGCACCTTCAATCATCATTTCGAATAAAAATTTTAGGTTAAATTCTATGATTGGTTCATATATTTTCTTCATTTTGAGCAATTTAAATTTTTCTATGCTCTTTTAACTTTCTTTTTTTTTTCTTTATTCATTCTCTTCTGTTTCTCTTTCTATTTTCCTCCCTTCTTCATTTCTTTTAACGTAGTTTTTCTATATTTTTTATTTGTTAAAACTTATCCACAAGCTCACCTCACTTGAAAAGATTAAATTGTTCAAAAAAAAAATAAAAGTATAGGGACTAGTTTTAACAAATGGAAAACATAGAAAAACTATGTTAAAAGAAATGGAGAAGGGAGGAAACAGAGGGAGAAGCAGAAGATAATGAAAAAAAAAGTTAAAAGAACATAAAAGAAAAAAATAAATTGCTGAAAATAAAAAAATATGGGGACCGATTGTATAAATTAACCTAAATTTTTTGTTTGAAATGATGATTTAGAGCGACATGTCAGCTTACTGTTACACCGTTAACGACAATTAACGGCTTACTGACTAAAATGTTACAATACGATAACGTAAGTGACTAAAACATAACATTTCAAACATAAGAGACTAAAATGTAAGTTGAGATAAACAAAGTGAGTACATAATGTTTTTAAATTTATAATAAAAAAAATATTTAATTTCTTATTCATTTAAGTGTTTTTTAAATTACGAAAATCACATTTTTAGTTGGTTAATAATAAAAAAACTATAAACTAAAATGGTTGTGTATTCAAAATATTAAAAGAATCATAATAGGAAATCATATTTTAGTGTGTGTTTTAGATTTTGTAGATATTATCTTTCTGCAACTTTCACCCTCATATTTCTTTGGGAATTGTTGCCCAAATGAACATTCAGCCATTGCTACCATAAGATAAAATTTAAATTATCCTAAAGAGTAAAAAGAAAAATCATCAGTAGTTCAAACTTAATCAAGAAGTCAGATTCTCACATTGTATTAAAAACACATATAAATAAATAAATAAATTAATAAATTAATAATAATAATAATAATAATAATAATAATAATAATAATAATATTGTTGTATTAGCACCCACACGGTTATTCATCTGCCAGACACGACCATAGTAACACCAAATAGAGTAACAAAAACACCAACCCCACAACTCAAAGTTATGTTTTGTCTTTGTTCTGTACCTAAAACAAAGATTCTCCGCTTCTTTTTCCATCTAATCACCACAGTAACGTAGCCCAGCACTAGAGATTGATCCATCATCTACGAAACCATAAACATCTACTTTATCAGCCGAGCTACCCATTCCTCGTTTTCCATTGTATTTGATACTTATTTGAAGGCGAGGAAGGGTCACTCTCAAAATGGGCCATTGATTAAAACTTTTGACACATAAAGGTGTCATCAACAGTGTTGGAGCTGAGAGAAGTGGACCGAATGATTGTCAGGGTAATCGTTAATTCTTGGTCTCTTCATGTCCCTCTTTGTTGCATCGGCTGCAATTTCACTTTCCCAACATGAAAAATGCTGGTCAAGCACATTAACAGGCGTGTTAGAGCTCGACGCCATAATCTCATCCACTGATTCTGATTGCTCTCCTTCCTTCTCCATCTCTTGCATCCAATTGCAGCACTTTAACATGTTTTCCTGCACCCAAATTACCGCATGAATTAATTTAAATAAACAATTGGTTGTTTTCTTTTTAAGGCGATGGAAAAGTTACGAACAAGGGATTACCTTATTTACATACGAACAGCTGGAAATTGCTTTTCTAAAGCAGGGGAACTGCAAGGGAAAAAGTTGATGGGAAGCAGAGAGAAGTGCGGATGCTGCAATTATTGATGGCCTCAACTCCATAAGCCTTGTATCTGTTAATTTCACCAACCAAGTTGGAACAATGAGAAAGAGAGGGAAACTCAAGTGGTGGCAGAATAGAAGCCTGTATTCTTGGCATTTTAAACAAGTAGACCTACCCATTTGAGCTTTTAAGATGAGTTCAACAGCTCGAGCTTTGAGGGTTTGCCTTAAAGGAGGGTCTTTGAGATTGAAGAATGAAATGAAAAAGGATATGAAAGAGAAAGGAGTAATTGAACGCATACGCCATTTGAGTGCTCCCAAGATTAGATACTCCATTCGCTCTATTGTTTGTGCATCAAATATGAAACCGCCATCGCCCTATATGAATCCCCACACCAAATATTTAGATAAAGCCTACCTAGCTTCTACCATATAAACTTGTCGTTGCCGATATGAATGTTTACCTGAAAGTCGATGAGAGAAAACTCAGTTTTGGTCATCTTGGCAGCTAAGGAGACACAGGAGCATGCAACAAGTCTTACAACCCATGTCCTAGGTTGCTGCTGCAACATCAAATCAAATGTTTTGTTAGTTCTGCACCTCTTATTATATTAACTGTATAAATATTGTTAATTACTAATTAATACGAATGGTACTGAAGCGGCTAAGGATTTTTTACCGGTATTCCTTGGCTTGATAAGAACCGGTCAAGATAATTGACAGCGAGATAAGGTAAGAAAGTGCCAAATCGACAACAAAACTAAAACCAAAAATAAAAAATAAAAAAATTTCAGTGAATATACAGAAGCATAATTGAAATGAAGAGAAAGAAAGAAGGTAAATTTGCTTACCAGTGAGATAGAAGCGATAATATGTCGTCGGACAGAAGTAGGAAAAGCTCCAGCTTTGAGAGACTGTACGTAATGGTGAGAGGGCATATGATCGGATTCAAGCAGGAAGAGGGAAGTAGTATTAGGAGAAGGGGGAGGGCACAAGTGATTGGAGTTAGTTAATGGGTTTTCAAGATCGAACTCCATCAATAGATTAATATGATTATAGTTAAAGGTTAGTGGCGTTGAAGAGAGACCAGCGGTACTATCTCTATGTACTTTGTTATAAGAGAAGTGCAATGATGATACCAAGCACGGCGAGGGAGCGAGCGAGCGAGAGTTTACGGCTTTCTTTTTTCTCTGCGTGGAGACTTCGGAGTTTCACCACTCTGCTGCTACCGGTATATAGATATCTTATATCTTACACTCTTTATTTATTTCATAAATAAGGAAAAAAATAAGTTTGAAGCGCGAAATGGTAGGTTATAAAAATAATAAAAATAGACATAAACATTTTAAAAAAGAGGTTGCGATATTAAATATGATTAATACAATATATCTTTTATGGATCATAAAAATTAATTCTTTCGAGGTTTATGAGTATGCTCTCTTAATAATGTTATCTTTAAATTTTGATCTTAATTTTCTTTTTACCTACAACAATGTTTATTACAACGCACCAAACACTCGTTTCAAATGCTTTGTGAAAATAAAATAAAATAAAAATAAAAAATATATATTTTTACATGAAAATCCTTTCGGGAAAAACCACGGGCAGAAGAGAAGAAAATTTATTATGTCGAATTCGAATAATTACAAAAGGAATAGACTATGTCTATTTATAGGCTTGTAAAGCCATCTTTTAATAGGAGTGTACTAAGATTGAAACACCTTATTCTAATCAATATAAAATAGATAGAGTTTAATAAGGTTTAAAAAACCTTATTCTAAAAAAAAAATAAAAGAAGTGGTTTAAAAAACCTTATTCTAAAATAAAATAAAAGAAGTGTAGTTCTATATGGATTTTACTTTTATTTTATTTTACCACTGTATTTTATTTAAATAAGTATTCGGGTCACTTAATTCTAACAATCTCCACTTTGACACGAATTCTCAATGAACAAGTTCTTCATCGCGAACTCTCAACGAACAAGTTCTCCACCTCTTCCATAAAACCCCTTAAGGGTTTAACTTCAACAATGAACACCAAACCAAGTCTAAGCAATGCTCAAACTTGGTTATAGGAAGTGACTTAGTCATCATATCTGTAGGATTTTCATGAGTACTAATTTTACTCACAACAATATCACCACGGGCAATAATATCACGAACAGAATGATATCGAACATCAATGTGTTTTGTTCTCTCATGAAACATTTGATCTTTTATAAGAAAGATTGCACTTTGACTGTCACAAAATACTATACTGATTTGAAGGTCTTCATTGAGTTCACTAAAGAGTCCCTTCAACCAAATAGCTTTTTTACAAGCCTTAGTAATCGCCATGTACTCAGCTTCAGTAGTGGACAAAGCGACTGTAGTTTGCAAAGTGGCTTTCCAATTGATTGCACAACCTCCGATTGTAAAGACATAACTTGTGAGAGATATTCTTTTACCAAGGTCTCCAGCAAAATTAACATCAACATACCCAATGACTCCATCTCTAGTTCTTCCAAACTGTAAGCAAACATCAGTAGTACCTCGTAAGTATCTTAAAATGCACTGAACTGCCTTCCAATGTTCTTTACTGGGATTCGCCATGTATCTGCTAACTGCACTGACTCCATACGATAAATCTGAACGTGAACAAACCATAGCATACATGAGAGATCCCACTATACTAGAGTATGGAACATGTGACATGTACTCAATCTCATCATCTGATTGTGGAAACAAAGCTGATGAAAGTCTGAAATAGGCTGTTAAAGGAGTATTAACAGGCTTAGCACTCTGCATATTGAACCTGCAAAGAATTTTCTCAATATACCCCTTCTGACTTAGGTACAATTTACTTACTTTTCTATCTCTGAGAATCTCCATACCAAGTATCTTCTTTGTTGGCCCCAAATCTTTCATCTCAAATTCTTCACTTAGTTGGGTTTTGACCTTTCTTATCTCTCATTTATCTTTTACTGCTATCAACATGTCATCAACATAAAGAAGTAGATACACAAAAAAACCATCATTATTTTTCTTAAAGTAAACAAAACTGTCAAAACTACTTCTTTTGAAATCATGAGAAATCATAAAGGAATCAAACCTCTTGTACCACTGTCTTGGTGACTATTTCAAATCATAAAGGGACTTTTTCAGCAAGCAAACATAGTCCTCTTTTTCTGAGACTGTAAAATCCTCTGGTTGTTGCATGTAAATATCCTCCTCAAGTTCTCCATGCAAAAATGCAGTTTTTACATCTAACTGCTCAAGCTCCAAATCATGCATGGCCACAATACCAAGCAAAGCTCGAATCGAACTATGCTTCACAACTGGGGAGAACACATCTGTGAAGTCCACTCCTGGAATTTGACTGTAACAACAAGCCTTGCTTTATATCTGGGTTCTTCAACTCCTAGAGTCCCTTCTTTCTTTTTAAACACCCATTTACAACGAACAACCTTTTTACCTTTAGGAAGTTTCACAAGATCTCATGTTCTGTTTTTGTGGAGTGATTCCATCTCCTCTTGCATAGCAAACATCTACTTTTCTGAGTCTTCACAGCTAACCGCCTCAGAATAATTAGATGGCTCTTGGTTTGCATCTATATCTTTAGCCACATTTGTAACACCCCTCACCCGTGTCCAACTCTGGAATAGGGTTCGAGGCGTTACCGTACTTCAACATTCACAAATCTTAAACATTCACAATCATACAAATCAGGTTACCAAATTTCGCCCAAAATTAAAACTTCTCAAATACATGCATTTGACCTGGTCATCTATTTAATCACTTATACCACATAACAAGACATATTAACACATACCATAGACAAATAGGCTTACAAACCAAAATCATTATAAGCCACATCTCATGGCTATAATCAACAAATCAATATATGCCAATACATTTAGCTAATCAAAACAACATCCATCATAAAAAAAAAAAAAAAAAAAACTAAGTCCCTATACATGCCACTCACTTGAAAACATTTAACATACACATGCCAATACTCCAAGGATAATGGCCCAATAGTGTAATACTGCCTCCGACGATCTCCAACCCTGAGCTAACCTGACAAAACTAAAAGAAATGGAAAGGAGGGAGTAAGTTTTACGCTTAGTAAGCTCGCATGAAACTAATAAGCAATGTGATAACATGCTATTTTCATATTCTTCTTATTTATTCAAATTCCAGTTAAGCTGTTTTCTTGAGTTACAGTCATTAAATTATTTATATCTGGAGCTACGGAACTCCAAATTAATATCCGTTAATTTCCATGAAACTAGACTCACATATATCCTTACCATAAAATTTTCAAAATTTTTGGTTTAGCCAATCAATACAGTTTATTCATTAAATATTCCCCTATTTTATTGTTTGACTATTCTGACCTCTCTTCACTAAGAATCAGTTTTCTCCTTGTACAGAATTCATATGACCTTATTATTTAGTTCATTTGAAAATAGACTCATTTAGGATTTCAGGAATATAAATTATATCCCATAATTATTTTTGTACAATTTTTAATAATTTTTCCAAGGCAGAACAGGGGATCATGTAATTATTCTGAACCAGACTGACAGAAATTCAAATATATCAAAATCTAAGAATCATTTGTTTTCTATGTTTCTTTTATATGAAAATAGACTCAATAAGCTTTAAATAAATATCTTATCCAACTTATAATTCAATCTCTACTATTTTTAGTGATTTTTCAAACTCATGTCACTGCTGCTGTCCAAACAGTTTTATTGTAAATTTTTGCTCTCTCTTTCACTTTGGTTGTGTTCATCACTTGCTTATACCAACCTTTCCAATTTCCGATTACATAACGAACATATTGTTCATACGTACATTTGCCACATTTCTCAATTGGTCACATTCACACTTGCACTTATTCATAACATGTTCGCACCAATCATCATTAGTAAATTATCTCGTTGAACCCCTTCGAAAAACGCCCGATACTCGGTGGTCTCAGCACATAGCTCCACCTACACATAATTTGGCTTTCTTGTACACATGGTGAAGGTCCCTTATCACCCATGTGACCTAGCCATTCCATCTCGTAGCTTTCTTGTCTACATGGTGTCCAACACTAGGAACCACTCTTGTGACCTAGCTACTCATAACTCGTAACTTTCTTGTACACATGGTATACACACAGTATTACACATATGACCTAATTACATATGAAATTATGATCTCGTAGCTTTCTTGCACACATGGTGAAAGTCCCTTATCATCCATGTGACCTAGCTACATATCAAATTTTGCCATCTAGTAGCTTTCTTATGCACACGGTGAAGGTCCCTTATCACTCGTGTGACCTAGCTACATATTGTCCGTATCTCTCGGTTTTTCGAAAGTTCAATCGAGAATTTCCCATTCCATTCATTTTCATATTTTAGTTATCACCCAATGATTTCCATAATATCTAGCAAAATAATTATTGTACAAGTAAAATAAATGCATTATTTACATATAAACTTTCTTGTCGAAATCTCGTCAAGTACAACCGTGTAGCAACTCATACAACCCATGTAATATTAATTTAACATTCAATTCTTGTAACATTAATTTGCCATTCAATTTCACATGACACAACAAACATCACATTTTCCAGACCATACATACCATCCATCAACTTCTCCTAAACATATTAAACATACAACTTATGCTATATCAATAGAAAATTACAATTCAAGCATGATATTGCATTATTATTAACACACGAACTTACCTCGAATGCCGAAATGGTCATTTTACCAACTTTCCCGATTTTTCAATTTTCCTCCAGTTCTAGGTCCAAATCTCGTTTTTCGGGGTTATGGAGCTTGGAAGCTTAAAAAAAACCCTAACTATGGAGAACCCTTCTAATTTCATCCTAATGAAGAAGATGAACATATTTGGCATTTAAATTTTGTTTTTAATTCATTTAATTTACTAAATTACCAAAATGCCCCTTAAAAAAATCTTTTGAAACATACTCATCCATGTCCATTTTTGTCCATCAACTTAACCAATGGTTTAATTATCATTTAAGGACCTCCAATTTAAAATTTCATAACAATTCGACACCTCTAACATGTAGAACTCAACTTTTGCACTTTTACAATTTAGTCCTTTTGACTAAATTGAGTGCCCAAACGTCGAAATTTTCGAACGAAATTTTCACGAAATATTTCCGTGAAATCGTAGACTATAAAAATATAATAAAAATAAAATTTTCCTTGTCGGATTTGTGATCTCGAAACCACTGTTCCAACTAGGCCCTAATTCGGGATGTTACAACATTTAAAGCATAAGCAACTAGATCAGCCTCGGCATACTTCTTTGGAGGTTTAATTTCTCTTCTAGTTCTGTTTTTGGCGGTAGAGTATTATGGTGAAGAAGCAACTCTATTCTCAATTTTTATACTGGCTTGAGGAGTTGATTCTTTATTAATCTGATGCTCCACCTGCTTTTGATTTTCTTTATTGAAAGAGTCTTTAAAAGATAAGTTAGGTATCATAGTAGTTTCATTAAAAATAACATTTCTGCTAATCACAACTTTTCTATTTTCAGGACACCATAACTTATACTCTTTTACACCAGCTTTATAACCAAGAAAAAACACATTTAATGGATCTCGATTCCAGTTTTCCATTATCAACATGAGCATACGCAGGACACCCAAAGATCTTTAAATCAGAATAATTAGCAGGATTACCAGACCATATACCTCTTGTGGAGTCTTTTTCTCAATTGAAACGGATAAAGATCGGTTAATCAAAAAACATACAGTAGAGGCTGCTTCTGCCCAAAACGACTTTGGTAAGTTGGCATTTGACAACATACATCGAACCTTCTCCATGATCATTCTGTTTATTCGTTCTGCAATACCGTTTTGCTGTGGAGTATGACGAACTGTCAAGTGTCTCACGATCCCTTCTGACTTGCACAGTCTATTAAACTCATCAGAACAAAATTCTAAGCCATTGTCTGTGCGGAGGTATTTTATTTGTTTTCTCATCTGTTTTTCAATCATAATTTTCCAAGACTTAAATGCAGAAAAACACATTGCTTTTCTGCTTCAGGAAGAACGCCCAAACTTTTTTAGAAAAATCATCAATAAAAGTTAGCATATAATTAGCTCCACCTCTCGAAGGCACTTTGGATGGCCCCCATAGATCAGAATGAATATACTCCAATGTTCACTTTGTGTTATGGATTCCTCTGGTGAATCAAACTCTCTTTTGCTTCCCAAAAGCACAGTGCTCACAGAACTTCAGTTTGCAAATTCCTTACCCATCAAAAAGTCCTCTTTTGCTCAATTCTGCCATGCCATTTTCACTTATATACCCTAGGCGCATATGCCAAAGTTTAGTAATATCATCATTTGACAAGAAAGAGGAAGTGACAGATGCATCACCAATAAAAATAGAACCCTGCAAAACATATAACTTGGCAGTTTTTCTCTACGCTTTCATTACAACGAGGGAACCTATGGAAATCTTCAAAATCCCACTTTCAGTTGTGTATTTGTATCCTTTTGAATCAAGAGTACTTAACGAAATTAAATTTCTTTTCAATTCTGGAACATGTCGTATGTCACTTAGTATTCTGATAACTCCATCAAACATCTTAATTTTAATTGTTCCAACACTTGCGATTTTACACGAAGCATTATTTCTCATCAAAACAACACCTTCAGACACTGTTTCGTAAGTTGTAAACTGATCTCGATTGGGACTCATGTGGAAGGTGCAACCCGAATCAAGGATCCACTCATCGCTCACTTTAGAATTGTTGACAGAAACGACTAGAAGTTCACCATCGCTATAGTCTTCTACAACATCAGCTTCACCGGAATTTTCTGGTTGTTTTCCCTTTTGTTTTGCAGCCTCCTTTTTAATCTTGTTCTGTAACTTATAGCACTCAGATTTAATGCGCCCCCCCCTTTTTTTTACAGAAATTACAAGTTTTACCTCTGTTTGAAGACTTCGATCTACCCTTATTTACAGCGAGGATTCCATTCCTGTGTCTTTCCATGATCATCATCAGCATTCCGATCTTGTCTCCCGCGAACAATGAGACCCTTTCCCTGAGAGTCAGGTTTAACCACAAGATGCTTCATCTTATCATACGAGGTCAAATAATCATAAACCTCATCAACTGTGAGAGACTCACGGCTATATAAAATCGTGTCTCTAAAGGTTGAATAAGACGGGGGCAAAAAATAAAGTAGAATCAACCCTAGATCTTCTTTATCATACTGAATCTCCATGGCCTCCAAGTTTGAGAGAATTTCTTTAAACACTGTTAAGTGTTCGTGTACAGGTGTACCTTCCTCCAAATGATGAGCATAAAGGCGCTACTTCATATGCAACTTCCTTGTTAGAGTTTTCGACATATATATTTGTTCTAGCCTCTTCCATAATGCAACGACGGTTTTCTCTTTCATCACATCCTGTAAAATTTTGTTGGACAAATGCAGATGTAACTGTGTTAACTCCTTTCGATCCTTACGCTTCTTCTCTTCATCTATTAATGTCGAAGGCATCTTATCTATCCCTAGCAGGGCATCCTCCAGATCCATCTGCTCAAGAACTGCTTGCATCTTAATCTGCCACAACGTAAATTTGGTGTTATGATCTAACAGCAGAATTTCATACTTCAAAGTATCCATTACCGTGATCGAGATGAACAACCCGGAAGCTCTGATACCAATTTGTGAAAATAAAAAAACATAGATTTTTACGTGGAAACCTTTTTGGAAAAAACCACAGGCAGAGGAGAAGAAAATTCACTATGTCGAATTCAAATAATTACAAGAGGAATAGACTATGTCTATTTATAGGCTCGTAAAGCCATATTCTAATAAGAGTGTACTAAGATTGAAATACATTATTCTAATCAATATAAAATAGATAAAGTTTAATAAGGTTTAAAAAACCTTATTCTAAAATAAAATAAAAGAAGTTTAGTTCTATATGAATTTTATTTTTATTTTATTTTACCATTGTATTTTATTTAAATAAGGATTTGGGTCACTTAATTCTAACATGCTTATTCACTTTAGAATTTTAATAATATTTATAAAGAAAATATAAAATAAGATATAGTTTTTTACTTGAAAATGGTGAAATTTTTTATGCTTTCCTCAACTAAATATCTTTAAAAAAAATTTTAAATATGTTTTTCTGGAGTATCTCGAGATCAATAGATGTTGAGTTTAGTATAAAGTTTTGACTGTTGAGTTTTTTCGAGATCAAGAAAGGAATAAGGAAAGAGAATTTCGACTGATGAGTCTAACAATGGATCTCAAACACCCATAAAAGTTCAATATACATCCAATTTGGTATAGAGTCCACTTTTTCAGGCGAACCCCTTTATTAGAGAGTTCATTATATATCTACTCTTACAAGGTTCACTCCTTCAAGTGAACTCTTTCATTGAAGAGTTCATTATATATCCACACTTATAGAGCTCATCAATCACTTATTTTATCTACTTCGGTGAACAACTTAAGGGAATAGCTCATCATATATCTATCTCATTTATTCAAACTTACCCTTCTAAGGGAAGATCTCATTATATATCTACCCCATCTACTTAAACACACCTTTCTATGGTAAGAATCCATTATTTATATGAATCTCATTATATATTTCTAGCTTGACTAAGCTTGCAAAGCTACAAATAAAGGAGCTAGCCAAAAGAGTGCCAAAAAAAAAGTAGCTAAAAAAAGGGCTAGTTAGAAAAAAAATAAAGGTGTATTTATGGATTTCCCTTGTAGATCAAATTCAAAAGGGGTGTTCTATATCCAAAAAATTCCACCAAGATCACGCAAAAACCTCGTAAGTACTGGAAATCATTACTGGCTCCCTGCACCTTATATGGTGTGAACCACACGCAACCTCTACTCTCCCCCTCTATATATTTTACCTCAACAAAAAGGTATCATATAGGGGCTCTCAACACTACTCTATAGTAAGTATAGTCATTAAGGGTGCAATTCTTCATTGACTCAATCAGACATAGCCTTCTAAGATTCCAATGTCCCATCAGCCAAAAGCCTTCTAAGGGCTCTAGTGTTGCTTTCAGTGAAACCCTCTAAGACTCCAGTGTCCCGTTAGAACTGACCTCTTCAAGCCTCAACAAACAATACAACAACAACACGATTAGGTAATCTTAAAGAAGTAGAAGCTATTGTTAAATGTGTATCTACATGAAACTCCCGACTACACTTCACATTTTGATAGTTTTGGGGCAAATCGCTTTATAACCTCCCCTCAAATGGGGGCAATTGTTATACCCATTCTCTTACATTACCATCAAGTTAACCTATAACATCCTAATAAAGCATCCATGCCTCTATAGCCACTTTATATATATATATATACAGTAGGGTGTCAATCTAATCTTTTTCTCCTCTATAAAAGTTCTCTCCATCACAAGGAAAAAGAAAAAAAGGCTTTGAGATATAGGTAAAAGTGTTGCTAAATCTCTCTTAAAAAGCTCTATAAGTTCATAAGAACCCTAAAAATCACCGCCTACAGTTTAAACCACACTATAACAAACCATCACAACTTTTGTGTTACAACATAAATGAACATTGATTATAGTTGTGAGTTTAAGAAAAAAAGTTTTTTCCATGTAAAGATGAAACTTTATAATAATATTTTAAGGAAAAATGGAGAGGCTATTTTGAAATTGTTTTGTTCCTTAATATGATCCAAAGTTGTTGGCCGCTTTCTTTGGTCAGTTTGGATATGAATGTCTCAACCAAAAGCTAATGGGAACACATGAGAGATAGTCCAATTATAGAGACCAAACAATGAAATAGTCATTTTTATGTGAGATAAGGATTCCAACAAGACTCTCAAATGCAACTACTTTTGAAATTATACACCAATCCATTTAACAACTTTGACTCATGCCTTTAGTTCTTGAAACCCACATGGAGCTAGTTTCCTTTTTTTTAATTAAGGAGCTAGTATTAGAGCAGATCTTATATACATTGATGTTGCCTGCAAATTGATCACAACTAGCAACGTAATATTGCAAAAGCAGCCATCTATGGATTTTTCTTAGAAATGTTATGGAACAATCTTGGGATCTTAACTTGGCGTTGCCTTTGCTGGTCCAAAGGTGCAAAAAATTCGGGGTGGGGGTAAGTATACATAAAACAGTTTTCTTTGTAACTTGGTGACCAGTGCTAAATATTATTTGATAATTAGTCCCTCAATAATGCTGGTAATTAGTCTGCAAATCTTAATAATTGGGCGACAATCCAATTATTAGGACTTCTAGAATGCCCCCCCCCCCCCAAATAGCTTTTTGAAATATCCATCTTCTAGTGTTGCTATTTAATTATATCTTATAAGCATGCACATTAGTCATACGCACGTGTTGATGGTAGAAGCCATTTCTTACCATTGTTGGAACAATTACCTTGAACATATACATGAATCTCTTAGAAATGATATCATTTTGTTTTATTATTATAGATAACAGTGTTATCATTTTCTAAAGGATAAGAAATGGTTGAAGCAATTGAAATTTTACCCTAGGCTTTAGGTATTATTAACTTGAAACAAACTCGAGGGTTCACTACTTAGGTCCTGATGGAATCCGAAGAAGCAGTCCTCCTATAAGAAAATGGGCAACACTATCTTGAATGTCCCAATGTTTTCTCGTTGTAATTAATACTACACTCCATAGGATTCTTCTTAAATTGGTTACACTCTTAATCCTAGATGTTAAAATAATGCAATTTGGGTGTGTAAATGCAGGGTCTTTTTCCTTATAAAAATAGATATGGGAAGAAGCCAAATAACTTTACAGTGACTTCCATAACTTCGATATGCCTTTGAAGAACGTTCCAATTTCTTGGGATTTGCTTCAAAGTTGCTCCACCTCCTATATTCAATTTTCATTTTATTTTATGGGATTTGCTGGCAATTGCTATAAAATTACCCCTTAAGGTTATTCTCAGCAATCAATATATTAAAAGTATTACAAAAATTGTCAATACTATATTTAATAAACTAATTGAATTTTAAAAAAAAGTGCTCTGATATGTATTTTTACTTTTTTCTGTCAGGTGTCTTCTTCTTTGACTTTGAGGATTATAGCAATCGATTCTCCTTTCCTCTACATTGGTGCAAGAGAAAGGGTAAAGAAAGACCAAAGAATCCCATTTGCACACATTGGAAGACCAATACCCTTTTGCTTTTCCTATCTCCCTTATTGTGTGAACATCAATTTTGTGCAAATAAACTTGTGGAGTTTTAAAGTGAAGAGTGCAAAAAAATGGGAAGAGACAAGAAAGAGACACACACATGCAATCACATGATGAGTGTATGTAACACGCCATACCACCAGCAGATAACACCATCATTGTATTCCCTCACTTTATAATACTCAAACCTAGACAATGTCCCAAGTCTAAAGTGGGCACCTTTCAACATTTTTGTTTCTTTCCAACAATGAGGGAGAAGAGACGAATTACAATTACAGGATTACTAATAAAGGTTTCCCATCGCAAGAAATTTACAAGAGATGAAAATTAAGCTTTTCATGTATCAAGCAATTAAAGCCTAAGATTGCTTGATTAATATAAAAATATATGCACAAACTAGCGGAATCAAGTGATTTTGAGTACTTAATGCTTCTTTAATTGAGCTTAAATGTTGAATATACATAGCTTTATATTTAAGCATAGACCTTTGGGGTTCAGTTCCAAGCAAGGAATCCAATGGAGCTATTACTAGGTGCTCAAGCTTATCCCAACATGTATATTTTTTTAAGAAAGAAACTGAGGCATCCAATATTTTTCCCGGTTAAGTGAGGCCAACTGAGATAAATTCACTCTAAATTCAGCATTTTTATATAGTTGATTAAGCCCAATCGTCTCTAACACTAAAATATTCACAAGTTTTGAAAATGCTTCTCCTCCTTTTTTTCTTTTTCTTTTATTACCAAAAAATAATAAATAATTCTTGGTTTCTAAAATATACTCGTTTTTTCATTTTGATACTTAAACTTTTGTTTATTTTGACGTACACTCAAATTTCTAATTTAGTACCCATAGTATGCCTCTGTTATATTTTTTAGTCTACTTTTTAAATAATCACATAGCACCACATGGCATCTTTATGCAAAAATAAATATTTTCTTTTATTAAATGTATAGACACATTAAAAAATATAAAAATGGAATAAATATATAAAAAATTCAAATATATATGTAAAATCTAGAAAAAAAATATAAATTATAAAAATAATATTTACAAAAAAATTACCATAACCAAAAAGAAATTAGTTGGAATTAATAATATTATTAAAAAAGTGAAAAAAAATTGTAAAAATTATACAAAAATTATAAAAAATAAAAAAATGTTTTAACGTAAATTTTTATAAAATTATAAAATATATAATTATAAATTTCTAAAAAGATATTTAAATTTCAAGTGTTTTTTTTTTTGCAATTACTTGAAATTACGTGAATGGCCAATGTCAATCAACAACCGGTCAACAATCGGTCAAAGTCAAAAGTGTTTATAATTTTTTATTTAAATTTAAATTTTTATTTTAAATAAAATTGCCACATGGTGTTTTTTTTTATTGGCCAAAGTTGCTTAACGAATTTTTTAACATTGGTTACAAAATTGAAAAATATATAGAGAAAATTGATACTTTAGGCACCAAGTTAAGACAGAAAAATTTAGTACCAAACTAAGAAACTGAGTATACTTCATAGGCTAAAATGTGAATTAAGCCAAAAAAAAAATCACAAGTCAATATGGACCTTAAGCTTGACCTTTGTGGTATGTAATGTATTTAAGATTAAGCCCAACCACAACGGCGGTCAAGTTCGAAGTTGTGGTTAAGCCCAATCTTATCAAAAAAGAAAAAAAATCAAGCAATGAATATCTAACCACATGACCATCAACTATGGAAAATGAGCAAATATTAGAAACAATAATAAATCGGAAACCGAAATTCAATTATATATAATTTTAGAAAAAAAAAACCTACAAACCTGGGTCTCTGATCTTTTTAAGCCTAATTTTATTAAGGGTAAAATATTAAAGAAAACTTAACCTCCAATATTTTATTTAAATAAATTAAACTCTGTTGAGATAAGTTTTTAAAGTGGCTGTTCATGTGTCAATGAAAGTGATCATTTTCACTATCAATTGCGCCAAGCATATAACTTGTCTTATTTGTTGGCATGTTTGATCAAAAAAATTTGTTGATTTGCTTATATCTTTTTTAGGATCTTATCTAACTAATCTTGTGTTTATCATTGGAGAAAAGATTGAATCAAGTAAGATTATTTTTTAAGCACTCTTATGCGATCTATTTACCTTGTATATTGACATATGCAATCATGAAGATATAAGTTGACTTTTATGATCTTTTGTATCTTTATATTAAGGATAATTGATGATATATTAAGATATGCAATCTATGAATATATGAGCTGATTTTATTATCTTTTGTATCTTTATATTAAAGATAATGAATTTGATGAAATTTGGGTAGATTAAGAGGGAGGCTACCTTGTGAAGATGGATTCATGCTCTAAATATGGAAAACTTGTTCAACCTTGATAAATTTTTTATTGTTAAGGCAAGTGGTTTTTAACTGGCCGTTAATGTGCCAATGGAAGTGGCTACTTTCGCTAGCACATTGGTAGGCAATATAAATTTATTTGGAGTTGAAAATCTTTCCAACTAAATGAGTTGGGAAATAACTTGAATGATATTGCGGATAACCCATATTTGAGGATCCATCTTATGGAGTAACAATCTTTGAAGATTTGATCAGATCAGATCAACCAACCAAATCCCATGAAATATGGAGATTGAACCAGGACTCATTTGAAGACTTATATTGAAGATATTTGATTTATTCTAGGCTCTACGAGGATATTTGTAAAGCCTTTTTTATGAAGCCATTTAATTGGGATCTTAATTATAATTAATCTTTATCTTAGGACGAGTTAAACTCCTATATATTAAAGGATTGGTAAATTAGAACTAGGTAGAGAATGCACTTACTAGTTCATAGAGGAACACTACTTTTGTCCATGCATTTGAGCCTATAAAACCTTTTTGTTGTTGGTTTTACAAACTAAATTCTCAGTAGGAGAATTTAGTGGTAAAAGGTATAGACTTTAAGATACAAAAGTGAGGTGTCTTCAGTGGGGTGTGTTAGAACTAGGATCACTAGTTGTACTTGTTTCAAAGATAGTGGATTCAACTCATTGAGCTAGGTTTTGTAGACATAAGGAAATTGAATTGTGTAATCAATTTGTTGTACCCTGATTTTTGTAATGCCAGCAGAAGTGACAGCGGATACCCACTTCCGCTGACACTTCTGTTCATATTTTGTTTCTTGCAATTATCGACTGGTTCAGGTAAAAAAACCCTTGTTGCATAGAAGTTCAAATTAAAGAAAATTTTTAAAAAAGCTAACTGTTTATTCAAGTGTACAGAAAGTATATATCTTTATTTAAATAAAAATATAAAATCTAATTGGCTTTTTTATTATTATTATTATTATTATTATAGCCATTTATTGAAAATCAGTCTTACCTATTAATATTAATATTTAATGCATTATTGGTGCATAGGTCTTATGTAATAGCCCGATTTTTTTCAGTGGTGTTGGAAATAGTGGTTTCGAGACCACCAAATCCGACGAGTAAGTTTGTAAATATTATTATTTAATATTTACGAGTCAAATATAGTTTTAAAAAGGTTTTTGAATTGGTAATTTATGTTTTATAATGATTTATTAGGTTCGATTGATAAAACCCTATGTCAAGTGGTTTTGGAAAGTGAGGTATCGGGACCTCGTTTCTATAAATCGAGCTTTAAATATTTTTATAAATATTTACGGAGTTTCATTAAGGTGGTATTAAAGTTTCGTTGAAAAATTTTAACGTTTCGATAGTTAATTAATTAAAAAGGATTAAATTAAAAAAGGTGCAAAACTTACTAATTATAATAATTAAGTGGTTAAATGGCTTGATTAATAAATAAGAAAGGTCTTAAGTAATAAATATACCTAAATTGATATAGTGGGGCGGCATGTTAAGGGAAAATAATAAAATAAAATGATGGAATGGTAAAATGGTAATTTTGATGCAATTCATCTTCAATTTCGGCCTAAACCACCATAGGAGAGACAACTTTAAGTTGGTTCTTCATATTTTTGTTTCATATCAAGATGTCGTAGATACTAGTGAAAAAGGAAAAATAGCGGAATAGTCCCTGAACTTCTGCAATTACTACAATTCAGTCCAGGTAAGTTCGTATGGTTAAAATTTTACCTTTGTATAATTTGATGATTAGTATTATGCATATATCTTTGTTGAAAATAAATTATTGTTTGAATTATAATATTGAATTGGATGTTCGATTTGAATTGAATGCGAGATTTGAGTACATTCGTAGTTTGGTGTATGATGGTATTGGAGGGAGATATTGGCATTATTCCCAAGTAAACCAGGGTTCAGCGTTTGTTGTGAACTCTCACGTTTTACTTTCTGTTTGGCATAATTGGTGGATCAACTCTTACAAGCTTTTGTTCAGCTTTCGAGCTTTTGTTGGTGTATTTGGGAGGACCATCTCTTATGAGCTTCTGTTGATGATGTACTCTTATCTGTAAGTCATTCTTCGAATGGAGAAATCTTAGTAAGGTAATTTATTTAATGAATTTGAAAGACATGTTACTTATTTTTGTATTGATTTGAATACGGATATACTTATCGATTGAAGTTGTAAATGACAGGGAATTGTCATGGATGATTTTTATT
The DNA here is from genome assembly GCA_025503065.1 of Gossypium bickii. Classification (NCBI taxonomy): domain Eukaryota; kingdom Viridiplantae; phylum Streptophyta; class Magnoliopsida; order Malvales; family Malvaceae; genus Gossypium; species Gossypium bickii. Next base: position 90,881,610 of record CP106716.1, read on the forward strand.
ACTTAATTTATTATAGTTAGTTCAGTGATATTTTTAATTAACTCGTCGAACTTACTAAGCTTCATTAAGCTTATTTGTATTGTTTAATGTCATTGTAGATTTTCAGAAGGTTGGACGATCGGATCAGTACTCAAGTCACACTATCCAGCTTATCTCGGTAGTTTTTGAAACGTTAAATACGGTTTATATGACATATATAGTCTTTTGTACGGTTTTGGTCAAAGTTTGGTTTATGTAAATATTGTGAATACTATTTTGTTTAAATAACCAACTTATATATTGGTATGAGAATAATGTATAATTGTGATGTTGGTATGAGTGACATGTGTATGTATGTTTTTGAATTGTAGTGAACTTTGGTAACTTTGTTAGGTAAATCAATTTGGGAAGTTTGGATACTTGGTTGACATGTTTTTAAGTTGTTATTTGAAGTGCCTAATGACATATTAGTTGTATGTGGAGATAATACATGTCTAAGACTTGACTTTAGCTTTTTTTGAATGCCTTGTTATGGCTTGTTGATGTGTAATTTGTTGAGTCTAGATTGATGTCAATTTGGGTGAGAAATGTGGCTTGAAAAATGGCTTATTTTCGTCCACACGGGCAGAGACATGGGCGTGTGTCTTAGCCGTGTGTGACACACGACAAAGTGACACGGCCGTGCGTCCTGTGTATCTTCTTAAGAATACAAGTTAGTATGCTCACACGGCCTAGCACACGGGTGTGTGACTTGGCCGTGTGACCCAAGTCAGAGAGTTACATGGGCACGGACACGGGCTGAGACATGGCCGTGTGTCCTTATTTCTAATGCCCACATAGCCTGAGACACGGGCATGTCTCCTGTCCGTGTCAGTCACACGGCCTGGCCACATGGCCGTGTGACCCCTGCAGCTTTGAAATTGTTCTACTTTTTCAGAAAAATTCTTTGAGTTTCCGATTTAGTCCCGACTTGTTTCTAATGCGTATTTCAGGTCTTGAGGGCTAGTATAAGGGACAATATATATAATTTTGATTGGTTTTATTATGAATATTGATATGTAATGAAACGTTTGAAATTTCTGTCTGATTGATCCGTAAACTTGGTAATGCTTTGTAACCCTATTCCGGTGACGGATATGGGTTAGGGGTGTTACATCTTATGTGCCATCAATTAATAATAAGACAATCCATCATTATTAGTATAAAATAAAAAAAAATATAGGACTTAAAAATAAATGCAATTAAGTTTATTTAAACATAATTAAATATTTATTATATTTATTTTGTTTCTCTTTGAGGTTTTGGGTAACTAAACTAACTAAAAAAAGTTATAATTTGGTCACTAAACTATTCAAAAGTTTTCGTCTAAGTTAATGAATTATTCAAAAAAAATTATTCAAGTCACTGTTAATTTAAAAAAAAAAGGTTTTGCAACGAGCACCAAGCTACGATTCGACGATTGGTATAGTGGCTCAGTACCCATTGACAAGTACAAGAGAATATCTTAGATCCAAGTCGAATTGATGGTCATTGGAGATCAGAGAAAAAAGTTGTTTGAATTTTGGTTCGTAGATTCGTGAAGTCGAAAGGTACTTCATGAAAAAAAAACTGAACTATAGAAGAAAAGGGGAAAGAGCTTCAATTGGTGCATACAATGCGAACAAAGAAAGTCATATATAATTTATTTTAACAGCACAGTGACTTGAATGAAAACTTTTGAATAGTCCAGTGACCATATTGTAACTTCTTTTAGTTAAGTGATCGAAACGAAAACTTACATATAGTTTAATGGCTAATGGTGTAGTTTACCCTATATTTTTATGTACATATTTAGAAAAACAAGACAGCATATCAGAGCCTCTTATCTACAGCCCCTTGAGCGATACATTGTATTACGTTGCAGACCTTGCCAATTGTGTGTAGTTCTAAATTGGATGAATTACTCTTACAAATCTGATTTGAATATCTAGTCCTTGCTTACAGGTATTTCATCCATACAATAAACTTCTACATATCCAAGAGTCTATTCCTTTCACTTGCACATTTAAAAACTGTTAAAGAGTGACAATATTTCTTTAGAAGCATGGATTGAATCCTAGTCCTCCCAAATTCCTAGGGTTGTATAACCTTACCCTATACACAAGAATGCTTGCGTTTCTAATTCAAGTATTTCCTAGTTCACATGCCTTGAACTAGATGGATATGGTATCATATATTTGGTAGGGTCCAACTTGTTAGTTTTAGGGATCTTAGGTGAAAATGCATTGGATTTTGGGTCCAAACATAGAATACTTGGTTTGGGCTTCGCAACAACCAACATGAGGCAACTGTAGGGAAATAATTCCTTTTAACTCTCATCTTCTACGTTCAACACAAATCTGTATTGTGGAATCATCCTAGTTTGAGATAGTAACTTCAACCAAAACAATTTTTGTATAATAAATTGTTAAATATAAATTATTAAAAATTTAAATGTAAGTATACTACATTTATTAATTGCATTATATTAAAACATGTTTAAAGCGATTACGTAATATTTATACAATTTTTATATTTGTTAAACATAATATATAGGGAAAATTAGGAAAATATGGTGATTTTAAAAAATATTAAAGAAAGTAGGCTGATTTTTTTTTATATTCAGAGTCTCCTTAAAAGGAGCAACATGTCTAAGGTTGAATGGTCAGTAATGTTCGTTTGAATGTAGTGAAAATTGGAGGTCAAACATAGCCATGGAGAATGGTAAATGTCTGGTTGAGTTTCCAAAGATAGGATCTGCATGTCCTAGGAAGCCCCCTTTGGAAATAGATCGACAGAGCAAGGGTTTCGGTGTCATTAGTGAGCTCTAGTACTTCAAGGTAGTAAGGACATTAAAAACTAAGAAAGACCACAAATGTAAAAGTTGCTTGAGCAATCGCCAGGCATTGCCGCTAAGAATAATGAGTGTGATTATCAGAGAGTTAAATTCTAAGCTGGACGTCTCACATTTTCTTAAAATTCTATATGCAAATCTCACTAAGTTCTCCCCAACTTATAAGCTTTCTGCTTGAATGCAAGTTAGTTAAATATTTGAAAATCGAGAAGGACCAAGCTAGACTTCGCTAAGGGCTAGGCGAAACGCGGTAGCTATGCATGTTTATATAGGGGCACTTATAGAGGCTTCTCCTATGGGTTTTAGTTGCCATTTTACGTTTTTGAGTCTTTGTCCAAAGGAATTTTATAATCAACTGATGGAAATGAAATTTTAAAGTTTTATTACCAATCAATACAAGTTGGTTAAGTATGCAATTTAAACCAGAAAAGAGATTTTGTTAAGTCACTCGGGTTTGTATGGCATCTAATACCCGGTCCTGGCGAGCAGGTTGTGTAGAGGGCGTTACACAAAGAGAATGGTTTGTTAATTAAGTACCAACCCTGTAACACCCCTAACCCGTATCCGTCGCCGGAATAAGGTTACGAGGTATTACCAAAGTTTATAGAACATTTTTAGATATATCGAGTCAAACACTATTCATTTTTCGAAGTTTATTAATATGTTCCTTACATGGGCTCTCGAGGCCTAAAACATGCATTAGAATTGATTCGGGACTAAATCGAGATCATAAGGATTTTTTTTTTTTTTTTGCAAAATTTTCAAAATTTTTCTCACTTATAGGAGTCACACACTCGTGTTGACAAAATAAGGCTATTTTCCGAGCTCTATATCTCACCCATTTTCATCCAAAGCCTGCACAAAACATTTCTAATACCAACCAACCAAATCAAACTTTATCTTTTTATAGCAACTATGCTTAGTCTAATTTACTTATTCATACCAAATATATATATGTATAATCATAGTTTACTTTTTAAACATATCAAAATTAAGTCAATACTAGCCATACCAATGGCTAGTTTACATTTATCTATTTTAATACATACTTAAACTTTAATAGCCTATACATGCCATTATACTCAAAATAAGATATTTTTTTTATACCAAAATGAACTTGAGGATAGTGTGATGTCACTCTAACTGTCTCCAACCTTCACGAGCTTCCGAGCGCTATAAAACAAAGAAAATAAAACCTAGTAAGCATTTAATGCTTAGTAAGTTCATGTAACCAGAAATTAACTTACCAAGTGTTTCCATTAAATTTAATCAAACATGCATGCATTCAAGCAAATAATTCATTATTCTATCACATACAACTTCATCATCAAATTTAATCAAGCAATTACACATAATATCATCACATAGATGAGCTCATCATATAATAATTTATACTTGCTTATAATTCCATACCACATGTACATTTTCAAGAGAAATTCATTCAAACCCATTAGCCATTTCCAAGTTTTGCCCGTTGAATTTATCGGAATATCGGTGGATACTTTCGTATAGTACACTTAAAGTTTACGTAACTCTCGAGCTACCCCTTTTAAATCATTTGGGCAATTCGTATGCTTCGATGCTCACACAGAGCTACAGTAGTCCACAACATATGCGGAACACTACCAATCCTCGATGCTCACACGGAGTTATGCTAGTCTGCAACTTATGCGAAATACTACCAATCACTATACTCATGGAACTTTATCTCTTAATGCCCGAGAGACTTATCAGGACTACTCATCCGAGCTAAATCCTGTCTGCAACACATGCCGAATCACCTTTACAATATTCCATCGAATTTCCTTCATTCAACCGGGACTTATCCCTTTTCTCAAGTCATATTGAACATTCAATCATATTTTATATATATTAAATATTCAATTAACAGCCATATCACATAATCATATAATCCAAACATTTCAAAAATCAATATTAAGTTACACGAACTTACCTCGATACTTATTTGTATACAAAAGTCTACTAATCCGGGACTTTTTCTTTTCCTTGATCCAACTTCGTATTTGAATTTTCCGGATCAATTTGAGTTTCAACGTTTAAAATCTCTATTTTTTTTCTTTTCTTCTTTTTCGTTCTCAATTCTGTTTCTGTTTCTTTCTCTTCTTTTTCCTTTAGTTTGTTTATTATATATATATGTATATATTATAATAATATAATATAATAATATACTTTATAATTAATAACTATTATATATATATACGCGTTTTAAACTAAAAAAAAATCTAAGATTTTTCATACTTATCAACATTTAAAAATGGCATAATTGCCTTTTTAGTCCCTTTAGTTTTTTCTTGAATCTATAATTAAACTTTTACCTCTATTGCAATTTAATCCTTTTACCTAATTATTTTTAATTCAAGCAAATACACTTAACAAAAACCTAATTAACTACACAAGTAACTTCGTAAATATTTATTAAAAATATTTATGAATCCAATTTACTGGAACGGAGTCCCGGGAATGCATTTTTTTTATTTGGTCCTTTTTAATCAATTAACTACAAAACCAATAAAATTTTCTTATCAAAATTTTCATGTCACCTTTCTATCATAATATAGACTATGCCATAATATTAAAATAAATTTTTCTTTTAAGCTCGGATTTGTGGTCACGAAACCACTGTTCCGGTTTTACTGAAATTGGGCCATTACAAACCCTAGTGTTGTCCATGATTACGATGTGCATGTTAATGAGCTAGCTCTTCATAATAGGAGTTGAAATTGGGAAACCTTCAAAGATATGTTACCGAACTTAGTGTGCCTTAATACTGTAGTACAAGGGGTTCCTTCTCCTTTAGATGTTGAAGAGTTCCCAATTTGGCTATGGGAGAAGAATCATTTTTTCTCAATTAAGTCTACATATGATATGCTTTTTGGTGACCTAAATGTCAACGAGGGGAGGTTGTGGAAAGCAATTTGGAAGAGCAAAAATCCTCAAAATGTTAAAAGTCTTCCTTTGGCTTGTGAGTACAGGTAAAATGCTGACTAATGAAGGTCGTATGAGGCAACATTTGACTGATGATCCTAACTATTCTATATCTAGGCATGATGTTGAAGACACTAGTCATATCGTGCGTTCATGTTTCATTGCCTTATCCTCTTGGATGAATTGGGTTAAACTAGAAAAGCGTATTGAATTCTCTCGATTGATATTGGTGACTAGATTGATATTAAAAATTCACAACCTAGCTACTTTGTGCAGCTTGATGTAGACTGGCCTATTCTCTTTAGCTATATTTGTTGGAAATTATAGACTAAGAGGAACAACCTGGTTTCCAACGAGGACTTCACAGATTGTGGGAGCATCATCAATAGCAGTTGGGATTTGATGTGGGAAATACATGCAATTAGTGAACAATGTAATACGAGAATATAGAGTTGCTACTAGGTTCATCGGAGGAAACTAGAATAGGGTTGGCATAAAGTGAACTCCAATGGGGCTTTGTGATTAGATACGGGGCTAGCGACTTCAGGAGTGATAAAAGACCGTGAAGCATGGTGGTCGATTCTGTACCACTCCAGTGCTAAAATGGAACATCAACCAATGAAAATTCCGGCGCGTACCAGTCACATTGGCTCGCTCTGATCAATTTTGATCATATGGGGTGGAACATGGTGCATCAAATAATATTTAAAAATATATTAATTTTTATCGTTTTGTTTAAAACTTTGAAAAGTCAATACTTGCATTAACCAATGAATAGTAGACTACACTTAATTGGACAAACTTTAAAATTTAAAAGAAAATAAAAAGTAAACTCACTCGTAGGTAAAAAAAAAAAAAATCCTCCTGATGAATGCCTAAATCTTTAAAATTTCAGCCTCCAGCTTAGTCTTAAAGCTTGGTTTCAAACAACTCTTTCAAACGTTGATATGTATGTTAGTATTGAATGGGTTAATGGTGTGAATTATATTGTCCTTTAATAAGATTTATTGAAGGATAGATTTTTTATTTTGGAGTTTATTGAAGAGTGTTTTATATAATTGATATATATTTTATATTTAAATTTTATTTAATATCTTTAAATATTAAAACATACATATATTAAATATTTTTTAAAATTTTTTGATAAATTCGTAACGATATGTCAAAGTAGACCGATAGAAGAGAAAAATGACGTGCCTATTAGTGCAGTACTTAATATCATGAAGGGAAATGGGCATGTGGTTATAATGGACTGATCGGGTACTGTTCTGTATTTGAAACTGAACTCTGGGGCGTGGAGAATGGGTTTGAGAAAGGTGGTACTTGAAGCTGAACTATTGCTAAGCTATTAGTTTCTTTCTTGAATTTCTACTATTTGGCCCATACTTCAATTGCTATGTTGAGATTTGGAGGTGAAGCTTGTGCATTCTTACAGAGAGGAAAATAAAGTGGCGGCTGGTATGGCTTCCATATCTTATAATAATCAGCTTGGTTTTCATGTTTATTTCGCGCCTCCTGATGCTATACTGCATCCTCTACATGATGATTGTTCTGAGGTGGCTCTCCCAGATTTGGCTTGATTACCTTTGGTTGTTTATTTTTCGTTTTTTACCAAAAAAAAAAAAAAAAAAAACTATAAGATCTATAAATGATATAAAAAATATACACAACACATACCTAACTCCAATCATAAATGAATAAAGGAATTGGCATATCTATAACAGACTACCTTACAGAGATATGGAAACCAAAACAAAATATTTGGCGCATGCATGCATTACTAGAGTCCGATATCACGATTCCGGAGGGGCTCTGAGTCTGACCTAACTTCTACCAAACTTGGTTGTTGATTTCTCAGAAAGCAGAAATTAAAGTTGCTCCCACATCACGCTTTGGCGTAGGCCCCTTCACTTTTTGTACTTATTTATTCCCCAATCTGTTTTCGTTTCCCCAATCAATTTGCAATTTCCTTTACAATTCAAGGGACAAAATGGACTTCAATATCACTGTAACTACAATCTTAGCAACCTAACTCCTAAATACCCAACTCTTGATTGTCTTATTTCTATGCGGGGCAAAGTCAAAAAAATTTGAAGGGGGCAAAATTAAATCATGATTTTCATGATAGTAAAAATATAATTTTAGTATTTTAATAGTCTATATTTTTATAATTTTTATAATCTTTAAGAGGGTCAAAGAGTAATTTTATCTTTATTAATTTAAAATATTTAAATTTTAAACAATTTTTTTTTCATTTTAGAGGATCCGCACCAGCCAGCTCCTAATTACGCCCTGCTTATAAGCATTTTATTCATTTATTTTACTTTTTGATGCCGATGAGTCTGGTGGGCATGCAACTGCATGCTATTCAATTGGTTTTCATTACAGTATATTATTTATATAAGCTTTAATTAATTAACTTTGATATTATCTGTTTTTAATTATTTTTTTCATATTATATTCGTACTTTGAAAAACAAATACAAAATCCCTCCTTGGCGTCTGGCCGACAGTGAAAGGGCCTTTGGAGTTGATAAAAAAAATAGTTAATTACATCATTAGTTACTAAATTATAGGTAAGTTTTTATTTTGATCACTTGGTCATTGAATTATTCAAAAATTTTCATTTTAGTCACTAGATTATTAAAATCGATGTTATATGACTTTCTCTGTTTGCATTGTCTATACCAATCAAAATCTATCTTCCCCTTATTGTTCTACAGATAAGTTTTTCTTCGTGAAACAACTTTGGACTTAATGAATTTGCAAATTGAAATTCAAATAATTTTTTTCTTCGATCTCTGACATTGACTGTCAGATCAACTTGGATCTAAGATATGTTCTTTTATTCGTCGACAGATACTGGTCCATCATACCGATAATCAAATCATTGCTTGAAACTTGTTGGTAGAAGTTTAAAAAAAAAACTTAACAATCCAATGAAAATAAAAACTTTTGAATAATTTAGTGACTTAAATAAAAACTTTTGAATAGTTTAATGACCAAATTGTAACTTTTTTAATTATATGATCAAAATAATTTTTTTTTAAAAAAAAGTGCCTTTGAAAAGTTATATACTAAATAGCGACAAAAACTCGATCGAAATCACACTCATTGGACATGTTACCCCACCCCCATGCCATTTTAAACGCCAATTTACAAACAGATTTAGCATAATATTTTGGTTAGAACTAAAGTAGAATTATTTTATAGAATAAAAAGGGTCACTTTATAAGGTTTTATATAACTAGTTTAGTACTTTTGGATACTGACTGATATTTATACTAGGCGACCAACATACTCAGTCCCTGGGATTCCCTTCCTTCCATTTAGTAAACGCTTATATAATCATTTCTCCCAAACCCATCTGCCTTCTATGATCTATCACACCACTCGTCAGATATGATGAAGAAATGGCAAAGGGAACTAACACTGTATATTATATAAACCGGCTTCAATTCTCGTCTGCTACATAAACAAATAGTATTTAAAAAGGCGAGTTGAAATTTACAGAAGGCGAAAAGGCCATACACAAAAAAGAAGAAAGACCCCTGCGTAACCCCATCCTTAATTGTCTGATAGGTCTAAAAGGTTCACGTGAATCCCCATCAGTCTCAAAGGACTACCCAAAAAGCAATGTGCCACTCCACCACCACTCTCCCACGCTCTACCCAAATAGTGAAACCGATATGATAAGGGGTAAAGCCGGGAATGTAAAAGATTGCCACGATGGTGGTGGCGATGCAGACGATTGAGCTTTCTCCAACTGCAGGGAATCAACAGCCAAGGGCATGTTCTCTTGATCTGGGCTGCACCTCGACTCATGAGGGTGCGCACTGTAAATTATGGCCCGCAGTACGGCCGAAACGGTGGGTATGTAAGCCGTTTTGTTGCGTGCAAGGAGCCAAGTGAGTCCCATTAGCTGGCAGTCTCGGTTGAACATCTTGCTGGCTCTCTCGCTTGTGCTCCTGTCTTGTGTTCCGTTCTTGCTGTATCCGCCTTTGAGCTGTAAAGTTACCAAAATTGCAAAAAGGAACAAGATGTTTTAGAGATCATGGTTTGGTTGAAAGGTGATGAGCAAGGGTCCTAATTATTTGCAATGTAGAAAAAGGGTGATGCATATTGGCTTCTCCATCCACATTACAATGTCACTTTCATGGGTCTACCGGAATGAGTTTGCTTCCCGTGTTATCAGTTGCTCATTGAAGCCACTTTCATTAATTAACAGTAGAATTCAGAAATTGGTAACTGCTAGAGCAATTATATTCTCATGAACCAGAACTGATTTAAGACTGACGACATTCCTTGAAAATGATAAGAAAAAGAAAAAGAGTGGGATCTGGAATGAATGCATTCATTCCCCATGAACTAAACTGATTGTTTGGGTCATTTTAAGTAGCCAGAAAATGATAAGAAAGAATTATCATTAATTACATACCCTTTGAAGAGCACCAAGGCATCTGGTACACCCAGCATAAGAAGAGTTGGTGCAACTCCTCTCCAAGTTCTTCACTGCAGCTGTCGGTGTGGCGTTCCGGAAACCGGAAACATTAAACGCAGCGGGACAACTCAAGGAACTAATCTGATGTAGCCGTATCCCACAAAAACATAGAATCGGATCGCAACTGGCGTTTGGCTGAGGAATCTGCACGCGCTTACTTAGCAATGCGTTCTGCAAAGAGTTCACACACTTTTGAGAATCATCCGGCCTCATGGGCTGCTCCGATCCCGCAGAAGCGGGAGCCGACACTTCCAAAGCATACCTGGCATGAGCTGCAAAGAGCCAAGCTGCTAACACGGGACAGCAGCGGCTTCGGTCCAGGTTGTTGCCACAGGCGTCGTTGACGCCGCCAAATAGTTCTGCGGACAGGTCGAGACGGCAAACTTGAGCTTGGATTTGAGCTGGAATTGCGGGAACCGTGTCCGTGGATAAGTAGTCTCCAGGTTTTAAAGGCTGATGTTGATCGGAAACCGGTTGAGATAGAAAAGTGGCCAGAGAGGAATGGGAGAAGAAAGAAAATAATAGTACAAAGGATGAGAGGAGGGAAAGAGAAACCATGTTTTGGAAAAAGTGGGTGGAGGGGGGAGTTGGAAAATGGGAGCTAGATGGTAGAAGTTGGGGTGGCTACTCTTCTGAATCTTGTAATTCCATGATAATCATTCACTCCTTTTGTTCATATTAGATAAGAAAAAGGGAAAGAGATACTCGAGAGGTAGAAAGAAAGATTAGGGTGCTTTGAAAACTACCCGCACTAAGCAAGTAAGTTGATGAATTTTAAAGAATCTACAAACAGCATGTGCGGTGAGAGAGAGGGCGTCTCTTCTTCTGCTGCTGCTCTTGACTGTCTTCTCTCTCTGAGTGTATTCATTCAATCGGGAATAGAGGAGGTTACCTCCTTATATCTTTCTCTCCAAAGAGAATGAGAAATGACAGATTATCCTAAATAGTATCATGAAACGAGAGAGAGAAAGAGGATAACAGAGATGTCTCTAGGTTCATGGTCGGGAATCTAAAAATTCTATATTTTCATTCCTTTTATTAAAAATTTAATTACATAAATAGTCGATTAAAGAGATAATAGTAGAAGGTTTGGAATGGAAAGAGGGAGAAGAGATGGGTCCACTCCATGGGAAAAGACACAGAAGAGATTGGCTAGGTTATAGGGGAGAGATTGAAAAGCAAGGCCGTATAGGTCTGTCTGATCAGAAATTGTTCTTCTTCTCCTTTTCATTCTCTAATTTCTTTCCATCCCATCCGCCTGAATGTGAATGACAGCACAACACAGCCCCACCCCTCTTTCACCTTCACTCTTTGCAACTGTAAAATTAGCTACGCTTTAATATTTCATTTTGATAATATATAAAAACTTTATTTTTTATTTAAAGATTTGAGAAGGATTATACAAAAAAATAATAAATAAAAATTTTAAGTTTTGTTAAATTTTATCATGCGAGTAAATATAAATATTTTATACTAAAAAAATATATTTATAAAAATATATCAACAAATTATTATTAGTGAAATGAAGGGTAAAGCTAAAAAAATTAATTTTTGGGTGAAATTAATTTATGTATTTTTACAACATTAAAAATACAATTTTAGCATTTTAATAACTTAAATTTTTATAATTTTTAAAGAATTAAATTAAAAATTTATCTTTTTAAGTGTTAAAGTATAATTTTGTCAATATAAATTTAAATTTTTATAAATTATATAGAGATTTAGAATAAATAGATTTCATTTTAAGAGAGACGAAAATATAGAATTTCTATGAATTTACAAAAAAAAATTTGTAAAGTCTTTTATATGAATTTACCAACTACTAAGTGGAGTGGTAAAGTCTTTTATATGAATTTACAAAAAAAAAAATTATTAAATTAAATTTCTAAAATCTATTTGTTATATTTTTAAAAATTTAAGTACTCTTTATCTATTTATTATTTTTTTACCTTTTTTCATTGGAATCAATTCTTTTTAATGAGTTATCAAATGAGAATTTGTTATCTAGAAAAATATTTACATAAAATAAAATTTGAACCTTGAACATCATCACACCATGCTTTTTAATAACTTAACTTTACATTTTCAACTAAAGTAATATTTAATTACTATATCAATTTTTTTATTTGTTACATAAAATTGCTACTCATATTGTGGATATACTATAATCTAATAATATCTTATTTACTTCATTTGGTTGAAAGGTAAGAATTTGTTATTTATGTTCATTTAAGTTAGAGAGAGCACTATTATGTTTATTAGAGAAGCTTGTTAGACTGCAAATTGTGTTGTAAACAACTTATTATGATCAGTTTATGATTAAGCTTTTAAGAAAAAATATTTAGTGAAGAGTCAATCTAGATAATTTTATAGGAGTTGAGTTTAAATCACAATTTTCTTTATAATTGAATTATAATGGATTACTCTCGACTTTACATATATAAGAAAAAAATTCCGAATTATGTTAATTATTTTACTTTTCCAACTGCAATTGTATATATTCTTTAATACCGAATCAAGGTTTTTCATTAAGAAGGGAACATAAAAGTATATTTGAAGTTGGAAGCCAACCCCGCCCATCTTGATAGTAACAATTCCATCTAGGGGAATTGTAAGGGGAGCTCGCGGTCTCAGCTCGCATATACTTAAGAAGTTTGCATGTAGGGGCCACGGAGTCCAGCAGACAACCCAAAACAGTACATGTGTCTAACATGCATACAATTTACTAAGAACGTCAATTCCATGAACAGTAACCATATGTATATAAATATTCGATTGTCCCCTTTAATGAGACACGACGGAAAATTACTCAAAACTATTCTAGTTGTAGGCTAAATAAGGCCTATAGGCCGATTTTGTAATTGAGCGCGCTTTCCCTCAAAATCAACCTATTTCCCTAAATAATTTTAAAACCGACCTAAAAACATAAATAAAATTTAAAATTGGCCTATAAGCCTTATTTAACCCTAGTTATATCCATAGCCAAACCTAATCAATTTAAATCCAATCATATTCAAGATATTATCTTAACAAAAATAATCATGATTGCAATTAACTTGACGTGATATTAAAAATATAAAAATAAAAAAATAAATTAAAAATCCACATAATCTGAATATCAATACACTAAAAAATCATATAAATATAAATCAAAATTGAAATCGAGAAAAGAAGAAGAAGAAAGTGGGACAATATTGAAAATGTGTGAGAAAATAAAATAAAAAGAAAAGAGAGGCATGATAGCAAATAGGAAAAACAGAAAAGACAAAGGCACTTTAAAGAAAGGTTAAAGCTTATGTGGAATTCGACGTGTCTTTGTGGAACTCGATTTAGGTTGCGCGCCTTCACCCACTCCTTGCCTGTCTCTCTCACCCTACAAATTACAACGCTTGGCCCCCTTCTTTAATCATTTTCTTTTACACAAAACACCATCTACACTACTTTATCAACCTAATACAACATAAAGTAATAAAAATGATTCAAATACAAGCTAACATGAAAGAATTCTTGTCAATTTAAATGAGATGTACTAATCCAACCAGCAATCACTCAAACATCATTCCATTTATTCAAAAGCCACTTATCTCGTTTTGTTATTATTATTACTATTCGTCTCTTTTTCCTTTTCTTCTTTTACTCACTATGCACTTTACGACTTGTAACTTTTATATCTTACTTTAAATTTAAGGTTTGGGACCTTCTGTTGAGTAGAGCTATCATTCTATACATGAAAAAAAATGGGATCAAACATGACTTTAATAAGACTCGTCTATACTATGTATTATTTATCCGGGAGCAGATTAGATTCAAAAGGGGGAACCTTGAAAATCTTTGGTAATTGAGCTTGGAAAGTTGATGAAAAAAAGGTTTAATCATGGTGTCCCAGAATCAGGTTGAGGGGCCCAACTAGCTACTAGTCCTGTGGTTAATGTGAGTGAATGGTTTTAGGGTTAGCCCCATTAGGAAGACCTCTGGCAATAGGCAGGCATTGTTGAGTTGGACCTCTTTTTCCCTCGCCTTCCTTTTCAGACTTTTCGGCAGTAAAAGTATGTCACGTGTTTATGCTCTTTTCCTCTTTTCCATGCGTCTCTATGCATACTTGTACTCCTCTTTATCATATAAATTCAGTATTTTATATACATGAAACTAAGATTGCTAAAATTACGGGTATATCCTTTCCATTTTACGTACATTCAGACCATACGTTTAAACTGAAAGAGCAATAAAGCATGGGTCTAACATTCACTAGTATATTATGTTTTATAGTCGAACCTTCAAAGACTGTCTGTCAACATGGGTCTCAAATGAAGGAGCCATTGGATTTGGATGCCTCCTTTGGGCTCGCCGCTGTTTGTCCATGCATGGGACTGTCACATTAGGGTTATGACATCAGTTAAAGTAAGATTAATAGGAAAAAAAGAAAAAGAGTAAAGCAAAGATGGCTACATTATTGCAGACTTTGGCTTAACTATAAGCTCAATCATGCAACTATCTCTCAACATTAATTTTTAACAACATCAACTGGTCCCCTAAAAGCAAAATGATTTTGAAATTATATATAAAAAAGGTAGTGGGAAAGGAGAAAGAAAAAGGTTGATAGGCTTTCTTAGCATTAACTTCAGATCCATTTACAAAAGCAACAAAAGAGATAAAAGGAAAAAAATAAAACAGCTGTCGGGTACTAATATTTAGAATTTCCTTACACTCAAGCAGAGCAGAGTCCACTACCAAATTCACTAACATAATTACTGTCACATGTGTACCGAATATGGATATAAAACTAATATATATATATATATATACATATACACGCATAATATTTTTTTTTATTTAATTTTACAAAAAAAATCATTTTAGCCTTTTATTTAATTTTTCGTTTGTTCTGATTATTTAATTTATATTTTTTTATCATATCACTTAAAAATGAATAAAAAATTAATAAACGTTAACTTTGTTGATGTGGTATAGAGGTGTACATGGGCCGGGCGGCATGGCCCGGCCTGAAGGCCCGCCCGAAATGTGGGAGGGTTTGGGCAAAAATATAGGCCCGAAAAATGGGCTTGGACAAAAAAATAAGGCCCGTTTAAAAAATAGACTGGGCTCGGGTAAGGCATTTTTGGCCCAGGCCTGGCCCGGCCCGACCCGAATTCATTAAAGGAAATTTTTTTTAAATATTATTTTCTTATTGTTTTTCTCATTATTTTGCTACCATTTTACTATTATGTTTCTATTATTTTGTTGTTATTGTTTAGATATTATATAAAACTTATCTTATTGTTAATTTTGTTATTATTTTAAAGACATTTGTTAATTTTGTTATTATTTTAGAGGCATTTGCTTGTTAAGTTGCATCTATTTTAGTGTTATTTAAGTCTACATATTTTTTAAAATTTATTTTCAATTTGTTGAAAAATATTTATTTTGATTTTTTTAGTATTTTTTATGTATTATATATATTTAAAAATTCTATAAAATAATATAAAAAATTAATACAGGAGGGCCAGGCCGGGCCCAGGTTTTAGCATTTTTATATGGGCCGAGCTTAGACAAAATTTTAGGTCCATTTTTTGGGCCCGGCCCGAGCCCAATGAAAGGGTCTAATTTTTTAGTTGGGCCCGGCCCAAACCCGTCCCGACCCAGCCCATGTACATCTCTAATGTGGTATATGCGTGGATTGCCATGTAAATGACACATCATTATTTAATTAATTTTTAAAAATTTAAAAATTATATTTTTTAATAATTTCAATGATTTTTAATTTAAAAATAATATATATATTTTTAAAATAGAAATTTTAAAAAATTAATTAAATACTGACATGTTGTTCACATGACATTTTATGTGAATACAACACCAACATAAACAAAATTAAAAAACGACTTTTTCATTCATTTTTAAAATTTAATTTTTCAAAAGTTGAACTGCCTAAAATATTACAAATAGTTATATAAATCACTCTATAAAATTATTACACATAGTAATATGTTGGTCAAAGCATAGTATGATAGTTGTATCTATGTTCACTCTTGAAATTAAATGCTAGCATTTAGAGATTTTTAAAAAAAAAAAAAAAAAACTAAGACTTCCTTTATTCAATAATTAAGTATCCAAAATACAATCAAATAAGTCATAAAAAATAAAACATCAAGAGAAATGAAGAATTTTGCTAACTTACGAGCCTCCATGTTGTCGTTTCTACTTGTCTATATTATCTTAATATCATGTCGATTCCATAATAAATCTTTGCTCTTTGAGATGAATATTTCAAACTCTGTCCAGTCGAGCTCTTCTAATTTCATGGTTAAATTTGATAAAAATGGCAAATTAAAAAAAATAGAGAGAGAAATGGATCAATTTTTATGACACTTAAAGAAATAAGTCGATTTTGGAGATAAACAAAAAAAGTGTCCTGCTAGATGTACTTTGTCACATCTCAATAAAAAAAAAAATGAGGATTAGAAGAATTGGATTTGTGGTTGATTGACTGATTGGATTTAAGCTTGAATAAGCATAATTGTTAGGTTTTGGTTAAATGATGGATGATATGCATGTGCTTAGTGAATTATTATTATAGATGCTTAAATGACTTGCTGAACTTTGAGACAAGCTTAAAATGACCAAATGGTTAGGTATGAACCTATAATGCACTTAGAAATGTATAAAATAGAAATTTGAGACGTTGAGTAACATGAAATGTATAAAATGCAAATTTGACATGTTAATGTATGTTTTAGTGTAATTGAGCATGATTTGAATAATCTATGTATGCTATATGATATGTTAGGATAGGAAAATTAGAAAGAAAACACAAAATAGCAAGTGTGGATAGGTGTCAGTGTGTCATATGTAGGTTTTGGGCATGTTTTGTTATATTTGCAGTTGAGTCCTGATTTTTATGCTATGCAATTGGAGTCCTTAAATGCTATGAAATGACTTGAAAATTTGCATGATTAAGTCTTATATGAACAAGTCCATAATTTTACTCTCGATTTTACAAAAAGATTTTACTAAATATTTTACTAAATTTACGATATAGTCATTAAACTTTACTTTAAAAATTAAATGAGTTTTACTTATCAATTATGATATTTTCTTTCAAATATTGTCTTTATTAAATTGTTTTATATTGTACATATGATTTAATTGTTGAATTATAAATGTTACTTATGTCGTGTGTTAAATGACGATTTCACCCTAATGTTGGCCAGATTAAGAGTAGGCTGCAGAAGAAAGTTTTTTTTAGAGTTGTATGTTACCTTGACTATATGATTGATGAATATGCATGTATATAAATTTGTGTGGTGTGATTGGTGGTTGTATGGAGTTCATGTAAGTGACTAATGTAATGTTCTAGATTCGAGTCGGTTCGCTCTGATTGGGTGTGGGACGCC
The DNA here is from genome assembly GCA_025503065.1 of Gossypium bickii. Lineage (NCBI taxonomy): Eukaryota > Viridiplantae > Streptophyta > Magnoliopsida > Malvales > Malvaceae > Gossypium > Gossypium bickii. The sequence continues at coordinate 90,899,298 of CP106716.1, forward strand.
ACATTTGGTCAAGTTTGTGAAACTGAAAGTGGTTATGTCCCGATGTATAAAGTTATTATTGGGCGTTTGTTAAATAAGAAATAGGCTTCAGGCTTAATGGTTAAGTGTTAAATCTCCTTTCCTCCCATTTTATTATTTTCAGCAAACTAGGGTAAAGTCGCACCGCGAAATAAATATAGATGGTTAAGAAATAAAATAAGCAAGAAATAAGACATAAATTGAATGGTCAAGCGCTAGTGCATCCTCCTTAGAAGTAAAGGTTTGAGTCCCGCTCTCCTTATTTCTTTTAATTTTTGGCAAAGCCTTGTTTAAGTGCCCAAATTGACACCCTTAAATTTATATGCGATTAGGTGTCTGAATTAAACATCCACTCCCCTTGTACGCAAGCGAGCCTTCGACGACAATTCATCCCGTAATGTTCACCACATAAATTCCTTGACTTTAGGCTATACAATTTTCTAGTTAACTAATGGATTGTTTAAACTGAACTTCATTATCTAGTATAATTGGTGTAATAGGCCAATTTAGCCCGGGCCTATACAAAAAAGTAATAAAACAAAGTCCAAGTCCAGTCCAAAATATATCATTTGGCCCGATCAGAATGACCCATTACTTGAAAAGATTGAAGGTCCATCCACAAGCTTGACGTATATGGAAACATAATCTTCAAGGATATGCAATCTTAGATATGATATGCAAATATTAGATATGATATGCAATCCTAGAAGATATGATATGCAATCTTAGAAGATATGATTTTGTAATCTTAGAGATTTATTTTGTAGATACTTTTTAATCTTAGCCATTGATGTAATTGATCTTGTCGAAACCATTTTAAGGGTTGATTTAAAAATGGGGATCGACTTTAAAACAAAAATAGAGTCGCCACCAATCCCTTTTTACTTAGTGTGGTTGGATCACCTTATAAAACATTTTATTTCAAAACATTGATTTTTGGTCCACAAAATAACAGAAAATAGGTTCGAGAGTCGGTTACGTACGAGGAAGGGTTAGCACCCTCGTAACGCCCCAAAATTGGTACCCAATTGATTAATTAATGTCCTTATGTTGAGAATTTGAAAAATATTCGGGAGCATGATTTCTTTTAAAAATTTGAACAATTTGAGTTGAAATTGGAGATTCCTTTGATCCGAAAGCACACAAACATCACATCCAGCACATTAGGACATGATGTTTTAAACTTTCATAACCAAAATCATCTCATTATTTACAAAATTCATTAAAAGGATATCTAGTTATTTGGACGAACGAAAAACCGAAACCCAGCACGTTAGGGCACAATTTATCGAACTTCCAAACACGAAATATTGCCTTATTTTCTGAAATTCTTATCCCGAGATAACAAATCATCATATCCAGTGAGTTAGGACACGATAATTTTGAATTCTCGCAGATAAGTTCTTATTTAAAATTTATAGGTTTTAAAAAAAAGGATACTTGATATTTTAAGTTCTACGAGGAAAAATTAAAACCCAGTAAGTTAGGGTATAATTTCTCTCGAAGTCCCCAAATATCATATATCGCTGTATTTAAAAACCTTTGAATAAAATGCATAAATGTAATTAAATGTGTTTTATAAAACAAATGGTTTTGGAGTAGATATGACAACATATATATTTAATAGCAATTTCACATAACTACAAATTATACTAACAATAAATAATAAAGAATAATATAACATGAATAAATAAATAAAGAATTATGTTAAGCATTGAATATACAGTATAATAGGAAAAAGAATATGACAATTTCTAAAATTATTTAACATATATAAACAATATTTTAAATAAATAATAAAGAAGTATATAAAAAGAAAAAATTTATAACAAATACATAATTTAATAATTTTATATATATACATATATAAAATAATTAGTAAACAGTATATAATAAAAAACAGATATATAATATACTAATCATAAAAATCACATATGTAATAAATAATGTAAATAAAATAGGTTATATAATATAAATAGATTTTATATAAAAAATAACATAATATAATACTATATAATATACAAATTAAAAAATATAATATAATAAATAATGTATAAGTTATGTAATGTACATAAAAAATAACATTAAACTAAATAAAATAATTTAGTATGAATAATACATAGTAATAATTTAATAATACATATTAAAATAATAAAAAAAACTTTATATTACTAATAATTTAATATAAAACATGTATATCTATATGACATGATAATTTATATCATCATTTAAAATATGAATCATTTAAATTTTAAAATAAAGAAGTATATAAAAAAAACTTTAAGATAAATAATTATGTAATAAAGTAATAGAAAAATGTACAACTGGAAGAATATAAATGAAATAAATTAATACAATAGATGATTCAAAATAATTTATTAAAACGCTTTCAAAGAATAAAAAAACAAAAACCATACTCAATTGAAATAAAAATAAAATTAAAGGGACGATTTAAAAATGAACAAAATTATTGAAATAAGGTTAAGGACCAAAATAAAGTATGCATAAACTAGAAAAGGACTAAAAACAAAATTAAACCAGATTCCAAACGAAACGTTTAAACTAGAACTAATTTGAAACAAAAAGTAAATCTCAGGACAAAATTAAAATGTAAAGAAATTGAAATAAGGCTTAATCGCATCACAATATAGGATGGAGGGACTTAATACGAAAATAAACCATTTAAGGTAGAAAAGCGGGGATCCGGGTCACAAACCGGGTCGACGCGCGGATCCTTTACCATCTCAAATGACGTCGTTTTTGTTTTATATAAAAGGGAAATTTCTGATTTTTTTTTCATTCTTGCAGTAGCTTAAAAAAAAAAACAAGAGGGATTTCCCCTTTTTCTCTCAATCAACTCCCCTCAAGCCCAGAATCCGGCGAGCATTCCGGCGCCGCCGCCCTCCGCCGTTGCCGGACGGTGGCTGGAATTTGCTGGAATTTAAAAAAGTAAGTTTTTTTCTTTTTTTTTATGTATTATATATATTATATATATGTATGGTTTCAAAAAAAATAATAAAATATAAAAAACAGTATTCGAATAAAAAAATAAAAATAAAATAAGACCTTTGCTGATTGGGATATTTTTTTTGCTTTTGTATTCTTTGAATCTTTGCATATATTCTCGTGTCCTCCTTTTTACAAGATTTTGTTTGGGATTTTATAACCCCAAAAATGAAAAAGGAAATACAGAAATTTCGTTGTTTCTTGCCATTTTGCTGTGTTCTTTCCCTCTTTGTGCAGGTCCAAGGCAAGGATCTCGGCGGTGGGGCGAAATGCGCGTTGATTTCAGCGCGAGAACAGGCTGGACGAGGCTGCGGGGTGAGGGCTAGACGAGGTTGCGGCGCGAGTCATCTGTTAGGGTTTCCAACAGCTGAATCTCCATTGGGCTTCTTTAGTTTTTTGGGCCACTAGGTATTTGGGTGTTAATTTAGTTGGGGCCTGGGTTTTCTGTTTGTGGTATTGGGCTCGGGTATTGGGTCTAGTTTTGTAAATAGACTGTAAAGCATAAATTGAGACATTTATTTTTTATTTTACTTCTATTTTGGTTTATTTCATGGGCCCGGACAATAATGGGCTATTATAGATCTGTACCGTTGGATTTGGGGAGGTTCAACAATAAATAGAGGCCTCCCCCTTCATTGTCGAGAAAAGGAGTTTTGAGCAATAAAAATTCTTGAGAGCATTCACACAAATCTCTCTCTCTCTTGCGTTCTTATTTTCTGGGGCTTGTTTTTATTTTGTTATTCGTTCATCTTCGTTTCTTTTTCAGTTGCTCTCGTTTGAGTTGGATTTAGGTGGTGGAATTTCGTTGAATCCTCATATTGTGAGAATTAGTTTGACTTAGGCATTTTTTTAACTTTTTTTTATTTATCCATTTAATTGCTTAATCATTAATTATTCTTTTTATTTTTATTCATTTATTTATTCGTTAACTTTCGTATTTACATATTGTTCATTCATTTAACCATTCTTATCATTCTTTTATTTTCTTCCATTAATTATATACTTTATTTGTTTTTAATGTCACACATGTTGTTTATTTAAAAAAAAACCTCGTTTTATAAATCATCCGTTTTAAATTGTTTGATTATTTGCTTTAAATTTTTTTTTCCATATATTATCAATTGCAAATTTTTATATATTACTATCTATTTTATATACCATTTATTTTTAAGATGTTTTATGTATAACTTATTTGGTCTTTGATTATTGATGTTAGTATTTAAATAATTGCCATTATGTGTTTTATAAATTGTTTATTTGTATTTTAATATTGTCGTATTTTTATCAAAATTTTTATTTATACATTGTTTTAATATTGCAATAATTTTCCCCCAAATACATAATTTAATAATTTAATATATATCAAAGCTTCGAGAAGATTGTGCCCTAACTTACTGGGTTCCAATTTTCCTCGTTGAATCTAAGTAATCGAGCACCCATTTCAAATGAAAACATATGAGTTTCAAATAAAAGCTTATTCTTGGGAATTCGAGGTATTGTGTCTTAACTCATTGGATATGACATCTTGTTATCTTGAGGTAAGGATTTCTAAAAAAGTATAGACAATATTCTATGTTTGGAATATTGAGAAATTGTGGCCTAACTTACTGGGTTCCGATTTTTTCACTTGAACCAAATAACCTAATATCCTTCTAAAATTTAAATGCATGAGTTTTGAAAATCAAAAGACAAACTTAGTTTCGAGGATTTAAAATATCGTGTCCTAACGTGCTAGATGTGATATTTTATTACTTCGAGACAAAAGGGTCTTAACATCCATTTCAATTTATTCAAACATTTTTTTTAAATAAAAAGGAGTATTTTAAAATCTTCTCAAATTTTCGACATTAAGACATTAAGTAATCAATTAGGTACCAATTTTGGGCGTTACGAGGGTGCTAATCCTTCCTCGTGCGTAACTGACTCCCTAACCCGTTTTCTTGAATTTCGTAGACCAAAATTTTTGTTTTAATAAATCAAAATTTGTTTTTATTAAAATGATCAATTTCAAGGTGACCCGATCACACCTCGAAAAAAGATTGGTGGCAACTCCATTTTCGTTTTTAAAGTTGATCCCCATTTTTTTTAAAATAAAAAAATGGTTTCGACAGCTTGGCGACTCCACTGGGATACCAATAAGAAAGTCAAGCCATAAAATTAATTATTTTCTGTCTTTTTCCAGAAATTTAAAAATTCGATTTGAAAATTTGAAAATTTGATTTGAAAATTACGATCCTTTTGTTGCATTTATTTGTGTCATTGCAAATGATTGTTACTTTCTTGCGCATATTGCATGACCGTTGTGGTTGCACCTTTAAGTGGGAGTGAGAAACTATGCATTCGTGAGGTTTTCACCTCCGCATGGGCTAGTGGATTGCTTCCGGGATACATCTGTACCTATGTCTTCGTGAGGTTTTCGCTTCCGTATGGCCATAGGGAAATGTATTCCCCTGAACTGAACTCGGTCCGTATGAGCTTATAATGGGTGAGGATCGAGGAATCTGTTTGTAACACCCCTTACCCGTATTCGACACCGAAATAGGGTACGAGGCATTACCGGAATTACAAATTTATTTATCAAAAATTTTATATCATTTAACATTTATTTTTGAAACCAATCAAAAATCAAACATATTATCCCTTAAAACATATTTATTTTTCTTATTTCATGACTTACTTGAATTTATTTCTCGTCTCAACATATTTAATTACCTTTTATTTACATATTACAGATAATCACATATTGACATGTCATGATAAATATCATTCTCTTGCCGTTTATTCATAAACATATATTAGTTAATTCGTTATATCAATATTTCACGTGCTATCAACTTATATTTCCTTATATCACATATTTAAAGTTACACGAACTTACTCGCTAAATTTGCGTAAATACCAAGATTCAAGGGCATTTTGGTAATTTCCCATTTTCATCGATTTTTCAACCGATCTTAATCTAATTAATAATTTCATTCAATTTTGCAATTTTAAATAATAAAATAATCCATTCCATGTAAATTGGTCATCTCCAACATTTATACAAAACTAATCATAAACTTTTACTTTTATTCAATTTAGTCCCCTGGGCCTAAAACATTACAAATTAGCCATGCTAGCTGAATATTCATACATATTTTTCCTCCTCCTCCTCTCCATTCCACATCCTTAATGTATATAACATGCTATAAGTAACATTGTAAATAAGTTCATTATTTACTCATAAGTATATTCAAAACTGCCCATTTGAGTCATAGTCACTAAATTATTTATTTCCAGAGCTACAGAACTCCAAATGAAGAACCGTGAATTTTTCCTAAAACTAGACTCACATATATTCTTGCCATAAAATTTTCAGAATTTTTGGTTTAGCCAATTAGTACAGTTTATTCTTTAAAGTCACCCCTGTTCTGCTGTCTGGCAGTTCCGACCCTTCTTCACTAAAAATTAATTATCTTTTTATATAGAATTCATATGATGTTATGGTTTATTTCTTATAAAACTAGACTCATTAAGGAATCTAACCATATAAATTATGTTCCCAAATTATTTTTATACAAATTTTAGTGAATTTCTAAAGTAAGAACAGGGGATCACGAAGTTGTTCTAAACCAGTCTTACAAAAATACAAATATCTCAAATTACAGAATTCCTTTGCTTTCTCTGTTTCTTTTATATGAAAATAGACTCAATAAGCTTTAATTCCATATCTCACTTGACTTCTAATTCTATTTATACAATTTTTGGTGATTTTTCAAAGTTAGACAACTGCTGCTGTCTAAAACTGCTTTAGTGTAACATGTTGATTTCTATTTTGTCCCTAATTCCACAATTCCTACAATTCAGTCCTTGCTGAATTAACCCCTCAATTGAGTTAATTTTCTCATTTAATACTTTTATCTATCATTTTAAAACTCCTTCATAACCTTTGAAATTAGAATTTTAACACTAGGCCTTAATTTCAGCTATTTCACAATTAGGTCCTAAAACCAATTTCCATCAATTTCACTTGATTAAATCATCATATAACAAAATTAAAAACTCCAAATCAAGATTTATTCATCATATTCTTCCAACACTAATCCACATAAACTTTAAAAATTTAGCCATAGAATCAAAAACTAATGAATTAATAAATTGGACCCAATTGTAAAAGTCCAAAACATAGAAATTTCAAGGAGAAAGCAAGAATTAAACTTACATGATGCTTGAGTATAAAAACTAGCTTGAACTCTCTCCCATGGCTATTTTTCAGCTGAAGAAAATAAAGAGAAATGAAGAGAATTCTCCATATATTTCAATTTGATCCCCTTTTTATTTAGCTAATTTTGAAAATTTTCCAATTTTCCCCCCTTTTTCTTCTTTCTCTTCTCTTCTTCTTTCTTTCCTGCTCTCTGCTTCTTCGTTTGGGTTTCTGTTCTCTATTCTATTCTCCTCCTTTTTTTTTTCTTTTGTTTGTATATATATAATAATATAATAATATAATAATATAATATTATAATAATATACCTTAAAAATCTCAGATTTTTCTATGTTATGCCGCCTCAACTATACAAAATGGTATAATTTCCATTTTGATCCTTCATAATTTCTTTTAATCTATAATTTAACTTTTACTTTCATTTCAGTTTAGTCCTTTTCATTTAATTTCCTACCCAAACGTTAAAATTTTCTAACGAAAGTTTAATAATAACTTAATGACATTCCATAAATATTTTTGGAAATATTTGTGGCTCACTTTATGAATTCGAGGTCTCAATACCTCGTTTTGGCCTAATTTTTCTAATTAATTTTTTTGATTCACAAAATTCACTAATTTTAAAATATTTCTAAAATCACACTTAACTTATAACTATCGATTAACAAAATTTTCTAACTTTTTCGTCGATTTAGTGATCTCGAATCACTGTTCGACACTATTAAAATTGGAAATTATAATTTTCCCTAAAAAAATTTCGTCCTCTAAATTTCCTTATTATTTTGATCATGAACTTCGTTATTTCTATAATTTTATAGCTCCTTTGTGCACATATTTATCTGATTTATCATTTATATCCATTCCATATCCTTTCGGTTTGCAATTCATTTTTAATTCAATATTGCGAACATACCTTATAAATAAAATTACTTACCTTTTTATAAGAGGCCCAATAGATTCAATAGAATACTTAAGATATATGAAACAAATATAGAAGTGTATTATTATTTACTATTAATCGATAGCACTTGATGAGAACCAAAGTGTTATTATCGGAGAATGCGCTAAAGTTCCTTAATGGTATACCACTAATATCTTAGTAGATTTAATCTCATTTACTTGGGAAAATTACATTATACACGCATGTCACTTTTACAATTTTAACATAATGCTTTTACATATCATTTTTTTTTTTTTCCAATTTCACTTAAATGTATTCACAAATAAATTTAATTTCACTTCCTCTTCAATATACAATTCAATACTAATATTTATCCATCGTTAATTCATTTCCATTTAATTCATCAATAACGCTTACCTCATACTTCACTTACTATACGCATAATTTAAATTTAACATTTAATATTAAATAGTAAACATCAAGCATGCAACAATATAAGTCATATGTGTTAATTTATACTTTAATTTCATACCTCAACAATAGCATTTCATCAAATAGCATCATATATCATCTATATTATTTTTAATCAATTCATAAACCTTTGGTTCAAGTTTTCAATCTCATATCTCAATTTCAATTTACATTTCAATTCCTAATTCCACTTTTCCATACTTTCAATAGTTTAACCGATCAAATTCAATCGATTTTTCTCATTTCGTTTATTCAACAGATTTCAATAATAATAATTTGATATTTTAACAAATTTATGAACCTTAAGTTCATACTTCAATTCTCACATTTCAATTCGATTCACAATTCAACTCATAATTTCTTACTCATATTTTCAATAGTTCAATCGATCAAATTTATTTAGTTTTTCTCATTTTAGTTATTCACCCTATTAACAATCCGGACTTTGATAGATACACGGATTCCAACCAAACACACCAAGACGGCACATTGTGCCTTAACGGTACACAATATACGACACACAAAGTGTCGAATCGAATAAGAATAAGAATGATGAGTCGGCATGTAAGTGCTCGATCGAAGCCGGCAAAAACCTCGCACTCTTCCATATCCTATAGCATGCCAATTATATCCGACTAGTCCGACAAGTTAATAGGAGATCAATTCTCATTTTAATTTCACTTAATATTCATATCTACCCCTATTAACAAGACTCGGACTTTGGCGGATACGCGGATCCAACCAAACACACCAGATTGGCACCTGATTGCCTCATCGACTCAAGGTCGAAGAATCCTCGAACACTTCCAATCCTATGGCATGCCATTTATATCCAATCTAGCCCGATAAGTTAATAGGGTATTCAAATCATCAATCATCATTTCATTTCATTTTTTTTTTTTTTTTTTTTCAAATTCACTTTTCCATTTCCTAATCAAGATATAATTCAATGATTCACTTTGTTCTCATTTCACTTTCTTAGCCCAAAGTAGACTTTTTATAGAACACACCGGATATACGGAACAGATACTGAGAGGTGCATTATGATGCACAAGTGAACAGAGAGCACCAATGTGCTAATAATCAGAGAGCACTGACGTGCTAATAATCAGAGAGCACTGACGTGCTAATATCGGAGAGCACCAATGTGCTAATATCGAGAGCACCGACGCGTGCTAATATCGGAGAGCACCAATGTGCTAATATCGAGAGAGCACTAACGTGCTAATGTTCCTTAATATCCCAAGTAGTTCTAAATTTCGTCTACTTGGGCATTAAAGTTGAATCTCATATATTTAAATAATTCACATAAATATTTCAAAAGGATAAATAACAATAATTTAAAATTCTTGTAGTACTTACAACAAAAAGGTTGAAATGATATATGTTATTCTTCCTTCACTCCTTAACCTTCTCTTTTCCTTTTCCTTCAATTCGGTCCTCTCCTTTCTTTCTCAAATTGATTTCATATAAACATATAACATTTATATGTAAAAAGTAATCAAATAAACTTTCTATATTATTTAACAAAATAAGCATGTATAATATATTTTTATTCAATTCGTATTTTTAATTTATTGTCTAATCAAATTTAAAATCACTAATTACTTTTCAATCAATATACATTTCAATTACTCACATATTTTCTTTATTTAATTTAATTTGCCTTCAAATATTCAAATAATTCATAATTCGATTCACGTAATTTAAATAACTTTCTAATTTCCATTCATTCTACTTTCACTTCTTATTTCAACCAGTTTCACAAGATTGCAAGAATTCTTCATAGTTTAATGCAATACACATAACAATATTCAATAACTTCATGATTCAATTCAAGACACAAAATAATATTCAGATTCCATAATTGATTCAAAGATCAATCTCAACTTCAAGACTCAATCTTAAATTTATCATTTTACTAAATACTTACCTTAAAATACTTACCACACATAATTAATAAATTACACATAATAATGATAAAGTTTAAATTATAGTGATACAAATATCATCAAAGTCGGAACATATCACATTATCTTAAGTTATATATTAATAATGGCATATATTTCTAGACTTCACATATACTACATTTGGTCCGAGAACCGACTAAACCTAAGCTCGATACCACTAAATGTAACACCCCTTACCCGTATTCGACACCGAAATAGGGTACGAGGCATTACCGGAATTACAAATTTATTTATCAAAAATTTTATATCATTTAACATTTATTTTTGAAACCAATCAAAAATCAAACATATTATCCCTTAAAACATATTTATTTTTCTTATTTCATGACTTACTTGAATTTATTTCTCGTCTCAACATATTTAATTACCTTTTATTTACATATTATGATAATCACATATTGACATGTCATGATAAATATCATTCTCTTGCCGTTTATTCATAAACATATATTAGTTAATTCGTTATATCAATATTTCACGTGCTATCAACTTATATTTCCTTATATCACATATTTAAAGTTACACGAACTTACTCAGCTAAATTTGCGTAAATACCAAGATTCAAGGGCATTTTGGTAATTTCCCATTTTCATCGATTTTTCAACCGATCTTAATCTAATTAATAATTTCATTCAATTTTGCAATTTTAAATAATAAAATAATCCATTCCATGTAAATTGGTCATCTCCAACATTTATACAAAACTAATCATAAACTTTTACTTTTATTCAATTTAGTCCCTGGGCCTAAAACATTACAAATTAGCCATGCTAGCTGAATATTCATACATATTTTTCCTCCTCCTCCTCTCCATTCCACATCCTTAATGTATATAACATGCTATAAGTAACATTGTAAATAAGTTCATTATTTACTCATAAGTATATTCAAAACTGCCCATTTGAGTCATAGTCACTAAATTATTTATTTCCAGAGCTACAGAACTCCAAATGAAGAACCGTGAATTTTTCCTAAAACTAGACTCACATATATTCTTGCCATAAAATTTTCAGAATTTTTGGTTTAGCCAATTAGTACAGTTTATTCTTTAAAGTCACCCCTGTTCTGCTGTCTGGCAGTTCCGACCCTTCTTCACTAAAAATTAATTATCTTTTTATATAGAATTCATATGATGTTATGGTTTATTTCTTATAAAACTAGACTCATTAAGGAATCTAACCATATAAATTATGTTCCCAAATTATTTTTATACAAATTTTAGTGAATTTCTAAAGTAAGAACAGGGGATCACGAAGTTGTTCTAAACCAGTCTTACAAAAATACAAATATCTCAAATTACAGAATTCCTTTGCTTTCTCTGTTTCTTTTATATGAAAATAGACTCAATAAGCTTTAATTCCATATCTCACTTGACTTCTAATTCTATTTATACAATTTTTGGTGATTTTTCAAAGTTAGACAACTGCTGCTGTCTAAAACTGCTTTAGTGTAACATGTTGATTTCTATTTTGTCCCTAATTCCACAATTCCTACAATTCAGTCCTTGCTGAATTAACCCCTCAATTGAGTTAATTTTCTCATTTAATACTTTTATCTATCATTTTAAAACTCCTTCATAACCTTTGAAATTAGAATTTTAACACTAGGCCTTAATTTCAGCTATTTCACAATTAGGTCCTAAAACCAATTTCCATCAATTTCACTTGATTAAATCATCATATAACAAAATTAAAAACTCCAAATCAAGATTTATTCATCATATTCTTCCAACACTAATCCACATAAACTTTAAAAATTTAGCCATAGAATCAAAAACTAATGAATTAATAAATTGGACCCAATTGTAAAAGTCCAAAACATAGAAATTTCAAGGAGAAAGCAAGAATTAAACTTACATGATGCTTGAGTATAAAAACTAGCTTGAACTCTCTCCCATGGCTATTTTTCAGCTGAAGAAAATAAAGAGAAATGAAGAGAATTCTCCATATATTTCAATTTGATCCCTTTTATTTAGCTAATTTTGAAAATTTTCCAATTTTCCCTTTTTTTCTTCTTTCTCTTCTCTTCTTCTTTCTTTCCTGCTCTCTGCTTCTTCGTTTGGGTTTCTGTTCTCTATTCTATTCTCTCCTCCTTTTTTTCTTTTGTTTGTATATATATAATAATATAATAATATAATAATATAATATTATAATAATATACCTTAAAAATCTCAGATTTTTCTATGTTATGTCCGCCTCAACTATACAAAATGGTATAATTTCCATTTTGATCCTTCATAATTTCTTTTAATCTATAATTTAACTTTTACTTTCATTTCAGTTTAGTCCTTTTCATTTAATTTCCTACCCAAACGTTAAAATTTTCTAACGAAAGTTTAATAATAACTTAATGACATTCCATAAATATTTTTGGAAATATTTGTGGCTCACTTTTATGAATTCGAGGTCTCAATACCTCGCTTTTTGGCCTAATTTTTCTAATTAATTCTTTCATTCACAAAATTCACTAATTTTAAAATATTTCTAAAATCACACTTAACTTATAACTATCGATTAACAAAATTTTCTAACTTTTCGTCAGATTTAGTGATCTCGAATCACTGTTCCGACACTATTAAAATTGGGCTGTTACACTGTTGGCTCAGGTACCTCAACTTTAGAGCTAAACCACATGTAGAAAACCTAAGGGCTTACCCTAGGTAGAACTATGCCAAACCCTAGTGGTCACCCAGATAGGTGCACTATTTTGTTATTTATTTCTCTTGTGCTAACATGTTCTCTTTTGTTTTGATTGCATTACATTCATATCACAGAAAAGAGGTGTTGATTCAAATTCAATTGCTAAATAGAAGAGTTTTTCATGAGAAAATGGATTTATTGATAAAGTGGATTATAATACAGTCGTCCGAATATGGTCCAAGTAAACACAACGAGAGAAGGCTGATAGTCCGTGAAGGAATACAAGACTTTATTGCCCAAGGATTCAAGCTGACAAAGACTATTCGAGAATCACCACGTCTCAGCTTTCTTGAAGAGGCTAACAAGAATTGTGGAAATAAGTGAGCAGTGAGTCGCAGCCCAGATCAAGTAAAAAGAGCTAGTAGAGACATTTATTAGAAAGTTCGCGAGATTGGACCTTAATATCTAGATAAGAAGAAAGGGATCAATGTCTTCACTTGGAATATGAGGGAAAGGCTGTATAAATATCCATTTTATGTAAAGGAATTTATTTTCTAGAAAAGTTGTTCTAATGGAATTGAATTCAGAATTAATGCCTCTCTTTCTTTTTGCATTCATTTCATGCATTTGCATTACTTCGCATCATATGCATTAAAATCCATAGAAGGACCCTAATTAGTTGAAGTTATTTCAGAAAAAAAAAAGAGAAAGAGAGAAAGTTAATATGGAAACTAAACATCGTTACGGTACTCGCGCTAAAACAAAAACTATGGATCAAAGACTCGAATAGTTGGCAAAGATCCAACAAGATATGAGGGAACAAATGATGGAAGCCCAAAGGAATATGGTGGCTCAAATAACTCAGCTACTGAATGGGGCAATGGACAAGGGAAAAGGCCCCATGACTAATAATGGAGAAGATAATGAGGATTATCCTCCAGGTTTTACCCTACCGTATACACAAACACAACCTGAAGCATATCCTCGAAAGCCATCTGTTACAATTAGGCCTCAACAAGGTCAAGTTAATACTGGGGTGCCCATGAATTTCCAAGTTGGCTCAAGATCTAATCCATGAGATAACCCTGTTAATCTTGTTATCCCTGATTTAGATATAGCGGAGGGGGAAGGGACGAGAATTGAATTACCAAGGTAGTTAGAGGACCGTTGTAGATGGTTAGAAGAAAAGTTCAAGGCCTTGGAAAATGTTGATAATCACCATGGAATTGATGCTAAAGACTTGAGCTTGGTTCCAAATTTAGTGCTTCCTCACAAGTTCAAAATGCCAGAATTTGAGAAGTACAATGGGACTAGTTGTCCTGAAGCCCATATTACCATATTCTGTAGACGGATGATTGGGTATGTTAATAACGATCAACTGTTGATCTATTGTTTCTAAGATAGCTTGGTGGGGGCAGCGTCCAGGTGGTACAACCAATTGAGCCGTGCTAGGATTAATTCCTGGAGAGACCTAGCACAAGCATTTATGAAACAATACAATCATATGACAGACATGACGCTTGATAGAATCACCTTGCAAAACATGGAGAAGAAATCAAAAGAAAGCTTCAGCCAGTATGCACAAAGATGGAGGGAAGTTGCCATGCAAGTTCAGCCACCGCTCCTAGAAAAGGAAACTACAATGCTTTTTATCAATACTTTAAAGGCCCCATTCATTACTCACATGATAGGAAGTACCACAAAAAGCTTTGCGGATATAGTAATGGCGGGAGAAATGATTGAAAATACCATAAGGGGTGGCAAAATAGAAACAGGGGAAAACACCAAAAGGTCAGCTCCAAGGAAAAAGGAGAACAAAGTGAATAATACGAGTACATATAACAAAAGGTACTCGAAGTCAATTACTGTCAGTCAAGCAAAAGTAACCACTAGCTATCAAAGCTCTTCTAGGCAGGAATACAATTCGAGGCCAAATACAGGAAAGCTCTAGTTCACACCCATCCCGATGACATATAAGGAGCTGTATCAGAATCTTTTTGATGTGCATGTGGTGTCTCCGTCCTACTCCGAACCCGTGCAACCTCCATTCCCAAAATGGTATAATGAGAATGCCCAATGCGAGTACCACGCGGGAATAACGGGTCACTTAATTGAAAACTGTACTACGTTTAAAAAGTTGGTCGAAAAGTTCATTAAAATGGGAATTGTGAAGTTCGACGTTTGATCAGAACTTGATCACTTTGACGAGGCAGTAAATGTGATAATTGAAGGAGGAGACAAGAAAGTTGCGACTCCTTGAAGAAGTCAAAAGCGAAGAGGGAACCGGGGAACAAAGTTTCCAAGCCCTTGCGTACTTGGGAGTGTTTTGAATAAGAGGACTCTAGAAGAAATCCCTGTATTTTTAGAGCTAATCTAGAGTAATATTCAAAACACGCTTGTTGCCTTAAGTCTAGAGGCAATAAGAACCCTTTTGTGAAATAGGCTTGTGTCCAGAATTTTTATTTCAATAAAATGCATCTTTTTGAGAAAATATTCTTTTATTTTTTCCATTTCATACTGTACAAACAATTGTTCTTAGTTTTTTTCTTTTGTTTGTTCTTTGGACTTTCTTTCAAGTATTCTTTCATTCTTCATTCATGACCATACAAATAATCATTCTTTGAATCATTTATTCTTTGGAATCTTCCTTCGAACCTACTATAGGTCTCTAGATATCAATGATTTGAGCAACGTTGCTACTGACTCAGAGTCTCCTTTCAAGTAAGATATGTGTCTAGAGGGATCTCAGGACTTTGAAGATGACAGATATTGTAACCTATCTTCTGATTTGTTAAGAATGGTAAAACAAGATGAAAAATAGACCCTACTCTACAAAGGGTCAGTGGATATTATGAGCCTAGAAAAGAGGTGAAGATTGTAGCCTAGCTCACCACAGAAATAAGGGGAGACATCATTGAGTTATTTTCAAGAATTAAAAGATGTTTTTGCATGATCATATCAGGACATGCTGGGCTACTGAGACGCGAGTACGTTGAAATCTTAAAAGAGGTCCATAAGGATGTCAGAAGGACACATGCTAATGGTTTTACAATAGCCAAGCTAATCATGAGGTTTGGGTACTGCTAATCTACATAGAAGGGGATGGCATCAGTTATGCCGTATTTAAGGAGACAAGATCCATATGCCTCATTAGTTTCTTTACAAACTTTCTCTATGTGGGGCAGGCTAATCTCGGTAAAATTTATAGTATACATCGATTTATCTTGGTGATCGTCGATTACTTCATTAAGAAGGAGAAAGTAGCTTCACATGTCAATTTTACAAGGTCAACAGTAAAAAAAAAAAAAAAAGATCAGGCATTGACAAAGAATGCCAAAAAGGACAATGTCAAAAGTTTGTAGTCTGTTCAAAGATCAGAGGCCATATCATAGAGCAACAAAGGTAGCCAAAAAGATTGACATAAAGAAGTTACCATTTATCCTCTATGATTATTGAACGTTGGCCAGGACCTTTGCTGGGGCAACATCTTACCCATTGGTTTATGGAATGGAAGCGTTTTTGCTAAATGAACCTAATCGAAGAAAAGGTTAAAAGTTATCCATCACGGTCAGATGATGCAAGCTTACGACAAAGAGGTTCATCCTAGAGAATTCCACTAGGGGAACTTGATGTTGAAAAAGATCTTTCTTATACAAAAGGATTTCAGAGGAAAGCAGATGCCAAACTGGGAAAGACTCTATGTAGTAAAAAAGGGTCTGTTCAAGAGGAGCATTGATATTGACCGAGACGGGTGGCGAAGACTTGCCCAATTCGACGAATTCAGGTTCAGTCAAGAAGTATTTTACCTGAAAGGGGAAAGGCCAAGGTGAAAACCCGCAAAGGGCGCCTTGAGATCAAATTCAAAAAAAAAAAAAAAGAGGAGAGGATAAGGCGAAAACCCGCAAAGGGCACTTTGAGACCAAAGGGGTTTTCAGCCTAAAACCCGAAAAGGGCGGCTCAAATTTTGATCAAAGATAGGGCATGTGGTAGTCTTGCTATGCCTGAATTAACAATGAGGAAGTATGCTACGTCTTAGGGTATTGACAAAGTACTCCGGATCCTCTAAACACGTATTGAGCTGAAAATAGTCCTCAAAAAGTTTGTAGAGAGAAGCTCAAGCTGCAATATCTTGGGCACCTAGCTTCTATCTTACCCATTTTGAATTTGCTATCTTTGATTACTTTATTCTTTTCGAGATACATCCCAATCAATTTTCTTTTATGGCATTGGCTATCTTTGATTACTTTATTCTTTTCAAGATACACCCCAATCAATGCCTTGGTTATCTTTGATTAACTTATTTGTTTCGAGCTATGCTCCTGATTAATTTCTTTCTCGTCCATTATTGTGATCTTTATTAAGCATTTTATATTGAAATAACGATTAATGGACTAATAATACTTTCATAAAAGGAGTTTCGCATATTACTCTGGAAGTTTCTAAATAATACGAGAGTCTGAAACAGGACTATTGTTTAGAACTCACCAAGCCAAAGGGTTGGAAATATTGAAAGATGATTATCTCTTCCGATTTTTATTGGATAAGGCATTTCGTCAATGATACCATCTCGAAAAATAATGAGCAATGTCAACCCAAGTGTAAAAGTGGATCATTTCTGGGAAAAGAAAAATGATACTCTGCAAATTTCAGGCACATACATCTGGTCATTACACCCAGGGAATGGTGTAACAGATCAAATTGATTGAAGATGAAACAAATTCTGTACCTCTGAGTGGTAACAGGATGGATGGAAGAAACCAAATGTTATTCCCCTGAAGTTACAGTGGGAGGTACATGTTGAAACCATTTTTTTATATTTTGTGTTTGGAAAAATGGGGATCAACTTTAAAAAATAAGGAGTCGCCACCGATCTTTTTCGTTTAGGTGTGATCGGGTCACCCATAAAATAAATTTTGGTCTACGAATTTCCAAAAGAAAATGGGTTCGGGAGTCGGTTACGTGCGAGGAAGGATTAGCACCTTCGCCACGCCCAAAATTGGTACCAAATTGACTGATTGATGTCCTAATGTTGAAAGGTTTGAAATGTTTTTGAAATTCTGTTCTTTTTTCTATAATTTTAGATAACTTGATTGAATATTGAGATTCCCTCGTTCCAAAGGAATAGAGTATCACATCCAGTATGATTGGACGTGACAACCTGAGTCCTCGAATTCAAGATCATCTCAAAATTTCCCAAGCACTTGTATTGAAATTTTGAAAGGGTATTTGATTATTTGGACAAACAGAAAATCACGACCCAACACGATTGGGCATGATCTATTCAAATTTCCAAACGCACAAATATCACTTTATCTTGAAAATATGAATAAAACTTGAAAGGATACTCGTTATTTGGTCAAACAAGAAAAATCACACCCAACACGATTGGGCATGATCTCTTCGGATTTCCAAACGCACAAATATCACCTAATCTTGAAAATATGAATAAAACTTGAAAGGATACTCGTTATTTGGTCAAACAAGAAAAATCATACCCAACACGATTGGGCATGATCTCATCGAGTTTCCAAACGCACGAATATCACCTTATGTTGAAAATATGGACAAAATTTTGAAAGGGTACTCGTTACTTGGTCAAACAAGAAAAATCACACCCAACACGATTGGGCACGATCTCCTCGAGTTTCCAAACGCACGAATACCACCTTATGTTGAAAATATGGACAAAATTTTGAAAGGGTATTCGTTTATTTGGTTAAAAAAAAAACCACACCCAGCACGATTGGGCACGATCTTTTCGAATTTCCAAAAGCACGAATATCACCTTATCTTGAAAATTTTGAGTTTAAAATCGACTTAAAATACATTTTATCGGTTTGTTTGTATAAAATGAACAATTTCCATAAATAAATTGGGAATCTTAATCACAATATAAGAATACGTAGCCATAATGAAGATACAAGAGAGCGATTTAAAATTTATGCAATAGTAATATATCAATGACAAATTATAAGCATATGAGTTCTTTAACAAATATTATAAAAAAGAGGATTAAAATAAGTATTGTATAAGATAATATATATTAATATAAATAAGGATAAAAAATATATTAGTAATAATGTACAAACGAAATTTAAAATAGATATCATAGAAAAATAAAAATACATAATATATATTAGGAAATATTGCAATTTAAATAATATAATAATGATATATAATAGTATTTAAAATGTATTATATAATTTTTAACTCATGAAGTGAAATTAATAATACATATATAGTATATAAAAAATAATTTTAATACATGTATATAAAATGCATACATATATATATAATTAGTGAGAATATATTTAACTAAAACAAATAATATCTAAAACAAATTAAAATATTTAATATTAAATATTAATTAAAAGACCAATTAAAGAATTCAATAAACAAATAATTACTAAATAATTTAAGGATTTACACTGAAAATCAGGACAAAATTAGAGGGCTGAAAAGCAATAAATCAAAAATGAAATCTAAAAGGGTTAAATTACAATGCACGTAAATTAATAAGGACCAAATCCCTAAATATTCCAGTTAGCCAAAAACGCAGCGTTTGGAAAGGGCTATATTGCGACAGAATCAGAGAGTAGAGGGACTAAATGCATAAATAGACCTTTAACGCGGAAGGGTGCAGATCCGGGTCACGAAACGAGTCGACGCGCGGATCTACACCCTCCTAAACGGCACCGTTTTGTATCATTCCACTACTTAATACCTTAAACTAATCAGACTCTTTTATTATTCTTAAATCTAACCCTAATCCCCCCTACTATTCCTTGCTCAGCCGCCGCAAAAGCCAAACCCTCTCCTACTCCGTTGCGTCAAGAAAGACCATCCGACCATTAAAGCACCACGATAACCGACGATTAGTGGCGGATTTTGGTCGTTTGAGGGGTTATTTTGAGACTAGGCCCAAATATCTCAATATTTCCATTATCGACAGTCTCCTTCACTCCAATTTCAATGAAGGAAGTCATATCGTCCTCTCGTCTTACAAAGGTAAGTCCTCTTTTTCGTTTTTTATTCGCATGTGAAAAATAAAAAAAAATGCTGTTGAAATAGGTAAAATGAACAAGAAGAAGATGAAATCGAAAAAAGAAAAACCATTTCATTTTTGATGTCTTCTGTATTGTCGTCAATAGTGTGCATAAAAAAAACAGTGGTTGTGGCTCGACCCTTTCTATAGCCGATTCGAAAAAAAAATTCAAAATACAAGCATTTTTCTTATTTTATTTCGTTTCTATTCTGTATTTGCTGCTGTTTCTGTCATTTTTTGCTATTCATTTACAGGTACAGACGTGGCCAAGATGCAGGGGGTCGTACGACGCTGACGCTGTTGGAGAAGCGAGACGGAGCTGCTACTGGTGAAGGCTTATGCGTGGATGGAGCGCGTGGTGAGCGGGGATCTGAACGGTCGCGCGGCGTGAAGCGAGCATGCATGAGGCAAGCAAACGGCATCGAACATTCTGGAAGCCCTCCTAAGACTTCTGGAGTGTCAAACGCATTGGGACATTTGCGCCGGTTCTAAAATTGGGTTGGGTTGGTTTAGTGATAGTGGGTAGGTTGATTTGAGCTAGGATAAGTGGGCCCTATTATTTGTAATCTGGACTTTGAATTGGACTATTATTATTATTTTTTGTTTAATTTTGGTTTTTGGTTGATGAATGGGCCCGGGCAGATTTGGGCTCCTACAGCTGCCCCTCTTTGCTCATTGTCGTGTAACGGGAATGGAGTAAAGACTTTAAAGAGGGCCCAATTTTGCCCGGTCTCGCCGAATCTTGACTTCTTGGCGCTTTTTTCCTTTAAGTAACTTCAATCTGCTCAACTATAACTTCGAGTAGATGAGAACTCAGAGAGAAGAGATTCGTAGCTTCGATCTTCCTACTGAAACTTCTCAGAAATCCCGGTTGATCCTCAATATCCTCAGGGAAAAGGGATTTGTAGCTTCGACCTCTCCACTGGGACTTCGAGGTGATAAGAATCCAGAAAGAAGAGATTTTAGTTTTGATCTTCTTACTGAAACTTCTCGGAAATAAGTTGATCCTCATTACATTCAGGGAGGAGGGATTTGTAACTTCGACCTGCTCCATTGGGATTTTGAGGTGATAAAACTTCAGAGAGAAGAGATTTGTAGTTTCGATCTTCTCACTAAAACTTCTCGGAAATAGGTTGATCCTCAATACACTCAGGAAGGAGGGATTTGTAACTTCGACCTGCTCCACTGGGATTTCGAGGTGATAAGACTTCAGAGAGAAGAGATTTGTAGTTTCGATCTTCTCATTGAAACTTTTCAGAAATAAGTTGATCCTCAATACACTCAGGGAGGAGGGATTTGTAACTTCGACCTGCTCCACTGGGATTTTGAGGTGATAAGACTTCAGAGAGAAGAGATTTGTAGTTTTGATCTTCTCATTGAAACTTCTCAGAAATAAGTTGATCCTTAATACACTCAGAGAGGAGGGATTTGTAACTTCGACCTGCTCCACTGGGATTTCGAGGTGATAAGACTTGTATGGCTTCAATCTGCTCTTGTAACTTTAGGATTGCCAGATCTGCTGTCTTCGATCTGCTTCGTTCAGGAAGGCAAGATCTTCAAATTCACCGATGTTGCGACAACGTCCTCTAGGGGACCTGTCCTATAAAATCAGTTTTGTGTTTATGCTTATGGAAAATGGTTAGGATGCAATGATTAGAATGAATCTAATACTTCTAACTAAATGTATTATGGACAACATTTGTATGAATGCAAAATGTCATGAGAATGGTCTTTTTACAAATGTTTAAGGGTATCCTTGTTCGCATCACGTTGTCCTTGTTTGGCTGGTAATTTGGCCCCAAAACTCAAAGGAACCACTACTTTGCTCAACTGATTTGCCCCCATTGTAACTTTACTGTCTATTCCATTATACTTCAAAAGTGCAATGTTTGTATTATTGCACTGTGACTCAAGTGTAATCTGCTATACCATTCTCTAAATGTTTGGTCTGAACACAGAATTTCTTCTTTGAGAACAGTCTCCTTCTCATTGTTTGCTTGTTAAAGCCTCACATCTGTCATGATACTTTAAAAACAGAGAGATCATCACTATATAGACGCCCTCTTCCCCAATATTATCAACCCTTTGGACTTGGTGAGTTCTACACAATAGTCCTGTTTTAGGCTCTTGTATTATTTAGAAACTTCCAGAGTAATATGCGGAACTTCTTCTATGAAAGTATCATTAGTTCATCCATCATTATTTCAATGCAACATGCTTGCATAGAGGTAATAACAATAGATGAGAATAAAATTGGTGTGAAGTAAAACTTTAAGATTAACAGAAGAAATTAATCAAAAATGTACACCAAGTATTCAAAGATGGCACATTTGATGTGAATAAAAATGAATATTATGTGCCCTCTAAATATCGCAGCCTGAGCTTCTCTGCTCGAGCGTCAAGAAGACGGTTTTGAGTTCGACATGTGTTTAGGAGATCTTGAGTACTTTTTCGATGCATCAAGATGCAACATACCCCCTCCTTTTAATTCAGGTATAGCAAGATCACTGCCTGCCCCATTATACTCTGATCGTAATTTGAGCCGCCTTTTTTAGGTTTTCGACTCAAAACCCCTTTGGTCTCAAGGCGCCCTTTGCGGGTTTTCACCTTGGCCTCTCCATTTTTCATTTTCATTTTTCATTTCATCATTTTTTTTTAGAGAGTCTTAAAGCGCCCTTTTGCGGGTTTTCACTTTGGCTCTTTTTTTTTTCACGCATAGTACTTCTTAACAGAATTCAAATTTACAGGATAGGGCAAGTTTTTCCCATCCATTTCAGCTAAGATAAGTGCTCCTCTGGAAAAAGCCTTTTTCACTACATAAGGTCCTTCATAATTTGGCATCCACTTCCCTCTGAAATCTTTTTGTATGGGGAGGATCTTTTTCAAAAAGCGAACCTTTTTGTCATAAGCCTGCATCATTCTCTTTTGGTACATCTGACCATGACAGATAGCCCCTAGCTTTTTTTCCTCAATCAAGTTCAACTGATCATATCAAGACTGGATCCATTCTGCTTCATCTAACTTTAGCTTCGAAAAAACTCGAAGGGAAGGAATTTCAACTTCAATGGGTAACACTGCCTCCATACCGTAAACTAATGAGAAAGGGGTTACCCCGGTAGAGGTCCTGATTGATGTTCGATAAGCATAAAGAGCAAATTCTTGTGCCAATCTTTATAAGTTTCAGCCATTTTCCCCATAATCTTCTTAAGGTTCTTATTGGCTGCTTCTACTGCACCATTCATTTTTGGACGATATGGTGATGAATTGTGGTGTCTGATCTTAAATTGACTACAGACCTCTGCAATCGTGTTGTTGTTCAGGCTTAACGCATTGTCTGATATGATTCTTTCTGGCATTCTATATTGACATATGATTTCCTTTTTTAGGAACCTGCTGACTACCGACTTGGTAACGCTGGCGTATGAAGCAGCCTCTACTCATTTGGTAAAGTAGTTGATAACCACGAAGATGAACCGATGCCCGTTTGAAGCTTTCGGAGAGATCGGCCCGATGACGTCCATGCCCCACATAGAGAAAGGCCATGGGGAAGTCATAACATGCAAAGGTGAAGGAGGCACGTGAATTTTGTCCCCGTATGTCTGGCATTTGTGACATGTTTTAGCATAATTGATGCAATCTTCTTCCATAGATGACCAATAGTATCCGAATCTCATGATTTGTCTAGCCATTGTGAAACCATTAGCATGTGTTCCGCAAACACCCTCGTGGACTTCCTCTAAAATTTTCTTAGATTCAACAGCGTCGACACATTTCAACAGTACCTGATCTTTTTTTCTTCTGTACAGGACCTCCCCGTCTAAGACATAATCACAAGCTAGCCTTCTCAATGTCCTCTTTTCATTCCGGTCGCTTGTTCAGGATATTCGCGATTTCTTACATATCGCAATATATATTGGTACCAGGGGTGATCATCCCTTTCTTCTTTCTCCACATTGCAACAATAATCTGGGGCCTCATAAATACTCATCTGAATGGGCTTTATATTTTCCTGGTCATTTATTCTGATCATAGAAGTTAATGTGGCTAATGCGTCAGCCATCTGGTTTTCATCACGCAGTAGGTAAAAGAATGCGATATCATCAAACTCCTTAATTAACTTCAAAATTAATTTTCGGTAACTGATCAATTTGGGATCCCTCGTCTCCCATTCTCCTTTGAGCTGATAGATCACCAATGCGGAATCTCCGTATACTTCTAGCACCTTGACTTTGCGGTCTATGGCTGCTTGAATTCCCATGATACAAGCTTCATATTCTGCCATATTATTTGTGCAATCGAAATCCAACTTGCAAGTGAATAGGTAATGATCTCCATTTGGGGATACCAAGACTGCCCTAACTCCATTACCAATGGCATTTGTCGCTCCGTCGAAGTTCAATTTCTAAGGGCAATATTCTGGAGCATCTTCATCATCAACCGCTACAAACATCAGATCTTCATTAGGAAAGTCGAAGTTCAAGGGTTCATAATTGTCTAGCGCTTTGCTGACTAGAAAATCTACTATTGCGCTCCCCTTCACAGCCTTCTGGCTCACATAGACTATGTCGAATTCTGAGAGCAAAATTTGCCATCGGGCCATTCTTCCATTCAAGGCGGTTGACTCCATCATGTACTTAAGGGGGTCTAATTTCGAGATTAACCAGGTTGTGTGGTATAGCACATATTGCCTCAATCTCCGAGTCGTCCAAATCAAGGCACAACATAATTTCTCAATTGGCGAATATCTCATCTCACACTCAGTGAATTTCTTGCTGAGGTAATATATCGCATTTTCTTTTTGAGTGCATGGTGGAGGCAATTCTTGTATAGCCCTGACCTTACCTGAGTCAATCTCTATTCCCTTCTCGCTGACTATGAAGCCCAGCAATTTGCCCGATCTAGCTCCAAAAGTACATTTTGTGGGATTGAGCTTTAACTGGAATTTCCTCAGTCTCAAGAACAATTTTCTCAAAACTTGGATATGTTCAACTTCTGTTCGGGATTTTGCAATCATATCGTCGACATAGACTTCAATCTCTTTGTGCATCATATCATAGAATAAGGTCACCATAGCTCTTTGGTATGTAGCCCCCGCATTTTTCAACCCAAAAGGTATTACTTTGTAGCAGAACGTACCCCACAATGTTATGAAGGTGGTCTTCTCCATATCTTCAGGATGCATTTTTATCAGATTTTGCCCCAAGAATCCGTCCATAAATGAAAACAATGAATAGCCTGCTATGTTATCCACTAGAGTATCAATATGAGGTAAAGGATAATTATCCTTTGGGCTAGCTTTATTTAAGTCTCTATAATCTACACACATTCGTACCTTCCTATTTTTTTTAGGGACAGGCACGATGTTGGCTACCCATTCCGAATATTTGATCTCTTGCAAGAATCCAGCATCAAACTACTTTTTGACTTCCTCCTTTATTTTTAACACAATATCAGATCTCATCCTTCTGAGCTTCTGCTGAACTGGTTTGCAATCCTCTTTTATGGGCAGGTGGTGTACTACAATGTCAGTGCTTAAACCTGACATATCCTTATATGACTATGCGAAGACATCCTTAAATTCCCGTAGCAACTCGACCAGACCTCGCCTTGTTTCTTCGGCTATACACGTTCCAATATTTACTACTTTCCCTTCCTCTAATGTCACAGTCTCTACTGTTTCTTGATGAGGTAGAATTTGTTTCTCTTCTTGTTCTACCATTCTTAACAAGTCAGGAGATAAGTCACCGTCTGCGTTATCTTCAAAGTCCTATGATTCTTCTAAACACATGTCTTGCTCAAAAGGGTATTCGGAGTCCTTAGCAGTGTTGCTCACGTCATTGATATCCGGAGACCTATTGTGAGTTCAAAAGAATATGGAAAGAACGAATGAATTTATGAATGATTATTTGTATTATGAATAATTATGAGAAAATGATTTGAAGAAATCACAAATAAAGCATGAAAGAATGGAAGAATGTTGGCTTCAAATGATAGCAAATATGTATTTCATTAATATAATAATGTTCGAACATGAGCCTATTTCACAAAAGAAGTCTTATCGCTTCTAGGCTTAAAGCAGTAAGTACATTCTGAACATTACTCGGAATAAGTTTTAAATACTACTGGAATTTCCTCTGCAGTCCAATTGTCCAAAACGCTTCCTGGTTCGTAAGGTCGAATATCTGATAAGGTCCCTTCTTCAACTGCCTCTTCAGATACGGCATTAATGCAGACATTACCCAACATTGTTACGATGTCCTCTCCCTTCGGCGTCTTCGGCTCAGCATGAATTACTCCTCCTGACACAAAGGTTTTGGATATATGTGGAATTGTCATAGGTTCCCACTTGGTTTCCTCGCCATTCAAACGAGCACGTCTTCTTTCTTGTCTCTTTTCCAGCTCTTTCTTTTTTTGTTTTGCATCTGGCCTAAATCCTAAGCCAAAGCGATCTTGTTTTTCTCTCAACATCGGGGCCACAACTCTCTCCTGAAGATACTTTCCAAGTCCTCTTCCCGGTAAAGCTCCTTTCTCCATGGTCATTTTCAGTCTCATTCGTGTAGTCTTGGAGATTCTTGGTATTAAGATTTTGTTTCCTTCCGTGATGAAAGTTGCATTTACGAACTTGAGAGATCGGAAAGAACATTCAGTTGTCTCGTTGTTTATCTCCAAGTACGGCATATCACTAGTCACAGCTGCAATAATGTCCTCCTCGGCCTTTATTGTTATTAGCCGACCATCCGCTACCAACTTCACTTTCTGATGTAATGATGAGGGCACTGCCCCTGATGAATGTATCCACGGTCTCCTTAGTAAGCAATTATAGGAAGGCTTGATATCCATGACCAGAAAATCCATCTCGTAAGTAGTCGAGCCAATTAGTAAGGGTATCTCAATCATTCCCATGACTCTTCTTTGAGTGCCATCAAACGCCTTCACTATGCTCTGGCACTCTTTCATGTGTGAACTGTCCACTGGTAATCTGTTTAGAGTGGACAAGGGTAATACGTTTAATGTCGACCCGTTGTCTATCAAGACCCTTGGTAGTGTGTACCCTTTACATCTAGTGGTAATATGCAAAGCCTTGGTGGATCCTCTACCACCTAGTGGTATCTCATCGTCATTGAAATAAATGAAGTTGACAGTGCTTATGTTGCCGGTCAACCGGTCCAGTTTATTAACCGAGATATCATTGGCGACATAGGTCTCATTTAAAACTTTCATCAACACGTTCCTGTGTACCTCCGAACTCTAAAGCAAAGCCAACAAAGATATACGTGCTGGTTGCTTGTGCAGCTGTTCTACCACGTAATATTCACTGTGTTTTAGAAATTTTAGGAACTCTTTAGCTTCTTCCTCTTTTACTGGTTCCTTGATAGGCGACTCGGGCTCGACTGATTTTTCTTTCTCCTGCTCTACAATTGGAGCTTTCCCCTTTGTTAAATCATAGCGTCTCCCGCTACGAGTATGAGAGCCTACATCTAGATCTTCCTTCGAAGCATTAGCCAGATTCTCCTTTCCTGGGACTGCCACATTACATTCATAGTTGCAAGGAACCTTCTTACTGTCTTTATAAGTAAAGGCAGCGGGCCTGCATATTATCACTTTCGGTGCTATCGGTATTCTCGCCTCATTGCTTTTGGGACTCGAAATAACGATCATTGGAAGGTTGACTTTCGCACTCTTTGCTGTTGACTCTGACGTACATACGCTCCTCTCCTCTGTGCCTTCGTCATAAAATTTAACTTCTTTATTGTTCATTAAATTTTGCACCAAAGTTCTAAATTCCCCACAGTTCTGAATCTCATGCCCCAATTCCTGATGGTACTCACAATGATTTATCAACTTTCCCCGACTCTTTTCGGCAACAATTAGTCCCTGCTTGACCATTTCTTTCTAGACCAATCTTAAGGGAGTTTTAACTTTCGCGACAGTTGCTTTGATTCTTTTTTCTGAACTTTCGCCAATTGCGTTGACCCTGTTATTAGCATGATTAGGTAACGGGTTTGCTACGTTTGGTAGGTCCTCTAACTCTACGACACCTATATTAATAAATCTTTCCACCAATTTCTTAAAGGCAAGGCAATTTTCTATTGAATACCCTATGATCCCCGCATGGTATTCACACTATGCATTTGGGTCATACTACTTGGGATATGGAGGCTGCATTGGTTTTAGATGATAAGGAGACAC
Source organism: Gossypium bickii (assembly GCA_025503065.1). Classification (NCBI taxonomy): domain Eukaryota; kingdom Viridiplantae; phylum Streptophyta; class Magnoliopsida; order Malvales; family Malvaceae; genus Gossypium; species Gossypium bickii. The sequence continues at coordinate 90,927,736 of CP106716.1, forward strand.
AATATACGCGTCGAATAGAGTTTGATACATCTCCTTGTACGTCATTGGAATTAGTGTGAATTGGAGTTTCTCATTATTTTGTCTTGTAGTGCTAGATTCTTTCTTGGACGATCCCTGATGCCCCGTGGCCACTACTTCTGGTTGGTTAACGGTGATCGACTTCGAATACCCTATGCTTGCATTATTCACTTCGCTTTCTTTCCTCCTTATGGTCGTTCTTTTGTTACTTTCCCCCGCCTCAATCTTTCCGCTCTTTATAGCATTCTCGATCATCTCTCCGATCATTACGATGTTCGAGAAACTCTTGGTTACGCTTCTTAGCATATGCATAATAAATGGGGCCTTCAGTGTATTGATAAAGAGCATTGTGGTCTCTTTCTCCAGAAGTGGTGGCTGAACTTGAATGGCAGCCTCCCTCCACCTCTGTGCGTACTGCCGAAAACTCTCGCTTGATTTTTTCTCCATGTTTTTCAAGGCTATTCTGTCAGGGGTCATATTAGTTACGTGCTGTACTGCTTCATAAATGCCTGTGCTAGATCTCTCCAAGAACCAATTTCGGTACGGCTCAACTGATTATACCATTTGGCTGCTGCTCCGACCAGGCTATCCTGGAAGCAATGTATCAACAGTTGGTCATTGTTAATATACCCAGTCATTCTTCAGCAAAAAATAGTTATGTGAGCTTCGGGGCAAGTAATTCCCTTGTAATTTTCAAATTCTGGCATCTTGAATTTGTGGGGAAGTATTAGATCTGGCACCAAACTTAGATCTTTAGTGTGAACTCTCCGTTGCCTATCAGCGCTTTCCATAGCCCTGAATTTGTCTACTAACCATTTGCAACACTCTTCTAGCTGTCTTGGCAATTCAGACTTTGCCTTTTCCACTTCCGCTGCCTCATCAAGGTCGGGAATAACAGCATTAATCGGATGGTCTACTAAATTGGAACCTGATCCAACTTGGAAATTTGGTGGTATCAAAACACCTTCTTGAAATTTTTGAGGTTTAATTATGACGAATGTCTTTCGTGGATGCACTTCAGGATGTGTCGGGGTGAGACCTGGGAGAGATAGTTGCTCCTCATTATAGTTGCTCCTCATTATCTTCAGCCGTGTTAACCATGTGGGTTTTTCCTTTGTCTGCCAGTAATTGAGTTAATTGGGGCATCATGGTTTTTTACGATTCCATCATATCGTGCTGGATCTTAGCAAGCTGCTCCTGCATTTGCAGCTGAAGTTTTTCCTGCATCTCCTTTTGGAGTTGTTCAAGCTTCTCTATTCTTTGATCCATTTTTTTGTTTTCTTTCTTGTACCGTAGGGATGTGTCTCTGGTAAGGTTTTGTTGGTTTCCAGGTTGCTGAAATAATTTTTATTATTAGAATCTTTTAATGACCTTTAATGCATATGAATGGAATGAAGATAAGTGGATGAATGTAAAGAAGGTGTCGATTCTAATTCAGTTTTATTTAGAAAGTTTTACTAGAGAACAAAGTCCTTTACATAGAATCGAATTACAAATAAGGCCTGGCCCTAGCACCTAAAGCTCTGATTTTTTTGAGTAATGAAGCTAATTCTTGTCCACGCTCTGACCGCGTCTCGAACTGCATGCTCAATACATCAGCTTGTACGGCTAAAGTCTGTAAATATTCAGCTATCTCTCACATCTGGGTTATAGCTTCCCTCATGAGGTAATCCCTATCTCTGACTTGGTTCTGGGAATGGTGAAGCTCCTCTTCCCTTCGTTCTTCATTCGCCTCTAGATACTTGATATGGTTTTGGCAGTTTAGCAAAGCCATTTCTAAGTCTTCGATCTTCCTCTTCATTTCCTCAATTTGGCTCAAACTTGCTCTTAATTCTTTCGCCGAGTTACGGCTTCGATGATGATGAAGGAATCTCTCGAGTTCCGCGACTCTAGCCTTTAACTCGTTTTGTTCACCTTGACTTTCCGAGAGGCTTTTTTCCATGAGTTCGTTTCGTGCTTGTGCCTCTCTGAACTTCTCCTCCCATTGGTTAGCTTTAACCCTTTCGTCTTGAATTTCCTAACGCCATTGATCTGGAGTTTTTCCTAAACCGGCAGTCCTCACTGCTAGACGTATCCTCTTGTAGTCGGTTTTTAAGCTGTCGAGATCCTCTTCAACCCGATTTTTTCCTTTTCTGAATTTTTTAGCCTCAGCCTTCTGTATTTCCACGTCTAATCTCAGATGCATTTTCTTCTCTTCTAGCTGCTCGATCTTTTTCCCAAACTCGAGACTCTTTTTTTTCAAAATCTTGCCTTATAATTTCTAGTTCGGACGGGACAACCTGCAAACATTCTTCTATTGATTGAACCTTTTCTAAACTAGGCCCCAGTATATTATCGTTAATCCTTCGGTTGAACCAATCACTATACTCAAGCGTTGTCATAGGACCTACGGCCAACCTCTTCATTCGGTGAATCTGCTTCCAGGCATCCTGAATCCCCCAAACTCTTTTCTTGTAATTGTCTGCCTGATATGAGAACTCAGATTGAGCCATCCCATAAGTCACCGATATAAATTGCCTTGACTGGTATTGCCTTAGTACAAGTAACGGAATGTATCCAGTGGCTCCCCAAATCTCGAGCAATGGCACATAATCAAAACTCCCATAACGATAAAGGATCTCGTTAGGGACAATCCAAAAGGCTCTCCACTCCACATCCTCCTCTTTGAGATTTTGCAGGATTATCATCCATTTTTCTTTTGAGATGTCGTTTCTCCTTTGTGTAGCTGCCTCTTCCTTTAGCGGGGAATAAGTTTCGAAGAAGACCCGGTAAGAGACCTTGTCCACCTTCCAAAAATGTCCGTGAAACCAGGTCAGTAGCAGTTGTGCACATTCAATAAATCTTCCTTCACCTTCCCTCCGACATGAGCTCAAAGATCTGAATGTCTCGGCTAGTATTGCAGGTACCAGTGTGATTCCTTTATCCAGACGATCAAATAGGTCAGCGACTGCTTCATCTATGTGTCTTAGAGTTTTAGGAAAAATCACTTGGCCATAAATGCTCAAGGCAAAGATATCCACCCTCTTCTTCACATCTGGGTGTGCCAAGATCAACTCTCTCATAACCACCCAAGAAATACATTTACCATCACCTTTCTGTTGAATTCGAGTAGTAACCTAAGGCTCATTCATCCCAGTAATACTTATTAATTTCTTCATGAAAGTCTGGGCATTAGCGAGTTTAATGTAAGTTTTGTCAACTAAGATCTTTGGGCAACGGAGCAGGGTCGTATACTCCTCCATAATGGGCACCAAATCTACTCCTCCAAATGTGAAACAATTAAAGCAAGATTCCAAAACTGGGTCATAGCCCGAAACAAATATTTATCTACTTTAATATCTAGCAAATAGGGGAAATCACCGTAATTTTGGTAGAACATCTACTTTGTTCCGTTATCCCAACGGGGCCATATATCTCTCAACTCCTATAACTCATTTTGTACCACACTGACACGAGTAAAGTCCCACAGCTCCGATATGTATCCCTTAGCCAAACTGTCCCATTTTTCTAATTGTAGCCTTTCTGACCATGTGCGGACGGCCGCGTTATCGTCGACCCTATCAAGGAATTCGTTCTCCATGTTAAACCTTCTAACTTAGCAACTGGACACGAATCGACTCCTCCTTAAATATGCAATGTCATGCAAACCACAAAAAACACAAGTCAGTATCAAATAATTAGATCGAAGGCAAACAGAAAATAATCAAACACCTATACGGGTAACTGGTCAACACTACTATGCCTGAGGAGTTCCTACGGTCTACTATGTGGGGTAAAGTCCTAGGAAAAAGGGTACCCGAACCTGCAGATTCCTCAATCCTCACCCATTATAGGCTCATACAGATTAAGTTTGGTTCAGGGGAATACATTTCCCTATGCCCATCCAGAGGTGAAAACCTCACGAAGACATAAGTACGGATGTATTCCGGAAGCGGTCTACTAGCCCATGTGGAGGTGAAAACCTCACCAAGGCATAGTTTCTCACTCCCACTTAAAGGTTTGACCACAACGGTCATGCAATGCAGTGCCAAAATATTATGAAGCTCGACATTATAGCAATTATAGCACAAACAAACGCTTTAAAAGAAACATGATAAAACACTTCTTCAACTTTTCAAACAAAAGAACAAAAATTAATCAATTTATGGCCTGACTCTCAACTAGTCCCTAGTGGAGTCGCCAAGCTGTCGAAACCATTTTTTTATATTTTGTGTTTGGAAAAATGGGGATTAACTTTAAAAAATAAGGAGTCGCCACTGATCTTTTTCGTTTAGGTGTGATCGGGTCACCCATAAAATAAATTTTGGTTTACGAATTTCCAGAAAAAAATGGGTTCGAGAGTCGGTTACGTGCGAGGAAGGATTAGCACCCTCGTCACGCCCAAAATTGGTACCAAATTGACTGATTGATGTCCTAATGTTGAAAACTTTGAAATGTTTTTGAAATTCTATTCTTTTTTCTATAATTTTAAATAACTTGATTGAATATTGAGATTCCCTCGTTCCAAAGGAATAGAGTATCACATCTAGCACGATTGGACGCGGCAATCTGAGTCCTCGAACTCAAGGTCATCTCAAAATTTCCCAAGCACTTGTATTGAAATTTTGAATGGGTATTTGATTATTTGGACAAACAGAAAATCATGACCCAGCACGATTGCGCATGATCTCTTTGAATTTCCAAACGCACAAATATCACTTTATCTTGAAAATATGAATAAAACTTGAAAGGATACTCGTTATTTGGTCAAACAAGAAAAATCACACCCAACACGATTGGGCATGATCTCTTCGAATTTCCAAACGCACAAATATCACCTTATCTTGAAAATATAAATAAAACTTGAAAGGATACTCGGTATTTAGTCAAACAAGAAAAATCACACCCAACACGATTGGGCACGATCTCATCGAGTTTCCAAAAGCACGGATATCACCTTATGTTGAAAATTTGAATAAAACTTGAAAGGATACTCGTTATTTGGTCAAACAAGAAAAATCACACCCAACACGATTGGGCACGATCTCCTCGAGTTTCCAAACACACGAATATCACCTTATGTTGAAAATATGGACAAAATTTTGAAAGGGTATTCGTTTATTTGGTTAAACAAAAAAAACTACACCCAGCACGATTGGGCACGATCTTTTCGAATTTCCAAAAGCACAAATATCACCTTATCTTGAAAATTTTGAGTTTAAAATCGACTTAAAATACATTTTATTGGTTTGTTTGTATAAAATGAACAATTTCCATAAATAAATTGGGAATCTTAATCACAATATAAGAATACGTAGCCATAATGAAGATACAAGAGAGCGATTTAAAATTTATGCAATAGCAATATATCAATGACAAATTATAAGGATATGAGTTCTTTAACAAATATTATAAAAAAGAGGATTAAAATAAGTATTGTATAAGATAATATATATTAATATAAATAAGGATAAAAAATATATTAGATAATAATGTACAAACAAAATTTAAAATAGATATCATAGAAAAATCAAAATACATAATATATATTAGGAAATATTGCAATTTAAATAATATAATAATGATATATAATAGTATTTAAAATGTATTATATAACTTTTAACTCATGAAGTGAAATTAATAATACATATATAGATATAAAAAATAATTTTAATACATGTATATAAAATGCATACATATATATATAATTAATGAGAATATATTTAACTAAAATAAATAATATCTAAAACAAATTAAAATATTTAATATTAAATATTAATTAAAAGACCAATTAAAGAATTCAATAAACAAATAATTACTAAATAATTTAAGGATTTACACTGAAATCAGGACAAAATTAGAAGGCTGAAAAGCAATAAATCAAAAATGAAATCTAAAAGGGTTAAATTACAGTGCGCATAAATTAATAAGGACCAAATTCGTAAATATTCCAGTTAGCCAAAAACGCAGCGTTTGGAAAGGGCTATATTGCGACAGAATTAGAGAGTAGAGGGACTAAATGCGTAAATAGACCTTTAACGCGGAACGGCGCGGATCCGGGTCACGAAACGGGTCGACGCGCGGATCTACACACTCCTAAACGACACCGTTTTGTATCATTCCACTACTTAATACCTTAAACTAATTAGACTCTTTTATTATTCTTAAATCTAACCCTAATCCCCCTACTATTCCTTGCTCAGCCGCCGCAAAAGCCAAACCCTCTCCTATTCCGTTGCGTCAAGAAAGACCATCCGACCACTAAAGCGCCACGATAACCGATGATTAGTGGCGGATTTTGGTCGTTTGAGGGGTTATTTTGAGACTAGGCCCAAATATTTCAATATTTCCATTATCGACAGCCTCCTTCACTCTGATTTCAACGAAGGAAGTCATATCGTCCTCTCGTCTTACAAAGGTAAGTCCCCTTTTTCGTTTTTTATTCGTGTGTAAAAAATAAAAAAAAATGTTGTTGAAATAGGTAAAATGAACAAGAAGAAGGTGAAATTGGAAAAAGAAAAACCTTTTCATTTCTGATGTCTTCTGTATTGTCGTCAATACTGTGCGTAAAAAGACAGTGGTTGTGGCTCGGCCCTTTTTATAGCCGATCTGAAAAAAATTTTAAAATACAAGCCTTTTTCCTATTTTATTTCGTTTCTATTCTGTATTTGCTGCTGTTTCTGTCATTTTTTGCTATTCGTTTGCAGGTACAAACATGGCCAAGATGCGGGTCGTCGACGATTGATGCTACTTGGGAAGCGATCGAGGCACGCTGGTGAAGGCTTGCGTGTGGGTGGAGCGCGTGGTGCCAGCGGGGATACGATCGGTCGCGCGCGTGAGGGTACTCTGGACTTTGAATTGGTCTATTATTATTATTATTATTTCATTTAATTTTGGTTTTTGGTTGATGAATGGGCTCGGGCAGATTTGGGCTCCTACAGTACAAATTTTATTTCCCAAGGTTCAAGTGGAGTGGACTCAGAATTACCATGGGGTAAATTATTTGAGCAGAATATGATTGATACTTCGAGAGGAACGAGGATGAAGAACAAATGAGTGATGGCACCTTAAGTAGGAATCATGCTCATAACATTTTTGCATTCATATATCATAGCGCGTTTAATTAGGAGCATTTGATTCATTTCGATCAGGGCATCTTAATCATTCGACATAAGCATATACCCATTCTACAGGTTATGTCCTCTTTAGGACAATGTAGTAGGGTAGATTGAAGCTTTTAGCCTGCCTCCCTGAAGTTGCAGTGGAGCAGACTGAGGACAGCAGATCTTATCTTCCTGAAGTTGCAGGAAGCAGATCGAAGATGTTAGCCTGCCTCCCTGAAGTTGCAGCGAAGTAGACTGAAGACAGCAGATCTTATCTTCCTAAAGTTGCAGGAAGTAGATCGAAGATATTAGCCTGCCTCCCTGAAGTTGCAGCAAAGTAGACTGAAGACGGCAGATCTTATCTTTCTGAAGTTGCTGGAAGCAGATCGAAGATATTAGCCTGCCTCCCTGAAGTTGCAGCAGAGCAGATTAAAGACAACATCTTATCTTCCTGAAGTTGCAGGAAGCAGATCGAAGATACTAGTCTCACTTTCCTGAAGTTACAGTAGGATAGATTAAATCTACAAGAGCAGGTCATATCTCCCTAAAGTTGCAGTAGAATAAGATTAAAGCTACAGATTCGATCTCCTTGAAGTTGCAGTTGGGTTAAAGACTACTACTTGAAGAAGATGAGGATCAAGAAGTTAAGGCTCGACAAGACCGGGCAAAATTGGTCCTTTTATAGCCTTTGCTCCATTCTCATTACACGACAATGAGCAAAGAGGGGCAGCTGTAATAGGCCAATTTAGCCCGGGCCCATACAAAAAAATAATAAACCCAAAATAATAAAACAAAGTCCAAGTCCAGTCTAAATATATCATTTGGCCCGATCGGAATGGCCCATTACTTGAAAAGATTGAAGGCCCATCTACAAGTTTGACATATATGGGAACATAATCTTCAAGGATATGCAATCTTAGATATGATATGCAATCCTAGAAGATATGATATACAATCTTAGAAGATAAGATTTTGTAATCTTAGAGATTCAATTTGTAGATACCTTTTAATCTTAGCCGTTGATGTAATTGATCTGTACCGTTGGATTTGGGGAGGCTCAACTATAAATAGAGGCCTCCCCCTTCATTGTGGAGAAAAAGAGTTTTGAGCAATAAAAATTCTTGAGAGCATTCACACAAATTTCTCTCTCTCTTGCGTTCTTATTTTCTGGGGCTTGTTTTTATTTTGTTATTCGTTCATCTTCATTTCTTTTTTAGTTGCTCTCGTTTGAGTTGGATTTAGGTGGTGGAATTTCGTTGAATCCTCATACTGTGAGAATTAGGTTGACTTAGGCATTTTTTTATCTTTTTATTTATTTATCCATTTAATTGCTTAATTGCTTAATTATTCTTTTTATTTTTATTCATTTATTTATTCGTCAACTTTCTTATTTACATATTGTTCATTCATTTAACCATTCTTATCATTCTTTTATTTTCTTCCATTAATTATATACTTTATTTGTTTTTAATGTCACACATGTTGTTTATTTAAAAAAAAAACTCATTTTATAAATCATCCGTTTTAAATTGTTTGATTATTTGCTTTAAATTTTTTTTCCATATATTATCAATTGCAAATTTTTATATATTACTATCTATTTTATATACCATTTATTTTTAAAATGTTTTGTGTATAACTTATTTGGTCCTTGATTATTGATGTTAGTATTTAAATAATTGTCATTATGTGTTTTATAAATTGTTTATTTGTATTTTAATATTGTCTTTTTTTATCAAAGTTTTTATTTATACATTGTTTTAATATTGCAATAATTTTCCCCCAAATGCTCGTATTTGGGAGCTTCGAGAAGATTGTGCCCTAATTTACTGGGTTCCAAATTTTCTCATTGAATCTAAGTAATCGAGCACCCATTTCAAATGAAAACATATGAGTTTCAAATAAAAGCTTATTCTCAAAAATTCGAGGTGTTGTGTCTTAATTGTTATCTTGAGGTAAGGATTTCTAAAAAAGTATATTCAATATTCTATGTTTGGAATTTTGAGAAATTGTACCCTAACTTACTGGGTTACGATTTTTCCACTTGACCCAAATAACCGAATATCCTTCTAAAATTTAAATGCATGGGTTTTGAAAATCAAAAGACAAGCTTAGTTTCGAGGATTTAAAATGTCGTGTCCTAACGTGCTGGATGTGATATTTTATTACTTCGGGACAAAAGGGTCTTAACATCAATTTCAATTTATTCAAACTTTTTTTTTTAAAATAAAAAGGATCGTATTTTAAAATCTTCTCAAATTTTCGATATTAAGACATTAATTAATCAATTAGGTACTAATTTTGGGCATTACGAGGGTGCTAATCCTTCTTCGTGCGTAACCGACTCCCTAACCCATTTTCTAGAATTTCGTAGACCAAAATTATTGTTTTAATAAATTAAAATTTATTTTTATTAAAATGATCAATTTAAAGGTGACCCGATCACACCTCGAAAAAAGATTGGTGGCGACTCTATTTTCGTTTTTAAAGTCGATCCCCATTTTTTTCAAAATAAAAAAAAAAGGTTTCGACAATTGGCATATAGTCTGATGTTGTGACAACAAGTGTACAAACAACCACCTGTGAAAAAATTATCAAACCATGCACTATTCTCAACCACCCTACCAACTTTTCTCGAACCCATTGTTTTGTACCCCTACATTTTCCCACGTAAATTCATGGCCAATCTATGACACATCCTGTAAATCTATTTCCAACAATGACTGTCAAAAACCTTTAAACAAATAATTCGAGTGGTTACTGCCCCTTTCCTTTTCACTTGAGCTAGTCAGGTCGTTAAAGTCCCCCAATGATGGCCTAAGGTGTATCGTCATCCCTCACCAGTGATTTAATCAAATCCCATGAAACTCTTCTACGATGTCGCTCAAGGTACTCATAGAAACAAGTCAGTTTCCACTCCCTATTTTTGAGATAAGTTATCTTTAAATCAATAAAATTTTGAAAGTATTGATTTATCTAAATATTGTTAGAATTTCACAATAGTGCCAAACCTCCTCTCTCCATTCGATCAACACAAAAGCACTTCCCAAACTTTAATTTCCGTCGCATTCTCTGCTCGATCACTATGAGTCAATGTTTCAATTAAGAAAATTACATATGACTTATATTGTTTCATTAGCTTTGGAGTTTGTCGAGACCTCGACAATTCCAGCTTATGATTTTCATTGCAATCAATCGACCCGTTCAACGGCAATTGTCGATAATCGAGTATCAGGAACTAAACTATGCTCCAAAGCTTTCTCTTCTAAACCCATGTTAGAAATAGTTGAAACAAATAATGAGCCCATCCTAGGTTGCTTTTTCACGTCAGTTGGCCTAAGAGGGCTCTCCTCATGTGCCATGCATGTACTATCATGTTGAAAATCTTCCATTAAAGACATTTGGCCATTTTACTTATTCACCAAATTACCAACTAGGTTAATACCTAGATTAGTCCTAACATTATGCATAGAATTAACACTCTCATTAATTCCTATACTATTAGCGACAATAGTATCAAACCTCATAATATTAGGGACTTGTCTTTCCTTTTCGTTACACAACCAACAAATTTGAGCACCTTTGGCTCGTCTACTCACTGCCATGAGAAATACACTCGATTTCATTACGATCTCCTGCTTCCCTTTAATTGCCCTGATCATACAAAAACCTTTGTCATGCCCTAAATGACCACAAAGGAAACAAAATAGACAAACGCTCATATAGGAACTGAGCATAGACGTGTTTATTAGTACTAACCATTATTTTCTTCTTACATTTCAAGAGAACTCCAACATTTGACTTTACTCGAATTCTCATATAATCATTAACTTTATCAACAATGGCTTTTGCATCATATTGTAGGAACTCCCTATAGAATTTCCAAGTTGTTGAGCCATTGCATTTGACATAACCCATCGAGGGAGATCATGAACCTGAATCTAAAAATTAACGAAAAATAATGGGACTTGCATAGGCTTATCTCCTTCTATGATTCTATGAATAAGCAACAGATGATTATTAAACATCCATAGACCTCCATCCACTATCATGTCATTGTCAATCTTGTAATAAAAACGAAAAAGATAATGCTTTTCCCCCAAATCTCTAATCGATACTCCTCCAATGTGATGCCAGATATTAGCTATAGTATTTCTCATTGATTGGAAATGAACAATAGTAGTAGTCAGGAAACATTCAACAAGGTCGTTATACTATACGTCAATAATGGCAGTAGGAATTATTGCAAAGTAATAAGAAAAAAAAAAAGAACATATAGATTTTACGTGGAAAACCCTTATCAGGAAAAACCATGACAGAGAAGGAGAAATTCACTAATGCTGAGAAAAATAATTACAAGAGGTTTGCGGCTATGCGTAATTTTTAAAAGGTTAAACAATCCGTCTAATAGAAGAAGCATAGTCCTGTACGGATTCAAATTATGCGACAAGGTCCATATTTCTTTAACAAGTGAGTTGCACATTGAACTTTTCAGGCCTTCATAGATTCCTAATTTTGCCTCTCTTTTTTATTTCTTTCACAAGTGAGTTGCACCTTAAACTTTTCAGGCCATATTAAACGAGATTCGGGTCACACAACTCTAATAAAGGTAAAACTCATTCAGGTTCGAGACATCCTCCACCCTACTCGACTCTTCCAGCGATTCATCCTCATATGAGTAATTGAGAGTTTTGCCAATACATTCTCCATCAATTAACAAGTGATGGGCTCGAAACTAACTATTATTTCGAAAAAGGCAACTGCACCTATCGAACAATAGTATAGTTGTGGTGAGTCCGAAATATCGTATCCTCAAGGACTAAAATTACTAGTAATAACTATCTTTTTATTATCTAGCCTAATAATTAAGGGGATTTATTTTTTAATCTAAATTTAACTAACTAATTTAACTAACTAAATTGCTATGAACGTGACAGAGAGTGAATTGGGAAAATACGTTTGGACAACTTATATGAGATAGGCAATACCTAAGGAAGAATCCACCTAGACTTCACTTATTACTTTTGATTCATATGATTTATTCACTTGACTTAATCCGTATAAATCCCTGATTTATGTTAATATCTCTTTCAAGACTAAAAACAACTGACTCTAGGTTGATTAATTGAAATCTCTTTCTAATTAAAACCCCTATCGTCGCATTAACTCGATCTATGGATCCCCTTATTAGATTTGACTCTAATCCGGCAGATTTTCGTCGCCGTATTTCTAGGGTTGCAATCAACTCCGCTTAATTGTGTCGATCTACTTTTAAACAGGGACTTTTGCTCCACTGAATAAGCACATTCGACTTGGATCAATAACCTGAATTATCAAAAAAAGAATAAGAACTCACAATTAAGAATAGAACATGTATTTATCTTATAAATCAAATAATAATAAGATTAGTCTTAGGTTTCATCCCTTTAGGTATTTAGGGAATTTTGTTCATACTAATAGAGGAAACATATTAGAATAGGGAAAACAACAAAGCATAAGGAAACCCAAAAACTTCTAAAGAACTTGATGGGAGATCCTCAGTCTTGATGGAGATCCTTCTCCTAAGCTGTTCCTGACGGCTGTCTTGGAGTATCTTCTGCCTTCTAGTCGGTGTCTATTCGATGTCCTGTTGACCACCCTTTTAGGTTGCCTCCTAGGGTGTTTATATAGGCTTTGAGATGCCTTACTTGGCCCACAAGTATCCTATTCCGAATATAATTCATCCCGATTTCGACAGGGACACACCCGTGGTGGACTCTTCGGCCGTGCTCGATTATGCTCGCCACACACAGGCATGTTGATCTGCCCGTAGACGATGGTCCAGGCCGTGGTTGTTCCTGCTCGTAACACACGGTTGCGTCCAATGGTCAAGGTCGTGTTGATTTCCTAGGTAGGCCCATTTTGCCCCCTTTTGGCCCATTTCTCGTCCTTTTCGACTTCCTAAGCTCTCCTGAGTATAAAACATGAAATTAAGAGATTAGGAGTATCAAATTCAACAAATCTAATGGAAAATCATCCGAAATTAAGCCAAGCATGGGGTTAAAATATGTGTAAATTATGATTTATCAACAAGTAAGAGCCAATAGGATAGATACTAGTAACTATGGAACAAAGAGACAAAGAAAAGTAAAAAAGATGAAAAGAATGTGTTACAAGAGCAAACGATTGAACCTTGGATATTTAATAACTTAAATATTTTTATGGATCACTTGTTATGCAATAAAAATATAAAAGAAAGAAATAATTACAAAAAATATAAAAAAATGGATAAAGGTTAAAGAAATAAAATCCTAAATGCCAATAATTCTTTGGCCTAGTGACAAGAGTAGAGGTGCTCATGGGCTGGGTCAGGTTCAGGTCGGGCCTAACCAAAATTTTAGGCCCGTTTGCTAGGCACGGGCCTAGCCCGACTTAAAAAATGGGCTTAAAATTTTTCCCAAGTCCGGCTCGAATAAAAATTTTAAAATTCGGCCCTACTTGACCTCAAATATGGGCCTAAAATTTTACCTAAGCTCGACCCAGATAAAAATATTAAAACTTGGGTCAGGCCCGTTGATCGTGTGTCAGAGTCTTAAAAATTTATAAAAAGAATGATCGAGCCTAGAAACTAACTATGACAACGATTGAGGCAAGCGCACCTATCGAACAGTAGTATAGTTTAGACTGGATTGTCGAACCCAAAGGAACCTGAAGTACTAATACTAACTTTCTTTTTATTATTTAGCCTAAGAATTAAAGGAATTTTTATCTAATCTAAAATTAAATAACAACTAAGCTAAAGATGCAAAGACAAAGAGAATGAATTGGGGAAAATAACTTTGGGAAAAACTAGTTGATTAAGACAATACCCGAGGAAGAATCCACCAAGACTTCACTTGTTATCTAACTCTGAACCAGACGATTTATTCACTTAACTTGATCCGTAGGATTCCCTAAGTTATATTAATACCTGGGTCGAGGCTACTAACGTCTAACCTTAGGTTGATTAATTGAAATCCCTTTCTAATTAAAACCCCTAGAATTGCATTAACTCGATCTATGAACTCCCTATTAGGTTTCACCCTAATCCGGCAAAATCTCGTCACCCTATGTATAGGCGTGCGATCAACTCCGCTTAATTATGCTAGATCTACTCTTAGGCAGGGACTTTTTCTCCTCCACCTAAGCACATCAGACTTGAATTAATATCCCAGAAATATCAAAACAAGAATTAAGAAAACATAATTAAGAATAAATCAAGTATTTATCATATAGTTCAGTAAACGATAACAAGATTCATCTTAGGTTTCATCCCCCTTAGCTATCTGAAGGTTTAGTTCATAACGATAAAAGAGTACATCTCAAAAGAAAAGATAAAACAAAACATAAGAAAACTCTAAAACCCCTGAAGGAATTGAAGAGAGATCATCCGTCTTGAGTATGACTCTGGCTTCTTGAGATGAATCAACTGGCTTTCTTCGAGTAAATTCCACAATTCTGACCCCCTGGCTCGGCTCTTTGGCCTAGCTGGACGCCCCCTGAAGGTTGGCCTCTAGGGTGTTTATATAGGCTTTTGGAATGGCTTTCTTTGCCTCTAAGTACCCTAATCCGACTGAAACTCTTCTTTCTCACGTCAGGGACACACCCATTGCACACGTCCGTGTGAATCGTGGCCAAGGCGTGTTCGAGTCTGTTTGATGAGGCACGACCGTGTGGCTTGGGCCCAGGACGTGTTGATTTCGCGTTATGGCCCATTTACTCTGTTTTGGGCCAGTTTCTCGTTCTTTTCATCCTCCGGTGCTCTTCTGAGTATAAAACATGAAATTAAAGGATTAAAAGCACCAAATTACATAATTCAAAGGATAAATCATCCAAAATCATGCTAAATGTGGGCTTAAAATATGTTACTATTACGGTTTATCAAATTCCCCCACACTTAAGCTTTTGCTTGTCCTCAAGCAAAATTCTCAACTCACAATTAAAACGAACTTCCTCGATTCATAATATTCATCAATAGTGTTTCATCATAATTCAAAGATAATTCATACATTGATAATTCAACTCAAAGAGTCCTAAAGATTCAAATAATCAAAGTCATACATTTGTAGCATAAAACATAGGTGTTTCCCCTTATCTAAATAATTACTTCTGATTCAAAACCGACAAAGGTTGACATCCTCACTAAAGATTCACTCAAATCACTAGAGGTGTTTAAGGTTAAGGAAAAGCACTCATAAGTCAAACATGAAAAGTTAATCCCATAGGCTTGCATGAAAATCAAATCTCCACCACTGTAAAATAATATGATACATAGATCAAAAGGTATTTGAAAGGGTTGTAACGAGGCTTGGGTTAAAGGTGTGGATAAAGGCTGAATTAAAGGGTTAAAATCGAGATTGAATTGACAATTTACCTAACTAGAAAAATGAATTAATCATGAATAATTACATCAATTAAAAACTAATAATATGAGCTTCTTTTTCAAGATGTAGAATTTAAACGTATAAGCTCAATTACATAGAGCTGATATTGAATATACTTTAACAACTGAAATATAGAACATAGCTAGGAAATTGTTCAAAATCAAATCTCGACAAAAAGGGAGTCAAGGAATGGTGATAACAAATACAAGATGAGTTTTGGGTTAATATTAGTGGGTGAGTCAATAAAAAGGGTTGTTAGGATCAAAGGGGTTCACTAGGGGTTAATTATGAAGGTAGGCTTTTAGTGGAGTAAGTGGGTTAAAAGTAAATAATGGAAAATGAAAGCAGAAAGATAACGGGAAAAGGAAAAGAAGAAGGGGGTTTAAATAGAGATGTGGCCCACGCCCATATTCCTACTTGTGGTACCCACACGGCCACGGCCACGACCATGTGTATGGCCGTGTGGGTATGGAGAACCTGCGCCTAAACATGAAAAGAAATAAACTAAACTAATTAGTAAGGTTAGTGCTCGGGTTGCCTCCCGAGAAGCGGTTGTTTAAAGTCATTAGCTAGGCTTACCTATCACTCGTACAATCATGGTGGTTTGAGGAGGTGGAAATCCTTTTTTATGAGATCACTTCGGTTATTGATATATAGTTTGAGTCGAGTAGTGCTTACATTAAAAGTGCTAAATTTATGATTAGTTACCTTGACTGTTCCATCTGGGAAGATTTTGAGTACCTGATCTCCAACTTTGAAGTGATTGGTTCCACCCTTAATACTTGATGTCCTAGCCATGTCAAGAACTTGAAGAGTGATCGTTTCGTCACTTATGCGAAATGTGAGCTCACGTGGTAGTTTATTTCGTAGAATTGCTAGGCACACTGCGTTTAGCTCCACATGTGACGTATCGTCTAACTTCTGTTTGTTTGTCAAGAAGTCTTTAAAAAATTTCCTTGAATCTGGCATCTGCGAAAGAGCTTTAAGAAACGACAAGTTAATATGTAATTTCTTTGGAAGTTTAAGAAATTTATCGAATTGGTCCTCTATGTGGTCTTTCTTTATCGCATTAGGGGACGACTCACGTGGTTGGTACTCTGTAACTACCGGGTTTGGTTTATCATGACTTACCTCAACCTTACCTTCCCCTACCATATTCTCTTGCGTCAATGTTGGTTCATCTAACCCTTCATTATTGTGAGCTTGCTTGAGGTTGCTCTCTAGGGTTAGTTTCGGTGTTGCTAGGCAAGATCCCTTGTGGTCCTTCTGAGATCAGCTTAGCAAGCTGACTTAACTGGTTCCTGATCCCCTAAATCGATGCTTCTTGATTTTTGAGTTCTGTTTCAGTGTTTTGGAAACGAGTTTCTGACACTGCTATGAATTTTGTCAGCATGTCCTCAAGGTTCGGCTTCTTTTCCTGTAGGTAGGGCTGTTGTTGAAAGTTCGGGAGGGGTTGTTGTCTCTGATTACCTTGACCTCCCCACAAGAAATTGGGGTGGTCCCTCCAACTTGGATTGTAAGTATTACTATAAGGGTTATTTTGAAATTTAAAATTGTTACCCATATAGTGAGCTTGCTCGTTTTCCATGCCATATCCGTAGGGTGGGTACTCAGGATTCGCCACGCCTCCTAGATTCAAGTCATATTGCATTACTGGGTGTACCTGCGAGAGACTATACAAACCATCAATCTTTTTATTCATCATCTCTACCTTATTTGATAGCATGGTGACTGCGTCGAGGTTGAAGACACTGACTGCTTTAGTAGGAATTGTCCTCATGACTTGCCACTAATAATTATTCAGTGCCATCTTCTCTATAAACTAAAATTATCTGCCAAAAGCAAATAGAGAAAAAAATTAGCAAAGTAAAAAAAATTAAAAATAATAATAATAAAGATAAATTGCAATAATAATAAAAATGGCTAAAGTAATAAAAATTGAGCTTTCTTAATATTCTGATTCCCCGGCAACAGCGCCAAAAACTTGATCGTGTGTCAGAGTCTTAAAAATTTATAAAAAGAATGATCGAGCCTAGAAACTAACTATGACAACGATTGAGGCAAGCGCACCTATTGAACAGTAGTACAGTTTAGTGGCAAGACCGGATTGTCGAACCCAAAGGAACCTGAAGTACTAATACTAAATTTCTTTTTATTATTTAGCCTAAGAGTTAAAGGAATTTTTATCTAATCTAAAATTAACTAACAACTAAGCTAAACATTCAAAGACAAAGCGAATGAATTGGGGAAAATAACTTTGGGAAAAACCAATTGATTAAGACAATACCCGAGGAAGAATCCACCAAGACTTCACTTGTTATCTAACTTTGAACCAGACGATTTATTCACTTGACTTGATCCGTAGGATTCCCTAAGTTATATTAATACCTCCGTCGAGGCTACTAACGTCTAACCCTATGTTGATTAATTGAAATCCTTTTCTAATTAAAACCCCTAGAATTGCATTAACTCGATCTATGGACTCCCTATTAGGTTTCACCCTAATCCGGCAAAATCTCGTCACCCTATGTCTAGGCGTGCGATCAACTCCGCTTAATTATGCTAGATCTACTCTTAGGCAGGGACTTTTGCTCCTCCACCTAAGCACATCACACTTGAATTAATATTCCAGAAATATCAAAACAAGAATTAAGAACACATAATTAAGAACAAATCAAGTATTTATGTAACATCCCCAAACCCGGCCCATTCACTACGACCGAATCTGGTTATGTCACTGGGGAAAGTCGGTTGAAAAGCTTTGTTAACTTAGCATAAAGCATGGAAGAATTTAATTTTTGAAAACCATGCTCATTTATTATATTATGAAAAACTTTGAAGTTATAAAGTGTCTGAAAAAAAAAATTATATTAAACATACTCTTATAAGTAGGTTACTAAAATTAAAATCATTTTCACATAGAAACTCATTTAAATTAAACCAAAGTTAAAATAATACCAAAATAATAAAGTGGCCTTTATTACAACCCAATACTTAAAATGAAATACTTATATCAAAAACAAGCATAATATAATTAATCATCATCTTCGGCATGGGCCACCTTGTCCTCTCCGATCCCGGTCCAGCTTCATGCACTACCTGAAATGGTTAAAGGAAAAAGGTGAGTCACCAAGACTCAGTGTGCAACCCTTTTTCCCGGATTAGTAAAATATCATACTCAATCATAACAAGCTTATCATGCATCCAATTAATATGCACCCAACCTAACCATCCATAACACCTTTCTCTACCCCGTGTGGTACCAAACCACTGGTGGTGCCAAACCACGGTGACGTATAGTCACAGATGTGATGCCAAATCACCGGAGGTGCCAAACCTCCGGTGTCCGAAGACACGATATCCGTCAATGTGGTGCCAAACCACCTGGTGTCCCAAAGACACAAAGTGTGTTACCAAAACATCGTGACCGAAGTCACAAATCAATTGATGGGGCCAACCCATCGTGTGATACCAAATCACGGCGTCAATCCTCAATACCGCCTTTGTGGAGCCAACCCACGCGTGGTACGAAACCACGGGGACGAGACGCTGAGGTGCCAAACCTCTGGAGGTGCCAAACCTCCGTGACCCAAAGTCACAAAGTGTGTTACCAAAACATGGTGCTCACAAGACAAAATATCATCGCCTCTCCACTGCGTACAACCCACATTAAAGTACTAATATGCATTTTAACAGAAATATACATCATGCTAGTTTGGCAACATACATATTGTTTATCCACAATCAAGTATTATAGCACACATATTGAATATACCATGCTTACCAAAAGCATCAACATGATAACTCACAGCAGATACATCATGCTTACCAAAAGCATCACAATGAGGACTTTACCTGACCCTTTGTCTCATACCTTAATGGCACTTAGTCCACTTTTCATGGATCCAAACAACACACAACATATATATACAAGAATAGAGAAGTGTGTGTAAGTACACACAATAAAGTAAGCACATTTAATAATAGAAAAGTGTGTGTGCGTACACACCTGCAAGCCTTAACCAAAGATCCAACTAAGACTCTTGATAACCTCGATATCCTTGCTCATTGCAAATGGTTTGGTTTCCTACCAAAACCCGAACCAACAATGGTTCCTCTAACAATCGACCTCCCCCAATCGACTACACAAAGGTGATAGCTTCACTTGATCGCCACCAAAATCCGGAGACCCTATAACGAAATAATTACCAAACAAGAGATTAATATCTTTCCAAACAGATGCCAAAAACCCACTCTTACCCTTGTAGATGTCGACAGAGAACAGAGGATAGTCCATAGGGCATTCGGCCTTACCTTATTCCTTCTCCAACGATTGGAAACGAAACCCCAAAAGCATACTACACCACACCTAACAATCGGCCAAGGACAAAACTAAAAGGGAAGGGAAGATTCGGCCAACACTTTAGAAAAAGATAAGAATTCGGCTTTACACAAAGGAAGAAAATACAAGAGAAAGTTAAAAAGAGAGGGGTTGATATTCGGCCAATGACAGAAATGGGAAAAAGAAGAACAAGAAAAGTACTTTCGGTTTTGAAGGAAGAAGAAGTGGAGAAATGTTTCAGAGAACAACTTTCAGCTATCAAAGTGTTAATAGGAGAAAGAAAATATGATAACACTAGGGTAATGGTTTCGGCTCAACACAAATAAAAAGAAAGAAAGATGGAAGGGCATTCGGCTATCAACAATATTTAAAGAACACAAAACAAATTTCAGCAAGCTTTAGGGAGGTTTGGTCTTTCGGTTTCAAGAAGAAAGATAGAGGAATTCTCTTAGAAAATAAATCGGCTAGCTAACAAAAGAGAGGATTTTTGCTTGACACAAAGTGACCGAATATGCACTCCAAATTCAAAAATGAATTTCGGCACCCCCATAACCCCCTTACCAAGCCGTCCAAAGAGTTTAAACTCTAGCCAAATCCTTGCTTTTCTCTAGGCCACTAATTTGATTTAATTCAAATAATTTGAATTAATCCCAAACAATAATCCACTAATCCACTAATATCTTCTTTATCTTTTATTATCCTTAGAATTAATAATCAAAATCCAATTTAAAAACTAATTATTATCCTCATATTATCCCATCAAATAAAAAAACAAGGAATCCATGTGCTTGCCAAACTCCAGCCGAATGCTCAACAAAGAAGCAAAAACCATGTGCAGGCCACTCCACTTTCACGCCAGCAAAATAAAATAAAACCCACTTGCAGCTGCTGGGATTCGAAACCAAGACCCCACTGCAGCCCCCTCTTCCAACGCCCTTGCCAACTCTTCCAACCCGACTTTCATGTCATAAGGCCCTCACCTTTTATTTATAAAGCCTTCTTCCTTAGCTCACCCTTGCCTTAGCGCCCAAAACAAAAATAAAACTCACCAAGTGCTTCCCTCATGGCTCGAACTTGAGCCCCTTTTCCAAAACACTTAAGTGGCGCCCCAAGCCACTCCTCCAGCCCGACTTTCATGTCCCTTATGCCCACAAAAAATCCTTTAAACCCTCCTTAACTCAGCCCTTCTTTTTAATGCCAACGCCCAAAAATAAACGTCACTCTTGCTGCTGAGCCAACCTGGGCCCTTTGCCGGGCGCCATACCCCAAGCCTTTAAATAGTGCCTGGAAGCCACTCTACCACAATTTCCCTTGTGCCAAAAATTTACGAAAATTATTCTTAAGGCCTCCCTTGGCCCGATTCCTTTTTTTTTTCCACTAAAAATCCAAAATTTCTTAAGGCTTTTCCTACCTTCCAGGGTTCTCCAAACCCCTTAAAAACTTGCCCAAGCACACAAGAAGCCTACTAACACCTGAGATATGCACTAAATGCATAACCCCTAAAACCAGGGTGTTACAATTTATCATATAGTTCAGCAAACAATAATAAGATTCATCTTAGGTTTCATCCCCCTATGGTATCTGAGGGTTTAGTTCATAACGATAAAAGAATACATCTCAAAAGAAAAGATAAAACAAAACATAAGAAAACTCTAAAACCCCTTGAAGGAATTGAAGAGAGATCCTCCATCTTGAGTATGACTCCGGCTTCTTGAGATGAATCAACTGGCTTTCTTCGAGTAAATTCCACAATTCTGACCCCTCTGGCTCGACTCTTTGGCCTAGCTGGATGCCCCCTGAAGGTTGGCCTCTAGGGTGTTTATATAGGCTTTTGGAATGATTTTCTTGGCCTCTAAGTACCCTAATCCGACTGAAACTCTTCTTTCTCACGTCAGGGACACGCCCATGGCACACGCCCGTATGAATCGTGGCCAGGCCGTGTTCGAGTTTGTTTGATGAGGCACGGTCGTGTATCTTGGGCCCAGGCCGTGTGTCTTGGGCCCAGGCCGTGTTGATTTTGTGTTATGGCCTATTTACACCATTTTGGGCCCGTTTCTTGTTCTTTTCATCCCCTGGTGCTCTTCTGAGTATAAAACATGAAATTAAAGGACTAAAAGCACCAAATTACATAATTCAAGGGATAAATCATCCAAAAGCATGCTAAATGTGGGCTTAAAATATGTTTCTACTACGGTTTATCACCCGTATTAAATTTTTTTATATAAATTAAAAAAATAATACATCAAAAGTGCTAAAAATATTAAAATAAATGTTTTCCAACAAATTAAAAATAAATTTTAAAAATATATATATACTTAAATAACACTAAGATAGGTACAACTTAACAAGCAAGTGCCTCTAAAATAATAACAAAATTAACAATAAAACAAGAGTTATACATACACTAACAAAAAAATAGTATCAACATAATAGTGAAATGGTAACAAAATAGTGAAAAAAAATAAGAAATAGCAAAAAAAAAAAAAGTAAAAAAAACAACAACAAAAAAACTGTAATTTTTTTTTTACATATTCAAGTTGGGGCCGAATCGAAAAAGCCTTACTCAAGCCCCGACTCATTTTCTAAACGGGCCTTTTTTTTTACCCAAGCTCATTTTTCGGGCCTATATTTTTACTCAAACCCTCCTATTGCAAGTCTAGACAAGAGTAGTCACTATAGCTAATTAAGCTTTTAACGACGTTTTTAGTGGCGTTTGGATCGAAAACGCTGCAAATGTTGAACTTTTAACGGCGTTTATATTGAAAAACGCCACAAACATATAACATTAGTGGTGCTAACCAAAAAATGTCGCAATAAGTCGTTATATAATTGCGTTTGTGGAAATGGTGCCACAAATAGTACATATTTAGCGTCGTTTATGCTACGTGCCACAAAGGTACACCGAATGGGAGCAGCGTTAGTGACGTTTTTCCCATAAATGCTGTGAAAGGTAAAGAAATAGTGGTGTTTTCCCCTAAACGCTACTAAAGGTATAACAACAATAGCGGCGTTTTTCCCATAAACGTCGCGAAAGGTAAAACAATAGCGGCATTTTTGCATAAACGACGCAAAAGGTTAAAAACGATAGCGGCGTTTTTCTCATAAACGCCGCTAAAGGTAAAGCAATAGCGGTGTTTTACCCATAAACACCGCGAATATTTTTTAATTTTTATTGGAACGATGTTGTTTTGATAGCTGGCCCTGAACCCTTATTCCCTCAAATCATTTCCCCAAATCCCTAACTTAGTTTTTCCCCAATTCTCTAACTTAATTTTTTTCTTTCCCATCCATCTACTGCTAGTCGTCTGTCCAGTCATCCGTCTACTACATCGCCATTGACAGTGCATTTGCCATCAATCTCTGTCTCCTTCGTTGACACTGCTCGACAGTGCTCTGCTCAATGATTTGTTATGGAAAGGAAATAAACTTAGTATGATTCTATTTCGTGTTTGAGATTGAAATGTTTGAGAATACAAGGGCATATTATATAGAGTTTGTTGTTAAACTTTCTTTGGAATAAGTTATTACTATATTTTCAAGTCATTTTTTTGTACAAGTAAGTTCTGTAAAACTGTACCTGAGAAAGATTTTGAATGTTTATTATTGCATTCATTCTTATTGATTTAATATTTTCTTGCTATGTCGAGCCATTTCTTATTTTTGTTTCATGAAATATATGTTTCGGACACTTATGCCTGCCTCAAACTAATTCATAGGTGCTAGAATATGATGCTTTAAGAACCATCAAAAATCCAAATACATGGAAAAACTTAGAAAGAAATGAGCATACCTGTGCCATGCATATATCTGTGTCCAAAACTCATCTAAATATGAGTAATAGTTTTATTAGGCTTTATTAATTTTAAATAGACCTTTTTTAACTTCTTCATTTTAGAAACACTTTCTGACAATATGTTTTACGTACGGGAATTAATGTTGTTAACATGTTGCAGGAAGGCCTTGCAAGAAAACTAAAAGAGCTAAATATTACAGCTGTGGTAAATGACATTTCTTTTAACTATTGGTTGTTCAATACTTGAACTACAAATGAGGAATTTGCTAACATTTATATATGGTGGAAAACCTTTTTTGTTGTTACTCTCTTCTCTTGAATGATGAGAAACCAGTTAAGCATGATTTTTATAACTAGTTTTAGTTTGAAATCTTAGTTTTGTTTTTTTAGTAATTTAAATTAGTTATGCTTGATATGGTACTTATATAACATGTCTATGTGCATTATCATATTTGGTATAACAGTGGTCAATGTCAATTATAAGTTTCATCTTGTTAACTTTTTGAAGTATTTTGGGCATCCCAATTACCAAACTAGATTTTAAGTGCTTGTTATATATCTGTCGTTGCAAGTTTATTGTTAAAATAAGATGATTTTGGCTTGGCATATGAAGTTTCCAAGAGTTTTTTTCCATTCTTTGTACGAACAAATTCTTTGTACTAATTCTTCATCTTTGGATACAACCAACTATTCATTACTTTAAAGAAGGCAAACAGGAGGTTGAAGTTGTTGGTGGTAATGGTACACGCATAATTCAAACAATGAAGAAACTTTACAACATGTAACAATTCTTCCTCTCTACTTTCTTATTTTGTTGCTTTCTTGAACACGAGCTTATGTAGTTGATTTATATTAGATAATTAAGATGTTAGGTATAATGTTTACTAAATTATCCAGTTTCCATATTTTGTTTAAACTTAAGACGTTTTTGTTCTACCTTTTTTATTTGGTTAGAAGTTAAATAATGTTGCTTCGGTTCTTCATTTTTTCTTGAAGCATCTATGTTTGACATCTATGTCTTGACGCATATCTGTATATTGGTCTGGGGAGTGTAGTGATATGATCTTCCTTAAGCACTCCAAATACATGTAACTTTTTAAAAAAATTGAAATCACCTATGTCACTTACATTAGAGTCCGAGTAACATAGCTTAATATAACTGGAAGCCTTTTGAGAGTGTATTATTTTTTTATTCTAAGTGCATGCTATTGTACATTTTATGCTAGTGCAAAAGGTATTTGCATGTTTAGAAGATAGGTCACAATTCTGCCTTTATTAGTTCAGTTAAAGTATTTTCTCTGAACCTGGTCTTGTGTAGATTCTGAAGTTCAAATATTTTTAAATTTAACCACTTGGTATGCATGGATCAACTTTATACAATAGTATATTATCTTTATCAAAACTTATTTTATACAGTTGATTTTGTTTTGGAGATGATGTTGACTGTGTTTTGAATGTGGCATATGCATCCCAAGTTAATAGTTGAGAAAAGTTCAGATTTGAGTGGGGCATCTCAGGTACATGTGCAAGACTTAATTCCACTATGCATTCACCAATTTGTAATTTTGCATATGCATCTAGCTGCTTGGGATTCAATAAATTTAAATAACATGAATTAATATATATTAATGTCAATTTATCTTATCATTTATTTATTATGTTTTTTTTTATTGAAACAGTGAATTGGATCCCTACAAAAGAAATATTTGATAGGCTCATTTGAATTGCCTAATCAAACAACTCCATTTTAAGCTCTCCTTAATTGCATTTGTAAGTATCTCTTATTACTTACATGTTTTAATTTAATTGAATTAAAATTTGAAATTGTTTGTTTATTTGATTTGGTTGTGGTAAATTTATTAATTATATGTTTTAATTAGAAATAGAGAATTAGAAAACAACTGAGTTAGATACTTGATATATATTATCTATTTTAGTACAATGACATAATTTAAATCTATTTAGAACACTTAAGTAACCATAATTTATTGTCAACTTTAGACTTCAAGAACTACGGAATGGATAAGAGTTGGATGGATTTGTCAAGGGTAAGCAACGACTATATAAATGGAGTACAAACTTTCTAAATTTTGCATTTCAAAATGCAAGCCAAGAGAATATGATTCTTTGCCCGTGTAAGAAGTATGGCAACATCAATTGGCATATTCGTGAATATGTCTACGAACATATAATTGTTGATGGCTTTATTCGGAGGTATAAAAAATAGATTTTCCATAGAGAGTGTACACCTCATAGAACCTCTTCAACGATTAATCTGGCTTATCCTTATAATGCTCGCCATCAGTCTGTTAGAGAAGATGACATGGAAGGTATGTTTCGGGATGCACTTAATATGCACAGTCATGGTTTGCAATCGTTTCCACCTAAAATTATTACATCCGATGATTGTGATTTTGGTGGAAATGCTTTTACAGAAATGGGAAGAAGTGCATTTGATGAAGAGCCAAATGGAGAAGTGATAAAGTTCTATAAGTTACTTAATGAAATGAGTGAAGAACTTTATGAATGATAGAAATTTTCAAACTGTCCTTCTGCATTCGTCTTTTTCACTTAAAATGTTTGGGTGGGTGGACCAGAAACTCTTTTACGCTGCCGTTTGAGTTTTTAAGAGATATGTTTCTGTTTGCAAAAACCCCTCATTCATGCAAATATATAAAGAAACTGATAAAGGATTTAGGCCTTGGGTGCGAAAAAATTCATAGTTGCCCAAATGATTGCATGTTGTATTGGGGTGATCGAAAAAACCAACAGTCTTGTCATGTTTGCGGCAAATCTCATTGGATGAATAGGAATGGAAAAGATATGAATGAGGATGAACGTAAGCCACAGTCAAGAAAGAAACCAGTAAAGATTTTGCGATATTTTCCACTAATACCAAGGCTTCAAAGGCTTTTTATGTTGTCAAAGACAGTCGAGTCTATAAGGTGGCATCATGATGACGAACCGATGATGGATTATTAAGGCATCCTGTAGATTCTTTAGCTTGGAAATCATTTGACAGGAAATTTTCAAGCTTTGCAAGCAGCCTTAGGAATGTGAGGCTTGGGCTAGCATATGATGGATTTAATCCTTTTAAAATCATGAGTACTTTGTACAGTGCTTGGCCTATAGTGCTTGTTCCTTACAATATGCCTCTATGGATTTGCATGAAACAATCTTATTTTATCTTATCTATGATTATCCCTAGAGAGAAAGGTCCCGAGAAAGATATTGACATTTATATGCAGCCACTTATTGAAGAGTTGAAACAGTTATGGGCGAGTCTTGAAACATATGATGTCTTGAGAAAGGAGAACTTTTATTTATGTGTAGCTTTGTTGTGGACTATTAATGATTTCCTGGCTTATGCCAATTTATTTGGTTAGAGTACCAAAGTACGTTATGTTTGTCCTTGTTATGCTGCGCAAACATGTTCGAAATGGTTATATAATAGGAAGAAATTCTCTTATATGGGGTATCGTCGATGGTTAGATTGAAATCATAGATTTAGATTTTAGAGGACTCTATTTGATAGTACTGAAGAGCTCAAAGAAGCTCATGAGCAGACCATTGGATCTGAAATCTTGTTCATGTTAAAAGATATCAATTTCAGTTATGGGAAGATGAATCAACCACCTAACACGCAAACAAAGAAAATATCGAGGAAGGCATATGTTGGCAATGTTGACCGGCAGAGTGATGATGAATCTGATGAAACAGATGATCCTAATGAGGCGGACTTGTGGAAAAAAAGAAGAAGTATTTTTTTAGTTGCCTTATTGGGAGCATCAAATTTTGCAACACAATCTTAATGTCATGCATATTGAAAAGAATGTTTGCGAGAACATCATCGGGACTATTCTCAATGTCGATAGAAAATCGAAAGACAATCTTAAGAGTCGACTTGATCTAGTTGACATGGGAATTCATCGTGATCTTCATCCCCAATTACTTCCGAATGGAAAATCTCAGTTTCCACCTTCTATTTTTGCAATGTCAAAGAAAGAAAAAAAAATGTTTTGCACAGTGTTGAAGGATATAAAGGTACCAAATGCACATGCATCAAATATATCTTAATGTGTGAGTCTTAAAGATCGAAGACTATATTCTCTAAAATCACATGATTATCACATCTTGATGCAAGATTTACTGCCAGTTGCTTTACACTGTTGTATGTCAAAAAAGGTGACGTCTTGTATAATTGAACTATCCAATATAATGAAAGCTATTTGTGGCAAAGTTTTGATTGTTGAAAAACTTGAGAAAGTAAAATATCGAGCTGCCTTAACTTTATGCAACTTGGAGAAGATCTTTCTACCTTCGTTCTTCACAATTATGGTGCACTTGCTAATCCATCTCTCTCATGAAGCAAAACATGGTAGATCGATTTTCTATCGGTGGATGTATCTTATAGAGAGGTGCTAATTTATTTGCAAAGTTTTCATTCATTCATGAATATACCTTTAATTACAACTTTTGATAATGTTGTATATTGTGTTTAGGTTCCTATGCAAATTGAAGTCTTATTGTCGTAATAAGTGTTATCCAGAATGATCAATTGCTGAAGGTTGCTTAGTAGAGGAGTGTATGATTTTCTGTTTTAGATATTTAGAAGATGTTGGAACAAGACTGAATAGACTAAGTAGACATGTTGGGCTCATTAATCATAACTTAGCTGAAACTTATCTATTTCAAAGTTATGGACAACCAATCGGTAAAATTGAAATTGCACATTTAGATGATAAATCTTGGGTACAAGCACATCAATATGTTCTTTTTCACCACGATTCAATTGAACCATTACGCAAGTAAGTTTTAAAATTTGATAGATATTCATCTTTTTCATTTTCTTTTTATTTTCTAACTAAGTAATCCACTTTTTAACATAGTGAGTTTAAACAAGTTTTGAGATCTCGTTCACACTCCCGAAGATTACAACATCAAGAGTTTCATAAGTTATATACAGAATCTTTTCATGAATGGTTAAGGCAGACGATATGTCAACTAAAGCTTTCAATGACAAATAATAATGTTTTTGTATAACATTATAATTAATTTACTTTCAATTCAATAGGTTTGGAGTGGAAAGGATGTCAATGAAGAAGTTAAATGGCTTTCCCTAGGTCTGAATAGAGTAGTAAAAAGATATAATGCCTTCCTTATCAATGGATTCATGTTTCATACAAAATCTCATAAAAGATTGAGGAGGACTCAAAATTGTGGAATAGTTGTTAATTCTTCAATTACTAGTTATGCTAGTGCTAAGGACAGTAATCTTGTTGAAAGAAATGTGAAGTATTATGGACTTCTTACTGACATTATTGAGTTGGATTTCTATGGCAAACGGAAGGTTATCTTATTTCGATGTGTTTGGGCTGATGTTAATACTGCTCGCGGAATTAAAAAAGATCAATTTGGTTTTACAATGGTGAAATTCTCTCGATTAATTCACACTGGACAACACTTGATAGACGAGCCTATGTATTTTCTTCTCAAGTCAAACAAGTTTTTTACTCGAAAGATCCAATTGATGAGGGTTGGTACGTTGTACTCCGTAACACCCCTAGAGACTTGTTTGACATGGGCAATGGAAGTAGAAATGACATTGACGAAAGATTAGAAACTTTGTCTTTTCCAGAACAAAACTTAAATGAAACTATCCCTAGTATTAGTACACAATTTCAATAGGTTTGTCAGGATGTGGATGAAGATATTTATGAATCATGATGTAGTAAGATTTTACGTTTTGTTAATTGTATGTAATATTATAAATTAAATGTTGATCTTTTTAAATATATCCATTACTATTATTGTTGTAATTAGTTACTAATATTTCAACTATTTTATTTGTTTTGCAGATAATATGCCTAGAAGAAGATTGCGAGATCTAAATATTATTCAAATTCCTCCAAATTCGGAAGAAACAAATAGTGATCAATAGACTGCTATTGGATCTTCGAATGTTCCGAATACAGTTGACGAACTTGTAAAAATTTAAAGTAATGTTAACTTTAATTTTCATGCATGTTGATTTTTATTATTGATTTTTGTTTCAAATTCTTATATTATCATATTCAATTTTTTTAGCTGAAAATGGTGGGAGGTGCAAAACTCGAGGACGTACGCTGTTAAATGATTTATACAATCTAAATTCTGTGGAGTCTATTGGATCCTAGAAACAGTCATGGTCAACCTATTGGATCAGAAACTCGAGTTTTAGTACGATACTTGGCATTATAGCATGAAATCTCAATCTGTTGCCAATTAACTACTAGTCATGGCATTATATGCCTGATAGTAACAAAAATCATGCTTTGGATAATATTAAGGTAACAACGTGAATGTAATTTATAATACTTTGGTTTAATTTTCATTTATATTTACTTTCTAAACTTGTGTTATTTGCAGGAGAGATTTGCTTTAGAGGTCTCGGATAATTATGTGAAGAAAGCGTTAGCAAATAAATGGAGAGACCATAAAAGTACTTTAAAAAGGGAATATTTTAAGAAAAATATAAGCCTCGAAGAGAAATTGCGAAATGCCCCACCAAGAATGCTGAGGTACCAATAGGAAGATGTAGTTAGATTTTGAAATTCAAAGAAAGGAGAGGTATTACGTACTTTCAAACTCTTATAATTATTTCAGTTTATAGTATTTACTATATACGTAATAATAATTTCATAATGTAGGATCGTGAGCGAGTTGGAACTACAAGTAGGCAAAAACAAAAATTCATGCACACAGCTAGGTCGAAAAGTTTTCCTTGTGTAGCTGATGACGATGTATTTTGAATTTATTAATTGTGTCAAATATTATTTACTTTCTACTAAATAATATTTTTCCTACTATATTGTAGGAACTGTCGTTTGGTCAAAAAGTTGAATGCTTTCAGCTTTTTGACATTACACATAAAAAAATAGATGGATCTTATAACTACTAAAGCTGTAGAAATTATGGTATATTTACTTAATAAAATTTGAATTATTTTAAATATTTATCATGTTTAATTATAATTGTTTAATTTGTCATTTGAAATGCAAATAATGCCAAGTTATGTTGCATTTTCTTGATTATATATTTCATTTCTTATTCTTTATTTGATTTATTAGGAGAAACTAAAAGATAAAAAGGCAGAGTATGAAGCTACGACTTCAAGTGATAGTTTTGTTAATCTGGACGACATTGATAACCGAATTATTACTGAAGTTCTGGGTCCTGAAAGGTATGGCCAGGTTCGATTTCAAGGATCTTTCGTTAGCCCAACCCAATATTTTAAATCCAGCTCGCAGCAGTACATGCCTTTGGCGAATCAGGCTCAAGCTGAAGTTCGGATGTTAAGAGACTAGATGGCTCAAATGCAAGCGAGCACAGTTGAGCATGTAACACCCCCTACCCGTATTTATTATCGGAATAGGGAACGAGGCATTACCGGAGCTTACAATATTTATTTTTTTTTTTTTACTCAATATAACTCCTTTATAAACAATCTAGTCTTCCCTGCAAAATTTTTTTTTTTAAACCGAGACTAATTCATATCAACCAATCCAATCAACATACCTTCAAAATAGATCCATGCAAATTTATAAGATAACCTCATTACATACTGAAACTAGAAATTTGTTAGCCATACCAATGGCTGACCTTACATTCATTTCATATTAACATCTACTTTATTAGCTTATACATGCCGTCGATTTCCAAAATAAAGTTTCTTTATATACCGAAATCTCGGGGTTGATAGTGTGATGTGTCTCCCACCTAATTCGACCTCAGAGCTCTTAATACTACAAAATAGAGAAAAGGAAATGAGTAAGCACTTTGTGCTTAGTAAGCCCATGTAACAAGAATTATACTTACCTAACATTTTCAATATAATGTGTAATATCCATTTATATATCCATTCAATGCATTATTACCTTAACATTTACAAACTCAACATTCAAGTCACCCAATAATTTTCATATATCAATAATATATACTATCATTGATGAGCTCATCAATACCATAATTTCCATATTTTTTTATAATTATCCCATTGAATTACTCGGAATTTCGATGGATTTTTTCGAGGTACACTTTAGTGTACAAATTGGTCCATCAATTCATATTCATGTGCGCACATTTTCATTTGAGAGCACACTCGCTGAACCTCATCTTTACAATGGGATTACGATCCAGCTAAATCCTCAGTAATATAAACTCATAGAGCATTGTCGGGATTACACCCAAAGCTAAATCGCCGCAACGACAATTACTCTAATGAGCTTGGATCCGAATTACACCCAAAGCTAAATTGGACCTAATTCGGATCACCGTCAGGGCTAAATCCATTTTCCACATATTCTTGGAGGGCTATATCGGGATAGGATCACCCGTCCAAGCTAGATCCTTTTACACGTCAATTCCTTTTCAGAGATCCATCGAATTTTCCTTTCGCTCAACCGGGATTTCTTTCCTTTTTATCAAATATACCAATGTTTCATCAAATTTCATACAATGGACATTCAAATCATATTCATATCAATAACATACATTTCAAACATTTAAGAATATAATTCAAGTTACACGAACTTACCTCGATTCTAGTTTGTATACAAAATCTACTAGTCCGGAACTTTTTCCTTTCCTCGATTTAGCTTTGTGTTTGAGTTTTCCGGATCTAAATAAATAAATTTAATTATCAATTCAATACATTTCATGTTCACATGTAGCATTCATTATAATTCTATTGCTTACAACGTTTCTTCCATAAGAAACTAGACTCAATAAGCTTTAATTTAATATTTTTTCCATCTTCTAATTCAACTTCTACAATTTATGGTGATTTTTCAAAGTTAGACTATCTGCTGCTGTCAAAAACTGTTTTAGTGCAAAGTGTGGTTATTACCATTTTTCCCTAAACTTTCAATGAATGATAATTTCGCCCTCGCTCAATTAACCTCTCAATTGAGCTTATTTTTCTCAATTAACACTTTATTATATCACTTTAAACTACTTTATAACCTTTGGAAATCATAATTTCAGTAATAGACTTTAATTCCAAACACTTTCATAATTAGGTCCCAAAATCAATTTCTATTGAAATTACCTAATAAAATCATCTCTTAAACGAATTAAGGCTTAAATTTCATGCTATTTCATCATAAACTTACATAAACCAACCATGGTGGCTTTCAATTTCATCCATGAAATCAAAGACTAATGAATTTAATGATAGGACCTAGTTGTAAAAGTCTTTAAAAACACAAAATTACAAGAAATAGGCAAGGATTCACTTACTTGGTGCAAAAATTATGATATACCAGCTTAGATACCCCTCCTATGGCGTTTTTTGCTGATGAGAGTGAAGAAAAATGAAGAGATTTCTAGATATCCCTATTTAGTCCTAGTTTTATTTAGCAAATTTTGTTATTTTCCCATTTTACCCTTATTTCTCCTTATTTTCTTGCTGATTTCATACCTTTGCCGTCCAGCCCAATTAGACCTTGGGTCTATTTTCCTTTTAAGCCCTCTTTATTTTATCATTTAAACTATTTAATCATTTTTCATAATTTTGTATTTGTTACAATTTAGTCCTTTTCATTTAATTACATACTCAAACGTTAAAATTTTCTAACGAAATTTTAATACCACATTACTAACATTTTATAAATATTTATAAAAATATTTCCTACTCAATTTTATGAGATCAAGGTCTCGATACCTTGTTTTTACCCAATTCCTTCAATAATTCCTTTTTCTAACTAACCACTAAATCGGTAAAATTTTTCTATCGATATTTTAATACGATTTTCCTATCATATAAATATTCATGCAAAAATATTAAAATAAATTTCTCTTTAAATCGGATTTATGGTTACGAAACCATTGTTCCGATAACCTTGAATTTAGGCCATTACAGAGCAACTTGCTCTACTTAAAGCGGAGGCAGCATTGAGAGAAGCAGAGGCTAAAAGAAAATATGATGAACTCCAGTTACAACTTAAAGTGGAGGCAGCAGCGAAAGAAGCAGAGGCAGCAGCAAGAGCATCAGAGG
This sequence comes from Gossypium bickii, assembly GCA_025503065.1. Classification (NCBI taxonomy): domain Eukaryota; kingdom Viridiplantae; phylum Streptophyta; class Magnoliopsida; order Malvales; family Malvaceae; genus Gossypium; species Gossypium bickii. The sequence goes on from CP106716.1 coordinate 90,961,409, forward strand.
TAGCAGCAAGAGCATCAGAGGCAACAAGAAAATATGAAGAACTCTAGCTATAACTTCAAAATATGATGAAGATGTTTTAGCAGAATCAATTGCAGAATCCGCCATCTTAGACTTTTGTTTTCTTATTGTGAGAATATATTAACAATATAACTTTTGAATATATTTTATTATTTTAGTTATTAATTTAGATCGTATACATATTTCTTTCGTAATAGTATCATTTAGCTTTGAAGTTTGTTGTTGGGTTTAAAGTTACAAGAAAATATGTTGAAAATTCGGGTTCTATATGAAATAAAATGGGTTGTTAAAATCTGTTAATGTTAGTGGCGTTTTCCCATAAACGCCGCTATAGAACATGATCCTTAACAGCGCTTTTACTACAAACGCCGCTAAAGAACATGATCTTTTGCGGCGCTTCTAGCTACAAACGCCGCGACATGCTAGACTTTATTGCGGCATTTTTTTTGCGGTGCTTTGATTTTAACGACGCTTATAAGCGCCGCTATAGGGACAAAAAAACGCCGCTAAAAACCTGTTTTGCTGTAGTGAGTATGTTATAAGTATGAAAGTTTGGGTTTGATTCCAAACAATATTGTTTTCTCACAATAATTTTTTTATTTGAATATTTCAATTCTTTTTTATTTATAAAAAATATATTATTTTAAATTATTTATTAAATATATTATTTTGTATAAAATTTGGAACTCTTCACCCAAAAATGAGGAGTTGGGATTAAAAAAGTAACGAGTTTTTAATTTGGAACATAGAATAAACTGATTCGAAAAGTGAAGGCTGATGCGCAAATCAACTACCATTTTTAGCTGAAATAATTTTATCAAATTACCTTTTTAACTTAAAAACTTTTTATCTACTCTTTTAGATGAGATACCAATATAAAAACAACAACAACAAAAATCTATTGAACGTTATAAAGAAATTAGTTACATTTTATTTTTTTTACCCTAAACTTGATAATTGAGTCTAACTTGATACTTAATATTGTTTTTAGTTTACTTCGATACGTACATTAATAATTAAATTTATTTTGATTTTTAAATTTAGAAAATATAAAAGTTTAACAACGCAATACTCTAAAAATGTGTCATGTCATCAAATTTTGATAAAATCTAAATTCAAAGTTTTTTTTTAAATAAATTGAGTTGCCACAATTAAAAAAGTAGACTTACATTAAATTATTGAACAATTGACCAAAAAGGCCCATTTTCAAAAAATGCACTAAATTGATGTCGTTTTTAGGGGAAAGTCAGAAAAGCACACTCCAGCTCAACGTTTTTCTCCCCTCTGACCTGTAAAGCGCGTCCAAGTCAACACATTTTATTAAAGCGCTTCTAGGTTAGCCGTTAATCTTATGTTGTTAGTTAAAAGAGGAAGGAATCCAACATTGTCTAGGAACAAGCTGCAAACCTATTCATGAGTTTATATATACACATATCTCATATCCCATATTGCTTAAGAAAATAAGGGAAATGAGACTCTGGGTTTATATAAATGCCTGTTTTGTAAGTTTTATTTCTATATTAATTGGTGTCACAATAAAAAAATAGTGCTGCCACTTTGGGTTTATATAAATGCACATTCTTGTAAATTTTCAAAAAATTAGCCTGTTTTTGTAATATATTTTTTTAAAAAATAGCATTTTTTTTTGAAAATTTCGTTGTTGGAACACAAACAAAAGAGTGTTGATCTGGAAGCGCTTTAATAAAGCGCGCTAACTTGGACGTGCTTTACAGGTTAGAGGGGAAAAAAGCGATGAGCTGGATGCGTTTTATTGATTTTTTCCTAAAAATGACGTTAGCTCAACGTGTTTTAGTAAAACTGGATCATTCCCGTTATTTTTGAAAAAACGGCCCATTTCCATAATTTTTTTTTTGGAAATGGACCTATTCTGGTCTAAATTATTTTGAGTGCTTCACCTTCAAAAACGAATTGATTGCTTAAAATGAAAAGAAGAAGAATTAAGTGGTTATTGGTGCGAAGATAAGCTGAGATGTTTTAATAATTACATTGATCAATAAGAAGAAATTCAAATGAAAGCAACTCTTTAACAAAATTATTCACAAATTTTAGTTTTCATTAATTAAAAAATATTAATAATTACTGTCTTTTGACCAAACAATCAGACTCAAATTGAAAGATAAAGCAGTTACAGAAGTCGATGTGGGTGTTCAACCCTTAAATAAATGGACATCCATCCACTTATGCCATATTTGAAGTGCTACCAATGTTACTTCCGCCCTTTTGATCTGCCTTACTGTTGGACCATATGTATATAGGCCCACCTCAATTTTCCTTTTCTCTTTATAATAAGGTTTAAACCACCCTTTGTGCCTCAAATTATACTATTTCTCTCATTTTAATAATTGGTATCTCTCAAAAAAGAAAGCAAAGAGTTGAAATGTGGCCCAATTAGATTGGAGTCCCATATCGCATCCATATGTATTAAAATTTATAAATTCTAAAATATCATTTAAAAATAAAATATAAAAATTCAAAAATGATTTATAAAATATAATATAATAAAATTTAGTTTTTTTCTCAATATATATAATCTCTAGAAAATTGCAATAATTAAAAAAAATTTTCAAAAAAATATAATAAAAAATTTAAAAATTTAAAAATAATTAAATTATGAAAAATAAAAAGAATATAAAAATTTATATATTAGAAATATTAAAAATATTTCCTCACAAAATAAAAAAATAAATTTAAAAATTTAAAAATAATTTTATAATATAAAACTTGAAAATATTATTAGGCCAACAACAATCAATGGTCGGTCAATGTTGGTCAAAAGTTGACCAATGCCGGTAAATGATCAGTCAACTTCGGTCAAAGTCAAAGTATAATTTTCTAAATTTTTATATTATATTTTTATTTTATAAATTATTTTAGAATTTTTATTTATATTTTTAGAATTTTCTTAAGAATTTATAAATCTATTTTCATTGTTAATACACATGGATGCCATAACATTTTGTAATTGAATTGAAGTGTGACTCTAATTGGGTCACATTTCAACCGATTTTTTAAAACAGTAATGGACTAAACTGATTAACATAATACAACTGTAGATATCAATCTAAACAAAAAAGAGAGTTTAAAATATCAAAATGAAAGGTTACAAATGAAATGACGCATCAAGCCTTCTAATAATTACAATGATGGTTAGCACATAATAGAGTCGGGTGGTGATTATAATTATAGAAAATAATAAATTTAGGCGAAAGTAGACATTGAACTTCTTGTATTTTGGGGATAGAATAGTACATTAAAAGAAAAAAGATTATAGGCAAAGGTACTTGTAGAATATTTTGTTTGGCTAAGAGTTCCCATTATGATGCAATACTAAAGTTTTTGTTAAGGTATAATGCCTACTCCAATCCTCTCTTACTATGCTTAGGTGAAGAAGTTGAGTTTTTTTAGGTGAATCTTTGCCCTTTATTTTCTCTTGCCCCCTCGTTTACTTTGTTTGTTTTTTTTTTTTTTTTTGCGCTCCTTTGCTTTCGCTGCGTTTCTGCCCCTACATGGATCTAAGCACTGATCCTCCTTAATGTGAGAACAAGGATAATAAGAAGTCTGAGCCATGGCCTTTTACGCTGTCAATATTCGCAAATTTGAAGCTCTCCATTCCTACAACGCTTTTAACCTCTCGTCGTCCCGAGAAAAGAGTGCAAAGGGTCTATCTAACACCTCTTATTCAGTACAGCAAGTATCGATGTTCGAAGACATCTTCCAATTTATAAATTATTTTTTTGATCTTTATTAAACTTGGTTTAATGATTTAAACTCATGTCAAACTTAAAAATATTTTAAAAATCATTCAATGGATATATAAAAAGTAAATCATGTTTTGATAAATTTGGACAGTAGGTATCTTTATACCTAATAGGAGGGTATCGATGTTGGAAAATATGGACATCGCATATATAATAAGGGTAATTATATGTTATTATTTATTATCGTGATAGATTAGCCCAAATTAAAAGTGATCTAATTTGGTTAAAGTTTTATTGGGCTTTAATTATTAAATAAAGTATGGGTCAAATATGTGTAGATACTCTAGTAATTGCGTTCTAATCAAATTCTAATTAATAATGTACTAATTAGAATTTGATTAGAACTAATATGCCAAGGTTATAAATATTAGGGTTATGGTCCCCAGATTATACAAAAGATATCTTTTCTAATATCTCATCATTAGGAAAGAAAGAGCAGATATTCTTTGAATTTCTTGTGTGCTAGTTTGGAAGATCAAATCCCAAAAATCCAGTAAAACTTCAAGGAATTAACGGATTCAGGTACGCTTTCGCATTTAGTTTTATTCTTGATTTATTCTTGATAATTTGACATGATAGATCCTGGTTTATTCAGTTTTATTTCAGATTTATTTTACAGATCTAACAAGTGGTATCAGAGTCTCGTCATGTTGAATCATTAAGAATGAATTGATTCTCTATTATTTTTTGATTGATTAATTTTTCATGTTTTATGAATTTAATATTTCAATTATAAACATCAAATCTTTTAAATTTATATTAAATATTTTAGGGTTTGAAATAGAAATTGGGCAAGTAAGATATCTATGATGATTTATGTTGAAATTTTAAGGTTTTAAATTTTTTTATGAATTTGGTTTTTGAGGAAATTGTTGTGGTTTTAAAAGTCGATGTTGATGTTTGCGTTTCATTACGAAACCATATACATTGATTTTTGTTTAATTAATTATGCGTCTATTTAAAAAAATTATAGAAATTGATTCATATATATGTTTCGTTTATATATATAAATATATAATATATGCATGCTTTGATTGGTTTAATGCATGTTGTTTTGGAAAATTATATAAATATATATGATTATCTTTTAATTTGATTAAAAGATGAAATTAAGGTAAATATTTTGAAATAAATAAATTCAGATTTTGACTTTTAATTAAGGATGTCTAATATTTTAAATAAATTAGTTGAAACAAAAGGCCACCAAAGTGACCTCTTTTGTGTAGATTAATTTATTTGAAATATTAAGATAATTATATATTTTTGTGATTCATGCGTTTATTGATTGACCCAAAGGTAAGTTAATATTTGGCGGAATTTCAACGACATCTGTGGCGATAAATGTGTGACAATTATAAGGTATTTTATGTGAGCAATAAGTTAGTCCAAAGATTAATTCATTGTTTGACATAATTTATTGTCAATGTTTGATTGCTACAACAAAATTACCCTTACTGCTAATATTACTGTCCAAAGACTTGATATTAATGTTGTGTTTGGTATCTTGAGATGGGATTAGCCATTATCTTGAATTTTTTGTTTACTTATGAATATTTATTTAAGCTTGTTTTTGTTCTATATTCAGCTAATTCATCTTCTGCTGCCACAATATCTACTAATATAAATTCTATACTCATGCTTAATGAGACTCATTTTAAGGAATGGAAAAGGCACTTAATTATAATGCTTGGCTGTATGGACATAGACCTTGCACTAAGGGAAGAACAACCTGTACCTCTCATTGCGGAAAGCACCCCTGATGTTGAGAGGGATTTTGAGAAGTGGGATCGTTCAAATCGCATGAGTCTAATGATCATGAAACACAGCATTCCAGAAGCCTTTAAGGGCACAGAATCTGAAAAGATTACTTGGCCAAGGGTTTCCTTGATGAAATTGAGAAACGTTTTGCTAAAAACGTTAAGGTTTACATGACATCACTTCTGACTTCTTTGATATATATGAAGTATAAAGGTCAAGGAAACGTAAGGGAGTACATTATGGAGATGTTCCATACTGCTTCAAGACTTAAGGTACTTAAGATCGAGCTGTCTGAGGAATTGCTTGTTCTTATGGTTTTGGTATCACTTCCTGCACAGTTTAATCAATTTAAAATTAGTTATAACTGTCAAAAGGAGAAATGGACTCTAAATGAGCTCATTTCTCATTATGTGCAAGAGGAAGAAAGGTTGAAGCGTGATAATTCTGAAAGTGCTCATTTGGCCAATACCCTTAAAGACAAGGGCAAGAAAAAAAATATATCAGAATGAAGCTGCTAAGGGTCCAGCTCAAAAGAAACAGCAACAGGCTATAGAGAGTTGTTTTTTTTTTTGTAACAAGTCTAGACACGTAAAGAAAGATTGTACCAAATATCATGCTTGGCGTGCAAAGAAAGGTATAATTCTTAATTTGGTCAGTTGTGAGATTAATTTAGCTTCAGTACCTAGAAACACTTGGTGGATAGATTCTGGTGCTACTACTCACATAAATGTTTCTATGCAGGGTTGCCTGAGTTACCGGAAGCCAAGTGATGGTGAAAGACACATCTTTGTAGGCGATGGAAAATTGGTAGAAGTGGAAGCAATTGGGCATTTTAGGTTGTTATTAGGAATTGGTTTTTATTTGGATTTAAAAGACTTTTATTGTACCGTCATTTAGACGGAATTTAGTTTCTATTTCTTCATTGGACAAATTTGGATATTATTGTTCATTCTGAAACAATCAATTTAATTTGTCTTTAAATTCAAATGTTATTGGAACTGGTTATTTAAATACTTATGACAACCTTTATTTGCTAGAAACAATTGCATCCTATAATGAAACCTTGCATATGGAATCACATGGTATTAAATGCAAATTAATAAGGAAAATTCAGCATCATTATGGTGTAGGTGCTTAGGTCATATCTCAAAAGTTAGAGTTGAGCCTTGTGTCTGATGGTATTTTAGAGTCGCTTGACTTCACAGACTTTGATATCTGTGTCGATTGCATTAAGGGAAAACAGACCAAAACCAAGACATTGGGTGCCAACAGATCTTCAAACGTCTTAGAATTAATTCATACAGATATTTGTGGGCCATTCCCTACGACATCTTGGAATGGTCAACAATATTTCATAACATTCATAGACGATTACTCCCGTTATGGGTACCTATATCTCATTCATGAGAAATCTCAGTCTTTGGACGTGTTCAAAGCTTATAAAGCTGAAGTTGAGAATCAACTAAATAAAAGGATTAAAAACATCAGATTTGATCGTGGTGGTGAATACTACAGTAGATATGATGGCTCAGGTGAACAATGTCCAGGACCATTTGCGAAATTCTTAGAGGAATGCGTATTGTCCTACAATACACCATGCTAAGATCACCTAGTATGGATGGTGTAGCTGAAAGCCAAAACAGAACTCTTAAGGATATGGTAAGGAGCATGATCGCTCATTCTACCTTACCTGAGTCCCTCTAAGGAGAAGCATTAAATACAACAGCTTACATTCTGAATAGAGTACCCAATAAAGCAGTTACAAAAACACCTTATGAGCTTTGGATAGGTCAAAAGCCTAGTCTAAAACACTTTCACATTTGGGGATGTCCAACTAAGGCAAAGCCTTATAGGCCACATGAAAAGAAATTGGACTCCAAAACAGTAAATAGCTACTTTATTGGTTACTCTGTCGATCTAGGGGCTATAAATTTTATGATCCCATAATAAGGAATATTTTTGAGACGGGAACTGCAACATTTTTTTTAGGATATTGAGTTTGGGGGGAGAAATAAGGTTAGAGACATTGCTTTTGAGGAGAAATTGGATTCTAACTCAATTCCTACTATCACTTTTGACGATGTTCATGTTCTTATACCTATCATTGATCAAGAAGTGAATCCTGAACCTCTACACGACAATGTTGAACAACTCCCCATTCAAAATAAGGTAATTGAAACACCCCAAACCCGGCCCACGAGCCTGAACCGGATCTGGTATGTTCCTTAAGTAAACCGGTTGCAAAATTCTTTGTCTCTTAGAGAAAATTTGTGTACTTTCAGGAAAATCTCGTTTTGGGTTGGGCTTAGATTAAAAACCCATTTATTTTACTTAGAAATCATTTAGCTATGAAAAAAAACAATTTAAGGTTTATTATTATTAAAATAAATATAATTGAACTTAATTAAAAATAATGCGTAACATTATAAAGTAAAAATAAATGTATAAAGAAATTCAACTTGGGCCTTATGGCCTTATTACATCAATCAAAACCAAAAAAATAAAATTGAAGTACTTAATAAAAATAATAATCCCAAATAATAAAAGTTTTTCCTTGCTATGCATAGCCACCTTTAGCTCCGCCGACCCGGTCCATTATCGCTCATCTCTCGCAAAATATTTCCCAACGGGGTGAGTCAACAGACTCAATGTGTACGCATAACACTAACATTCAACAAATCCGCATACAAGTTCATATCAAGTTCATATTCATATAAAAATAAATGATGCAACCCAAACCCAAGCCTATTTGACCATTCGCTACACACCACCCGCATTCGCCGCCATCCACACCGTGGGGACTACTAAGTCAACCTCCATCCGCTACACACCATCGAATGCGATGCTGCAATCGACGTGCTCATCGCCCATATCATTTGTGTCATTAGACACCATATTCAAATAATGTAACCGAAGTTACCAAATTCAGATAATGTAACCGAAGTTACCATATTCAGATAATGTGACCGAAGTTACCATATTCAGATAATGTGACCGTAGTCACCATATTCGGATATTGAGACCGAAGTCATCACCTTCACTTCCCCTTTCACAAATATCCCGAATGCCCCAAATATTTTATAACATATATAACATACTTATTTTCTCATCATGTTACTATTCACATGTTCAAAATATATCATATTCATAATCCTATCAGAAGTAGGAAACGTACCTGGGTACTTCTTACCACATTTGTGGCACTTAGCCATATTCACATTCTTATGCATATTCAAATATTAAAAATAATTGCCATATGATATATCGAAAGTTAGTGTGAGTACACACCTGATTTGCTTAATAGATTCCTTGAAATTTCGAAGAACGATCTGCGATCTAGATTTTTAACTCCTATATACGGCCAATTATTAAAACATATTAACAAACCTATTTGGCTTAGAAAAACCAAATCCTAGTAGGATTTGTATTACTTACCTTGTTGCCGAATTGGATGATTGAAAATCAAGTCCCAAAAATTGCTAGTATCCTTTTCCTTGGAATCTGCTAACACTTACAATTTCCAAGACTGAAAAGAATTCCTTGCCTTATATATATATCTGTCGAAATCCCTATAATAATATGTTAAATTTAATCTAACATATACATCATAACCTTTAATCAAATAAATTTATCTTACCTTAGATCCTCGAATTTCCAGAAAGATTTCTCCTTGTATTCAATCACTGTAAAAAGAACTCCGAGAGATCCTTATAGATTCAAACCATAAGACAAGAATAGGGATTAGACCCTTCTCTTTCGGCAAAATAGAAAAGAAAGGAATTTGAATAGCTTAACCTTACCTTAATGCCTTTAATCGATTGCTTCCTTGCCTAGAGTCACAGAGAGATTCAACTATGGAGTTTTAATCGGAGATCAAACGAAAAGGGTTTTGGCTTGACAGATGAAGAAAAGAGAAGAAGAAAAGATGAAAAGAAAATTGGCAGAGGAGTTTTGCTATGGAATTTTCGGCAAGGCTTAGAAAAGATGAGAGAATAGCCTTTAACTCTCCTTCTTTAGCCGAAATTACTAGGCCAAGAGTCCTTGACTTGGCCACCACTCTTCCTTGTGATAATATTATCTCTTTTATTTAAAAATAAAAGTGTTTAATCCATCATTTATCTCCTCAATAATTATATAAAAAGAAAATCCTTTATTTATCACTTATTATTCACATATTTATGAGAATAAAACACCTTTATTTCTAGAAGCATGTGCCATCCACCCCCTTGCTCATGGAAGAAAAAATAAACCTCCTTCATTTGCTTCCCAAGTGACTCGAACTCAGGCCCATTCCTCCTGCATGTGGCGCCATTTCCATAGGCCCTAAATGACATCTTCAGGCCACTTTTCCAAGCCTGTTTGTGTGTCAAATTTCTCCAACTTTTTCTTTTAAGGCCATCTTGCCCTTATTTCCTATTTTAAACTTTAAAATTTGACATTTCTGCATCATTTCTAAGTTTCCTAAAATTTTCGATCGGCTCTGTAAACTTGCCATGTTCTTACATTTCCAAGTTTCCAGAAATGTTTACTTTCCATTTTTGAATCATTTCCAAAAATGTTCAGGTTTCCAAAAATGTTCAGGTTTCCAAAAATGTCTAGGTTTCCAAAAATGTTCATTTCCATTTCCATGCATTTCTAGGTTTCCAAAATATTCAAAAATTTATTCATAGTACTTAAGACTTGTCATTTCGTACAATAAAACCGAAAATGCATAGACCCTTGTCAGGATGTTACAGTTCTACCCCCTTAAACAAAATTTCCTTCCCTAAATTTCCTAACTAAAATAGTTGAGGGTATTCTTTGTCGCATTGTCTCTTGAGACTCCTAAGCTTCTTCCGATCCATGATTGCGCCATAACACTTTGACTAGAGGCACTGACTTCCTTCGTAGTACTTTCACATCTCGTTCCAAAATCCGAATCGGTTCTTCCTCGTAGGATAAGTCTGGCCTTAGCTCCACCTCTTCAACAGGTACCACATGAGATGGGTCCGATCGGTAGCGACGTAGCATGGATACATGGAATACGCCGTGCGTGCATCTCCGCTGCAACTCGTGGCAAGTGCAATTGGTATGCCACTGGCCCAACTCGCTTCAGTACTCGATAAGGCCCTATAAACCTTGGGCTTAACTTCCCTTTTCGACCGAACCTCATTACCTTCTTCCAAGGCGACACTTTCAGGAATACTTGATCTCCCACTTCAAACTTGATCTCCTTCCGCTTAAAGTCTGCGTACGACTTCTGCCTGTCAGAGGCTTCCTTCAATTGTGCCCGAATTAACTCAACCTTCTCTTGGCCGCCACTAATTACGGACCCAAAACTCGGCGTTCTCTCCTAACTCGGTCCAACAAGTAGGTGTTCTACACTTCCTTCCATACAGTGCTTCGTATGGTGCCATCCAAATGCTAGCCTGATAGCTGTTGTTGTAGGCGAACTCAGCTAAAGGCAAGTAATCTTCCCAACTTCCTTAGAAATCCACCACACCGCCTCTCAGCATATCCTCCAACACTTGTATAACCCGTTCAGACTGCCCATCTAATTGTGGATGAAAAGCCGTAGTGAAGTCTTACTTAGTGCCTAAAGCTTGATGAAGTGCCTTCCAAAACCAAGACGTAAACCTTGGGTCTCTATCAGAGATGATCGACCTTGGTACTCCATGCAACCTCACAATCTCCGACACATATAACTTAGCCAACTTCTGAAGAGAATAATCCATTCTTACTGGGATAAAGTGCGTGGACTTGGTCAAACGGTCCACTATCACCCATACCGAGTCCTTCTTAGTAGGCGTAAGGGGAAGCCCACTAACGAAGTCCATGGTAATTCTCTCCCACTTCCATTGGGGAACTTCGATTGGTTGAAGCAATCGATGGGACTTGGTGTTCATTTTAACTTGTCGACACGTCAAACATTTCCTCACAAATTCAATCACCCTCGTTTTGATCGGACCACCAAAATTGTTCCCTTAGATCTCTATACAACTTGATGCCTCGGGATGTATAGCATAAGGGCTACCATGCACTTCCCGAAGAATCCTTTGTCTCAACTCCTTATCCTTCGGCATCTGGACCCTTCCCCTTGTAGCACAATACTTCTTCATCGTTGACGCCATAGTCCTTTAATCCTCCTTGGTTGTATTTCATCGTAACTTAGTACTTAAGTCCTTATCACCAACCGTCCCTCTTTCACCTCCTTTAGCCATGTGGGCTTGACTTGTAACTCGCCAACAAAGCTTCCATCATCATACTCAGACTTAAATGAGCGAACCAAGCCCTTAAATCCGACACAACCTTCCTACTCAGGGCATCGGCTACCACATTCGCCTTGCCCGGATGATATTCTATCGAACAATCGTAGTCTTTCAGTAATTCCACCCACCTTCGTTGCCTCAAATTCAACTCCTTCTGAGTCAACAAATACTTAAGGCTCTTGTGGTCTGTGTAGATAACTGACCTTTCTCCATAAAGGTAGTGCCTCCAAACTTTAAGGGCAAAACCATCTTTGCTAGTTCCAAGTCATGAGTTGGGTAGTTAACCTCATGAGGCCTTAACTGCCTTGACGCATAAGCGACTACTTTTCCTTCTTGCATTAGCACACAGCCTAACCCCGTGTGCAAAGTGTCACAGTATACTACGAAATCCATGCCTGCCTCTGGCTGAATTAACACCGAGCTTAGTCAACACCCTCTTAAGCTTTTCAAAGCTCTCCCGCCGCTTATTAGTCCATTCAAAGGGTACTTCCTTTCTTAGCAACTTTGTCAAAGGCGCGGCTATTGACGAGAACCCTTCCACGAACCTTCTGTAATAGCCTGCCAAGCTTAAGAAACTTCAGATTTCAGTCACGGACCTAGGTGGTTTCCAATCCAACACTGCTTCAATCTTCCTAGGATCCACTCTTATTCCTTCTACCACATGACCTAAGAATGCCACCTCCTTAAGCCAAAATTCACACTTGCTGAATTTGGCATAGAGCTTCTTCTCCCTTAACACTTCCAACACATCTCGGAGATGCTCATCATGCTCCTCCTTCGATTTCGAGTACACCAAAATATCATCGATGAACACAACGACGAACCTATCCGGTAGGGTTGGAAAACACGATTCATCATGTCCATGAACGCTTGGAGCGCTCACAACCCAAACGGCATCACTACAAACTCAAAGTGGCCATATCTTATCCTAAAAGCGGTCTTATGGATATCGGCCTCCTTCACCTTCAATCGATGATATCCCGACCTTAAGTCGATCTTTGAAAATACCGCATTTCTTCGGTGATCGAACAAGTCATCGATCCTTGGCAAAGGATACTTATCCTTAATGGTCAGCTTATTCAACTGACGGTAGTCTATGCACATACGCATAGTTCCGTCCTTCTTCTTCACAAATAGGACCGGTGCTCCCCACGGAGACACACTGGGTCGGATGAACCCACGATCCAACAGTTCTTGGATTTGAGCCTTGAGCTCCACTAACTCCTTTGGCGCCATTCGATATGGAGCGATTGACACAGGAGCTGTTCCTGGTAGTAAATCTATCCCAAATTCCACCTCCCTATCTGGGGGTATTCCTGGTAATTCCTCTGGAAATACATCTACGAAGTCCCTTACCGTCCTAACTCCATTAATACCATCCTCCTTCCCACCTATCATACTAATGAAGGCTAAGAATGCCTTACACCCCTTCTTAACCATCTTCTCGGCCTTCAGCGCTGAAACCACGTTAGACAAGTAGTTCCTCCTTTCTCCGATCATTGCTACCACTTTATCCTCCGGGGTTCTTAGTTCCATCCGTTTAGCCGCACAATCCAACACGGCTCAGTGTTCTACTAGCCAATCCATTCCGAGTATAAGTTCAAACTCTCTGAAAGGTAACTTTATTAAATCAGCCCGAAAGTTCACTCCCTGAATCTCTAGGGGTACATTCCAAAAGATCTTGTCTACCACTACGGTTTGGCCTAATAGGCTTACTACAGTCATCTGTCTATCAGAGAGTTCTGAGTATAGGCCTAGTGTTTCCACTACACTACATGCAACATAGGAATGGGTCGAGCCCACATCAATCAGAGTAAAATAGGGTTTGTCAGAAATAAAGAACGTACCGGTTATTACATCCGGTGCGTCACCATCCTCCCTTCGGTGAACCGCATAAACCAAACCCGGTTGCCTTGCTTCTGCATTAGCAGTACCTCGGCCCTGTGCTCCACGGCCTCTGCCAGCACCATTACCTCTGTTAGCCGAACCACGACCCCGTTGAGGCTGCTGTCCGCCTCTACCAGTCCGCTAGCATTCGAATCGCGGCCGGCTCTCATCTGGTTGTTTGGGACAATCCTTAAGCATATGGTCCTTGGACCCACACTTGAAACATCCTCCCGTCTTTCTCCAGCACTCTCTCAAGTGCTTCTTTCCACAATGCTCACAAGGGCGATACTGCCAGCCCGTACCAGCTTGTTGATTTCGTGGTTCGTCAACCCTAGGCCTCTTATGACCCTTTCCAGATGGTCCAAAACCTCTCTTAGGCTTATTCTTGTCCACAGCCTGCTTGGTAGCATCCTTAATTCCCTCGGCCACCTTGGCCTTTTCCACCAAAGAAGAGAACTCTCGCTCCTAATGCGGTGCTATCAACAGTCTCAGGTCGTCTCTCAGTCCCTCCTCAAAACGGATACAGCGTTCATGTTCAGTCGCCACTACACCTCGAGCATAACGGCTCAACCTCAGAAATTCTGCCTCATATTCTGCTACGGACTTGTTCCCTTGAACTAGCCCCCAAAAAAGCTTTTCTTTGCTCGTCTGTATACCTGGTTCCCACATATTTCTTCTGGAATGCCTCCTTAACATATTCCCAGGTCAGATCCTCCGCTATGGCTTCATCGCGTAATAAAGCCACCATCCCTTTTAACTTTTCCTCTGGAGTTAGATTGAGCTCATCCATGATGCGCTCCGTCGCTTCCAACCAGTACTCAGCTATACTGGATGCTACTCCAGACACTCCACGAAATATTTCAGCTCCATTAGCTCAGAGCCGTTCAGGCACAGACTTACGATTTCCTGAATTTCCTCCTGCACCAGCCACCAATTCTAAGACTCGCAGCACAGCCTGCGACATAACATCTTCCCCTGTCTGAGCTTGCTGCTCAACATTAACAGCTGGGGGTGGTGGTGGCGGTGGTATTTCATTGTCGGACCCCTGACCCGATCTAACGGGTTCCGACACGGTCATCCTTCCTCTACCTCGTCCATGGCGACCACGTCCTCTAGAACTCATTTCCTAGCGTCAAGATCTGATTAAGGAATTTTATGGATTAGTCATTGTTCCACTTATTTACCCGCGAAGGAGTTTTATGAAAAGGGATTTAAGAGTGGTTCTTTCGTATTCATACAAATGCACAGTCTTTTCCATTTATTCATTCATCCATCAAACAAGTATGAACTTTCGTTCATTCAGAGAAACGTTATAGTTTTCGTTGTTGTTTTCCACTACCCAGGGGTATTTTCGTAATTTTGTCTTACAGGGCATTTTCGTAATTTTTAAAAAGGAAAAATGTTCCTTGGTGTTTTTGTCGAAAAGTATTTTGAGAATTCAAAATCTCGGGGTAATTTGGAGAAATTTCAAAATCCGGGGGTATTTCGGTAATTTTCGACCTCAGGGGTATTTTGGTAAATTTTTACAAATCAGGGTAAATTTGTAAAATTTAATAAATCAGGGATATTTCAAAAGTTGTAAAACTTTGTGGGTTCTTTTTGAGAATTGTTCCTTCCAAAATGGAGATGTTGCAAAAATTTTGGGAATCAGGGTCATTTTGGTAATTTTGTAAGTTAGGGGCAATTTTGTAATTTTCCAAAATCAAGGTATTTTGATATTTTACAAATTAGGGTTTTTGAATGTTTATAAAATAATGAAATTTTGGTAAAGCTGTTGAGTAGTTGAACCTTTTATAAACCAAGGGAATTTTTGTAATTTTCACAAATCAGAAAATTTTCAGAAAAAAATGTTGTAAGGATAGCTTTCACAAAATTAAAAGAAAAATCGTAAGAAATTTAAAACTAGGGTTTGTTGTTTTGTTCTCTCTTTTTTTTTTAAAACATGGCTAGTTCCCTTTCGGGTTTTAGTCCTTATGTTTAGCCTATGACCGAGCCTTCTTTGGTCAGGGTGAACCAAAGCTACGCACCAAGCAGGATTCGAATGGAGAGGAGGTGAGTCACGCGGACTGCTTAAATACCAAGCTCCCATCGAAACCATTCCTAGACATGCGCACAGAGGTTGCCACACCGCTGAGCCCTCTGAGTTAGGGTGAACCAAAGCTACGCACCAGGTAGGATTCCTGCGAAGAGGAGGTGAGTCACTAGGACTACTTAAATACCAGGCTCTTCCGGATCCAATCCTAGACATGCGTACAGGGGTTACCACGCCCTATCTCAGTGACTTAGCTATAGGTTTGTTTAGTGCATTAAATCTTATGTGGTTTTGTGTTTGAGTAATCTAGCCCTAGGGTTTATGTTCCTATCATTATATTCTACGTTCCATGCCTTTTCTACCCCTTATACAGTTCATAAATCACGTAATCACACATAAAGTTAGTGGTACTTACCGGTGGATCATGGGTCGGAGACTTAGGTGCCATGCCGAACACCTGCTTTATTTCAAAGAAAATCATTTGGGCTCGAATTAAAAATGTTTTGGGCCTTAGCCCACAAAGCCGAGAGAGTTGAAAACACGGCTCGATACCAATCGAAACACCCCAAACCCCGGCCACGAGCTCGAACCGGATCTCGTATGTTCCTTAAGTAAACCGGTTGCAAAATTCTTTGTCTTTAGAGAAAATTTGTGTATTTTCAGGAAAATCTCGTTTTGGGTTGGGCTTAGATTAAAAACCCATTTATTTTACTTAGAAATCATTTAGCTATGAAAAAAACAATTTAAGGTTTATTATTATTAAAATAAATATAATTGAACTTAATTAAAAATAATGCGTAACATTATAAAGTAAAAATAAACAGAAGTAAAGAAATTCAACTTGGGCCTTATGGCCTTATTACATCAATCAAAAACCCAAAAAAATAAAATTGAAGTACTTAATAAAAATAATAGTCCCAAATAATAAAAGTTTTTCCTTGCTATGCATGGCCACCTTTAGCTCCCGCCGACCCGGTCCATTATCGCTCATCTCTCGCAAAATATTCCCAACGGGTGAGTCAACAGACTCAATGTGTATGCAACACTAACATTCAACAAATCCGCATACTGAGTTCATATCAAGTTCATATTCATATAAAAATAAATGATGCAACCCAAACCCAAGCCTATTTGACCATCCGCTACACACCACCCGCATTCCGCCAGCCACACACGTGGGACTACTAAGTCAACCCTCCATCCGCTACACACCATCGAAGGCGATCAGCTGCAATGACGCGTGCTCATCGCCCATATCATTTGTGTCATTAGACACCATATTCAAATAATGTAACCGAAGTTACCAAATTCGAGATAATGTAACCGGTTACCATATTCGTAAAATGTGACCGTAGTCACCATATTCGAGATAGTGAGACCAAGTCATCACCTTCACTTCCCTTTCACAAATATCCCGAATGCCCCAAATATTTTATAACATATATAACATACTTATTTTCTCATTCATGTTACTATTCACATGTTCAAAATATATCATATTCATAATCCTATCGTAAGTAGAAACGTGCACTGGTACTTCTTACCACATTTGTGGTATTTAGCCATATTCACATTCTTATGCATATTCATATATTAAAAATAATTGCCATATGATATATCGAAAGTTAGTGTGAGTACACACTTGATTTTCTTAATAGATTCCTTGAAATCCCGAAGAACGATCTACCGATCTAGATTTTTAACTCCTATATACGGCCAATTATTAAAACATATTAACAAACCTATTTGGCTTAGAAAAACCAAATCCTAGTAGGATTTGTATTACTTACCTTGTTGCCGAATTGGATGATTGAAAATCAAGTCCCAAAATTGCTAGTATCCTTTTTTCCTTGGAATCGCTAAAACTTACAATTTCAAGATGAAAAGAATTCCTTGCCTTATATATATATATATATCTGTCGAAATCCTTATAATCATATGTTAAATTTAATCTAACATATACATCATAACCTTTAATCAAATAAATTTATATTACCTTAGATCCTCGAATTTCCCGAAAGATTTCTCCTTGTATTCAATCGTTGTAAAAAGAACTCCGAGAGATCCTTATAGATTCAACCATAAGACAAGAATAGGGATTAGACCCTTCTCTTTCGGCAAAATAGAAAAGAAAGGAATTTGAATAGCTTAACCTTACCTTAATGCCTTTAATCGATTGCTTCCTTGCCTAGAGTCACAGAGATTCGGCTATGGAGTTTTAATCAGAGATCAAAAGAAAAGGGTTTTGGCTTGACGGATGAAGAAAAGAGAAGAAGAAAAGATGAAAAGAAAATTTGGCAGAGGAGTTTTGCTATGGAATTTTCGGCAAGGCTTAGAAAAGATGAGAGAATAGCCTTTAACTCTCTCCTTCTTTAGCCGAAATTACTAGGCCAAGAGTCCTTGACTTGGCCACCACTCTTCCTTGTGATAATATTATCTCTTTTATTTAAAAATAAAAGTGTTTAATCCATCATTTATCTCCTCAATAATTATATAAAAAGAAAATCCTTTATTTATCACTTATTATTCACATATTTATGAGAATAAAACACCTTTATTTCTAGAAGCATGTGCCGTCCACCCCCTTGCTCATGGAAGCAAAAATAAACCTCCTTCATTTGCTTCCCAAGTGACTCGAACTCAGGCCCATTCCTCCTGCATGTGGCGCCATTTCCATAGGCCCTAAGTGACATCTTCAGGCCACTTTTCCAAGCTTGTTTGTGTGTCAAATTTCTCCAACTTTTTCTTTTAAGGCATCTTGCCCTTATTTCCTATTTTAAACTTTAAAATTTGACATTTCTGCATCATTTCTAAGTTTCCTAAAATTTTCGATCGGCTCTGTAAACTTGCCATTTTCTTACATTTCCAAGTTTCTAGAAATGTTTACTTTCCATTTTTGAATCATTTCCAAAAATGTTCAGGTTTCCAAAAATGTTCAGGTTTCCAAAAATGTTCAGGTTTCCAAAAATGTCCAAGTTTCCAAAAATGTTCATTTCCATTTCCATGCATTTCTAGGTTTCCAAAATATTCAAAAATTTATTCGTAGTACTTAAGACTTGTCATTTCATACAATAAAACCGAAAATGCATAGGCCCTTGTCAGGATGTTACAGTAATTGTTCCAGAAGAACAAACTCAACAACCTCAAGAACAAGTGCCATTAAGGAGGTCCACAAGAGAAATGAGAAATGCTATTTTAGATTATTATATTGTATTTCTCCAAGAACATGAGTATGATAATGGAATGATGGAAGATGATCCAATCAACTTTCATCAAGCCATGAAAAGTTCTAATTCTCAAAAATAGATTGATGCCATGAAAGATGAGTATAAATCTATGCAAGACAATAAAGTTTGGGAACTTGTCCCATTACCTGAAGGTGCAAAACCAATTGGTTGTAAATGAATATTTAAAACCAAGAGGGATGCAAATGGTAATGTGGAGAGGTATAAGGCTCGTCTTGTAGCTAAAGGATATACTCAGAAAGAAGGTATTGATTTTACAGAGACTTTCTCTCCAGTTTCATCGAAAGACTCCTTCAGGATAATCATGGCTCTTGTTGCTCATTTTGATATTGAGTTACATCAGATGGATGTTAAGATTGTGTTTCTTAATGGCGACATTGAAGAAACAATTTATATGGTGCAACCAAAAAATTTTGAGTAAGAAGACTCAAAAAATATGGTTTACAAATTGACAAAATCCATCTGTGGACTTAAACAAGCTTCCCGTCAATGGTACCATAAGTTTCATCAAATAATTGTTTCGTTCAGTTTTGAGATGAATATTGTTGACGATTATGTGTATCACAAATTCAATGGGAGTAAATACATATTTCTGGTTCTATATGTTGATGACATTTTGCTTGCCGCTAATGATATAGGCTTATTGCACGAAACCAAGAGGTTTTTATCTAAGAATTTTGAGATGAAAGATCTTGGGGATGCCTCTTTTGTTTTAGGAATTCAGATACATCGAGATCGATCTCGAGGTATTCTTGGATTATCACAAAAGATCTATATTGATAAGGTACTCAAAAAGGTTTGGCATGTAGAGTTGTAGACCAGGTGACACTCTTGTTGCTAAAGGAGACAAATTTAGTCTTACTCAATGCCCTAAAAGTAACCTTGAAATTTCGGAAATGCAAAAGATTCCCTATGCATCAGCTGTTGGGAGTTTAATGTATACTCAAGTATGTACGCGTCTGGACATTGCGTATATTGTTGGGATGTTAGGCAGTTATTTAAGCAACCCTTGTATAGACCATTGGATAGCAGCCAAAAGGGTTATGAGATATCTTCAGAGAACAAAAGATTACAGGCTTACTTATAAGAGATCAGATCTTTTGGAGGCCGTAGGGTATTCTGATTTCGCTGGGTGCCAAGATAGTAGGAAATCTACATCAGGCTATATTTACCTGTTAGCTGGAGGAGCTATATCTTGGAAAAGTGTCAAACAGACACTTGTAGCTTCGTCCACTATGGCAGCAGAATTTGTAGCATACTATGAGGCATCAAACCATGGAATATGGTTGCGGAACTTTGTCACGGGGCTGCACATTTTGGAGAATGTAGAAAGACCACTCAAATTATTTTGTGACAATAAGTCAGCAGTGTTGTATTCCAATAACAACAGGAGTTCATCTAAGTCAAAGCATATTGACATAAAGTTCCTAGTTGTAAAAAAAAAGTGCAAAATGGTCAAATGTCCATAAAGCACATTGGGACAAACTCTATGATAGCGGATCCGCTTACAAAAGGTTTACCACCTAAGGTCTTTCATGAACACGCTGCTCACATAAGTGTTATATTGTTTGAGGATATCATGATTTAGTGGGAGTTTATATTTTATTTATTTTCAGACATTTATGTATTTGGTTATTTTCTGATTAGAGATGAAGTATTTAGTTTATCCACTCTATTTATTGTTTTGAAACTGACCTCATTTAAGTTTAAAGAGGGCCAGTTGGAAATAGACATGTTTAGATCATATTGCATGTAATTTCCATGCTACACATCCATACTTGATCTATGTTATTTGGTTGTGTTAATATACGTGATCATGGATGGATTTAGTTACGATATATGTAACGAAAGTCTCATTGGTTCTATGTTAACATAATTAATGGAGGAGATTGTTTGGAATACCTTTTGGATATGATAATAAAATTTTGAGCTCATAAGGTTATATAATGACATATAATTATAGAGTAATTAGTATATATATGTGGTTCAAGTGGGAGATTGTTAGAAAATATGGACATCACATATATAATAAGGGTAATTACATGTTATTATTTATTATCATGATAGGTTAGCCCAAATTAAAAGTGATCTAATTTGGTTAAAGTTTTATTGGGCTTTAATTTATTAAATAAAGTATGGGTCAAATATGTGTAGATACTCTAGTAATTGAGTTCTAATCAAATTCTAATTAATGATGGGCTAATTAGAATTTGATTAGAACTAATATGCCAATGTTATAAATATTAGGGTTATGGTCCCCAAATTATACACAAGATATCCTTTCTAATATCCCATCATTAGGAAAGAGAGTGCAGATATTCTTTGAATTTCTTGTGTGCTAATTTGGAAGATCAAATCACCAAAATCTGATAAAACTTCAAGGAATTCATGGATTCAGGTACGCTTCCGCATTTAGTTTTATTCTTGATTTATTCTTGATGATTTGACATGATAGATCCTGATTTATTCAGTTTTATTTTAGATTTATTTTACAAATCTAACAATCGATACTTGACCTCTTGAGTATCTATAACTTGACATAAGGTATCAATAAGCTACTGCTCTAGAAATCTTTATTAGACACTTTTTGTGCAAGTATTGATCCTCAACACCAATATCTTGTTCTCCTAAAATCAAATTTAACTGCTGTTTTGCCCAAGTATCAATAACAAAAAGGTTAATTATCGATACCTAATACAGTACATTGAAATTTAAGCCAAAAATCACTTGAAAACTGTGTCATTACCATTCAGAATATATCATAACATTCCTAGCCATTTAGAATCATTACAAAACATTTCAAAACATCATTTAAATAAGTATAAATCAATAACTTGACTGGTAACATGTATGCAAAGTTATACAAAAGATCATAAATTCATGATAAAGCTAGTTAAAACATTTGTCTTGTCATCACCCTAGGTGCATACCAACTATGACCATAATGAAAAAATAAGTTCAAAATGCATGTTCTTGTCTCAAGTGATGTGATATTACTTGATGCGGTTGACTACTATCCAATCTATGGCCTTCAACCTAGGTGTGAAAATCAACGAACGCACTAAATGTATACATTGCTTAGTAAATACGTATGAAATCACTTTGCTTATCTTATTGTCAAGCCACTTTTAAGTTAAATTACCTTAACCACTTCTATTACATATTTAGATTATAAACATACATTCATTGTCATTCACAAGACCTAATCTTTTTTTTTTTGAAACACCTAATCATAGCATTATTTAAAGGAGACATTTTTCATTGAGTTACTACCAATTTCCATTCCCATAATATGCTATTGCACAAGTTTACTACAAAGTTCATCCTTTATCATTTTATTCATTTACGGATTCATGATCCTATATTATTAACTCATTTTTTAAGGGATTCACATATATAAATATATATTTTTATATTTTAACTCTTAGTATTCCAACCAACACACCAAAATGAAACGCACCAACAGTTGTCCCACCAGCACACCAATATTAAACACATTGAAGTGCCATCAATATATATCTCCCATACACAACATATCACCTACAAACCGCGTATCTCACACTAAGTGCGTTATCATTCTTATTAGCATGCCAATTACATCACAAGTTAATACCACCAAAATATTATGATGTTTCATAATACTTATATCATTTATAAATCCCAATTAACATAACATACATTCATTTTGTTCATGTTATCATAGTCCTTATCGATTTATAATATAAAAAACACATACATATATATGTACCATTTATATTCAATCATCAATATAAAAGAATTCCATATTAGAATTCAATAACATGTCCCCATTACAACCTTTACTCAAGTTCAAGCTTTATCACAAATTCTTAATTCATTCTCATTCTTTCATGGATTATAATCATTATAATTACTCATTTAACCCCAACTTAGTTTAGCTTTAATCACAACTTGATTTAACATTCTCATCTAATAATTCTAGTGCCCAAATTCTTCTGACCTAGACAAAACAAAAACCAAAAAATAATATTAATATCAAAGTCCACTTACAAAAAAAAAAAACAGATTAGCCCAAATTACAAGCCCAAACCTAAACTACCCCAACCCAAACCTACTAAACCCAATAACCCAACAGCTCAAAAGCTCAAAACCTAAAAATTTTCAGAAACCCTAGCTCCTTCTAGCGCCGCAGCCTCACCATGTCGACAGGCTTGCAGTTTAATACCTCCTTTGCCACCACTACCCGTAAATCAACAGAGAAACAGAAGCAAAAAAACAAAAGCAGAGAAGAAGAAAAAAGAAAACAAAAAAATAAAAATAATATACCTTGTAATATATCTGGCTATAAAAGCCGAAATCATCTTGTAACAAAAAAAAAATTCGAATACAAAAAAACGAAGTTAAAAAAAAGAACGTAGTTTATTTTATTTGATTTTTGGTTTTGAAAAAATAAGAATAAAAACAAATTTTAAACTTTTACTTGTTAAGAGCCATCGTCGAGAACCACTTTCGATTTGAGAAGCCTTGGAACCCCAAGGGATTCCGTTGATGGCCTCGCCGGAGAGGGAATAAAGCGAATGGTTTCTTCTTCAATTTTCTTTTTTTTTTTGTCGATCTCGACATTTTTTGGGTGTTTTATCCCTAGATCTAACTCTAGGGTTTTGAAAGGATTAAAATAAGTTTTTTTAAATTTTTCGACCACAGTAGGTAGTGGTCACGGCAGCGTGCGGCGGCCTTGTGGCCGAAGCGAAAGAGGGGGGAGTTTCAGAGAAAAAAGAAGAAAAAGGGAATTTTTTTTGAAAAACTAAAACCAAATGATTTTTTTTGGGGAATTTTTTAATTTATATAGGCCCCTAAATTGACGTCGTTTTGGGCTTGCCTTCATACGTCCAAAATGACGCCGTTTTGGCAGAACCCGAAAATTCGACCCAAATACCCCCTAGGATTTGCGTGTTTTCTCATGGGAGGGGCTAATTTCCATTTTGGTCCTTCCGCTTTTTTTCTCCTTTTTAATTTCGTCCTATTTCATTTTTATTTGTTTTATTTTTATCCATTTTATTCTATTCTTGTGCGATTTAGTCCTTTGACCCACTGTGGACCCATTGAGGGGATGACCCGTGTACTTGGGTTGGGAAAATAACCCTCTAGGTCCCTAATTTTCCATTTTATCTTAATTCGACCCTTTATGTTTTTTTTTTAAATTTTACATTTTAAATTTTATTACATTTTTAATTTGGTCCCCCTGACTGGCTGGCAACTTCTTTAAATGTGGCACGTGTGCAGTGGTTGAGATAATTACATTTTGAGTCCTTGGGTTTTTCTGTTTTATTTTACTTTAATCTTTTATTTTCAAATTTTTCATAATTTATCCTTTAAATTTTACCACAGTTTTGATTAGGTCCTTTATTTAATTTAACTCATTTATTTTTAATGTATTTTTTTCTTAATATTTTTAATTTTTCCATTTACATTTTTTACCTTTAAATTGAGTAATTTTTACTTTTATCTTTGATTTATTATTATTATTTTGTTTTTTTATTATTAAATATGGTATTAACCGCGTCATAATTGTTATTATTATTCTTATTATCATCGATTTGTGTTATTATTATAGTTGCTTTATTACTATTTGATTATAGTGATTACCGTTATTTTTGTTCTTATATTATTATTTTACTATGGCCATTTCAAAATTTTCATTTATATTTTGTTTCTTATTTTTATTTTTTTCTCGTGTAGTTATTTTATTTTATTTTAATCATTATTATATTATCCATTATGCTTAGATACATTTATTTATTTTCGCACTACACTCAACTGCATATCATATTAAGTGATGCATTCGTTTTTACACAACGCATAAGAAGAAATTAAAACCGAGGTAATGTTCTTTATTTGGGGAATATGAGGGGCCGTGCTCCTAACGTACGGAGTATGATTTTTCTCTTTGAACCGAAGTAATTGAATATCCTATTTAAAATAAAAACACATAGGATTTAGGTAATAATGAAATGACAATTATTCTTATTTTCGAGGATTCGAGACATCGTGTCCTAACTTACGAGGCATGATCTTATTTTTTCTCAATTAACTCGAAATAAAGTCTTTTTCACAAAATTTAATCTAGTTGGCAATATTTTAATAAAATCACACAAAAATAAACATTTTCAAATAAAAAAAATGCTTGGAAAATTATGAAACCATGAGACATGAGATAAGCTCTAGCTTTCTTACCTTCCATCTCAACCTTTCTAACTTTCTAGACTCTCTTTATATTTTCTTTCTCAATTCTCTACTCTCTAGAGCTGAATCTAAGATTAAGAGAGCTTAATAAGTGAAAATTTCCATGAGCTTTCAAGTATTTAACTAGGATTCCATTAAAGTTTCAAGTTGGGTGGTGGAGAGAAAAGAAAGGGTGAAACAGATGAAAGAAAAAGACATTTTTCTCAAGAATGAGGTTGTTATTTTTCTACTAGAGAAAAGAAGGGGTTTCTTTATCTTTTTTCATCTCAAAGTGATATATATAATCTCCTAATGATCCCTAAATCTAATAGCATTTCAGTATTAGAGTTGTGTGACCTGAATCTTTGTTAAAGAAATAAAATACAGTGACAAAACAAAGGGATCTGAATAGGGCTTAAGGTTGAGGACCAGAGGCCCCCATGATACGGATCATGCAGCACAAGTAGAATCCATATAAAACTACACTTCTTCTATTTAACATTGATTAGAATATGGGTTTTCAACCTTTAAATAAATATAGTCGAAACTCCTCTTGTATTATTTAGTTTTCAACATTAGTGGATTTTTCCTCCTCTGCCCGTGATTTTTTCCCAAAAGAATTTCCACGTAAAATCTGTGTGTTTTGTTTTTCTTTTATTATTGCTTTGCGATCGTACTATATTGCTATTATCGACGTTTAGTTTTAACAGTTAGTATTGAGTTATTGATTTAAACTCTAAAATTCACTTCTACGAATGGTCTCTAGAATCCAATGGCTAATATTTCACATGGAAATGTAAATAAAATGGCCTAAATAGCTCCTATAGGCATTCTCTTGAATCACAATATTTATCCAATTGTTCTAAAAAAATCCTTTTTTTTTTATATTCTTCTTTCTCTCCGATTTTAAATTCACCACATATCATATGGACTTACCTTTACAATTTATCCCCTTATACAGTGCTCAACCTTCTAAAATGAAGAAATAGCTAAACAAGTCCTTCTACTTTCCCATTTTAAACCTTTATCATAAAATAAAATAATACTCTATTACCTTGAATAACCTTTTTCGTTGTCTAACTAGCTCTACAAATATTTTTAATAAACTCTAAAATCTTTTATTTTTTGGAAATTTTATAATCCTCATTCCCTAAATATTATCGTTAATGACATCTGATTTTTTTTAAGGGGGTGTTACAAGCTACTAGTGCATTTAGCCATGAATAGGTTCTACAATTTGTTGTTTAGCCTTAAGGCCATTGTAGGTTGGTAAGGTAATGTGTGTGTGTATATATATAGAGAGATACGATTTTATTTTTTTTGGGTGGGGTTAAGGTCTCTTTCTAGGGTTGCCATAGGGCCGGATCGGTCTCTTTAGAAAGTTGCTATGGCCTCTCCTATTAAGGTTTGGCTTTAGGTTTTAGACACTAATCCTCTTGTTTTTGTCTTATTTCTATGCATCTGTTTTGTTTCTTTGGTTCCCGACCACAAACGACTTTAGTGGTTGTTTAAGGTAGAGACATTATTCAAATAATGTCTAATACTTCATTTGAAGTAATTAGCATCCTTACTTATTTCTTATTAAATCCAATTTACTTCAATTTTTTTTCTTAATATATAATAACCCAACACTATATATATATATATATATATATATATATATATATTATAATAAAAAATCTAAGTGAAGAAATACTCACTCGTTAGATTTGTGGTTCTAAAATAACTGTTTTTGACACTACTAAAAAATGGGTTGTTACGATGTGACACCCCTGTTGCTAAAGGAGACAATTTTAATATTACTCAATGCCCTAAAAGTAATATTGAAATTCAAAAAAACAAAAGGTTCCTTATACGTCAGTTGTTGGGAGTCTAATGTATGTTCAAGTATGTATGCGTCGTGATATTGTGTACATTGTTAGGCAGATATTTAAGCAACTTGGTATGGACCATTGGATATCAGCCAAGAGGGTTATGAGGTATCTTCAAAGAACAAAAAATTACATGATCACATATCAGAGGTCTAATAAGCTAGAGATCATCAGATATACAAATTCCGATTTTGAAGGGAATATTGATGCAAAATTTTGTCACTAAGGTGCAAATTGTGACAATAATTGGTAGTTCTTTACTCCAATAACAATAGGAGCACATCAAAGTTAAAACATATAAACTTTAAGTTTCTTGTTATTAAAGTAAAAGTTCAGAGTGGTTAAGTGCCTATAAAACATATTGAGACAAACTCCATGATTGCGAACCCGCTTACTAAGAGACTACATCTAAAGTTTTATTAGAGCACACTGATCATATGGATGTAATGTCGTTCCAAGATATTCATTTTTAGTGGGAGTTTGTAATTTTAAATGCTTTTTTGTTATAGACAAAATTTCGGTTATTTCAACTTAAGGTTATTTTTTTGTAGAAACAAAGTTTATTTGATTTATTCACACTTTGATTTTGGTAAGGTTTGATCTTACTAAGGTTAAGGAGGACCAGTTGGAAGTAGGCATGTTTGGTTCACATTGTATGTAATTTCCATGCTACACATCCATACTTGATCTCTGTCATTTGGTTATGTTAATATACGTGATCATAGATTAATTTAGTTACAATATATGTAACGAAATTCACATTATTTTTATGTTAACAGAATTAATGAACAAGATTGTTAGAAATACCTTTTGGATATGATAGTTAAGTTTTGAGCTCATAAGGTTATATATATGATTGTTATATAATGTTTTGATCTAAGTGGGAGATTGTTAGAAAATATGGACATCACATATAAAATAATAGTAATTACATGTTATTATTTATTATCATAAAACATTAGCTCAAATTAAAAGTAATCTAATTTGGTTAAGGTTTATTGGGTTTTGGTTATTAAATAAAGTATGAGCCAAATATGTGTAGGTATTCTTGTAACTAATTTCTAATTGATGATGGGCTAATTAGAAATTAGGGTTAATATACAAAAGTTATATATTAAGGTTATGGTCTCTAAATTACACATACCTAACTTTTCTAATATCCGATCTTTAGGGGAAAAAAAGTCACTTTCTCTGAATTAGTTGTGTGCTAATTTGGAAGATCAAAACAATAATATTCAAATATTTCAAATAAATCGATGGATTCAGGTACGCTTCTGCATCTAGTTTTGTTCTAAATTTATTTTTGATGATCTGATCTGATAGGTCCTAGTTTGTTAAGTTTTATGGTTCTAACATTTAGTTCTCAATTTTTACATTTTTTTGTTAATTTGGTTTTTTTATTTATTCAAATTTGGCCTTTAACCTTTCAAGAATAGTCAGATAATTTTTTAACGAAAATGCTTATTAAAATATCAAATTTTTAAATGTCTTTGACTTTTTAAAAAAGGTTAACGGTTAAATTTAACTTAATAAAAAAAATTAAATTGACAAAAAATGTAAATATTAAAGCCTAAATTTATCATTATACTTTATAAAAAAAAATCAATTTTACCATTATTAAATAATAATAAAACTAAATTAACGAAAGAAGTTGAATTTTGATTTGAATAAAGTTAATATTAAATAGTAAAAAAGATAACTCCACGTTTAATTATAAAAAGAACTGTAAGACATCCAAGAAAAAAAAAGTGAACCAACTCAAATAGATGATTTTTTTTTTCGAAATAGATTTTTAAGTATTTTTGATAAATTAAAATTTTAAATATTAAAAAAATTAAGTATTAAATTTTATAAGTGCTAAATTTATATTAGAATATTTTAGTAAATTAAAAAAATATAAGTATTAAAAATAATTATATTGTTTGATAAAAGTAAATATTAATTTTTAAAATATTATTTATTATTTATTATTTATTTTTTAATTTTAATCTTATTAATATAATATTTTATATTATTTTTATATTTTTTCATAAAAGATAGATATGGTAATTTAAATACTTTATTAGATATGGTAATTTAAATACTTTATTTTTTAAAAAAAGAAAATTTATTTTAATTTTTTAATAAAATAAAATAAACTTAATAGTTCCTACTTTAACTGATAAGTAATTATCTACTCACTCATTTTATTGAACACCCTTTTGTTGAAATTTTTATATTAAGCAAAAAATTAAAATGATTGTAAAACGCATTTAAAATATTAAAAGCTGAAAATTTTTAATAATTTATCAAACACACCTTTTAAATTTTGATTTTTGAAAATTTTAATTTGTGATAAATTATTTTTTATTTTATAATATAATATGGATAAATAATTAATTTCTGAAAAACATTCTTGACCTAATATTAAATATTTAAAACAGAAAAATTATTTCAAAAATAAATTTTGACGATACATATTTAAACATTAGTGAAAAGTAATAGTAGTAGTGAAAGACATTCTTCTTTTGTGTTTTTAAAAACATTTATTTCCCTAAGAGATGTGATATATAACTTCATTTGAATCCAGAAAACATCTCACTAAGAATCGTAAAGGAACTTAAACAAAAAAAGTTAAGCAGTACAACCAAAAGGAACTACAAAAAAAATAAACAAGCCAAAAACCCAAAACACTGAGAATGAAGATTCTTTCAGTATCACAAGTCCAACCTCTAATATGTTATTTACATAAAATCACTGATATCCAAACTATCAGGAATTTCAAACTTGAGCAAGCTGCTGAAGCTTTCTCTCTCGTCATCGACACTGCTGCTGCTATTGATGAATGTTGACGGTGAATTCAACGGAGTAGGACTTGTTATTGGCGTTGACCTCACAGAATCAAAGCTAAACATCTGGCTGCCCCCTACTGATTGGACGTTGGAATTTTCAGATGTAAAGGGATCTGTCGGATTTGGACTACAGTGCACATAGTTTGGAAGCGAAGCACAGGCATTAGTTAAAGTAGAAGTCAATGTTTCTTGGGTATCTGGGCAACTGAAGCTTGTCATATTGGAAGATATCCTTGTTGCATTGTTTTGCATGAGTTCTATTTGGTTTAGCGCCGAAGTACAAGGAACGGGAGTAGATGTGGTGCATGTGGAATCATTTTGGATGGTGGATTGAACTTGAAGCTGACTTGGTTGTAAGGAGCTGGGAACCAGATGTTGCTGAGAATTAGAGAGCTGGTTTTTGTGGAGATATTGCACAAGTATATCTGGGTTCTCTTGTTTCAAAGATAAGAGAGTATTAGCTAGCCGTAGCAGTTGTGGGTTTAGGAGAGGTTGTGCACCTAACAAGTTTGACGCATTGAGAAGAGATTGGTTGCACAAAGTTGAGGTGAGAATGGAGGAAAGGTCAAGCAAATCAAGGCGTGGAGCATGCGTCACTGGATCTATTCCATTTCTTAGAAGCCTTTTCCTGATATGCGTGTTCCAGTAGTTCTTGATTTCATTGTCCGTCCTTCCTGGCAACCGAGCGGCAATAGCCGACCACCTGATATTCATAACACAAGCTAGAGTGTGTAAGGTCCAAGATCATCATAATATGAAAATGACTGCCCAACAATATAATATTGACCACACACTTTATGTTGTAATGAAAAATTTGAAGTAGAGAAAAAGACTCTAATCATACTTGTTGCCCAAGATACTGTGAAGTTGAATTATGGTTTCTTCTTCTTCAAAGGAAAACCTTCCTCTCTTGATATCAGGTCTAAGGTAGTTTGCCCATCTGAGACGGCAACTCTTTCCACATCTTTCGAGCCCTGAACAGTTGAAATAAAAGCATCATCATATCAGTCTGAAGCACAAGTGATAAGCAGTGCAGATAGGAGGAGGGAGGCAATTTTATACCAGCATTCTTAGGGAGGGTACGCCAGTTTCCAGGGCCATGAATCTGGATATAATTAGTAAGCTTAAGATCTTCCTCGGGAGTCCATGGACCTTTCTTGAGGCCAGTTTTGTCACAGCAAGGTGTTCTCCCCATTGATTTTTCTTGGAGAAATGATGAAGCAGATGGTGCAATTTACGTGAAGGAATGAGTGGGTGGAGGCTATGCTGCAGTGATGAAAAGATGGAGAAAAGTGTGAAAGTGGTGGATCCCAAAGGAAGGATGACCTTCCCCTATATATAGTCGGGAAGCATTTCTAATATTGAAGTCAGCGAAATTTGGCGCCGGCCTCACGACACGTGTCTTTTTTCTTTATGTATTTGTTACGTACATAATATTAATTATCCATTATTTTTCTGGAGTTGGAAATATAGTACAAATGTGTAAAATATGTAGAGATGTGATTTTGTTTGCTTGTTTGCGACGGAAAATTAAAAAAGTTTAGGATAAAACTTGGTTTCAATGAGCAAGTAGTTTGACCTTAATTCTGCACCCAAAAGTCCAAAATGATTGGACGGTAAAGGTAGTTAAGGAAGGTGTCAACAATAGAAGAAAATGAGACACTGTTGCATTGCCCAAATTTGAACTTCCAAATAAAATGTGTTTATCTCATCACCAATTACTACCCACCACCATCAATTTGCGACTGTCTGAATTCTCAACCTCCATAATACAAGTTTAATTTGCATGTGATTTTTTTTAAAAAAAATAAAAATAAAATGATGATCCAATTTAGCGTAAATTATCTTTTACACCCATAGTTATATAAATTTGATTTAATTTTCATATATTATTATCAATTTTATTTATTAATTAATTGAGTTATTTTGTTTTGAAATATGCAATTAAATAGCAAAGAAATCAAATTTGTTTATTAAATTATATATATTGATTTTATTTTTGAAATCATCATAAGTAAGAATGACTCTTTGAATAGATTAATGTCAAACCATAAAATAAACTTGTAATAAATATGTATTGGATTATTGAATTTGTAATATAAATTTTTTATTTTAGAAGCTAATTGAGAATTACAAAGATTATACAACAAGATTTATAGTAGCGAGTATTATAATAATTTAGGAGGCTAAGACTAATATTAGTTATTGTTGAAACAATGTCAACAGCTTCCTAGCTGGACACTGGATCTTGGGCATAAACCACTATATTTTGAACACGTATAGCTAAGGCAGAGCCCGGTGTCCTCTCTACTTCCAACTATAAAGTCAACTCTCCCCTTTCCTTTTCTCTTATTCTTTGTTTTATATATTAAAACCCGATTCCCTCTCAAAAGTTGTGGTCTAGCTTAAACATTGACAGTTGTTGCTCTAAAAAGGGTGAGAGGGTTAGGCTGCTTTTTATGCATCTGGGATAAGGAAACTCCATGATTTCATCCACCCCTATCTAACAATGTGACACCATTTGGTCAAATGCTTTTATATTATTCCTTTCGTGCCAATGCTCAAAACCCACATCCTTCCTTCCTTCTCTTTCCTTTTATAAGGCTCAATCCACACAATAATAATATTTTTGCTTGTTAACAACTTTATTTATCCTAGGGTGTTGTAAAATGTCATTCAATATAAAAATATTAAAGGCTTTAAAGAAAAAAGCACTTATAAAACGCTACTCAACAGGAGTGACAATTGCAATTGTAGAATGAACAACCTGACCACAGTAGTACAAATGTTAGCCAAGGATTTTGCAATTGTAGAATGAACAACCTGACCACAGTAGTACAAATGTTGGCTAAGGATTTTGCATTAGTTGTTCGCTAATTCTAATCATCAACAAAGTTGGTAAAACAATGTCTTTAATTAATCTCTTCTCTCCCTGTTGCTCGTCTAGAAACATCCCATTTCCAATACAAATTAAGACTCGAAATAAGCTTAAGAAACGTATTTCATGATGACACGTCCCACAAACTCATAAAAAAATTAGATACAGATTTTCCATGCACATAAAAAATTAAATTGAAAATGATGCAGCAATTGCTGTCATCCCTGGACCTTGGTCAGGCAAACTTGATTTTCTATTTCTTTAAGGCAGTGATGCGTAATTTAATCCATGCTTACATACTGAATACTTGTCGCAAATCTAGGGTTTGCTTGTGCATGGAATTTCCATATATACACATGAATCCATGTCTTCAAAGTTGACCCAAAAAATATTTTACTAATATAAGTATATATGGTAGTTATAATACGAAATTTGTTTGTTAATTTATTGTTGTAAGGTGTCCAGGCTCTCCAACAAACTTTGAATATTAATGTAGTTTATGTTCAATGTTCTAAGCCAGAATTTTAAGAGTTCACATCTATATAGGTGCCTCTATAATACGTTAGCTAAAGTTGTTAAACATTGGTACGTGAGAGTACGAAACCCGTCATGCATTTCATGCACATATTTTTTTATGTGTGCTACATTTGAAAGTTAAACTCATCATCCCTCACTTGGTTAGCATGATCTTGTGGGTAGTTTGGATTAGGGGACACGTGGTAAAGGTTCATGGTGCAGGTGTAGAAAGAGTGAGAATATTACACGTAGAGGATTAAAAGGAGTGGTTGAATCCTGAATTAGATGGATTATGCTGGCGTCACTGTAATATCTATGGACACTTTGTTACCGCCATCGTCATGCACGTTTATATGTATGACAACTGGAAATTACTAATACTTTAAAAATTATTAGGTATGCGAGTAATTTATAACAATCTATAGTTCGAAATAATGTCAAACGAATCAATTTGTGCTATTATTAATGGTCAATGTATTTAGTAATAATAGACTACTTTAGTTTTTGTATTATAAAATTTTTAAATAAAATTACATTTCTACCCGGTTCATATTTAATATTACAAAATTGTTTTTTAAAATTATTTTTATAATTCTACAAATGAAATATTTTATTTGAGACTCAACTATAAATTAAAATAATAATTTTCATGTCGTCCATAAAAATCTTTAATTCTTGGAATAAAGCCTGTGTTCTTGGTAATCTTTTGACTGTATGGATTAAATTAGGCTCATTATGGGTGACCTGGATTGAAGCTTATAGATTGAAAGGTGGAGATATTCTTTGTTAAATAATAGCATAAAGCACAAAAGCTATTGTATTGAAGAATCAAGAAGAAGTGAAGAATATTGAACTTGCTTACTGTATACACATGCATGAAGCCTATATATATAGCAGCATAACGTAACTGCTTTTTAACAACTAACTGCTAACAGTAACAACTAACTGCTAACAACTAACTGTTAACCAACTTTATTAGTTACCTTAACATTATCCTGGTTTTCTTTTTTCTTTTTTCTTTTTTTTTTTTTTGTCTTCAAAGAAAATAGTATCTCTAGGTAACACACAAAGTGCTTGTTAAAAGAAACTAAAACGCTTAGGTGTGATGGGCTTAGTGAGAACATCAGCAATCTATTTGTCAGAAGGAACAAAGCTGACTTGAAGTGTGCCATCAAAGACTTTCTCCCGAACGAAATGATGATCTATCTCGACGTGTTTTACCTTAGCACGGTGCGTTGGATTGGCAGCCATGGATACCGTGGATGTATTATCACACCAAACCACTGGAGACTGATTAAGAACCACACCAACCTCAGACAACAGTTGTTTGACCCACAGTATCTCAGACACACAGTTGGCAAGACTGCGATATTTAGCCTCAGGAGAAGATTGAGACACGATAGCTTGTTTCTTTGAGCATCATGCAATCGAATTTGGCCCAAAATAAACAACATAACCTGTGGTAGACCGTCTGTTTTCAACAGAAGAAGCCCAATCAGCATCTGTGTAACAGGTGATCTGAAATTGTCTTTTGGAATAACGGAGCCCATGAGTGATTGTACCACGAAGATATCGTAGAACTCGCTTGACTGCCTTCCAATGAATCTCACTTGGAGTATTCATATACTGACTTAGTTTGTTGACACAGTAGGACAAGTCAGGGCGGGTGATACACACATATTGGAGCATGCCAATTGTACTGTGATACAAACGACCATCAACAAGAGTGGAACTCTCATCAGCAGCTACTAACTTTGAAAAGCTCACCATAGGTGTTGGTGTGGATGATGCATCAGACATGCTTGTTTTGGCAAGTATCTCAGCTATGTACTTTTGCTGACTTAGAAACAGCCCTTGGGGAGTGCGATGAACTGCAACACCCAAGAAAAAACTGAATGGTCCCATGTCCTTGAGAGCAAATCGTGTATGTAGTAGTTGCACCACTTCATCAATCTCTGAGTTAGAACTGCCAGCGATGGCTATGTCATCGACATAGACCATGAGGAGTAGAAACGTTCCAGATGAGGCTCGAATAAACAAAGAAGGGTCAGCGTTAGAGACATGGAAACCTAGCTGACAAAGAAGGTATTGTTGAAGTGTTTGAAACCATGCACGAGGGGCTTGGCGCAATCCGTATAGGGCTTTGTGTAGTCGACACACAAGCTTCTGTCCATTAGGACCAAATTCTTCAAACCTATGAGGCTGTTCCATGTAGATTTCTTCAGTCAAGTCCCTATTGAGAAAGGCATTATTAACATCAACTTTCCTTAAAGTCCAACCTTTCATGACTGCTATAGTAAGGACAGTGCGTATGGTAGTAGCCCGAACCACAGGACTGAAAGTATCCCGATAATCTAAACCAGCATGCTGAGAAAACCCCTTGGTCACGAGACGCGTTTTGTATCTCTCAACAGTACTATCAGCCTTTGTTTTTACCTTAAATAACCACTTGCAATCAACAGCTCATCTGTGAGCAGGGAGAGGACATAAAGACCATGTGTGTATATCTTCGGGGACATCATCAGAAGATGCAAAAATCATGAATACCTTTGGTTTAAAAATGCCTGCCTTGCTGTGAGTTATTATTGTATGTGTGTTGCATGGGACATGCACAGGAGGAGATGAAAGTGGTACGTGGTTAGATGAGAGGGGCAAAGAGTGGTTAGAGGCGAAAGGAGTAAGGTTGGAAGATCAACCCACAAGGATCAATGGCAATCTGATACGATGTTAAACAATAGCATAAAGCACAAAAGATATTGTATTGAAGAATCAAGAAGAAGTGAAGAATATTGAACTTGCTTACTGTATACACATGCATGAAGCCTATATATATAGTAGCATAACGTAACTGCTCTTTAACAACTAACTGCTAACAGTAACAACTAACTGCTAACAACTAACTGTTAACCAACTTTATTAGTCACCCTAACATTCTCTAAGTTTGTTGATTTGCATGGTGGTTTCCAATCCACTTCCTAGGAAAATATAGTTTGGGAGAAGATAAGGCTCCAAAAGGAAAAAAAAGTTGTTTGGCATAGATTGGGATGGAGAAATCTAACTTTCCTTAGACATTCATTCATTGTTTGGTTGGCAGTTTTAGATAGACTCTAAGTGAAAGCAAGATTGATTGAATGGGGTTATTAGATTAATTCGTTATATGTTTTTTGTGCTCATATGATATTGAAAGCAGAGACCATCTTTTTGGTAACTGCTCTTTTTCTCAGCAACTAGTGACCTTTATTCTTCATGCTTGTGATATTCATTTACAGCTTGACCCTGACAGTGTATTTTTGATTGGAAGGTCAGGAATGGTAGAGCTAAGGCTCTTAAATCTACTATTCTTAGACTTGCATAGTGTGTTTTTATCTATTTTGTTTGGCAAGAAAGAAATCGAAGAATTCATGGTGGCAATCTCAGATCGGTTCATTCTTTGTTTGCATTGATTAAATGTTTTACTCGTGATAGCATTGTAAACTTTAGAGTTGCTTCAGATAATACTAATGGCATTTGAAGAAAATGGGATCTGATGTAAATGAGCGTTGATACTGATTTTGTAGGTTGAGAGGTTGATTAGGCCGCTAAACAGTTATGATGTAGCAAAAAATTTGCTTGCATGAAATACATTTTACTTAATCCAAAAAATATTATTAACTCTATTCTAATTTAATTTAATTTGATTCTTTTTAATAATACAGAGAACATGTTGATCTCTTTTATTATTAATTGACTTAATCCCTCTAATATAGGACTTCATGAAATCAAAACAAACAGTGAAAAAGCTTTTTCCCCTTTTCTTTCCAAAGGTTAACAACCTGTTTATTATCTCGTTGAAACTTCCAATTAGGGATCAATTTGAGGGGTTAGATCTTTGCAAAATAAATCGAGAAAAAGAGGAAACTCTTTTGGTTTAATTTATTTATATATTTAATATTAGATTCAATTTATTTCTATATTATATCTATTTTTTTATATATATTCTAAATATTTTTACATATTTTTATTTCTATATTTTATACATTATATACAATACAATACAAAAAGTAAAGTATGTATATTGATCCAATTCATCTCATTAATATTTGTAGTATAATCCTTCAATCGATTTCGCTTCATTTAGTTATTTTTAATTTTGGTTTATTGAAATTTCAATAAAATTCAAATTAATAAGGAGTCCTTATGTCACGTTACCGAGGGTCTCGTTTCAATATGTGAATCAATAATAAGTGAATCAATGAATGAAAGTGGAAAAAATGAAGGTTATCACTCCTTTTTTTTTTTTGTTTATGTTAAACCAACCACTTATCTTATACTTTGTATTATTAATATAATCTAGTTTCTTTTTATAATATCTATTTATTTCTAATAAATATTTATATAATAGATTGAATTTATCTAACTTATTTCTATATAAAATAGAGTGGCGATTAAAATGAATGATTTACTGAGTATAAATTGTGAATAAAAAATGGAAAATCATAAAAAGATGGAAAAAGCTTTCGGCTCTAGTCATTCCATTATATTGACACTTTTTTTTTTATTTCCCTGGGATTGTAGTTCAATTGGTCAGAGCACCGCCCTGTCAAGGCGGAAGCTACGGGTTCGACGGATAAAATTTTAAAAATGCATCAATTGATCCCTCTGTTTTTTGTCAAAGGGGATACAAATGACAGAATTTCATTCCCAACAATATCTTTATCTTTTTTTCTTCCCTTCTCTTTTTTGTTGGGGATTATTTGGAAACTATTTGTAAACGGTGAAAGTGGAAAAGCAATAAGATGATTGTACAAGGAAGGCGATAGATTATCGAAAAGAAAGGATAGAAATATATATATATTAATAAAGGAAATGAATTCTTTTGATTGGACCAGGCATCACTTTTTGTATTCGGTGTGGATAAAAGATGATACTTTTACCTTTTTTTTTTTTTTTTTGGTGAAAAAAGAAATTACAACTTAGAAATCAAACATTAAGAAAACTCAATACATAATCCTTATCAACTAACCGCAGCCCTGGTTCCCTATCTCTCCTAAGTTTGACTATCTTATCTGCCATTCCATTCTCTTCTCTTGGAAGATGTTGAAGATTCCAATGACTCAAAAGCTTCAACCGCAAAAGAATTCTCGTAACTTAAGCAGAATTCGAACCTTCACAAACTCCTTCATGAATGAGATTAATCGCTTCAAGATTGTCCGTTTGGATGAGAACTTTCTAAAAACCACGATCAAGGGCAATTTGCAACCCATCAAGAATGCCCCATAATTCTGAATCAGTAACTTCACAATTTTCCAAATACCTTGTGAAGCCAACAATCGAAGATCCCTTTTGATCTTGCAGAAGCCCTCCAGCTGCAGTAAACATATCCTCATATTTGACTGAACCATCTGTGTTTAAATAGACCCAACCATCCGAAGAACCAGGAACGAAAACCGTTCTTGATAGTTTAGTGCCTTTCAATCCGGATACTGAAACATATTGCTTCGCCCAACATAGGAAGGCTTTGATAACTCATCGGAACTCCAAGAAAAACCTTGAAGTGTGCGTAAGTTTCAATTCTTCCATATGCGCCAAATGATAATCCCAAACAGATAAGGCCAATTGATTCCACCCACTAACTTTAAGGCATTCTGGTTTCGTAAATTAAGCTCCATCCATTCGTGAAGGGATCCTGCAAAAAAAAATAGATTGTTTACCTGTAGGGATTAGCTACATCCAAATCTCCCTTGCAGTTGTGCAATCTTGAAGCACACGAAGGATATTCTCATAATTATGGCCACGTGTACCACAAGCAGTGTCAGAACCCAATCCTCTTCGTGTTCTTTCAACATTAGTGAGTAAACGATGCTTAATGACAAGCCAAATGAACACTCTAACTCTTTGTGGCCCATGATAACTCCATGATAACTTCTAAACATCCTCTTTCACATTCCATGAATGTTAAATTAATAATAAACAATTAAATTATGTTAAATTTAATGACATCATTTAATGACATCAATTCAATTAAGCAAGTACATGAATGTTAAATTTATAATAAACAATTAAATTATGTCGGTTAAGGAAATTTTTTATATTAAAAATATATTTATAAAAGATTAATTTAACAATTGGATCATAAGTGGAGTTAATGTAGATTCCATGATTTGAGAAAATCCCGAATCCCTAAATTTAATAAATTAGGAAGAGAACACATTTTTTTAAGTAAAAACAAGAAAATAAATTGTCCTTCGTCCTTCTAACCAAATTGTGACTAGAGACAATGATAATAAGACGGTTTCTTACCACATCCTTAATAAGTTGTATTTAAGAACGTGGATAATAGAAAAATAAATAAGGTGAATCTTTCAATCTTAAAAAGAAATAAACAAGGTGAATTACTCAACTTATATAATTCAATCTCTAATTAAATGAATATTGTAATAGGCCCAATCTGCCCGGGCTCATTAACCAAAACAAAAAAAAATATAAAAACCCAAATAATAAACAGTCCAATAAATAGTTACAGACGGTCCCATTAAACTAAACCCGAGGCCCAAAATTTCGAGCGCAAATTTTAACCCAAAATAACAAAGCCCGAATGGCCCAAAACTTCTAATAATCTCAGAAACCCTAGGGGTTTCTAGAGCTTTCAGCGCCTTCTCCCCACGAGCAAAGCAGCACACAGCACATGCCCCGCGCCAAAGAAAGCACTCGGGCCACCCCATGCTCAGCGGTTTCACCTGCAAAACAAAAAGAGAGCACAACAAAAAACGAAGAAAACAGATTGTATTTTTTTTTCGATTTCATTCGGCTATAAAACGACCAAAGCAATCATTGTAAAGGGCTACATTTTTTTCACAATACGAACACACACAATCTCAATACAAAATCAGAATAGATCATCAATGTTTTTGATTCTTTCTTCTTTTTCTTTCGAATCTGCTAGCATACATATATAATTTTTTTTTCGTCTCCATTTTTAAAACTATATACCTATTTAAATAAACTAAAAAAAAAGGGGGAAATTACCTTATTTTCGAGATCCGGCCGCCGTGTATAGCGGTGCCGATGGTGACGAACGGCAACGGTCGATGGTCGGACTAGTGTCCAAAAATTGCCCGGGAAGAGAGGGGAGAGAGAGAAATCTAAGTTTTTTTTAAGAAAGGTTGAAAATGATTTTTTGTTAAGGTTTTTATTATTTATACTACGAGCAAAACGACGTCGTTTTGCTTTGGCCATTTAAATGCCAAAACGGCGTCGTTTCAACGTTGACCCGTGCGTGCTACCCGACCTAACTTCAAGATCCGCGTGTTTTTCCGTATTGGTCTTATTGCCAAATCGGTCATTCCGCTTTTAATTGGTTCTGCAATTAGGTTTTCTTTTATTTTTAATTTTGCCCTTAAATTTCATTTTGATTTTAATTTAGTCCCATGTAAAACGCCGCGTTTTGGAGGGAGGGGGTATTTTCCCTTTTAGTCCCTCTATGTTATCTCGAAACACAAAACATCATATCCAGTAAGTTAGGATACAACGTTTTGAATTTCAAAGAATAAGCTTTGATTCGGAAATTTATGAATTTCAAATTTAAAAGAAAATGGATACTTAATATTTTAAGTTCAATGATAAAAATCAAAACTCAGTGAGTTAGGGCACAATTTTTCTCGAAGTCCCCAAATATTAGATATCACCATCTTTTTTTAAAAAACTATTTGAATAAAATGCATTAATTCAAAAGGTATTTTTATAAAACAATGGTTTGAGTAAGATATCACGACATACATATTTAATAGCAATTTTACATAACTACAAATAAAAGAATAATATAACATGAATAAATAAAAACTATATTAAGCAATAATAAACGGTTAAAAGGACATAAATAAATAAATATGTAATATAAAATAAATAGCAATAATTATGGCTTTCACGAAATACAAAAATCAAATGAAAAGGGAATAATATATTTAAATATTGAAATAAAAAAAGAATATACCGATTTTTAAAATGACTTAATATATATATAATAATAATAAAATAAGAGTACTTATAATAAATACATAATTTAATAATTTAATATATATAAATGATTACATTTAATAAAATTGATTAGTAAATAGTAAAAAAAACATATATATATTATATTAATCATAAAAATTACATATATAATAAATTATATAAATAAAATAATAAATTATATGATATAAATAGATTTTCTACAAAATAAAAATTTAAAAATAATTTATAATATAATATTATATAATATACAAATTAAAAATATATAATATAATTATTAATATATAAATCATAATAATATATATATAATAAAATAACATTAAATAATGAAAGTTTAATATATATAAGGATAATACATAAAAATATATATACGAATTTTATATTATCAATAAATTAATATATAAATATTAAAGAAAATAATATAAAATATGATAAATAAATTTAAAATAATATTAGAATAATAAAAAATAAGATATTTTAAAAATAAATAAAGAAATCGGGATCAAATGAAAATAAATATAAAGGGGTTAAATTATAATAAATAAATAATTAAAAGGACTAAACTGAAATTTAATCAAAAATTTAGGTAAAAACGGAAATAAAACAATAGGCAGGGCTAAATCACAATGCGCGAATAATATGGGGGACCAAATTGGAAATATTCCCAACCCTCCAAAACGCAACGTTTTATTGGGACCAAATTGACACTGAAATAAACTCTGAAGCATAAATAAAATAATAAAAAAATTGGATTAAAAAAATTGAAAATGTGGAAGGGTCTATTCCGTAAATAGACCATTGACATAAAAAACACGCGGATCTCCTTGTCTATCGGGTCGGGTTCGGGTTAAAGACTTTATACGTCATCGTTTTGATGCTTATTGGCTTAAGCATAAACGACGTCGTTTTACTATTGCTATATAAGTTACGAAATTAATAAAAAATTTCATTTTATCATTTTAAAAGAAAAAAAAAGCTGAGTTTTTTGAAAACTCTCAGTCCTTTGGCCTTCGGCTAGGACTCCGATGAGGGGGTCGTCGCACTCACCTCCGTAGCTGTCGGAGGCCAGTGACTCTGTTTTTTGAACGCCAATCAAAACAGTAAGCCTCTTTTATTTTATTTTAGCACTGTTTCGTGTATAAAAATAGGTGTGAATCGAAGCGAAAAATAAAAATAATGCGAATAGAATACGGAAATCACCTCTGTAAAAATTGTTTTGTATTCTCTGTGTGTATTCTGTATGTATATGTCTGTTTACAGGTTTGTTCTAGGGTTTTTATAACCCGAAAAAAAATAAAGGAAAAAGGAAATACAATATTGTCCATATTTGTTTCTTTCCTTTTGTTGCGTTTTCCTTGTTTTGCAGGTCAGAAGCGACGGAGAATCTAGCGACGATGGAGTGATTCGGGAGCGGATCGTGGCGCGACCGAAGGCTTTTCGTGGGTGTAAGAGCTGATTGCGGCGCGAGGCTGGGGCGCTGGCTCTTGCAGCGCTTGCTGTGCATTTGCGGCACCTAGGGTTTCAAAAACCCTAGGCTGAAACTGTTTAGTGTTGGGCCCCTTTAGGCCGTTTCTGTTTTGGGTCTGGGTCATGGTTTAGTTTTAGGGTCTGTTTAGGCAGTTTGGGTTTAGTTTTTAGGTCTAGTGGTATTTGGGTAATTTTAGGTATTGGGCTAAGTGTAATGAGCTTTTGGTTTATTGGTTTTGGGTTTTTGTAAAAAAAAATTGTAAAAATGGACATTTATTTATTTTATTATTTTTCTTAATTCTGGTTTGTTTTAAGCCCGGGCATAAATGGGTTATTACATTATCATCATTATGTTGTTACACAAACTAGCATTATAATTCGTTTTACATTTTATTATAAAATCATATCGTATTTTATCCGAGGCATTAAGAATTCTGCTTTGAAAATAAGGCAATATTTCGTGTTTGGAAATCCGAGAAATTGTGCCCTAACGTGTTGGGTTTCAGTTTTTCGTTTGGCCAAATAATCGAATATCCTTTTGAAATTTTCAATGCATGAGTTTTGGAGATCATGAGATGATCTTAGATTCGAGGATTTAAATTGTCGTATCCTAACGTGCTGGATGTGATATTTTATTCCTTCGGAGCAAGAGAAACTTAATATCCAATTCGAGTATATTCAAATATTTTTAAAGGAGATTGTATTTTAAAATCTTTT
This sequence comes from Gossypium bickii, assembly GCA_025503065.1. Taxonomy (NCBI): domain Eukaryota; kingdom Viridiplantae; phylum Streptophyta; class Magnoliopsida; order Malvales; family Malvaceae; genus Gossypium; species Gossypium bickii. The sequence continues at coordinate 91,004,846 of CP106716.1, forward strand.
CAAATCTTCAACATTAGGGCATTAATTAATCAATTAGGTACCAAATTTGAGCGTTTCGAGGGTGCTAATCCTTCCTCGTACATAACTGACTTCCGAACCCGTTTTCTTGAATTTCGTAGGCCAAAATTAATATTTTAATAAAAGAAAACGTTTTATAGGTGATCTAATCACATCTAAACAAAAAGGATTGGTGGCGACTCCATATTTCATTTTAAAGTCGATTCCCGTTTTCCAAAATAAAAAAATGGTTTCGAAAAATATTCAATCTTCTAAATAAACTTTTATGTAAGATAAAATTATAACCAAACTATTCTAACCAACCGAGTTTTATTTACAATATTTCTAGTAATTAAATATAAAACTCTTTTAAATAATACAAGTTCTAAACTAAGATAAATATCTAAACTCCTACTTGAATCCGTATAAAGAGTGGTAAAAGACTTGTTTATAAATTTTCATCAAATGTGGGTTCAGTCCCGAGATTAGATCTGTTCATAGGTCGGGCCACTCGGCCTGACTTGAAGGCCTGTTTAAAAAGTGAAAGGGTTTAGGCAAAAATATAGGCTCGAAAAATAGGCTTGGGCAAAAAATAAGACTAGTTTAGAAAATGGATTGGGCCTTGAGTAAGGTTTTTTTGGCCCGATTTGAGCTGAATTTGCAAAAAAAAAAAAAACTGTTGTTTTATTGCTATTTTTCCATTTTTTTGCTGTTGCTTTCCCATTATTTTGATGCCATTGCACTATTATGTTGCTAGTATTTTGTTGTTATTGTTTGGATATTGTATAACTCTTGTTTTTATTGTTAATTTTTCTACTATTTTAGAGGCATTTGGTTGTTAAGTTACATCTATCTTAGTGTTATTTAAGTATACAGACTTTTTTTTTAATTATTGTCAATTTTTTTGGAAAACATTTATTTTGATGTTTTTAGTGTTTTTGATGTATTATGTATTTTAATTTTTTATATAAAAATAAAATAAAATTTTAATATGGACTAGGCCTGGGTTTAGCATCTATAATTCGGGCCAGGCTTGGGAAAAATTTTAGACCAGTTTTGTTAGGGCCCGAGCTTATCAAGCAGGTCTAGAATTTTGTTAAGGCCCGACCTAGGGACAGGTCTACCTGAGACATATAGTTTTTTTTTTAGGCGTAATGATTTATTTGGCCCTCCAACTTAAAAAAAAAAAAATCATTTTATCCCTCTATTTAATTTTTCACCTCTTTTATCCCTTGAACTTGCATTGTTTGTCAAATCACCCCAAAATATATGGAAAAAAATTAATATTTGTTAACTTTCCTAATGTATGCCATGTTAGAAATTAATTAAGTTTTTAAAAAATTAAAATTTAAAAAAAAAATATTTTTGTAATTTTCATACTTTTTAAATAATTTTAAATTTTTTAAAAATGATTTTTTATAATTTTTTGAATTTTAAATGTAAAAAAATTAATTAATTATTGGTATGGCATCCACGTGTATGCCACGCTACTAAAGTTAACATTTTGAATGATTTGATAAACAATGTAAGTTTAAGGGTTAAAAGAAACAAAAAAATAAATAAAGCACTAAAATAACTTCTTTATATAAAATTAAAGGGCCAAATAAGACATTATGTCTTTTTTTTAAGTAGTGATTTTTTGTTATTTCATTTAAATATTTCATATAAAAGTAATAAAACACAAAAATACTATTATAATAATATTTATTATTTTAAAAAATAATTTAAATAAATTTTCTTATTAATTTAGTATCAGGTTAATTCATTACATCATACTCAATAAATTCTTCTTTAGTAAGTATATATTTATAAAGAGTGGATAAGTAGTTAATGATTAGATGGTGAAGAAAATATTATGTATAATATATGGATGACATGCTATACATATACATATAGGATTAGTCCACATCTGCTAATAAATTTATATATTTGCGTCCATATGGAACTTTCGAGCATCATCATCATCAATTAATTAGTAGTACAAAGCTGTCAAAGAAGCTCCACGAACAAGCTTGCTCTAGGATGTAGACCAGCATCTTTCAAAGTCATTCCCATTTGATCAAAACTATATACTCTTCTTGGGAAGCTTGATATTAATCTATAATTTGCAATTCCGGGTAGTCCTAATGAATCTATGTATCTGTAAATTGAGAGGATCTTATCTGTGCAAGAAAAGTTGTGCTCTCTTCTTTCACCACCGGGAAAACGAATCAATATCTGAAAATTCAACAAGTATGTTAATGTTAAGAACCAAGTTTGTCTAATGAAGACAATTAATTGGTTGTAATGAGCACCTGAGTATCTTTCCCATGAGTAGTTGTTTCTTTGTACTGAGCTTCTCCAACAGATGAGCTCTGCCTTGGTTTACCTAGTTGTTTCTCTCTATGCATCTGTCCGGGGTTCTGATCATTTGTTTGATTTGAAGCTTCTATTGGTTTTTGAGCTCTTGCATTCCTAAGATTTTCCTTTTCCTAGAAGAAAAAACACATTGCTCTTGTTAATCATGTTTAGTAGATTCAGGGTAAACGTCAGATACATGCATGTATTCCACAAGAAAACATCAATTTTTTTGTAAGTTGATATACGTATTTAGGGTAGACGCAACAGGAGGGGATAGGCAGGGACCTTAACACATGGTACAATTGTATCCCCTGAAATTATAAAATTTTGGTTGTCTCTTTAGAAAATATATAATTATAAGTTAATATAACAATAAATGTTGTCTTAAAAAAATTATAATTCAACCTTGACCACCAAGAAAATTTCTGGTTTGTCCCTAAATTTTAGGGTATGTACCATATACTCGCATGAATATTATGAGATGAACAAATATTGAATATCGATAGTTCAATAAAAATGAAGAATCAAATGACACTAATTTCAAAGATTTTGTTTGACAAAAAACATGGGAAACAAACCAAATAGAGTAGGCACACACTTGGTCTCTCTGTAAAGCAACAAAATATGCAGCATCTTGTTCTTCTCGCAACTGACGATCAGCCCTCAACTTTTCTTGCTCCTTAGCCCTAGCCTTTATCCTTTCCTCTTCCTTAATCCTTGCTCGCATACGTTCTTCCTCCCTTCCCCTTACAGTAGTGCCAAAAGCTGACCCTTGCTCTTCCATTGTCCTTTGTAGAATCTCAACCAATTCAGCTGTATCAATCGGGCCCTCCATCTAAAGCAAAAACGAGGTAAAGGTAGAGACGAGAAAAGTTCATACTTATTATCATCGTTGTCAACAAGATTGAGAGTATTAGGGAGCAAATTTAATGGAAAAATTGTTTTATGACCCATCCCCAAACTTTAAATATTCAATTTAGTCTTTTTTAACCTTTTATTAAATGAAAAAACATTATAATTTTAGTTTTTCTGAAAAATTAATAGTATAAGTTAAGCATTTTTAATACAAAATGTTTAGCTTTCTCCTCCCCAATTTTATAATCTTTCCTAAACAAAATTTCATGATGAGATCAAATATTATCATTTCGATTTTTCCATTATCCTAAATCCCATCCCTCATTAATTTTTTTATTACTTGTCTATTCATATAATTGGTAGCACATAAGTCCAAGATTGAATGGAAAATCACGGACTTCTTTCATAAATGAAACCTTTTATTGATGATCGGATTAAACTATAAGCATGCCTGTGGTTTAACCTAACAAAAAACTTATGAATCGAAACTAGCTTTAGACCCAGTGTTAAACCAACCTGTTGCAGCACTGCCATGTTGTTGCCCGCAGCTGGGGCTATTACTGCACAGAAAGGGAAGCTAGCAGGCTGTAGAGTTGCAGCCATTTGTAAACCTTCTCCTCTATCTGCGATTGCTCCCCAGCACACAAAATTTGCGTTAAGAAATTGAACTACCAACTCTGAACTCAAAGTCCTCGAACAAAATGAGGGAGTGAAGGGATGTTCTGGGGAGTGTAGATACATGAACATTAGCTTGTGCTCATCCTCTGCTATCTTTAGAGCCTGCATAAAATTAAATGCATAGAAAAATGGATGTGTGGTACCATATTGCTGTTCAAAACTAACCAAAAAAGCCCAGTCCTCGGGAACAACTGGGGGGTGTAGTAGTTGTGGATGTTGCAACTGTAATTCCGATGGCTGGTATTGGTTTCTTCTACCCATTACCCTTGAAAACCCTCCAAATATGCATTTGGGAAGGCATACCATCCGACAAAAAAACCCATTGCAAGAGGGTTGGTCTCTTGCTTTCGCGCTGCCTCTTATTGTCAAGGACATATCTCCACCACAATAAATTCAAAACACAAGAGGAAGAAGAAAGAAAGACTTAACAACCTTCATAGTTGCAGTTTGCTTACAAGAATGTTGTAGACCGATGAGATTGAAATTTATAGGATTTCTTGTCTTGCAAGCTGGGGTATTTAAGACAGTAAGTTGATATTCCCTTGGGGAATAAAAGAGAGACTGAATGTCAAGATCATTGTAGTTGAACTTTAATTAAAGTACTTTAAAGAGCATCCATTCATATTTGTCTACCATTTCTACAAAAGTAGAAGAGGATGCTTTGCTTGTAATAGATCCTCCATTAATTTTAAAAGAAGATGCGCCATTTATGTAAAACAAAATAAAGTAGCCTGACCACACTGACAATATTATTCTATCATGCAATGATATCATTTATGATCTGGAAGCTCACGAATGCTCATTTACTCTATTTTCTTTTCAATTATTATTTCAACTTTTTTTTAAAAAATTACCATCTAAGTTTTTTTAATTAAATTTAGGGTAAATTACACCAACAGTCACTCAACTTTCAAAAAATAACAAATCAATTACTAACGTTATCGAAAAGTGACAAATCAGTCACCCATTAACATTTCCGTTATAGGTCTAACGGACAGGTGACGTGGCTAGTTAACTAGTTGACGTGGCCAGTTAACTTACCACATTGAACGAGGCAAAGTTGAGTGACTATTTTTTTCATCCTTCCCTTTCCATTTTTTTAATAAATGGCCCAATATTTTTACTTTTTGCTTAAATAAACCAATATGTTTACACTTCTTCTCCATCCCAACAATCTCGCTGTCGCCACCTCTGCCACAACCATCTTTGGTGTCACCATTGTTGGCCTCCAAACTACCATTCTAACCTTTTTTTTTCTTTTTCAACCCCTCCAATAGAGGAGCCACCACGGTTGGGATCCGAATATCTTTTTCTGCTGCCTAAAGTCATTAACTCTGGAAAAACAAGATCGAAATGGGATTGGAGACAATTTGGGGTCAAACTATCAATATCCACAACCAAATCGGTGAGGAGAAAATCCTTCAAAGCAACATTCAAGCAATTCAAGAACTAAAATGACTCAGATTTGTCAAGATCTTCATGGGATATGATGATATAAACAAAAGGGTTGTCGATTAAGCTAAATAATACTAACTCCATTGCTAACATTATCAAGTTGCATAAAACAAAATTAGAAGCAAAATAAGGGGAACATCCAGACAAACCAAACAATCGATTGAACCTATGATTTTCGGGAACAAAGAAAGCAGTTCCTCCAAAGGGACAACCAAATGTTGACAAGTGAAATTCTGGGTTAGGTCAGTGATTAGCAAGATCCCAAATTCGAAATCAGACTGGGTATTGTAGCAAAGGATCTTGTTTTGTTCTTGAACGATCAAGATGGTGCATTTGGTCGGATACAGCGAAGAAAAGCTCTCGACCGTTCTCATCATCGAAATTGTTCTTTGTGAAGCTTGCCCCATGTCCATCGCCGCGATCCACAACCTTATGCTGCTAGTGAACCACTCTCGAATTTTTCTCTCCTCCTCCTCCTGTTCTTCTTGTTCTTCTCTTCTTCTTCTTCTTTTATTGCCCATCCCAGCTAGGGTTTTAAATTGGGGCTGTTTACACAGTAGGATGACAAGTTAGTTTTCCGTTATGTGTGTAACGGAAAATGGGTAGTAGCACTGATTTATTATTTTTTAAAAGTTAAGTGATTGTTTTGTCATCGAGGTCAAAATTGAGTAGATATTGGTGTAATTTACCCTTAAATTTATTATTTAAAACCTTGGAGTCAGATTTAAGTAAATGTTATATTCCTTATTTGTGCTTTAACAAACTCAAGACGAAATATATTTTATACTCTCCTTATGCTTCTAAAATTAAATTAAAATTTTAAATATTATATTCATATTAATATAAGCAACATATAATAGTTGAATTTTTAAGTAAATGGACTTAAATTAAGTTAAAATGGAATACCTATGACAAAATATACCAAGTATAAATGAATTAAGACTTAATAAAAAAAACATGTAAAGATAATTAAAATGCAAAATAACACAAGAAATAATAGAAACACAATATGATACATGATTCTATCACATCAACACAAAATAATAAAAATACACAAAATTGAATTATATGAAAGAGTACAAAAATATAAAATGAACTGAAACACGATATAAATATAATATAGAAATAATTAAAATAATATATTTAATTTTGTTAAATATCTTTTAATCTCAAAACGTAAATAAAATTAACCAATTTTTAGCCCAAAGTAGCCTTAAACAATATTTTAAGACATTGGTTTGGTGTCTTAAAAGAAAAGTTCCCAGTTACAAATTTTACAATCTCATAGGGATAATTTTTTTTCTCAGTGGATATGTATAATTGAAACTAGGAAGTTGGTGAGAAAAACCCACCACCTTCCTAGTCAAAATAACAACACACTTAGAATAAACAAAGTGATGATTTGATCTAATTTTTAATAACTAATCAAATATATATCACTTCCAAGCTTTAAATAGATCTAATTTTCTCACCCCAGCAATAGCCGGATGGAGTTTTTGACATGCCACCCAATATATATATCCAAGGTAATTTTAGTAGCCCATACCTCAATTGTTTCAGACTCACTCGCTGTTATCCGCCCCGAAAAGGAATAACTTTAATCGAAGTACGTTGATTCATATTTGTCTGCCATTTCTACAGAAGAAGAAGAGGATGCTTTGCTCCTAATAGAATCCACCGCTAATTTTAAAAGATGTGCCATTTATGTGAAAAAAAAAAAAGTAGCATGATTGATAGAGACGACACTAATAATAATATTCTATCCTACAATGATATCCTCATTTAGGATCCGGAAGTCCAGAAGTTCACGAAGACTCATACCACAATTCCATTAGATTTCTCATTCCCTCTGTATATATTCTTTTTTAAATTATTATTTAAGCTTTTTTAATAAATTATTATTTAAGTTAATTTCCAATTTTATATTCCTCATTTGTGTTTTTAACAAACTCGAGACGAAATATATTTTATACCCTCGTTATTCTTTGAAAATTAAACAAAAATTTTAAATCTCATAATTATATTAATATATTGAATATGTAACAGTTTAATTTTTGAATAAATAGACTTAAATTAAGTTACTATCACGAAATATATTAAATATAAATGAATTAAGATAATTAAAATGTAAAATGACTTGATAAGTAGTAAAAACAGAATGCAATATACGACTGTGTCATATTAACTCAAAATAATAAAAATATATAATTTTTTTATTGCAACAATTGATTTATAATGACATTATTATTTCATATAGGACATTGTACTGTTGGCTACGTGGCACTACAGGACAAGAGATAACTCCCTACATAAGCCTGGGTGCATGAAGCACCACGGATCTATCCTTTCCCTTTGACACCTACATACTAACCCTAAGGCATCACCATCTCCTTCTCTTTCTCCTCCCACCGGCTCTCATAACTTAGATGAACCAACAGTCCTCTCCACCATCCTCTTCTCCTTGTTGATAACCAGTATAAAAATTGTTCTATTTGCTTTCAAAATTAAGATCACACTGTTTACCAAGGCTTATTTTGGATTATCAATGAAATTATCTCTAGTGAGATTAAAAATAGTGGTGGCAATGAGATTAATTACTATAGCGGTTGTAGGACCCAATTTATGCTTGGGGCCCGATTAACCAATTAAAAAAACCAAATAAATAAAAATAATTGTAATAGGCCAATTTAGCCCGGGCCCATAAAAAAATAATAAACCCAAAATAATAAAACAAATTCCAAGTCCAGTCCAAAATATATCATTTGGCCCGATCGGAATGGCCCATTACTTGAAAAGATTGAAGGTCCATCTACAAGCTTGACGTATATGGAAACATAATCTTCAAGGATATGTAATCTTAGATATGATATGCAAATCTTAGATATGATATGCAATCCTGGAAGATATGATATGCAATCTTAGAAGATATGATTTTGTAATCTTAGAGATTTAATTTGTAGATACCTTTTAATCTTAGCCGTTGATGTAATTGATCTGTACCGTTGGATTTGGGGAGGCTCAACTATAAATAGAGGCCTCTCCCTTCATTGTAAAGGACCTGAGTTTTGAGCAATAAAAATTCTTACGAGCATTCACACAAATCTCTTTCTCTCTCTTGCGTTTTTATTTTCTGGGGCTTGTTTTTATTTTGTTATTCGTTCATCTTCGTTTCTTTTTTACTTGCTCTCGTTTGAGTTGGATTTAGGTGGTGGAATTTCGTTGAATCCTCATATTGTGAGAATTAGGTTGACTTAGGCGTTTTTTTTTTAACTTTTTTTTATTTATCCATTTAATTGCTTAATCATTAATTATTCTTTTTATTTTTATTCATTTATTTATTCGTCAACTTTCTTATTTACATATTGTTCATTCATTTAACCATTCTTATCATTCTTTTATTTTCTTCCATTAATTATATACTTTATTTGTTTTTAATGTCACACATGTTGTTTATTAAAAAAAAACTCGTTTTATAAATCATCCATTTTAAATTATTTGATTATTTGATTTAAAATTTTTTTCCATATATTATCAATTGCAAATTTTTATATATTACTATCTATTTTATATACCATTTATTTTTAAGATGTTTTGTGTATAACTTATTTGGTCTTTGATTATTGATATCGGTATTTAAATAATTGCCATTATGTGTTTTATAAATTGTTTATTTGTATTTTAATATTGTCATTTTTTTATCAAAGTTTTTATTTATACATTGTTTTAATATTACAATAATTTTCCCCCAAATGCTCGTGTTTGGGAGCTTCGAGAAGATTGTGCCCTAACTTACTGGGTTCCAATTGTCCTCGTTGAATCTAAGTAATCGAGCACCCATTTCAAATCAAAACATATGAGTTTTAAATAAAAACTTATTCTCGGGAATTCGAGGTGTTGTGTCCTAACTCATTAGATATGACGTCTTGTTATCTTGAGGTAAGGATTTCTAAAAAAGTATAGACAATATTCTATGTTTGGAATTTTGAGAACTTGTGCCCTAACTTACTGGGTTCCGATTTTTTCACTTGACCCAAATAACCGAATATCCTTCTAAAATTTAAATGCATGAGTTTTGAAAATCAAAAGACAAGCTTAGTTTCGAGGATTTAAAATGTCGTGTCCTAATGTACTGGATGTTATATTTTATTACTTCGGGACAAAAGGGTCTTAACATCCATTTCAATTTATTCAAACTTTTTTTTTTAAAATAAAAAGGATCGTATTTTAAAATCTTCTCAAATTTTCAACATTAAGACATTAATTAATCAATTAGGTACCAATTTTGGGCGTTACAAGGGTGCTAATCCTTCCTCGTGTGTAACCGACTCCCGAACCCATTTTCTTGAATTTCGTAGACCAAAATCGTTATTTTAATAAATCAAAATGTTTTTTTTATTAAAATGATCAATTTCAAGGTGACCCGATCACACCTTGAAAAAAGATTGGTGGTGACTCCATTATTCGTTTTTAAAGTCGATCCCCGTTTTTTTTCAAAACAAAGAAAATGGTTTCAACAGCTTGGCGACTCCGCTGAGGATATAAAGAGAGTCAGGTCGTAAATTGATTATTTTCTGTCTTTTTATCGAAAATTGAAAATTTGGTTTTAATATACGACCCTTTCACAGCATCTCATCCATTTTTCTATATTTTTGTTTTATTTTCGAGTTTTTATCCATATATATTGCATTGCAAGACCGTTGTGGTCGCACCCTTTTAAGTGGGAGTGAGAAGCTACTCGTTCGTGAGGTTTTCACCTTCGTGCAGGATAGTGGATCGCTTTCGGGATACATCTGTACCTATGTTTTTGTGAGATTTTCATCTCCGTGCAGCCATAGGGAAATGTATTTGTAACACCCCTTAACCCTAAACCGTCACCGGAACAGGGTTACAAGGTATTACTGGACATATCAAACAATTTACTAATTATTCACAAATAAATTAGCATTCATAGTATAATTTAATAATTAAATACCTATATTGGACTTTCAATGCCTAAGCATATATTAAAAGTAGAAAGAAACTTGTTCAATCATTCTAGAAAATTCTTCGTAAATTTTTCTTTTATTTATAAAAATTTTGTGATATTTCTCGCTTATTTTCACCTAAATCCCGCAAATTGGACCAAAACAACCAATACTAATTTATCATTTTATAACTTTATATCATTTTCCTTATCCAAAATATTATAATCATTTAAATACAACCAAAGCATTTAACTTAAGTATATATATGTTCATAATTCGTATAACTATCTAATACATGCCACTTAACAAAAGGAAGAATTTCATCACCAAAATCCTCTTGTTGGAGTCGGATTGGATTTGGATGCTGGACCGGGTCAGAAACTCTACTAACCTACGCACGGAAAACAAACCGTACGCTGAGTATTGGAATTACTCAATGGTATTATCATAATTCAATTTATAACAATGATCAAATATCGTAAACATACTTAGATAAATAACACATTATACATATAATTATACTAAGTTGTTATATTTCCAATGTAACAATTTTAATATTTGAATTAATATCTCATCCATAGAATTCCAATTGTTCATGAACCTCTAGTTCATCTCTCAATCACATATATTTTCGTATCACAATATCTCTTTCATTCAGAGGTTCAAATAATCAAATTCATATAATTTTCTTATTTCACATAATTACCCCTATTAACATGACTCGGACTTTGGCGGATACTCGGATCCAACCAAACACACCATACTGGCACCCAGTGCCTAATCGGATAGTTCGAAGCAATATAGTGACACCCAGTGTCTCATCGGCCTAGCTGAAGTAAAGTGGTACCCAGTACCTTATTGAATCTATCCGAAATAAATAATATGACACCCAGTGTCTCATCGACTCAAGGTCGAAGAATCCTTGAACACTTCCAATCCTATGGCATGCTAATTATATCCGACTAGTTAATAGGGTATTTAAATCACATATTCATATCACTTTCAATTTAATTTCACAAATTAATTCAATGTACCTTTCATATTAATATTTTTAATTCAATACTAACACATATTCATCAATTAAGTCCAGGTCATATTCAATTCAAGCATCAAGACTTACCTAAATTTCATTTTTCATACACATACATTGAAATTAAACATGCAATTATAAATAACTTGAATTATTATAATACAAACCAACATTTTCTCGAGCTACTCCTCGATCACTTTTTCCTTCCCCTTCGTATTAGACGTCTCGATTTCCTTGTTTGCTACAATAATAATAACAATTTACATTATTAATTATAGCATTAAATTACAATAAATAATTGAATTTTATTCAATTCCTACCCTTGTTCTTCATTCCACATTCTTTGTACACAATTCTATTATTTACTTATAAGTTCTTTCTAGGCTGTCTACCTAAGTCATTGCCACTAAATCATCTATATCTTGAGTTACAGAATTCCAAATTAAGATCCGTAAATTTTCTATGAAACTAGACTCACATATCTTCTTGCCATAAAATTTTTAGAATTTTTGATTTAGCCAATTAGTACAGTTTATTCTTTAAAGTCACCCCTGTTCTGCTGTCTGGCAGTTCCGACCCTTCTTCACTAAAAATTAATTATCTTTTTATAATTTTATAGTTTATTTCTTCTAAAACTAGACTCATTAAGGAATCTAACCATATAAATTATGTTCTCAAATTATTTTTATACAATTTTTGATGATTTTTCCAAGTCAAAACAGGGGATCTCGAAATCACTCTGAACCAGTCTTACCAAAATCTAAATATCTCAAAATACAAAATTTCTTTTCTTTATCTGTTTCTTTCATATGAAAATAGACTCAATAAGCTTTAATTTCATATCTCACTCAACTTCTAATTCCATTTTTACTATTTTTGGTGATTTTTCAAAGTTACCTTACTGCTGTTATCCCAAAACTGTTTTCTTATAACTCATTTTACAATTTAATCCTCTTACTAATTCTAACTTCAAATTCTTTCAATTAAACCACTAATTCATCATTTTGTTCATTATATGCTATATTCAAAAACTCTAAAACTTCAAAAACTTCAACTTAAATTCATCAAAACTTTGTTCTAAATCTTATAAAGTATCAAAATTAAAAGAAAAGGACTAAATCAACTTACCTTTTAAAGCTTAAAACCTTGAATCTTTAGTTTTTCTTTTTCCTTTCTTTTTCTTCTTTCTTTCCTGCTTCATGTATGCTCTCTGTTTCTTTTCTTCTTTTCTTTTCTTTTATTCTATTACTTTATTATATAATATAATATTATATTAACATAATTATCTAATAATAATAATATATTTTAACACATAAAAATCTCAGATTTTTATGCTTATGCCGCCTCAAATATACTAAATGGTCTATTTGCCATTTTAGTCCTTTTTATTTTCTTTTAATCTACAATTCAACTTTTACCCTTTATTCACTTTAGTCCTTTTTCCTAATTCCTCTCAATTAAGCTAAATTCACTAAATAAAAATCTAATTAAACACACTATTAGACTCATAATTACTCCTAAAAATTATTTACTAACTCGATTTACTAAGACGAAGGCCCGATAACACACTTTTCCGGTGCCCACGGATTTTGGGTCGTTACAATATTCCCCTAAACTGAACTCGGTCCGTATGAGCCTATAATGGGTGAGGATCGAGGAATCTGCTGGTTCGGGTACCTCAACTTTAGAGCTAAACCACATGTAGAAACCCTAAGAGTAACACCCCAAACCCGGCCCAAACACCACGACCGGATCTGGTATGTCACTAAGAAAATTTTGGAAAAACATGTCGTATTCTCAGAAAATATTTTTCTAAGGTTTATCTTCTTATTCGAAAGAAATTTAATAGTTGATAGTTTAAATAAAATATGCCTTTATAAATTAAAAACCCAAATTTAAATACATGCATTAGTTTAATAAGAATTTAAATAACTAAAAGTAATTAAAGCCTAAAATAAAATAAAATATAAACTAGTGGCCCATGGCCTTATTACAACGAGATTTAAAATCCATTAATTAAAAATATAAAGTATTAACTTGAGTCTTTTTGCTGGATCCAGATGTTCTTTTGCATGGCCACCTTGCGTTCCTCTCCAGCCCGATCTGAAGCACTAGGTATCACCTGAAAGTTTAATTAATAGGGTGAGTCGCGAGACTCAGTGTGCAACCCTCATGCACCACTAGATTTTGGCCTTAGGCCCATAAAATAGATTAATAATTTCATTTATAAAAAAAATAACAAATAATATGCAAGGCCCAACCCGTTTGCCTAGGTTTCCATCCGCTACACGCCTCCGTACTAGCCATTCACACCATTGGGGATTTCTACAATCGACCCACACCGCTACACGCCAAGATGGCAGTCATGCTGCTCATCACATATTATGGCCGAAGCCCTTATAACAGATCACGGCATTAGCTGCTACAACATATAACAGATCACGGTATAAACCGCTACACATATAACGTATAACTTCCTCCTTTCATCAACCCAACCCATGCAATCATAAAATCAATATAGTTTTATCATATAAAGTCAAAACATTCACTAACCTGGTGATTTGCTTCACCCTTTTCGGGTTTCCAACATTAAACCGAGATATCGGCATTTATCACAACATATAAACTTGTGAACATACATTAATAATCAGATCTAGATGGTGGGGAAGTATTACACACCTGATATCACGAAATCCAATATTCTTAGTCGATGTCCTTGCTATCCGGATCTATTATCCTCAATGTAAAGCCTTGCTCAAAAGCGGAACAATTGCGAAAATAGGCCTCTCTTATATTCGGCCATGGTTAGTATTCTACCCAATTATATATATAAATAAACAAATCCTCTTACCTTGAAATCCCGAAAGTAACACGATTCTATAACTTAGAGATCTATGCGATTGGCCTCCTTCTTCAAATCCCGGAATGCCGAAAAGAAGAGTGAAATAAAAGATTAGTTTCTAATAGCCATTCGGCTAAGGACTTTTGAAAAGCCGAAAGAATATTGAAATCCTGAAATCAATACTTACCTATTGTTTCCTTCAAGATTCGGCACAAGCAAACTCCTTTGAAGAGAATTCGGCAACTTCAGAAAGTGAGATCTAAGAATTCCGGCTTTTAGAAGATGTACGAATTGAAGAGATGGCTAAGAGAGATTCGACCAATGAATATTAAGGAGAAGAATAGAATAATAAAGATGTGATTTCGGCTTTTAGGGATTAAAAGAAGAATAACAATAGAGGTTAAAAGATTCGGCCAACCAGGAAATTTTAGAGAGGAAGAAAGGGTGAAGAAGATGGTGATTTCGGCACACCCCCTCTTTATATAGAAAACCGATTCCTCCCTTTAGCAGGGATTGATTTTCGGCCAACACTGCCACACATGATAGTTCCTATCCCTTTTCCCTTATCTTAATCTGTTATCTCCTCAAAAATAGCCTTTATTTGTTTATAATCCTTAAAGACTAAATCCCTAAATAATAGCCTTTATCTTCTTATTATCCACATGAAATAAATATAATAAAATTCCCAAAAAAATAGCCTTGTGCCGTCCCCCCTTACTCAATTAAGTGCCGAAATCTAGCCCTATAACTTGGGCTTCAAGCAACCAAAAATTTGGGCCTTCCTCATGCACTAGTGTCGCCACTTATAGCTCACCTTACTGTGCCCCTAGTTGCTGGGCCACGAGCCCAATATGTCAATTAAACTACTACAACTTCAATTTAAGCCCTTAGAGTGTCTAAACAAAATATTTAAAACAAGGCCTCAGCCCAATTTGAGCCCCAATTGTACCTCAAATTCTCAAATTAATATTTTAAGCATTCAAACACATAAAATGCACAGACCCAATTATTCAGGATGTTACACTAAGGGATTACCCTAGGTAGAACTATGCCAAACCCTAGTGGTCACCCAGATAGGTGCCCTATTTTGTTATTTATTTCTCTTGTGCTAATGTGTTCTCTTTTGTTTTGATTGCATTGTATTCACATCATAGAAAAGAGGTGTTGATTCAAATTCGATTGCTAAATAGAAGAGTTTGTCATGAGAAAATAGATTTCTTGATAAAGTGGATTATAATACGGTCGTTCGAATATGGTCCAAGTAAATACAACGAGAGAAGCCTGATAGACCATGAAGGAATATAAGACTTTATTGCCCAAGGATTCAAGCTGACAAAGACTATTCGAGAATTACCACATCTTGGCTTTCTTGAAGAGGCTAAGAGCATTGTGGAAATAAGTGAGCAGTGAGTCGCGGCCCAGATCAAGTAAAAAGAGCTAGTAGAGACATTTATTAGAAAGTTCGTGAGATTGGACCTTAATATCCAGATAAGAAGAAAATGATCAATGTCTTCGCTTAGAACATGAGGGAAAGGCTGTATAAATATCCGTTTTATGTAAAGGAATTTATTTTCTAGAAAAGTTGTTCCAATGGAATTGAATTTAGAATCAACGCCTCTTTTTCTTTTTGCATTCATTTCATGCATTTTCATTACATCGCATCACATGCATTAAAATCCATAGAAGGACCCTAATTAGTTGAAGTTATTACAGAGAGAGAGAGAGATAAGGAAAAGTTAATCTGGAAACTAAACATCGTTACAGTACATGTGCTAAGACAAAAAATATGGATCAAAGACTCAAACAGTTCTAAAGAGACATGCAAGATCAACTGCAAGAGCAGTTGGAAAAGATCCAACAAGATATGATGGAACAAATGATGGAAGCCCAAAGAAATATGGTGGCTCAAATGACTCAGCTACTGAATGGCACAATGGACAAGGGAAAAGGTCCCATGACTAATACTGGAGAAGATTATGAGGATTATCCTCCGGGTTATACCCCACCGGATGCACAAATACAACCTGAACCATATCCTCCAAGGCTATCTGTTATAATTAGGCCTCAACAAGGTCAAGCTGATACTAGAGTGCCTATGAATTTCCAAGTTGGCTCAAGATCTAACCCAGGAGATAACCCTGCTAATCCTGTTATCCTTGATTTAGATATAGCGGAGAGGGAAAGGACAAGAATTAAATTACCAAGGCAATTAGAGGATCGTTGTAGATGGTTAGAAGAAAAGTTCAAGGCCTTGGAAAACACTGATAATCACTATGGAATTGATGCTAAAGACTTGAGCTTGGTTACAGATTTGGTGCTTCCTCACAAGTTCAAAATGCCAGAATTTGAGAAGTACAATGGGACTAGCTGTCCTAAAGCCCATGTTACTATGTTCTGTAGACAGATGACTGGGTATGTTAATAACGACCAACTGTTGATTCATTGTTTCCAAGATAGCTTGGTGGGGGCAGCGTCCAGGTGGTACAACTAATAGAGCCGTGCTAGGATTAATTCTTGGAGAGACCTAGCACAAGCATTTATGAAATAGTACAATCATGTGAAAGACATGATACTTGACAAAATCACCTTGCAAAACATGAAGAAGAAATCAAATGAAAGCTTCAGGTAGTATGCACAAAGATGGAGGGAAATTTCCATGCAAGTTCAGCCACCGCTCCTAGAAAAGAAAACTATAATGTTTTTATCAATACTTTAAAGGCCCCATTCATTACCCATTCATTACCCATTCATTACTCATATGATAGGAAGTACCATAAAGAGCTTGGTGGATATAGTAATGGCGGGAAAAATGATTGAAAATGCCATAAGGGGTGGTAAGATAAAAACAGGGGAAAACATCAAAAGGTCAGGTCCAAGGAAAAAGGAGAACGAGATGAATAATACAAGTACATATAACAAAGGGTACTCGAAGTCAATTACTGTCAATCAACCAAAAGTAACCATTAGCTATCAAGGCTCTTCAAGGCAGGAATCCAATTCGAGACCAAATACAGAAAAGCTCCAGCTCACACCCATCTCGATGACTTATAAGGAGCTATATCAGAATCTTTTTTATGTGCATGTGGTGTCTCCATCTCACTCGAAACTCGTGCAACCTTTGTTCCCAAAATGGTATAATGAGAATGCCCAATACGAGTACCACGCGGGAATAACGGGTCACTCAATTGAAAATTGTACTACGTTTAAAAAGCTGGTCGAAAGGTTCATTAAAATGGGAATTGTGAAGTTCGACATTCATCAGAACCTGATCACTTTGACGAGGCAGTAAATGCGATAATTGAAGGAGGAGACAAAAAAGTTGCGACTCCTTGAAGAAGTCAAAAGCGAAGAGGGAACCAGGGAACAGAGTTTCCAAGCCATTGCATACTTGGGAGTGTTTTGAGTAATGGGACTGTGGAAGAGATCCCTATATTTTTAGAGCTAATCTAGAGTAATATTCAAAACACGCTTGTTGCCTTAAGCCTAAAGGCAATAAGAACCCTTTTGTGAAATAGGCTTGTGTCCGGAATTTTTATTTTAATAAAATGCATCTTTTTGAGTAAATATTCTTTTATTTTTTCCATTTCATACTGTACAAACAATTGTTCTTAGTTTTTTTTCTTTTGTTTGTTCTTTGGACTTTCTTTTAAGTATTCTTTCATTCTTCATTCATGACCATACAAATAATCATTCTTTGAATCATTTATTCTTTGGAATCGTCCTTCAAACCTACAATAGGTCTCTAGATATCAATGATGTGAGCAACGCTGCTATTGACTTAGAGTCTCCTTTCGAGTAAGATATGTGTCTAGAGGGATCTCATGACTTTGAAGATGATAGAGATTGTAACTTATCTTCTGATTTGTTAAGAATGGTAGAACAAGATGAAAAATAGACCCTACTCTACAAAGGGTCACTGGACATTATGAGCCTAGAAAAGAGGTGAAGATTGTAGCCTAACTCACCACAAAAATAAGGCGAGACATCATTGAGTTATTTTCAAGAATTCAAAGATGTTTTTGCACGATCATATCAGGACATGCCAGGCATCGAGGCGCAGTGCGTTGAAATCTTAAAAGAGGTCCAC
Organism: Gossypium bickii; assembly: GCA_025503065.1. NCBI lineage: Eukaryota > Viridiplantae > Streptophyta > Magnoliopsida > Malvales > Malvaceae > Gossypium > Gossypium bickii. The sequence continues at coordinate 91,023,094 of CP106716.1, forward strand.
AAGGATGTCAGAAGGACACATGCTAATGGTTTTACAATAGCCAAGCTAATCATGAGGTTTGTGTACTGCTAATCTACATAGAAGGGGAAGGCATCAGTTATGCCGAATTTAAGGAGACAAGATTCATATGCCTCATTAATTTCTTCACAGACTTTCTCTGTGTGGGGCAGGCCAATCTCGGCAAAATTTCTAGTATACATCGATTTATCTTGGTGGTCGTCGATTACTTCACTAAGAAGAAGAAAGTAGCTTCACATGTCAATTTTACAAGGTCGACAGTAAAAAAAAAGATCAAGCGCCTACAAAGAATGTCAAAAAGGACAATGTCAAAAGTTTGTAGTCTGTTCAAAGATCAGACGCCATATCATAGAGCAACAAAGGTAGCCAAAAAGAAAAAAAACAAAAAAAATTAAATAAGGATTGTAGGAAAGATTATCGAGACTTGTAAAGATTGGCATAAAGAAATTACCATTTATCCTCTATGATTATCGAACGTTGGCCAGGACCTTTGCTGGGGCAACATCTTACCCATTGGTTTATGGAATGGAAGCATTTTTGCCAATTGAACCTAATCGAAAAAAAGGTTAAAAGTTATCCATCACAGTCAGATGATGCAAGCTTACGACAAAGAGGTTCATCCTAGAGAATTCCACGAGGAGAACCTGATGTTGAAAAAGATCTTTCTTATACAAAAGGATTTCAGAGGAAAGCAGATGCCAAACTGGGAAGGACTTTATGTAGTAAAAAAGGGCCTGTTCTAAAGGAGCATTGATATTGACTAAGACAGATGGTGAAGACTTGCTCAATTTGGCGAATTCAGGTTCAGTCAAGAAGTATTTTACCTGAAAGGGGAAAGGCCAAGGTGAAAACCCGCAAAGGGCACCTTGAGATCAAAAAAAAAAAAAAAAAAGAGAGGCTAAGGTGAAAACCCGCAAAGGGCGCTTTGAGACTAAAGGGTTTTGAGCCGAAAACCTGAAAAGGGCGGCTCAATTTTTGATAAGGCATGTGGTAGTCTTGCTATGCCTGAATTAACAATGAGGAAGTATGCTACGTCTTGGGGCATTGACAAAGTATTCCGGATCCTCTAAACACGTATTGAGCTCAAAATTGTCCTCAAGAAGTTTGTACAAGGAAGCTCAGGCTGCGATATTTGGGGCACCTAGCTTCTATCTTACCCATTTTGAATTTGCTATCTTTGATTACTTTATTCTTTTCAAGATACACCCCAATCAATTTTCTTTTATGGCCTTGGCTATCTTTGATTACTTTATTCTTTTCAAGATACACCCCAATTAATTTTCTTTTATTGCCTTGGTTATCTTTGATTAACTTATTTGTTTAGAGCTATGCTCCTAATTAATTTCTTTCTCGTCCATTGTTGTGATCTTTTTCAAGCATTTTATATTGAAATAACAATTAATGGACTAATAATACTTTTATAAAAGGAGTTTCGCATATTACTCTGGAAGTTTCTAAATAATACGAGAATCTGAAACAGGACTATTGTTTAGAACTTACCAAGCTTAAGGGTTGAAAATATTGAAAGATGATTACTTTTTCAGATTTTTATTGGATAAGACATTTCGTCGGTGATACCATCTCGAAAAATGATGAGCAATGTCAACCCAAGTGTAAAAGGGGATCATTCTCGGGAAAAGAAAAATGATACCCTACATTCATGCAAATTTGAAGCACATACATCTGGTTATTACACCCAGAGAATGGTGTAACAGATCAAATTGATTGAAGATGATACAAATTCTATACCTCTGAGTGGTAACAGGATGGATGGAAGAAACCAAATGTTATTCCCTTGAAGTTGCAGTGGGAGGTACAAACTTTATATCTCAAGGTTCAAGTGGAGTGGAATCAGAATTACCATGGGGCAAATTATTTGAGCAGAATATGATTGATACTTCGAGAGGAACGAGGATGAAGAACAAATGAGTGATAAAACTTTAAGTAGGAATTATGCTCATAACATTTCTGCATTCATATATCATAGCGCGTCTAATTAGGAGCATTTGATTCATTTCGATCAGGGCATCTTAATCATTCGACATAAGATATACCCATTCTACAGGTTATGTCCTATGTAGGACAATGTAATAGGGTAGATTGAAGCTTTTTGGCTGTCTCCCTGAGTTTGTAGCGGAGCAAACTAAAGACAACAAATCTTATCTTTCTGAAGTTGCAGGAAGCAGATCGAAGATATTAGCCTGCCTCCCTGAAGTTGCAGCAGAGCAAACTTAAGACAGCAGATCTTATCCTGAAGTTGCAGAAAGTAGATCGAAGATATTAGCCTGCCTCCCTAAAGTTGCAGCGAAATAAACTGAAGACAACAGATCTTATCTTCCTGAAGTTGCAGGAAGTAGATCGAAGATATTAGACTGCCTCCCTGAAGTTGCAGCGGAGCAGACTGAAGACAGCAACTCTTATCTTTCTGAAGTTACAGGAAGCAGATCGAAGATATTAGCCTGCCTTCCTGAAGTTGCAGCGGAGCAGACTGAAGACAACATATCTTATCTTCCTAAAGTTGCAGGAAGATCGAAGATATTAGCTTGCCTTCCTGAGTTTGCAGCGGAGCAGACTGAAAATAGCAGATTCTGTCTTCCTAAATATTGCAGTGAAGTAAGATCAAAGATATTAGTCTCACTTTCCTGAAGTTACAGTAGGATGGATTAAATCTACAAGAGTAGGTCTTATCTCTCTGAAGTTGCAGTAGAATAAGATTAAAGTTACAGATTCAATCTCCTTGAAGTTGTAGTTAGGTTAGAGACTACTTGAAGAAGATGAGGATCAAGAAGTTAAGGCTCGGCAAGACCGGGAAAAATTGGTCCTTTTATAGTATTTGCTCCATTCTTGTTACACGACAATGGCCAAAGAGAGGCAGCTGTAATAGGTCAATTTAGCTCGGGCCCGTACAAAAAAATAATAGACCCAAAATAATAAAATAAAGTCCAAGTCCAGTCCAAAATATATCATTTGGTCCGATCGGAATGACCCATTACTTGAAAAGATTGAAGGTCCATCTACAAGCTTGACGTATATGGAAACATAATCTTCAAGGATATGTAATCTTAGATATGATATGCAAATCTTAGATATGATATGCAATCTTAGAAGATATGATTTTGTAATCTTAGAGATTTAATTTGTAGATACCTTTTAATCTTAGCCGTTGATGTAGTTGATCTGTACCGTTGGATTTGGGGAGGCTGAACTATAAATAGAGGCTTCTCCCTTCATTGTAAAGGACCTAAGTTTTTAGCAATAAAAATTCTTGAGAGCATTCACACAAATCTCTCTCTCTCTCTCTCTTGCGTTCTTATTTTCCAGGGCTCGTTTTTATTTTGTTATTCGTTCATCTTCGTTTCTTTTTTACTTGCTCTCGTTTGAGTTGGATTTAGGTGGTGGAATTTCGTTGAATCCTCATATTGTGAGAATTAGGTTGACTTAGGCTGACTTAGGCCTTTTTTTAACTTTTTTTTATTTATCCATTTAATTGCTTAATCATTAATTATTCTTTTTTACTTTTATTCATTTATTTATTCGTCAACTTTCTTATTTACATATTGTTCATTCATTTAACCATTCTTATCATTCTTTTATTTTCTTCTATTAATTATATACTTTATTTGTTTTTAATGTCACACATGTTGTTTATTTAATAAAAAACTCGTTTTATAAATCATCCATTTTAAATTGTTTGATTATTTTCTTTAAATTTTTTTCCATATATTACCAATTGCAAATTTTTATATATTACTATCTATTTTATATACCATTTATTTTCAAGATGTTTTGTGTATAACTTATTTGGTCTTTTGATTATTGATGTTAGTATTTAAATAATTGTCATTATGTGTTTTATAAATTGTTTATTTGTATTTTAATGTTGTCGTTTTTTTTATCAAAGTTTTTATTTATACATTGTTTTAATATTGCAATAATTTTCCCCCAAATGCTCGTGTTTGGGAGCTTCGAGAAGATTGTGCCTTAACTTACTGGGTTCCAGTTTTCCTCGTTGAATCTAAGTAATCGAGCACCCATTTCAAATCAAAACATATGAGTTTCAAATAAAAGCTTATTCTCGGTAATTCGAGGTGTTGTGTCCTAACTCATTGGATATGACATCTTGTTATCTTGAGGTAAGGATTTCTAAAAAAGTATAGACAATATTCTATGTTTGGAATTTTGAGAAATTGTGCCCTAACTTACTGGGTTCCGATTTTTTCACTTTACCCAAATAACTGAATATCCTTCTAAAATTTGAATGCATGAGTTTTGCAAATCAAAAGACAAGCTTGGTTTCAAGGATTTAAAATGTCGTGTCCTAACGTACCGGATGTGATATTTTATTACTTCGGGACAAAAGGGTCTATTCAAACATTTTTTTTTAAAATAAAAAGGATCGTATTTTAAAATCTTCTCAAATTTTCGACATCAAGACATTAATTAATCAATTAGGTACCAGTTTTGGGTTACGAGGGTGCTAATCCTTCCTCGTGCGTAACCGACTCCCGAACCTATTTTCTCGAATTTCGTAGACCAAAATCATTGTTTTAATAGATCAAAATGTTTTTTTATTAAAATGATCAATTTCAAGGTGACCCGATCACACCTCGAAAAAAGATTGGTGGCGACTCCATTCTTCGTTTTTAAAGTCGATCCCCGTTTTTTTCAAAACAAAAAAAATGGTTTCCACAATAATAATAATTCAATAAAAGTCTAGTTTTTTATTATTACAAATCCAATAAAGTAGCTGGCCCAAAATTCCTTGTGGCCCAAAGACTAAACCCAAGTACTAGACCCAATTACAGTGGCCCAATTTTGGAATAGGCCCGGATAACCCAAAATAGATTAGGGTATCAGAAAACCCTATGAACTTCCAGAATCTCCTAGCGCCGCAACCCCCATGCCAGCCAAACGTTCGGGCTACCACATCCCCCACACGCACGCCACTGAGCACCACATGCGCGTCGTCACGTCAGCGATACTCCTCCGTACGGTGGTTTTACCTGCAAACAAAGAAGCAAAACAATAGCGAAAAAAAGGGGCCAGCAGATAATAGCAAAAAATGGCCAGCGAATGTATAGAGAAATAAGGGATTATTTTTGTATTTTTCTTTTTCATTTTTAATCGGCTATAAAAGAATCCGAAAGAAATCTGTAAAGGGGCTGGTTTTTTATAGACACGAATACGAAAATCAATAGAAAAAACTAAAGAATTTTTAAGGTGATCTGCTATTTTTACTTTAAATTTCTATTTTTCATTCTTCTTCATTTGTTTTGATACGAATATAACAAAGAAAAAAAAAAAGAAAAGAAAGGTTTACCTGAGTGGATCGACACTGTCACTGGCGAATATTGTCGCGCCGGAACACCTTAGACTCGCAAAAGGTCGGACGAGGGTTCGAAAAGCGTCGGAGGCTCCGTTTGTTTTCATTTTTTTATTCTCTTATTTCTAAAGCAAACAAAAGAGGTTTATGTTTTAGAAAATAAAAAGGGGGATCAGAGAAGATAGGGAGATTTTTTATCTCCGGCCACTGTCCACGGCGGGACTACGACAGGCTCACGGCGGAACCCTAGGCCGGATCCATGGTCGGATAGGGCCGAATGCAGAGCAAAATAAAAGGGCCATTCCTTTTTTTAAAAACCGACTAAAAATGTTTTTTTAAACGTTTTCGGCTTTAAATAGGATAAGGAAATGGCGTCGTTTCACTTAAACGTTTTAATGCTGAAACTGCGTCGTTTCAGGGCCAGAACCCTTGCGTTGACCCAACCAGGGGAGGATCCGCGCATTTTTTATATAAGGGATATTTTCTCTTTAGATCCCTCTTCTTTGTTAGTGCATTGCAATGTCATCCAACTTATATTTCCTTTTATTTTTAAATTGACACCGAAATTCTTCTTTAGTTTCGATCTGGTCCTTAGGCCATTTAAATAGGGATATTAGAACGGCGGCGTTTTGGTGATCGGGTATAATTGCCCAATTGATCCCTATAATATTTCGCGCGTGTTAATTCGGTCCTTGTTTTATTTTTTAAAATTTTTTATTGTTTATTTTAATTAAATTATTTGGATTTATTGTATAAGGTTAATTTTTTTTTTTACATTCGTTGTACATATTATTTTTTTATTTAGATTTAACTTCATTTTAATTTAAAAATCCACTATATTTAATTATTTGTTTTTTATATTATTATTTAGGATATATGTTATTTATTTTATTCTATTACATATGTGTACATTTTTTATTTTAAAATTTACTATATTATTTTTTATTTATTATTTTATTGTTGTTTTGTTATCCATCTTTTGCCTATATATATCCTTTATTGCATATAGTTTATTTTATTGTATTTCGTTTGTATAAATTCTACTTTATTTCTTAGCTTTCATTTTATATAGATATCTAAATCATTCACTTTTTTTTTTTTTGCTCATTTTTATAAGATTTAGATTTCGTTATTTCATCACTTTTATTATTATTTTCGTGATTAGTCATAGCATTGCCATCGCATTATTGGTGTTATTAGCCATTTCATGTTATAATATTAACAAACCATCGTTTTAAATAAAAGGGGATTCCGTTTTATTGTAATATTTTAGTTCAAAATATTTTCAAAATAAAGACAATACTCGTATTTGGGAATTTCGAGAAGACTGTGCCCTACTTACTGGTTCTAATTTTCCTCGTTGAATCTAAGTAACCGAGTACCTTTTTTAAATCAAAAGTATAAATTTTAAATAAAATCTTATTCTCGGGAATTCGAGGTGTTGTGTCCTAACTCACTGGATATGACATTTTGTTATCTCGAAGTAAGGATTTCTAAAAATAAAGGCAATATTCTATATTTGGAATTTTGAGAAATTGTGCCCTAACTTACTGGGTTCCGATTTTTCATTTGACCCAAACAATTGAATACCCTTTTTAAACTTAAGTGCATGAGTTTTAAAAGTCAAAAGGCAAGCTTAGTTTCGAGAATCCGAAATATCGTATCCTAACTCATTGGGTGTGACATTTTATCTTCGAAATAAGCAGGTCTCAGCATCCAATTTAATCTATTCAAGTTTTTTAAACAAAGAGGATCGTATTTTAAAATCTTTTCAAATTTTTGACAATAAGACATTAATCAATCAATTCGGTACCAATTTTGGGTGTCATGAGGGTGCTAATCCTTCCTCGAGCGTAATCGACTCCCGAACCCATTTTCTTGAATTTCATAGGCCAAAATCATTGTTAATAAATTAAAATGTTTTAACGATAAATCTCAAATGACCCGATCACACCTAAAAAAAAAAGATTGGTGGCAACTCCATTTTCGTTTTTAAAGTCAACCCCATTTTTCACTCCAACAAAAAAATAGTTTCGACAGCGGTGATATTGGATATTGTATTAGTGGAATTAAAATAAGTGATGTGACATGTATTTGAATTAAATACAACTATAATGATGAGGTAAGAATGGAAAATGATGACTAAAGACATTAGATTAGAAATTATCTACAATAGAAGAGGTAAATTATTTTATTTTTTAATGAAATTATTAAAAATATGTGAAATTATAATTTTATTTAATAAAAAATAATATGCATCACAATATTTTTATAAAGATTTTAATTATTTATTTTTATAATCCTTTTAAATTATTTATTATATCAAATAACAATATTAAAATAAATAATGCACAAGCTTTTAAATAAAGGTGTTACAAACGAAAAAAACAAAGTGCATGGGTAATAATATATATTAATTAAATAAGAGAAGAGAGATATAAAAGGAAAGATGAGCACCTGTGAAAGGTACAAAGTTTGAGTGGACCATAAAACTCCAATTTTCACAATGTCATCGTTGGACAAAAAAGCACTCAAATCATACCGCACTGAAGCGTTGAATCACTATCAAAATGACTTCAAATAGTTAACCAATTCCAAATTTAATGACAATCCCCAAGCGTTGTTTGCAAAAATGAATGTTCCCAGTTTTCCTATCAAATGCTTCGTCTAGGTTTGGCTACTTTCCCTAGCAACCAGCTGCCACGGTTTGGCTGCGGAACTAGCTGGCTTGAGATGTGATCTGAGATTGACGCCTGTAAATTATAATGTTTCTATCCACTGAAATAAGAAACAAGCAACTAGAATTGGGTTCTGAATTTTACGGTTTGTCTTCCTTCCTAGTTATAAAATGATTCAAGGCATGAAAAACACAAAGAAAAAGAGCCTTTTTTTTAGGCACTCACTCTTTTCTCTCGATGTGAGAATGAAGTGTTGAGCCTCAATTTGGAATCCAAATAACATGCAAGTAAAAGTACCAATAGGCAGAAAAAAAGTGCCATAACCCCAAAGGCCCTTTATTATTACTACTTTACAAATAAATTTGAAGGAGAGTATACTCTTAATTAAATGGAACATTATCACTGTATAAGCAGGAAAATTGATAAATAAAATGGAAAAAACAAATTGGGAGAGGGGAGGGAGATACCATGCCTTCTTCGAATACTCAAGCTAATTAACGTAATCACATTTAGCTACCATATATTTTTTCTTCATCTTTCCATCATATGTCCACACAAGGTTATACACAACAAAAACCCAGTGGAGCAATCTTGCAAAGCTACTAACTTAAAAAGTTTCATCTTTAAAATTATATGTTTTTGGTGATAGGTCTATATATTTTGGGTTATCTTTTTCAAAGTTATTTTTGCCTCCTTTTTGTTTGAAACTTTTGTAACCGTTGTTGGCGACTTTCTTGCCTCTGTTTATTTTCTTTTACGGCTTCTGCGTTCTAATGGTTTGTTTGCTTCGATTCACATTGTGGTGCTTCTTTTTGTAGTTATTAGAGGAACTTTTTATACTTTTTTTGAAAAAGTAACCAAGACAGGTGAACAATCTGGTAGAAGTTAGGGTAGGGGTGGCACTCGTATTAGTTGTGCTCTGTCAATAACGACAGTGAGAAGTTAGAAAATGACCACAATGAAAGCTATCAGAGCTATTGTAACAAAATTGAAAAGGGAAAGTAATGAGCCTGTAGTTAGCCTTAGTTATTCGTGCTCCATGACCCCTCCAGAAATGAAATTTTTGCTATTATGTCGTGGTTTGCTCGCCAAACATCACAAAGGTTTAAATTTGCCATAAGTTTATATATTTTTCTTAAATTTGAAATTTAGTCCTTATATTTTTATTTTTAGAAATTAAGTTCAACTTTTTAGCTTTCAAAATTTAGGTTTAATTGTTAACATAATACTTTTTGGGCTGGGACAAGTAAAAAATTGAGTCTCGTTTTCTAGGCCTGAGCCCGACCTGAAAATTGGACTTAAAATTTTGTCTAAGCTCGACCCGAATAAAAATGTTAAAACTCAAGAAAGGCCCAACCCGTCTGTATTAATTTTTTTATATAAAAATAAATTTAAAAAATACAATACATCAAATACACTAAAACATTAAAAAATGTTTTCTAAAAAAATGAAAGAAAAAACTTAAATAACACTAAGATAAATGCAATTTACAAGCAAATACCTCTAAAATAGTAGAAAATTAATAATAAAATGAGAATTATACAATATTCAAATAATAACAACAAAATAGTAGCAATATAATAATGAAATGATAGCAAAACAATAAAAAATCAATTACAAAACAGTAAAAAAATAACATCATTTTTTTTTGAAAATTCGAGCTAGGTCGAGCAAAAAAAGCTTATCCGAAGCCTGATCTGTTTAAAAAATAAGTCTTTTTTTTTTGTTTAAACCCATTTTTGGGCCTATATTTTTGTCCAAACCTCTTCACTTTTCAAGCGAGTAGGGTGGCTTAGCCCATAGACAAGTGTAATTACATTTCTAAGGGAGACAAGGATTGGAATCTTGGAAATATTATTGTTAGAAATGGTAGCTATGAACTCTAAACATGAAAAATAAAACGAATATAAAAATAAAATTAAAAATGAAAAAAAAAAAAAGAATATTTGGCGCCAGCCTCCTACTCGTGTAATAAAACATTTTCATTTATAGTGTAAAAAGAAAACACTCTAAAACTAATACAGAAAATATAATGAATGTTGATTAACGGGCTTAGCTATTTTGATGGCACAAAAATCATTTAAAACCCAAATAAATAGAAGACTGAACCTCTAATGTAGACACCAAATTTCCTCCGACTTTAAATTAACATTAATTAACTTAATTTTAATTGTTGGATTTAAGAGTAAAATTCATTGACTTATTAAATGCTTCAAATTAATATTTGTTCAAGTTAAATTTACGTTGAACAAAATTTTAAGTAGAAGACTCCCTAATTTGAGATAATTTTGAGTTAATTGGACATTTAGACAATTTTCTTGGATGTTTTAGGCTTTTGGCCCAATTAGTAATTTTATTTCATTTTTCTTTTTTGCTTTTATAAAACATTCCATTATTAAAAAAAAAAAAAAAAACTTTATTGATGTTTAATAACGACATGATACCATTTTTAATTCATTCAGAAAATAAAATCATTTATTTGTATATGAATATTTTAAGGTATCATAATTAAATATTAGATTTTATATTTTTAAATTTCGAAATATTTAACAACACATAATTAGCGACGTATCTATTTTGAGTGTTGTGAAAGTGTTAAAATTTTCATCACACATAACCGACTCTCGAGCTCAAATTTTTTTTAAACTTTAACGTAGATACAAGATTTTTCTTTTAAAAAAATTAAAATTTTATTTTAAAAAATAATTTTATAGATGATCAACTACTCCTGTTTTAATTTAAAATCATGTGTGTGAAAATTTTTATATTTGGAAAGAAACTTCTTTATAATCTTAACCGGAAAAAGGGTGGCGACATAAAAATCAATGTTATTAACGGGCTTAGTTATATTGAAGGCTCAAAAATTTCATTGGACCATTAATATTGAATGGAAGATCCAAAAATCCTCTAGTAGAATTGTTGGGATGTGTTGTTGGATTCCACTGGTTAATGGGTGTATGGCGGGGAACAATTCTTCGCCATAACTGTTGGGTATTGAAAATTTATATTTTTACATCAATATTAAATATACAATGAAAAAGTAGTTGGAAAAACATAGGATTTTAGAAGTCTTGCGTAAATGTATCATGTATTGTCCTGGTTTAGGTGGAACCATTGAATCAGCTGTTTCCATAAACATCAGAGAAACACTGAAGGAATAAGTGTTGTAGGGTTCCATTTTAACCATAGTTGGAGGGGGCATATTATAAGAGAAAGAAAGCACCTACCACCCATCTAACACTTAATTGCACATGCTTACGCAGATACTGTTGTTAACCACAAATCCTAAAGTGTCTTCTCCAAGCTGTTGGCTTCCCGCTTTCTAAAGCATTTTACTAGTCTGCTGCCCATCAACTTCACCTTATTAATTTTTCTTTTCGCCCACATCATGTTATTATTTAGCACCTACCTTATTTGCTCTATAAAATTCTTTTATTTGTTGTTGTTAATTTATATATATTACTGATGGGCGTCGAAATCACTAAGAATAATTCCTACAAAATAACTCTAAATGGTAGTAAAGAGTAGTAGTAGGGTAAAGTCCACAGGGATTAAATGTTATAATCAACTTCCGTGTTTTAACTTGTGAATAGAATGTTTGTCGTGTCGAAAGTCGTGGCAAAAGTCTTGCCCACGACTCCAAACGGACCTGCACAGAAAATAAACAAATAAATCAAGGGGTTTTGGAAATGTTTAGAAAGTAAACAATCGAATCAGCACGACCGACTCGTCTCTCCAACTGTCAGCAAACACGACTCCAATCCAACGTGCACTTTTTGACTTGAAATCGAATTAACTTTAAGGGATGAGTTGCCAATCCCGGTACTTAGAAAAAATATGAATACCGATTGGAAGGATTTTTCGTACGAATACGTATCTCACGATTCCTGACCGGAAAGATTACCGGCCTAAAGCTAAGATGGAATTTAGTGAAGTGTGAAATTATTCATGCTTTTAGATTATGGAAGGTGATTTGATGATAATGGAGGAAATTGGGAAAGGAAAGGACTTAAAAGGGAATTAGACCAATTTTGAAAGAACAAAGAAATGTAAATGGAAGCAAATGCCCACGTCCAAATTGGAAGAAAAAAAAAATAATTCTATTCAATTCCAAATTGAAATCAAAATGTGAAATTCAATGTGTCTTTCATATACATGGAATTTACTAATTTTGGCCTTAACCACTTTAATATAAAATTAAATAAAAATAAATAAATAAGATTCTTTTTTTCTATTTTCGGCTTTTACAAAGTTAAAAAAATCTGATGAGTCCTTGGCTTTCTCCACATTTTTTATTCGGTCTCATTTCATTGATTATGTTTCAATTTGGTCATTTTATGCTTGTTTTTGTTTCTTAACGTCTCAATTGCATCCCTGACAAGATTAAAACATAAAAGCACTAATTTATAGGGATCAATTCAGAAATAAACCGAATTAAACACAAAATGTCATGCAAATTAACATGTTATCAAATCTCCCTACTTAGCTCATGCTTGTCCTCAAGCATATTGTACTTTCAAACGTTAGAAATTATTCTACAATTTATTAAAAATCGAGCCTCTTTTTCGCATCCATAATCAATGCAAACAACATAGGCAAAAATAATTAAATGCTCAGAATATATAGTTTGATCAACAAGTGCCATAAAACTGAAATATGTTAACTAAATCATTTCACTAAATTGAGTTTGAATCCAAAATTTGCAAGGTATTATTAATTAATCACGCAGTAATAAAAATTTAGACATGGTCAAACCTTTTTACGCGAACTAGGATGATAACCCAAGCACCCTATCCCGGTTACTCAGTTCAAACACTCTTTTTTTTAGGCTTGGTTAGTGGAATGTTTGTAAGTTCTCGATTTGTCACTCGAACCTTTTTACATGAGATGAAATGACAACCTAAGCACCTCACCCCGGTTACTAAATTCGGTCACGTTTTTGGAACTTGCACTCATAACTTGAGCCTTTATTTATTTATTTATTTTTCATTTTATTTATTTATTTATGTACAAGAAAATATTTTTTTTTTCCAAACAATCAATTTATATGAAAAATCTAGTTACATGTATGAACCTTAAAATACAAAATGTCAACTAATCTAGATACTTGAGCACTTTAATTCAAAAATTACCCAATTGTCCAAATTGACTAAGTAATGAAATGAGATGCTCAATGTCAAATAAACTATCGAATAAATCTAGTATAAGATTAAACATATGCAAAAGAGAAACATGCAGCAAAAATCAATCAATCAATCATTCATGCATACTTATCATTTTCATCCCCTCCGCCACTTAATCTATACTTGTCCTCAAGCATGTTTTATATGCAATAAAGTTCAATAACTCAAACAAAAAGCAAAGAGAAAGGTTAAGAATACTTCCCATGTGTTTCTAACGATGTTGTTGGTGTTGGGAAATAATTGTCAGCATTTAGCACGACGTGCCCTCAACACCATCTGTATCTGATTTTGGAAAAATTGACAACCTCCATTACGTACCTGAAAATAGCACATTACCTGATTAAATAATAATCTGGTTATTATTCATTTTATTTTTAATCTAAATTAAACTGAAATTCAAAAAAAATTCAATAAATTAAAAATAAATTTGGGTTGCCTCCCAAAAAGCACTTTTGTTTAACGTTGTTAGCTCGACGACCTTAAATGTTATCCGTTTGGCTCATTGAGAATTAATTTTTCCATCTCATGCACTTGGATGTTCTTGTAAAAAAGTTTTGACCTTTGCCCACTGTCCTTGAAGCCCTTCCCGGATTCCCCTATCATTAGTGGATTGAGGCATCTTTGAGCTTCTCCGTTCAAGTTTGCATTTTTCTCTGTCGGAATCCTTGTACATTCTGGAAACAGTTTCAGCTCTAATTTCGAGGCTTTCATGATAGCTTTACGTATTGGTTTTTTTATCATCGATAATTCCTCATGCTTAATATCGAGATCTACATTCCTGCAATACATTCCTGCAATGCACGATTTGTAACTTATCATTGGGATGTCCCATATCCTCACAAACATTAAACTTAACCACTTCTTCGTCAAATTCCATAGTGAGTGTTCCACTCCAAACATCAATTTTCGTTCGCGCGATACTTAAGAATGGTCTTCCAAGAAGTATCTTAGACGAATTGTTTGAGTTGTCTTCCTCCATGTTGATGATGTAGAAGTTTATAGGAAATATCAGTTCGTTTACCTCAACAAGAATATCCTCCAGCACTCCTTCCGGATGCACTACAGATCTATCTGCAAGCTGAATAATTACATCTGTTTCCTTCAAAGAACCCGCATTAAGTAGTTTATAAATTGACAAAGGCATAACATTAATTGATGAGCCTAAGTCACATATGGATTTTTTAATACTGACACTACCTATTTTGCAAGATATGGAAAACATACATTGGTCCTTACATTTAGGTGGTAATTTCCTTTGTAAAATGGCGGAGACATTTTCTCCGACACTCACCTTTTCATTGCCTAAGAACTTCTTCTTACTTATGCATAATTCTTTTAAGAATTTTGCATATTGTGGAATTTTTTTTAATTGCATCAAGAAGAGGTATGTTGATTTCTACCTTTCGAATGGTGTCGAGGATTTCCTTCTCTTCTTGCTCCTTCTTGTATTGGACTAGTCTTCTAGGAAACGGAGGTGATATTGCAAATGATTTTTGTGGTGTTGACTCTACTAGAGCCTCTGTGTCAAGTTTCTTCTTATCTCGACCAATGTCGTGGGCACGACTCGTGCCAAGTACGGGCTCCAAAACCTTCCTACTCCTCAATGTCATAGCACGTACATTGTGTCAAAGATTAGGCTCAGTTTGGGATGGCAGCTTACCTTGGGACTCCAAACGACTAACCGTGAGCGCAAGCTTGCTCACTTGCTTATCTAACTCCTGCAAATGTATTTCAGTTTTTTGCTGAAACTTCTTAGTACTATTGGCTAGCATTTCCACTATGGCTTCCAAAGATGACTTTGGGGGGTGGTAATTGTTGATTTGGAGGCGGTCTTTGTTGGTAAGATTGATTGAACTGAGGATTTGACCCATAACTTAGATTTGAGTGATCCTTCCACCCCACATTATATAAGTTCGAGTAGGGGTTATATCGCCTTTGGGGCGGTCCTAGAAAGTTCCCAACAACATTTGCTTGTTCTGTCGAATCCTCATGTAAAATCGAACATAAGTCTGTCGGATGGTCTGGTTTAGCGCAAATTTCGCACAATCATACTGGGCCCGTTTTATCTGTAAGCAAAGTTTGAACAACGTTAGTCAGCTTATCAATTTTATCTTCTAAAGATAGAGAACTTAACCCATGAACCCGTATTGTAGGTTCTGTGGTTGGTCGGAATTGTTGAGAGTTAGCAGCTATTATTGAAATAAACTCTTGTGCTCTCTGAGGAGTCGTATTAACTAGTGCCCCTCCACTTGCAGCATCTATCATTTTCATTTCTATCGGGAGCAATCCCTCATAGAAATACTGCAAGAGTGACTGTTTAGTCAGTCATGTTGTAGGCAACTTGTACACAACTTTTTGTATCGCTCCCAATAATTGTAGAACGATTCAGTCTCTTTTTGACGGATTCTCACGATGTCTCTCCTTAGTTTGGCCGGTCGAGCTGCAGGGAAGAACCTATCAAGAAACAAACGAGACATGTCAGACCATGTGTTGACAGATCGTGGGGGTAAATAAAATAGCCACTCTCTAGTAGAATCAGTTAATGAGAAAGGAAAAACACGAAGTTTGATTTGGTCTTCGATTACTCCCTGAGGCTTTATGCTTGTGCACACTATATGGAACTCTTTAAGGTGGATGTGCGAATTTTTGTTCTGTAATACACGCAAAATGGGTAGTAAATGAATCAAACCCGACTTTAACTCAAATGACGTTCCTCTTGCCGGATAGGTTATACATAAGGGTTGTTGTTCATCCGGTGCCGCTGCGAGCTGATGTATAGTTTGTTCGGCCATCACGTATGGTTCGTCAAACTTCCTTAATGTATGATACAGTTTCAAATTCAAGATTTAGCCGTTTACCGCGTCGAATGGCTTCTTTCCGTAGTTGTCGGGCCAATTTCTCAATTTTTGGTTCAAACTCTAGAGTTCCCGATCCTGATCTGGTTATAAGGTAAACAAAAAAAAATTAAAAAAATTATCTTCAATCCCCGGCAACAACGCCAAAATTTGATGGGCGTCAAAACCACCAAAAACAATTCCTACAAAATAACTCTAAAGAGTAGTAAAAAGTAGTAGTAGGGTCGAGTCTACAAGGATTAGATGTTATAATCAACTTTCGTGTTTAACTTGTGAACAAAATGTTTGTCGTATCGAAAGTCGTGGCAAAGGTTGTGCCCACGACTCTAAACGGACCTGCACAAAAAATAAATAAATAAATCAATGGGTTTTGAAAATGTTTAGAAAGTAAATAATTGAATCAGCGTAAAAAAACAAATAATTAATATTGGAAATAAATTTAAATCGGGAAATAAATTCAGATTTTTGTAAACAGAGATAATAAGCCTTAGCCCTAGACTCGGTAGATTCCGTATTAAGAATTGATCCTCAAAAATTAATCTTCTCCTCCAAACGATAAGCTGGTTATAGAAATTAATAATGTCCTAACCACCAATTGTTCCTCTCGTAGCTGGTCTCGGTACGGCTTGCAAACCAACCCTTATCGATTATCTAACCGAGATACACGTGCTCCCGATTCAAGATTTCGGCAGCCTTGCACTCTGAAGAACCCAACTCAAATTAACGGCCTCAACCGCGTGGGTCATTTAAACCCGATCACTTTTTCCTTGATTTGCTCTCGGAGATCCGAATACAGCACAGCCGACTCATCTCTCTAATTGTTAGCAAACACGACTCCTATAACATTCTGAATTAGAATTTTATGTTTTGCATTGTACCTTGCGATAGGCTAGTTAAAAATAATTAATTGTGTATGTTTAAAGGTCCTAAGAAGGCTTGGGGTTAATTTGGGCCTTAGTGAAATTTTTGTGTTTAAGCACTTTAAGGAAAGAAGGTAAGTGGCATCAATGCTTAAGGAAATAAGAGTGTATTTTGCTAGCATAAGTTGAGCACATGGTGGAGTTGTGTGGCGTCAAGTGGAGAGCATAGAGGGAAGAGGTTTGAATCCCACCTATTGTAAAATTTGAATTAATTTTTGTGCTTCTTTCCAAAGTGTCGGCCATGGTTATAAATATGTTAAGGGAGACTTCTTATTGATGGAAAGATGACTAAGGAATATGGAAGGAGGAAGACAAGGGAAAAAGAAGGAAAGAAATCAAAGAAAGGGATAAGGGAGAGGGACATATTGGCTGAATATTAGGAGTTGCCTAAGAAAGAATTTTGGTCAACACTCATCTTTTTGGTAAAGATGATACACGGTTTTGGTAAGGGAGAAAAGACGGAACCGAATTTCCAATAGACATTTTACAATTTTGGTGCATGTAAGGTTTGTTCTCTTTTAGCATTTTTGGTGTTTTCTTTTTCCAATTTCTTCCCTCACTTGCTGAAACTCTAAAGCCAATTGTGTGCACCTTTTTCCTTTGTTTTGGCCAAAATACTCTAGCCATTGTTCATTTGGTTCCCTTGTTGTGCCGTGCCCATCAATCCATCTTTGTTCATTTTTCCTTTGTTGCCGAAACACTCACCTTTTTCCTATTCTTCCCTTTGCTAGCCGAAACAATCTAGCACTCTTTTCTCCATCCCTTCTTTTCTTTTTGATATTTTATCAACCTTTCTCTCTTTTCCTAAATCGACATTATCTTGTGGCCAAATCTTCTTTGTTCATTTCTCTCCATAGCCGAACCTACTAACACCCTACCTCTTCACTTTTGTTTTCTCTTTCGTGTTGGGCACTTTTTCTTGACCGAATCGATAAGCGATCTCTTTCCCTTCAATTCAATATCTTTCGTCCTAGCCGAATGTGTGTTTATCACTATTCGGTTGTTCTACTTGTTTTTAAACCAAAATATCATCACTATTCGATTGTTCTACTTGTTTCTAAACCGAAATATCACTTTCTCCTAACCTCTCATATCTTGATCATTTTCTTGTTGAAGTATTATAATGGAAAGCCGAATCTCATATCCTTGTCTCACCCATAGCCATAAGTCAATCGGTAAAAATCAGATTCATCATTGTTAAGGGATTAAATCGTTCGTTCTTATTCAATCGTTGATCCTTCGGAAATAGTGGTAAGCCAAATCCTATCCCTAAACGACCACTTTCTTTCATAGTTGTATTTTACTGACTGAGACTTTTTCAATGGAGGCAAGTGGTGACGATTTGAAAGGAAAAGCGATAGGAGAACACAAAAGGAGTGGATTTTCAATTCCTACTCCTAAGTTCAAACGAAGGGCGATATCGGCAGTTCGAAATTTCCCACCAGGTTGTGGACCATCATTCGGTGAGAATAGACAAATCCTGGTTGTTCACGATACTAAGGGTAAGCTTTGTTAAATCGTTGATTTAGATTTGGATTCAAGAAAATCTCTTTTTAGTTAATCGAGTGCTATGGTGTCATAGGTGCTGACGATCAAGAGGGTTTAATTCTTACCGTAATCAGGTGTGTAATCTCACACCAAAATCCCGTAAATCTGTGATTTATCATCATGTTAGAAAAATCAATCGATGTTGTTTAAGAACTTATTAATGGTAATATGGTATGAATCGATTGATTTGCTTAAACATCGTTAATACTAAGATTTGTCAAAATCGGCGTTAATTTATAAAATTACGAAAATGCCCTCACGGGCCGAATTACGAATATACCCTCAATGGGCCGTTTTACCAAAATGCCTTAACGGGTCGAATTGTTTAATTGCCTTTAAAGTGTCGATTTACCAAAATGCCCCTATGGGCCGATTTGCTAGAATGCCTTAATGGGTCGAATTACAAAGTTCTTTGATGGGCCGATTCACCGTAATAATTCACTAGATAAATGGTTGTTATTTACATGCGGATATTTTATTATGTATATGGCATCTTTACATATTGCATGGGATGAGAATAATTGTATGGAGAACAGTGTAGCCTAGTGGCATAGCCACAATTTGTTCAATATTATGCTTACTTATGAATCCGATGGTATGGCCACAATAATTATATAATATAGCAGCTCGACTGCAAATTGGTTTGAGCGGCGGGGTGGGTTGGCTTGATCCCCACAAGTGTGTTTGGCTGGTCGGGGGTGTGATGGATGGATGGGTTGGGTTGCATACATTTATTGCATTTTAATATTGTTATGTAAATGGGCTTAGGCCCAAGATGATGCTATACGGGTTCAGGCCAGTGGATAACGGTAAGGGGATTATACACTGAGTTCTTGTAACTCACCTCCCCCTTCTTTCTTAATACTTGCAGATAATGCTCAGTGACGAGGACTTGGGGCCATGGATGACTCAGTGAAGGCCATACTTTTGGAATGTTATTTTCAAACTTTAGTAAACTTCTTTTCTGTATTATTTCGTTGCTTTTACTATTTCAGATTTTAAAGTTGTAATAAGGCCTCTGGAATTTTTTTTTTGGTTTTATGTTTAGCCGTACTTATTATTTTTCTTAAATTGTTTTAAATGAGGATTTTCTAAAATCATAAATAACGGTTTCCAAAAATTTATTAACAAATGGATTTCATAATAAACTTGTACAAATAATTTAACTTGGAATTTCTTTCAAATTATCAACAATATTTTCAAAAGTCACGGTTTTAAAATTTAATAGTTCGATTTTCGGTTCATCAATCAACTTCTCGAAATTTGTAATATTTTATCTAATATTCATAAACCAAACTTGCTTTCTTATCTATAACAAATTAACGTCAATCTTTAGTACATTAACAAGTTCTTTAAACACTTTCTTCGTGTGACATACCAGATCCGGTCATAGCGCATGGGTCGAGTTTAGGGTGTTCCATTTTATGGTATCAGAGCCCGGTTGCAAAACTCAGCTGTGGTTTGGGTTCAAAAACATTTTTCAAAGCTGTTTAAATTTTAAATTATAAATGCATATTTTAAAGGAAGTATGGCACCAGGGGTATCCGACACCAAGTTAGTAAGTATTTGTTTCCATTTTATGATTATTATGGTATGACTGTAGAAATACTCGAGAACTTTTAGCTTTAGGAGGTGAAACTATAGAGATTGAGACTTTAGGATACGTTTTGCGAAAACGACTTTACATCCTATACTGCATAAAACATTGTTTAATAAACATTGAATAGCATAACTGATTCATAAGACTCTTAATTAGATCAAATCGACCTTATTGAACATGAACGCTAGAGGATGTGGACGCGATAGACATGGACGTGGAAGACGCCGAGGTGCTAGAGTTGTATCTGAGGCATCGGGACATATGCCTGGGATAGACGCACCTGCGTCACCAGTGACTGAAGCTGGGTCACACGATCGAATGAGAGACGATGACGCTCTGTCCCAAGCGATGTTGCAAGTCCTAGAAAGGGTTGCTGGGGCAAGAACTGAGTCGGCAGCTCATGGGTCGATATCGGAGCGACTAAGATTGAATAGAGCCGAAGTTTTTAGGGGTATTTCGGGTGTAGCCCCTAATGTAGCGGAGTACTGGCTTGAGGCAGTGGAGCGGATTATAGACGACCTGGATTACATCACTGAGCAGAAACTGAAAGGAGTTGTGTCATTATTAAAAGACGAGGCGTATCAGTGGTGGCTCACTGTTCGAGAAGGCACTCAGGCTGATCGTATTACTGGAGAATTCTTCAAAACAGCATTCCAGGGGTAATATGTCAGGGCTAGCTATGTGGATACCCGAAGGAAGGAATTTCTGAATCTGGTTCAAGGAGGTAAATCTGTGGCAGCATACGAGGCGGAATTTCTGCGTTTGAGTCGGTATGCCTGGGGTATAGTGCCGACTGATTATGGACGCTGTGTACGTTTTAAGGACGGGTTACGTGATGAGTTGCGGGTACTGATAGCCCCACAGAAAGAGAGGAATTTTGTCACACTTGTGGAAAAAGCTAAGATAGCTGAGGAGGTTAAACACTTAGAGCGGCAAAACCAAGACAAGGATAGGGGCAGGAACAAGAGAGACTCTAGGTACTCAGGTCCTGCTAGAAGTTTTTAGAAAAGGCCCAAGAATGAGGGGCCAGTTCGAGTGGGTGCTCCAGCTGCTACCAATCAATTACAGTCTTATGTGGATTATGGGAAACTTCACTCGGGTGAATGCTGGAAGAGAACTGGTGGTTGTTTCAGATGTGGTTCCAAAGACCATTGGTTTAAGGATTATCCTGAGAGCCTGCTCAGACTCATGTAGTTCGTAACAGATTCGAGCAGCCAGCTGGAGGCGCTTAGCAGCCGCCGAGAGGTTGTGGGCCAGGTCGAGGTGGTAATGGCGTAGGACGAGGTTAGGGTGCATCGGGTAGAGATATCGGTAATAGAGGTAACACGGAGGTGAGGTAGCTAGGGTTTGTTTACGCGGTCAGATGTCGAGAGGATGGCGATGCACCTGACGTCATAATTAGTACGTTTTTCATAGCTGATGTACCTATTACTGCTTTGATAGATATTGGATCCATCCATTCGTATGTTGCTTATGTCGTGTCTGGAACTTTGAATATTAGATCTGAGATTACTGCTAGAGAAATAACTGTGATTAGCCCGTTAGGACAATCGGTGGTAGTAAATAAGTTGTTTAGGGATGTTCCCTTAGAAATTCAGGGGGAAGTATTTCTGGCAGATTTGATGGAACTGCCATTTGGCGAGTTTGATCTTATTTTGGGCATGGACTGGCTGGTTAAACATCGTGCGAACTTGGACTGTACTGCGAAGCAGATGGTACTAAGAACTTCAGAGAATAAGGAAGTGAAGATGATAGGTGAAAGAAGAAATTATCTGTCTAACGTGGTATCTGCTTTAAAGGCAGAAAAGTTAGTGCAAAAAAGGTGTGGAGCGTTCTTAGCCTTTATCAGTGCTTTGGATACCAAAGAATTATCGGTTGAGAGTGTTAGAACGGTGAAAGAGTTTTCAGACGTCTTTCCCGAGGAGCTTCCAGGATTACCTCTGGAAAGGGAGGTGGAGTTTGGCATTGAGCTGTTGCCAGGAACAGCTCCGGTGTCTATTGCTCCTTATAGAATGGCGCCGAAGGAGTTAGCAGAGCTTAAAGCTTAAATTTAGGAGTTGTTGGATCGCGAATTTATTCGACCAAGTATGTCACCATGGGGAGCGTCGGTTTTGTTCGTTAAGGAAAAGGATGGATCAATGCGTATGTGGATCGATTATAGACAATTGAATAAGTTGACGATCAAGAACAAGTATCCATTACCGAGGATCAATGATCTGTTCGATCAGCTGCGAGGAGCTTCGGTTTTCTTGAAAATAGATTTGAGATCGAGATATCACCAGCTTAAAGTCAATAAGGTGGATATTCACAAGACTGCGTTCCGAACTCGTTATGGACATTACGAGTTCTTAGTGATGCCGTTCAGTTTGACAAATGCACCAGCTGCATTTATGGACATGATAAACTAGGTCTTTCAACCCTATCTAGACCGGTTTGTGGTCGTGTTCATAGATGACATCTTAGTGTACTCAAAGACTAAAGAGAAGCATGATTCGCATCTACGAATAGTATTGCAGATATTAAGGGAGAAGCAACTGTATGCCAAATTCAGTAAGTGTGAATTTTGGCTTAGGGAAGTGACCTTTTTGGGACATGTTGTCTCACAAGGAAGAATTAGAGTTGATCCCCGGAAGGTCGAGGTGTGTTGGACTAGAAGCCACCAGAAGTCGCGGCGTAAAATCAAGTTTTTTAGGTTTGGTGGAGTATCTGAGCGTTTTATTGAGGGGTTTTCGTTGATTCTTTGCACCCTAACTAAGGTACATTGCGTAAAGGAGTACCGTTTGTGTGGTCAGATAAGCAACAAGATAGCTTTGAGAAATTGAAGAAGATTCTGACAGAAGCGCCGGTATTGATTCAGCCTGAAGCTGGTAAGGAGTTTATTATTTATTGTGATGCGTCACACACGGGCTTGGGATGTGTGTTGATGCAAGGGGGAAAAGTGGTGGTTTATGCATCTCGTCAATTAAGGCCGTCTGAGGTGAACTATCCCACGCATGATTTGGAGTTAGCTGTAGTGGTGTTTGCTTTGAAGATATGGAGACAATATCTGTACGGGGAGAAGTCGATTATCTACACGGATCATAAGAGTCTGAAGTACCTCCTTACCCAGAAAGAGTTGAACTTAAGACAGCGGAAGTGGATAGAACTATTGAAAGATTATGACTTTTCAATCGAGTATCATCCAGGAAAAGCTAATGTAGTGGCAGATGCGTTGAGTCGTAAGGTGATATCGGATTTGAGAGCGATGTTCGCACATCTCAGCCTTTATGAAGATGGTAGCCTGTGAGCCGAACTTCAGGTGAAGCCTGCTTGGGTAAGTCAGATTAAGGAAAAGTAGTTGTTAGATGAAAAGTTGGGTTCTCGACTTCAGCAAGTGGAAGGTGATGAGATAGGGGATTTCAGATTAAATAGTGATGGAGTATTGTGTTTCCGCGAAAGAGTTTGCCCAGGGATTCAGAATTGAGACAAATGATTCTACGTGAGGCGCATAGTAGCCCATATGCTATGCACCCCGGAGGATATAAAATGTATCGAGACCTTCGTAAATAGTATTGATGGCCAGGGTTAAAAAGGGAGGTTACTGATTTCGTGAATATGTGCTTGATGTGTGTCGGTGAAGAAGCGAACATTAAGCGCCTTCGTGGTTCTGCTGCACCGGTGAAAATTTCACTATGGAAATGGGAAAGGATAACGATGGACTTTGTTAGTGGGTTACCTTTAACGCCTACTAAGAAAGATTTAGTATGGGTGATAGTGGATCGGTTAACGAAGACTGCTCATTTCCTACTTATTCGTGCGGATTATTCGTTACAGAAGTTGGCCAAGTTGTATATAGCAGAAGTCGTGAGGTTGCATGGGGTACCAGTGTCGATTATATCAGAAAGGGATCCTAGGTTTACATCACGATTTCGAAAGGCTTTACATGAAGCTTTGGGTACAAGGCTAAATTTCAACACGACATTTCATCTGCAATCAGATGGTCAGTCGAAGAGAGTAATCCAGATTCTTGAAGACATGTTAAGGGGCTGTGTGATCAATTTCAGAGGTAGTTGGGAAGATTTTCTACCATTGGTAGAATTTGCATACAACAATAGCTATCAATCCAGCATCCAGATGGCACCCTATGAGGCGTTGTATGGTCGTAGATGTCGTACTCCTACTTGCTGGACTGAGCTGGGGAGCGACAGTTATCGGGTCCTGAGTTAATTTCAGAGACGGAGGAAAAAGTTAAGGTAATTCGGGCTCCGTTAAAAGAAGCTCCAGACAGACAGAAATCGTACGTAGATTTGAAGCGTAAGGATATAGAGTTCTCTGTGGGAGATCAGGTCTTTTTGAAGGTCTCACCTTGGAAAAAGATCTTAAGATTTGGGCGGAAAGGCAAGTTGAGCCCTAGGTTCATCGGACCTTACCGTGTACTGAAGCGTGTTGGGCCAGTGGCTTATCAGCTTGAGTTACCTCCGGAGTTAAGTCAGATACATAGCGTATTCCATGTCTCGATGTTAAGGCGTTATCGTTCGGATCCATCTCATGTTGTACCAGTAGAGGAAGTTGAGTTAAGATCTGACTTATCTTTTGAAGAAGAGCCAGTGCAGATTTTAGATCGGGATATTAAGGTGATGAGAAGGAAGTCGGTTTCGTTAGTTAAAGAATTATGGCATAATCACGGGACAGAGAAGTTACATAGGAGCCAGAGGACACAATCCGGCAGCAATATCCTCATCTCTTTTAATCAGGTAAATTTCGATGTCGAAATTTCTTTAAGGGGGTAGATTTGTAACATCCTGAAATTTAGAATTTTATGTTTTGCATTATACCTTACGATAGGCTAGTTAAAAATGATTAATTGTGTATGTTTAAAAGTACTAAGAAGGCTTGGGGTTAATTTGGGCCTTAGTGAAATTTTTGTATTTAAGCACTTTAAGAAAAAAAGGTAAGTCGCATCAATGCTTAAGGAAATAAGAGTGTATTTTGCTAGCATAAGATGAGCACATGGTGGAGTTGTGTGGCATCAAGTGGAGAGCATGGAGGGAAGAGGTTCGAATCCCACCTATTGTAAATTTTGGATTAATTTTTGTGCTTCTTTCCAAAGTGTCGGCCATGGTTCTAAATATGGTAAGGGTGACTTTTTATTGATGGAAATGTGACTAAGGAATATGGTAAGAAGGAAGACAAGGGAAAAAGAAGGAAAGAAATCAAAGAAAGGAATAAGGGAGGGGGACATGTTGGCTGAATATTAGGAGTTGCCTAAGAAAGAATTTTGGTCAACACTCATCTTTTTGGTAAAGATGATACACGATTTTGGTAAGGGAGAAAAGAGGGAACCGAGTTTCCTATAGACATTTTACAATTTTGGTGCATGTAAGGTTTGTTCTCTTTTAGCATTTTTGGTGTTTTCTTTTTCCAATTTCTTCCCTCACTTGCCGAAACTCTAAAGCCAATTTTGTGCACCTTTTTCCTTTGTTTTGGCCGAAACACTCTAGCCATTGTTCATCTTGTTCCCTCGTTGTGCCGTGCCCATCAATCCATCTTTGTTCATTTTTCCTTTGTTGCCGAAACACTCACCTTTTTGCTCATCTGCCCTTTACTAGACGAAACAATCTAGCACTCTTTTCTCCATCCCTTCTTTTCTTTTTGATATTTCATCAACCTTTCTCTCTTTTCGTAAATCAACATCTTCTTGTGGCCAAATCTTCTTTGTTCATTTCTCTCCATAGCCAAACCTACTAACACCCTACCTCTTCACTTTTGTTTTCTCTTTCGTGTTGGGCACTTTCTTCTTGACCGAATCGGTAAGCGATCTCTTTCCCTTCATTTCAATATCTTTCTTCCTAGCCGAATGTGTGTTCATCAATATTCGGTTGTTCTACTTGTTTCTAAACCGAAATATCACTTTCTCCTAACCCCTCATATCTTGATCATTTTCTTGTTAAAGTATTATAATGGAAAGCCGAATCTCATATCCTTGTCTCATCCGTAGCCATAAGTCAATCGGTAGAAATCAGATTCATCATCATTAAGGGATTAAATCGTTCATTCTTATTCAATCGTTGATCATTCGGAAATAGTGGTAAGCCGAATCCTATCCCTAAACGACCACTTTCTTTCATAGTAGTATTTTACTGACCGAGACTTTTTCAATGGAGGCAAGTGGTGACGATTTGAAAGGAAAAGCGATAGGAGAACACAAAAGGAGTGGATTTGCAATTCCTACTCCTAAGTTCAAATGAAGTGCGGTATCGGCAGTTCGGGATTTCCCACCGGGTTGTGGACCATCATCCGGTGAGAATAGACAAATCCTTGTTGTTCACGATAGTAAGGGTAAGCTTTGTTCGATCGTTGATTTAGATTTGGATTCAAGAAAATCTCTTTTTAGTTAATCGAGTGCTATGGTGTCATAGGTGCTGACGATCAAGAGGGTTTAATTCTTACCGTAATCAGGTGTGTAATCTTACACCGAAATCCCGTAAATCTGTGATTTATCATCATGTTAGAAAAATCAATCGATGTTGTTTAAGAACTTGTTAATGGTAATATGATATGAATCGAGTGATTTGCTTAAACATCGTTAATACTAAGATTTATCAAAATCGGCATTAATTTATAAAATTAAAAAAGTGCCCTTACAGGCCGAATTACGAATATACCCTCAATGGGCCGTTTTATCAAAATACTTTAACGGGCCGAATTGTTTAATTGCCTTTAAAGTGTCGATTTACGAAAATGCCTCTATGGGCCGATTTGCTAGAATGCCTTAATGGGTCAAATTACAAAGTTTTTTGATGGGCCGATTCACCGTAATAATTCACTAGATAAATGGTTGTTATTTACATGCGGATATTTTATTACGTATGTGGCATTTTTACATATTGCATGGGATGGGAATAATTGTATAGAAAGCAGTGTAGCCTGGTGGCATAGCCACAATTTGTTCAATATTATGCTTACTTATGAATCCGGTGGCATGGCCACAATAATTATATAATACAGCAGCTCAACTGCAAATTGGTGTGAGCGGCGGGGTGGGTTGACTTGATCCCCATAGGTGTGATTGGCTGGTCGGGGGTGTGATGGATGGATGGGTTGGGTTGCATACATTTATTGCATTTTAATATTGTTATGTAAATGGGCTTAGACCCAAGATGATGCTATATGGGTTCAGGCCCAGTGGATAATGGTAAGAGGATTATACACTGAGTTCTTGTAACTCACCTCCCCCTTCTTTCTTAATACTTGCAGGTAATGCTCAGTGACGAGGACTTGGGGCCATGGATGACTCGGTGGAGGCCATAGTTTTGGAATGTTATTTTCGAACTTTAGTAAACTTCTTTTCCGTATTATTTCGTTGCTTTTACTTTTTCAGGTTTTAAAGTTGTAATAAGGCCTCTGGGATATTTTTTTTTTTAGTTTTATGTTTAGCCGTACTTATTAATTTTCTTAAATTGTTTTAAATAGGGATTTTCTAAAATCATAAATAACGGTTTCCAAAAATTTATTAACAAATGGATTTCATAACAAACTTGTACGAATAATTTAACTTGGAATTTCTTTCAAATTATCAACAATATTTTCAAAAGTCATGGTTTTAAAGTTCAATAGTTCGATTTTCGATTCATCAATCAACTTCTCGAAATTTGTAGTATTTTATCGAATATTCATAAACCAAACTTGCTTTCTTATCTATAACAAATTAACGTCAATCTTTAGTACATTAACAAGTTCTTTAAACACTTTCTTCGTGTGATATACCAGATCTGGTCGCAACGCATGGGCCGAGTTTGGGGTGTTACAACTCCAACCCAACGTGCACTTTTTGACTTGAAACTGAGTTAACTTTAAGGGATGAGTTGTCAATCCCTATACTTAGGATAAATGTGAATACCGAATGGAAGGATTTTTTGCACGAATACATATCTCACGATTCCCGACCGGAAAGAACACTAGCTAAAGCTAAGATGGAATTTAGTGAAGTATGAAATTATTCATGCTTTTAGATTATGGAAGGTGATTTGATGATAATGAAGGAAATTGAGAAAGAAAAGGACTTGAAAGGCAATTAGACTAATTTTGAAAGAATAAAGAATAAAATAAATAGAAGCAACAAAATGCCCACGCCCAAATTGGAAGAAAAAGAAAATAATTCTATTCACTTCCAAATTAAAATCAAAATGTGAAATTCAATGTGTCTTTCCTAAGTGTATTAAGGCCCTATTTATATACATGGAATTTACTAATTTTGGCCTTAACCACTTTAACATAGAATTAAATAATAAATAAATAAATAAGATTCCTTTTTTCTATTTTTGGCTTTTACAAAGTCAAAAAAATCTGATGAGTCCTTGACTTTCTCCACATTTTTTATTCGATCTCATTTCATTGATTGTGTTTCAATTTGATCATTTTTGCTCGTTTTTTGTCTCTTAGCGTCCCAATTACATCACTGACAAGATTAAAACATAAACGCACTAATTTAGCAGGGATCAATTCAGAAATAAACAGAATTAAACATAAAATGCCATGCAAATTAACATGTTATCAATTACCTATACCATTGTTTTACTATGTTACTATTATTTATCGAGAAATATCAAAAAATTCATTTTTTATAAGGTAATAAATGTTATTATACAAGTGTTTTTATTTTGTTTGCTTATAATAATTTTTAAAAATTACAGAGATTTGGATCTAAAACACTATAAACTTAATATCCCAACTTCACTACTTCAATAAATGATTCATCTCATTTTTAAATTAACTTTTTACATGAAGGTTGAGTGTCAAAGAATTTCTTTTGCAAAATGGAAATGGGGTTTGATGAAGGAAATGGATGCTGGTTAATACGGGATATTGCTTAGTTATTTTTATTACATTGGTTTTGATTCTAGTGGTTTGTGCTTTATTAATAAATGTTTTCTTTTTGGCTGAGTAAAAAAATATAATTTTTTTTCCTCTTAATTTAATTTTTGTTCAACTCATCAAGTAACTTGACTTTTGTCGAAACCATTTTTTTATGTTTTTAAAAAAAACGGGGATCGACTTTAAAAAGAAAATGGAGTCGCCACCGATCCTTTATTTGAGGTGTGATCGGGTCACCTTGAGATGGATTGTTTTAATAAAACATTTTAGATTTATTAAAACAATAATTTTGGTCTACGAAATCTAAGAAAACAGGTTCGGGAGTCGGTTACGTGCGAGGAAGGATTAGCACCCTCGCAGCGCCCAAAATTGGTACCAAATTGATTAATTGATGTCCTAATGCCAAAAATTTGAAACGATTTTAGAATATAATTCCGTTTTAAAAATTTTAAATAACTCAAATTGGATATTGAGATTCTCTTGTTCCGAAGGAATAAAATATCACATTCAGCACGATAGGATATGACATTTCAAACCCTCGATGCCAAGGACTTCTCATGGTTTCCAAAGTTCATGCATTGAGATTTTTATAAGGATACTCAATTGTTTGGACAAATGAAAAACCGAAGCCCAGCACGATAGGGTACGATTTCTCGAATTTTCAAACACGAAATATTGCCTTATTTGGAAATTTTTAAATGGATGATTTTAAAATCAACTCAAAATGCTTTTAGTGAATCACTATTCAATAATGAGAGATATAATATGGAATAATAATGCGTGAATACAAATTTGCACAAATAAGAAGTAACAAATTTTAAAACAAACGAAAAAAGAAGAGAATTTGAAATCATCCATATACAATCCATAAATTACATAGAAAACAAAAATTAAAACAAAGTATATAAAAGTTTAACATAAAAAAGGGTTATATTTAATAGTAATATACATATATGAATTTTGAAATTATACATATAAAAATGGTGTTATATAATACGATTTGAAACAAAATTTATAAACAATAAAGATCTAATAAAAATTATGAACATAATATAATAATGCATGCAAAATATTTAAAATCCATATAAAATTCTAAACAAACAATGTATATATAATAAAATAGTTTAATAATTTAAAACATAATATATTGGTTTAAAGATAATAGTATATAAAATAAAAATACATACAAGTATTCATAAGGATATTCGAAATAATTATAAATTATAAGAGTATTTAAATTAAAACTTATACAAATTCTTAAAACCTAGAAATATATACAAAAGTGACTTTCAAAATAAATAAGTTATAAAATAAAACAACTAAGAATATGTATACATGAAATTCAAAACAATCAAATTAAAATAATGTAACATTAGTAAAAGAATTCAAAATAATATATTAAAATAATCAAAATAATGAATAATTAAAATAACTCAATTGAAATAATAAATAATAACTAAAATAATGCATAATAGGTAAATTTAAAATAATAAAAAAATTGTGTAAACTAAAACAAATAACTCAATTGAAATAAGCATAAACTAAAAAGGGATAATTAATAAATAAATGAAACATTGAAGTAGAAATGAGGACCAAAATGTGACGCGCGCAAACCAAGGAGGATTAAAAATGAAAATATTCCAGGTTCCAAAACGCAGCACACAGATTGGATTAAATTGAAATGACACACAAATTATAGAGATCAATTAAGAAGCAAAAGAAATGTATAATGGATCTAATCAAAAGACGTCACGACAAAGAGGGACTAATTGCACAAATATCCCATCATGGTGAAAACGCGCGGGTCTTGTGGGTGTCAAGTCGAATTGAATCGAGCCCCCCATACGACAACGTTTTAGAGCCATGAGATAGGCCATAAACGGTGCCGTTTCAAGTACTTCAATAAACACAAAAGAATAACCCTAATAACTACCCACTTTTATTTTAAAACATAAAACAAAACTCAAACGTTTTCCTAATTCTCTCCTAGTCAGCCGACTCTAAAAGACTCTCCGATCGGACGCCCTCCATCGCCATGAACGGCGACTGGCGGAGCTTAAGGTAACCCTTTAGAATCTGGCTTCGAGAGTTACCGACCTTGGCCTCGAAATCCCTCTTTACTTCCATTACGACGAAGAAGACGGGCTCCGACTCAAGGTAAATCTCTCTTCTTATTTATTTTTGTATGCCAAAATTAGAAAAGAAAAGAAAATAAATCGTAAACTGCCAGAATAGAATCAAAAATTTTAAGGGAATTAAAATGGGAGATCACCTCTTCAATCTGTTTTTCTATTTTTCTATTCTGTATGCGTTCGTACATAAAAAAAAATGGGATCCCTTGGTATGATTTACATCAGGCCTTATATAGCCGAAACGAGAAATACAAACTCCTTTTTTCTTTTTTCTGTTATTTCTCATCTGCTCTTTTCTGTGCTGTTTGTTTCTCTTGTTTACAGTTAACCATCGTGGAGGTGGGGTGGCCCGAATGCCTGGCTGGCGTGGATGCCCAAGCGCATGGAAGAGGGGGAAAGCAGTGACGAGGCTACACTCGTGCGAACAGAGGCGCTAGAAGATCCCAGAAGCCTCTGGAATTTCTAACATTTCAGATTAGGTCGGGTCATTTCTGCATTCGGGCTATTGGAATCGGACCTGCTCAGGTCTTGGAATAAGTATTGGGCCATTTGGGTTTTGTTAGGAATTGGGCTAAGTTAGTTGGGTTTAGGTTTGGGCTGTTGTAATTTTTTATGTAATGAACTGTTATGGGCTGGACGAAATGAGCCTATTACAGCTGCCCCTCTTTGCTCATTGTCGTGTAACGAGAATAGAGCAAAGACTTCAAAAAGGACCATTTTTGCTCGGTCTTCGAATCTTGGCCTTCTTTCAGTGCTTTTCTTCTTTGAGTAGCTTCATTCCATCCCACTGCATCTTCAGGGGCATGAGAACTAGCGCTTCAATCCAATTCAAGGAATTTAGACTTGTAGCTTCAATCTGCTCCACAGCAACTTCTGGGAGATAAGATTTGCTATCTTCAACCTGCTCCACTGTAAACTTCAGGGAGATAAGGTTTGGTAAATTTGATCCGACCTACTGCAACCTCAAAGGTGTGGGATTTGTAACTTCAACTTTTTCCACTGCAACTTCAGGGAAATAAGACTGATAGCTTCAATGTAATTTCAGGGAGAAGGGATTTGTAGCTTCAACCTACTCTCCTAGAATTTCACGGAGATAAGAATTCAGAGAGAAGAGATTTGTAACCTCAATCTTCCCTACTGAAACTTCAAAGAAATAAGGGTTGATCCTCATTGTAAACTCAGGGAGAAGGGATTTGTAGCCTTAACCTACTCCACTGGTGTAACATCCTAGGAAGGGCCTATGCATTTCCAGATTAATTGTATGAAATGACAAGTTTCAAGTCCTATGAATAAATTTTTGAAACCTAGAAATGCATAAAAATGGAAATGAAAATGCATGAAAATGGAAATGAAAATGGAAATGAAAATGGAAATGAAAATGGAGATGGAAATGAAAATGGAAATGGAAATGGAAATGGAAATGGAAATGGAAATGAACATTTTTGGAAACCCGAACGTTTTTGGAAACATAGACATTTTTGAAACTTGAACATTTTGGAAATGATCCAAAAATGGAAACTTGAGCATTTTAGGAAACTTGGATATGTAAGAAAAATGGCAAATTCTGAGCCGATCGAAAATTTTAGGAAACTTAGAAATGACCCTTAAATGATGAGTTTTGAAGTTTTAAATAGGAAATAAAAGCAAGAGGGCCTTGAAAGAAAAAGTTGGAGAAATTTGACACACAAACAAGCTTGGAAAAGCGGCTGAAGATGGCACTTAGGACCTATGGAAATGGCGCCATGTGCAAGAGGCATGGGCACAGGTTGAGTCACTGAGGAAGCAAGTAAAGGAAGTTTTATTTTTGCTTCCCAGGCCAAGGAGGTGGACGGCACAAGTATTCTAGAATGGGGAGTTTTATTTCCATAAATATTGCTTAAAATAAGTGATAAATGAGGGATTTTAAATTAGGATTATTTGAAGAGATAAAAGAAGGATTAAACTCTATTTTATTTTTAAACAAAATAGATGATATTATCACCTAAGTGGAGTGGTGGCCAAGTAAGGGACTCTTAGGCTGATATTTTCGACTATAAAAGGAAGACAGGAAGGCTACTCATCAACTTTTGCTCCCTCTTCCTCTCTGCCAAAATTCTCCCAAAGCAAAACCCCTCTCTGCCGAATTTTTCATTAAGCAAAAATCCCTCTCTTTCTCTTCTATTTCTTCTCCGTTCTACTGTCAAGCCGAATCTTTGTGGATTCTAAGGAAGAGGGCAATCATCCACAACATAAAAAGGGGATCTTTCGGGAAATCTAAGGATCTAAGGTAAGGATTATAATATAAATATTTGGTTAAAGATTATGATTCACGTTTTCAAAGTTAGATTTAATCTAACACGAAGTTATAGGATTTCGACAGGATTATAAAGGAATCCTCTTCAGATTTGGAATCCCATCATAAGGTAAGTGATATTCGGCTAAGGCTAACTTGTTAAATATTTGGGATTATTTTTCCATTATTTCAAAAGCCGAAAACTAATCTATGGAGAAATA
The DNA here is from genome assembly GCA_025503065.1 of Gossypium bickii. Taxonomy (NCBI): domain Eukaryota; kingdom Viridiplantae; phylum Streptophyta; class Magnoliopsida; order Malvales; family Malvaceae; genus Gossypium; species Gossypium bickii. The sequence continues at coordinate 91,056,697 of CP106716.1, forward strand.
TAGTGGTTAGCCGATTTCAAGGAGGAACACAAAACCGGGATTTGATTAGCAATCAAATCGGCAAAACAAGGTAAGTGGTAGTAAATTCTACTTCTAGTAGGATTTGGTTTTTTTAGAATAAAAGGGGTCATTTATATGTTTTAATAAATGGCCGAATATAGAGTGAAAGATTTAGACCAGGTAGATCGCTCTTGGGAATTCACGGAATCTATTAAGCGAAAAAGGTGTGTACTCTTACTAACTTTCAATAAATTGCATGGCAATCATTAGATATGTAAATATGTAGCAAGTATGTGAATGTGGCTAAGCACCACAAATGTGGTAAGGAGTACCAGCACGTTTCCTACTTATGATAGGATTGTGAATGTGATATATTTTGAACATGTGATTAGTAACATGAATGAAAATTTAGTATGTGAAATATGTTATGAAATAATTGGGGCATTTGGGATATTTGTGGAGGAAGAAAGTGAAGGTGATGACTACGGTCTCACCAACGTAAAGTGGTGACTACGGTCACATAAAGTGAAAAGTGGTAACCGGTTACATCCGGTGAATACGATGTCTAATGACACAACATAAGTGGGCGATGAGCACGTCATCTGCGATGGCGCCTTGATGGTGTGTAGCGGATGGAGGGTCGACTTAGTAGTCCCCACGATGGTGTACGGGTTGGTGCGGGTGGTGTGTAGCGGATGGACAAATAGGTTTGGGTTTGGGTTGCATCATTATTTGATTTGAATATGCTTGATATGACTTGTATGCCCGATTTGTTGAAAATTAGTATTGTGTACACATTGAGTCCGTGGACTCACCCGTTGGGGAATTACTTTTCAGTGATGAGCGGTAATGGACCGGGTGTGGGAGCTAAATGTGGCCATGCAACACTTGAAGAATTTATTAGAATTTAGACTCTATTTAAATTTAGTACTTTAAATTTTATTTTGGGTTTGAATGATGTAATAAGGCCATAAGGCCCAGTTGGATTTTCTTTATTTACATTTATTTTATTTGATTAAGATACAAATTATTTTTTTGAATAAAGTTAAGTAAATTTATTTCTTTTAAAATTATTTTGTCACCTTATTTAAGTTGGATTTTCAAAATTTATTAAATGGATTCCAATTTAAGCCCAACCCAAAACGAATTTTTCTTAATTACACAAATTTTCTCTAAGTTAATCGGGACATTGAAAATCGATTTTCTTAAGGAACATACGAGATCCGGTTTAGGCTCGTGGGTAGGGTGTGGGGTGTTTGATTGATATCGAGCCAGTTTTAAACTCTCGGCACGTGTGGGCTAAGGCCCAAAACGTTTTCAAAGCGAGCCAAAATAATTTTCTTGAAATTGAGTAGGTATTTAGCATGGCACCTAAGTCTTGACCATGATCCACGGTAAGTACCACAACTTTATGAGTGATTACGTGATTTATGAAGCGTATAAGGGTAGAAAAGGCATGGAGCGTAGAATAGAATGATAGGAATTTGAACCCTAAGATTAGACTACTCAAACACTTGAAACTCATAAGACTTAATGAACTTAACAAACCTATGACTAAGTCATTGAGCTAGGGTGTGGCAACCCACATGCGCATGTCTCAGGATTGGATCGGAAGAGCACGGTATTTAAGCGAGTCCTAGCGACTCACCTCCTCTCGCGCAGTATCCCTGCAGTGCGTAGCTTCAGTTCGCCCTAACTCGTAAGGCTCGGTGGTGTGGCAACCTCTGTGTGCATGTCTAGAAAGGTCGGTGAGAGCTTGGTATTTAAGCGATCCGCGTGACTCACCTCCTCTTCATTCGAATCTGCACAGTGCGTAGCTTTGGTTCACCACGACCAAGAGGGCTCGGTCATAGGCTAAACACAAAGAATAAAACCCGAAAGGGACTTAGCCGTTTTTCTATTATAAAAAAAATGTATAACCAAAATTTAGTTTTAAAACTCTTGGAAACTTATGAGAACTATTTTACAACATTTTCTTCTGAAAAAAAATTTTAGATTACAAAAATACCCCACAGTAAAAAAAAAAATACCCTTGGTTTATAAAATGACCAAACCACCCATAGTTTTAACAAAATTTTATTACTTTATCAAATGTTCAAAAACCCTAATTTGTAAAATATCAAACTATCTTGATTTTGGAAAATTACAAAATTGCCCCTAACTTACAAAATTACCAAAACGACCCTGATTTCTAAAATTTTTGCAATATCATTGCTTTGAAAAGTGTAACTCTCAAAGGAACCCTCAATGTTTTACAATCTTGGAAAATATCCCTAACTTAATAAATTTTACAAATTTACCCTGATTTTTGGAAAAAAAATTATCAAAATACCCCTGAGATCAAAAATTACCGAAATACCCCTGGATTTCAAAATTCTTCCAAAATTTCCCCAGAACTTTAGAAGTACCAAAATACTTTCGTCAAAATCACCAGGGAACTTTTTATTTTTGAAAATTTACGAAAATACCCCTGTAGGATAAAATTACGAAAATGCCCCTGGGTGGTGGAAAAGCAAAATAACGAAAACAACAACAAGAATTACAACGTTTCTTTGAATGAACGAAAGTTCATATTTGTTGATGGATGACTGTTAGATCGGGACAAGGTTCTGACAATGAGATACCACCACCACCATCACCCCAAATTTGTCGATGTTGAGTTGAGTGAGCTCGAGCGAGGAAGATGCCATGTCGCAGGTGTCTTTGCGAGTTTTGGAATTGGTGGTGGTGCAGAAACAATTCAGAAATCGTAAGTCTGCGGCTGGCGGCTCGTGCTAATGGGGTGAAATGTTTAGAGGAGTATCGGGAGTGGCACCCGATGATGGTGAAGATCGGTTGGAAGCAATGAGCGCATCATGGATGAGCTCAACTTGACCCCGAGGAGAAGTTGAAAGGGATGACGGCAGCATTACGCGATGAAGTGTATCAATGGTGGTTAACCGTTCGGGGGCGGTGCCACGGCGGAAGATCGACACGGGAATATGCTAAGGAAGCATTTCGGAAAAAGTATGTGGGAACCGGTATATAGGCGAGCAAAGGAAGGCTTTGCAGGGGTTGGTACAAGGAAGTAAGTCCATCACCCGAATATGAAGCGGAATTCTTGAGGTTGAGCCGATATGTCGGAGGAGTAGTGGCGATCGAGCATGAGCAGCTGTGTTCGTTTTGAGGACGGACTCGGGGGACGATTTGAGACTTTTGATAGCACCGCATCGGAGCGGAAATTCTCCGCCTTGGTGGAAAAGGCTAAAGTGGTGAGGAATTAAGGACGCCACCAAGCGGTGTGGGCGAAATAAGCCCAAAAGAGGTTTTGGGCCATCCGAAAAGGCCACAGAGAGGCCAGAGTTGTGAGCCACAAAGTCAGCAGTGACACTGGGTGGCAATTTCGCCCTTGTGAACATTGTGGAAGGAAGCACGGGGAGAGTGTTGGAAAAAGGCGGGGACGATGTCTCAAGTGTGGGTCCAAGGACCATATGATTAAGGATGGCCCCAAGCTATTAGATGAGAGCCAACCAGCGGCTCGAGAATGCTAACCAGTGGTAGAGGTGGACAACGACCTCAAAGAGGTCGTGGGTCGGCCAACGAGGTAGTGGCAGAGGCCGTGGAGCTCGTGGTCGAGGTGCGGCTAACAGCGAAGAAGCAAGGCAACCGGGTTTGGTTTACGCGGTTCGCGGAGGAGAAGAGGAGACGCGCGGATGTTATAAGCATGACGTTCTTTATTCATGACAAACCCTATTTTGCTCTTATTGATGTGGGCTCAACTCATTCCTATGTTGCATGTAGTGTAGTTGAAACACTAGGCCTAGACTCTGAACTTTCTGATAGGCAGATAACTGTAGTGAGCCCATTAGGCCAAATGGTGAGGATAGATAGGGTCTTTTGGAATGTACCCCTAGGGATTCAGGGAGTGAATTTTCGGGCTGACTTAATGGAATTACCCTTCGGAGAGTTTGAGCTTATACTTGGAATGGATTGGCTAGTAGAGCATCGAGCCGTGTTGGATTGTGCAGCTAAACGTATGGAACTAAGAACCCCAGAAGATGAGGTAGTAGTGATGATCGGAGAAAGGAGGAACTACTTGTCTAATGTAGTTTCGGCACTGAAGGCCGAGAAAATGGTTAAGAAAGGGTGTAAGGCATTCTTAGCCTTCGTGAGTGCATTAGGAGGAGAAGAGGAAGGTGTCGAGGAGTTAGAACAGAAGGGATTTTGAGGATGTATTTAGGAGGAGTTACAGGAATACCCCGGATAGAGAGGTGGAATTTGGAATAGATTTGCTACGAGAGCACTCCTGTGTCAATCGCTCCCTACCGAATGGCACCAAAGGAATTAGTGGAGCTCAAGGCTCAAATCCAGGAGTTGTTGGATCGTGGTTTCATTCGACCCGAGCAGGTGTCTCCGTGGGGAGCACCGGTTCTCTTTGTGAAGAAGAAGGATGGAACTATGCGGATGTGCATAGATTATCGTCAGTTGAACAAACTGACCATCAAGAACAAGTATCCTTTGCCAAGGATAGATGACTTGTTCGACCAACTGAAAGAGGCAGCTGTGTTCTCAAAGATCGACTTAAGGTCGGGGTATCATCAACTGAAAGTGAAGGAGGCTGATATTCATAAGACCGCTTTTAGGACAAGGTACGGTCATTTTGAATTTGTGGTGATGCCGTTTGGGTTGTGACGCACCAGCCGCGTTCATGGATATGATGAATAGGGTTTTCCAACCCTACTTGGATAGATTCGTCGTGGTGTTCATCGATGACATTTTGGTGTATTCCAAGACGGAGGAGGAGCACGATGAGCATCTCCGAGTTGTGTTAGAAGTGTTAAGGGAAAAGAAGCTTTATGCCAAATTCAGCAAGTGCCAATTTTGGCTCAAGGAAATGGCGTTCCTAGGACATGTGGTATCCGCAGAAGGAATAAGAGTGGATCCTAGGAAGATCGAAGCAGTGTTGGATTGGAAACCACCTAGGTCGGTGGCTGAAATCAGAAGTTTCTTAGGCTTGGCAGGCTATTACAGAAGGTTCGTGGAAGGATTCTCGTCAATAGCCGCACCTTTGACAAAGTTACTAAGGAAGGAAGTACCGTTTGTGTGGACGGATAAGCAACAGGAGAGCTTTAAAAAGCTTAAAAGGTCTTGTGAAGCTCGGTGTTAATTCAGTGGAGGCGGTAAGGACTTCGTAGTATATTGTGATGCTTCGCATTACGGGGTTAGGGTGTGTGCTAATGCAAGAAAGGTAAGGTAGTCGCTTATGCATCTCGGCGATTAAGGCCGCATGAGGTGAACTACCCAACTCATGACTTGGAACTCATGGCGGTGGTTTTCGCCTCAAAGTTTGGAGGCACTACCTTTATGGAGAAAGGTCGTCGGTAATTTACACGGACCACAAAAGTCTTAAGTATTTGTTGACTCGAAGGAGTTAAACTTGAGAGGCAACGAAGGTGGGTGGAGTTATTAAAAGATTATGACTATTCGATAGAATACCATCCGGCAAGGCGAATGTGGTAGTGACGCCTAAGTAGGAAGGTTGTGTCGGATTTAAGGGCTTTGTTCGCTCACTTAAGTTTGTATGATGACGGAAGCTTTGTTGGCGAGTTACAAGTCAAGCCAACTTTGGTGAAGGAGGTGAAAGAGAGGACGGTTGGCGGATAAGGACTTAAGTACTAAGTTACAACAAATACGGCAAGGAGGATTAAAGGATTATGGCGTCAATGATGAAGAGTCTTGTGCTACAAGGAAAAGGTTTGTATTAGAAGGATAAGGAGTTGAGACAAAGGATTCTTCGAGAAGCGCATGGTAGTCCTTATGCTATGCATCCCGGAGGCATCAAAGCTGTATAGAGATCTAAGGGAACAATTTTGGTGGTCGGACACGAAGCGAGAGGTGGATCTGAATTTGTGGGGAAATGTTTGACGTGTCGCAAGTAAAAATTTGAACACCAAGTCCCATCAGGATTGCTTCAACCAATTGAGATTCCCCAATGGAAGTGGGAAAGAATTACCATGGACTTCGTTAGTGGGCTTCCCCTTACGCCCACTAAGAAGGACTCGGTATGGGTGATAGTGGACCGTTTGACCAAGTCCGCACATTTTATCCCTGTGAGGATCGACTATTCCCTTCAAAAGTTAGCCAAGTTATATGTGGCGGAGATCATGAGGCTACACGGGGTACCGATGTCGATCATCTCCGATAGAGACCCAAGGTTTACGTCTCGATTTTGGAAAGCACTTCATCAAGCATTAGGCACTAAGCTAGACTTCACTACGGCTTTTCATCCACAATCAGACGGGTAGTCTGAACGGGTTATACAAGTGTTGGAAGATATGCTAAGAGGCTGTGTGATGGATTTCCGAGGAAGTTGGGAAGATTACTTGCCTCTAGCTGAGTTCGCCTACAACAACAGCTATCAGGCAAGCATTCGGATGGCACCATACGAAGCATTGTATGGAAGGAAATGTAGAACACCAACTTGTTGGACCGAGTTAGAGAACGCGCGCGTTTTGGGTCCGAGTTAGTGGCGGCGGCGAGGAGAAGGTGGAATTAATTCGAGACGCGGTTGAAAGAAGCTTACGATGAAGACGTAAGTCGCATGCTTGAGACCTTAAGAGGAAAGAAATTGAGTTTGAAGTAGGAGACCAAGTGTTTTTAAAGGTCTCACCTTGGAAGAAGGTTATGCGGTTCGGTCGCAAAGGAAGCTAAACCCAAGGTTTATAGGGCCCTATCAAATCTTTGCGCGAGTTGGGCGATGGCATACCAATTGGAGTTACCACGAGTTGCATCAAATGCACGACGTATTTCACGTGTCCATGCTACGTCGCTATCGATCGGATCCGTCTCACGTGGTACTGTTGAAGAAGTGGAGTTAAGGCGGATCTATCTTACGAGGAGGAGCCGATTCGAATCTTGGGCGTGATGTGAAAGTACTACGAAAGAAGTCGGTGCCTTTAGTCAAGGTGTTATGGCGCAATCATGGATCGGAAGAAGCTTCGTGGGAGCCGGAAGAGACAATGCGACGGCGGCAACACCCTCAATTGTTTAGTTAGGAAATTTCGAGGACGAAATTTTATTTAAAGGGGTAGAAGCTGTAACATCCTAGGAAGGGCCTATGCATTTCAGTTAATAATGTATGAAATGACAAGTTTCAAGTCCTATGAATAAATTTTTGAAACCTAGAAATGCATAAAAATGGAAATGAAAATGCATGAAAATGGAAATGAAAATGGAAATGAAAATGGAAATGAAAATGGAGATGGAAATGAAAATGGAAATGGAAATGGAAATGGAAATGGAAATGGAAATGAACATTTTTAGAAACCCGAAACGTTTTTGGAAACTTAGACATTTTGGAAACTTGAACATTTTGGAAATGATCCAAAAATGGAAACTTGAGCATTTTAGGAAACTTGGATATGTAAGAAAAATGGCAAGTTACAGAGCCGATCGAAAATTTTAGGAAACTTAGAAATGACCCTTAAATGATGAGTTTTGAAGTTTTAAATAGGAAATAAAAGCAAGAGGGCCTTGAAAGAAAAAGTTGGAGAAATTTGACACACAAACAAGCTTGGAAAACTGGCCTGAAGATGGCACTTAGGACCTATGGAAATGGCGCCATGTGCAAGAGGCATGGGCACTGGTTCGAGTCACAAGGGAAGCAAGTAAAGGAAGTTTTATTTTTGCTTCCCAGGCCAAGGAGGTGGACGGCACAAGTATTCTAGAATGGGGAGTTTTATTTCCATAAATATTGCTTAAAATAAGTGATAAATGAGGGATTTTAAATTAGGATTATTTGAAGAGATAAAAGAAGGATTAAACTCTATTTTATTTTTAAACAAAATAGATGATATTATCACCTAAGTGGAGTGGTGGCCAAGTAAGGGACTCTTAGGGTGATATTTTCGACTATAAAAAGGAAGGCGGGAAGGCTACTCATCAACTTTTGCTCCTCTTCCTCTCTGCCAAAATTCTCCCAAAGCAAAACCCTCTCGCCGAAATTTTCATTAAGCAAAAATCCTCTCTTTCTCTTCTATTTCTTCTCCGTTCTCTTGTCAAGCCGAATCTTTGTGGATTCTAAGGAAGAGGGCAATCATCCACAACATAAAAAGGGATCTTTTGGAAATCTAAGGATCTAAGGTAAGGATTATAATATAAATATTTGGTTAAAGATTATGATTCACGTTTTCAAAGTTAGATTTAATCTAACACGAAGTTATAGGATTTCGACGAGATTATAAAGGAATCCTCTTGATTTGGAATCCCATCATAAGGTAAGTGATATTCGGCCAAGGCTAACTTGTTAAATATTTGGGATTATTTTTCCATTATTTCAAAAGCGAAAACTAATCTATGGAGAAATATAGTGGTTAGCCGATTTCAAAGGAGGAACACAAACCTTCGGGATTTGATTAGCAATCAAATCGGCAAAACAAGGTAAGTGGTAGTAAATTCTACTTCTAGTAGGATTTGGTTTTTTTAGAATAAAAGGGTCATTTATATGTTTTAATAAATGGCCGAATATAGGAGTGAAAGATTTAGACCCAGGTAGATCACTCTTGGGAATTCACGGAATCTATTAAGCGAAAAAGGTGTGTACTCTTACTAACTTTCAATAAATTGCATGGCAATCATTAGATATGTAAATATGTAATAAAGTATGTGAATGTGGCTAAGCACCACAAATGTGGTAAGGAGTACCAGTGCACGTTTCCTACTTATGATAGGATTGTGAATGTGATATATTTTGAACATGTGATTAGTAACATGAATGAAAATTTAGTATGTGAAATATGTTATGAAATAATTGGGGCATTCGGGATATTTGTGGAGGAAGAAAGTGAAGGTGATGACTACGGTCTCACCAACGTAAAGTGGTGACTACGGTCACATAAAGTGAAAAGTGGTAACCGGTTACATCCAAAGTGAATCTGAGTGTCTAATGACACAACATAAGTGGGCGATGAGCACGTCGATTGCAATGATCGCCTTCGATGGTGTGTAGCGGATGGAGGGTCGACTTAGTAGTCCCCCACGGTGTACACAAAGTTGGTACGGGTGGTGTGTAGCGGATGGACAAATAGGTTTGGGTTTGGGTTGCATCATTATTTGATTTGAATATGCTTGATATGACTTGTATGCGATTTGTTGAAAATTAGTATGTGTACACATTGAGTCAGTGGACTCACCCGTTGGGGAATTACTTTTTCGGTGATGAGCGGTAATAGGCCAGGGTCGGCGAGGAGCTAAAGGTGGCCATGCAACACTTGAAGAATTTATTAGAATTTAGGCTCTATTTAAATTTAGTACTTTAAATTTTATTTTGGGTTTGAATGATGTAATAAGGCCATAAGGCCCAGTTGGATTTTCTTTATTTCGCATTTATTTTATTTGATTAAGATACAAATTATTTTTTTTTTTGAATAAAGTTAAGTAAATTTATTTCTTTTAAAATTATTTTGTCACCTTATTTAAGTTGGATTTTCAAAATTTATTAAATGGATTCCAATTTAAGCCCAACCCAAAACGAATTTTTCTTAATTACACAAATTTTCTCTAAGTTAATCAGGACATTGAAAACCGATTTTCTTAAGGAACATACCAGATCCGGTTTAGGCTCGTGGGCCGGGTGTGGGGTGTTTCAACTGGAACTTCGAGGAGATGAAAATTCAGGGAGAAGAGATTCGTAACCTCAATCTTCTCTGCTGAAACTTCAAGGAAATAAGGATTGATCCTCATTGTAAACCCAGGGAGAAGGGATTTGTAGCCTCAACCTACTCAAGTGAAACTTCGAGGATGTGAGAATTCAGGGAGAAAAGATTTGTAACCTCAATCTTCTCTTCTGTAACTTTAAGGAAATAAGGATTGATCCTCATTGTAAACCAGGGAGAAGGGATTTGTAGCCTCAACCTACTCCACTAGAACCTCGAGGATATAAGAATTGTGGCTTTCGATCTGTTTCACTACTGTTTAGTGAGATAAGATATGCAATCTTTAACTGATCTGCTCCACTACTGCTTTAGGGAAGTAAGATCTACAATTTTCAGTCTGCTTCCTGCAAGCTCAGGGATGCCGGACTGATGCTTTCGATCCACTTCTTGTAAACTTAGGAAGACAATATCTAAATTCACCGATGTTACGACACCGTCCTCTAGGGGATCTATCCTGTAAAATCGGTTTTATGTGTTTATGCTTATGCAAAGTGGTTAGGACGCTATGATCAGAATGAATCGAATGCTACTAACTGAATGTATTATGAATGATATATACAAAATATCGTGAGAATGATCCTATTACAAAGATTAGGATGCAATGATCCGAATGAATCGAATGCTCCTAACTAAATGTGTCTTGCATGAATGCAAAATTTCATGAGAATGATCCCTTTTTAAAACGTTTAAGGTGTCATCACTCATTGTTTATCAGGGCTTTATTACTAACTTATTGTGCTGTCATCTTATTCGGCTGGTATTCTCAACAGAAAACCTGAGAAAACAATTATATCTTGCTTAACAAATCTGCCCCATTGTAACTTCGGGGTATAGAATTTGTTTCTTCTTTAACCGAACTGGCTGTAAATCTAAGATATAGGAGCTGTAACTTGTTCCATCAATTGATCACTCCCCGGGCGACCTAACCAAATGTGTATGCATGACATTTGCATAGATGCAGAATATCATTTTTTCGAGAATGATTCCCCTTTTGCACATGGGTTGACATTGCCTATTTTTTTGTCAAGGTTGTATTACTGACGCAATATCTTTTCATTTTTTCAATCTCCATTCTTGACAAAAATTCGAAGAGATAGTCTCGATTTAGACTCTTCCTTAAACTTGGTGAGTTTTAAACAATAGTCCTGTTTCAAGTTCTTGTATTATTTAGAAGCTTCCAGAGTAAAATGTGAAACACCTTTTATAAAAGTATTATTAGTCCACTAATCATTATTTCAATGCAAAATGCCTGAAAAAGATCATAACCATGGACAAGAAGGAAATTAATTAGGAGCATAGCTCGACACAAATAAGTTAATTCAAGATAGCAAATGCAAATAAATTTTATCAGGAGCATTCTTTGAAAAGAATAAGATAATTCAAATAACAAATTTGAAATGGATAAAATGGAAACTAAGCGCCCCAGATATCGCAGCCTGAGCTTCTCTGTTCAAACTTGTTGATGACCATTTTAAACTTAATATGGGGGTCCGGAGTACTTTGTCGATGCCCCAAGACGTAGCATACTTATTCATTGTTAATTTAGGCATAGCAAGACTACTGTATACCCCATTTTCGATTAAAATTTGAGCTGTCCTTTTTCGGGTTTTCAACTCAAATCCCTTTTGGTCTCAAAGCGCCCTTTGCGAGTTTTCGTATTGGCCTCTCCTTTGTCTTCTTTTTTCTTTCTTTTCCATTTTTTTGGGTTTTTTTTTTCTTTGGAAAACTTTTTATTGAATCTGTATTCACCGAATTGGGAATGTTTTTGCCATCTATCTCAGACAATATCCATGCTTCCCCAGAACATGTCTTCTTTGCTATATAGGGTCCTTCCCATTTTGGCATTCACTTTCTTTTAAAGTCCCTTTTGCATGGGGAAAAATCTTCTTCAAAGCCCTATCATGAAATTTTCAGGGCGAACCTTTTTTGTTGTAAGCTCGCATCATTTGACTGTGACATAACTTTTAACATTTTCTCTTCAAATTCAACTGATCATATCCGGATTAAATCCATTCTGCCTCATTCAACTTCAGTTATGATAAAACTCGAAAAAAGAAATTTCGACTTCAATGGGCAAAACCAATGAGAAATGTGTTGCCCTGGTGATAGTCCTGGCCAACGTCTGAATAGCATAGAGGGTAAATAGTAACTTCTGTATGCCAACATTTGAAAATCTTAGTCATTTTCAAAAATTTTGAATGGTTTTTGGCTACCTTTGCTGCACTGATATGGTGTCTGATTTTTGAATAGATTGTGTAATTATGCTAGACATGTTCTTTTCTGGCATTCTTTATTGCCACTGTTTTTGAACTTGAACTTGCGTTTGAACTCAAATTTGAATTTGGATTTGGATTTGAATTTGGATTTGAATTTGAATTTGATGACTGTTAACTTTGTAATTTTGGCATATGAAGCGACCTTCACCCTCTTAGTGAAGTAATTGATAATCAGGAAGATGAATGGGTGTCGGCTAGATGCTTTTGACAAGATCGGCCTCCATAACATCTATGCCCCACATATAGAAAAAAAAATAGAGGAAGCACATAAATTTTGTCTTCCTCAATTTGGCATTTACAACGTAACTGATGGAATTTCCTTTTCTTGGTAAACCAACAGCTCGAATCTCCTGATTAGCTTGACCATCATATAACCCTTAACATGGGCTCTTTAAACACCAATCTTAACAGCATACCCACGTTTCAGTAGCTTGGTGTGCCTTGATATGATCGTCCGAAAATGTCTCGAATTCTTGAAAATAGCTCAATGATGTTTCGTCTTATTTCTGTAGTGAGTTGGGCTTCGATCTTTACCCCTTTCCTAAGCTTGCAACGTCCATTGACCCTTTGCAAGGTAGAATCTATTTTCATCTCGTTCTACAATCCTTAACAAACCAAAAGATAGGCTACAATCTCTATCATCTTCAAAGTTTTTAGATCCCTTAAACCCATATTTTATTCAAAAAGGGAGTCAGTAACAACGTCGCTCATGTCGTTGATATCTGGGTACCTAGGTGTGAAGGAAAAAATCTAAAGAATAAATGATTCAAAAGCTGGATACTTGTATGGTATGGTCATGAATAAAGAATGAAAGAATATTCTGAAAACAAAAGAATGTATAATATGAAATGGAAAGAATGAAAAAATATTTGTTTAAAAAGATGTATTTTATTGAAATAAAAATTCTTGACACAAGCCTATTTCACAAAAGAAGTCTTATTGCTTCTAGGCTTAAAGCAACAAGTGCGTTTTGTACATTACTCCGAGTAAGCTCTAAATACTACAGGAATTTCTTCCGCAGTCCAATTGTCCAAAACGCTCCCAGGTTCATATTTCTGCATTTGACGCGTCATCTAACTTCACAACACCCATGTTGATGAATTTTTCCACCAATTTCTTGAAAGCAAGACAATTTTCTATTGAATGCCCTGTGACCCCTGTGTGGTACTCACATTGGGCATTTGGGTCATACCATTTATGGAGGTTGCATCGGTTTCGGGTAGTGGGGGGACACAACATGCGCATCAAATAAACTTTGATATAACTCCTTATACGCCATTGGGATCGGCATAAATTGGAGTTTTTCAGTGCTTTGCCTTGTGCCAGATTCTTTTCTTGATGAACCCTGATACCCAGTAGTCACTGTTTTTGGCTGATTAACGGTAATCGACTTTGAGTACCCCATACTTGTATTATTCACTTCATCTTCTTTCTTTCTTGTAGCTTTCTCTTGTTGCTTTCTCCTGCATCTATCCTTCCACTTTTTATGGCATTTTCAATCATTTCTCCAGTTAATACGATGTCCGAGAAGCTCTTTGTAGCGCTCCCTAGCATATGAGTGATAAATGTGGCGTTCAGTGTATTGATAAAGAGAATGGTCGTCTCTTTCTCAAAGAGTCGTGGTTGGACTTGCGCCGTCACCTCCCTCCATTGCTGGGCATACTGCCTGAAGCTCTCGTTTGTCTTTTTCTCCATGTTCTAAAGTGTAATCCTGTCAGGCGCTATGTTTGTCACGTGGCCATATTGTTTTATGAAAGCTTGAGCCAAGTCTTTCTATGCACCAATTTGGGAACGGATCAACTGATTGTACCATTTGGCTGCTGCTCCCACAAGGCTATCTTGAAAGCAATGGATCAACAGTTGGTCATTATTAATGTACCCCATCATTCTTCTACAAAACATAGTAATATGAGCTTCGGGGCAACTTGTCCCACTATATTTCTCGAATTCAGGCATTTTGAATTTGTATGGGAGCACTAAGTCTGGGACCAAGCTTAAATCCTTGGCATCAATTCCATAATAGCCATCAGCACTTTCTATCGTCTTAAATTTCTCCTCCAACCATTTACATCTATCTTCAAGCTGCTTTGATAATTCTACTTTTGTCCTCTTTCCTTCAGCTATTTCATCTAAATCAAGGACATTAGTATTGATTGGATTATCTCTTGACCCTGAGCCAGTTTGGAGATTCATTAAAGCACCAGTTTGGAATTGTTGAGGCCTGATCGTGACAGGTGGCCTTTGTAAAGCTACTTCAGGTTGTGTTTGCACGTGTGGTGGAGTAAAACCAAGGGGACATTGAGGGTACTCAGTATTCTCCTCAGCATTAACCATGGGGCTTTTTCCTTTATCCATAAGCCCATTTAACAGCTGCGTCATCTGAGTCATCATATTCCTTTGAGATTCCATCATTTTGTCCATCATGTCCTGCTGGATCTTAACCAGCTGCTCTTGCATTTGTGCTTGCATCTGTTCTTGCATTTCTTTCTGCATTTGTCCCAACTTTTCTAGTCTTTTATCCATTTCTTGAGTTCTCTTTCTTGTGCCGTAGGGATGCGTTTCTGGTAAGGTTTTGTCGGTTTCCAGGTTGCTGAAATAAATTTTAATTAATTAGAGTCTTTCTACAAATTTTAATGCATGTGATATGATGTAATGCAATATAAGTGACATGCAATGCAAATGCATGGAATGAATGCAAAAAAGAAAGAGAGGTGTTGATTCTGAATTCAATTCCATTAGAAGAACTTTTCTAGAAAATAAATTTCTTTACATAAAACGGATTACGTATGCGGCTTTGTCCTCATAGTCCAGGTGAAGGCACCAATCCTTTTCTTCGTATCTGGATGTTATGGTCGTGTCCCATGAACTTTCTCAATAGATGCCTCTTCTAGCTCCTTTGAGAAAGTCGAGACGTGATGGCTCTTGAATAGTCTTTGTCGGCTTGAATCCTCGGGAAAAGTCTTGTATTCTTCTGCGGACTATCAGCCTTCTCTCGTTGTTTACCTGAACTATATTCGAACGACCGTATTATAACCCACTTTATCAAGTGATCCATTCCTTTATGACAAACTCTTCTATTTAGCAATCGAATATGAATCAACTCCTCATTTTTATGATGATGCAATGCAATGCAATGCAATCAAAACAAAAGAAAACACATTAGTGCAAGAGAAATAATCAACACAGAACACCTGTCCGGGTGACCACTAGGGTTTGGCATGGCTCTATCTAGGGTAGGCTCCTAGGTCTCTCTATATGTGGTTTGGTTCTAAAGAATGGGTACCTAAATCAGCAGATAACCATCGTGGGCTCCTTTTTTCTTTTTTCTGTTATTTCTCCTCTGTTCTTTTCTGTGCTGTTTGTTTCCCTTGTTTGCAGATAACCATTGTGGAGGCGGGGTGGCCTGAATGCCTGGCTGGCGTGGATGCCTGAGTGCATGGAAGCGGGGGAAAGCAGTGACGAGGCTACACTCGTGCGAACAAAGGCGCTATAAGATCCCAGAAGCCTCTGGAATTTTTGACATTTCAAATTAGGTCAGGTCATTTCTGCATTCGGGCTATTGGAACCGGACCTGCTCAGGTCTTGGAATAAGTATTGGGCTATTCGGGTTTTTTAGGAATTGGGCTAAGTTAGTTGGGTTTGGGTTTGGGCTGCTGTAATTTTTTATGTAATGGATTGTTGTTATTGAACTACTATTATTTTGGATTTTTGGTTTTAAATGGGTCGGGCGAAATGAGCCTATTACAACTTTAATTTTTTAAGAACCACAGTGGGGTGCATCGACATATAGATTTTACAAAATATTTAAATGAGAATTTGTAAGTTATGTAAAATGAATTATATATTTTTCTTTTTTAATTTTAAAAAGATAACTTATTTACGGAAATAAATATGAATGTAAGGTTATAATGATATTATTTGATTTTTTAAATAAAATATAAAATTTGTCATGTAAATAAATTCCATAAGGAAACGTGATTGATGAGTTGGAGGCTTCAACCAAAATGTAAAGGCTTATTTGGTTAGGTGCTAGACGTAAGTAGAATATCACCATCCAATGATGTTGGAGCCCTCATCGGGTTGTAGTTTTATCTGTCTTAAAATGAATTGCAAAAACACACACTAAGGGAGTACTATTGGCTGCGTAGATCCCCTACATTATAAATTGACGTCTCTCCTCTTCATCACTTCATATGTTTATTAACTTTGCACCAATTTCTCTAAAACTATTATTCTGTAGCTTTAATCTTGGATCAATGGCTGGTCCATCCTACCTTGTGAATATCCTTGATAGCAACCATGTTTCAGCACCGAAAGGGTCGGTTCCCTCAACAACACTTGCTCTTACTTACTTGGACCTCCCATGGTTTCCTTCTGCCCCCATGCAAAGCCTTTTCTTCTACGAATTCCCTCACCCTACCTCTCATTTCATGCAAACCACGCTCCCAACTCTAACCCAGTCTCTTTCTCTAACTCTTCAACATTTTTTCCCACTTGCAGCGAAGCTCATCTGCCCTCCGCCTCCACTTAAGCCTTATATCCTTTACAGCGACGGCGATTCTGTTCCTCTTATCGTCGCCGAATTCAACGGCGCTGATGTAGACCATCTCACAGCCAACTACCCACGAGATTTCAAATTACTACACCCCTTCGTTCCCGAATTGCCACCATCGACTATGTCATCGGATGGCATACTAGTTATGCCCATCATGGCCGTCAAGGTCACAGTGTTTCCAAACACTGGCGTTTGCATTGGGATGGCGCATAACCATGTGGCAGCCGATGGAAGCGCATTCATGCACTTCATGAGATCTTGGTCTTCCGTTTGCAAGTCAAAAGGAGACTCGACGTTTCTCGACGAAGAGTCGCGGAGACCTTTCTATAACAGGGATGCGTTGGGAGACCCCGATGGGTGCAACGAGGAGGCCCTAAAATGCTACTGGCATTGGATATCATCTTGGAGAGAGAACCTTGCTGGTCCTACCAAGGAATTATCATCGGTGGACAAGGTTCGAGCCACATTTGTACTGACCCGAGCTCAAATCACCAAACTCAAGCAGTGGCTCACGACTCAGTGCAAGAACAGCAGCAATGATTCCGAAGAAGTAAAGATATCAACATTTATAGTCACATGCTCTATCATGTGGATATGTATGATCAAGTCGCAAGAGAATAATATTCAAGTATCAACAAATGGTGACGATGATGATGATACGTTTTACTACTTGCTTTTTGCGGTTGATTGCCGGAACCGAATTGGATTTCCTCTGCCTGTAACATATTTTGGGAACTGCCTAGCACCAGGTATTATACGAGCCAAGAAGAGTGAGCTGATGGGGGCAAAGGGGATAGTCACAGCGGGGATAGCAATTGCCAAAAAAGTGAAAGAGATGGAGAGCGGCGCCCTGAAAGAAGCAGAAAAAGGACCGTCAAACCTTGAGGAAATGTTTAGGTCGGGGCATCATGTAGGGATCTCTGGATCACCAAAATTTCGTGTATATGATATGGATTTTGGGTGGGGGAGACCTCTAAAGATCGAGTTTATTCACATCGACGATGGTGGATCTTTGTCGTTGATCGAGTCTAAAAACGAATCTGGCGGCATGGAAGTTTCCTTGGTTCTTAGCAAGAATAAAATGGATGCATTCACTTCAAATCTTGCTGAAAGCTTAAAAGTCTTTTGATTGAGAATTCAGTAATTTCTTCCTTATATGGTATTTGGATAGTATAACATATCATCATCTTTGAAGGTACAACTCTTTGTACTTGAACCAAATAATTGACGTTTAGACCTTCTCAGAGAATGATATCAAAGTTACTTTGATGCTATTATTGTGTACGTTCAACCAAATAAAAATGTTTCGAACTCCTTAATACAGTATTTTGTTTTTGTTTTTCTTTAAATTCATTTTCTATTAACTGGTATGTTAAACTAAATAGATACATACTTACGGCTGATATTAGTGTTCAAATAAGGAAGAAGAAAGAAGGAGAAAGTGGTGATTATTTGCAGGCCGGTTCACCTACAATAGGGGGAGAGCTAGAAGGAGAGGATAAGAAGGGAGCAGAAAAGGACTTAGGAAGATTCAGGAAGGAGGAAGCTTAGGGGGAGGGCCTCTTGTCTGGTAGTTTCATGCCACTGACAATATAAATGTTGGTATGCTCAATGTCAGTTGTCATCAAGCATAGTACTGTATGGTTTTATTTTGACATTTCCTTTGTTAAAATAGTACAAGATTATTATTTCTCAGAAATCTTTTAGTAGTTCCCATGGACAAGTTGTAGCGAGTGGTTAAAAACAAATAATTCTCTTACGGATAGTATGAAATATGAAAGATGAAAGATGACCAGTCAAATAACAATTACTCATAAAATAAGACTAAAGTCATTCACATTTACCTTTTAAGCTGTCACATGTCCAAACAAAATAGGAATATAACTATTTGAATAAACTAATTTTTATTCCATAAGACTTTAAAAATTTTCTTATAATCGATTAAAAAAAAATCTCAGTTACTAGCATACTATGTCTTTAAATATATATTAAGTGAAGGCAATTCAAAGTGTTGATGCCGGAAGGAGTCACATTATAAATCATTAACAGATGAAAACTTGTATGTAATAAATTTATAAGAAAATGATTAAAAAATAAAAAATAAAAAGCTTAAATCACAAAATGGTATTTAAATTATACCTTTTTTTTTAAGGTGGTACTTTTTTTTTTGTTATAAGTGGTTCCTAAATTATACTCTGTTATTTAAATTACTCAAAATTTTAGTACAGTTAAAAATGATCCCTTAATCAATTATTCTGTGACATGTGACACTTTTAAATTAAAATTAAATTAAAAATTTTCAAAAAAAATTTACACTCCCTCCCTCCCCCCTCTTTTAATGTACTTTTTTTTTTATTGTTAGATAAATGTGACCTGTAAATATCTAAAAGAATGAAGAAAGTTATTTTTATGAAAAATAATACATGAGTTTTGAATCAGAACTTAAAAATGAAAAGAAGTTTGTCAGAAATTAGGCCTAGGTGAGTTTTCCAATGGATTCAAAATGTTTCGTCGTCGAAGTTCTTGTTGGAAGAAAAAAAGACAAATATGTTTTTAAATTTTTTTAAAAAAAAAAGCTTAAGGAAACAATATTTAACTTTCTTTTTTGATTCTTTTAGTTAAGAAGTATCATGTGTCACAAAATGGTTAGTTAAGAGATTTCTTTTAACAATATAAACTTTTTGGGATATTTTGGATAATGAAGTATCATTCAACTTATGACCAAAAAAAATTTGGGTACCAATTTGAAAAAGAATTGGTATAGTTTATGTATCATTTTGTGGTTTAAGCCAAAATGTGACTTTGGTTGAAATTATAAATTTTTTGGTAAGGAAAATTTTCAAGCTTTGGGGTCAAAATTCGAATCCCAATATAAATATTTTCCTTAATTATATGTAAAAAGACAACAATATTTTCAATTTTCTATTTGTCACGTTATAAAAAATATTGAGTTGTTGGTAATTTCACAATTGAGTTAAGTTTTCGTTGAGAGTGACATAAAAAAATGTAAAGGTAATAAAAGTAAACGGTATTTGTGTATTTTGTTTAAAGAAAGTTTAAAAATTTTGGTTAAATTGCGAGAAGAAAAGAAAAAAAAACATTCCCTGGAAGTAAATAAAAATGGCGAAAAGTAAAAAAAATAAAAAAAAAATAGTACCCAAATTTGAGAAAAGTTTTCTTTTCTGTAGATTTTCTGGTAAACAAAAGTTGGGTATACGATAGGGTGGTTAAGTGCATACTTAATTGAAGGGAAAGGCATTGGATTAGCATGAGTAATAACCCATCACTCATTAGTGTCTCATTTGGAAATATCATTTTCATTTAACTACTCTTTTATATACGTTTCTCCTACGTTGAAAATCAACAATTGTCATTATTTATTGTTGACTTATAATCTCATCTCCATCAAATCAAGCTTTTATTGTTTATAAACCTTTTGAAAAATTATGAAATTATAAATATTAATTCTTATGTTTATAGTTAGATTTTAAGCTTGTTTTGATTAGGTGTTAAGTTTAAATTTAATTAGATTTTATTATTTTTATGTTAAGCATTTAAGATTTTAGTTAAAGTTTAGGGTTTTATTTAAGATTTTTTACCAGGTTTTAAATTAGATTTAGGATTTTTATATTTAGTTAGATTTGTAAGATTTTATTTGAGATTTTAAACTTCGCCTTTAATTTAGATTGTAGATATTATTATTTTTGACTAGTTGTGGAGTCATAGTTATATCATTTTTAGATAAGAAACTTTAACTATCGAATCACCTAGGACCGTCATCGGATAGGCATTGTAGGGTGTTGTAATTTTTTCTACACGTAATTGTACTTCAGAATTCGGATTTTGGTAATGAGATGGAGTCTAGGTTTTAATATTATTCCATAGGATTAGTCTTAAAACCTTAGTCGATAAATGGTTGATTGACCTAGTTCAAATTAATTAATGGCGACTGTAATAGGCCCAATTTATCCGGGCCCATTAATCAAATTTTAACCAAAACCAAAAAATAAAAAATAATAATAAAAATAAAAACCCAAACAAAAATCCAATAACAGCCTTTTATACAAACCCAA
The DNA here is from genome assembly GCA_025503065.1 of Gossypium bickii. NCBI lineage: Eukaryota > Viridiplantae > Streptophyta > Magnoliopsida > Malvales > Malvaceae > Gossypium > Gossypium bickii. Next base: position 91,077,293 of record CP106716.1, read on the forward strand.
TAAACTAAACTAGCCCAAATTTATAAATAATTAGACCCAATACAAAAATTAGCCCAATATTACAACATCAGCCCACTAAGCCCAAAATCTGCAGCCCTTCGGAAACCCTAGAGGTTTCCAGACGCATCCAATACCGCATGCATGCCTCCCCACGCGCGCCCCGCAGCAGTTCGGGCCTCCCCTCCGCGACGGCTTCATCTGTAACAAACAAATAAACAAACAGAAACAAGAAATACAGTAAGGAATGGCAATAGAATACAGCAAAGCAAAATAATTTTTGATTTTATTTTTCGATTTACATTCGGCTAAAAATAGGGCCAAAATCGAATGTAAAAGGGATCCGATTTTTTTGTATCTACAAACAGATACTGAATACAAAGGAAATCAGAATAGAAAGGGTGATTTTCGATTTTAATTTCTTTAAGATTTCAGTCTATTCCTAGAATATCGATTCGTTTTTTCCTTTTGCATGTGGAGGCAAAACAGAGGAAGAGGGTTAACCTTGAATCGGAGCCTCTCTTCTTCGTCATGATTGAAGTAAAGGGGGGACTTCGAGGCCGAGGTTGGGTGCCTTCATGCTCCACCAGTCGCCGTTCATGGTGATGTTTTAGTGCCCGATCGGAGGGTTTTTTGAGTCGGCCGATTAGGGGGTTAGGACAGAGTTAAGTTTTTTTTTCTCTGTTTTAAAGCAAATGAAGGATTAGGGATTTAGGTTTTTTTTTTTTTTTTTGGGGGTCTTATTAAGTTGCATGAAACGACACCGTTTAGTGCCTATTTCAGTGGCTCTAAAACGGTGCCGTATAGGCCACGACCCGATTCAATTCGACCCGCTCCAATCAGGATCCGCATGTTTCTAAGAATTGGTTTTATTCATGATTAGTCCCTCTTTTTTTGTGAAGCTATTTGATTAAATCCTGTGTATCTTTTCTTTGTTTTTTTTTTAATTAATCTCCGTAAATTCTGCGACATTCCGATTTGGTCCAATTCGTACGTTGCGTTTTTGGTTATTGGGATATTTTCTAGTTTAATCCCTGGTAATTTGTGCGCATTTTAGCTTGGTCCATGCCTTTGTTAAAATCATTTTATTTATTTATAAAATAGCCTTTTAATTTCATTTTTATTCTGATTAGGTATTTTCTTATTCTTTTATTTATAATCCTAGTATTTTTTTTTTCTTTTCATGATATTAAATTCATTTGTTGTTTTAATGATTATTTTGAAATATTTTACTGAATTTACATTGTTTAGTTTTTTTTTTTTGTATTTGTATAATTTTTTAAACTTATTTTAATATATAATTTGTTCATTTTAAAATTCTCTTTTATGTATATTTCTTTGATTTAAAGATTTATATAATATTTTTTTAAATACTTTTATACATCATTATTTTATATATATTATTTAAATTAAACTATTTCTTAATATATGTATATTATTCAGATTAAATTTTTTTTTTACTTTATGAATATTATTCATTTTGATGGATATTTTATCTTGTATATTATGCATTTTGATTTTCTTCTTATAATATTTATTTTAAAATTCATTTGTATACTATTATCTAATATATTTTTAATCTTTATTTTTTGATTGATATATATATTATTTTATACACTACTTATTTTAATTTTCTTTTTACATAATGCTTGTTTTAAAATTATTTAATATATTACCATTTGATATATTGTTTATTTTCATCTTTGTTTTATTCTAAATTCTCTCATATATTACTTGTTTTAAAATTCATATATATATAATTTGTTGTTTGTATATTAATGAGTTCATTTTTTTTTTATATATTATTCATTCTTTCTATTTGTCTTAAAATTTGTTGCATTTTATTTATGTTAAGTTGCTTGATATTTATTTCTAAATTGTCTTTTAATTCAATAGTTTTGAATGTTAATGTTAGTATTTGTATAGCATATGATATGTTGCCATTGTATGAACCCTAATTCGCTCTTTTGTGTTTTCATTATTGCCATGTATTGTCATTTTATGATTGCAATTATACTTTTGTTTTTATTATTGCATTGTAATTAAGGTTTCCAACTTATTTATGAAAAAAATTGTTTATTTTATATCCAACAAACCAAACAAATATATTTTGAGTCCATTTTATATTCGCTTAGCAAAAGCTTTCAAAACAAGGCAATATTTGATGTTTGGAAATTCGAAGAATTGTGCCCTAACGTGTTGAGTTTCAGTTCTTCATTTGACCAAATAATTAAATACTCTTTTAATCGCATGATTTGGAAATTGTGAGATGATCTTAGTTTCAAGGTTTAAGACGCCATATCCTAACGTGTTGGATATGGTGTTTTATTCATTCGGAATGAGAAAATCCTAAATTCCAACTTAAATTAATCAAATATTTTTCAAAAGGAATTACATTTTAATCTTTTCTAATTTTCAACATAAGGACATCAGTTAATCAATTTGGTACCAGCTTTGGGCGTATGAGGGTGCTAATCCTTCCTCGTACGTAACCGACTCCCGAACCTGTTTTTCTATTTTGTAGACCAAAATTATTTTTTTTCAAGGTGATCCAATCACACCTAAACAAAAAGGGTTGGTGGAGACTCCATGTTTTTAAAGTCGATCCCGTTTTTTCCAAACTTAAAAAATGGTTTGATAGCTTGGCGACTCCACTGGGGACTGGTTGATAGTCAGGCCATAGATTGATTAATTTTTGTCCTTTTGATTGAAAATTTGGAAAATTGTTTTGGAAAAATCATGTTTCTTTTGATGCATTTGCTGGTATTATGATGTTGAGTTTTTGTAGAATACTTGCATATGCATTGCATGACAGTTGTGGTTACACTTTTTAAGTAGGAGTGAGAAACTATGCCTTCATGAGGTTTTCACCTCCACATGGGCTAGTAGATTACTTCCGGGATACATCCGTACCTATGTGCTTCGTGAGATCTTCATCTCCACATGGCCATAGGGTAATGTATTCCCTTGAACCGAACTCAATCCATATGAGCTTATAATGGGTGAAGATTGAGGAATCTGCTGGTTCAGGTACCCATTCCTTAGAACCAAGCCGCATATAGCAACCCTAAGAGCCCACCCTAGGTAGAGCTATGCTGCACTTTAGCGGTTACCCAGATAGGAGTTTGGTTATTTTCTGTTTCCTACCATCTGTATATGATACTAACATGTTTTCTTTTGTTTATGACTACATTGCATTTCATCATTATAGAAAGGAGATGTTGATTCATATTCGATTGCTAAATAGGAGAGTTTGTCATAGGAAAAGGGATTGCTTGATAAAGTGGGTTATAATGCGTTCGTCCAAATATAGTCCAAGTAAATGCAATGAGAAAAGATTGATAGTTTATGACTTTGCCTCGTTGCTCGAGGATTCAAGCCAACAAGGATTATTCGAGGGTCATCACGTCTCAATTTTCTTAAAGAAGCTTATGAGCATCGCGGAGGATAAGTGAGTGAAGAGTCACAGCTTGGATCAAGCAACAAGGGGCTAGAAGAGGTATCTATTGAGAAAGTTCACGGGACACGACCATAACATCCAGATACGAAGAAAAGGATTGGTGTCTTCACTTGGACTATGAGGACAAAGCCGCATATGTAATCCGTTTTATGTAAAGAAATTTATTTTCTAGAAAAGTTCTTCTAATGGAATTGAATTCAGAACCAATGCCTCTCTTTCTTTTTGCATTCATTCCACACATTTGCATTGCATTTTATGCATTTATATTACATCACATCGTATGCATTAAAATTTGTAGAAAGACTCTAATTAATTAAAATTATTTCAGTAACCTGGAAACCAACAAAACCTTACCAAATACGTATCCATACGGCACAAATTAATCAATCTATGGATAAAAGACAAAGAAATAAAGTATTAAAAAAGAGGGAAAGAAGAAGGCATGTGTGAGTGGTGAAGAAGTCAGGTGGGAACCCATAATAATTCCCCACATTTCTAAAACCTTTATATCAGGAGGAATTATACACGCTGAACAAAGGATGCCAAAGAAAAAGGGCATTGAGAAAATGTTGAGAAATGTATACATCAATGCTATATTTAAAGATACAATTGGAGGAAGGATCTTATCAGATATCCGCCCTTATGAACCTGGGAGTGTTTTGGACAATTGGACGGCTGAAGAAATTCCTGTAGTAGTTAGAAGGTACTCAGAGTAATGTTCCAAATACACTTGTTGCTTTAGGCCTAGAAGCAATAAGATTTCTTTTGTGAAATAGGCTGATGTTCAAACATCATTATTTCAATAAAGTACATTTTGCTATATTCTTTCATTCTTTTATACTATTGTTTTCCTTTTCATTCTTTGGATTCTTTTCCAAATCATTCTTTCATTTCATTCATAATCATAAAATGTAAATAATTATTCTTGAATTTGTTCATTGTACATTCCTTTGAACCTCCAATAGGTTCCCAGATACCAACGACATGAGTGACGCTGCTATTGACTCAGAATTGCTATTTGAGCAAGACATGTGTTTAGAGAGATCTCAGGACTTTGAAGATGACAGAGACAACGGCTTATCTTCAGACTTGTTAAGGATGGTAGAACAAGAGGAGAAACAAATTCTACCTCACAAGGAGACAGTGGACATTGTGACCCTAGAAGAGGGAAGGGTAGTAAAAATCGAAACGTGCATAACTGAAAAAACGAATCGAGATCTTGTTGGGTTGCTTCAAGAATTCAAAGATGTCTTCGCATGGTCATACCAAGATATGCCTGGGTTAAGCACTGATATTGTAGTACATCGCCTCCCCATAAAAGAAGATTGTAAGCCAGTTCAGTAGAAACTTAGAAGGATGAGACATGATATTATGCTGAAAATAAAAGCAGAAGTTAAAAAGTAGTTTGATGCTGAATTCCTGCAGGTGGTCAAATACTCGGAATGGTTAGCCAACATTATGCCTGTCCTTAAGAAAGATTGGAAAGTACGGATGTGTGTGGATTACAGATATTTAAATAAAGCTAGCCCAAAGGACAATTTTCCTTTGCCGCACATTGATACTCTAGTGGATAATACGGCAGGCTTTTTGCTGTTTTCTTTTATGGATGGTTTCTCGGGATATAATCAGATAAAGATGCATCCTGAGGATATGGAGAAGACCACCTTCATAACCTTGTGGTGTACGTTTTGTTATAAGGTGATGCTGTTTGGATTAAAAAATGCGGGTGCGACATATCAAAGGGCCATGGTGACCTTGTTTCATGATATGATGCATAAAGAAACTGAAGTATATGTTGATGATATGATTGCCAAGTCTCGAACAGAAGAAGAACGCATCCAAGTTTTGAGGAAGTTATTTCTGAGGTTGAGAAAATTCCAACTAAAACTCAATCCAACAAAATGTACTTTTGGAGCTAGATCTGGAAAATTACTGGGTTTTGTAGTTAGTAAAAGAGGAATTAAGATTGACTCAGACAAGATCAGAGCTATACAAAAATTACCTCCTCCGCACACTCAAAAAGAAGTCCGAGGTTTCCTTGGAAGATTAAACTACATTGCTCGGTTTATCTCACAGTTAACTGATAGATGTGATCCTATATTTTGTCTCCTTAAGAAGCACAACCCGGGTGTGTAGGATGATGAATGCCAAGAAGCTTTTGATAAAGTCAAACAGTACTTGTCAAGCCCCCTAGTATTGTCACCTCATTGCCTAAATAAGCCATTAATACTGTATTTAATGGTATTTAATAACTCTATGGGATGTGTACTTGGACAACACGACGAGTCGGGACGAAAAGAAAAGGGCAATATACTATCTCAGCAAGAAATTTATTGAGTGTGAAATGAGATATTCGCCAATCGAGAAGTTATGTTGTGCCCTGATATGGACATCTCGGAGATTGCGGCAATACATGTTATATCATACGACTTGGTTAATCTCAAAGTTGGACCCTCTAAAATATATGATGGAGTCAAATGCCTTGAATGGAAGGATGGCTAGATGACAAATTTTGCTCTCAGAATTTGACATAGTTTATGGGAGCCAAAAAGCTGTAAAGGGGAGTGCAGTAGCAGATTTTCTGGAGAGTAGAGCTCTAGAAGATTATGAGCCCTTGAATTTTGATTTTTCCGATGAAGAGTTGATGTATGTGGCAGCTACTGAAGAAAATGTTGCAAAAGAGCATATTTGGAAGCTGAATTTTGATAGAGCATCAAATGCCGTGTGTAATAGAATTGGGCAATTCTAGTATCTCCAAATGGAGATCATTATCCGTTTACATGTAAATTGGATTTTGATTGCATGAATAATATGGCTGAATATGAAGCATGTATCATGAGACTGTGTGCAGCCATAAAACAGAAGATCAAAGTATTGGAAGTATATGGAGATTCTGCACTAGTGATCTACCAACTGAAAGGAAAATGTGAGATAAGAGACCCCAAATTGGTCAATTATCGAAAGATAGTTCTAGGATTGATTGAAGAGTCTGATGATATTACTTTCAGCTATCTTCCACGGGATAAAAACCAGATGGCAGATGCTTTGGCTACTTTGGCTTCCATGATCAAAGTTAGCAAACAAGATGATGTAAAGCCCATTCAGATGAGTATTCATGAAGCCTCATCTTATTGTTATAACATGGAGGAGGAAGAAAGATATGATCACCCTTAGTACCACGATATATTGCGATATATAAGAAATCGTGAACATCCTAATCAAGCAACTGAGAATGATAAAAGGGCATTAAGAAGACTAGCTTGTGACTATGTCTTAGATGGTGAAATCCTGTACAAAAGAAGAAAAGATCAAGTATTGTTGAGATGCGTGGATGCTGTTGAAACTAAGAAAATTCTAGAAGAAGTCCATGAGGGCATTTGTGGAACCCATGCTAATGGATTTACAATGGCCAGACAGATTATGAGGTTCGGGTATTATTAGTCTACTATGGAAGGAGATTGCATCAATTATGCCAAGAGATGTCATAAGTGCCAGATTTATAGTGACAAGATTCATGTGCCTTCTTCGCCTTTGCATGTTATGACATCCCCATGGCCTTTTTCTATGAGGGGCATGGATGTCATTGCGCCAATTTTGCCGAAAGCTTCAAATCGGTATCGATTTATTTTTGTGGTTATTAATTATTTCACCAAATGGGTAGAGGCTACTTCATATGCCAACGTTACTAAATTGGCAGTTAGCAGATTTTAAAAAAAAGGAAATCATATGTCGATATGGAATGCCTGAGAGGATCATATCAGATAATGCGCTCAACTTGAACAACAGTACAATAGCAGAAATCTGTAGTCAGTTCGGGATCAAACACCATAACTCGTCGCCGTATCGCCCAAAAATGAATGGTGCTGTGGAAGCTGCCCATAAAAACATCAAGAAGATTGTGGGGAAAATGACTGAAACTTATAGAGATTGGCATGAGAAGCTACCATTTGCCTTCTATGCTTATCGAACGTCTGTCAGGACTTCTACTAGGGCAACATCTTTCTCATTGGTCTATGTGATCGAAGCAGTTTTACCCATTGAAGTGGAAATACCTTCTCTTCGAGTTTTGTCAGAACTAAAATTAGATAAAGCAGAATGGATCTAGTCTCATTATGATCAGTTGAATTTGATCGAGGAAAAAAGGCTAAGGGCTATCCAGCATGGTCAGATGTACCAAAAACGAATTATGCGAGCTTATGACAAAAAATTTCGCTCAAGGGAATGTCATGAAAGGGACTTAGTGTTGAAAAAGATACTCCCTATCCAAAAAAATTTCAGAGGGAAATTGATGCCAAATTGGGAAGGGCCTTACGTTGTGAAAAAGGCTTTCTCTGAAGGAGTACTAATTCTAATTGAAATGGATGGGAAAATCTTACCCAATCCCGTAAATTCAGATTCAGTCAAAAGGTACTATGCTTAAAGAAACCAAAGTGAAAACCCGCAAAGGGCGCTTTGGGACCTTCTTAAAAAAAAGGGGAGCCAAAGTGAAAATCCGCAAAGGGCACTTTGAGACCATAAAAAATAAAAAGAAATAAAGGAGAGGCCAAGGTGAAAACCCACAAAGAGCGCCTTGAGACCAAAGGGGATTTGAGTTGAAAACCTGAAAAGGGCGGCTCAAATTTTGATCAAAGGAGGGACGTGTGGTGATCTTGCTATACTTGAATTAACAAAGAAGGGATATGTTACATTTTGGAGCATTGACAAAGTACTCGAGATCTCCTAAACACATCCTGGGCTCAAAATGGTCTTCAGGAAGTTCGTACAGAGAAGCTCAAGCTGCGATATCTGGGGCACCTAATCTTTATTTTATAATAAATTTGCAATCTTTGAATACTTTGTTCCTTTCAAGGTGTGCATTTTCAATCAATTTCTTGTTTTTTTGTCATCTTTTTTCTTTTCAAAGATAAGTATTTTTCAATCAATATCTTTTTTTTTATCATTTATTCATTTCGATCCTTGCTCCAAATCAATTCTGTTCTTGTTCATTGTTATGATCTTTTACAAGCATGTTGCATTGAAATAATGATGAATAAACTAATAATACTTTCATAAAAGAAGTTTCGCATATTACTCTAGAGGTTTCTAAATAATACAAGAACCTGAAGCAGGACTATTGTTTAGAACTTACCAGACTTAAGGTTTGGAATATCTGAGAAGGAGGAATTTAAATGGAGACTATTTCCTCGGATTTCTTGAACAAAATGTCAAAATATTGTAATAATGAACAAGTAAATAATGTTCGTCACGCATTATGGGGTGGTTATTCTAGAAAAAAAGAAGCCCACATTCATCTGGTCGTGACACCAAAGGATGGTGTAATTGACTAAAGAAGATACAAATCTTCTACCCTTGAGTTGTGGTAGGATGGATTGAAAATGATACAAACCCTATACCCCTGAGTTGCAGTGGGATGGATGGAAATTAATACAAATATTATATCCTTAAGTTTGTAGTCCTTTACTCTTGAGTTGTGGTGGGTTGGATTGAAAATGAAACAAATCTTCTACTCTTGAATGACAGTAAGATTGATTGAAGAGGATATATACCCTTGAATGGGAAGGATTGGAAAGGATTCAGATCTTGTACCCTAAGTCACAATGAGATGGTTTGAAGATGGTACAATTTTATGTCTCAAATGAACTCTGAGATTACAGTAGGGCAAACTTGTTGAGCAAGATAATTATTTCTTCAGGTTTTGTTGAAACCACCAACCGAGCAAGAGAGCAACATACTACGTCAGTAATAAAACCCTGATGAACAATAAGCGATGACACCTTAAGCATTTAAAAATGGATCATTCTCATAAAATTCTGCATTCATGCAAAACACATTTAGTTAGGGGCATTTGATTCATTCCGATCATTGCATCCTAATCATTCTCATAACATTCTGCATTCATGCAAATGTCGTCCATAATACATTTAGTTAGGGGCATTTGATTCATTCCAATCATTGCATCCTAATCATTCTCATGACATTCTGTATTCAGGCAAATGTCATCCATAATATCATTTAGTTAGAAGCATTTGATTCATTCCGATCATTGCATCCTAATCATTGTATATTAAAAAAAAAGGAATCATTTTCATGACATTTTTGCATTCATATCATTCATAACACATGTGGCTAGGAGCATTTGATTCATTATGATCATAGCATCCTGGTCATTTGGCATAAACATATGCATGTGGAACTGAGCCTACAGGTCGTGTCCCTCAGAGGACGGTGTAGCAACATCGATGAATTCTAGATCTTGTCTCCTCGAGATAGCAGTGGGGCAGATCAAATTTGGCAAATCTTGATCTCCATGTATTGGCAATGGAGCAGATTCAAGTTACCTAGCCTTATCTTCCTGAGGTAGCAAGGAAGCAAGCTGAGGATTGTAGTCTTATCTTCCTGAGGTAGCAAGGGAGCAGACTGAAGATGTTGATTTTGTTTCCTCGAGATAGCAGTGGGGCAAATCTAAAACGCCAAATCTTATCTTCCCGAGGTAGCAGGGGAGCAGATTTTAGCCACTAGCCTTATCTTCCTGAGGTAGCAAGGGAGCAGACTGAAGATTATAGTCTTATCTTCCTGATATAGCAAGGAAGCAGACTAAATAAAATTGTAGATCTTGTCTCCTCGAGATAGCAGTGTGGCAGATCGAAGATGGTGACTCTTATCTTTTCGAGGTAGCAGGGGAGCAGATTTTAGCCACTAGCCTTATCTTCCTGAGGTAGCAAGGGAGCAGGCTGAAGATTATAGTCTTATTTTCCTGATGTAGCAAAGGAGTAGACTAAATAAAATTGTAGATCTTGTCTCCTCGAGATAGTAGTGGGGCAAATCGAATTTCGGTGAATCTTATCTTCCCGAGGTAGCAAGGGAGCAGATTTTAGCCATTAGCCTTATCTTCTTGAGGTAGCAAGGGAGCAGGCTGAAGATTATAGTCTCATCTTCTGAATGTAGCAATGGAGTAGACTAAATAAAATTGTAGATCTTGTCTCCTGTAGATAGCAGTGGGATAGATCAAAAACGACGAATCTTATCTTCCTGAGGTAGCAGGGGAGCAGATTTTAGCCGCTAGCCTTATCTTCCTGAGGTAGCAAGGGAGCAGGCTGAAGATTATAGTCTTATCTTCCTGATGTAGCAAGGGAGCAGACTGAAAATTGTAGATCTTTTCTCCTCGAGATAGTAGTGGGGCAGGTCAAATTTCAGCGAATCTTATCTTCCCGAGGTAGCAGGGGAGCAGATTTTAGCCACTAGCCTTATCTTCCTGAGGTAGCAAGGGAGCAGGCTGAAGATTATAGTCTTATCTTCCTGATGTGGCAAGGGAGCAGACTAAAGATTGTATAAAGATTGTAGATTTTGTCTCCTCGAGATAGCAGTGGGGCAGATCGAAGATGGTGAATCTTATATTCCTGAGGTGGGGAGCAGATTTTAGCCACCAGTCATATCTTCTTGAGGTAGCAAGGGAGCAAACTGAAGTCTGTAGTCTTATCTTCTTAAGGTAGTAAGGAAGCAGACTAAAGATTGAAAGACGGTGAATTTTATCTTCCCGAGGTATCATGGGAGAAGATTTAAGCTACATGTCTAAATTCCTTGAATTGGATCGAAACACTAGTTCTCATGCCTTTGGAGATGCAGTGGGATGTAATGAAGCTATTCGATTAAGAAAAGCACCGAAAGAAGTCAAGATTTGGCAAGACCAGGCAAAATTGGCCCTTTTTGAAGTCTTTGCTCTATTCTCGTTACACGACAATGAGCAAAGAGGGGCAGCTGTAATAGGCCCAATTTTCTCGGGCCCATTAATCAATTTTTAACCAAAACCAAAAAATAAAAAAATAATAAAAAAATAAAAACCCAAACAAAAATCCAATAATAGCCATTTATACAAACCCACCCCTTAACCCTAAACCATCGCTGGAACAGGGTTACGAGGTATTACTGGAGTTAAACACTAATAAACAAGTAAATTGAGGCATAATTCCGTGGCACAATTTAAAACTTTTCAAATTTCATCTTTAAGTCCCTTATATGGACTTACGAGACCCAAAATATGATTAAGAAGTGATTTGGGACTAAACCAAGAACTTTGGAAACTTTTTCTTGAGAATAGGGACACATGCCCATGTGGCCTGAGACATGCCCGTGTGGCCTACCCGTGGGGCCAGTCCGTGGGCAGATCTGACTTGCTACACACGGCCCTGGGACTAGTCCGTGGGTTATTCTGTTTCTTCCACACGGCCTGGGCACACGCCCATGTGACTTGGCTGTGTGAAAACTTCATTTTTCACCATTTTTAGGTTTTTTTTTTCATACTAAACACACCTAATTCATACACAAACATTTACTTATAAATCTTGATCAAATAACATTCATTATACCTAAAATTTCTTAAGGATTTTATACCACATTTACAATCAGAATATATAATATTTACAAATGACAATACTATCCTTAGTACATGCCACATTTACCAAAAGTTTGATACATCACCAAAATTGAGCTGAAGCCGGGATTGAATCAGATGCTGAGTCCAACTTATCTTGACCTAATCTGCGTACGGAAAATAAACCGTACGCTGAATATTGGAACTACTCAGTGGTATTATCATAATTCAATTTATAACAATGATCAAATATCATAAACATACTTAGGGAAATAACACATCATACATATAATTTTTGTACTAAGTTATTATATTTCTAATGTGACATTTTTAAAATTTAAATTAATATCTCATCTATAGAATTCCAATTATTCATGAACCTTTGGTTCATCTCTCAATCATATATAAATATTCAATTCACATTTCAATAGAAACCATTCACGAACCTTTGATTCATGCCTTCAATCACATAGCATAATTTTATTTCTTATTTCATTTCACAATATCTCTTTCACTATTCATTCAATGGTTCAATAATCAAATTCAGATGATTTTCTCATTTCACGTAATTACCCCTATTAACATGACTCGGGCTTTGGCGGATATACGGATCCAACCAGACACACCATACTGGCACTCAGTGCCTCATCGGATAGTTCGAAACAATATAGTGACACTCAGTGTCTCATCGGCCTAGCCGAAGTAAAGTGGTACCCAGTACCTCATTGAATCTATCCGAAGTAAATAATGACACCTAGTGTCTCATCGACTCAAGGTCAAAGAATCCCTGTACTCTTCCAATCCTATGGCATGCCAACTATATCCGACTTAGCCCGACTAGTTAATAGGGTTTCCGAACCTCAATTCAAATTCACTACTCAATTTCATTTCAAATTCACCACAATTTAATATACAATTCAATTTCACACACACACACACACACACACACACACACACACACACACATATATATATTCATCAATTAAATACAAATCACATTCAACTCCAATATCAATACTTACCTCAATTTCATTTTCCATACACATACATTGAAATTAAACATGTAATAATAAATAACTTGAATTATGATAATACAAACCGATATTTTCTCGAGCTACTCCTCGATCACTTTTTCCTTCCCCTTCGTATTAGACGTCTCGATTTCCTTATTTGCTACGAAAATTAACATAATTATAATTAATTAATAACACACATATTTTATATAAAATAATAACTTTCCATGCAACTTTTACCTAAATTCCAAATTTGTCCTAACTATTTTCACCTTCTTCCTTTTTACAAATTCATATCCTTTCCTTATTCAATTTCCATCAAAACTTCAATATAAACATCAAATTTTCATCATTTAACCATAGTTTCAAGTTTCTTTCAATTTAGCTCATAAAACTCAAAACTTATAGCCTAGTTTACAATTTAGTCCTCCAATCAATTCTAATCACAAATTCTATCAAATTAATCCCTAATTCCATTATTTGTGCAACATAAATCCTAAAAGAATCTATCATTTTTCAAAATTTCCACATAGATTCAAGAGTATTTTACTCTAGGACTTCAAAAACATTAAAATCACATGAAAATGACATAATTAAACTTACCAAATAATCTCCAAGCTTCAAAACCCTAGTTTTTCCATTTTTTTCTTTTCTTTCCTTTCTTTCTTTCCCCAATTTCGTTTGTTCTCTATAACTTTTCTATTCCTTTTTGTCTCTTTTTTTTATTTTGTTATATTTAATTATTAAATATAAAATATCTATATAATAACCAATATATATTACATGTGTATTAATACATATAAATACACATGTATAAATTATCACCACACATTTGGCACTATCATATTTATTTAACAAAAATAATATGATAAACGTAATAAATAATAATAATAATAATAATAATAATAATGATAATAATAATAATCTTTTGCTTAACTTATAAGTAAATACATATATAATATACATTTGTATTAATATTTTAGTTACACATTTATTTATTCTCTAACTTACATATGTCACTAATTCGGTTTAATTACTAATTTAGTCTTTTAACCTTTCTCTATTCTATAATTAAATTTTTATACTCTATTCAATTTAGTCCTTTCTAATAATTACTTCTAATTAAACTAAATTCACTTATCAAAAATCTAATTCAACCCATACTAACTTCGTAAATATTTTTAATAAATATTTACGGACTCGTTTTCCTAAGACGGAGGCCCTAAACTCACTTTTCTGATGCCCGTGGAATTTGGGTTATTACACCAATAAACTAAACTAGCCCAAATTTATAAATAATTAGACCCAATACCCAAATTGACCCAATATTACAACATCAGCCCACTAAGCCCAAAATCTGCAGCCTTTCGAAAACCCTAGAGGTTTCTAGATGCATCCAACGCCGCATGCATGCCTTCCCACGCGCCCCCCGCAGCAGTTTGGGCCTCCCCTCCGCGACGGCTTCATCTGTAACAAACAAATAAACAAACAGAAACAAGAAATACAGTAAGGAATGACAACAGAATACAGCAAAGCAAAATAATTTTTGATTTTATTTTTTGATTTACATTCGGCTATAAATAGGGCCGAAATCGATGTAAAAGGGATCCAATTTTTTTGTATATACAAACAGATACTGAATACAAAGGAAATTAGAATAGAAAGGGTGATTTTCGATTTTAATTTCTTTAAGATTTCAGTCTATTCCTGGGATTTCGATTTGTTTTTTTCCTTTTGCATATGGAAGCAAAACAGAGAAGGAGGGTTTACCTTGAATTAGAGCCTCTCTTCTTCGTCGCGATCGAAGTAAAGGGGGGACTTCGAGGCCGAGGTTGGGTGCCTTCATGCTCCACTAGTTGCCGTTCATGGTGATGTTTTAGTGTCTGATCAGAGGGTTTTTTGAGTCGGCCGATTAGGGGGTTTTTTGAGGGTTTTTTGATTGATATATATATTATTTTATACACTACTTATTTTAATTTTCTTTTTATATAATGCTTGTTTAAAATTATTTAATATATTACCATTTGATATATTATTTATTTTCATCTTTATTTTATTCTAAATTCTCTCATATATTACTTGTTTTAAAATTCATATACATATAATTTGTTGTTTGTATATTAATGAGTTCATTTTTTTGTTTTTTATATATTATTCATTCTTTCTATTTGTCTAAAAATTTGTAGCATTTTATTTATGTTAAGTTGCTTGATATTTATTTCTAAATTGTCTTTTAATTCAATAGTTTTGAATGTTAATGTTAATGTTAGTATTTGTATAGCATATGATATGTTGCCATTGTATGAACCCTAATTCGCTCTTTTGTGTTTTCATTATTGCCATGTATTGTCATTTTATGATTGCAATTATACTTTTGTTTTTATTATTGCATTGTAATTAAGGTTTCCAACTTATTTATGAAAAAAAATTGTTTATTTTATATCCAACAAACCAAACAAATATATTTTGAGTCCATTTTATATTCACTTAATAAAAGCTTTCAAAACAAGGCAATATTTGATGGTTGGAAATTCAAGGAATTGTACCCTAACGTGTTGGGTTTCAGTTCTTCATTTGACTAAATAATTAAATACCCTTTTAATCGCGTGATTTGGAAATTGTGAGATGATCTTAGTTTCAAGGTTTAACACGTCATATCCTAACGTGTTGGATATGGTGTTTTATTCTTTCAGTATGAGAAAATCTTAAATTCCAACTTAAATTAATCAAATATTTTTCAAAAGGAATTACATTTTAATCTTTTCTAATTTTCAACATAAGGACATCAGTTAATCAATGTGGTACCAGTTTTGGGCGTATGAGGGTGCTAATCCTTCCTCGTACGTAGCCGACTCCCGAACCTATTTTTCTATTTTGTAGACCAAAATTTTTTTTTTCTCAAGGTGATCCAATCACACCTAAACAAAAAGGATTGGTGGTGATTCCATATTTTTAAAGTCGATCCCATTTTTTCCAAACTTAAAAAATGGTTTCGACGCAACTCTACTTTGATTTGATTTGTAAGATTTTGCCTCATGTCTAGTGATTCCTTAGGTCCCCGTACCTCCCATGGCGGACGTTACGACAATATTAATGAAAGGTTCAATGCATGTAACCATACAAATTTCTTTAATGTTCTATTTATCCCATCGTATATGTTATGTGCAAAAGAGTTAATAGTGTAAATAAATATCAACTCAATGACTATTTGTATTTTTATTATTTAAAATAGTTGGTTTTGCGCCAACGAATAAAAAGAATATCAATTTTATAAAGAACTTATGTAAATTTTTTTATCGAACAAACAATAAAAAGAATTTGTGTAAGAAATTTTTGATGCAATATTACAAGTGAAATTTAATTTTGATTTATAAAAAATTTTACGTTGATTAATATCCACACAAGTCACATTTTTAACAATAAATATAACTAATCAAATATGTCTCAATTTGAATAATCGAAAAATAACAAGTTTTCACTAATAACTTTTGTATCACTAATCTATCATCTAATATATATATATATATATATATATATATATATAAATATATATATATATACTAGAATAAGGTTTTTACCCTCAAAAGGAAAATTTTAATTACGTAAACAAATTTAAAAGACGACAATTGTCATCACATAATAATGCGAGCTGTAAGAAAAAAAGAAATTTGTATTTTCTACCACATATCCCTCCCTTGCTTTCATTTCTTTTAAGAAAAAATAAAAAATCTAATATCTATAAAACCGCACAAAAACAATTTTGCAACTTACAATAGGTTCTATTTGAACTGAAAATTTGGTGGATTATGACGCTAAATTTCGCCAGCAATGATATTAAAAAGAAAACATTATAATCTATAGAAAAAATGAAAAGGGAGGTTACCCTCAAATACTCGAAAATAATTTATGAAAAAAATAATACATTTTAGCGCACTCGAATTTATATCTTTTTTATTGATAATAATACTTATGTTAATCAAACTAAAACTCAATAGACTGTAGTATTAATTTTCTAATATTAACTCAATATGTAAAATCTCTTGTTACACTTGAATACACAATTGTCTGCATTCCACCTTCTCTAAAAACAGTTAGAAACAATTCTCATTTCTCAACACTTACAACACACAAAATTAACTTCAGTGCCAGTATTGAAGCCAGTTACAACATTTTGTGCTATTTAGGTGAAGGAAAGGAAACTCTATGAAGGGGTAGAACCAATAGCTTTGTGTTGGATATGAGATAAGCGGTATAGAAGATCATCCTATAAATGAAGATGAATCAAGGTAAGTTGATAAACGAACAACAAATGATTATTCAAGAAAATGAAATCAGGTTCCAAAAATATATAAAAAAATTATCTGAAAAGGAAGATATGTTTTCCAGTGAAATTTTGAATTTGCTGATCATCGCGAAATATAGCATTTTATTAAAATGATTATAAGAATCATAACCAGAATGTACAATACTGTAAGATTGCATACAAAACAATCATCCAAATAGCCACATAGCCCCCAAAGCAGTCAAGAACAAACTCAAACATAAATAAATAACCCATTAAAGAGAAAATGTTGATGTTAGAACTTAGAAGAGAAAAAGCAAATGAAGAAAATGGGAAATAAATTTCATTGTCGGTCCTCTATAGTCATCACTATATCCGGTTAAGCCCTTGATTTTAGTTTGTATTTATTCAATTCAATCCCTATTATGTTAGTTATTTGTTTTAATTATTTATTATATATGATTTATAAATTATTTTCATTCTTGACATGATTATTGTATGTATTTGTATGACTTACTATAAATAATTTTTATTAATATTTGTATGCTTATTAATTTTAAATATCGCAAACTAAGAAAAATGTATTACATGCTAATTTGTTTTGACAATTTTTCTTTTTACATTTATTTATTCTAAATTTTCAAGAATATATTTCCTTAAATTAATATATTTTTACATAATTATAATTTTATTGCTTTCTACTAAGTAAATGTAAATATTTTTTAATACATTAAATTTAAAGTTTGGTTATAATTCTAACCAATTTTAATAAAGGAAATAAAATAATTAACTGGATTTTTAAATTTAGTAACTAATCCAATATTTTCTATAATTAAAATATAAATACAAAGTTCTAATAAATTCAAAATAATTTTTAAATAAATTTCATCTTTTGATTTTCAATCAATTCTATATTTGGTATTGGTGAAACATTTTCAAATATTTATAGCGTTCCATTAACTATAAATGAATGGGTGTAATTAATCAAAAGGTAAATCTTTTGGTCATTGGTCAAAAGTTATATCATTTGATTTTTAAAAAAGAATTATAACTATTCAAACAATATTATTTGAATAGTTATACTATTAAATGAATAATTATATGTATTTTTAAAGACATTATTATTCAGAAAATACACCTATTGAAAAATGTCTCTATGAAGAGACACGAGAATTCCTATAAATAGGAATGAGATTTCATTTGGAAATCATATCAACAAATTCTAAAATTCTTTCTTTCCTTCCTCCATCTTCTAATATTATTAGATTATTCTATAAAGTATTATTGCAGAAATCCTTTGTAGAAATTGAGTTTCTTGTTATACATTGCTCAGTGCTTAGTGGATTATTCTCGTCAGTGCAAAACACAAACAATCATCGTCTTCATTGTATCCTTGAGGTTAATTTGCTTGAAACTTCTTTGCACACCGAAGATAGGTGGGGGCGAATATAACCTTAAAGATAGTGGCTTGATACATGCCTTGGAGCATTGTCCTATTTCTTCTTTTTCTGTTCGAGTTCTGTTCGTGTGTTTGAGATTTTTCCTCACTAGAGTTTTGTACTAACAAGTGTTAATGTTACCTGATAAGTTGATAATGGTTGGAACTTATGTAATTGACTTGCTATGTGAACTAAATGATTCATGTTTGGTCTTGTGGGATGCTTGTATGCATAATGATCTCATTTGACAAGTGTCAGCATGATAAAGATTATAAGCATGATAGTTTGAATGATTAGATAAGTATATGATGAAATTGAACTTGGATGAATGACATGGATTGTATGGTAAGTTAAATGGTTAATTTCAAATTGTACAAGTTCATTTTGACATATTCTATTAGGCTTGATATAAGTGAAATGGTCAAACGAATGTTGGCAAGAATATATATTGGTTGAAATATGTAATGTTGTTATGTTCATAGCTTAAATGATTAAGCATATAGTTTAAGGTTTTGATTGGTTTGAACTAGGTAATGTGACATTTGTAAACTATTGATCAAATTGTTTTATTCATACTTGATTCATAAATATTGCATGTTTTGGCTGAAAGTATGGCATGAAATGTGTAAATTAGTTAATTGGAAATTCCAAGTTGAAGTTTCATTAGAAATTACAGACATTGGTACATCAAGGTAGTGTTGTCGCGACAAGATAAAGTTACCATGCCACGATGCGACGTTGAGTATTGGTCGTTGCAACAAGACCTAGTCAGTATGTTGCATTACGACGAGGAACCCCTGATGTCCCAACGTCAACTTGAAGTTTTGAAAATGTTTCAGTTTAGTCCTAATTTGATTCTAGGTTAGCGTTAGAGTTTTCGTAAGCTCATATAAGACCTGGAAATGTATTTATATATATATATATATATCATTTTATGTACTTAATTGCTTGTAATTTAATGTTAATGGCGTGAAGTGAATTATAAATTGTTTGTAGTTGTTCCAGGAACGAATGTGACATCTTATAGTTCGGACCCAACAATCGGGTTAGGTATGGGTGTTACAAGGTTTGGGCAAAATCCATACGGATGGTGCATGGAGGGGATCAAACCATGGTGGTCGGTTCCGATCATGTTGGTCGTGTAGGATTAGGTGCCCTAAGTTTAGTATTTTCGTCTATGTACACTTGTATTTTTTCGAACAGATAGGTTTAATAAAATTATCTATGAATTACATTAATATCCTTTTTATATTGTCCTCATGTGGTTTTTTCATGTAAAGTAAAATAGAAGTAAATATTAGCTCACTGGTTGTCCAATGTTTAACTAATATTAAGCAGTATTACATTGTCGGATCGTAATACGAAAAGACAACTTATATTAGTAGATGAACCAGTGATTGAAAGACTAATATGTCCTTAGTCTTCGATATAAATGACTCTTATATTGATTGACTAACTATGCAAATTGAACCAGTGATTGACTTTTATACTCATTCGTCTTTCAATCACTGAGTTTGAATAGATAAAGAACCGAAAACTAATGCGTTGGATATACAGATTCTGCAGTATGTAGCATCATTTACAATAGTGGAATTGATAGCCCAAGAAATGGGTGAATGATATCCTCTCATCGAAATTACATAATAGATGAAAAGTAAACGTGGCCACGGGTCATTCGTCTTTGTGATGAATGACTTAATTACTATTTGATAGTAGTTGACTTTTCATGAAAGAAGATGTAATGGTTAGCATGAGATAAAATATGATTATATTGGGAGAACGGATTTATCCCAAAGAGATTAAAGATATCATATGAGGGTAACACACTTATGACTAGGTCATTGGACGAGAACTAATCGAATAGCTTTCATAATGGTATGTTATTAGGGAGAGCTCAGTCACGCTAGTATAGTGGAATGACTTCGTGACTAAACGAGTTTATAATTAATAAGTGAAAAGGTAGATAATTATAAATTATTTGAGCCTTAATTACATTTATCCAATCAGTCCCTCCGTTAGCTCGTTAAAACTAGAATTGCATGTTGAACCAAATGAATGAAAATGAATAAAAATGATAAAGTTAGAGAAATGAGTTACATTTGGAAATAAATATAGTTTCTCACTAAGTATGGAAATAATTTGAGAATTAATTTAAGTTTTTTTGAATCATTATTTAATTAATTAAAGTTAAAAAAATGGAATTAAATTAATTTGTCATTGTGAATTCGTTGAATGTAGAAATTAAATATATTTTCTCATAAGTTCTTTTACGGTAAAGTTGTCATGATTTTAATAAAATTAGAATTGGGTTAAGAAAATTGTTTGATTGAAAAAAATCAATTTATTTAAAATAATTTAATAAATAATATTTATTTTAGGAAATAGAATAACATGTATTGAGTTAGGTTAAGTTATAAAATGATGGATTAAAAGTCTAAGAAGCACATATATTTGGACCCAATACAAAAGGGGCCTGAACCTTCATCACAATACATATGAGAGGAAACATACTCTATTAGTCGTCCATCTCTCCTAGTTCAACTAGGGGATTGAATTTTTCTATTAAATAAGTATTATTTGTGTTCTACTAATTTAACTAAGGTTTCACTTCCTCTCCCTATAAATAGATGACATTGGTAGGGCTAAAAAAATAAAAAAATAAATATATATATACAACATTGAGATATTGTTATTCTCTCCGAAAATAGTAAGAATTTATTTCTAAATATAAATTCTATTTTCCAAGAAAAAAAATTTATTTCTAAATATAAATTTTATTTTCCAAGAATAACAATTCTACCGGTTTCTATAAGAGAGAAAATTATACTCTCCCACTAAAAGTAAAGAAAATATTTTTTGGTTCTATGTTTGATTCGAAAGTGTTTGAGTCCACACTCGAAGTTGTTAGTGGTATGAGAATAGTACATAAGGTCATTTGATTAAAAGTCGAGAATGACAAGAGTCTGTCTAACCCAAAACATAGGTGCAATTTCGGGAAAATAATTATTACTATAAATATCACAAATCGGCTCAATTTTCAAAATTTTATTTTTCCGCTATAAAAGAAAATTGTTTTCAAACAAGATATTTTTCCAACTAGTCGATATGCACCATTTCAATGTTAAAGTGGAACAAACAACATCCTTTTCCACATTAGTGAAATTTTAGTTTGTATCGATCATAACGGCTTGTTCAAGTCAATTCTGATTACATCGGCCGAAACTTGATGCACTCGACTGTGTCTAAATAATATAAAAATAATAATATTTTTAACTATTTAATATTACGCTAAAGACTTAATTGAAATGTATCGACTAATAAAAAAAAGACTACACTAGAAAGTAAAGATTAAAATGTTAAACTTTAAACTTTTTTTTTTTACATACTTTCACATTTAAAATATAAAAATTAAAATATATTTAACAAATTCACTCACCTTATTTTCAAATAAAAATCCCCACTCACCCTTCAACTTATGTTATTGAAAAAACCCACTCATCCTTTAACTTCTTTTTTCTTGTTAATTTTAGATTTATTGAATGATGAATTTTTATTTGTAGAGTTTATTGATGAGTGTAAGGCCCAATTTATGCTGGGGCCCATTAGCAATAAACCCAGAAAATAAACATAAATTAACAGTCCAAAATTACAAAGCACAAGCCCAACTATCAAACAAAATTCAAAGCCTAAATACTAAACCCTACGCACAACTAAGCCCAAAACCTAAACCAAAAATAGAAAAAAAAAAAAAAAAGAAACCCTAACCCTAGGTCAGCTCTGCCGCTGCCGCGCCTCCGTACACTGCCACGTCACTCCATACCTGCAAAAAGGACAAACAAACAGCACAACAAAGAAAACAAAATATTGTATATTTTTTATTCAAAACTTCGGCTATAAAACAAAGAGGAAAAGCCTTTGTATTTTTTTTACGAAGACAACCAATACAAAAGCAAAAAAATCACAAAGCAAATAAAAAAAAACAAAAGGTTCTCTTTTTTTCCTTTTTTTTCATGCTTTTCGAAACTGTTCGTATAGATATATGTAGATTTTTATTTTTTTAACTATTTACATATATTAATATATAGTCTATTAAAAAAAAGAAAAAAATACATGGGGAAAGGTCTGACCACCGCACACGGCGGTCGACAGCAGCTACCACTGCAGAGGAGCGACGTTGGCGCGGTGGCCCCATGGCCGGCCATTGGGCGTGAAGAAGAGAGTTGAGAGAAAACACCTTTTTTTTAAAAAAAAAAAAAGAAAATGGTAGAATGCTGTTTAAAAAAAAATTGGCCTTTATAAAGGATATAAAATGGCGTCGTTTAGGGCCTATTTCAGTGGCCTCAACGCAATGCGACCCGCCCCCTAGAGGATCCGCATGTTTTCATGTTTTGGTCTATTTGCGCATTTGGCCCTTCTGCATTTTTTAATTTTTTAATTCGGTTTTTTTTTGTTTCTTAATTTATCCCTTTAATTTTGTTGCTGTTTCATTTTGGCCCACCTGATAAAGATGCGCATGTGGACAAGTGGATATTGTCGCATTCAGTCCTTGTCCTTTTTAGAGCGACTTATTTTGGTCCTTCCTTCTTTGGATTATTTGCAATTCGACCCGAAATTTTGTTTTAAAGATTTAATTTAGTCCCTTTTTTATTTCTTTTGTTATTTTTGTTATTAAATTAATTTTTTTAATAATAATAATATTATTAATATTATTATTACTATTACTCTTATTGTTACTAGTATTACTATTTTTATTTTTATTACTATTATTTTTTAATATTATTATTACTATTATTATATTCATTTTTATTATTACTTTCCTTATTATTAACATATTATTATTATTACTATTATTATATTTAATTAACTTTGTTTTCATTACTATTATTTCTTTAATATTTATTTACCCAGTCTTTGTAAATACACTTATCATATTATTATTTATTATATTTATATCCTCTTAAATAATTTCCAACTTTAGATCATTTATTATTTGTATTATTATTAATAATATTATTTTCATCATTATTAGTATTTTTAAACTACCCAATATTTCTCTATTTCTTTATTCATTAGTAGTTATTATTAAATTTTAGACTTTATTTGTTCATTTACTTTTCTTATTATTTTATATACTACTGGTTTGTTTTATTATTTTATTATTATTTACCTTTTTATTTATTTTTGCTCTTATTATTGTTATTTACATTAATGCATTTATTACTAGCCTGTTATGCATATTAGTACTATAATTCTTTTTTTTTTCATTTTACTATAGAATCGTGTTACATTAATCTTTGAACAATACAATTTTTTTTTCTTAATTAAGAAATTTTTTTGTAATTCGAGATTCGGGAAATCGTACCCTAACTTACTGGGCTTCGATTTTTCTCGTCGAGTCAAAAGAATCAATTATCTTTTTTTAATCAAAGCATATAAGTTAAATAAAAGCTTATTCTTGAGAATTTAAAAATGTTGTGTCCTAACTTACTAGATGTAACATTTTGTTATCTCGAGGTAAGGATTTCTAAAAATAAGGGCAATATTCTGTATTTGGAATTTTGAGAAATTGTGCCCTAACTTACTGGGTTCCGATTTTTCATTTGACCCAAATAACTGAATATCCTTCTTAAATTTAAATGCATGAGTTTTAAAAGTCAAAAGACAAGCTTAGTTTCGAGGATTTGAAATGTCGTATCCTAACTCATTGGACATGACATTTTACTTCTTCGAAATAAGTGGGTCTTAGCATCTAATTTAATTTATTCAAGTTTTCAGAGAGAATCAATATTTCAGAGTCATGGACTCCAACCACCACACCACGGGTGTCGACAAAACCCCACGGCCATGCGATGCGGCCGTGGTCGACACTGTTAGATCACACACGGGCATGGTGGCTTGAGCACTGGCATGGGAGAAATGAACGAAGCCAACCACGGCCATGCGATATGGCCGTGTGAGATGCCACGCCTACGAGACACGGGCGTGTGAATGTACCTGACTTGAGAATTCTATTTAAACCACCCACTCATCCCTCTTCTCACCTATTTCTCACCCTTCTTCCTCCCTTACACCCTTCTACACCCCCCATTCTCAGCATTCTTTGTTTTCATAGCATTCTTCTCAATCTTTTGGCCATGTCAAAGAAACGGGAGGATTCAAGCACAGTTCTCCCTCATGGAGGCCGATCTACATAAGTTCATGACGGTCGCTTCATCCACTCGACAAGCCAAGGGTCTTTGAGACCTATCTTTTGTTTTACTTTTATCTTCTCCTTTATTTTCCTTCTCTCTGACTATCTTATGCTTAATTTAGTTTATTTTATTTTAGTTTCTTAGTGTCAGGTTCAAAAGGCTACTAGGGAATCACACCGGAACCACGACCACCGCCTTAACGCAGCCTTCGAAGTTCTAAAGGCTGCTTGGGAATCACGCCACTTTCGCCACCACTAGCACCTCTGCAGTCTTAGAGGTCACACCCACCTCGCGAACCATCCAACAATAAGGACTATTTAGTCCATTCATCTTTCATTTTAATTTTATTTACATTTCTATTTTCTTTCTCTTTATCTTTCTTGTCTTTAATTATATATTTAATTTATTTTAAATGTGTCTTAATAATTCCTGGCTAATTCTCTACGAGCTCCCCAATTTCTTCATTTAGCGCAGAGCTTGGTAGCAGCCACCACCCCTATCGACTTCCAACTCCAGGAAACCATCCAAATTCAGGAAGTTTCACCTCCCTCTCTCTCTTAAATTGTATATACATGCTTGTACATTGATGGCAATGTACATCTTAAGTGTGGGGGGGTGAATAGTTATTTTGAAAAAGTGCCTAACTTTCTGCATTATTCTCAAATCCCTGAATTATGCCTTGTCTTGAAGTAAGTTTTTCATATTATGATTAGAATGAAATTTCCTTTGATTTATGATTTTTATTAAAATGTCTTGGATTAAGTCATTGATAATTGTGCGTTGATGATTAAATTTGAAGAATACTAGAGAATCAAGCATGATAAGTCTATTTTTCAGAATTTAAAATTTTTACGTTGTCTACCTGAATCTGAATATTATCTTGAAATTTAAAATTTACAAGGTTGACATCAAAAGCCCATAATTTTTGTGAGATTTTGAGCCTATTAGAGCATATATTCTTTTTCTTGCTCACTTTATTTATTATGAGTGTGTCAACATTGATCTGTTATTCTAGAACTTGCATTGATTATACATGTCGAGACCACGCCTATGATGTGATATACCGAGATGATAAAGGCACCTAAGTTTTAACCCACTTACTCCACCAAAAAGCCTACCTTCATAATTAACCCCTAGTGAACCCCGTTGATCCTAACAACCCTCTTTATTGACTCACCCACTAATATAAAGGCCCAAAAATGTTTTCTTGATAGGCTTTTGTGGAATATTATGAAAATGTTTTGTTTTAAACAGCATGGCATCGAGTCTCCGGCACCGATCCGCTCGGGTAAGTACCTCTGGCTATTGAGGTGATATGAATATGTCCCTGTGTATGAGCATGAATGTGACTTTCCGAATTAGAATAGCGAACTTGAACTGAACCCTTGTGTGATCGAAAGAACCACTTCTAAATACTTTATTCCATAAAATTGTTTGCGATTAATCAGTGGAACAAATTTTCTAATGCATAAAACTTTTAAGTCAGATTGCGCGATAGGAGATGAGTTCTGGAGGACATGGTCGAGGCAGAATGGCCATTTCAGAACCCGTTCGATCGGGTCAAGGGTCTGATAATGAGGTATCACCTCCACCACCAGTCTTCGGCAATGAGCGACAAGATCAGACGGGGGATGATGCTGTATCTCAGGCGGTGCTGCAAGTTTTAGAGATGGTGGCTGGAGTGTAACACCTCTTACCCAGGTCTGTCGCCGGAACAGGATACGAGGCATTACCGGACATGATCCAAGCTATTGTACAAAATTCAAAATGTAAAATCCATATAAAGTTAAAACTTTTCCCATACATAGTCGTCAATACCCATAAGCAAAATAACTCGTCAATTCCCATAAGCAAAATAACCATTCGTAACTATAAATAACTAAACAATTAAGCCTTCTATACATGCCATAATTTCCAAAATATTGTTTTCAAAATACCAAAAAAGAAGGTCGATAGTGTGAATAGATCTCAAACGATCACCGTATCCCGAACTAGCTTGATGACACTATAAAACAAGGAAAAGAAAAGAGAGTAAGCATATAGCTTAGTAAGTAAGTATATAAATAATTAATAAATGGATTTAGTATTTTTACAAAACAACACATTCAAACCTACAATCAAATTCATTATTTATTCAAGTTTGGAGCAAGCTGTCTATTCGAGTCACAGTGACTAAATTATTTTTATCTTAAGCTACGAAACTCCAAATTAAGATCCGTAAATTTTCACTGAAACTAGATTCACATATCTTTATACCATAAAATTTCCAGAATTTGACTTAGCCAATTAGTACAGTTTATTCATTAAAATTTCTCTGTTTCACTGTTTGACTATTCTGACCACTTTTCACTACGAATCAATTTTCTCCTTGTACAGAATTCAAATGATGTTGTAACTTGTTTCATTTGAAACTAGACTCATTAAGGAATCTAAATATATAAATTATGTCCCAAAATTATTTTTGTACAATTTTTAATGATTTTTCCAAGTCAGAACAGGGGATCTCGAAATCACTCTGAACCAGTCTCACAAAAATCTAAATATCTCAAAATACAGAACTTCTTTTCTTTCTTTGTTTCTTTCATATGAAAATAGACTCAATAAGATTTAATTTCATATATTATTCAAATTCTAATTCAATTTCTACCATTTTTGGTGATTTTTCAAAGACACATAACTGCTGCTGTTCAAAACTGTTTTATTTCTAAATTTGGTGACTTTCATTGTAACATTTACTCCGTATCAATCTTACCAAAGTTCTATCACATATCGAGCACATTGCTCATAAGTTTACACACATATACCTACACTTATTCATCACATAATCACAGTCATTTACACTTAGTCATTTCCGTTGAACATATCGTAATATTAACGGATACATCAGAATATTGCACATAGTGCCACACTTGTAGCCAAAGCTACTTCACATCACTTATCACACATAGGCTCGTTCTTGAGCTATTCACATTCGCGGTCTGCTCACACAAGTCGTCGGTCATACGTAACTACTCGGTGCTGCTCACACAAGCCGTCGTGTATCCGCAACACATGCGGGATTACCCAACCATTGGTAGAACTTATAAGACCAAGCACCGTTTCACATAATCACAATCTCGGTCCGCTTCCCACAAGTCGCATCGGTCATACGTAACTACTCGGTGCTGCTCACACAAGTCGCCGAGTATCCGTAACACATGCTGGATAACTCAGCCCATCGGTAGAACGCACGGACCAAAGACACCGGATCACTTATTCCACTTAGATTTCACATAGGTTTCAAGTGAACATGTCACTCGAATCCATTTTTATTCCTAAGGTTCAACCGGAAATTTCTCACTTGTCGATATTTTGTCAATTACATCAAATATTCAGCCACAATTCATGCCGTTTATCAAAATATGAAAATGTAAGTAAAAACAATACATTATTTACATACAAACTTACTTCTGCAAAAAATATGACGAATTTGCAATTCATCAACAACCTTTTCTTTTCCGATCAAGGTCAATTCCTCGTCTTTCTTGATCTATAATAACATATTTAACTCATTTAATACGCACATTATTCAATTTAGTCTAAAAATCACACTATAGAAAAATTACATTTTTGCCCCTAAAGTTTCACATATTTATAATTTTGCCCCAATACTCGAAAATTAAACTTCAGCCCTTATTCTTATGTTTTATAGCATGCTGATCATTTTTCCTTCTATGGCAACATCAAATTCTTACTCTAACATACACTTATGAACATTAGGAATTTTTACCGATTATGTCATTTTACCATTTTCACTTAAAATTACTTAGCAAAAGTTCTTTAACATCATTTCAAGCTTCATATTCTACCATAAAACATCAAAATACATGCATTTCATCCATGGGTAAATTTTTAAACACAAACCCTAGCTCAAAATAATGGTAGAAATAGGTAAATCTTGTTACGAGGATTTCAAAACGTAAAAATCATTAAAAACGGGGCTAGAAACGGACTTACAATCGAGCTTGGAAGCTTGAGAAACCCTAGCTATGTCTTCCTTATGAGAATTTCGGCCAAGGGGTTGAAGATGATCAAAAATTAGCTTTTAATTTTGTTTTTAACTCATTTTAATCACTAAATGACCAAAATGCCCTTAACTTAAAAATATTCTATTTAACCTATTTAATGTCCATTTTTTTTCCAGAAAGTTAACCAATGGTCTAGTTACCTTTTAAGGACCTTCAATTTAAAAATTTCATAGCAATTAGATACCTCTAGCTTCTAGAACTCAAGTTTTGCACTTTTACAATTTAGTCCTTTTGACTAAATTGAGTGCTCAAACACCAAAATTTTGAACGAAATTTTTACGAAATCATTTCATAAAATTGTAGATCATAAAAATATAAGAATATTAATTTTTTTAATTTTTTTTTTTCCTCATCTGATTTGTGGTCTCGAAACCACTATTCCGACTAAGCTCAAAATCGGGTTGTTACAACTCTCCCCCTTTAGGGATTTTCGCCCCGAAAATCTTACCGAGTAAAAGAGGTTTGGGTATTGTTTTCTCATGGCTTCCTCTGGTTCCCACGTAGCCTCTTCTATTCCATGTCTTTGCCACAATACTTTCACTAAAGCTATACTTTTATTTCTTAAGCTGTTTTAACCTCTCGAGCCAAAATCTTAGTCGGTTCCTCATCATAGGTCATATCCGGTTGAATCTCAATCTCTGTCGGAGAAATCACATGTGAAGGATCGAACGATAGCGTCATAACATTGACACATGAAACACATTATGAATTCTTTCTAACTCTGCTTTGGTAAAGCTAGCCGATATGCCACTGGTCCAATCCTTTCGATAATCTCATACGGCCCAATGAAACGAGGACTCAACTTGCCCTTTCGGCCAAATCTCAAAATCTTTTTCCATGGAGATACTTTCGTAAACACTTTATCACCCACTTGAAACTCAATTTATTTTCTTTTCAAACAGCGTATGACTTTTTGTCGATCTCAAGCGACTTTCAAACAATCACGAATTACTTTCACTTTCTCTTGATTTCTCTAACTAAATCAACTCCGTGAATCTGTTTCTCACTAAGCTTGGTCCAATACAAAGGAGTTCGACACTTTGCGACCATATAATGCTTAAATGACGGTGCCATCTGTATACTCGATCGATAACTATTATTGTAAGCAAATTCAACCAAAGGTAGATATTTCTCCCAACTACCTTCGAATTCTAAAACACAACATCTGAGCATGTCTTCAAGAACTCGAATTACTCTTTCGGATTGACCGTCGGTTATGCGGGTGAAACGCTGGTACTAAAATTCAATTTCGTACCCAAGGCTTCTTGCAACTTTTTCCAAAACCTCGAAGTGAACCTCGGATCTCTATCCGAAATAATAGACATAGGCACTCCGTGCGTTTCACAATTTCAAACAATATACAATTCAGCCAACTTATCAAATGAGTAGTCGAGTGCGCATGCAGGTATAAAGTGAGCCGATTTCGTCAATCTATCCACCACAACCCAAACGGCATCTTTCTTTTTGAGTCGAGAGGCAAACCGGTCACAAAATCCATCGTAATTCTATCCCATTTCCATTCGGGAACCATCATCTGGTCAAGTAAACCGAAGGCACTTGATGCTCGGCTTTCACTTGTTGGCAAATCAAACACTTTGATACAAACTCGAAATTTCTCTTTTCATACCCTACCACTAATAAAATTTCTTCAAATCATTATACAATTTTGTACTACCGGATGAACTGACAAACAACCACTGTGTGCCTCATGTAAAATTTTTGAATCAACTCATCATCTTTTGGTACACACACCCTATCACGAAACATCAAACAATCATCCGGTCCGATTCGAAAATGCGAATCACTACCCAATTCACATTGAACTCTTTTAACTTGCAATTCCTGTCTTTCTTTTGAGCTTCGCAAATTTCTTTGATGAAATATGATCTAGCCCTCAACTCGGCCAAAATCGAACCGTCGTCAAACAAAGTCAAACTCGTATTCATAGCTCTCAAAGCATACAAAGATTTTCTACTCAAGGCATCCGCAACTACATTCGCTTTTCGGATGATAATCAATCACTAACTCATAATCTTTCAATAATTCGAACCACCTCCGTTGTCGCAAATTCAAGTCCTTTTGATTCATCGATATTTTAAACTTTTATGATCGGTAAAGATTCGACATTTCTCACCATACAAATAATGACGCCAAGTCTTCAAAGCAAATACGATGGCGGCCAATTCCAAATCATGCGTCGGATAGTTCTTTTCGTGCGGTTTTAGCTGTCTCGAGGCATAAGCTACTACTTTGCCCTCTTGCATCAACACACAACCAAGACCATTCAATGATGCATCACTATAAATCACAAACTCTTTTCCCGACTCTCAGTTGTACCAAAACGGGTGCTCACGTCAATCGCGCTTTCAACTTCTCGAAACTTTTGTTGACATTTATCGGTCCATTCAAACTTAACATTCTTTTGCAACAACTTAGTCATAGGAGAGGCAATCATTGAGAATCCTCAACAAAGCGTCTATAATACCGGCTAAACCCAAAAAGCTTCTAACTTCGGATACATTCTTTGGCGGTTTCCAATCAACTATTGCTTAGAAATTTTACTCGGATCAACCCGAATACCATCACCCGAAACTATATGTCCCAAAAATCCGACTTCACAAAGCCAAAACTCACTTTTACTAAATTTAGCAAACAATTTCTTTTCTCTCAAAATCTGTAACACCATTCTCAAGTGTTTAGCATGTTCGGACTCATCTCGAGAATAAATCAGGATATCATCTATGAACACAACCACAAACTTATCCAAGTATGGTGAAAAATGCGATTCATCATGTCCATAAAGATGGCAGGAGCATTAGTCAAACCGAAAGGCATCACAAGAAACTCATAATGTCAGTACCTCGTTCTAAAAGCGGTTTTGGCACATCGACTCTTTAACTCTCGGTGATAGTAACTGGACCTCAAGTCGATCTTTGAAAACTCTTCGCCGCCTTTCACTTTGGTGGTCAAATAAATCATCAATTCTAAACAACGGATACTTGTTCTTTATAGTCACTTTGTTGAGTTGTCGATAGTCAATACAAAGTCTCATAGATCCATCTTTTTCTTCACAAACAATACGGGAGCACCCCAAGGAGAAAAACTCGGTCTCACAAATCCCTTTATCATCAACTCTTGCAACTGAGCTTTTAATTCTTTCAATTCAGTCGGAGCCATTCTATAAGGAGCAATCGAGATCGGTGCAGTCCCAGGCAATAGATCAATAGCAAATTCAATCTCTCTAATTAGAGGTAACCCAGGCAATTCTTCTGGGAACACATCCGAAATTCACGAACTCATCGGTATTGACTCAAGCTTCGACTCGGACATCTCAGTATTCAACACATAAGCAATATAAGCTTCACACCCTTTTCTCATGTATTTCTGAGCAGACATGTGCGAAATCACCATAGGCAATTTATTTGATTCATCTGTTTCAACCCAAAGAATCTCACCATTTTCACATTTCAATTCAAGGGTTTTCTGTCTACAATTTACCTTAGCATCATACAATGTCAACCAATCCATACCCAGAATAACGTCAAACTCATCAAATGGCAACAACATCAGATTAGCCGGAAAACAGTGACCATGAATCATCAAAGGACAATTCTTGCAAACCTTATCAACTAACACATATTTGCCTAAAGGGTTTGACACTTTAATCACAAATTCAGTAAGTTCAACAGCAAACTTTTTACCGGATACTAAATTCACACAAACATAGGAATGAGTAGATCAGGGATCAATCAATGCAATAACATTAGTATCATAAAGAGAGAATGTACCAATGATCACATCGGAGATGACGCATTCTCACGGCACGTATGACATAAGCTCAGCAGGTGCTCTCACGCCGACCTTACAACCGATTCTTTCGCTATACTTTTCTCGCTAGCTCCGATTCGGCATTTCTCGATGGTCTACCTCTGCTTTGGCAAGATTACCGGTCTAACACTCGATATTTTCCTTCTTCAATCTTCTCGGGGCAATCTTTAATATAGTGCTCTCGAGAACCACACTTAAAACAAGCACGGCTAACCATATAACACTCGTAGGGGTGTCGTCTACCACAATGCCGACATTGTGTCTATTGGATCTAACATTACCCACACTTGCCATTGAAGTAGCTTGAGTTTTAGAACCCGAATATGATCTCCCACGGTTTTGGTGTGAATACCCGGTGAAACAATCAATCGATGATTCATATCTTTGGATTTCTTGGATTGAGATTGGAATGACTTACTTATTGGCCTCTTTCTTGCATCTCTCGGCTTCAATCACGAGCTTTTTTCTCTTTTCTTTGTTCAAAGCTCTTGACTTTACAAGCTCGATCAACCAATACCACAAACTCTTTCAGCTCTAAGATCCCAACTAGCGATCGAATATCCTCGTTCAACCCATCTTCAAATCTCTTACACATAATGGCCTCGGTGAGACACACATTCACAGGCATATTTAATCGAGTCTAACAAACTCTCTTTCATACTCTGTCACAGACATTCGGCCCTGCTTTAACTCGAGAAACTCTTTGCGTTTTTGATCAATGAACCGTTGGCTTATGTACTTCTTTCTAAATTCCTCTTGGAAGAAATCCCATGTAACCCTTTCTTTCGGAACCACAGATACCGTTGTCTTCCACGGTGATATGCCGAGTCCCTTAATAAAGATATTGCACACTTTAAACATTCTTCGGAAGTACAAGAAAGTTCATCAAATACCCGAATAGAATTCTCAAGCCAAAACTCTGCTTTCTCGGGATCATCATCTATGTTAGCCCTGCATTCTTCAGCCCCTTGCTTTTGGATCTTATCAACCGGAGGCTTAGTCGATCTTATCATTTCGTACCTTGAGGAACTACGGGGGCAGGTTGAGGAATAGGAGGAGGTGGAGGAGGTTGAACATTTGGATTCGCTCGAACAAATTCTCGTATACCAATTATTCATCATATGGAGGAAGGCTTCCCGAGCCCCATCTCCTTGACTATGTGTTTCAGGTCTACTACCCACCTGCACGGTCCCTTTGCGTGGGAGCGGCGCATTACTTTCTACGTCATCGCCTCTGACTCGGTC
This sequence comes from Gossypium bickii, assembly GCA_025503065.1. Taxonomy (NCBI): domain Eukaryota; kingdom Viridiplantae; phylum Streptophyta; class Magnoliopsida; order Malvales; family Malvaceae; genus Gossypium; species Gossypium bickii. Next base: position 91,111,182 of record CP106716.1, read on the forward strand.
AGATCCATTTACTATATAAAAACACAATTTAAATTGTCGAGTCGTCACACTATCACGTATTTTTATGGCATGTATAGCGAGACTTTCACATACGCTATGTTAGTCCGAGAACCGACTAAACCATAGCTCGATACCACTAAAATGTAACACCTCTTACCAGTGCATGTCGTAGGAACAGGATACGAGGCATTACAGGACATGATCCAAGCTATTGTACAAAATTCAAAATGTAAAATCCATATAAAGTTAAAACTTTTCCCATACATAGTCGTCAATACCCATAAGCAAAATAACTCGTCAATTCCCATAAGCAAAATAACCATTCGTAACTATAAATAACTAAACAATTAAGCCTTCTATACATGCCATAATTTCCAAAATATTGTTTTCAAAATACAAAAAAGAAGGTGATAGTGTGAATAGATCTCCGACGATCACCGTATCCCGAACTAGCTTGATGACACTATAAAACAAGGAAAAGAAAAGAGAGTAAGCATATAGCTTAGTAAGTAAGTATATAAATAATTAATAAATGGATTTAGTATTTTTACAAAACAACACATTCAAACCTACAATCAAATTCATTATTTATTCAAGTTTGGAGCAAGCTGTCTATTCGAGTCACAGTGACTAAATTATTTTTATCTTAAGCTACGAAACTCCAAATTAAGATCCGTAAATTTTCACTGAAACTAGATTCACATATCTTTATACCATAAAATTTCCAGAATTTTTGACTTAGCCAATTAGTACAGTTTATTCATTAAAATTTCTCCTGTTTCACTGTTTGACTATTCTGACCACTTTTCACTACGAATCAATTTTCTCCTTGTACAGAATTCAAATGATGTTGTAACTTGTTTCATTTGAAACTAGACTCATTAAGGAATCTAAATATATAAATTATGTCCCAAAATTATTTTTGTACAATTTTTAATGATTTTTCCAAGTCAGAACAGGGGATCTCGAAATCACTCTGAACCAGTCTCACAAAAATCTAAATATCTCAAAATACAGAACTTCTTTTCTTTCTTTGTTTCTTTCATATGAAAATAGACTCAATAAGATTTAATTTCATATATTATTCAAATTCTAATTCAATTTCTACCATTTTTGGTGATTTTTCAAAGACACATAACTGCTGCTGTTCAAAACTGTTTTATTTCTAAATTTTGGTGACTTTCATTGTAACATTTACTCTCGTATCAATCTTACCAAAGTTCTATCACATATCGAGCACATTGCTCATAAGTTTACACACATATACCTACACTTATTCATCACATAATCACAGTCATTTACACTTAGTCATTTCCGTTGAACATATCGAATATTAACGGATACATCGAGAATATTGCACATAGTGCCACACTTGTAGCCAAAGCTACTTCACATCACTTATCACACATAGGCTCGTTCTTGAGCTATTCACATTCGCGGTCTGCTCACACAAGCTGTCGGTCATACGTAACTACTCGGTGCTGCTGCTCACACAAGTCGTCGGTGTATCCGCAACACATGCGGGATTACCCGACCATCGGTAGAACTTATAAGACCAAAGCACCGTTTCACATAATCACAATCTCGGGTGCGCCCACAAGTCGCATCGGTCATACGTAACTACTCGGTGCTGCTCACACAAGTCGTCGAGTATCCGTAACACATGCTGGATAACTCAGCCCTTTGGTAGAAGCGTCACGGACCAGCACCGGATCACTTATTCCACTTAGATTTCACATAGGTTTCAAGTGAACATGTCACTCGAATCCATTTTTATTCCTAAGGTTCAGCGGAAATTTCTCACTTGTCGATATTTTGTCAATTACATCAAATATTCAGCCACAATTCATGCCGTTTATCAAAATATGAAAATGTAAGTAAAAACAATACATTATTTACATACAAACTTACCTCGATTGCAAAAAATATGACGAATTTGCAATTCGAGTCAACAACCTTTTCTTTTCCCGATCAAGGTCAATTCCTCGTCTTTCTTGATCTATAATAACATATTTAACTCATTTAATACGCACATTATTCAATTTAGTCTAAAAATCACACTATAGAAAAATTACATTTTTGCCCCTAAAGTTTCACATATTTATAATTTTGCCCCAATACTCGAAAATTAAACTTCAGCCCTTATTCTTATGTTTTATAGCATGCTGATCATTTTTCCCTTCTATGGCAACATCAAATTCTTACTCTAACATACACTTATGAACATTAGAATTTTTACTGGATTATGTCATTTTACCAGTTTTCACTTAAAATTACTTAGCAAAAGTTCTTTAACATCATTTCAAGCTTCATATTCTACCATAAAACATCAAAATACATGCATTTCATCCATGGGTAAATTTTTAAACACAAACCCTAGCTCAAAATAATGGTAGAAATAGGTAAATCTTGTTACGAGGATTTCAAAACGTAAAAATCATTAAAAGCGGGGCTAGAACGGACTTACAATCGAGCTTGGAAGCTTGAGAAACCCTAGCTATGTCTTCCTTATGAGAATTTCGGCCAAGGGTTGAAGATGATCAAAAATTAGCTTTTAATTTTGTTTTTAACTCATTTTAATCACTAAATGACCAAAATGCCCTTAACTTAAAAATATTCTATTTAACCTATTTAATGTCCATTTTTTTTTTCCAGAAAGTTAACCAATGGTCTAGTTACCTTTTAAGGACCTTCAATTTAAAATTTCATAGCAATTAGATACCTCTAGCTTCTAGAACTCAAGTTTTGCACTTTTTACAATTTAGTCCTTTTGACTAAATTGAGTGCTCAAACACCAAAATTTTCGAACGAAATTTTTACGAAATCATTTCATAAAATTGTAGATCATAAAAATATAAGAATATTAATTTTTTTAATTTTTTTTTTCCTCATCGGATTTGTGGTCTCGAAACCACTATTCCGACTAAGCTCAAAATCGGGTTGTTACATGGAGCGGGAGGAGTTATGAGAGCTCGAAAATCTGTTCCCGAGCGACTTCGAGCCAATGGAGCGGAGTTATTCCGTGGTGTATCCGGCATAGCACCCAGTACGGCTGAATATTGGTTGGAAGCAACCGAGCGAATTATGGACGAGCTCGATACCCAAAACCCTTTGTATTTGTTATCACCATTCCATTTGACTACCCTTATGTCGAGATTTGATTTGATCAGTTGCCTGACTTTTTATTTATTTCAATCTATCCTTTATTAAATATTTGACTTGTTCTTAAAAAAAAAAAAAGAGAGAAGAAGTATATTCATTATTAGTTCTGTGATTAGGTGAGCTTATACATTAAATTCCAATTATTGAAGAAGCTCGTATTAGAGTATTATTAATAGTAGTATTATTAGTTTCCAATTGATGTAATTACTTATATTCAGTTCGTTGTTTCTAGTTAGGTAATTTGTCAGGTCAATCTCGATTCTAACCCATTAATTCAGCCTTTATCCACACTTTTAACCCAAGCCCCGTTACAACCCTGTTAAAGACCTTTTGATTTGTGTATCATCCCATATTATAGTGGTGGAGATTTGATTTTCATGCAAGCCTATGGGATTAACTCTTCATGTTTGACTTTTGAGTGCTTAATTTTGAACCTTAAAACACTTTGAGTGATTTGAGTGAATCTTTAGTGAGGATGTCAATTCTTGTAGATTTTGAATCAGAGGTAATTATTTAGTTAAGGGGAAACACCTATGTTTTGTGCTATAAATGTATGACTTTGATTGTTTGAATCTTTAGGACTCTTTGAGTTGAATTATCAATGTATGAATTATCTTTGAATTATGATAAAACATTATTAGTGAATATTATGAATTAAGGAAGTTCGTTTTAATTGTAAGTTGAGAATTTTGCTTGAGGACAAGCAGAAGCTTAAGTGTGGGGGTATTTGATAAACCGTAAAAGTAACATATTTTAAGCCCACATTTACCATGCTTTTGGATTATTTAAGCCTGGAATTGTGTAATTTGGTGCTCTTAATCCTTTGTTTTCATGTTTTATACCCAGGAGAGCACCGGATGATGAAAATAACGAAAAACGGGCCCAAAACGGAGTAAATGGGCCATATCACGAAATCCACACGGCCTGGGCCCAAAACCACACGGCAGTGCCTCATTCAACAGGCTCGAACACTGCCTGGCCACGACTTACACGGGCGTGTGCCATGGGCGTGTCCCTGTCACAGGAAAGAAGAGTTTCACTCAGATTTGGATACTTAGGGGTAAAGAAACACATTTCGAAGCTTATATAAACACCCTAAGTATGGCCAGAAAAGGGGGGAACCCAAGGCTTTAGTCAGGGGGCGTCCGACTAGGCTAGAGAAGACAGATTTGTGGAGATTTACTCGAAGATAGCCAGTTGATCCATCTTAAGAAGCCAGAATTATACTCAAGAAGGAGGATCTCTCCTTCAATTCCTTCAGGGAGTTTTAGGAATTTCTTATGTTTTGTTTTATCTTTTCTTCTGAGATGTTTTCTTTTATTGTTATGAACTAAACCCTCATATACCTGAGGGGGATGAAACTTAAGATGAATTTGTTATCGTTTGCTGAACTATATGATAAATATTTGACTTGTTCTTAATTATGTGTTCTTAATTCTTGTGTTGATATTTTCGGGATATTAATTCAAGTGTGATGTGCTTAGATGGAGGAGCAAAAGTCCCTGCCTAAGAGTAGATCTAGCATAATTAAGCGGAGTTGATCACGTGCCTAGAGATAGGGTGACGAGATTTTGCCTGATTAGGGTGAAACCTAATATGGGAGTCCATAGATCGAGTTAATACGATTCTAGGGGTTTTAATTAGAAAGAGATTTCAATTTATCAACCTAGGGTTAGACGTTGGTCGCCTCGAGAGAGGGATTAATATAACTTAGGGAATCTTACGGATCAAGTCAAGTGAATAAACCGTCTGGTTCAGAGTTAGATAACAAGTGAAGTCTAGGTGGCTTCTTCCTTAGGTGTCGTCTTAATCAATTGGTTTTTCCTCAAGTTATTTTCCCAATTTCATTCTTCTTTGTCTTAGAGCCTTTAGTTTAGTAGTTAGTTAATTTTAGATTAGATAAAAATCACTTTAATTCTTAGGCTAAATAATAAAAAGAGAGTTAGTATTAGTACTTTTGGTTCCTTTGAGTTTCGACATTTCGGTCTTGCCTTAACTATACTACTGTTCGATAAGTACACTTGCCTCAAATCGTTGTCATAGTTAGTTTCCAGGTTTGATCATTCTTTTTATAAATTTTAAGACTTTGACATCATGAAAACAATGATCAATTATTCATCCCGAGCGAAGGACGCCGAGGAAAGAAAGTGTTGAAGAAATGTTGGGAAACGTTTACATCAATGCCATATATGAAGAAACAACTGAATGAGGGACTTCGTCAGATATCCGCCTTTATGAACCTGGGAGTGTTCTGAATAATTGGACTGCAGAAGAAATTCCTATAGTTTTTAGAGCTTAGTCAGAGTAATGTTCAAAACACACTTGTTGCTTTAAGCCTAGAAGAGCTTAGGAGAGCTTAGGGAGTCGAAAAGAACGAGAAACGGGCCAAAAAGGGACAAAATGGGCCTATATGGCCTGGACCACCACACACGGGCAAATCTACACGGCCGTGTGTGACTAGCGGGATCGAACATGGCCTGGGCTATAGACCACGGGCGTGTCTCTGACTGACCCTAGGATGAATTCTATTCGGAATAGGATACTTGTTGGCCAAGAAAGGCATCTCGAAGCCTATATAAAAACCCTAGGGGGCAACCTAAAAGGAGAGTTCAACAGGACGTCGAATAGACACCGAGTAGAAGGAGAAAATACTCCAAGACAGCCGTCGGGAACAGCTTAAGAGAAGGATCTCCATTAAGACTGAGGATCTCCCATCAAGTTCTTTAGGAGTTTTTGGGTATTCTTATGTTTTGTTGTTTTTCCTTTTTTATGATGTTTCCCTCTTTTAGTATGAACTAAATTCCTTAAATACCTGAGGGGATGAAACTTAAGACAGATCTTATTATTTTTTATTTATGAGATAAATACTTGTGCTTATTCTTAATTGTGAGTTCTTATTCTTGTTTGATCATTCAGGTTATTGATTCAAGTCAAATGTTCTTATTTAGTGGAGCAAAACTCCATGTCTAAGAGTAGATCAACACAATTAAGCGGAGTTGATTGCAACCCTAGAAATAGGGCAACAAAAATCTACCGGATTAGGGTTAAACCTAATAAGGGAATCCATAGATTGAGTTAATGCGAGAATAGGGGTTTTAATTGGAAAGAGATTTCAATTAATCAACCTAGAGTCAGTTTTTAGTAGCCTCGAAAGAGGTATTAATATAATTCAGGGATTTCTACGAATTAAGCCAAGTGAATAAATCGCATGAATCAAAAGTAATAAGTGAAGTCTAGGTGGATTCTTCCTTAGGTATTGCCTATCTTATATAAGTTGTCCAAAAGTAATTTCCACAATTTGCTCTCTGTCGCGTTCGTAGTTATTAGTTAAATTAGTTAGTTAATTTTAGATTAAAAGCAAATCCCCTTAATTATTAGGCTAGATAATAAAAAGATAGTTAATACTAATACTCTTGGTCCTTGAGGATACGATATTCTGGACTCACCACAGCTATACTACTGTTCAATAGGTGTGCTTGCCTTTGTTGAAATAATAGTTAGTTTCGAGCTCCATCAAGTTTTTGGCGCCATTGTCGGGGACTAAGATATTAGGAACACTAAATTTTTATTACTTTAGCCATTCTTACTTTTATTTGCAATTTATTTTGTTATTTAACTTTGCTAATTTTTCTTTGCTTCTGGCATGTAATTCTAGTTTATGACTAGAAGGAACCCGTCAGGACCCTTGATTTTTGACAGTGGTATAAAAGGTACCGTTAGCAGAAATAGAAGAAAAATAAGGCGAAGCCTACAATACATAGAAGAAGAGCAAGAGGATGATACCAACACTACCGAAGACATGGTTGATAATAATCCTCTACCTCCTGTGGTTGCCGCAAACCCGGTGAATCAAAATCCTGCTCCTCGTACTATGTATGATTATGCTAAACCTATCTTTACAGGAACTGAGTCAAGTATTGTTAGACCTGCTATTGCTGCAAATAATTTTGAATTGAAACCTAACACTATACAGATGATTCAACAGTTTGTTCAGTTTGATGGTTTGCAGGATGAGGATCCAAACAATCACTTAGCAAATTTCCTAGAATTATGCGATACCTTCAAAATCAATGGAGTTTCTGATGATGCTGTTCGCTTTCGGTTGTTTCCCTTTTTATTGAGGAACAAAGCTAAACAGTGGTTGAACTCGTTACCACGAGGATCAATCACTACATGGGATCAAATGACCGAAAAATTTTTGTTAAAATATTTTCCATTTGCTAAAACGGCTAAGTTGAGGAATGATATCTCTTCTTTTGTGCAGATGGATCTAGAGGCACTTTACGATGCATGGGAGAGATACAAGGATCTACTAAGAAGGTGCCCTCACCATGGGTTACCCTTGTGGCTACAAGTTCAAACCTTTTACAACAGTGTGAACCCCTCAACTCGACAATTGATTGATTCAGTCGCCGGTGGAACTCTGAATAACAAAACTCCTGAAGCGGCTTATGAGTTTATTGAAGAGATGTCACTGACTAACTATCAATGGCAAGTTATGAGGACAAAGCCAACAAAAGCCGCCAGTGCTTTCAACTTCGACGCAGTGACCTTGCTATCAAATCAGGTAGAACTGTTAAATAAAAAGATTGATGGTTTGTATGGTTCTTCACAGGTACATCTAGTGATGCAGTGCGATTCCAATGGATGAAGGACAAACAACATAGAATATCTGTCCTACAACCCTGGCATAGAAAGCGAACAGATGAACTGTATGTGTAATAATTTTAAACCTTAGAATAACCCTAATAGTAACACTTATAATCCAGGTTGGAGGAATCACCCCAACTTCTCGTGGGGTGGCCAAGGAAATCAGAGACAACAACCCCTCCCAGGCTTTCAACAGTAACCCTACCCACAAGAGAAGAAGCTGAACTTTGAGGAAATGCTAATAAAATTCATCGCGGTGTCAGAAACTCGTTTCCAAAACACCGAAACAGTACTCAAAAATCAACAAGCATCAATTCAAGGGATCGAGAACCAATTAGGACAACTTGCTAAGCTGATCTCAGAACGACCACAAGGTAGCTTGCCAAGCAACACTGAAACTAACCCCAAGGAAGAACTTCATGCCGTTGCCACTTATGATAGTGAAGGGTTAGATGAACCAAAAGTGACACAAGAGAATGTGGTAAAGGAAGGTAAGGTTGAGGTAAGCCATAATAAATCAAAACCGGTAATTACAGAGTACCAACCTCGTGTGTCATATCCCAATGCGATAAAGAAAGACCACACAGATGAACAATTCAGTAAATTTCTTAAACTTCTAAAGAAATTACATATTAACTTACCGTTTCTCGAAGCTCTTTCGCAGATGCCAGATTCCAGGAAATTTTTAAAAGAGCTTTTGACAAACAAACGGAGGTTAGACGATACATCACATGTGGAGCTAAATACAGTATGCTCAGTAATTTTACAAAATAAACTACCACGAAAGTTAAAAGATCCAGGGAGTTTTACAATTCCATGTTTAATTGGTAGTTTATCTGTTGTTAATGCTTTAGCTGATTTAGGGGCAAGCATCAATGTTATGCCTTATAAAATGTTTAAACAGTTAGGTCTCGGGAAACCCAAACAAACTAGGATGAGTATTCAATTAGCTGATAAAACTATTAGAATTCCTAGGGGTATAATCGAAGATGTATAGTAAAAATTGATAAATTCATATTCCCAGTAGACTTTGTTGTTTTAGACATGGATGAGGACAACAATGTTCCTTTAATCTTAGGAAGACCCTTTTTAGCAACTGCTAGAACTAAAATTGATGTTGGTACAGGTGAACTCACATTTCATGTAAGTGACGAAATGATCACTCTTCAGGCGCTTGACTCGGCTAGGACATCGAGTAATCAAGGTGAAAACTTAAATTCTATTAATGACCATTTGGTTCAACCTTCTTTATAGGAAACACCACGAAACTACACAACTGAGCCAGATCCTAGACCACGTGCCAATAAAGAAGTAACTCATGAGGAACGAAGGCTTCAGATCGATGAACTAGACGAGTGGAAGCCACACGTCAAGGAAAAACCGAAAAAAACACGAGGAACCAAAGTAAAACCATGTCAAACTTAAAAATAGGAAAACCCTGTTTAAGATAGGAGATCAGGTTTGTTGGATGAGAAAGACCCTTGGATCTCCACTTCAGACCTTGATACAAACGAAGAAATCCCTTTTAAGGTACTCAATTTCTTCCCATACGGAACAGTCGAGATAACTAACTAAATTCGGCACTTTTAAGGTAAACACTACTTGACTCGAACTATATAAGAATCATAGGACTGATAGCAGGGGAGAGGAGTTTCAACTCCTCAAACCACTATAAATACGCGAATGAGAGGTAATTCTAGCTTAAGAATTTAAACGAGCGCTTCTCGGGAGGCAACCTGAACACTAACCCCATTAATTATCATATTTTTATTTTTACTTTTAGCACCTAACTACAAACTAACCAAATTAATGAAACATTGGTTTCCCTACCACACGGCCTTACACACGGGCGTGGCCGTGGCCGTGTGGACATCACGGATTTACACACCGGCGTGGCAGAGATCGTACGAACCAAGGACGAAAAATATCCAAACCACGGACGACGATAAAATACCACGGCCGCGCGATACAGCCGTGGTCGATATTGATTTATCAACATGGGCGTGGCAACCTCTACACGGGCGTGAGAGAAACGAACGAAGCACAACACGGTCATGCGATACAGCTGTGTGACCCAACACGCCTATGGCACGCAGGCGTGGGCAGCAACCAGATCCCTGACTTTATTTAAAACCCCCTTCTTCTCACCTTTTCTAAATTCTTTTTCAACCACCATACCCCTCTTCCTATCTATTACCTTTATCCTTCCATTTTCCCTTTTTCCTTTTCTCTCACTCTTTCTCTACACCACCATCACCATGTCGAAGAAACGAAAGGATCCTAGTATAGTCTCCCCGTACGAGACCGATCTACATAAGTTCATGTCGGCCGCTTCATTAACTCGACAGGATAAGGACTTTTGAGTCCATTTATTTTTTCTTTTTCTTTTCTCTTCTCCTTTATTTTCCTTCCTTTTATCTTTCTTGTCTTTAACTTATATTATTTTGTTTTGATTTCTTTGATTTAGGTTCAAAAGGTTGTTAAGGAATTACCACACCACGACCCTAGTATCCACCGTGCACCTCTACCTAGTCCATCGTGCCTACCTTTCTTAGGATTTCATCCATAATTCAGGAAGTTTCACCTCTCTCCCTCTCTTATGATTTCTTACTATATTGTTATTATCCATCTTTGTACATTGAGGACAATGCACATCTTATGTGTGGAGAGGTTATTGATTTCATTACCGGAAAATCCATAAATTATGTCTTGTTCTTAAAGTAATGTTATCATATTTACTATTAGAATGAAACTTCTATTGATTTTGTGATTTTCATTGATATGTTTCTGATTAAGTCATAGGTAATTGTGCATTGATGGTTTACACTTTAAGATATTAGAGAATCAAGCATCATAAGTCTATTTTCAGAATTAAAAATTTATTAGGTTGTTTCCCTAAACTTAAATGTTACTTTGAAGTTTGAAATTTACAAAGGTTAACATCAAAAACCATAATTTTTGTGAAATTTTGAGCCTTTAAGAGCATATATTTTTCTTGCTCACTTTATTGATTATGAGTGTGTCAACATTGATTTGTTATTCTAGAACTTGCTTTTCGATTATACATGTCGATACCACATTTTTTATTTGATATACTAAGATGATAAAGGCACCTACGTTGTAACTCACTTACTCTATAAAAAGCCTACCTCCATAATTAACCCCTAGTGAACCATTTTTAGCCTAATAACCACTTCTTGACTCACCCATTAATATTAACCCAAAACCAAATTTTACTTCCCCCTAAACCTTTAAACATCACCTTTGTCGAGATTTGATTTAAGTAGTTACCTAGCTATGTTCTCTATTTCTATTGTTAAATTCTATCTTATTATTGTATGTTCTCATTCTTAAAAAAAAAAGATTTATTCATCATTAATTCTAAGTTTTATGAGCTTAAACAGTTAAATTCACATCTTTAGAAGAAGCTCGTGTTATTAATGTAATTATTCATATCAGTTCATTGTTTCTAGTTAGGTAATTTGTCAATTCAATCTCGATTCTAACCTTCTAATTCAGCCTATATCCACACCTTTAACCCAGGCCCCATTACAACCCTTTAAAGACCTTTTGATTTGTGTATCATCTCATTTTATAGTGGTGGAGATTTGATTTTCATGCAAGCCTATGGGATTAACTCTTCATGTTGAATTTTGAGTGCTTAATTTGAACCTTAAACACCTTGAGTGATTTGAGTGAATCTTTAGTGAGGATGTCAATTCTTTTCGATTTTGAATTAGAGGTAATTATTTAGGTAAGGGGAAACACCTATATTTTCGTGCTATAAAATTTATGACTTAGATTGTTCGAATCTTTAGGACTCTTTTAGTTAAATTATCAATGTATGAATTATCTATGAATTATGATGAAGCATTATTGATAAGGATTATGAATCAAGGAAGTTAATTTTAATTGTAAGTTGAGAATTTTGCTTGAGGACAAGCAAAGGCTTAAGTCTGGGGATATTTAATAAACCATAATTTACACATATTTTAACCCATGCTTGGCTTAATTTTGGATGAGTTTCTATTGAATTTGATGAATTTGATGCTATTAATCTCTTAATTTCATGTTTTATACTTAGGAGAGCTTAGGGAGTCGAAAAGAATGAGAAACGGGCCAAAAGGGACAAAATGAGCCTACACGGCCTGAACCACCGCACACGGGCAAATCCACACGGCTGTGTGTGACTAGTGGGATCAAACACGGCCTGGGCTATCGACCACGGGCGTGTCTCTGGCTTACCCTAGGATGAATTCTATTCGGAATAGGATATTTGTGGGCCAAGAAAGGCATCTCGAAGCCTATATAAACACCCTAGGGGGCAACCTAAAAGGAGAATTCGACAGGATGTCAAATAGACACCGAGTAGAAGGAGAAATTACTCGAAGACAGCCATCGGGAATAGCTTAGGAGAAGGATCTCCATCAAGACTAAGGATCTCCCATCAAGTTCTTTAGAAGTTTTTGCGTTTTCTTATGTTTTGTTGTTTTTCCTCTTTTATGATGTTTCCCTCTTTTAGTATGAACTAAATCCCTTAAATACCTGAGGGGATGAAACCTAAGACAGATCTTATTATTATTGATATATGAGATAAATAATTGTGCTTATTCTTAATTGTGAGTTCTTATTCTTGTTTGATAATTCAGGTTATTAAGCGGAATTGATTGCAACCCTAGAAATAGGGCGATGAAAATCTGCCAGATTAGGGTCAAACCTAATAAGGGAATCCATAGATTGAGTTAATGCGAGAATAGGGGTTTTAATTAGAAAGAGATTTCAATTAATCAACCTAGAGTCAGTTGTTAGTAGCCTCGAAAGAGGTATTAATATAATTCAGGGATTTCTACGGATTAAGCCAAGTGAATAAATCGCATGAATCAAAAGTAATAAGTGAAGTCTAGGTGGATTCTTCCTTAGGCATTGCCTATCTCATATAATTTGTCCAAAAGTAATTTCCCCAATTCTCTCTCTGTCGCGTTCATAGTTATTAGTTAAATTAGTTAGTTAATCTTAGATTAAAAGCAAATCCCCTTAATTATTAGGCTAGGTAATAAAAAGATAGTTAATACTAATACTCTTGGTCCTTAAGGATACGATATTCTGGACTCACCATAGCTATACTACTGTCCGATAGGTGCACTTGCCTTTGTCAAAATAATAGTTAGTTTCGAGCTCCATCACATTCATAATCATACCATAGAAATAATTATTCTTATATTCAGTCGTTCTTTGTATATTCCTCTGTACCTACAACAGGTTCTCGGATATCAACGATGTGAGTAACGCTGCTAAGGAATTAGAACCTCCTTTTGAGAAAGACATATGTTTAGAAGGATCCCAGGACTTTGAAGATGACATAGACTGTGGCTTATCTCAGGACTTGTTAAGAATGGTAAAACAAGAGGAAAAACAAATTATACCTCATAAAGAGACAATAAAGATTGTGACCTTGGAAGAAGGAAAGGTAGTGAAAATTGAAACGTGCATAACCGAAGAATCGAAGCAAGACCTCATAGAGTTACTTCAGGAATTTAAAGATGTCTTCGCGTGGTCATATCAAGATATGCTTGGGTTAAGCACTGACATTGTTGTACACCGCCTCCCCATAAAAGAGGATTGCAGGCCGGTTTAGCAGAAGCTCCAGAGAATGAGGCTTGACATGGTGCTAAAAATAAAAGAGGAAGTCAAAAAGCAGTTCGATGCCGAATTTTTACAGGAGGTCAAATATTCAGAATGGGTAACCAATATTGTGCCTGTCCCTAAGAAAGATGGGAAGGTGTGAATATGTGTACATTATAGAAACTTAAATAAGGCCAGCCCGAAAGATAATTTCCCCTTGCCTCAAATTGATACTCTAGTAGACAATACGGCAGACTATTCGCTGTTTTCCTTCATGGATGGCTTCTCGGGATACAATCAAATAAAAATGCATCCTGAAGACATGGAAAGACTACCTTCATAACCTTGTGGGTTACATTTTTTTATAAGGTGATGCCATTTGGGCTTAAAAATGCAAGAGCGACATATCAAAGGGCCATGGTGACCTTGTTCCATGATATGATACACAAAGAAATCAAACTTTATGTCGATGATATGATCACAAAGTCCCGAACAGAAATGGAACATATCCAAGTTTTGAGAAAGTTATTCTTGAGACTGAGGAAATTCCAATTAAAGCTCAATCCAACAAAATGTACTTTTGGAGCTAGATCAGGAAAATTGTTGGGCTTCGTAGTCAGCAAGAGGGGAATTGTGATTGACTCAGACAAGGTCCGGACTATACAAGAATTACCTCCGTCGCGCACTCAAAAAGAAGTTCGAGGTTTCCTTGGAAGGTTAAATTACATTACTCGGTTCATTTCACAATTAACTAAGAAATGTGATCCCATATTTCGTCTTCTTAAGAAACATAATCCAGGCTTGTGGGATGATGAATGCCAGAAAGTTTTTGATAAGGTTAAACAGTACTTGTCAAATCCTCCAGTATTGTCACCTCTATGCCCAGGTAGACCATTAATCCTGTATTTGACAATGTTTAATAACTCTATGGGATGTGTGCTGGGTCAACACAATGATTCGGGAAGAAGAGAAAAGGCGATATACTACCTCAGTAAGAAATTCACTAAGTGTGAAATGAGATATTCGCCAATTGAAAAATTGTGTTGTGCCTTGATTTGGACAACTTAGAGGTTGAGGCAATACATGTTGTACCATACGACCTAGCTAATCTCGAAGTTGGACCCTCTAAAATATATGATGGAGTCAACTGCTTTGATTGGAAGGATGGCTAGATGGCAAATTCTGCTCTCTGAATTTGACATAGTTTATGTGAGCCAAAAGGCTGTGAAAAGAAGCACAGTAGCAGATTTTCTGGCCAGCAGAGCTCTAGAAAAGTATGAGCCTTTAAACTTTGACTTCCCCAATGAAGAACTAATGTATGTCACAACTACTGAAGAAGACGTTACAAAAGATCATCCTTGGAAATTAAACTTCGACGGAGCATCAAATGCTGTAGGTAATGGAATTGGGGTAGTCTTGGTATCCCCAAATGGAGATCATTATCCATTTACATGCAAATTGGACTTTGATTGTACAAATACTATGGCAGAATATGAAGCATGTATCATGGGACTCCGTGCCGCCATAGAACGCAAAATTAGAGCGCTGGAAGTATATGGAGATTCTGCACTGGTGATCTACCAACTGAAAGGTGAATGGGAGATAAGAGACCCCAAATTAATTAATTATCGAAGGATAGTCCTGAGGTTAATTGAGGAGTTTGATGATATTACTTTCAATTATCTCCTACAAGATGAAAACCAAATGGCAGATGCTTTGGCTACTTTGGCTTCCATGATCAAAGTGAGCAAACAAGAGGATGTAAAACCCATTCAAATGAGTATTTATGAGGTCCCAGCTCATTGTTACAACGTGAAGGAAAAAGAAAGAGATGATCACCCTGGTACCACGATATATTACTATATGTGAGAAATCGTGAATACCCTGATCAGGCAACCAAGAATGATAAGAAGACGTTGAGAAGACTAGCCTATGACTATATCTTAGATGGGGAGATTCTGTACAAAAGAAGAAAGGATCAGGTACTATTAATATGTGTGGATGCTGTTGAGGCTAAGAAAATTCTAAAAAAAGTCCACGAGGGTGTTTGTGGAACACATGCTAATGGTTTCACAATGGCTAGACAAATTATGAGATTCGGGTACTATTGGTCTACCATGGAGGGAGACTGTATCACTTATGCTAAGAGATGTCACAAATGCCAAATTTATGGAGACAAAATTCATGTACCTCCTTCGCCTTTGCATGTTATGACTTCCTCATAGCCTTTCTCTATGTAAGGTATGGATGTCATCGGGCCGATCTCTCTAAAAGCTTCAAATGGGCATCGGTTCATCTTTGTAGTCATCGACTATTTCACCAAGTGGGTAGAGGCTGCTTCATATGCCATTGTTACTAAGTCGGCAGTCAGCAAATTCCTAAAAAAAGAAATCATATGTCAATATAGAATGCCTGAGAGGATCATATCTAACAATGCATTAAATTTGAAAAATAGCACGACAACGGAGGTCTACATTCAATTCAAAATCAGACACCACAATTCATCATCGTATTGCCCAAAAATGAATGGCGCAGTGAAAACAACCAATAAAAGTATTAAGAAGATCATAGGGAAAATAGCTAAAACTTATAAAGATTGACACGAGAAGTTACCATTTGCTCTCTATGCTTATCGAACGTCTATCAGAACTTCCACCGGGGCAACGCCTTTCTCATTGGTTTATGAAATGGAGGCGGTTTTACCCATTGAAGTAGAGATACCTTCCCTTCGAGTTTTGCCAGAGCTAAAGTTAGAAGAAGCAGAATGGATCCAGTCTCGATACGATCAGTTGAATTTGATTGAGGAAAAGAGGCTAAAGGCTATTCATCAGGGTCAGATGTACCAAAAACGAATGATGCAAGCTTATGACAAAAAGGTTCGCCCAAGAGAATTTCACGAGGGGGACCTGGTATTGAAAAAGATCCTCCCCATGCAAAAGGATTTCAGAGGGAAATGATGCCAAATTGAGAAGGACCTTATGTGGTAAAAAAGGCTTTCTCCAGAGGAGCACTGATTTTGATCGAAATGGATGGGAAAAACTTTCCCAATCTTGTAAATTCGGATTCAGTCAAGAAGTACTATACTTAAAGAAGAAAATAGGCCAAAGTGAAAACCCGCAAAGGGCGTTTTGAGACCTTCTAAAAAAAACGAAGAGGCCGAGGTGAAAACCCGCAAGGGGCGCCTTGAGACCAAAGGGGGTTTTGAGGCGAAAACCCGAAGAGGGCGGCTCAAATTATGATCAAAGATAGGGCATGTAGTGATCTTGTTATACCTGAATTAACGAAAAGAGTGTATGCAACATCTGAGGGCATCGAAAAAGTACTCTAGATCTCCTAAACACATGTTGAGTTTAAAATGATCTTCAGAAAGTTCGTACGGAGAAGCTCAGGCTACGATATCTGGGGCACCTATCTTTTCCCCTCATTATTTTGTATTCCAGTAATGTTTGCTTTCTTTAATTAACCTATTCTTTTCAGATTTTATTCCTGATAAATTTTAGTTTTGTCCATAATCAAAAGGAGTTTTGCATATTAGTCTGGAAACTTCTAAATATTACGAGAACTTGAAACAAGAGTATTATTTAAAACTCACCAAGCCTAAGGGTTGGAAATATTTGAGAAAGAAACTCTAAATAGTGACTATTTCTTTGGATTTTCTGTCAAAAATATCGACCGAACAAGAAGACAGGATATTACGTCAGTGATACAACCTTGAAGAACAACGAGCAATGACAACCTAGACATTAAAAAAGGGATCATTCTCATGACATTCTACATTCATGCAAATATCATCCATAACACATCTAGTTAGGAGCATTCGATTCATTATGATCATTGCATCCTAATCATTATGCATAAGCATAGGTCCATAAAATCGATTCTACAGGTTATGTCCCCAGAAAATGGTGTAGCAAGATCGATGAATCCACAAGTCCTATGAAGTTGCAGTAGGTCGGATCAAATCTATCATGGAGAATATTATCTCCTTGAAGTTGCAGTGGAGCAAGTTGATGATAGCGAATCTCATTTCTCTGAAATTGCAAATCTTACTTCTCTGAAGTTGCAGCGGAACAGATTGAAGCTACAAGTTATGAGCCTTATCTCCCTGAAGTTGCAGTAGAGTAGGATAAAAATAAACCAATCTTATCTCTCTGAAGTTGCAAAGGAGCAGATTGAAGCTACTAATTCTATCTCCCTGAAGTTACAGTGGAGCGGATTAAAGCAACAAATCTTATACCTCTAAAGTTGCAGTAGGTCGGATTAAATTCTACCATAGCAAGTCTTATCTCCCTGAAGTTGCCGTGGAGCAAACTAAAACCACAAATCTCATATCCCTGAAGTTGCAACAGAGCAAACGGAAGATAGCAAATCTTTTCTTCCTAAAGTTGCGGCGGAGCAAATTGACGCTACAAGTCTAATCTCCTTGAATTGGATCAAAGCGCTAGTTCCTATGCCCCTGAAGATGCAGGGGGATGGAATGAAGCTACTCAAAGAAGAAAGGCACCAAAACAAGTAGAGACTCAGCGAGGCCGGGCAAAATTGGCCCTTTTTAAAGTATTTGCTCTATTCTCGTTACACGACAATGAGCAAAGAGAGGCAGATGTAAGGCCAAATTTATGCCTGAGGCCCATTAGCAGTAAACCCAGAAAATAAACATAAATTAACAGTCCAAAATTACAAAGTACATGCCCAATTACCAAACAAAATTCAAAGCCCAAATACTAAACCCCAGGCCCAACTAAGCCAAAAACCTAAACCAAAAACAGAGAAATAAAAAAGAAACCCTAACCCTAGGTTAGCCCCGCCGCTGCCACGCTTCCGTACACCACCATGTCCACACTCCGTACACCGCCACGTCACTCCGTACCTGCAAAAAGGACAAACAAACAACACAGCAAAGAAAACAAAATATTGTATTTTTTATTCAAAAATTTGGCTATAAAACAAAGAGGAAAAGCCTTTGTATTTTTTGTACGGAGACAATCAATACGAAAGCAAAAAAATCACAAAGCAGATTAAAAAAACAAAAGGTTCTCTTTTTTTTTTTCTTTTTTTTCATGCTTTTCGAAACTATTCGTATAGATATATAAAGATTTTTATTTTTTTAACTATTTACATATATTAATATATTGTCTATTAAAAAAAAAACATACCTGGGGACGTTGGCGCGGTGGCCCTATGGCCGGCCATTGCGTTTGAAAAAGGGAGTTGAGAGAAAAGGAGAACGCACCTTTTTTTTTGAAAAAAAAAAGAAAATGGTAGAATGCTGTTTAAAAAAAAATTGGCCTTTATAAAGGATATAAAACGATGCCGTTTAGGGCCTATTTCAGTGGCCTCAAAACGACGCCGTTTAGGCCGACCCGCGTGAGGTCCAACCCGCCCCCTAGAGGATCAGCGTGTTTTCATGTTTTGGTCTATTTTTGCATTTGGCCCTTTCGCATTTTTTAATTTTTTTAATTTGGTTTTTTTGTTTCTTAATTTATTCCTTTAATTTTTTGCTGTTTCATTTCAGTCCACCTGATAAAGATGCGCATGTGGACAAAGGGATATTGTCGCGTTCAGTCCCTATCCTTTTTAGCGCGTCTTATTTTGGTCCTTCCTTCTTTAGATTATTTGCAATTCGTCCCGAAATTTTGTTTTAAAGATTTAATTTAGTCCCTTTTTTATTTCTTTTGTTATTTTTGCTATTAAATTAATTATTTTTAATAATAATAATATTATTATTATTATTATTATTATTATTACTACTATTACTCTTATTGTTACTTGTATTATTATTATTATTTTTATTACTATTATTTTTTAATATTATTATTACTATTATTATATTCATTTTTATTATTACTTTCCTTATTATTAACATATTATTATTATTATTATTATTATTATTATTATTATTATTATTATATTTAATTAACTTTGTTTTCATTACTATTATTTCTTTAAGATTTATTTACCTAGTATTTGTAAATACATTTATCATATTATTATTTATTATATTTATATCCTCTTAAATAATTTCCAACTTTAGATTATTTATTATTTGTATTATTATTATTAATATTATTTTCATCATTATTAGTATTTTTAAACTACCCAATATTTCTCTATTTCTTTATTTATTAGTAGTTATTATTAAATTTTAGTCTTTATTTGTTCATTTACTTTTCTTATTATTTTATATACCACTGGTTTGTTTTATTATTTTATTATTATTTACCTTTTTATTTATTTTTTCTCTTATTATTGTTATTTACATTAATGCATTTATTACTAGCCTATTATGCATATTAGTATTGTAATTCATTTTTTTTTCATTTTACTATAGAATCGTGTTACATTAACCTTTGTCCGATACAAATTTTTTTTTCTTAATTAAGCAAGTTTTTGTAATTCGAGATTCGGGAAATTGTACCCTAACTTATTGTGTTTCGATTTTTCTCGTCGAGTCAAAAGAATCAATTATCTTTTTTTAATCAAAGCATATAAGTTAAATAAAAACTTATTCTCGGGAATTCAAAAATGTTGTGTCCTAACTCACTGGATGTAACATTTTGTTATCTCGAGGTAAGGATTTTTAAAAATAAAGGCAATATTCTGTATTTGGAATTTTGAGAAATTGTGCCTTAACTTACTTGGTTCCGATTTTTCATTTGACCCAAATAATCGAATATCCTTCTTAAATTTAAATGCATGAATTTTAAAAGTCAAAAGACAAGCTTAGTTTCGAGGACTTGAAATGTCGTATCCTAACTCACTGGGCGTGACATTTTACTTCTTCGAAATAAGCGGGTCTTAGCATCCAATTTAATTTATTCAAGTTTTCATTTAAATAAACAGGATCGTATTTTAAAATCTTTTCAAATTTTCAACATTAAGACATTAATTAATCAATTAGATACCAATTTTAGGCATTACGAGGGTACTAATCCTTCCTCGTGCGTAACCGACTCCCGAATCTGTTTTCTCGAATTTTGTAGGCCAAAATCATTGTTTTAAAAAATTAAAATATTTTAATGATCAATCTCAAGGTGATCCGATCATACCTCAAAAAAGATTGGTGGCGGTTCCATTTTCATTTTTAAAGCGACCCTTTTTTTTCAAAAAAAAATGGTTTCGACAATGATTTATGTAATTGATTAATATTTTATATTTAAAATTTATTTAATATCATTCATTTGATATTTATAAATATTTATATATATAACATTAAATATATATTTAAAAATATTAATAAATTCAAAATAGTACATTAAAACAAATTAGTTTCAGTAGAAAAAAAAGTACGTCCATGAGTATGGTATTGACTACCTTGGATCAGACAACAATGCCATGACTGGTGGTGTGGTGAGGGCCATGGTGGAGGATGATTGTGGGGCTTTTTTAAGAAAGTGGGCTCGTGTTTAGCTATTGGAGTTATGGGGAGCGTTTGAGGGTTTATCGTTGGCCTGGGACAAATGCATTCACAAAGTTATGCTTGAGAAGGCATGCAACCTGCTGTTAGACCACTTGGAGGACTAGAGGACGGTCACTAGTAGAAACTGTATGCTAATGGCCAGTGGAGGCACTCTTTCAATAGGAACCCAAGTATTCCATACGCCTCCATCTGGTATTGCTGCTCTTTTGTTAAAGGATGTAATCAGGGGCGAAACCTAAATAGAAAAATTTCCATTTAAGCCTTTTGAAATTTTTGGAATTTTAAATTAGTAAAGGTAAATTTACACTTTGACCCTTCCTAAAAATGATAAAAATTTGATTTAATCCTTTAAAAATTATAAAGATAGAGGCTATTAAAATGATAAAATTGTACTTTTATTATCGTAAAAATTACAATTTAATTTCGACCTCTCAAAAAAAATTTCTAGCTTTGTAATGGCAAAATGTTGCAAGGCTTGAGACTTTGTATTGATAGTTTTCCTCCCAAATCTAAGAACATCAAAACAATGAGACCCACTCTCTTTTTGCTTTCTTATTTTTTTTAATTGACAAATAAGAAATGATTAATTAATCAAAAAGAGAGCAAAATTGTACAAAAGAATAGGGTAAAAAAAAAAATTTAGGGGCCAAAATTAAATTGTGATTTTTACAATAGTAAAAATATAATTTTACCATTTTAATAGCCTCTATCTTTATAATTTTTAAAGGATTAAATCAAATTTTTATCATTTTTAAAGGGTCAAAGTGTAATTTTACTTTCACTAATTTAAAATTTTAAAAATTTCAAAACAATCTGAATGAATTTTAAAATGTTTTCAAAGAATCTGTGTATACCAGCAATGCTTTATGGAATTTTAAAGGATTACAAGATGACTACAACTGCCCTTAAAAAGATGAGAAACTAGTCGAAGTTGGTTCCAATGTTGTCGCTTGTTACGTTCTTCCCATCTTTAACGAGGATGATGGCCTTAGAATAGCAATTCAAACCAATACCAATGTGTGATGTGCTTTCTTATTGTTTTAATGCTATGTCTACGGTAAAGGTATTGAGTTCCCTAAATAATGGTTGGAACCACCTGGGTTTAAGATGACAGCAAGTGGAGCATGAACGATAGCATTTTACAGCTATATTGAAAAATGAGTATTTACCACGGAAAATGAGTGAAAGGGTAAAAGAAATGGAGTATTAAAAGTTTAACTAAGATGAGAGGTCTCGAGGTCATCAGGAATTTTGAACGTATTGGCAGCACCAAATTTCCGAAACTCTTCTGGGTCATCTTCATCAACATCATCATCATCATCGCCGCCACCACCACCACCAACACCATCATCATCATTGACTTGGCTGCGATGGCTACTGGATGAGGTATCATCATTGATACTTTTGGACCGGCAATCTTGGGTTGCAAGCATATTGACTTGTCCAAGGTGAGAAATTTCGACCACCACAGTATCGATATCAACTGGCAATGGTTGCTTCCATGGTTCCCCATCAATCCTCATAAATGTATGGTCTGCGGCACCTTTGTGAAACTCAAAGCGGATCCGGTGTGCCTATTTTCCATATCAAATACTTGACATTAATATTTACTTATTTTAACTAATTTCTGGTCCTTAATAATGAAGGAAAATTATAAGGGACAAATAAAATCATTGATTCGAGGTTTTTTTTTTTTCATTCTTTGGTGCGCGAAAAGGGTTTGAGCTAGGGTTGTCCATGAGCCGTATAGCGTTTTAACTATTGAATTATGCCTTCTTTTAATTATTACCTGTGCCAGCCGAGTTCCATGTCCCTTTGGAGCTAGCAAGACGAGCCCATGCCAAGCATTTCTAAAACCAACAACTTCGAGAAGGCCATCATCAACATAAGGTGGAGTGAAGTCTTTCTGTAAAGTCAATTGAGAAAAAATAATTCATCAGATTTTTATGAGCAAAGTTGGTCAATATTTCTTAACAAAAGGGAAACACCAAATGTCAAATATAAAACAAATCATGTATTTAGAACTAACATCACGTTGTCTTCTCCCACTTGGCACTCCCCAAGGATTTAGACCACCAGAAAAACTGGGCAAGTTAAGACATACGATCGACCTTATGCTGTTCGAATTTGGAGAGGGGAAGCAGGGACATTAGGAAAAATATATATATTAGAAGCATCATACAGTGAAGCAATGAAAGGAAATTAAGCTGAAAATTCTAAAATAAGCATGAATCATCTACTTGTTGAGAATAGGAATAGTAAAGCTTGAAAAGATGGAAAGAAAAAGAAAAGAAACAAGACGACATCTTTATCTCCCAGAAATCAAGAGAACCTCATTGATGAGATTATACTCTTGTTGAAGCTTTTCGAGAAATTGTGGGGTTAGGAAGAAGTTCTATAGAATCGCATGGCCAAATTTTGCATACAACATTCTCGTAGTCAAATAAAAACTGTCATGATAGTGAGTTAAGCCCTTTTCACTTTTCACCAGAGAACTATTGGGCTTCTCCTTTTTTCTTATTTAGGTTCATTAAACTCTTATATTGTACTTCCTTAGTTTCTATTTATCAAATTATATTTCTCAAAAATATTAATAATTAAATGGTGATATAAAAGATATTAAAATAAGTAGTCAAATTATCAAGTGATATTTGGCATGTGTAAATTAGTTTGCAGATAGGAGTATCAATTTTGCTTAGAGTTGGCTGTAACAACAATTAAAATAAAAAGGGTGGCATAATGAAAAACAAGAAAATAAAAGCAGTAGTACAACTGATTTTTATTTATGCAGTTCAGACACAATCCTTTATTTAATCACCAATTTTATTCAAAAGTACACTTATTCCCTATTAGCTAAAGCCCACAACTTCTTCTCCAAGCAAATTTATGTAACCCCAATAAAAAACTAATGATCACTTAACTCACAATGGTCACACAACAGTGATTCACTAATGATCACTTAACTCACAATGGTCACACAACAGTGATTCGACTAAGTATAACAAACACCTTAGTCAACAAAGCAAACAATCAAATAAAGAAACAAACAAACAAGCTAATCGAAACACACTTTGTGCACCCTGTATGTAAAAATCAACTCTTAAAACTAACAATTCCTAAGGGAATGTGTCACCTCTTTATAAGCTTAGAAAGCAACAAAATATTCTCCTTTACAACAGTTGATAAGTTCTTGAGAAACTCCCTTAAATAAAATTGATTATTATCTCTAAAACATAACACTTTAATTATCAAAATATAATAGAACTTTTATGTTTATCAAACCACTTCAAAGAAATCAGTTGGGAGGCAAACACCTTTAATGGTCACTTATTCTGGTTTTGTCAAGCATATCATAATCAAATGGACTAAATTTAACCTCAAAATGATGCCCAAACAAGAAAACAAGTTTTTTTATTATTATTTTGTCAAACATGTCATAATTAAATGGACCAAATTCAATCCAATCAAAACCTATTTAGGGTCCAAAATGATGTCCCAAACAAGAAAACAAGTAACATTACATGCAACAAGCAACAACAGCTTCTCTAACAACATGCTCTAACAATCACTTTCTACGGTGATTGAATGAAAATATGCAGACTCCGTCATTTTAGAATAAATTTTGGTATCTTTTCCAAGTATGGCAATATATATAAACTAGTGACAGGCTCTGCCATGAAATGAAGCGATGGGCTATATATCTTGTCAACACAACCTATGAATGTGACGTAATGAAAGTTTTTGGTACGAATGAATAGATCCTTTTCTTTCCACATGATCAAATAATTAATATCGAAAGCCAGTGACCTGCATTTGGACCAAATGAAATTACCTGTGGTGTATCTGGAGGTCTTCCCATTGACCAAGTTTCTTCTTGATTTGAACTTTTACAAGCTGGGCAACATTCCTGTAGTTTAAGATCATAATAAAATTTCAGTTTACTAGAAAAGACATGAAGTTATATATTGAGAGATTATAATGTTTCAAACCAATAGGAAAAACTTGGGAGAATTAAAGACAGTTATTTGCAGATATGCTGCAATTTCTCACAAAATGAGAACCTAAAATGCCACTTTGACTCGAAAGGCGGTAGTTATGCTTTCTTCGTTTTTTTTTCTTTTGAATTTATGCTTTATTTCCATTAACCAAAAAAAAAATCAATCATTAGAGAAAAAAAAAAGAAGAGTCAATTATCAATGAAAGGAAAATGCATGAAACTTTGTTGAATATAATACTACTTTACTGGTTAAAAATATGACAAACTTGTTTTTTTTCTTCGTTTGTATTTATCTTTTGAAGACAGAAGAGCGAAAAGGTTTAGTTTAGGTTTGACGGTTTGTAGCATGGGAGCAGATTATCCAAAAAATCCCTTAGAACAATGAAAGAAAAAAGATATCTCGGTAACCAAATCCATAGGGAAGTATTGATTAGATCCAATGGAGATTAGCTGCCCAAAGAAAAACCACCTGGAAGTTCCAAGACCTTTAGTACCGTACCTTACCCCTGAACTAGCAACCTTCGCGCCAAGTAGGACTGCCCTTGTCCCTTTTATTTCTCTATCCTGTCTCTTTCTTATAGAGTTTAAGGCAAAGCCTGTAATAAATATTTTAGTAGATTTTAAATAAAATTTAGGATGAGGAACGATAAAGTTAAGAATGGACATGATTATTAGTATTTAGATAAGTATTGCACTCAAGATAAGGATAATGATGTAGACAAAAATGATTAATTAAGAATCATGCTTAGGATATGGTTTGGATAAGATTTAGAAAGGATTTACGGGTGAGATCTTTTGCTTAAGGCATTCAATTAAGACATAGAAAAACTTGGTTCTTACATTCCTCTCTTCTTATAAGTTTTAAATTGTCCGCACGAAGTAAAATTTTCTTTTTACTTCCATTGTTTTTTTTTTAAACTATCAAGAACTGTTAAAATGAAAGCTAATTTAAATGCTTTTGATTTTTTTGATATGGTTAAATGAAAAGAAACCAACCCATCTTCCAACCATCCTACCATAACTCAATTAAAGAATCATAGTGAAGAAAAAGCAAAGATGTACTTAGGCAAATAATGTATTGATTGATTATTTTTGATGAATTTTTTATTAGAATCACGGCACGTGGGACTGCAAAGCAAGATTGAGACATAATTGATGAGGAGTTCCAAAGCAATGACAAAACTAGATAAATGTAAGTGCTTAACCTCAAAAGAGAATTTGAAGTTTTAAAGATGACCACACTTGATTAGTAAGTAATCATTGCCGAGCAATTTAAGATGATTTAATTGATGGTTTAACTACATATCAGTTATGGTCGCTTGTCTACAACTATGTGTATTGGCAACTTGTTTGCAAAATTGGTGGCTTGTCTACATATGTGCTGGTGTGTTTTGATTGGATGAGTTATGGGGAACTCCTTTTAGTGTGTAGTAGAGATGAATAGGATGTTTTGAAAAATATGCATAATTGTTTTTACTAAAATTTGGCTATTTTGCCAAAATAACCCCCATAAAAATTATTATTTACGTAAATAACCCTGGTTAAAAAACAACCACCTCAATAACCTGAAATGAATAGTACTGTTAAGGAATTCTAGACATCCCATGACCAACATCCATTTCCTCAATCCCCCAAAAATCACCTAATAATTAAAAAAATGTTTAAAAAAATAACTTTTTTAGTGCAAGCCATTGCATGACTGACATCCATGTATTTTTTTTTTTTTATATCTAAAAAAACTTTTGGATTTTCGCTTTGTGATGGCACCACTTTGGGTTTCAAAACATTTGGACTATATCATGCTGTAATATACAATATGGTGTTTGTGTAATAGGCATAGGTTTGACTAAAAAAAGTGTTTACTCAAAGCATGAGTTAATGTATTTCTGTAATAGACTGTGTAATAGGCATTTGCACTATATCATGCTATAATTTTTTAGTGTAGTTTGACTAAAAAATTTAACTTTTAAAAAATTAGCTCAAATGCTTTGAAACCCAAAGTGACTTCCGCCACCACAAAGTTAAAACCCAAATCTTTTTTAAATGTCGAAAAAGAATATATGAGTGTCGGCCATGTGATGGCCTGCACGAAAAAAATTATTTTTTTAAACACTTCTTCAATCATTAGGTGATTTTTTGGGGATTGGGGACATGAGTGTCAGTCATGGGGTGCCCAAAACCCCTCAACATTGTTAATTTCAGGTCATTTAGGTGATTGTTTTTTAACTAGGGTTATTTATGTAAATAATGATTTTTTTTTTTAGAGTTATTTTGGTAAAATAGCCCTAAAAGCTGCATTGACATTATCATGTGCATAAAATTTTGTATATTTGAATAATATGTTTGTGATAATTGATATTTAGCTTGTTATAAAACTCACACCGAGCTTATTAGCTCACCCCTTAATTTTCATAAACTTTTTAGATAATACACGAGGGTAAGACTTGAATGGATCATGTGGAGGAGTCTCTCGAATACAATTTTTAATAAGATACGTTATAAATTGATTGAGGTTTTCTTTTTTTTTTTTTGGACTTTGGACTATTTTTGAGTTATTTATACTTTTGATATAATAATTGCTTTGCATACATAATCGATGAACTTATAAATATTTTAATTATTATTTTTGGAACTTAAATGGTTTTATCTAATCTTAAATAAATTTTAAACTTAAAAGTTTTCTAATTATTTTTAAAAGTCCGCTGCAATTGATTTACATCTAGACCATTTATAAGTAGCGTTCAACATTGATGTTGCAATTCTATTTAAATGCTTTAAGATGATAATTTGATTTAATTAGTGAATTTTTCCAAAATAAACATGCTTTACTAAATGTTTTACAACAATATTAAATTACTTAGAAATTAATTATAGGTTTTCATAAAAACGATTTAAACATAATTGTTTTTAATAAGAAAAAGTTTTTCAACGAAATTAATGTGGCTTCCGAAATTTGACCATAATATCTAGGCCGGGGTTTGATGAGTTACATTTAATAGTATCAGAGTCGAGTTCAAAACTTAGACTATGAATTTTTAATTGAGTTTGCATGCATGTTTTAAGAAATATTTTTAATATATATATATTACTGTTAAATTTCAAAATTGAATTACCGAGAATCTGAGAGTCTGATGTTGATTCCTCTTTTAAATGATGTACTTATTGAAATTTAGATTGAAAATTAATATATATGAATAATTAAGAATAATTAATATATATGTACCCAAATGTTCGTTGTTAAAAGTGTTTCTATTAAACTGATAATTTGGAGTAGAGGAAATTGTTAGTAATATTTTTGTAGATAGTTCCTTGAGACAATCTGTGATAGTGAATAAGAAGTCCGTTGGTAGTTTAAGGCGAAGTAATGTCTGGAACTGCATTGGAATTAGAGTTGTGCAGCGGAAGCATGGTGGTCAGTTTGGAAAGAGGAGTTACGAATTTTGTGTTAAGTGTATGGCATGACAACAGGAATTTCGAGGACTAAATTTTTTTAAGGAGGGGAGAGTTGTTATATCCCAAAAATTGGGTTAGTAGAAATGGGAGTTAATAAACCAAGAGTGGTTACGCCCTAATTTTTAAAAGTTATCTTTGCATATTAGATGATAACAAGTATTTAGTCTAAAGGTTAAGCAGCGGTAGAGTTGTCCTTGAAGATCTGAGTTCAAGTTCTTTGCCTCACATCATTTTCTATTTTGAGCAATTTTGCTTCAAAATCCTAGTTTGTACTATGCCTTGTTTTAAAAAAAATGTTGTTAGCATTTAACAAAGCAATTGAAGTGGTCAAGTGGTTAGGCACCTTAGGTAACTCCTAAATGACCCAAGACAAAAAAAGGGCTATTAGGTAAGAGGATTCAATATAAGATGCATTTGGAGCCAAAGCAAAGGCAAAATGCAAGCAAAGGAAAAAAAAAAAAAAAGAAAAAAAAGAAAAAAAAAGAAACAATGCAATAACTCTAGAAACAGTGGAAAGAAAGGCAAAGTTCCACTATGTTCATGCTACGAGAAGCCCATAAATCTAAATAAGTATTATTAGTATAGACAAGATATATTATGCAAGTCTAGCAAACAACTTGGTAATTTGGGGAAAGATTTAAAGAACAAAAGCCAACAATGACAAGATTAACAAGCTATAATTATAGACATCTTGCAGTAGAAAGATTAATAGGTTAATGATGCTTCATCTTATGCAACCAAAACTTCCTCAACTGCATGGTTTATCAATAGTGGATGTACTCATTATATGGAATCAAACATCAACTTATTTAAGAAACTAAACAAGACTTCTTGTTCCAAAGTCATAATTGGCAATGGTGAGTTCATAGAAGTTAAAGGAAGAGAAATTGTGATAGTTAAGACATCATTAGGTACAAAACTAATTATAGATGTTTTATTTATACCACAAATAGATCAAAATCTCCTCAGCCTAGGGTAGATATTACAAAAGAATTATTATTTGGAATTTAAAGACAAATCATATGTTATTTATGATATATAAGACCATGAGCTCTTTTCTATTAGCATGAAAGGGAAATATTTCTCCTTAGATTGGGATCAATCTAATTCAACCTATATTGATCCAGTTAATAAATCTAAATTGTGTTATAAAAAGATGAGGCATTTTAACTAAAGGTCCTAAATAAAAAATCTAAGGTAGTAAATGTTTCTACAAGGTCATTTTACCTAGATGTATTAGATATGATTCATGAAACAAAAATTTGAGGTAGCAAATGTGCTTTGAGGATTCAAGGCCTTGATTAACAACTAAAATGATTAGAAAATCAAAATCATTAGGTTAGATAATGATATTAAGTGCACATCTGACAAATTTAATGAGTTTTGTAGAGTTATATGTATTGAAAACCAATTGACTAGATGCACTATAAAAATGGCTAGATGCATGTTGTTTGAAAAATATCTTTCTAATAAATTTTTGGTAGAAGCAACAAGCACTACTATCTACCTACTCAACAAAATGCTAACCGAAGCCTTCAAAGCAAAGACTCGTATAAAAGTTGCTATGGCAGTAAACCTTCCATTTATTATCTCAAATTTTTTAAAAGCTTTTTTTATATTCATGTCCCTAAGGTTAAAAGGGACAAACTTGATTAGAATACAAAAATATTTATTTTCTTAGGCTATAGCAACATCAGAAGAGACTCCACTTATATGCAAGGTAATTGTAAGTAGAATTGTAAAGTTTAATGAACATGCAACATTAAGTTGAGAAACAAATGAAGATCAAGCCAAAAGGTACATATTAACTTGAACTCTTAATAGCAAAAAGATATCATTCTTGATGATGAAATTGTTGACCATGATCTAGTAAGAGGAACCAAACCACTTACTGACATCTATTTAGACATCAAATGTTACTATACTTGAACCAAACAACTTTGAAGAAGCCTTAAAATTTTAAGAATAGAGAGATATCATGAAGGCGAAGATTTTAATGATTGGAAGAATCTGACTTGGATGCTAGCATCCAAACCTAACAATAAGAACATAGTTAAAGTCAAATGGATTACCAAACCAAATCAAATGTAGATGATTAGTTGCTAAGAGCTACTACCAACAATATAATGTTGATTATTTAGAAACTTTTCCTCCAATTAAAAGGCTAGACACAATAAGACTATTATTAGCCTGAGTAACACAGAAAAGATGGAAATAATTTAACTTGAGTTAAATTAGCATTTTTGAATGACTATTTTCAAGTGGAGATCTACATTAAAGAACCTGAAGGTTTTGCTACTAAAGGGAACAAAGATAAATTTTATCTACTAAAACAAGTCCTTGTATGGATTGAAACAAACTCCAAGAGTTTGGTATTTCAATATTGATGATCACTTGTTGAGTTTGCAATTCAAGAAAAGCTTTTATGAGACTACATTGTATGTCAAAACTATTGATGACAATGGTTTTTTTATTGTCTCTCTAAATGTTGATGACTTAATGGTGACTGTGAGCAACTCTAAATTGATGCAAAAATTCAAAGATCAAATGATGGTATTTGAAATGATAAACTTGGGAGAGATGTTTTACTTTTTTGGAATCGAAATTTATCAATTTGAACAAGAATTTTTCATTTATCAACAAAATTATATCAAGCAAGCCCTGAAAAAATTCAATATAAAAAATTGCAAAAATGTTAACACTCTATTGGTCAAAATGAGAAGCTTTGCAAATATGACAACTCTACCAAGGTTGACGGAACCAATTACAGAAGGCTCATTGGTTTGCTACCAATCCTTTATTTAGATTTACATATTGTCCAAGTAAAGCTCATCTTAGAACAAGACAGTGTTGAGATACATTAACAGAACAAATGATTTTGAAATTTTATTTCAAAAGTTAAGATAAAGGGAAATTGGTGGATTATATAGACAATGTTTTTCCTGGATCTTGTGAGGACATGAAAAGCATTTTTGACTATCTATTTACGCTTAGTTTGAGCACATTTGCATGGAACTCAAATAATTAAAAAATTGTGACGCAATCAATTGAAGAAGTAGAGCATGTTGCAATTGCAACCACTATGAATTAAATAATATGGCTAAAGAAATTATTGAAAGATTTTGGGCTACCTCAACACAAAGGAATAAAAATCAAGTGTGATAATAAATCAATTGAGGCAATGGAAAAAAAACCAAGTTTCCATGGAAGATCCAAGCACAAAAAAAATTAAATATAAATTCGTTTGAGATGTTAAATCAAAACATGAAGTAAAGTTAGTGTATTGCAGCTAAGAAGATCAACTTGTTGATATTTTGACTAAAGCCTTACCTAGGGAAAAGTTTGAAGTAAGGATTTAAATACGTAGGGAAAAGTTTTCTCTTACTTTTACTATATTTTTATTTATTTTTTGAAGACCAATCTTAAAGCTTTTAGTAGTTTTTAGGAAAAAAGTATAGGATAAAGATGACTAGAATTTAGATAAAAATTATATTTTTGATAAGGATCATAACGTGATAACAATGACTGGTTAAGAAATATGCTTAGGAAATGGTTTGGACAAAGCTTAAATGAGATTTGCACCTATAAATATTTCTAAGATCTCTAGTTTAAGGTATTCAAGTTAGAAACACAATTTTTCTTCCTTTTAAGCTTTCCTCTCAAATTTCTTCATTGCTTCTTATCTCCCTCCCAACGACTGTAAAGGTTGGCCTTTACCATTACATAAAACATAGAAGCAACCAAGCTTAATTTGAAAAAACAATGAAAATTAGAAGCATAAAAGATTAAAAAAAAAAAAAAAAAAAAAAGAAGACAGATTACGTTGTAGAAGGATGAAAAGCAGATGCAGCAAACCACCCTTGCTTACAACCAAGCTTTGCATAAGTAGTCTGTTGGAAACAAAGCAAATGAAAATGAAAATTTATTAACTGACATATCCTCTTAAGAGATTATTTTTATTGTCAAAGATAAGTAAGATAGAGAAAATACACACACACACACACAGAGAAACAAATATACAAACGTTTATATATTCTATAAACAACCTATATCACTATACAACACATAAAAAATCTATATTCAGTCATTAAGAAAGGCTATTCAAAAACATTTTGTACGAGTTCAAAATGTTAATCTTACTAAGAAGATTGAAATAATTGAGAATAAACACAAAAAGAAACAAGAATTAGAAAAAGTGTTGTTCTTGTGTCATGATAAACATTCAAGTAGTTCAAATACAAAAGAATGAACCCTACGAAGGAAAGCTTCTTAGCTCCGTTTACGCATTGTGCCAGATTAATTTCAAAATTTATGCATTAATCCACTTCAAATTTCTTTCTTAAATGATTCACATGTATGTGTTGAACATAGCATCTCGCCATTTTTTAGAATTTAGTAGCAACTCTAAAAAGTGAGTAAATTAACTAACATATGGACTCCATGAGTAGGGCATTACTATAAGTTTAGCATCCTTATTTGGACAGTAGATCAATGCCTAGCTAAATATACCTTAGTTTCTCAACAAAACAATGAAGCTAAAGATGTAATTTTTTTTATGGAAGCTAAATATGTAATTGTAAAATAATGAGAAAGATAAAATGGAAACGAGAATGTAGAGACTACTATGAAGAGAAAGAGAAATAGAGGGAAGCAGAAGAAATGAAGGTTTTAAAGAGGGAAAGAAAGAAAAGATTGAAGAGATTTGATTTGAACATTTTGATTAATTATCCCTCAAGCTTTGATGGGTTTTATACAATAATAAAATGTACATAAAAAAGAATTAGGAAGATTATAGCCTATTTTGAATTTCTTAAAATATAGCTTACCTAAATATATTCTAATCCTTAAAATTATGTCTCCCTCAAGTTATAGCATATAAACCATAGACTTCTAGCTTGTCACTTATATATTCAATTCAAGGTTTCCTAAAATCCTTAGTGAAAACATCTTCTAACTGATATTTAGAATTGACAAATCTGGATGCAATGCATCTTGACTTAATCTTTTGTCGCACAAAGTAACAATTTATCTATATGCATTTTAATCTCTCATGAACTATTGGATTTGAGGCAATATGTAATGTTGCTTGATTTTTACATATTAACTTCACTACATTGATAATTTCATATTTCAATTCTTGAAACAATTATCTCAATCAAATAAGTTCACAAGTAGTTAAGGTTATGGCTTGCTATATTTTTCTTCTAACTTGATCTTCCTACAATATCTTACTTCTTACTATTTCATGATATTATATCCCCCATCCTCAAAAAAGAAATACAATATCCTGAAGTGAATCGTTTATATGAGGAAAATCCTACACAACCAACATTTGAGTATCCAACAATATAAGTATTTCCTTTATCCTGATGCAATAAACCTCGTCCAAAAGCACTTTTGATATGCCTAAGAATACGTATTGTGGCTATCACATGAAATTTTAAAAAATTGACTAACCACATTTATTGCAAAGAAAATGTTTGATCGTATGATAATAAGATAATTATGTTTTCCAATCAATCTTCGATATTGGATAGGATCTTTTAGTGACTCTTCTGTTTTGGAACAAGCTTGACATTGGGATTCATAAGAGTTTCCATAGGTTTACAATCAAGCATTCATGTTTCTTCTAGAATATTTAAAACATACTCTCTCTAGGAGATAGTAGTGCTTGTATTTGATTATGCTACCTCAATGCCAAAGAAATATTTTGACTTCTCAAGTCTTTTGTTTGAAAGTGATAGAAAAAATGTTGTTTGAGATAGAAAATGCCTTCATTATCACCTCTTGTAATAACAATATCATCCACATATATCACTAAATTGATGCACTTGTCGTGATTATTATAGAGGTAAAAGACTAAATGATTTGTTCTTTTTTTTTCATCACAAATTTTTTAATAACAACAATGAATCTTCCAAAACAAGCCTCTAGTGTTGGTTTAGTCCATAAAAAGATTTCTACAACCAACATACTAACTCAAACTCTCCCTTGATAACAAAACCTAATGGTTGCACAATATGAACTTCATCAGTTTATTCACCATGAAGGAATGGATTTGAATATCCAATTTGATGAATAGTCTAATGATTCATGGCAATAAAAGAAATAAAAAAATTGAACCGAGAAAATTTTGGCAGCTGGAGAAAATATCTCTCCATAATTAAGGCTAAGAATTTGTGTAAACCCTTATGAAACGAATCATGCTTTCAATCATTTGATCTTACCAATAGGATCGACTTTAACCATGTAAACCCATTAACCACCAATTGCAAATTTATTTGAATATAGGAGAACCCAAGTATGATTAGCATGAAGAGAATTCATTCCACCATTATAGCCTGTTGTAATCAAGGATCTACCTTTGCTTCACTAACAATCTTACAAATGGATACATTGGATGAATTTGAGATAAAGGCACAATATAAAGTTGACAACTATTAATAACTCAAAATTGTAAATAGGATGAGGATTAGGAGAAGAACAAATACTTTTTTCTAATTGTAATAAGTTTTTTTGCTTAAGGTATAACCAAAGATGGAGATGTAGGAGATGTGTCATTGGGCACATAAACTTGTTCTATAAATGTAGGAAGATTAGAATGGTTTATAGAAGGCCATCTTGAGTAAACCTGAAAAGGTTTTGAAGGAGGTGTAATATCAAGAATAAGAAATATAGGAATTGAAAGAAATTTTTTTAACATCTTTTTTATGGACGGGTTGAGATGAAAAATAAGGAAATGTTTCAAAGAAAGTCAAATATGTAGAAATAAAATATTTGAGTGATTGAATCATAACATTTTTTTTACCCTTTTTAATGACAAGAATATCCCTAGAAGACACATTTAATGGATTTAAAAAAGGAGTTTATTTTTTCTTGGTGTATGATTGTGAATAGAGCAAGTATAACCAAACATGTACGTGTATAAAATGGATAAGATGGTTGGTGTTGCAAAAAAGAAAAAAAGAAAAAAGAAGTCATATGATTAATAAGATAGCATGTTGTTAAAACAAGATCCCCAAAAACAAATTGATACATTAAGATGAATAATCTTAGTACTAGAAATTTCAATGAGATGACTATTTTTATGTACAATCATTATTTTTTTGTGGGATATAAGATTAAGAAGTTTGGTAGATGATTCCTTAGGAACTCATGAATTTCTATAAATGAAAGGAAACATATTCTCGTGCATTATCACTGCATAAAATTTTAATTGAAATACCAAATTGGCCAAATTGATTATGAATCTCAATATAGAAGTTTTTAAAATTTATTGAGCAATTCAAATTTATTTTTTAATAAGAAACAATCAAGTGAAATGAGAACAAATATAAAAAAAAAGTACCAAAAGTTAAATTGACACAACTTGGACCCCAAATATATGAATGAACAATACTAAATAAAGATGAAGTTATAGTATTTATTTGTTTTGGGAAAGAAGTATGGGTGTGTTTCCCAATTTGACATGACTCACGTTCTATGAAAGATAATTTTGACAAATTAAGATCAATCTTCTAAAGTTTGGATAGACTAAGATAACCTAGACAACTATGTACGAGATTAACCGAAGTATCGAAAGCAAAGGCTATTGGTGTAACAAGGCAAGATGGATAGTATAATTCATGGGACAAATGTCCTTTGCCAATAATCTTCCCCAAATTCTTATCATACACAAAAACAAAATGTGGGGCATTCTTAGATATTTGACTGTAGAAGAAGTTAAGAGAAGAAGCAAGGGTGGAAAACAGGTTTTTATTATAAAAAAAAATATGGTCGGAAGCATTGGAGTCAAATATCCAAGTCCTATATTAGGAAGATTGAGTTAGGTAAGTAAAAAATTATTTGGTTGAGCAACAAGAACTATGCTGGAAGATTGTTGTTTCACTGCTTGATACTATAAATACTCATCATAATTTGACTCAATTAATGTGATTGATTTGACCCGTTGTGTATGAGTAGTTGGTAGCGAAAGAAGTCTATCTCTTTAAGCTTGAGTAATACGAGTAGTATAGGTTGATTATTACAATGAGGTCATGCATGTTAGGCCTAACAAGTGTCATGTATGTGACCACATTTGTCACAATAAGTACAGTGGGATATAATCCTCTACCTTTTTCTTCTTTGATGATCTCCTTGCTCAATTTTCTATATAGCTAACACAAAGGATTCAATCTCGACTTAGGCTTGATTTAAGGAGATGCAAAGTAAACAAGTAGACATATCTTCAAGCGTAATAATAATTGTGACGATAAGAATTTGATATTGGACAGGGGCTAGATCTGCTCATAATCTAGTTAAGGCAAGTACCATGAAATTCTTCTCTTTGTTATTTCCTGGCCATTAACATTTTTAGGAAGATGCATGAGCACAAAAAATTCATCCTTCAAAGTTTCAACCTACCTCAAATAGCCAGTTATATCTTGTTGATTTTGCTGTAAATGAACAAGATTTGATACAACTTTATAATTTCGCATATTGGCCTTGGCCCAAGTTTTGTAACAAGTTTTTCCAAACTTAAACAAAGTAATTTTAACTCAAAATAATGCCACAATAGACTCCATGGTTCTGCATCAAATTTGGCTCAAACATCCCTATTTTTCTTATCAATTTTTCTAGCATCCAGTTCTAAATGATCTTTATACCTTTACCCTCATAAACCACTATTCAACAAAAATGGCTTAAGAAATATAACTATTACTACCTTGTAATTTGACAGTAGTGATAACAAGTAAACCAAAAATAGAACAAAGAGGTTTTAGAGAACTTGATATTTTGACGATGTTGAGAGAATAAAGAAATAGCTAAAAATTAAAAAGAGTTAGAACACCAAATTGAGAGTCTCATTGGTGTCAAAAATACAGGGAAAGACATTGTAAAAGAGATGAATGAAAAGTGGTGGTTGGAATTGGGCTCGCGCGTCAACCTATGGAAAGAGAGCAAAATATCTGTGGTGGAGCGTGTGACTTACACGCATGGCTTCCGATGGCGATACTTGGCCGGACAACTTGACAACAGCTATGTGTTTAATGGGAGGGGCGGTGAGAACATATAGACTTTGATACCAAGAAGAGAATTTGGAGATTGTTGTGAAAAGAAAGGAGAAGTAGAAGGGAAAAGAAGAAATAGAGGTTCTAACGTGAGGAAGAAAAAAAGGAGATTGAAGAGATTTTTCTAAAAATTCTACTTGATTATCCCAAGTTTGGACTTTTTTTTTTGTGAATTATAAGAAGAGGGCAAAGCAGTAGCGGTAATACGAACTTAAGCCACACTTAAAGCGGTGAACACCCTAGCTATTAGGTCAACACCTGGAGTTCTAGATCAAATTTTTACTATAATAAAATGTACATAAATATTATAGCCTAAATTAGAACCTATATAGATTTTTCAGCTTATCTAAATATATCCTAATCCCTAAAATATAGCTTATCTAAATCTACTTTATTTCCTAAAATTACATCTATCACAATGGTAATTCTACAGCATCTTCTAACATTTGAATATCCACATGCCATCATCCTACAAAATGGGCATAGGCACTTGAGAAGACTGTCATCTCTATCTGGCGTTATGTATGCTTCCTAAGTCCTTCATTTCCTCGATAGATGTTAAACCATGAAAAACTTACTAACTAGTTTCTAGGTTATGGATAGTAACATAATTCCTGAAAAAGATTGTCCTCAAAGCTGAAAGAGAATATGTTTATTAATGAAAAAAAAAAGATAGCAGCCCATGTAATATCCTTTAGAAAGGAAAACCCTAATGATTTAACTACAAGTGTCCATACATGAATCAAACAAAGCAGATGAAACTATGACAGAAATATACCTGATTAACCAACTGATTTTTAAACTTTTCTGGATTCACCTTTCGCTCAGAGTGAAAAGCATAAGATACTTGAGCATCCATTCCTGCACACAACATTACAACAATACTAATGGGGTTAAGCAGTCAACAACTTCTCATGTTAGAAATAAAACCTATAATCAAGATAAATGAGGACGAGGATAACCAAATCTGTTGTTTTATAATTGGATTGTAAGATAAAGATAGCAATGAAAGTGCCAACTTGCATAGCAGTTAAAGTCTTTTGGCGATTACATGAGGATCTTACCTTTCACTTACAGTGAGAGGAGCCTAATCCAGATGAAAAATGGAACTAGACACATTAGGAGACCTTAAATTTCATAAGGTCTCTGACAGAATAGATTTTTCTCTGTTAATTTTTACAAGAGACTACACTAAATATTTATATACAAGAGAGCCTAACTTAGAAGACTCTAGACTTAGCAGCACTACTGGTTTTAGGGTGTAGTGCCTCAAAACCAACCTTAAAGTTAGGGATAACAATAAATAAAATATTCATATGATAACATTTAATATACTAAATATCCCTTATTGGACAACTCTGTATTCTCGACACTCCCCTCAAGTTTGGGAAGTGGATATCATCCATTCTCACTTGCTTACTAGTCTGAAAGGTCTTCCCTGAGAGAGTCCTTTGGTTAGGATATCTGCGGTTGACCATCGGTGGGCACATATGGAGTGCAAATTAGGCCACTTTGTCAAGTTTCTCCTTGATGAAATGTCTGTCAACCTCAATGTGCTTCGTGACGATCATGTTGTCTTGGATTATGTGCAATGTTGATAGCAGACTTATTATCACAATCTGATTTCATTGGTCCTTCCCACTTGATCTTCAAATCCTCCAAAATAATTTTCAGCCATAATAATTCACAAATTCCAAGAGCCATCGCTCTAAATTCTCGCTTTACGCACTAGATCTAGCCACAACATTCTGCTTTTTACTTCTCCAAGTTACAAGGTTGCCTCCCGTAAATGTACAATAGCCAGAGAGGTTGATCTTCTATCCACCATAGATCCTGCATAATCTCAGATCAAGATAGGCTTCAAGGTTAAATTCCCTTTTCTTAAATAGGATTCCTTTGCCTGAGTCCCTTTTAAATCTTGTAGAATCGGTATATAGCTCGAAGATGTGACTCTTTAGGATTGTGCATGAACCGACTTACAACACCAATTTGCATAGGCAATATCCAGGTCTAGTATGTGACAAGTAAATGAGCTTCCCTACAAGTCTTTGATATGAACCCTTATCAACTACTTCCTCTTCTAGTGCATCTCCAAGTTTGTGGTTCACTTCTATGGGTGTCTCTCTTTGGTTTACATCCCAACTTTCCTGTTTCTGTCAACAAATCAATTATGTATTTTTGCTGAGATATGAAGATCCCTTCCCGAGAGTGTGCTACTTCAATACCAAGGAAATATTTTAACTTACCAAGCTCTTTGACCTCAAACTCTTTTACTAGACATTTCTTCAAATTTTCCATTCCTTCCAAATCATCATTGTTACTATAATGTCATCTACATAGACTAATAAAGCGATCTATTCCCTCAAGATAAATGCTTTACAAACAGAGTGTGATCTCCTTGACTCTGTTTATATCCCAGTTTGAGCATTACTTTGGTAAATCTTCCAAACCAAGCTCTCGGGGACTGTTTTAGTCCATATAGAGCCTTTTTTAGTTTGCAAACTACCTGTCCTGTATCAGAACCGAACCCCGGTGGAACATCCATATAGACTTCCTCCTCAAGATCACCATGTAAGAAAGCATTCTTGATGTCGAATCTGTTGTAGTTTCCGACCTCTGTTGGCGAAAGAAGTGATAGCAACACTCTCACAAGTGTTCATCTTTGCAACCAGCGGGGCAAATGTCTCAAGGTAGTCTATTCCATACTTTTGAGTGTACCCTTTAGCAACTAATCTTGCTTTGTACCTCTCCAAAGAGCCATCGAATTGTATTTTCATTGTATACACCCAATGACATCCAAGCTCTGCCTTCTTTCCGTTCGGTAATTTTACCAAATCCCATGTCTTATTTTTTTCAAGTGCTTCCATTTCAACTTTCATGGCATTTTTCCAATTCTCATTATTTAATGCCTCGGATTCAGTTTTGGGAATGGAGATGGAATTTAGGCTAGTAAGAAAAGTTTTGTGGTTATGGGACAAATTTTTGTAGGATATGAATGAGTACAAGGGGTGTTTTGTACAGGCCCTAGTTCCTTTTCTAATAGCAATAGGAAAATCATACTCTCTTTGATCTGAATTCTCACTAGTATTCAAAGTAGGTTCAGTAGTTACCTCGGGTTGTAGAGCAGTAGGGTGTTTATCCGAAGAAGATGATTGAACTTGCACCGGTGCCTTCTTCCTTGAGTAAACCAGTAAAGGGCGAGTAGTGTGTCCTGAATTCTTTTTGGTGACTTAGGTGTAGCAGGTTCTATTTCAAAGTTGCATAGGGTTAAGGTGGGTGATCAAGTTGGTAGGTAAAATTTGAGTATTTGGAGGTGGAAAATTAGGTTGAGCAGTGAACAGTAAGTTGGAAAATCAAGAAGAAAAAACTCTCTACCCTTATCTTCTTTAAATAAATTCTCCTCAAGATAAGGACAAGTAAAAAATTTTCTTCTTCTCGCAAAAGTGACATCGTGAAACAAAAAATTTTTTGTGGTTGGATTGTAGCATTTGTACCCTTTTTGTGTAGAGGAATAACCTAGAAAAACACATTTGATGACTCGTGGATCGAGTTTCCCTATTTTGAGAATGGACATGGACAAAGGCAACACACCCAAAAATTTTGGGAGGAAGATTGGAGGTATTAAAATCGGGAAAAATTTCAATAGAGCTTGTATAGGACTTTGAGAGTCAAGGACCTTTGTAGGCAACCTATTTATCGGTGAGTGGCGGTTAAAACAAATTTTCCCCCAATATTGTTTAGGGACATTGCTTTGAAACAATAGAGCTCTAGTAATAGCTAAAATATGACCATTCTTTCTTTCGGCAACACCATTTTGTTGGGGTGTGTTAACACAAGAGGACTCATGGAGAATGCCTTTTCTTGAAAAAGGAGGAGAGAAAGCGATTGAAGTAATCTTTAGCATTTGTCTGTCTCTAAACCGTTTTATTGCAGTCCCAAATTGTGTTTTGAGGAGGTTGTAGAAAATTTTAAAAAGCAGACTCTACATCAGATTTTTGTTTTAAAAGAAATATCCAAGACACACTGCATGCATCATCAATAAAGGAAACAAACCACCGAGCCCCAGAGGCGTTTGAAATGTTTGATGGTCCCCAAATATCACCGTGAATAAGAGTAAAAGGAGTAGATGTTCTTTTTTATTGCTTTGAGGAAGGAAACGCGTTTGTGTTTGGCAAGTTCGCAAACATCACAACGGAAATTTTTAACATTTATTCCTTTGAACAAGGAAGGAAAACAGAAATTGAAGGGTTGAAAATGAAGGGTGACCAAGGCGGAGGTGATGGAGCCAAATTTTGTCTTTGGGAGCTTGAAAGACTTGGATAAGAAAGATAACGGTGAGGAATTCAGAGCACTAACTTCTCCACTAGACTCTTCAAGGTAATATAGGCCATTTGCTTCCTTAGCATGTCCAATCATCCTCTTCGTGTTCTCGCTCTGGAAAAAACATTTATTGGGATAAAAACCACACCGCAATTAGAGTCCTGGTAAGTTTTTGGATGGAGAGAAGATTGGGAAATAGTTTAGGAACATGAAGGACATTTTTAAGAGTAAGGGTCTCATTTATAACAATATCACCTTGACTACCCATCGTTATCTGGTAACCATCACCATCTGTAATTTTTCTATTACTAGGACAAGGTGTATATGAAACAAATTTGTGTGAGGAGTGGGTCATATGGTCAGTGAGCTCTGAGTCAATGACCCAAGATCTGTTGGTGGTTGTGTCCGAGACATTAGAATTTTGAGAAAAGGAGATACACTGAAAGTGCCAAAGCGCAAGTACCTTTGGAAGAAGTTTTTTCCAATGAGCCCAAAGAACGTCTTTAACTTTGCAATGTCTTCTTTATTAAAAATACCGAATCGTCGTTTCTTCATCCATCTGTCGTGCTATATTTGCATGCCCTTGTTCCTTTAGTTGTCCATTTGGTTGCGTGAAAATTCCTTTTATTCTCGCTGTGGTTTCCATGGAGTTTCAAAGAGTGTTGTTTTGTGTGACGAGATTTTTTACAAAGATGTGCACCATACGTAATCCTCTTAATAGGCCTTGTAGAATCTCAGTTGTTTTCATATCGGTTGGTCGTTCCATGGCAATTTTCCTCTCACCGATGACTTTTTGTAACTAAGCGAGACCCATCTACGCGATTATCGTCAAGCATAACTCCTCTTCTTCCTTCTTCAAAGACGAACTATCGCGAGTGTCTCATTTAGTGAGGTAGCTCCTCCTTACCAAGAATTTGGACTCTTCATCGCATCAAATTCCACATTTAGCCCAAAGAAGGAAATCATAAATTCATTTTTTCAACAAACCTTTTTAATAGTCTTTGATTCAGATCTGATTGCATTTTAATGCATGGTAATGATCCATCTCGCCATAAACTTTGCAACAGATTAGAGTATTCCGTGATGGAACGATTTCCTTGCTTAGTGGATGAAATCTTAGTCTTGATTTCGTAGATTTGAGCAAAGATCTCGAACTTTAGAATAAGTCCGCTTCACGACTTTCCCATATTTCTTTGGATGAGTTAAGAAATAGGCATGTGTCATCGATTTCGTGCACCATAGAATTCCATAACGAGGACATGACCATAGAGTCTTGTTCATCCCAAGCAAAGAACCGAGGATCTCCTTACGGAGGTCTGTGTAGAAGTAAGTGGTTGACTTGCCTGCCGCTTCTTCAAGAACGTCTGAACCGGTGAGACCACTCTGTAATTCTTCCCATTTAATCAGTGAGGCCACTTGAATATTCTCGCAACTCACTTTGGTTTGGTTGGAGTTTTTCATAGAGATTTCTCGAACTGTCCCCCATTGGTATTGGGGTGGACAAATCGAGACATATCTCTTTGATCACTGAAGCGAGCTTGAGGATTTTGTGGGAGTAAAGATTACGTAAAAATTCCTGTAAATCGTCTAATCGATACCATGACAGAATAGATTTTTCTCTGTTAATTTTACAAGAGACTACACTAAATATTTATATACAAGAGAGCCTAACTTAGAAAGACTCAGACTTAGCAAAGACTCACTGGTTTTAGGGTGTAGTGCCTCAAAACCAAACCTTAAAGTTAGGGATAACAATAAATAAAATATTCATATGATAACATTTAATATACTAAATATCCCTTATTGGACAAATCAGATTCGGCGGTCTCTATTCAATCATATCTTCTATAGTATCATGTATTCTTTACAAGATTGATCAATTCCATTACGCAATGAAAAGTAAAGGAAATACGAAAGGGTCACTTTGTGATATCAAAAAGTA
Source organism: Gossypium bickii (assembly GCA_025503065.1). Classification (NCBI taxonomy): domain Eukaryota; kingdom Viridiplantae; phylum Streptophyta; class Magnoliopsida; order Malvales; family Malvaceae; genus Gossypium; species Gossypium bickii. Next base: position 91,154,795 of record CP106716.1, read on the forward strand.
TAATCAATTGCACCTTAAAGTATCATTGCAAAAATAGAAGCATTTGAAGGCATCCATAGTTATAAGATACTTCTGAAGAAAATTAGGACAACTTCATGTTAGCAACAAAACAACTTTAATACTCTGTATAAGGAAACTACTCTTACCCATGCTGAAGTAATTCCAAAATCCCCCACGAAATGTATGGTAACCTTCCTATGGAGAAAAAACTTTTTCATATAAAAATGCAAACCAATAAAAAATTATAAGTTACAATAATGCTTTACACATATTGCATTTTCTTTATTAATATTAAGAATCGAGTAGAAAACATTGACTGCAAGTTTGACCAAAGACTCTAAGAAGGATTGTGTTACTGGAATATGTTAGTATCTCAAGGGTTGCAAAGTCTTTTTATCATTAACATGACCAAGTCCTATGGAGATTTGTTAGCTTGTTAGTAAGAGGCATTAGCCTGTTAGTAAAAGTAGGAAGCTAGGTGTTGTTAGCTTGTTAGTAGGAGTAGGAAGCTAAAATTTGGTTGAGTTTGTTACTTGAGACATGTATATAAGGGTTGCCTAGTTAATGAATTCAATCATCCTTTCCATTCTTATTTTCTATGCTTCTGTTAGTTCTCTGCTAAACCAATAGCGGTATTGAGAGCTCTTTTTTTTGATGGACATGTGAGAAAAGTTCTATGAGAGTTCTGAGAGAAAAACTGAGAGATACACTTGTGAGGTGTTGAGGAAAATGGAATCGAGATCAAGTAACATGTCTTTCTTAGCCCCACCTGTGTTTGATGGAGAGAACTATCAAGTATGGGCTGTGAGAATGCAAGCATACATGGAGGGTTTTGATTATTAAGAAGTTGTTGATGAAAACTATGAGGTGACTCCACTTCCCAACATTCAAACTATGAACCAAATCAAAATGCATAATGAGAGAACCACCAAGAAGGTTAAGGCAAACGCTTGCCTTTATGCTTCGATTTCACCAACCATATTCAATAAAATTATGGCTTTTGGATCAGAAAAAGAGATATAGGACTATATCAAGGATGAGGATCCAGAAGAAGAGAGGATCAAGAGTATGAAGGTGTTGAACTTGATCAAAGAATTCGAAAGGCTACAAATGAAGGAGTCTAAGTCAATCAAAGAATACTCTGACAAGCTAGTGGATATTGCTAACAGAGTAAAGGATCTTGAGACTGATCTATCTGATTCTAGACTGGTGCAAAAAATATTAGTCTCTATACCTAAGAAGTATGAATTAATTATTGCCTCTTTGGAGAACACCAAGGACTTAACTCAACTGAGAGTAGTGGAGTTGATTAGTGCTTTACAAGCACAAGAGCAGAGGAAGCTAATGGGGTAAGAAGGAAGCATTGAAGGCTAAGATGTAGCAGAGTGAAGTATGAGATGACTAAAAGTGGAATGGGAAGAAAAGTGATGGCAATAGTGATTCAAAAATTGTTGCAAAAGGTAATGCTGCTGGAACTTCTAACAAGTATTCTTCATGTAAGTATTGTAGAAAACAAAATCATCCTCATTTTAGGTATTGGGGGAGGCTAGATGTGAAGTGTAGAATGTGTAACTTGATAGGGCACATTGAGAGGTTCTGCAAGGAACCAAGAAATCAACAATAAGGTGGAGCACAAGCTGCAGTTAAAGAAGAAGAGGACGTTGTCTCTTGCTTCTCATCAAGCACTCTATGTGACAGTTGGTTAGTTGATAGTGGTTGCACCAACTACATGACTTGTGATGAGAAGTTGTTTAAATACCTTGACAGTTCATTGAGGTCGAGAGTGAGGATAGGAAATGGAAAGTACCTAGAAGTGAAGGGAAAAGGCACAGTAGCAATAGAGAGCTGTGTTGGAACTAGGTTGATTTCAGATGTTCTGTTTGCACCTAAGATTGATAAAACCTTGCTAAGTGTAGAGCAATTAGTACAGAAAGGATTAAAGGTGATGTTTGAAGAGGGATGTGTCTGATCCTTGACTGTAGTGGCAATGAATTGTTTAGGATTAAGATTTTGCAGAAGAGTTTATCATTGAATCCACTTGAGAAGGAGCAAGTGGCATCCACGTGTTAGGAAGGAATGAAATCAGATCAAATGGACCTTCTTGCTGAGCAAGTTAAGTGTTTGCTGGAGAGATTACATTTAGTTCCAATACCCTGAAACACCTGTTGGACCAATTTGCAAATGATCCTAATAACTCAAAATCTCAACTTTAAAATTTAGAAAGAAAGATTCAAGAAAAAAGGGATTAGGTGAGGGTTTTAGAGAAACACACAATTGAAAGTGGGGAGGCTTTAATTTCTAATGCATTATTTGTCAAAATGTGACAAACAGTTATGAAATTGATGACACAATGTAATGAAAAGAGTTTTGAGCTTGAGATAAAATCAACACATAATCGTATCCTTCAAGAACAACTGCAAAATAAGTGTTTTAAGAATAAGGAATTGCATGCAAAGGTAACTCTCTTGGAGCAACAATTGGCATCTCTCTTTGATGATAAACTATCATCTTATGCACATGAAATATCTGAAGAAGATGCTGATGAGCTACAAAAAAATATTCAATCTCAAGAGATCGAGAGTGAAAAACTAAAACTAGAACAGGTGCAACTCTCAGAAGAGAATAATGGGTTATGTTTCCAAAAGAAAAAACTGACTGAAGAAGCTTCTTATGCGAAAAAATTGACATCTGTAACAGTTGTTAAGTTTAAGAATTTAGATGGTGAGGTGATCAGGCTTTCAGTGCAAAATGCAAAATTGAAGAAGGAATTATTGGCTGCGAGAATATCTGTTGATCAAACCATAAATAGTGTTAATCACAAGTATAGTGATAACACAAGACTTTAGAGGATAGGGCGGCACTTTGACCACTCTCGTGACTTTTCTAGAGCAGTTGGTGATAATTTTAAATGTAGAATTTTGATCTAGATGATCTAAATATGGAATTGCAGGCTAAGAAACAACTAGAGGTAGCTCTTGAAGTTGCACTAGCTGAGAAGGAATTCATGGAAGATGAATACTGAAAAAGTTAAAAGAACTGGTTTATTGCAGATTAGAGGATTAGATGATAATCTTTCCATGTTAGTCGATTTGAGTTTCTTAGGTATAAACTTGGTGTCTGCAACACTTGAGTCAGAAGGAGAATGTTAGTGTCTCAAAGGCTGCAAAGCCTTTTATCATTAACATGACTAAGTCCTAGGGAGATTTGTTAGTTTGCTAGTAGAAGTAGGAAGCTAGGTGTTGTTAGCTTGTTAGTAGGGGTAAGAAACTCAAATTTGGTTGAGTTTGTTACTTGAGACATGAATATAAGGGCTGCTTGGTTAATGAATTCAATCATCCTTTACATTCTTATTTTCTATGTTTCCATTAATTCTCCACTAAACCAGCAGAAATATTCAAAGAACAAAAGATATTAAAAAAATCTTATGGAATCAGAAAAAAAAATATTCAGTTATCAGTAACAGGAGATGGCCTTAAGGTTTAAAAAAATATACAATTTCTTAATTGCAAAAAAATAAAGTGACACAGAGAAACGACTCTAAGGAGACACAAAGGTAATGGTAGAATGTCTTACCATGTTCAGTTCATCTGTTGAAGAGACGCGACTGAAAGCATGTAAAGAGTGTGGTAGCTCAAGAGGTGCAACAGGATCACAGGAACCTCCCTTTGGAATTTTCATCCTCATGAGAAGATGCCAACTGAATGACAAAAATACATTTACCAGTAACTGATTGAAGTTTTTTATATTAGTCAACACTATATTGATTGAAAAATAATAAGCTAAGCCATACGTTGTAAGGAGAATATTTTCCAAAATAAGACATTATATCCCCACAGAGGAGGAAAATACAAGTGAAAGAATAATAATGCAGTAATGTAGTTATATATCAGGCTTTGAGAGTTATAGGAAGCATGGTAAGCAAAAATGCTTCTTAATTCTGGCCTCCTTAAGAGTAGAATCTTAGTGAAAATGATGGAAAGAATCAAAAGAGAAGAAAAAATTGTTCTCCCAATGTTGTTGTTATTTTAGGGAAGGACTCTTCTTATATCCTACATCTTTCCCAGTAGATATCATTTATCAAAAAACAATCGCACATTAGTAATTAACGATTCTTCTCTACTGTAAACTTCCTACCATATTAGTAATTAATGATTTTGTTCCCACTGTAAACTTCCTACCATATTAGTACACCGTCAGAGGATTAACCGATGATTTCTACATGAGAAAATTTACACCATAACCTGGTAAAGAGAGACAGACAGACAGACAGACAGAGAGAGAGAGAGAGATGTCAACTACATTACTTGTCTATTTTCATTTCCTTTGATTTCATTACTTGTTCCAAGAATGACAACACAGAATTACAATCAATTTCGGGATTCTTCTTTCCCTGCAATTTAGAAAACTGCAAGTTAGACAAGCACTCAATTGCTCATAAATTATTGGAGATATATCATGTATAGGGACTTCCATAATATTCCTATTACCAATTGCAGTGCCGATCAAGAATTTGAAAAACTTAGAGCAAACATTATAAATTTCCCTGGAAGGGAACTAGCCTCAAATCCATATTGGAAAGACAACAATAAACAAAACTGATATATGAAATATTCGAAGGCTTCCGAGCCAATTAAAGCTTCCTGTGCCCAAAACATGACACCATGACCACTTATTGATTGTTCCATATGTAATAAAACATATCAAGATACTTGAATCCTCATTTTATCACTTGAAAGAAATTCTTACCCAACCAAAAGCAAAAGGAAGATTGTTTCCCGTTCCCAAAGGAACTGTAGCAATTGGAGGTGGACGTGACAATTTAAGATCACAAACAACCCCAAGAAGCCAGCCAGCTGTTCCATCCCCACCAGCAACCTAAAGATCAAGCTAGAAGTGAACAATAATTAAAATAGTAGTAACGATATAAATAATGATTGAATTAATGGGGATAGAGGAAAAAATTATTTTAGGTATTATTTGTGGATATCAATATGAAAGATAAAAAAAGGTATAGTTTAAAATTATATATTTTAAAAAGATGAAAAATCATTTTTTAAAATTAAAAATTATAAAAAAAATATTCTCTTTAAAATTCAAAAAATAAAAAAAAATCTAAAATTTCGACATGATAAGTTATAGAGAACCCAAACCGACAAGTCGAATATGAATTTGGGATTATGAGGATTTTATATCTTTTTCTGACATAATTATTGCCTTGTAAGCACCCTAATCGAATATATTATTCCAATAAATAAATAAAAATTTCATACTATTCCAATAAATAATTTTTTTTTCTATATTATTCGGGGAAAAAATTCTAGTTTAAGAAAGAACAATGCACTACCGGTCCTGGCTATTTGTAGCCTCGTTCTAGAAAGATAGACTTACAATTATTCTTAATCTTTCATAAATCTGTGCAGCAAATTTATCATTTTCTTGTTTCAACTTTTCCAGACTGATGTAAAGTCTACGAAGCACCTTATCAGGGGCTTCTTCCCCCAAATCGGTAACCTGAAATCAGACACACTGATATCAATCCGAAAGCAAAATATCCAAATATATCAGATAAGGTTATTTGAACCAAAAAAAAAATTATAAGGTAAAATTATTGGTTTGATTCGAAACGTACTTTCTAAATGTTTTGGCTGACAAAATAAGTGTGTTTGATTGTCAAAAAAGAGCTTTTGAACAGCTCAAAAGCAATGTCAAACAAGCATTAAACGTACCTGATGTTCATTGAGGAGAGTTCTATATGTTACAAGAAGATCGCCACCCAACTGACCGCCACTCTTGGAGTTGATAAAAACTAACACTGGATACTTAGGTGCATCGGGAACATCGGAGATGTTTGTTTTGCCACCAAATATATAGGTAGGAATGTAGAATTCCTTCAAGAAATCAGCGTCGTATTTGGAGCCAGCCATTAACGGCTCCAACTGCATTATCAAATGATAAACGATTGTCGTACCACGGGATATTACCAGGAGTTAAAACAAAAGTAGTAGTTGCACCAATCATTGAATTATACCTTGCGTTTAAATGAATTCCAGCCTCTTTTCAGGGACATTGAGATCGATTATACCATCTGAAATATTTATCACAACTTAAATGATAGTAAGTAAGAAGGAAAAAAGGCTTAAATTAAAAAAAAATCAATTAAAACAACGTATCAATTGCAAAACGAGAAGACAAAAAGAAGCAACAAGGATTCGAGCTGAAGCCTCTTTGCTTGCTAAAAATTGAAAGAAACAAATGACTGTTGTTCCTTGTGATTGGAGGCTAAATTTTAATTTTACAGAACAAAGAGAAGAGATATTTAAGAGATACCTGACAGATGAATAAGAATAAGACTTTTTTTTTTCTTTGGCTTTCTTGAGGTGTGATTTGTGATTCAATGAAAGCGTTTTACTTTGACATCTCAAAGTTGTATGAATGAAACGTTCAAATAGGAGATGTAAAAGGACAGAGTTGACTTGGTCTGTTCCCTATAGGTGTAGCAAATTAAATCAAACCAAAAATAAATAAAAAAATAAACCAGAAAATTAATAAAAGTCCAAAAAGAATCCATTTACAAAATATAAGCTCAAATACACGAAAAAAAAGCCCTAAATTCCAAATACCCAACGCCCTAATAGTCCAAAACTTAAACAAAAAAAAAAAAAAAAAGAAAACCCTAGAACCCTAAACTCCCTCCAGCCGTTGCCTCTGCCACATCAGCAAGTGTGTCGCCCGAGGTCTACCCTCCTTTCACCGAAATGGCAAAAAACGCAACTCCCCAATCCCCACCATGGTTGCCCGAAGAGCTCCTCGCCACCATCATGCGAAAGTGCCTGCAAAAACAAAAAAGAAAGAAACAGAAACAACAACAGCAACAGAGAAAAGAAAAATAAAAAATGTAATCGATTTGGCTATAAAAAACCTGCAAACATACTGTAATTTTTTCACGAAAAAATTCAGCAGAGAATCAAACAATCAAAAAAGGTGTTCTTTTTATTTTCAATCTGCTATTCTTTTTTTCTATTTTTATTTTCTTTTTATAAAAAACATAAATTTAAAAACAAGATTTAAAAAAAAAAAGAAAAAAGAAAACTTACTGAATCGTTTCTACTCCCATCTTCATCGGTAGCGGCTCTCTGCCGATTCGAGGGGTCTCCGAACCCATTGAGGTTCGTCGATGGCTTCATCGGAGAAAAGAAACCGAAGGGTTCCTTGGGTTTTTTAGGAATTTCGGTAAAGTTGTAAGGTATTTAGTCTTGGATTTGGGTAAAGGAAATCGAAAGGAACAAAAGCGCGTGTTTTGGGCATTTTTCATTGGCGGCCCTTGAAACCGGAGAGGGAGAGAGTTGAGAGAAAAGAAAAGAAGAAGAAGGTTTTTTTTTTTTTAAAAACAGAGAAGAGGAATGAATTTTTTTTTAGTTTTTTAATTTAGATAGGGACACTAACGACGTCGTTTTGGGGCGTAGCTTAAAATGCCCAAAACGACATCTTTTTTATGCTTAGCCCGACAACACTACCCAAACTCCTTTAAATTTGCGTGTTTTTGAAGAAATGGGGTTTTTTTCCATTTTGGCCCTTCCGCTTTTTAGCATGTTTTTAAATTAGTCCTGCGCATTTTTATTTTATTTCATTTTTACCCTGTTATCTTGATTCCTTTGCGGTTTGGTCCTTTGACCTATTGTTAACCCAAGGGAATGACACGGATTGGATTAATTGCTCTCTGAGCCCTAAACTTTTATATTCCATTTTAATTTAATCTTTTATATTTTGTTTCCTTGTAATGTAGGCGCTAAATTTTGTTATCTTTTCAATTTAGTCCTTTACTGCCTTTTTCTTATTTATTTAGCAATTTATGCTTTAAATTTCTATTTAAATTTCAATTTAATCCCTCATTTATTTAATTTTGCCTCTTTATTTGCTGTTTTTATTATTTTATCCCCTAAAATTTTATTATGGTTTCGATTTAATCTTTTTATTTAATCTTACCCCTTTTTATTTATTTATTTTTCAGCATTTTTAATTCCTTATTTATATTTTTTCCTTTAATTTACATAACTTGCACTTTTATCCTTAAGTTTCTTAATCATCTCATTTTAAATCATTTTTGTTTTTTATTTTTTAATGTTGATGTTATTATTAAATGATTATTTTTGCTAATTAATATTTCATTTTGTCATCACTAATATTACACAACCATGATCATAGCATTATAATAAATTTTTATTACTTTACCATTTTTTGTCATTACTAATGTTCCGCTTATTATTTTACTATTATTTCCATTATTAAATAGAATTATTAATCGACTAAAAATTATTCCAACTACCACGTGTTATTATTTTGTTATCATTTTTTACTACATAAGCTATTTTATACTATTTTTGCCATTTCCATATTATACAACATGTTTAAATATTCGTTTATTTTTGTACCAACACTTGAATAAATTAATCGCATATTGCATTAAACGTTATATTCATTTTTACACGATGCATAAAAAAGGAATTTTTTTTAAAATCAAGGCAATGTTCTTTGTTTAGGGATTCGAGAAATAGTGTCTCAACTTACGAGGTATGACTTTCTCCTTGAACCAAGATAAATGAGCATCCTTTTAAAATTCAAAATATATAAGATTTAGGTAATAATCTGTAACACCCCTCACCTGTATTCAACGCCGGAATAGAGTTACGGAGTATTACTGTACTTACAACACATTTAAACATACTTTTCTCATACATTTAATCACCATAAACAATCATCATTCAATCTCAATCAATATGTCTGTAACACCCCCTACCCGTATCCATTACCGGAATAGGGTACGAGGCATTACTGGAGTTTACTGAACATTTTCAAATAATTTCGAGTCATTTATTATTCATATTTTGAACATAATCATAACATCCCTCTATTGGGCCATCGAAGCCCAAAACATACATTAGGAACCAACCAGGATTAAACCAGGATCATAGGGAATTTTTCACAAAATCTTAAAATTTTTCTCAACTACAGAGGTCGCTGGCCTATGTGGTTCGGGGACATGCTTGTGTGGTCAGGCCGTGTGGCCAACACGCCCATGTGACTTACCTCACTCCAGGCCGTGTAGTTAATTTTTATTTTCGAATTAGGTGCAGGATTCATAGCCGTATCACATAACAAATTATTTCATAAGAAGTTGCATAACTAAAACCTTTCCACTCTTTCATAAGCTCAATTATATTTTCATCTAAGCACTTACCATTTGAATGCACCTTATAATTAAACATATTACCATTCAACCAGTAATTTGGCACTTGCCTAAACTTCAAGAAACAACACTGGTTAGCGTATTTTAATATTGACAAACTTATTTTCTCGACATGTCTCACTTGAATTTATTACTCGTCTTAATATACATAATTTTCTTTGTATCAACGTATCAAAGATAGTCTCATATTTACATGTCATGATACATATCATTCTCTTGTTGTTTCTTCATAAATATAAATTATTCAATACATTATGACATTTTTTCATGTACCATCATTTTCATGAGTTTAGTGTATATTTATTCCAGTAGCAGTTCATAATCTTGAATATGCATAATTATCAGGCAAGTTTCACATACATGTATTTTCCATGTCATATTTCAATATATCAAATAATTACCATTTCTATGTATTTCAAGTTTAATTTCATGATTTCAAGTACTTACCATTTTTATATTTATCCCATTGAATTTCTCAGAATTTCGATGGATTTCCAGTAATACACTTATAGTGTACAATCTCATTAACTGTCAATTCGTACATATATATACATAAGTCCTTTTCAGAGAGCACATTCCCGTGAACCTCATTTCTTACAGCGGGGTTACCAGTCTAGGCTAAATCCCCTGTAACATATGCTCAAAGAGTATTGTCGGGATTACCAGTCCAGGCTAAATCCCCTGCAATGACAAATACTTTATAGAGCTTTGTCTGGATTACTAGTCCAGGCTAAATCCAGACTCACATTTACTTCGGATTACCTGTCCGGGTTAAATCCTTTTCACACATATTCTTCGAGAGGGCTTATATCAAGATCACCCGTTCGGGCTAGATCCTTTTCACACTTATTCTTCGTGAGGGCTAATACCAGGATCACTCGTTCGAGCTAGACCCTTTTTACTGTCAAATCCTTTTCAGTGATCCATCGAATTCCATTCCATCCAATCTGGATTTATTTCTCTTTTTATCAAGTATTATCAACATTTCATCTATTATCATACATTAAACATTCAATTCACATTCATGTCACATAAATATACAATTCAAGCATTCAAGAATTCAATTCAAGTTGCACGAACTTACCTCGTTGGTTGTTCGTGTTTATAATTTAACTAATCCGATGTCTTTTCTTTTCCACGTTCAAGCCTCGTATTTGAGTCATCCGGATCTTTATAAATAAATTTGATCACCATTTTCATTCATTGCATATTCTGATACATTCAATTAATGCTCTAGGCAAAATTACCATTTTCCCCTAAGCTTTTAATTAATGACGATTTCATTCTTAGGCTCAGAAAAATAAAATTCTTATAATTTAATCCTTTTTTCAAGCCTAATTATTCTCATATATATTGATAACAGCCAATGAATTCTATGAAATATCAGAATTTTTCATAATTTCAACACTTTTCAATTTAATCCCTAAAACATGTTTTTACTCGATCTTGATCTAAATTACTAATTTCATTCAATTTTGTAATTTAAATAATAAAATAATCCATTTCATGCAATTTGGTTATTTCTAAAATTTTTACAAAATTGCCCATAAAGTTTTTACTTTTATTCAATTTAGTCCCTGAGCCTAAAACATGCAAATTAGCCATGCTACCTGAATATTCATATATATTTTCCTCCTCCCCCTCTCCATTCCACATTCTTAATTTATATAACATGCTTATAAGTAACATTATGTACGATTTCACTATTTACTTATAAATTTATTCAAAGTTGTCCATTTGAGTCATAGTCACTAAATTATTTATATCTTAAGTTAAAGAATTCCAATTTAAGATCCGCTTGATGTTTTAGAAACTAGACTCAAATATTTTTCTACCATAAAAATTTTAGAATTTATAGTTTAGCCAATAAGTATAGTAAAATCTTTAAATTTGACTCTATCCTACTGTTTGATAGCTTCTACCTTTCTTTACTAAAAATTAATTATCTCTTAGTACGGGATTTGGATGATGTTCCCGTTTGTCTATATTAAAAACAGACTCATTAAGAATTTAAAAATGTAAATTTAAGCCCATAATTATTTTTTTTCCAATTTTTGATGATTTTCCAAACTCAGAACAAGGGAACCCGAAATCATCCTGACCTTGTCTCACAAAATTTATTATAACTCATAATTTACAATTTCATTTCTTACATTTAATTTCATATTTTATTCAGCCTATAATTTGATTTTCACAATTTTTTGTGATTTTTCAAAGATAGACTACTACGGCTATCCAAAACTATTTTAGTGCAAGATATTAATTACCATATTTATAACACCCTTATTTTCTTTCTCTACACTATTTCTCATCACTTTTTCTTATTTTCTCTTCACTAACATATCTAGAATATAGGACCATTAAGAAAACTTTACATTAACATCATTTCCATATTTTTTTCAATAATATCAAACATAAAAATATATTAAAATCTTGATGTTCTTACCTTGTCATATTGGTTTCAATCTTTAACTTGATTTTCTCTCTCCTCCATCTTCTATTTCTTGAATACAACTTGATATTCTAACTCCCCATAGTCTCCTTAACATTTTTCTCTCTTGGTAGCTATGAAAATTCTTTTGATTTCTAGGTGAAAATGGTGAATTATTTTGGTAGAAAGACCAAATTGCAAAGAAAGCAAAACTTTCTTTCTTCTCTTCTTTTCTAACGTAAAATGCATGGAAAGATGATAGAAATTCTTCATCTTTCCTTCCTTATATACTAAATAAATAATAAATAATAATAAATATCTCATTAAAATATTAATAAAATAATATTTATCTAATTAAATAATTATAAAATATCATCAACATCATCATTACTTTCTAGATTTCTTTCTCTTCCAATTGACCATTTTACCCTTTGTGATCTTTTAAAATTCTGTCATTGAATCATCACATAATTTGGTAAAATTATGATTTAGTCCCTCATAATTCTTTACATATTCAATTTGGTCCTAATTTAGCAATTTTCCTTAGTTTCTAGATCATTCCACCCTTAAAATATTAGCACTATTAGTCCTTCAACTTTTTCATATTTACACTTTAACCCCTCAAGTTTTGAGTATTTACTCTTAAGCAACAAAACTTTTCTCACTTTTACCATTTAGTCTTTTCTTGAATTAATATATCATAATATATTTCCCAATGTTGTCATAACTCCAAAATTTCTCTTTTTGTCGCTTTATTTCCTTATTTTACTATATCAAAGATAATATCTTACTGTAAAAAATTTCGGGGTATTACAATGTCCCTATTACAAGCTTACGAGGCCCTAAACATACTTTAGGAGTGGTTAGGGACTAAACCGACAATTTAAGAAACTTTCACGAACTTTGAGAAATTTTCTCAAAATAGGGGACACACGCTCGTCTGGCCAAGCCATGTGTCTCACACGGCCACCAGACACGCCCGTGTCACAGACCGTGTGAACATTCGAAATGGAAGCACATGGCCATGTCCCAACCCATGTCCAACCCCATGTCCAAACAAGAGAGCTTACTGACTTGGGTCACAGGCCAACCATACGCCCGTGTGTCTAGCTCATGTACGCTTCGAAGTGGCCATACACACCCGTGTGCCGGGCCGTGTGCTAGGCCGTGCCAAACCTGTAGGGTATACTGACTTATGCAATACGGCCAAGTCACACACCTATGTGCTAGGCTATATGCAAATTAGGGGGTATATTGACTTGTGCCACACGGCCGATCACACGTCCGTTTGTGGGACCGTGTGGAGCATATGACTTCATTTCAATTTTAACACTAGGGGACACACGGCCGTGTAACATGACCATGAGTCATACACGACTGAGACATATGCCCGTGTCTCTACCTGTGTGGAACAAAATAGGCAATTTGCCACCAAATTTGCATGTACCTACATAACTCAAATTGTACTATTTCAAAACACAAATATGCAACCAAAAATCATCAACCAATATACAATTCATACTATATCTATTTCAACCATTTCAATACTCAATTCAATGTTATTTTCCTATTCAAATACCTATCAACTCAACTTGCTTTACTAGTCATAACTCACATATATATATCATGTACCATAATTCATCTAATTCATCATCCAAAACCAATCCACAACAAACATGTCTCAACCAACTAAATACCTTATACCATAATAAACATTTGGATATCATAATTCAACATCAACCATATTACATGGCCATATTTACAACAAACCACATAACATTTATATGCCACCTCTAATGGCCAAAATACATTTCCATCAAACATACCAAAATGACCAAAGCCTATACATGCCATATACCATATATACATAACCTCAAAAGTACCAAAATAGATGTTCGATAGTGTGATGAAGTCTCTGATGATCCTTGAACTCGAGCTAGCTTCGTAAGACTATAAAACATGGAAAAGTTAATAAAGTAAGCTATGAAGCTTAGTAAGTTCATAAGTAAAAATGAAATAATCTCATCATTCATTAGCATTTCAAAATAGATAACATAAATTGCATTTAAAGCACCAAACAATGTGTTAACATAAAGATTAATCACATATTAACTCATAAGTTCTCAACTTCTTTAACTTGTTACTCAAATAGTTTTCCACACATACTTGTATCGATACATATCTATTTCTCACCAATTCTCTTACCAAACCACTTTGGCTTATATATGCTTACGGTACGAGTACATAGATTTTCCGATGCAATAGTCCAACTATGGTCTTACACTTATATTACCATGGCCTTGTCATGGTCTTACATTCACATGCCATAACTCGGTTATGGTCTTATTTTCCGATTGCCATAGCCTAGCCATGGTCTTATTGAACAACTCGTCTTATTTAAACCATACATTAAATTTAAGATCTCCAAATTTAACTAATGGGATACATACAATCTCAATTCCATCCATCAATTAAATAAATGCACATTTAAGTTCAATTATATGAACTTACCTCGTAATCTGAGAATAGCCTAAAGCGGAGAAATTTATTCAATTACTTTTCTTTTTCCCTGATCTAAGTTCGAACTCCTCTTTTCTTGATTTATAAGTAACCAAAATTAACTTATTTATTCCTCTATTTATTCAATTTAATCCAAAATATGCATTTAAGCTATTTTACACATTAGCCACCTAAACTTTCATATTTTTACAATTTAGTCCTTATTAAACAAAATCACAAATTCATGAAATTCAAGACTAACCCATGCTAGCCGAATTACCATTATACCCCTATCAGTCCATTTTTCCACTTATTCCACATTTCTACCACACAATTTACACATTTATCTATTTAATCCCATTTTTTTTGCATTTTTACTCGAAATCACTTTACAAAACTTGTTTAATTATCAACAACCATTCAAAATCCATCATAAATCATCAAAACTCATACATATTCATCAATGGAAAAATTCAAAATCTTTAACAGTTTTGCAAATCAGTCCCTGGGCTAGGTAGTACTAGCTACAACGATCTCAAAAACATAAAAATGATTAAAAACAAGACTAAATACATACCTAAATGAGCTTTTGAACCATGGCCGAATGAAAAACCTAAAAGAATAGCTTTCTTTCTTTTAGAATCGGTTGAAGATGATGATATTAGATGATGGTTTCATTTTCTTTTATTTATTTTATGTTATTTACCAAATTACAATTATACCCTTAATGAAAAACTATTTAAAACATTCACTTAATGTCCAAATATGTCCACTCATGTGTCAAATGGTCAAATTAAAACATAGGATCTCTAAATTAAGATTTCATAGCTATTAGATACCTTTAGCTAATGGAACTCCACTTTTACACTTTACGCGATTTAATCTTTTTAACAAATTGACTAATTAAACGATAAAATTTCTGAACGAAACTTTCACACAATCATTCAATCATGTGTAAGAATTAAAATAATAATAAAATAATTATTTTGACATCGGATTTGTGGTCCGAAAGCACTATTTCAATTTGACCAAAAATAGGCTGTTACATAATCGAATAACGAGAATCATTATTTTTGAGGATTCGAGATATCGTGCCTTAACTTATGGGACATGATCCTTTTCTTGATTGACTCGAAATAAGAAGGCTCTTTCCATAAAATTCAATTTAGTTTGCATTCATGCAAGAAGAGAATCGTATCTTATATTGTCTTTTAATTTTCAATTATCGACACTAAGACATCAAGTAATAAATTAGGTTCCAATTTTGGGCATTATGAGGGTGTTAACCCTTCCTCATACGTAACCAACTCTCAAACCCATTTCCCGAATTTTATAGACCGAAAATTATCGTTTTAATAAATCTAACATTTTATTAAAATGACCAAGTTTGAGGTGATCCAATCACACCTAAATAAAAAGGATTGGTGGAGACTCCATTTTCGTTTTTAAAATAAAAGTTGATTTCCAAAAAGGTTTTGACAGCTTGTCGACTCCATTGGGGATAAATAAGAGAGTCAAGCCACGAGTTAATTACTTTTTGGTCTTTTTGTCGAAAATTGATAATTCAGTTTAAATTGACGATCCCCTCCTTGTATTTCATCCTTCATATTTTATTTTAGCAGTAAATAATGCCTTGTTATCTTGGGTTACATAATGTGTAACACCCCAAACCCGGCCTAGACGTTACGGCCAAATCTGACAGCGTCACATGATAGTGTTTTGGAAAACTTAACTACGTTAAAACCATTGGTAAATATCTTAGGCTTTCATCAAAACGTGTCATTTAATCATTTATTGACCATTTTCAAAACATTATACGTTGTGGAAGCTTTTTAAAAGTAATTTGCGAATTCGTGTGTTTTTGATAAAACATTTGTTTACTTTGAAAACTCAAGTCTTATCCTACTGCTAGCAGTTCATAAAATAATAATCCCAAATTTAAGTGAAAATCCGTAAAGGACTTATTACATGAAATTTACCCAATTATAACCAAATCATAATAAAAAAAATAAACCGTAAATAAGTGTCCAGAACTGTGGTCACCATTGAGTCCTCCGCTGCACCAATCCGTCTACTACTGGGGATTACCTGTACAGATTAAACAGAAAAAGGGTGTGTTTTCGCAAACTCAGCGTGTAATCCCCACAGAAAACATGCACATAATATTATATCAGAAAACAGTCATGCATTCACAGTTCGGGTCTAAGCCCATTACAGAAATGGTATGGACTTTAGCCCACTCAGATACAGAAACAAACGGATTATAGGGCCTTGGCCCTTTCCAGACAGAATATGCAAAAAACAGAGTCCTACCCACTAGCCTCTACACACCAACTCCGTCCAACCCTACACACCATGTGGGGATAAAATCAACCCACCCAGCCCTACATACCATGTTGTACCGAATGTGGTACATAATAAGAAATTTGCAACTGAGCTGCCAGATAACAGGCTTAAGAGCCTTTCAAATACTTCCTCCAATCATAATCAACCCACCCCGATGCAATGCAACATACAGGAATGACATGCTATTATGCAACTTAAACTCATACATATATATATTCAAATCAGCATACATGCTTAGTACAGAAATCAGACAGACAGATTATTCATTTAGGGGTCTAAGAATTGCTTCAGACCCTACGGTAGGTCCACAGTCGACTTAGGCGACCCGTGTAATGTTATAGATTTTTCAAAAAAAGGGCCTCACATGCCCATGGGCCTACCCGTGTGGATCACACGGCCTGGCCCAGAATCTCACACGCTCGTGTGGTTCACCCGTATGGGCCCACACGCCCGTGTGGCCAATACGGTCCTATTGATCGAGCCCGTGTATCGCTCACGGCCTCGCACGACTGGGCTCATCGATCACACGGTCGTGTGGTGACTAACAGTCTTGCACATGACCTACCACACGAGCGGCCACACACCCGTGTGGCATCGACAGTGAGGTTTTCTGCTTCCGTTGAAACTTTATTTTCTGCCTTTTCGGGTACACACCTGGTTTCGATTGATGTTAAGACAACCCCCAAGCACTCTAGAACCTACAGTTTACCAAATTCACTCAGTTTATCACTTAATCAATCGAACTAAAACCGAATCCAAAATGAGAAGAGCATCCCTTAAA
Organism: Gossypium bickii; assembly: GCA_025503065.1. Taxonomy (NCBI): domain Eukaryota; kingdom Viridiplantae; phylum Streptophyta; class Magnoliopsida; order Malvales; family Malvaceae; genus Gossypium; species Gossypium bickii. The sequence goes on from CP106716.1 coordinate 91,172,096, forward strand.
TGATGAAAACTTACCCGAACACCTCGAAATAGTTGATTACCTAATTGCATGATGAAACCCTTAATCCACGCGAATGTTGTTGCCAAACGTCAAAACCCCCAAATCAAAGTTGGAAAAACATAAGTTAAAGAGATCAAAACTCTACTTACCAAAACCTACGAAGTCAAAAGGTACACCGATAGAGAGTGAAATTGCAAAATCGAGGAAGGAAAAAGAACAGAATTTTGGCAGGGTTTTTGAGAAAGAAAAGTTGAACAGCAAAAAGGAGAAAGATGAATTTGAGAGGGAGGGGAAAAATGAACAGATTTTCTAATATTCCCCCTATAATCTCCCCAAATCTCTCCTTACTATCAGATTTTTAGTCCAACACAAACACCTACACGACACTGGCAGCAAAAAAATACATCCCTTGCCTGCGCAAGGATTTGAACTCCCAACCTCCAACAACTTCAACACACCACTTAGCCTCCAGACCAGCAGGCCCATTCTGCTAATTACCTGCACACTTTTACTTAAAAGCCTACTAACCAAAGTTTGGGCTTTATTCATAAAAATACCAAAATTTACCCAAGTTGAGACTTGAACTTGGGACCTCTCAGACATACCCAAACACACCTAAATCACTCAACCACCAAAGCAGATAGGTTTTTGTGTCTTGAAATTACAAGAGCCAAAATTAATGTAAAATCGGGGCGTTACATAATGATTCAATATGTCTGCTTTATTGGTTCGAGTTTCTCTTGGTATATTTTCACATATATTGCATGGCATAATCATTCCATTTTACCCTTCTTAGGTAGGAGCGTGAAGCTATTCCTTCGTGAGGTCTTCACCTCCGTATAAGATAGTGGGTCGCTTTTGGGATACATTCGTACCTATGTCTTCGTGAAATTTTCATCTCCATATAGCCATAGGGAAATGTATTCCCCTATACTGAACTTAATCCGTATGAGCCTATAATGGGTGAGGATTGAGGAATCTACTGGTTTATGTACCCTTACTATAGAATTGAACAGTATATGATGAGCCCTAAAGAACCTACCCTAGGTAGAACCATATCAAACCTTTAGTGGTCACCCGAATATATGTTCTATTTATTATTTTTTGCTGTGTATTCTAGCTTGTTTTGTTTTGGCTATGTTTGTATTGCATTATTGATAAACCGCAAAAGTAACATATTTTAGGCCCACATTTAGCATGCTTTTGGATAATTTAAGCCTCAATTTATGTAAAAAGGTGCTCTTAATCCTTTCTTTTCATGACTTATACTCAGAAAAGCACTCACGGATGAAAAGAACGTAAAACAGGCTTAAAACGAGCCAAATGGGCCAATTTACGAAATTGACATGGCCTAGACTTCAAGCTACACGGCCGTGCCTCATTAAATTACTAGAACACGGCCTGGACCCCGATAAACATGGTCGTGCCTCATTAAAAGTCCAAACACGGCCTGGCCACGATTCACACGGTCGTGTGCCACGGCCGTGTCCCTGTCGTTGGAAAGAGAAATTTCATTCAGGAAAGGATATTTGGAGGTAAAAAAACACATTCCAAAGCCTATTCAAACAACCCAGCAGGAATTCTACTTAAATTAGGAAACTTAAGGGCCAAGTAAAGCATCACAAAGTCTATATAAACACCCAATGGGGCAACTTGAAGGGGGAGTTCGGCAGAAGCCGAAACCGGAGGCATCGAAAGCTAGGCCAAGGAGCCAAGCCGAGAAGGTCAGAGTTAGGGAAAAACGCGAGGGTAGCCAGTTGATCCATCCCAAGAAGCCGGGGTTATACTCAAGACGGCGAAATTCTCCTTCAATTCCTTCAGGGGGTTTTAGGATTTTCTTATGTTTTGTTTTATCTTTTCTCTTGCGATGTTTTGTTTATTCATTATGAACTAAACCACTCAGATACCTGAGGGGATGAAACCTAGATGAATCTTTTTATTTGATTTTTAAGTTATAATATAATTGCTTAGTTTGTTCTTAATTATGTTGCTTAATCCAAATCTAATATGCTTAGGTGGAGGAGGAATTGACCCTGCCTAAGAGTAGATCTAACATAATTAAGTGGAGTTGATTGAATGCCTAGAGATAGGGTTACCAGATTTTGCCGGATTAGGGTGAAACCTAATATGGAAGTCCATTGATCGATTTACTGCTATCCTAGGGGGTTATTATAAGCGAACGAGAGTTCCACTAATTAACCTAAGGTTAGATGTTATTCGCCTCGAGAGAGGGTTTAATATAGGTTAGGGAGTCTTACAGATCAAGCTAAGTAAAAGAAATCATATAATTTAGGATTAAATAACAAGTGAAGTCTAAGTGGATTCTTCCTGAGGGTATCGTCGTAATCAATTGAGTGTTCCTTCAAAGTTATCTTCCTATTTGTCCTTTTTGTCTTTGTGTCTTTAGTTTAGTCTTCGTCAATATAGTTTAAAGCAACTTCGCTCTATTTTTAAGGCTAAATAATAAAAAGAAAGTTAGTATTAGTACTCTTAGTTCCTTTGGGTTCGATATTCGGTCTTGCCTAAGCTATACTACTGTTTGATAGGTACACTTGCCTTTAATCGTTGTTAGAGTTAGTTTTCGGGTTTTGGTCATTCTTTTATAAATTTTAAAACTCTGATTTCAGCGATCAATTGTCATATAAAATGGTGTTGATTCGCGTTCAGGTACTAAAAAGAGAGCTTGTTATAGAAAAGGGATTTATTGATAAAATGCGACTGTACCAATATGGCCCAAGAAAACACAACAAGGAGAAAGGTGACAGCCTGACGGAGGGGTACATGTCGAAATTATGGGATTTCACCAGCGTTAGTGTAACTTAGAATAATCTTTAAGAGCAAAAAAAATATAGGGTCAATGGGGTAACATAATCAAGCAGTTATACTATCGCGAATATGGAGATTTGCCTTATCTACTCAATGTCAAAGTAGATAAATACATATTCCGAGCTCTTTCCCAGTATTGGAATCCCACCTATAGCTGCTTCACTTTTGGGAAAATAGACTTTGTGTCCACCGTAGAAGAGTACATCACTTTGCTCCGCTGCCCGAGGATCCAAGTCGACAAAGCCTATTTTAGAGCCACTAACATCCTGACTTTCTTAAAGAGAATGATGAACATAACTAGAATGAGCTAGCAATGGACCGTGGCCCGGATTAAACAAAAAGAAGATAATAAATGGATCCCTTGGAAATGTCTGTGGAAAAGGGTTGACGTCTTCGCCTTGAGTATTTATGGGTTGGTCATCTTCCCCAAAGCACTAGGGCATGTAGATGATGCAGTTTCAGATCTATTTGACCAACTTGACAAAAGGGTCACCCCATCCCAAAAATTTTGGTTGAAACTTTCATATCTTTAAGTGCATGTCGGAGAGCGGGTGAAGGAGGATTTATCGAATGTGCACAAATTTTGCTAGTCTAGTTCCATAGCCACTTTTGGAAGGTAGAAAAAGTCTCTTATCGAGTGTTCTCCTAGGACTATTCACTGTTTAAAGAATTTGTGGCTACCCTAAGATAAGACAACATTTCTAAAGAAAAATGGATGGCAATTCTCCGAAGTCTCCAAGACGAAGACGTTGAATGGAGGGCCCTTTGGATGATCCCTGATGAAATTTTGTACCGATGTGGAAATTTTGACTAGGTCCCTCTACTCGAGATATGTGGAGTTGTTGGATATGCCCCTCTACTTGTATTGAGACAGTATAGGTCGAAGCAGTTTATACCGACAACGCAAGGGTTGGCTCAATGCGAGTTTGCATACAAAGGTGATATTTACAAAAAGAAGGTTCGTGAAATGTAGAACACCTGGAACCAAACTCACAAAATGAAAAGATTTGCCACCAATCCCATGACGACCCTCGAGTATGATTGGTGGTGGGGTAAATGAATCAATGACAATGTCCCTTTGTCAAGTTAAGAAAATACTTAGCCGATAGAGGAACACTTACAAGTAATCTCATCTAAATTAGAGATCGTAAAGCAAGACTTTGAAAAGAACAGTTCAGAGCTGGGGAAAAGGACAGAAAAGTTGGAAGAGAAAAATATTCAGCTAGGATTAGACGTTGACGTCAAAAAGTTAGAAGCTGAGAAAATGAAAAAAGGAAAAAATAAGGCTGAGGAAGACTTTGACAGCTTAAAAACGGATTATAAGAAACTGCATTTGTAGATAAGGACCGCTGGGTTGGGTAAAACATCAGAACAATGGCGACAGAAAATCCAAGAAGAAAAGATTAGAGCTAATTGGTGGGAAAAGAAATTCCAAGATGCTCGAGTCTGAGAAGATGCTCTAAAAAGGGATTTATTAGAAAGTCGAGATGAAAAGATTGTATTGAAAGCCTAAGTAGCGGAATTAGAAAGGTCACTGCATCAACATCGTAGTCGTAACTCTGTGATTGAGTTGAAAGCAAGCCTGACTAAGATTGAAGAGTTGAAAGGAAAGATAGAAGAGCTCGATGCTGCACTATAAAATTGTGAACTTCGAGTTGAGCTTCTTGAAACGAATAATAAACATTGGAAAGAGCAACTCTAATGCTCTCAAGGTCAGATCAGGGATAGAAATCATATCATGGGTGAAGCTTTGACTCAAGTATGGGAAGTAGCCGACCATTTGCAAACCCTAGCGGTTCAAGCTGACATACTAAGCTTGAGTTATGATCAGAATCAAATCAGGGCCGGGAATTAGCTTTGCTTCTTAGGAAAGTCAATGCTTTGAGTATTAGGGCAATGCCGCATATGTAAAATGTATCCACTTTATGTAAATAAATTTTTTTCTAGTAAAGTTGATCTAATAGAGTTGAACCAGAATCAATGCCTCTCTCTCTCTTTTTTTTTTTGCATTAATTCATTAGAATTACATTTCATTACATGCATAATATTTCATAAAAAGACCCTAGTTAATCAAAATTATGACAGTTACCCTAGAAACCAACAAGAATTTGCCAACTGAATATCGTTACGGTACTCGCGGTAAAACCAAAGCCATGGATCAAAGGTTAGAGAGATTAGAACAAATTCAGAAAGAAATGCAAGATCAGTTGCAAGCGTAGTTACAAGATCAACTAGCTAAGGTGCAGTAATACATGAAGGACCAAATACAAGAGTCCCAACGAAGCATAATAAGCTAGTTGACCCAGTTACTAGCCGGAAGGATTGAAAAAGCGGAGAGTATTGTGATTAACTCTAGGGATGATAATGAAGACCCTACATACCCCCCGAGCTTTACCCCAGAGAATGTCCAAGCCCAACTGGATACATACCCACGAAAGGTACCTGTTACCATAAGACTACAACAATACTATGCCGGTACCTCATGACCAGTGAATTACCCAACGGGCTTAGGTTCCAATCCCGAAGATAATATGACCAACCCCGTTGTTCTAGATTTGGACAACATCGCGGAAATGGATAGAGCAAGAGTAAAATTGCCAAAACAGCTAGAAGATCGGTGCAAGTGGTTGGAAGAGAAATTCAGAGCTATAGAGAGTGCTGACTCCCTTTGCGGGGTCGATGCCAAGGAATTGAGTTTAGTCCCGGATCTAGTGCTCCTACCAAAATTCAAAACTCCAGAGTTCGAAAAACACAATGGGACTAGTTGTCTTGAAGCCCATATCACAATGTTCTGTCGAAGAATGATGGGATACGTTAATAACGACCAATTGTTAACCCATTGCTTTCAAGATAGTTTGATCAGGTCGGCTGCCAAATGGTACAATCAGCTAAGTCGTGCTAAGATCAATTCATGAAAAGACTTGGTACAAGCTTTCATGAAATAATACAACCATGTAACTGGCATTACACTCGATAGAATTACGCTGCAAAACATAGAGAAGAAGCAAAGTGAAAGCTTTAGGCAATATGCTCAAAGATGGAGAGAGGTGGCTGAAAATAAAATGACTATGCTTTTCAAAAACACTTTGAAAGCCCCGTTTATTAACCATATGCTAAGTAGTGATACCAAGAGCGTCTCAAATATAGTAATGTTCAAATAAATGATTGAGAATACAGTAAGGAGTGGGAAAATAAACACAGAGGAAAACACTAAAAGGTCTGCCCTGAGAAAGAAAAAATGAAGTAAACACCGTGAGTGCGTATAATAAGAGCTATTCAAAACCGGTCACTGTAGCCCAACCAAGGGCCATGACAACCAGTCATCAAGGCTCTTCGAGGCAAGAATCTAGCTCAAGGTGAAACACGGAAAAACTTTAATTCACACATATTCCGATGACATATGGAAAGTTATATCAGAATTTGTTCAATGCGCATATAGTATCCCCGGTTTACTAAAAACCCATGCAACCTCTATTCCCAAAGTGGTATGATGCGAATGCTTAATGCAAGTACCACGCAGGAATAACGGGACACTCGATTGAGAACTGTACAACATTCAAGAAGTTGATCAAGAGGTTCATCAAGATGGGGATTGTAAGGTTTGAGATCCCTCAAAACTTATTGAGGCGGGAAATCTGTTACCCAATTATTCTAACCAAGGGGTAAATGCGATAATCGAGAGTGGAGGCAAGAGGACCAAAATCGATGTTGCGGAGATGAAATTCCCACTAAAATGGGTTTGGCAAAAAATGATAGAAGGAAGACTAATCATGCAAGATTCAGAGGAGATGCCCAAAGAAGGGAGGAGCTACTATGAGTTACACGCTAAAGAAGGTCATAAGATCTAGGAGTGCACCGAATTCAGAGTTATAGTACAAAGTCTTATTGTAACAGCCCGATTTTGGGGCTAGTCGGAATAGTGGTTTCAAAACAACTACTCCAAGAGAAAATTATTTTAATATTATTTTATGGGTTATGGCATGATTATATGAGTGCATGAAAATTTTGGTGCATTAATTTTAGTGATTGCATGCTTAATTTTGAAAAAGGACTACATCGCATAAAGTGCGAAAGTTTTATTCTACAAGCTAGAGGTGTTAAATAGCTAAAGAACCTTAAATTGGAGGCCCTTAATGTGCAATTAGGGCTTTCTAAGGGTGATATCCGGCAATAGGGCGACAAGAGATTTAATTTAGTCAATGTTTGGTGACATTAGGTGACTAAATGAATAAAATAAAATAAGATAAAGAAAGCTATCATCTTTTTTTTTTTCCTATCATCTTCTTCTTCCATCGATTTTTCACTCAAGCATAAGGGTTTGGAAGCTTGAAGTTTTCAGAAACTTACACTCCTTGCAAGTAAGTGATTTTGGTGATCATTCTTGATAATTTTTGTACTTTTGGGACCCTTGTAGCATAATCTAGCTAATGAGGGGACTATTTTGCAAAATGGTTGAGAGCCTAGGGTTTTTCCATGTGAGTATTTATGTGTTTGCTGAAATTTTATGGAAGAAAATGAATTTTGGTTGTTTAATAAACAACTTTTGTGAAAGGATTTCTCATGAAAACACCTAATAGGGCTATTTTGTAAAAGTTATAAAATGGATAGTAAATGTGTGAATTAATTGAAATTTTGAGTTGCTATAAGAGAGACTACGAATCGGCTAGGCTTGGGTGTGTGAAAAATGAAATCATTTTATTTTACGAGCCTAGGGGCAAAATCATAATTTTGTGGAAGTCTAAGGGCAAAACAGAAATTTTGCCAAAATAGGAATTTTTGGTGTGATTTGATTAATGAGGTTATTTAATAAGCTAAATATGTTATTATAAATCAAGAAGTATAAATCAAGAAGAATGTGGAGTCAACCTTGACCGAAGAAAAGGCAAGGTTTCGAACTAAACTTCAAATGGACATATTTTGTATCGAAGTAAGTTTATATGTAAATGATACACCCTTTTTACTTATGTTTTTACATATTAATGCATTGTGTGAAATGTGAATGAATATTATTGATATCCATTAAAATGATAGAAAGAGAGGAAACTCTCGGATGAACCTTCGGAATAGGAAAATGATACGGATAAAATCCATTGGTGGGCTGTGTGCGATACCACCATATTTATTATTGTTGGTGGACTTTGTGTGATACAACCATATTTATTATTGTTGGTGGGTTGTGTGCGATACCACCATGATATATGATTATTGGTGGGCTATGTGCGATACCACCGTGTATCTGGTATTATTCCGAAGTGTTCATCGAGAAACTTTGACTAAGTGAAATTATGTGTGGCTATGTGGTGACAAGTGCAGGGTATAAGTGCATATAAATGTGAGCTATGTTTATGTTATGCATTTGGAATATGGTAAGATTTGAAATGAGTAAGTACAATTACGAGGATCTAAATAGTTCTTGATTAGTATGTAATGTTTTGATTGATAAGGATGTGGTATGATGTTCATTGTTCACATATAGTCTTACTAAGCTTAAAGCTTACTCCCATATTTTTTCCCTTATTTTATAGTGTCGAAGAACCGGCTCGGGGTACGGAGACGTTGGAGGATCACCCACACTATCCACACCTTTTGGTATAGTTAGATTTAGCATTTTTGAGTATGGCATGTATAGGGACTTAGTCTTTTACCGAACGTCATATTTTTTTGGCCAAATGTGTTGGGTTATTTGAAGATGAATTCTTTTGTATAAGGCCATAATTGATTTCTATTTCTTATTAATATATGAAATGATGATGTTTTTCATGAATGTGCAAGTTACATGGCTGAGTAAATGGTATAGTTATACATGAATAAATAGGTTGCTTGATGTGGCTTATGATGGTGCAAATAGGGGTGGTAGAAAAGGGCTTGGTAAATAGCCTTATTCTTGTCCACACGAGTAGACACACAGGCATATGTCTAGGTCGTGTGTGACATACGGTCTACCCCATGGGCATGTGGTTTGGCCGTGTAACCCCTGCGTCCTAAGTTGGCAAAACAAAATACCCAGTAGTAACCGCACGGGCTGAGGCACAGCCATGTAGAAGACACGACCATAGGACATGGGCGTGTGCCCAGACTGTGTGAAGTCTGCACTTGAATTTAGGAATTTAATTTGCCACACGGTCTAAAGACACGAACGTGTGCCTTAGCCGTGTGACCTTATTAAGTTGATGACGTCAGAAACAGAATGTCAAGGTTTTTGCACACGGGCCAAGACACAGGCGTGTCATAGCCATGTGAGGGACACAGGCGTGTATCAGGCCATGTGAAAACCCCTATAAGTTCAAATTGAGAAATAAATCCACACTGGCGTAGGACACGGGTGTGTCCCTATATGCTTAGGCTTTGTGAATCACATGATCTGTCAACATGGCCATGTTATCAAGTCACACGGGCGTGTACCCTTGTTTTTGGTGACATTTTCCAAAGTTTTCCAAAGAACTTGATTTGATCCTGAAACATTTCTAAGGTGTGTTTTGGGCTTTGTAGGCCTATATTAAGGATGTTAAGAGGAAGTTTGAAAAGTTTTAAATTTGAACGAAATTTTATGATTCAGAATTGTGGGTATGCATGTGTTTAAGATAGTTAATGCCTTGTACCCTGTCCCGACGTTGGAGATGGGTAAGGGGTGTTACATTTAGTGGTATCATAGCTATAGTTTAATCAGTTATCAGACTGCCGTAGCGTGTGTAAGAGTCTAGCTATACATGCCATAAATATGTTATGATAGTGTAGCGACCCTTAACAAATTCAAACTGTGTTTTCATATAGTAAATGGATCCTGACTGAGCTGCTGCTGATGATGCTGATAGTAATACATCGGCTCCCGCGCAAGGGATCGTGCTAGTAGAAAGTAGACCTGAGACCTTGGGTCAAGGAGAAGAGGCTCGGGAAGCCTTTCTCCATATGATGAGTAATTGGTATACTGAATTTGTACGAGCAAATCCTAATGCTCAACCTCCTCCACCCACTCCTAAACCTCAGCCAATCCCCGTAGCTCCTCAAGGTATTGATTTGGTAAGACTGACTAAACCCCCGATCAATAAGATTCGAAAGCAAGGGGCCGAGAAATTTAGAGCCAACATAGATGATGACCCTAAGAAAGCAGAGTTCTGGCTTGAGAATTCTATGCGGGTGTTAGATGAACTTTCTTACATGCCCGAAGAATGCTTAAAATGTGTTGTATCATAATAGAGGGACTCGACATACCGCTGGTGGAAAATATTGACATCTGTAGTTCCGAGGGAGAGAGTGACATGAGATTTCTTCTTAGAGGAGTTCCAAAAGAAATACATAAGTCAGCGGTTCATCGATCAAAAAAGGAAAGAGTTCCTCGTATTGAAGCAAGGCAAAATGTCTGTGGCAGAGTATGAACCTGAATTTTTCAGACTTAGTAAGTATGCTCAAGAGTGTATATCCGCTGAAGCTATTATGTGTACAAGATTCAAAGATGGGCTGAACGAGGAAATTAGATGGTTAGTTGGGATTCTAGAGTTAAAAGAATTCGTGGTATTGGTCGATAGAGCTTACAAGGCTGAAGAGATGAATAAGGAAAAGAGAAAAGCTATGATTGAGGTCCAAGATGTAAGGAAGAGGCCGATGAGTAAGTCGTTCCAAACCCAATTAAAGAGTCCAAAGAAATGAACCCTCGGACGACTGCTTCAGCTGGGTATTCACACTGAGATCGTGGTAAAACATATTCGGGTTCTAGAGTTCAATCCACCTCGATGGCAAGTATAGGTAATGCGAAGTCTAATAAACCCGAGTGTCAGAATTGTGGTAGACAACATATTGGAGGGTGTTGGAGAAACAATCGAGCTTGCTACAAGTGTGGTTCACTAGACCACTTCATTCGAAATTGTCCTGAGATGGATGAGAAAGACAAAAAACAAGAAGTGAGAGCGAGCAATGTACCTTGGAGGGGTAGACCACAGAAGAACCCGGGAAGGGGGCTAGCAGTAGAGGTGCGCTTGGAGATTCTACTATGAGATTAGAGGGTAGAGTGCCTGCAAGGACTTATGCCATTCGCGCTCGCGAAGAGGCATTATCCCCAGATGTGATTACGGGTACTTTTTCTCTTCATGATATTTCTGTTGTTACTTTGATTGACCCGGGGTCTACTTATTCGTATGTTTGTATGAAATTTGTGTCTAGCATGAATATGATTGTTGAGTATACAGAATTTGTGATAAAAGTGTCAACCCCGTTAGGCAAGTATGTAATAGTTGACAAAATGTGTAGAAATTGTCCCTTGATGATTAGAGGCCATTGTTTTCTGGCTAACCTCATGCTACTACCGTTTGATGAATTTGTCCTAATTCTTGGCATGGATTGGTTGACTATTCATAATGTGTTAGTAAACTATGGTAGTAAGTTTATTGAATTGAGATGTGTAAATGGAGATATTATTATAGTTGAGTCAGGTGAATCGGATAGCTTGCATGTAGTGATTTCTTCTATGGCAGCTGAGAAATGTATGAGAAAAGGTTATGAGTCCTATCTTGCATTTGTGTTAATTACCCAAGAGTTAGAAGTAAAGATTGAATCAGTGCATGTGGTATGCGAATATCCAGACGTGTTTCCGGAGGAGTTACTGATGGGCTCGAAACTAACTAATATTTCGACAAAGGCAAGCGCACCTATCGAATAGTAGTATAGCTTTGATGAGTCTGGAATATCGTATCCTCAAGGACTAAACTACTAGTAATAACTATCTTTTTATTATTTAACCTAATAATTAAGGGGATTTATTTTAATCTAAAATTTAACTAACTAATTAACTAAGAACGCGACAGAGAGTGAAGCGATTCTTTGCTAATGCGAAAATCTATTTTTAGGAGGACCCTTTTCTTTTCCGTATATGTACAGATCAAGTAATTTGGAGATGTGTTACAAAGGCAGAAGCAGGCAAAACCTTGGAACATTGCAATTCAAAACCTTCAGGAGGACATTACAGCGGGATCAGGACAGCACATAAAATGCTCGAATCAGGTTTTTATTGGCCCGCCCTGTTCAAAGATGCTAACATGTATGTTGCTCCTTGTGATAGATGTCAGAGAACAGGTAATATCTCTAAACGCGATGAAATGCCTCAAACATATAAGCTATCATGTGAAATATTCGATGTATGGGGTATTGATTTTATGGGCCCATTCCCTAGCTCATTTGGGAATAAATACATCTTAGTAGCAGTGGACTATATGTCAAAATAGGTGGAAGCTCAAGCTTTACCTACTAATGATGCCAGAATGGTAGTGAGATTTCTTAAGAAACTCTTCTCTTGATTTGGAACACCCAGAGCAATTATTAGTGATAGGGGTACTCATTTTTGTAATAATAAATTTGATAAGGTCTTAAAGAAATATGGAGTACACCACAGAACAACTACCCCTTATCACCCCCAAACCAGTGGACAAGTGGAAGTAGCAAATCGAGAGCTTAAGCATATTCTAGAGAAAATAGTTGAATCAAACAGGAAAGATTGGGCATTAAAAGTAGACGATGCTTTATGGGCCTATAGAACAGTGTTTAAAACCCCCATAGGAACATCCCCATACAGACTTGTCTACGGAAAAATTTGTCATCTACCATTTGTATTAGAGCGTAAAGCTTTTTTGGGCTATAAAATTCTTAAAATAAGATCTTAAACCTGCAGGTGAGAAGAGAATGATTAGTTGAACGAGCTAGATGAATGGCGAGCTAATGCCTACTAGAACTCACGTCTATATAAGGAGGCAACAAAGCGACGCCATGATGCTCGTTTAAAGCAACTGAAGCAATTCGAAGTAGGAGATCTAGTTCTACTATACAATTCAAGGCTCAAATTGTTTCCTGGAAAGCTGAAATCAAGATGGTCAGGTCCATTCGTAATAAAAACTATTTTTCCCTATGGCACAATCGAGGTAACTCATCCGACTCATGGCACATTCAAGGGAAATGGTCAGCAACTGAAAATTTATAATGGTGAATATTTTAGGGATATGAGAGAGGAGCTTCGGCTCCATGAACCTTCATTTAGGAATGAAAACAGGATAAGTCTAGCTTATGACTTTAAACGAGCACTTCTCAGGAGGCAACCCGAGCACTAATATCACTTACGTCCATATTTTTTGTTTTAGCATCTAACTAAGAACTAACCAATTTAACAGACGCAGGATTTCTCATCCGTGCGGTATAGTACACGGGCGTGTCTGTGGCGGTGTACAAACCACAGGAAGAAACATAGGCGTGGCGGAGGCCGTACGAGTCAAGGAAGAAAAAATTTTCCCAACACGGGATACGAGAAAAGGGCAACAGCCATGCGATACGGCCGTGGTCGATTCTGAGTAAATGACACGGGCGTGAGACACGTCCGTGCCTCAAATCTGTGGTCGATTTTGAGTAAATGACACGGGCGTGTGACACGTCCGTGCCTCAAGGTCGTGGTCGACACTGATTAATAAACACGGGCGTGAGAGAAGCAAATGGAGACGCACATGGTCGTGCGATTCGGCCATGTCACACAACACGCCCATGGGACACGGGCGTGGAACACGACTTAGAGGCGCCCAATTTTAAAAATTCACGAATCACACGGACTAAAAAAAGACCCCACGAGCGTGGCCACTGACTGTGTGCCCTAATGTAATTCAGATAATTAAATAATAAGATTCATCTTAGGTTTCTTCCTCCCTAGGTATTTAAGGATTTTAGTTCATAACGTAAAAGGAAAACATCTTAGAATTAAGAAAACAACAAGACATAAATAACCCAAAAAATTCTAAAGAACTTGATAGAGATCTTCAATCTTGAATGAGATCCTGCTTCCGAGATGATTTCGATGGCTTCCTTCGAGTAATTTCTTCGATCTACTCTGCGTCCTACCCTCGATCTTCCTCTGGCGTGTATTTATAGATTTTAGAAGGCTTAGAAACCATAAAAATTGGCTTTTTTTGCATGAAAACAAGGCAGGGTGCAATAGGGACACGGGTGTGTGCTCAGCTTGTGTGAGGATGTCCAGGCCGTGTGAAAATTTGCATGGCTCGCGATTGACACCGACTGGCACACGGACGTGTGTCCAACCCGTGTGGTTCTGGCTTGGCCATGTGGATCCTTAAGATGGCCCGTTTTGTCTGGTTTTGGCTCATTTTCCACTTTTTTTGCTTCCCTTTGCTCACTTAAGTATAGAAATACGAATTTAAAGGATTAGGAGCATCGAATTCACATAATTGTATAAATAAACATCCAAAAATACGCTAAGCATGAGATTAGAATGTGTTACTTTTATGGTTTATCAGTTACCTAGATTGCCTCCAGTTAGGGAGGTTGAGTTTGGTATTGAGGTGGTTCCTGGTACGGCACCTATTTCGGTTACCCCTTATAGGATAGCACCATTGGAGTTAAAAGAATCGAAGGCTCAGTTACAAGAGTTGAAGGATAAAGGTTTCGCAAGACCGAGCTATTCTCCGTGGGGTGCTCCAGTACTTTTTGTGAAACAGAAAGACAGGTCGATGAGGTTATGTATATACTACAAACAGCTCAACAAGGTTTGACCAATTAAAAGGATCGATGATTTGTTTGACCAATTGAAAGGAGGCACAATGTTTTCTAAGATAGACCTGAGGTCTGGTTATTACCAATTGAGAGTTAAGGGACAAGATATGCCGAAAACTGCATTTCGAAAAAGGTATGGCCATTACTAATTCCTCATCATGCCCTTTGCCTTAACGAATGCTCCTGCAGTATTTATGGATTAAATGAACCGTATTTTCTATCCGTACTTTGATAAGTTTGTAGTTGTTTTTATTGATGATATATTAATTTATTCTCGGGATGAGACTGAGTACGCGGAGCATTTAAGAATTGTTTTGCAAACTTTAAGAGATAAGCAGTTGTTTGCCAAGTTTAGCAAAAGTGAGTTTTAGCTTCGAAAGGTCAGATTCCTAGGAGACATCGTGTCGGGTGATGGAATTAGAGTTGATCCGAGTATAATCTCAGCTATTGTCGAGTGGAAACCGCCGAGGAATGTGACAGAGATTAGAAGCTTTTTGGGCTTTGCGGGTTACTACATATGGTTCGTTAAAGGATTCTCCATGTTGTTACACTGATAACGAGGTTGCTACATAAAGATGTCAAGTTCGAATGGACAGAGAGGTGCCAATAGAGTTTTGAGAAACTGAAAGCATTATTGACTGAAGCCCTAGTTTTAGCACAACCTAAGTCGGGAAAGGAGTTTGTGATCTATAGTGATGCGTCAATGAATGGTCTTGGTTGTGTGTTGATGCAAGAGGGCAAGGTAGTAGCTTATGCCTCAAGACAACTAAAATCGCATGAAAAGAATTATCTGACGAACGATTTGGAATTGGCTACCATTGTCTTTGCTTTAAAGATTTGGCGTCATTATTTGTATGGTAAAAAATGCCAAATCTTTACCGATCACAAAAGTTTGAAATACCTAATGAACCAAAAGGACTTGAATTTGTGACAAC
The DNA here is from genome assembly GCA_025503065.1 of Gossypium bickii. NCBI lineage: Eukaryota > Viridiplantae > Streptophyta > Magnoliopsida > Malvales > Malvaceae > Gossypium > Gossypium bickii. The sequence continues at coordinate 91,187,389 of CP106716.1, forward strand.
GGAGGTGGCTCGAATTATTAAAAGATAATGAGCTAGTGGTCGATTACCATCTGGGAAAGCGAATGTAGTCGCAGATGCTTTGAGCAGAAAATCCTTATATGCTTTGAGAGCTATGACTACGAGTTTAGCTTTGTCTGACGATGGTTCAATTTTGGCTGAGTTAAGGGCTAGACCGTTGTTTCTTCACCAGATTTGCGAAGCTCAAAAGAATGATAATGGAATGCAAGCTAAGAGAGCTCCGTGTGAATCGAAAAGTAACTCTAATTTTCGGGTCAGTTCAGATGATTGTTTGATGTTTCGTGATAGGGTATGTGTATCGAAGGATGATGAGTTGATTTGAAAAATTTTACATGAGGTGCATAATGGTTGTTTGTCAGTACATCCGAGCAGTACAAAAATGTATACTGATATGAAGAAGTTGTATTGGTGGCCGGGTATGAAAAGAGACATATTCGAGTTTGTTACAAAGTGTTTGATCTGTCAACAAGTGAAAGCCGAGCACCAAGTACCTTTGGATTTACTTCAGCCAGTGATGGTTCCTAGGTGGAAATGGGACCGAATCACGATGAATTTTGTAATAGGGTTACCCATGACTCCGAAAAAGAAAGATGTCGTATGGATTATTATTGATAAATTAACAAAATCGGTTCACATTATACCGGTACGTACTGATTTCTCACTTGACAAGTTGGCTGAGCTATATATTGTCGAAATTGTGAGACTACATGGGATGCCTATGTCAATTATTTCGTATAGAGATCTGAGGTTTACTTCGAGGTTTTAGAAAAAGTTACAGGAAGCCTTGGGTACGAAATTGAATTTTAGTACCGCGTTCCATCCGCAAACAGATGGTCAATCTGAAAGAGTGATTCAAGTTCTCAAAGATATGCTCCGATGCTATGTTTTAGAGTTCGAAGGTAGTTGGGAAAAATATCTACCTTTGGTCAAATTTGCCTACAATAATAGTTATCAGTCGAGTATACAGATGGCACCGTACGAAGTATTATATGGTCGCAAGTGTCGAACTCTTTTGTATTGGACCGAGCTCAGTGAGAAGCAAATTCACGGGTTTGATTTAGTTAGAGAAACTGAAGAGAAGGTGAAAGTGATCCGTGATAGTTTAAAAGCTGCTTCAGACCGAAAAAAGTCATACGTGGATTTAAAATGAAAGAAATTGAGTTTCAGGTGGGTGATAAAGTGTTTCTGAAAGTATCCCCGTGGAAGAAAATATTGAGAATGGGTAGAAAGGGCAAATTTAGTCTGCGCTTCATTGGGCCGTATGAAGTTATTAAAAGGATTGGACCAGTAGCTCACCGGTTAGCTTTTCTGGAGGAGTTGGAGAGAATACACAATATGTTCCACGTATCAATGTTACGACGATATCATTCTGATCTTTCACATGTAATTCCTCATACAGAAATTGAGATACGACCGGATATGACCTATGATGAGGAACCAATTAACATTTTGGCTCTAGAGGTTAAACAGTTGAGGAATAAAAGTATAGCCTTAGTGAAAGTGTTGTGGAAAAAACATGGTCTAGAAGAGGCTACATAAGAACCGGAAGAAGCCATGAGAAAGCAATACCCAAACCTCTCTATCGGTAAGATTTTCGGGGACAAAAATCCCTAAAGGGGGGAGAGTTGTAACAGCCCGATTTTAGGGCTAGTCGGAACAGTGGTTTTGGAACCACTAATTCGAGATCGGAGAAAACTATTTTAAAATTATTTTATGGGTTATGGCATGATTATATGAGTGCATGAAAATTTTGGTGCATTAATTTTAGTGATTGCATGCTTAATTTTGAAAAAGGACTAACTCGCATAAAGTGTGAAAGTTTTATTCTACAAGCTAGATATGTTAAATAGTTATCGAACCTTAAATTAGAGATCCTTAATGTGCAATTAGGCCTTTCTAAGGGTGATATCCGGCCATAGGGGGACAAGAGATTTAATTTAGTCAATGTTTGGTGGCATTAGGTGACTAAATGAATAAAATAAAATAAAATAAAGAAAGCTATCATCTTTTTTTTCCCTATCATCTTCTTCTTCCAACAATTTTCCACTCAAGCATAAGGGTTTGGAAGCTTGAAATTTTCAGCAACTTACACTCCTTGCAAGTAAGTGATTTTGGTGATCATTCTTGATAATTTTTGCACTTTTGGGACCCTTGTAGCATAATCTAGCTAATGAGGGGACTATTTTGCAAAATGGTTGAGAGTCTAAGGTTTTTCCATGTGAGTATTTATGTGTTTGCTGAAATTTTATGGAAGAAAATGAATTTTGGTTGTTTAATGAACAACTTTTGTGGAAGGATTTCTCATGAAAACATCTAATAGGGCTATATTGTAAAAGTTATAAAATAGATAGTAAATGTGTGAATTAATTGAAATTTTGAGTTGCTATAAGAGAGAATATGAATCGGCTAGGCTTGGGTATGTGAAAAACGAACACATTTTATTTTACGAGCCTAGGGGCAAAATCATAATTTTGTGAAAGTCTAAGGGCAAAACGAAAATTTTGCCAAAATAGGAATTTTTGGAGTGATTTGATTAATGATTTTATTTAATAAGCTAAATATGTTATTATAGATCAAGAAGAACGTGGAGTCAACCTTAACCGAGGAAAAGGCAAGGTTTCGGACTAAACTTCAAATGGACATATTTTGTATCGAGGTAAGTTTATATGTATTGATACATCCTTTTTACTTATGTTTTTACATATTAATGCATTGTGTGAAATGTGAATGAATATTATTGATATCCATTAAAATGATAGAAAGAGAGGAAACTCTCGGATGAACCTTCAGAATAGGAAAATGATATGGATAAAATCCATTGGTGGGCTATGTGCGATACCACCGTATTTATTATTGTTGGTGGACTTTGTGCGATACCATCCTATTTATTATTGTTGGTAAGCTGTGTGCGATACCACCGTGTTATATGATTATTGGTGGGTTATGTGCAATACCAACGTGTTACTTATTAATGGTGGGCTGTGTGTGAAATCACCGTGTGTCTACTATTATTCCGAAGTGTTCATCGAGAAACTTTGACTAAGTGAAATTATGTGTGGCTATGTGGTGACAAGTGCAGGGTATAAGTGCATATAAATGTGAGTTATGTTTATGTTATGCATTTGGAATGTGGTAAGATTTGAAATGAGTAAGTACAATTACGAGGATCTAAATTGTTCTTGATTAGTATATAATGTTTTGATTGATAAGTATGTGGTATGATGTTCATTGTTTAGATATAGACTTACTAAGCTTAAAGCTTACTCCCATCTCTTTTCTCTTGTTTTATAGTGTCAAAGAACTAGCACGAGATAGGGAGACCGTCGAAGGATCACCCGCACTATCCACACATTTTGGTATAGTTAGATTTAGCATTTTGACTATGGCATGTGGAGGGACTTAGTCTTTTATCGAACGTCATCCAAATGTGTTGGCTTATTGGAAGATGAATTCTTTTGTATAAGGCCATAGTTGATGGCTAACTCTTATTAATATACGAAATGATAATGTTTTTCATGAATGTGCAAGTTGCATGGTTGAGTAAATGGTATAGTTATACATGAATAAATAGGCTGCTTGATGTGGCTTATGATTGTGCAAGTAGGGGTGGCAGAAAAGAGCTTGGTAAGTAGCCATATTCTTGTCCACACGGGTAGACACACGGGCTTCTGTCTAGGCCGTGTGTGACACACGGTTTGCCCCATAGGCGTGTGGTTTGGCCGTGTGTCCCCCTGTGTCCTAATTTGGCGAAATAGAATACCCAGTAGTAACCACACGGGCTGAGGCACGGCCGTGTGTCTCAACCGTGTGGAAGACACGGCCATAGGACATGGGCGTGTGCCAGGGCCGTGCGGAGTTTGCACTTGAATTTAGGAATTTAATTCGCCACATGGTCTAAGGACTCGAGTTTGTGCCTTGGCCGTATGACCTTATTGGGTTGATAACGTCAGAAATAGAATGTCAAGTTTTTTGCACACGTACCAAGACACGGGTGTGTCATAGCTGTGTGAGAGACACGAGCCATGGACACGGGCATGTGTCAGGCCGTGTGAAACCCCTGTAGGTTTGAATTGAGAAATAAATCCACACGGGTGTGTCCTTATATGCTTAGGCCGTATGAATCACACGATTTGTCAACTTGGCCATGTTATCAAGTCACACGGGCGTGTCACCCTTTCCACATGGGCGTGTACCCCTATTTTTAGTGACATTTTCCAAAGTTTTCCAAAGAACTTGATTTGATCTCGAAACATTTCTAAGGTGTGTTTGGGCTTTGTAGGCCCATATTAAGGATGTTAAGATGAAGTGTGAAAAGTTTTATATTTGAACGTACTTTTATGATTCGGAATTGTGGGTATGCATGTGTTTAAGATAGGTAATGCCTCGTACCCTATCCTGGCATCGGATACGAGTAAGGGGTGTTACACTGATGGATAACAAAGAATTAGAATTCTTTAAAGATGTCAAAGGCTCGGAGGGAGGATATGTTTGCCCCTTGGAGGAAGGATCAATGGAGAAAGTTTACAAGGTCAACCACCCAGTAGTGATTATTTCCCAGCCAAGAAGCAATGAAGTGGGAGCACAAGCTATGCCAAGAGTCATAATTTAAAAACCCATGGCTTTTCCCTACAAGGATAGCAAAAGGGTGTCATGGAATTATGATTGCAACGTGATGATCCCAAGAGAGGAGAATTCAGTTGGCACTTCAAAAGGAGGCCAGGATATTGGTTTCTTTATGTGTAGTAGGAGGCGCTATAACCATCCAAGTGCAAGAACCGGGCCCCGTAAGGAAAAAAACCCTTGCAGTTGAGCATAAGAAAGAAAAAATGACTAGACTTGAATCACCTGTCAATGAGCCAATAACTGAGAATGAGGTTAAGGAATTCTTGAAGTTCTTGAAACATAGCGAGTATAGTGTTGTAGAACAGCTACACAAACAACAAACTCGCATATCAGTATTAGCATTGCTCTTGAGCTTAAAGGCACATCGTAACGCATTGATGAAGATGTTAAATAAAACTTATGTCGTTGGTAATATCTCTATAAACAAGTTAGATCGTTTGATTAACAATCTGAGTGTCGACAATTTCATCATCTTCAATAATGATGAAATACCTTTAGGGGATATGGGAACCACGAAGGCTCTATACATCACTGCCCACTGTAAAGGATATACATTGCTAGGAGTGTTAATCGACAATGGATCCGTGCTAAACATCTTGCCTCTATACACGCTGAATAGGTTGCCAGTGGATAGCTCTCACATGAAGACGTGCCATAATATAGTGAGAGCATTCGATGGTACAGAAAGGAAGGTGATGGGAAAGATTGAAATATCACTCATAATTGGTTCGAACACATATGAGATGGACTTTTTGGTAATGCATATCAAACCCTCTTATAACTGCTTGCTGGGTAGGCCTTGGATTCATTCGGTTGGGGCAGTATTGTCGTCACTACACCAAAAATTGAAATTGGTAACAGAGGGTCGACTGATAACGATAAACACTGAAAAGGATATCATTGCATTCGTAACTAGTGATGCACCATATATAGGAGCAGATGAAGAGGCAATAGAATGTTCCTTTCGGTCACTGGAATTTGTTAATGCAACTTTCATTTTCAAAGGAAAAAGATCCCAGTGCCAAAAATATTAGAAACCATGAGGATGGGTCTGCAATTGACGGTCGAGAAAAAAGCCTTGCCTGGAAGAGGACTCGAAAAATACCTTCAAGGAAGAGTCGAGGCACCAATGTTGATAGACAAATAAGACCGCTTTGGCTTAGGGTAAAAGCTAGATGTAAGACAGAAGAAGAAGAAGAATGGAAAAGAGGCAAGAAAGAAGAGGAGCATGACTAAGTGGGAGAGAGGTCAAATGGGAATCGATGATCTTTCCTCATATATCTAAAACATCCGTGTCAGGAGAAATCATTTATCCTAAATGAAAAATGGTAGAAAAAGAAATCCTGTTAACCAAACCTGCGGAAGGAATGTTCGGAAACTTGAGCATCAGTGCCACACCGAAGAAGGAATTGAGGAAGAAAACCTATCAGACATTTGTCCTTATATCCCTGGAAGTGTTCTAAAAAATTAGACTACGAAAGAGATTTCTGTAATTTTTAAAACTAATTTAGAGTAATGTTCAAAACACACTTATTTCTCTAAGCTTGGGAGCAATAGGAATCCTTTGTGAAAAATACATATGTCCACTATTTTTATTTCAATAAAATGCATCTTTATGTCATCTACGTAAACTAAAAGGTAGTAAAGGGGAGTGCAATAGCGGACTTCCTAGCTAGCAGAGCTCTAGAGGATTACTAGCCTTTAAATTTTAATTTCCCAAACGAGGATTTGATGTATGTTGTAACCATTAAAGAAGGTACTCTAGAAAAACATCCCTGGAAACTAAATTTTGACAGGCCTCAAACGCCATGGGTAACAGAATTGGGGTAGTCCTGGTATCCCCAGATAGAGATCATTATCTTTTTACCAGTAAAATTTATTTTGATTTCACAAATAACATGGCAAAATACGAAGCATGCATCATGGGTATCCGTGCAACCATAGAACGTAAGATCAAGGTGATTGAGGTATATGGGGATTCTGCACTGGTGATCTACCAACTCAAATGTGAATGGGAGACGAGAGATCCAAGTTGATCAATTATAAAAGGTTGGTCCTTGAGTTAATTAAGGAATTTGATGACATCATCTTCTGCTACCTCCTACAAGATGAAAATCAGATGACCAACGCCTTGGCTACCTTAGCTTTTATGGTTAAAGTAAACAAACAAGATGACATAAAACCTGTCTAGATGAGTATTTATGAGGCTTCGGCCCATTGTTACAATATTGAGGAAGAAAAAAAGGATGATCACTCTTGGTACCACGACATATTCCGCTATGTAAAGAATTGTGAATACTCTGAGCAGGCAACCGAGAATAACAAAAGGACGCTAAGAAGGCTGGCTAACGAGTATGCCCTAGATGGAGAGATCCTATATAAAAGAATAAAGGATCAGGTGCTCCTAAGCTATTTGGACATTGCTGAGGCCAAGAAAGTCTTGGAAGAAGTCCATGAGGGTGTTTTTGGAACACATGCTAATAGTTTTACAATGGCCAGGAAAATCATGAGATTCAGAAATCATTAGGGGGTTGGGAAACACATGCTAATATTTTTATAAGTTATGCTAAGATATGTCATAAATGCCAAATTTATGGAGACAAAATTCATGTGCCTCATTCAGCTTTCATGTTATGACTTCTCCTTGGCCTTTCTCTATGTGGGGTATGGATGCCATTGGGCCAATCTCACCAAAAGCTTCTAATAGGTATCGATTCATCTTTGTAGTCATTGATTACTTCACAAAATGGGTAGAATGTGCTTCCTGTGCCAATGCCACAAAGTCAACAGTTAACAAATTCTAGAATAAAGAGATCATATGTCGATATGGAATGCCAGAAAGGATCACATCTGACTATGCATTAAATTTGAACAGCAGCACAATAGCGGAGGTCTGTAGTCAATTCAAGATCAAACACTACAATTCGTCACCATATCGCCCAAAAATGAATGGTGCAATGGAGGCAGCTAATAAGAACATTAAGAAGATTGTGGGAAAAATGACGGAGACTTATAAAGATTGGCATGAGAAGTTACAATTGGCATGAGAACCTCCACCAAGGTAACGTCTTGCTCATTGGTTTATGAAATGGAGGCGGTTTTGCCCATTGAAGTCGAGATTCCTTCTCTCCGAGTTTTATCATATTTGAAATTAGATGAAGCAGAATGGATCCAGTCTCGATATAATTAGTTGAACTTGATCAAAGAGAAAAGGCTAAAAGCTATCTATCACGGCAGATGTACCAAAAACTAATGATGCGAGCTTATGACAAAAAGGTTCGTTTCAGAGAATTCCATGGGGGGGACCTAGTATTGATAAAGATCATGCCCATACAAAAAGACTTTAGAGGAAAATGGATGCCGAATTGGGAAGGGCCTTATGTGGTAAAAAAGCTTTTTCTGGAGGAGCATTGATTCTCACCGAGATGGATGGCAAAAACTTGGCTAATCTCGTGAATTCAGATTCGGTCAAGAAATACTTTACCTAAAAAAAGAAAGAAGAGGTCGAGGCGAAAACCCGCGAAGGTCGCCTTAAGATCAAAGGGGTTTTGAGTTGAAAACCCGAAAAAAGAAGGCTCAATATTTTATCAAAGATAGGGCATGTGGTAGCCTCGTCCCCTCAGAAGTAACAAAGAGAAGAAACTTTGCATCTTGAAGCATCAACAAAGTACTCTAGATCTCCTAGACACATATCAAGCTCAAAATGGTTCTTAAGAAGTTTATGCGAAGAAGCTCATACTGCGATATCTGGGGTACCTAATTTCATTTTACTCGCTTTGTGTTTTAGTAGTGTCTACTATTTTGATTAATCTTTTCATTTAGAGCTTTGCTCCCAATAAATTTCAGTCTTATACATTATTACGACCTTTTTCAAGCATTTTTTTCATTGAAATAACAAGTAATGGACTAACAATATTTAAGTAAAAGGATTTCTACACATCGGTCTGAAAAACTTCTAAATAATACAGGGACCTGAAATAGGACCACTAGTTAGAACCAGCCAAATCTGAGGGATGGAAATGTCTAAGAAGAAATAGTCTAAATTGTGATTACTTCTTTGGGTTTCCTATCAAAGATACCAGATTTGAACAAGAAGGCATGGTAACACATCAGTGGTAGAACCTTGATGAACAACGAGCAATGTCAGCCTAAGTACTAAAAAGGGGATCATTTTAAAAAATGTCATACTGCATTCATACAAATGTCATTCATATACATCTAGTTAGGAGCATTTGATTCATTCTGATCATAACATCCTAATCGCTTGGTATAAAATATAAGCATATGAAATGGATTCTACAGGTCTTGTTCCTCAAAGAACGATGTAACAGATCAGTGAAACCATAAATCCTATACCCCTGAAGTTGCAGTGGGTCAGATTGAATCTACCATAGTGAATTTTATCTCCTTAAAGTTGCAGTGGGTCGGATGGAAGTTAACATAGCGGATCTTATCTTCCTGAAGTTGCAGTGGAGTAGGATGAAGCTACAATTCCTATTCCCCTAAAGTTGTAGTGGGTTGGAATGAAGCTACAACTACAAATACTATACCCTTGAAGTTGCAGTGGGTCGGATTGAACCTGCCATAGCGAATACTATCTCCCTAAAGTTGCAGTGGAGTAAGATGAAGCTACAACTTCTATATCCCTAAAGTTGTAGTAGGTTGGATTGAATTTATTATAGCGAATCTTATCTCCCTAAAGTTGCAGTGGAGTAAGGTGAAGCTATAACTCCTATATCCCTGAAATTGTAGTGGATCCAATTGAAACTACAATTCCTATACCCCTGAGATTGCAGTGGGTTGGAATGAAGCTACAACAACAAATCTTATCTCCTTTAAGTTGTAATAGAGCAAGATGAAGCCATGATACTAAATCCTACCTTCTTGAAGTTTTAGCGAAACAAATACAGTAAAGTATAGTAACCAAGGATTGAAAGAGTGGGCTACTTGAAAAAGAGAAGCACTAGAGAAGTCGAGATTCAGTGGGACCGGGCAAAATTGGTCCTCCTTTAAAGTCTTTCCTACCTTCTCGTTACACGATAATGAGCAAAGAGGGGTAGTTGTAGTAGCCCAATTTTACCCGGCCCAACCCAAACTAAACCAAACCAAAAAAAAAAGTAAACCAAAAAATTAATAAAAGTCCAAAAAGAGTCTATTTACAAAATATAAGCCCAAATACACATAAAAAAAAAAACAAAGCCCTAAAACCCAACTATCCAATAACCCAATAGCCCAAAACTTAAACAAATAAAAGAAAACCCTAGAACTCTAAACTCCCTCCAGTCGTCGCCGCTACCATATCAGCAAGTGTACTGCCCGAGGTCTGCCCTCCTTTCACCGAAATGGCAAAAAACGCGACTCCCCACCATGATTGACCAAAGATCTCCTCACCACCATCACGCGAAAGTGCCTGCAAAAATAAAAGAGAAAGAAACATAAACAACAGGAACAACAGCAGCAGCAACAAAGAAAAGATAAATAATAGATGTAATCAATTTGGCTATAAAAGCCTAGCAAACACACTGTAATTTTTTCACGAAAAAATTCATCAGAGAATTAAAAAATCATAAAAGGTGTTTTTTTTATATATTTTCAATCTTTTATTCTTTTGTTTATTTTCTTTTTATAAAAAGAACATAAAAATAAAAACTAGATTTTAAAAAAAAACTTACCGCGTCATTTCTACTCCCCTCTCCGGTGGTGGTACTCTTTGCAAATTTGAGGGGTCTTCAAACCCATTGGGGTTCGTCGATGGCTTCATTGGAAAAAAGAAACTGAAGGGTTCCTTGAGGCTTTTAGGAAATTTGGTAAAGTTTTAGGGGTATCCAGTATTGGATTTGGGTAAAGGAAATTGAAAGGATCAAAAGAGGATGTTTTGGGTATTTTCTGGACACCGGAGGCGACGATCACCGTCATCAATGACCAGTGGTCGTAGCGACCCTTGAAACTAGAGAGGGAGAGAGTTGAGAGAAAAAAGAAAAGAAGAAGAAGAAGGTTTTTTTTTTTTTAAAACAGAGAAGAGGAATGAACTTTTTTTTTTAGTTTTTTAATTTATATAAGGACATTATACGAAATCGTTTTGGGGCGTAGCTTAAAATGCCCAAAATGGCGTCGTTTTGACGCTTAGCCCTAAAACCCAACCCGAACTCCTTTAGATCCGCGTGTTTTTGAAGGAATGAGTTTTTTTTGCCATTTTGGCCCTTCCATTTTTAGCACGTTTTTAAATTAGTCCTGTACATTTTTATTTTATTTCATTTTTACCCCGTTTATTTGATTCCTTTACGATTTGGTCCTTTGACCTACTGTCAACCCAAGGGAATGACACAGATTGGATTAATTGATCTTTGAGCCCCAAACTTTTATATTCCATTTTAATTTAATCCTTTATATTCTGTTTCCTTGTAATTTATTTCGCAATTTATGCTTTAAATTTCTGTTTAAATTTCAATTTATTCCCTCACTTATTTAATTCTGCCTATTTATTTATTGTTTTTATTCTTTTATCCCCTAAAATTTTATTATGATTTTGATTTAATCTTTTTATTTAATCTTGCCCTTTTTTATTTATTTAATTTTCAGCATTTTTAATTCCTTATTTATATTTTGTCCTTTAATTTACTTAACTTTCACTTTTATCCTTAAGTCTCTTAATAATCTCATTTTAGTTCTTTTTTTTTAATGTTGATGTTATTGTTAAATGATTATTTTTACTAATTAATATTTTATTTTTTCATCACTAATATTACATAACCATGATCATAGCATTATCATAATTTTTTTATTACTTTACCATTTTCTGTCATTACTAATGTTCCACTTATCATTTTACTATTATTGTCATTATTAAATAGTATTCTTAATCGGCAAAAAATTACTTCAACTACCACTTGTTATTATTTTGTTATCATTTTGACTACGTAAGCTATTCTATACTATTTTTTCCATTTCCATATTATACAACATGTTTAAATATTCGTTTTTTTTTTTGTACCAACACTTGAATAAATTAATCGCATATTGCATTAAACATGATATTCATTTTTACCTGATGCATAAAAAAGGATTTTTTTTAAACCGAGGCAACGTTCTTTGTTTAGGGATTCGAGAAATAGTGCCCTAACTTACGGGGCACGACTTTCTCCTTGAACCAAGATAAACGAGCATCCTTTTAAAATTCAAAATATATAAGATTTAGGTAATAATCAAATAACAAGAATCCTTATTTTCGAGGATTCGAGATATCGTGCCCTAACTTACGAGACATGATCATTTTCTCGATTGACTCGAAATAAGAAGGTTATTTCCATAAAATTCAATTTAGTTTGCAATCATGCAGGAAGGGGATTGTAAGTTAAATTTTCTTTGAGTTTTCAATTATTGACACTAAGACATCAAGTAATCAATTAGGTACCAATTTTGGGCGTTATGAGGGTGCTAACCCTTCCTCATACGTAACCGACTCTTGAACCCATTTCCTAAATTTTATAGACCGGAAATTATCGTTTTAATAAATCTAACATTTTATTAAAATGACGAAGTTTTGAGGTGATCCAATCACACCTAAATAAAAAAAGATTGGTGGCGACTCCATTTTCGTTTTTAAAATAAAAGTTGATTTCCAAAAAGGTTTTGACAATAAGTTTTATAAAATTAATCCTTTAGCAAGTGCTGTGATTTGGATAATCTACTTAACGACAACAAATTGACGTCAAGCAAATCTTATAAATATATTTAATCCTCATCATTAAAAAATAATAAACTATTATTGGATGAGAGCCCACATCTCATTTAAGTCGAAAAGGAAAGGATTCATTTATTTGATTTATAAGGCTGTTACGAGAAATATGTAGGGCAAAGGCACATTTCCCAGTACACATGATATATGGTTGCCCTGTGTTAGCGTCTACAATAAAAAGGTCTTTTGACTTTATTGAATTGTTCAGAGATGATAAGCTAAGTATTTAATACAAGTAGTTAATGACTAATTGTTAACAGATTCTGTTTAACAACTAAAACAAACTAACTTCTTCTAACTAACTCTTATAGTAAATGCTTATTACACACACTCATAACATGCCCCATGCTTATTGACTTTCCTGTCTTTTGAACCCTCATGATGGTAACAACTCGAAGCTGACTTCTGAACTTGTTGAACAGTCCTACTAACAAAGGTTTGGTCAAGATATCAGCAATTTGGCCTTGACTGGGCACATAACCTACTTGAAAGGACCCGTTTGCAACTTTCTCCCTCACAAAAAACAAATCCAACTCGACATGTTTGAATTTGGAATGCATGACAGGATTGTCTGCTACTGCAACAGCAGCCGAGCTATCACACCAAACTAATGCCTTGTTCTTAACTAGAGCACAAAGCTCAGATAACAGGGATTGAATCCAAACTATTTCTACAGTGACATAAGCAAGACTTCTATATTTTGCTTCTGTTGTAGATCTGGAAACTACTTGCTACTTTCTGGAGCTCCAGGAGATTGGATTTCCTCTAAGAAACACACAAAACTCCGATGTTGACCTCCGACCATCAATGTCTAACCCCCAACTGGTATCTGAATAGTCTTCAAATAAGAACTTTGAAGTACGAATGAATCTTAACCCATGACCCAGAGTCTCTTGCAAATATCGCAAAATCGGTTTGACAGCTTTAAAATGTGGATCCAATGGTTTGTGCATGCACCGATAGACTTTGTTCACAGAAAATGCAATATCTGGCCGGGTTATCACAACATATTGTAGAGCTCCAACAATGCTTCTGAAAAGATGTTCATCTTCAACAGGGCTGTCTTCATGAGCTGATAGATGATAAGTTGCCATTATTGGTGTAGGAGAACCATTCGAGTTATCCATAGAGGCCCTTCAAAGTAAGTCAAGTATATACTTCTTCTGGCTAAGAAAGACACCATTCTGAGTATAAGTGACTTAAATGCCAAGAAAATAACTCAACTGTCCTAATTCTTTAAAAAAAATAAACATCGAAGTCTTTAACAAATTGATCTATGACTTGAGAGTCAGTGCCAGTGACAAAAATGTCATTTACATACAGCAAAACATAGAGTAACTGAGACCCTTCTCGATGAATGAAGAGAGAATTGTCAGCTTTAGATGCTACAAACTTGGTGGCTAACAGAAACTCCTTCAACTTGTGAAACCAAGCTTGATGTGCTTGTTTAAGGCCAGACAGAGCCCTTATCAGTCTGCATACTAGTTATTGGCCATCTGTTCCATATTGTTCAAACCCTGGTGGCTACACCATGTAAATTTTCTCATCCAAATCACCATTCAAGAATGCATTGTTGATGTCTACTTGTCTGAGAGACCAGCCTAGAGAAATAGCAAGTGTCAGAACCACTCTGATTATTGTTGGCTTGACCACAGGACCAAAAGTCTCTTGAAAGTGAATACCTGCCTCTTGAAGATAACCCTTAACCATCAACCTACCTTTGTACCAAGCTACTGAACCATCCGCATTCCTTTTTACCTTGAAAATCCATTTGCATCTAATTGCTCGACGACCTGCATGCAGAGGCATAAGATCCCATGTGTGATTAGAGATTAAAGCGTTGTATTCAACTTGTGCAACTGTAGTTCAGGCAGGACTTTTAAAAGCTTCAGCAATGGATGAGGGCTCATTCTTTGTCAAAATAGAGGAGAATATATTTGGTTTAACAATACCACTTTTCGACCGAGTTTGCATAGGATGGCAGTTCACAAGTGAGAGAGGCCTATCAAGAGTGGCAGATTGATCATTGGATACAAGCACACAGGCCATTCGGAGGAATCCCTATTCAGAGTTGGTGCATTAGGAGACCTCATGGTAGAAGGAGACTGAGGTGAAGCTGCCATAGAAGAGACCCTAGACTAAGGTGAAGTTGAAACAGGAAGAACTTCAGTTGGTCTTGATGTGGAAAAAACAGGAGAGTGAGGACCAGTTATGGCAACCATAGAAATATGAGACCTTTGATGAATAAATCTAATAAAGGCCAGTCTGAAAAGAAAACTGAGACTCATCAAAGGTAACATATCGAGAGACAAAAACACGGCCATATGTAACAAGACACTTATAGCCTTTCTGGTTAGAACAAATTCCAAGAAAGATACACCTCTTGGACCGAAATTGAAGTTTATACTATTGGAAATGCCTCAAATAAGGAAAACATGCATTGCCAAACACCTTTAACTGAGAATAGTCAAGTTGAAGTTTGTATAGCTTCTCGTAAGAAGTATTCTTTTGCAGAACAAGAGTAGGTAACCTGTTGATCAGATGAACAACATAAGTAAAGGCAGCTGACTAAAACTCCAAAGGCATAGAGGCTTGAGCTAGGAGTGTAAGTCCCATGTCAACTATTTGTTGATGTTTTCTTTCAGCAACCCAATTTTGTTCTGAAGTATAAGGACAAGTGACTCTATGTTGAATGCCAAGTCGAGAGAGCTCAGTTGACAAAGAATGATACTCTCCCCCCAGTCACTCTGCACCATCTTAATAGAACCTCTAAATTGAACTTGAACCATTCGATGGAAATGAAGAAAGCAACGAAGAACCTCAGACTTGGTTTTGAGAAAATACAGCCTATTGTACCTACTATGCATATAAACAAATGAAACATAATAGGAGAAACCATTTGACTGCACATATGCTGGTCCCCAAACATCAGATACCACTAGTTCAAAAGGAAAAGAATACACTGTTTGTGAAGAGCTGAAAGGTAATTTGTGGGATTTACCTAATTGACAAGATGTATATATAAGATGCAGTTGTTTTGTTTGAAAGAAACTTTACAAGAACGCAACATGAGCAAGTGTATTATGACAGGGATGTCCAAGTCTGTTATGCCATATCTCAAGAGAGGAAGAAGCTTGGACATTGCATAGAAGAGGTGAACCTGACTTTTGAGCAGCACTGGGCATGTTGGAAGTAGCACGAGAGACATCAAACCTATAAAGTCCATCATGCATATGTCCCACCAGTAAAGTTTTTCCTATCTGAATATCCTTTACAAAACACAGAAAAGGGCGAAACTCAAAATAGACTGCATTATCTCTTGCAAACTGTCCTACAGATATCAAATTTTTGCATACTATAGGAACATGTAGAACATTCTTGAGATGTAATAGCTGGGAACCAGTCAATAAAGTAGAGGAGCCTATGTTAGCTATAGAAACAGATTTACCATTTCCCATGGAGACCTGACTTGTACCTTTGTAGGGAGAATCAGTTGTAAGGTTAGCCATGTTATGAGTGATGTGGTTAGTTGCCCCAGAATCAGGATACCAGGTCTGATCAGGTAGATAGGATGATGGAGCTCGATGAGATGGCTGATGAGATGAAGGAAGAGGCTGTGAGAGTGAACCATAACAGTGAGGCATAGGAGAGCAAGTAGATGCAGGAGAGGAGAAACTTGGCCCATTGAGCTGATGATAATTGACTATCATTGAATGATTCGGACCAAGGCCAAAAAAGTTTTCATCAAACCTGTGATAACACATTTGAACCACATGTCCTATCTTGCCACATAACTGACACTGCAGTCTAGAGCATGACCAGCTCTGACCAGTACCACGAGCTCTGCCACGAGACCAGCCTCGGCCTTAGCCTCTGTGTCCTTGTTTGAACTCCTGAGAAAAGCGATTGGAGTCTGCAACAGGTTTCAAGTTGTCTAGTGTTTCTTGTTGTGGTCAAGAAGCCAAGTTGGTTTGCAAAGGTACCTCTGTCAACAAGGCCATTTTTCGTGCTTCGCAATCAATAAGCATTTCAGTCAACAAATCAAGAGTCATAGGAGTTATTGAAGCGAGCACTCGAATAGACTCATATTCGATGGAAAGACCAGCCAAGATGATACTAACCTGTTCTTGTTCAGTAACCAAACTACCAGCTGCAGTTAGATTATCACTTAGATTATTTACCTTAGACAGATAATCTTTGATGGTAAGATTTGATTTCTTGAGCGAGTATCGAGCATGGTGCATACTCGAGATCTTGATATTGGATTTGGCACCAAATCTTCTGTCAATGGTTTTCTAGATTTCAAAACTAGTCTTAGCAGTCGTTAGAATCACCAAGATTTCATCTGTGATCATCGACAAGAGCCAAGACGCTAAAAACTTGTCCTACTTCTTATGAACAAGGAAAGCAAGATTGTCAACAAGTTGACCATCTGTAACACCCCTATACCATGTTCGACTCAAGGAACCTGATATAGGACTATTACATTTGGTGCCAAAGTAATTCTTGGCTAATTACTATTATATTTGAACATAAAAATGGATAAATAATAAATTTAAATAATTTAAATTTAAATCCATTACTACTACTTGGCAAATACTTAATTTTTCCTAAGTACATACCATACTATTCAAAATTTTAAAACATACCCTGTTGTTGCTTGAAGATGTGATAAGATGAAAGCTTGCAATCTCAAATTCGACTCTCAAAAATTTTGTACCTAATCTGCGCACGGAAACAAACCGTACGCTGAGTATACACCCAGTGGTATTACTATAATTAAAATACTTAAGGTAAAAACAATATATATACACATTAAATCTTACCACTATTTTACCTTCAATAAATCATTCATGCATTTAAACTTTAAATTTATTCTAATAATATGTATCTTAAATAGCTTTTCTTTATTTTAATTTATACATCTTCTTATTATATCAATATCCATTTCATGCATTTCATCAATAACCATTTCATAAAATCATTATTTCATATATTTCATTTCTATATCCTAATTCAATAACATATTCTATTCCATATCTAAAACCTTACAATATTAGTCTTTCAATAATTATTTAAACCAACATTTTTCAATAAAAATAATTATAATTAATTCATAAAATTATATTCAATTAACTCATACACTATTTCATTATTTCCAATCCATTCTATTTTCACTTTTTATTTCGATATCTCAATCTCAATTCACATTTCAATTCATAATTTCACTTTCTCATATTTTTAATAGTACGATCAATCAAATTTATTTAATTTTCTCATTTTAGTTATTCACCCCATTAACAAACCCGGACTTTGACGGATACACGGATTCCCAAACACACCAGTATGGCACATTGTGCCTAAAACGGTATATAGTATATGATCAGTATACGACACATAAGTGCCTGAAACGACACACGAGGTACTTGAAATACGACACATAAAGTGCCTGATATACGACATGTTAGAGTTATGTGACCAAAATTTTAAGAGATTGCTTGCAAGTCAAGTTAAACAAAATATATTTTCTTTCTAGAAGATTTAATATTTATTACTATAATATATTTAGCATTTATTAGCATTATTTGTTTGACTTACTAATTTAGCCTATAAATAGGTTCTTTTACAACCTTAGAAATACATACCAATTAGATATTAGAACTCATAACACATTTAGATAATTTTGTATTTATGTTTTGAGGGTTCTTTGTTTTCGAATTTTCGGGGTTTAGTTTTTATCTCCATCTTTTGTACTCTTCGTTCTTTTGTCATTATCGTAAAATTATTTTTGCCCGTGGTTTTTTATCCTCTTTGGAGGAGTTTTTCCACGTTAAATTTGTGTGTTCAATTTCTCAATTTATTCTGCTATTTTTTTTACTTGTTGCTTAATCGGGACGATCCTAATAAGTGGTATCAGAGCTAGTTTAATTTTTATAGATCAGCCCGTTTAAATATGGCAGTATCAAGGTTTGAAATTGAGAAGTTCGATGGTGAGACAAATTTCAATTTGTGGCAAGTTCGGATGATGGCAATTCTAGTTCAAACTGACTTGAAAAAGGTTGTTACCGGGAAAAATCCTGAGAATCTAAATCAAACAGAATGGGAAGAGCTTGATGAAAAGACATTGTCTGCAATCCAGTTGTGCCTAGAGAATACGGTATTGCATGAGGTATTGATGGAGAAAACTTCATCCGCCTTGTGGAAAAGGTTAGAAACTCTTTATGCGACTAAGTCTCTGGCTAACCGTTTAGTGTTGAAACAACGTCTATTTACGTTTCGCATGAACGAATGTGAGCTTCTTAGAGATCACATCAGTCAATTCATTACTCTTTTAAATGATTTAAAGAATGTTGAGGTTAATTTTGACGATGAGGATCAGGCTATGCTATTATTGTGCTCTTTACCCTCTTCATACAAGTCTTTCAGGGAGACCCTGATTTATGGCAGAGACAAACTCTCGTTCGAAGATGTGAAGGGTCATTTGTTGAGTAGAGACAAACTCGACAATGAGTTTGGTTTGGATAGCAAGGCAGATAAGCAAGCTTCCGTTTTGGTATCATCAAAGAAATGAGACAAAAGGTGTCGCTATTGTAAAAAGTTAGGTCACGTCAAAGCAGATTGTTATAAACTGCGAAATAAAAGAACTACTGAAAGTAACAAGGAAGATGTAGCTGGTGCTAATTTGGCCGATAAAAACGGTGATGACTTCTTGTTAGTGTAAATGAGCGATAACTCCAAGCTCACGTCTGAGTGGATCCTAGATTCAGGATGTTCTTTCCACATGTGTCCCAATAGAGAATGGTTCTCCACATACAGTTCGGTTGAAGGTAGAGTTGTGCACATGGAAAACGATTCATCTAGTAAGGTAATTGATATCGGTACTGTTAAAATTAGGATACACGATGGGATGATTAGAACATCTAAGATATCATGTATGTACCTGATTTACAAAAGAATCTCATCTCTTTGAGTAGTTTAGACTTGAAAGGATGCAGAATCAACATCGAGTCGAGCGGTATTAAAGTATCTCGTGGAGCTCTCGTTTTGTTAAAAGGTAAAAGAACCGACAGTCTTTATATTCTGGAAGGTTCTACAATGACCGGTGAAATTGGATGTCCCTCATCTGTTACGAAGTCGAAGTCAACTCATTTGGAGCGGAGGCAACTTGGTCATAGGAGGGAAGAAAGTATGACCATTTCATTGAAGAGATGTTCTCTTTTGGATACAGGTTTTGAAAATTTAGGGCACCGTGTTCATGAAAATCAGACCCGGGTTAGTTTTGATTCGGCAGTGCATAAGTTGAAGGCTAGAAGTCTTCCAGCTTCTAAGCACAGATTCGACTCAGTTAATTCCCTGCATAGATCAAGATAGGCTCATGGCGGGCTTTGGAAAAGATGGCGTTGTAAGAATTCGTGTCAAGGTGGAGATTGTTAGAGTTATGTGACCCAAATTCTAAGAGATTACTTTCAAGTCAAGTTAAAAAAAAATATATTTTCTTTCTAGAAGATTTAGTATTTATTAGTATAATATATTTAGTATTTATTAGCATAATTTGTTTGACTTACTAATTTAGCCTATAAATAGGTTCTTTTACAACCTTAGAAATACACCCCCATTAGATATTAGAACTCATAACACATTTAGATAATTTTGTGTTTACGTTTTGAGGGTTCTTTGTTTTCGGGTTTTCGGGGTGTAGTTTTTATCTCCATCTTTTGTACTCTTCGTTCTTTTGCCATTATAGTAAAATTATCTTTGCCCGTGGTTTTTTTATCTTCTTTGGAGGAGTTTTTCCACGTTAAATTTGTGTGTTCAGTTTCTTAATTTATTCCGCTATTTTTTTTTACTTGTTGCTCAATCGGGACGATCCTAACACGACACATAAAGTGCCTGATCGGCAAAGCCGATATATCTCGTACTCTTCCAAATCCTATGGCATGCCAACTATATCCGACTCAGCCCAACTAGTTAATAGGGTATTCCAATCATTTTTTTATTTATTTCAAATTCTCTTTCAATTCAATCACAATTCAATTCAAGTTCACCTTTTTACTTTCTAATCAATATACAATTCAATACCAATACATATTTCAGATAATCACATATAATTATACTTTGATTCAATTCAATCCACTTTTCAATCAATACACAATTCACATATTCACCATATTCATAATTTAATTCACTTTTATTCAATTCATATCTTCGATTCATTTTCCAATCAAGTTCAAATCACTAATCACTTTTCAATTAATATACATTTCAAATAATCACATATTTTCTTCATTCAATTTATTTTGATTCAATTCAAATCACTTTTAATTTCCAATTTGTTCACATTCAATTTCAATAGCCATAAACATTTTTAAATCAATTTCATTCAAATCAATATCATTATTTCAATTACTTTCCTAAATTTATCTACCATGCATTTTAATTAAAATATAACAATTAATAATTAATAGATTTAAATTATAGTAATACAAATCCGAATTTGTTTGATTACTCCTTGATAACTTTTTCTTTCCTTTCGGTGTCGATGCCTCGGGTTCTTTGCTAACTATTAAAGCTTTAAACCTTCAAACCTTCAAACCCTACTTTTTCCCTTTTTCTTTTCTTTCCCCTTTCTTTCTTCTTGTTTTCGAATGGCTTCTACTATTCTTTCTTTGACTTTCTTTCTTTATTTCATTTCTTTTATATCTTATATATATATAGATATAGATATATTAGTTAATAATGATAATAATTATCTTTTAATAACACATATTTACATTACATTTGTCACCACTTAATTTGTTTATCATACACAAAAATCTCATAATATAATTATTTAATTAATAACTATCTTTTACTTAGTTTTCAAGTAAATAAATAAATATAATACAAATGTATATATTTACATTATTACAATTGTCACTATCCAATTTATTTATTATACAAAAATATCACAATTTAATTATTTATCTAATAAATATCTTTTAAATAATAAATATCTATTTACTAATTAAATATAAGTATTACAAATGTACATATATTTTTTTTACAATTGTACAATATCATCACCATCCATTTGGCAAATTTTTGATTTATTCATATAATATAATATTTTTAATTTATAACTAATATAAATTACCATATAATAAAATAATTATATAAATTATAATTTAATAATAATTAAACAATAAAAATCTTAGATTTTTATCAACATTTGCGGCCTCATTTTTGGTGAATGGTATATTTGTCATTTTGGTCTGTCTTTCTTTTTATTAATCTATAATTCTACTTTTACCCCTTATTCAATTTAGCCCTTTTTCTTAATTTCTCTTAATTAAGCTAAATTCACTTAATTAAAGCCTAATTAAACACACAACTAGCCTCACAAATATTCCTAATAAATATTTAGGAACTCGGTTCACTAAGACGGAGGCCCTATAACTCGCTTTTTAGGCACCCGTGAATTTTGGGTCATTACACCATCGTTCCCAAGTATGAGAGGAGAAGAAGCAAGAACCGTGCCTAATACAAACCCTTCAAGACCATAGCCTTCGAGAATCAGCAGCAGCTGATACTTCTATAAAAGAAAATTGTGCTCCCTGAGCTTAATAGTGTCATGTTTGGAGAAATAATGAACGGTTGATGAAGAAAAACTGCCATGACCCTGTGGATGAAATGCTTCCCCAGTGTTGGATGAATGACGAGGCATATCAACTGCTGGTACAGCTTCTATAGCCATGAATGAGTAGAAAAGAAAGAAAACAAAAAATTATACCAAGAAGTCTTGAGCTCTTGATACCATGTTAACGTCTACCATAGAGAAGTCTTCTGACTTCATTGAATTGTTCAGAGATGATAAGCTGAGTATTTAGTACAAGTAGTTAATGACTAACTGAGTCCTGAGCTCTTGATACGATGTTAACGTCTACCATAGAAAAGTCTTCTGACTTCATTGAATTGTTCAGAGATGATAAGCTGAGTATTTAATACAAGTAGTTAATGACTAACTGTTAACACAGATTCTGTTTAACAACTAAAACAAACTAACCTCTTCTAACTAACTCTCATAGAAAATGCTTATTACACACTCATAACACCCTGGATAAGAAAACACAACACTTTGGATGAAAAAGTGCCTACAAATGCTAAACTCAAAGGAGCTTCAGACTTTGTTCAAAATTAGTAAGGAATTCATCCATTTCATTATTGTTTAAAGCTACACCCACCTCTACTCCGCTTTCTCCATCCCTGCACTCCGCCAGAGATATTGCTCCATCGTAATCAATGTGGGTCAGCTCAACCTTGCAAGGCCTTCCCCACCCAAAGTTCGTTTCATACACTTGTAATTTTGGCGACCCTGCAACTGCTGTAAAACGCCCTGTCATAGTTTCAATTCTTATATCACTTCTCTCCATTTCTTTAATTCCTTTTCCTATAGCCTTAGCAGCCAAAATAATTCCACTTTCTCCTAATACCTCCCTTTTCTTTATCTCAATAGCGCATGGTTTTAAACAATTCCCAAGGTATGTTGTTGGTACCCAGAATTCCAGGCGGCTCCGGCAATCATACGGAATAAGTAAGTAATACAACTCATCGTCACCGTTGTAATATGATAAATTATTGGCAACACTCTCTTTTGATTTAATCAAACAAACCCATATGTAGGCACATGTCACTACGAAAGTTGAGATGTGATATTGCTCTGTATCAACGCTGCTCCTGCACTGTGCTGTGACCAAATGCTTTAGTCTTTCGGCTTGGACTCGACCTAACACAAATGTGGCGCGAACCTTGTCTGCTGCTATATCTTGGGTCGATGCTGAATTCTCACCGCTGGAGGATACCCAATCCCAATAATCCTTCAATAGAACCAACTCTATGCCACCAGGATCCTTGATAATGTCCCTTTTAATAAAAGGAAGTGAATTTTCGAGACAAGTCAAGTCTCCACCCGACCTATAAACAGACGTCCAAGACCTCATCAAATGCATGAACGACTTGCCATCACCAACAGCATGGCAATAAGTTGACCCGATGCAGATGCCAAAGTTTGGAAACACGGTGACTTGAAAGGCTAAGATGGGGAGCACACGACTACCGTCTTCGGTTACATGCTCCGATGGTAGTTGAGGTACAAAGGGGTGTAACAATTTAACAGGTCGCGGATAATTGGCTATGACATGGTTGAAATCTGCAGCAGATTCAGCAACCGTGAAGGCGACAAAGTCACCCTCCATGTAATGGATATAAGGCTTACCGGGCGGTTGAGGGCACATGATATTAGCTGCATATGGGAAAAAAAGTTGGAGAGTTAGGGAGAGAGAACGTTTTAGCATAGGAAGAGTGGTCTCAATGAAGTGGGAAGTAGGGTGAGGGAATTCATAGAAGAAAAGGCGTTGTACAGGTGGATTAGGTAACCAAGGAATGTCAAAATAAGTGAGAGGCACAGAGATTGTTGGAACAGAACCTGGAGGAGGTGAAACACGAAAGCTATCAACAAGCTTAGCCATTTAGGATAAGATCCAGAAATTCTGCACACTTACTGCCCACGATTCACCCTATTATATATAACAAGTGGGAAAATTGTTATTATCCAAATCTAAGAACGAAGGTCCTAGTTTGACAGCTATTATCTATAGCAAATGGTTTTGTCATAACGCGTGTCCTTTTTTTTTTTTTTTTTTTTCCTATAAGATAAATAGTAAATATTCAGTATTGATCCCTCTACTTTACTAAAGTTTAAGATTTAGTCTATATTTTAATTTGACATAATATAATTATTTACTTTATCAATATCATTAGTTAGTCTAAATAATTAACATCCTTAAATATTTCATTAAAATATTATCGTGAATTTTTCTTAGAAATACTTTTTAAACACAAGTTCAGTATGAAACAGATATTTTAAAAAAAAATTAACCTAAATATTTTAATTAAAATAATTAACTATTTAAATTAAATAAAAATAAAACCGAATTATATGAAATTAAAGCATAAATATTAAATACCATATATCCTTTTGAGCTACCATGACGGCCAGATTAGATGTTGCCATCTTACTCGGATCTTTCGACATTGTTTTAGACTTGATACATATTTGTGCTACCAACACACTATTTTGTTAATTAATTGATAATAAATCAAACCCCAGCGAAGCGGTGGCAACTAATCTAGTCTTCCATTGTAAAGTAGGTGCCATTTAATATATTTAATATTTTGTATAAAAATATTTAATATTTTAAATGTATTTAATAATTATTTTAATTTTTATTTAATATAAATTTTTAATAAAAAAAGTATTGAGTAATATAAATAACTAGATAACTCTTTATTATATTTTTATTTTATTAAAAATTAAATTAAATTATTTAAAAATGAAATATTCAAATTTTTATATTTATCTTTGATCTAAAATTATTCAAAATAATATAAAATATTATATTATAACATTAAAAATAAAAATAAATAATCTTTTAAAATCAATATTTAATTTTATTAAATAATAAAATTATATTCCGTACCTATATTTACTAATTTACCAAACAATTATATAATATAAGATATTTTAAGTTTAGTTAAACTACATCAATTTGATGACTGAGCTGACCCAAAAAAAAAATATTTTATAAATTAAAAATTGTATACAGAAGATACTAATTAAATTTTGATATAATGATTTATTTGATCTTTTATTTTTATAAAAAAATTATTTTAATTCTCTATTTAATTATTCACCTTTTTTAGCTTTTAAACTTACATTATTTATCAAATCACTCCACATGAAAAAGCTAACATCCGTTACTTTCTTGATGTGGTCTCCATGTGATGTCACGTTAGAAATTAATTATTTTTAATATAAAAATTCAAAAAAATAAAATTATTTTAAAATTAAAAAATATAAATATAAAAAATATTTTTAATTTAAAAAATAATTAATTGCTAACGTGACATATACATGAACTTTCACATAGATGTCACATTAACAAAATCAACAGACATTAACTTTTTTATTTATTTTGAGATCATTTGACAAATAATTAAAATTTAAGAACTAAAAAATTAAAAAAATAATTAACCAAAATGGCTTATTTTATAAATTAAATGACCAAATAAATTATGAGACAAGTAAAATGAGACTTCAACCTAAGATCTTAAAACTTTAATTTCAACGTTAAGTCAAAGCGTCATGGAAAAATTTTAAAAATTCAACCAGACATCAAACCGATCTTACACATACAGCTTATGTCATGTGTTTCTTCCATGGTTTTAAATGATAAAAGGAATAACATTTTCATTAGTCGGTGACACTTTGTCTTCCAGAATTTTAAACGTTATAAATGAGTTTCACATTAATTTTATTTTTCTAACATCTCACCTATAAATTAGCCATAAAATATTCATTTTATAACATTACCATTTTTACTAAAATAAAATAAATATATTTTTTGTCAATTTATATAAATAATTTTGGGTAAAAATCCAAAAAATACCAAAAAAAATCAAAAATTACCGGAAAGGATAGGGTTTAAAAATATTGACCGGAAAGGGCAATTTCCCCCAAAAACGCGTCCCCGTCGGCGCGTTTTTGAGGAAGAAAAAAGGGCTAAAGCGCGCTCGGGAGCGCTTTGTACGTCAGTAAAACGCGTCCACGAGGGCGCTTTACTGAGGTGGCCAAAAGCGCTCCTACGTACGTGGCGCTTTAGCCCCTTTTAAAAAAACTATTCTCGAATATTTTAAAAATTTACGAGAATAAACCTTTATAAAGGCTCAAAGTGACAACACCATTTTTTTAAGGTGTCATCAATTAATAAAAAATATAACTTACAAAGGAAATCTTTATATAGACCCAAAGTCTCATTTCCTTGTTTTCTTGAGTAAAGTGGGATATGTATGTGTATTTATAGACTCATGAATAGTTTTGTAGCTTGTTTCTAAACAATGTGGGATTCCTTCCTCTTTTAACTAACAACATGTCATCCCACATTGTTCCTTGTTTTCTTATGTTGTTAGTTAAAAAAGAGGAAGGAATCCCACATTGTTTAGGAGACAAGTCTGCAAAACTATTCATGAGTCTATAAATACACATACATATCCCGTTTTACTCAAGAAAACAAGGAAAATGAGACTTTAGGTCTATATAAAGATTTTCTTTGTAAGTTATATTTTTTATTAATTGATGACACCTTAAAAAAATGGTGTTGTCACTTTGAGCCTTTATAAAGGTTTATTCTCGTAAATTTTTAAAATGTTCGAGAAGAATAGTTTTTTTAAAAAAGGTTTAAAGCGCGTCCCGGGGCGCTTTTGTACGTCGTAGCGCGCGCCGTGGACGCGTTTTTGTTGATGTGGTAAAAGCGCTCCCCCGGGGACGCGCTTTAGGTCGTTTTCCACCAAAAACGCGCTGACGGGGACGCGTTTTTGGGGAAAATTGCCCTTTCCGATCAATATTTTTGAACCCTGTCCTTTCCGGTAATTTTTAATTTTTTTTGGTATTTTCTGGATTTTTACCCAATAATTTTTATCAAAATACAGTAAACAATGACATCCAAATGACCCAAAAAATAATTATTTATATAAATAGCCTTAATTTAAAAATGATCACCCAAATGATTTGAAATAAACAGTAAAATAGAATAGGGGCTTAAATGGCCGGCATCACCTATTTTTCTAATAGAATCATTGCCTAATGATTACGTTAGGCGTTAAAAAAATAAAGTTTTGGGTGTTGGGGACTAGATAGCCCGAATCCTTGTATTTTTTTCACCCCATATTATATTGGTATAGGTTTATATAAGTATTTAAAAAATTGGGGGCTGCAACACTAATGATCTGCACCATTGTACCAAATTTAAAAAAAAAATTAGATGCTCAGACATTGATGGCCGGTACCCCAGTACCAAATTTAAAAAAAATTGAGTACTAGGATAGTAATGACTGATAATTGAATTTAATAAAAAAATAAATTTAAATGAATAAATTTACATTTAAAAGAATAGAATTTAATTAAAAAAGATAATTAAAGAAATAAACTAAGTAATGAAATATTTAAAGAAATAAAGAAATTAAAAAATAAAAATTTAATTTAATTTAATTAAAAAATTAATATAAAGGAATAAACTTAATTTAAATAAAAATAAAATAATTAAAGAATTAAGCTAAATAAAGAAATATTTAAAGAAATAAAAAAAATTAAAAACTTGATTGGAACTTGGGACGCTGGCCTAGTCCTTAAATGGCCGACATTAGGCCTTGAGATGCGGACGTGGCTTTTAAATGGCCAGCGTCAGCCTTTAAGAAGCACCGAAATTATTTTTAAATTTGGTATTAGCTATCAGTGTTCTAGCGATAATTTTTTTTAAAATTTAGTATAATGTTTTAGTATTCAAATTTTTTTAAATTTTAAAAGTGGTATCGACTATTAGTGTATCAACATTCAAATAAAATATTTTTTAAATCTAATAAAAAGGTGTCAGCCATCAATATATCGACACTAAAAATTTATTTTTTTTAAAATACAAAGGTGTCAATCATCTAATTCCCAACACTTGACTTTAATGATTGTGTCAAAAAAATAAATGAGGTCAGCCATTTAAGTCCTCCTATCTTGTTTATTTCAGGTCATTTAAGTTATTATTTTTGAACTAAACTAAAATTACTTGGGTAATTTATCAGAAAATACCTTTTTTTTTTAAATTTACGGAAAATGACCTATTCATTAATTATTTATCGGAATAGGTCATTTCCCTTGAAAAAGCGTCTGCGTCAGCACGATTTCAGGGGATGCAGCAGGAAAACGCGTCCTTAAGGGAGCGTTTTTTGCCACATCAGCACAAACCACGTCCTTGAGGGCACGCTTTGCTGATGTGGCAAAAACGCTTCCCCAGGGATGCGTTTTAGCCCATATTTTTTTTCAAAAAAAAACTATTCTCAAATTAAATTTTCAAAAAAGGTCATTTTTTAGATATTATAAAAATAGACCAGTTCTTTTAAAAATTTAAGAGAATAAACCTTTATAAAGGCTCAAAATGACAACACTATTTTTTTTAAGGTGTCACCAATTAATATGAAAATATAACTTACAAAGCAAATCTTTTTATAGACCCAAAGTCTCATTTGCCTTGTTTTCTTGAGCAATGTGGAATATGAGATATGTGTATATATAGACTTATTAATAGTTTTGCAGCTTGTTCCTAAGCAATGTGGGATTCCTTCCTCTTTTAACTAACAAATGAGATTAAAGGCTACACTATATTTGATATTTTTCTACAAAACAATTTCTATTTTTTTTATATTTTGCTAACATTTTCTCATATTATAAAATTATCTTTTGATATCTTTAATCTTGTTGTATTTTAAAATTGTTAACATATACAAAATAACTATTAAAAAAAAGAGAACAACTTGCACATATGAAACTTGTACATGCAATAATCTTCTATTCAATTTTAAATGTTTGAAGCTAATATCAATGCAATTCTAATTTTTAAAATAATTTTCCATTATTTAAATTTAGAAGTTATACTTTTAATTTTATTATTATTTATTTTATTTATATTATAAATGTTTGATTAATAAATAAACGGTGAGTATTTGGTACTCAAATAGTATTTTTTTGTAATTTTAAAAAATTGATATATCTTTTTAAATATTTATTTATTTTTAATATTTTACTATACTAATTTATTTTTTTAATTCTAATTTTAATTTAATTTTCATCACCTAATGAATGCCGATAAATTTATTTCAGATATATTTTGACTAGATAGATAATCTATTTAAACATAGTATATAATTATGTTAAATAAGTTTTTTTTTATAGAAATATATAATAAATGTTTATCCTTGTAAATTTTTAAAAGAATTAGTCTATTTTTATAATATCTAAAAAATGACCTTTTTTGAAAATTTAATTCGAGAATAGTTTTATTTTGAAAAAAACACGAGCTAAAACGCATCCTTGGAGGAGCATTTTTGCCACATCAGCAAAGCTCGACCTTAAGGACGCGATTTGTGCTGATGTGGCAGAAAATGCTCCCTCGGGGATGCATTTTCCTGCTGCATCCCTTGAAATCGCACTGACGTAGACGTGTTTTTAAGAGAAATTACTTATTCCGATAAATAATTAATAAATAGATCCTTTTCTGTAAATTTTAAAAAATATTTTCTGGTAAATTATCCGAATTATTTAAGTAAATAATTATTTTTTAAGTCATATGGATAAAATAACAGTAAACATTCAAGTCACGAAGGATTTAGGCAGAGGACAAACTCTGAAGCCCAAATCCCCACAAACAATGCCCAATTCAGGAGCGTGACCTGACCTTCATTGTTGCTGTGTGGGTTTAGACAAAGAATCTTGCGATTTGACAAGGAATTCCTAGGTTATTTTACCTAAATAACTAAAAAAACAATTAATTATATAAATGACCATGATTCAAAAAGAATTAACTAAATAACTTGAAATAAACAGTAAAATTAGGTTATGGAAATTAGATAGTCGGCATTACTATTTTTTTGTTAAAAAAATATTTTTGGGGGTTTGGGATACTAGATGATCGACACCCATGTATTTTTCTTTTAAACTGTATCCAATTGACATATATTTATACCAGTATTTTTTTAAAAAAAATTAGGGTGCTGGTACATTGATGGCCAACACCCCTTTATCAGATAAAAAAATTATTTTTTGGGGGTGTCAGGTGCCGACTCACCCAACAAAAAGGGATGAGAATATTGCAACATTAACCCCTCATTGTTTTCCCATCTTTTTTATTTCCTAAGTTTGATTACATATTTTACATTTTAAAATAATATTGAACTACTTATCATATTGTTAATTATTATTGCATCTCTCACATTATTATTAAATTTAAAAATCAATTTAAATTTAATAAACATATTTAAATTAATATGCACAATTATTTTAATATTCACATTATTATTAAATTAAATTAAATATGCACAATGTGTAATATATTTATAAAATAAATTCACCTTATAGATTAAATTACTTTATAAAATTAAATATAAAAATAACGTAAATTAATTTTAAATTTTATAAATCAATTTAATCTATAAGATAAGTTTCTTTTATAAATATATTACACATTGTTTCTAAATTTAAAATTTATAAGTCTATTTAAAATTAAATTTTTTTAAATACTATTTAATTGTTTCTAAATTTATAAATATATTACACGTTATTTTTAAAATAAAAGAAACAATAATTTAGCAATGTTTATTTGAATTATTATAAAAGATTGAAAATCATTAAAGTAATTTCTAATTTTATAAAAAAATTAGTTTAATTGTACATATAATTAATTTTTAAATTTAATAATAATGTGAGTGATGCAATAATAATTAACAACATGATAAGTAATCCAATATTATTTTAAAATATAAAATATGCAATTAAATTTGGAAAATAAAAAAAAGGGGAAAACAAAGAGGGGTTAATGTTGCAATATTCCCATCCCCTTTTGTTGGGTAAGTTTAGGCCTTTGTTGGCCGACACCTGACACCCCAAAAAAATAATTTTTTTAATCTAATAAAAGGGTGCCAGCCATCAGCGTGCCAGCATCCCAAATCTTTTTTAAATATTGGTGTAAATATATATCAGTATGATACGGTTTGAAAAAAATATATAGGTGTCGACCATCTAGTGTCCAAAACCCCAAAAATTATTTTTTTAACAAAAAAAATAGTGGTGCCGGTCATCTAGTCCCTGTAACTCAATTTTATTGTTCATTTCAGATTATTTAGGTGATTGTTTTTTAATCAAAGTCATTTATGTAATTAATTGTTTTTTGGGGTTATTTGGGCAAAATAGTCAAATTCCTACCTAAATCAATTCCATTTATGGCAATTTGGGACAAGACCTTGCGATCCCCCCAAAAAACCCGGCTTTTTTATAAAACTAACCAAAAAATATTAATTAATTACATAAATGATTTTTTTTTTATAAAATACGAAAAACCCTAAAATCTACAATAAAAGTTGGTGGAGCCAAAGTGTTTGCGCCATCAACATGCCATGTCAGCAATCAGGATAAAAAAAATCTTTTTTTTGGTGGAGCCATGTAGAATGACGTCACCTGTATAAATACTAGGGATATACTACGATTTTTGGAAAAAAAATGGGCTTTAAACAAATTTATCTTTTTTTGGTGGAGCCAAATAATTTGGCGCCACCAGATTCTAACGCCCTATTCTGCTGCCTATTATTCTTTTTATGTTTTTTTTATTTTGTCTTTATTTCCTTTTTTGTTTTTTTTTGTTTGTCCTTTTTCTATTTTTTTCTATTTGTTTTATAATATTTTATGTATATTTTTTTTGTGGAGCCATTCTAAATGGCGCTACCAGTATATTTTTTTAAATTCTTTTTATTTTAAAATTTTAAACAATAATATTTTATTTAGTGGAGTTATTCTATTTGGCATGACCAAATTTGAATATATAAGCCTCTCTCAATAACACATGAATCTGAGTTGAAAGAAAAAAAAAATTACTTATTATAGGCCCAAATTTGCCCCGAGCCCATTAGCAAATAAAACCAAATCAATAAAAGTCCAAAAAACTTACAGTCCATTTTTTTTTTACAAATATCAGGGCTTGATTTATAACATACATAGCCCAAATTACATCTAACTCGAGCCAAAACCAAACCCTAATCCAATGTCCAAGCCTAACACAAAAACAAAAAAAACAAAAACCTAAGGTTCCTCTTGCGCTGCAACAGCCTCCAGCCCACTCCACGTCGCCACCACGTACGGTCTCCATACCTCCGCCCACCGCACTCCACGTACCTGCAAACAAGGACAAAAACGACAGCACGAAAAACAGAAAAAATATTGTATTATTTTTTTTATTTTGGCTATAAAAGCCTGATATACACACGTAATTTTTTTTTACAGAAAGGTAAAAAAAAGAAATCAAAAACAGAATCAGATATAGAAAAGAAACGATTTCGAAATACCAACGGATCAAAGGTTGCCTTTTATTCTATTTTATCTCCTTTTTCTTTCATTTTTAGCTTAATATTTGCTTTGAGTTTTGAAAAAAAATACAAAAATACTAAAAGAAGGTGTTGAAAACTACTTGACCCCTTTGTATTTTGTCGCCGTAAAAGACCGTGGTGACCATTTCCGATGAAAAGTGGCCAGAAACCGAAGGGTTTTTTGTAACATTCGGGACGTTTCCGTGAGGTTTTCGGGTGACTTGAGGCTTTTTTTGGGATCGGGAGTCAAAAAGGCAAAAAAATGGCCAATTTTTTGACCTCCGGCCACCGTGGACGGCTACGCCGTCGCCGATGATCGGAACTATGGCCGGCCGAAGGGCTGTGAGAGAGAGAAAAGAGAGAAGCTTTTCTATTTTTTTTGGAGAAAGAAGGAAGAATGATTTTTTTTTTTTAAAATTTGACTTATATAGCACCTGTAAAACGACGTCGTTTTACCCTGGGTGCTTTTGCGCCAAAACGGCGCCGTTTTGTGTCGGTCCGATCCTACTTGGCCCACTTGGCCTAGGATCCGCGTGTTTTTTAGCGGAAGGGCTATTTGCGCTTTTAGCCCTTCTGCTTTTTAAACCTATTTCAACTAAATCTTTTCGGTTCTTTAAAGTTGGCCCGACAATTTCACATTTGCTTTATTTTAGTCCTTATTGAAACGCCGTGTTTTATGAATAGGGGATAATTTCTCAACTGGTCCCTCCTATTTTTACACGCGCTCATTAGGCCCTAATTCTTTTTTCCTGTTTTTAGTTTCGGTTCTTTAATTTTATTTCTCTTTTAATTTAGTCCTTTTTAACCTTTTTTATTTATAATTTGGGTTCTTAATTTTATTTTAATTGCAATTTAATACAGTATTAATTTAATATCAGTTTTTTATATATTTTTATGTATTGTTTTCATCTATTTATTTATTTGTTTGCATGTACCTATCTTCTTTTTATTTTTTATTATTAATTAACTATTGTTTTATTACTATTATTTCTTTAATATTTGTTTAGTATTTGTAAATACATTTATCATATTATTATTTACTATATTTATGTCCTTCTTAAATAATTTCCAACTTTAGATCCTTTATTATTTGTATTATTACTTTTAACATTATTTTCATCATTGTTAGTATTTTTAAACTACCCAATGTTTTTATATTTTTAATTCATTAGTAGTTATTATTAAATTTTAATTTTAGTTTTTATTTGTTCATTTACTTTTCTTATTATTTTATTTTATATATCGCTGGTTTTTTTATTATTTTATTACTATTTTCCTTTTTATTTATTTTTGCTCTTATTATTGTTATTTATTGCGTTCATTATTATCCCATTATGCTTGCTAGTACCATGATTTTAATACCTTATCAAGCATATTACGTCATTGTTATTACAAATTCGCGTCACATTAATCTTTGTCCGAACCATAAATTTTTTATTAAGAAATTTTTTGTAATTCGAGATTCGAGAAATCGTACCCTAACCTATTGGGTTTCGATTTTTCTCGTTGAGCCTAAAGAACCAGTTATCTTTTTAAATCAAAGTGTATAAGTTAAATAAAAACTTATTCTCGGGAATTCAAAAATGTTGTGTCCTAACTAACTCGTTGTGACATTTTGTTATCTCGAGATAAGGATTTATAAAAATAAAGGCAATATTTCGTATTTGGAATTTTGAGAAATTGTGCCCTAACTTACTGGGTTCTGATTTTTCATTTGACCCAAATAACCGAATATCCTTCTTAAACTTAAATGCATGAGTTTTGAAAGTCAAAAGACAAGCGTAGTTTCGAGGATTTGAAATGTCGTATCCTAACTCACTGGGCGTGACATTTTACTTTTTTGAAATAAGAGAGTCTTAGCATCCAATTTAATTTATTCAAGTTTTCTTTTAAATAAAGAGGATCGTATTTTAAAATCTTTTCAAATTTTCGACATTAAGACGTTAATTAATCAATTAGGTACCAATTTTGGGCGTTACGAGGGTGCTAATCCTTCCTTGTGCGTAATCGACTCCCGAACCCGTTTTCTCGAATTTTGTAGGCCAAAATCATTGTTTTAATAAATCATAATGTTTTAATGATCAATAGTGATCCGATCACACCTCGAAAAAAGGTTGGTGGCAACTCCCGTTTTTTGTTTTTAAAGTCGACCTTGTTTTTTTGTCAAAAAAATAGTTTCGACAACTTGGCAACTCCACTGGGGATATTATAAAAGAGTCAGGCTGTAAAATTGATTATTTCCTGTCTTGTTGTCGAAAATTGAAATCTGATTTGAAAAATTACGATCCTTTTATTGCATTTGTTTGTGTTATTTCATATGATTGTTGTGGTTTAAATCTTGTAGAATATTTTCGCATCATATTGCATAAGGACTGTTTGGTCTTACCTCTTTTATGT
Organism: Gossypium bickii; assembly: GCA_025503065.1. Taxonomy (NCBI): domain Eukaryota; kingdom Viridiplantae; phylum Streptophyta; class Magnoliopsida; order Malvales; family Malvaceae; genus Gossypium; species Gossypium bickii. The sequence goes on from CP106716.1 coordinate 91,222,151, forward strand.
GGGAGTAAAAAGCTACTCCTTCGTGAGGTTTTCACCTTCGTGCAGGATAATGGATCGCTTTCGGGATACATCCGTACCTCTGTCTTCGTGAGATTTTCATCTCCATGCAGCCATAGGGAAATGTATTCACTTGAATTGAACTCGGTTCGTATGAGCCTATAATGGGTGAGAATCGACGAATCTACTAGTTCGGGTACCTCAACTTTAGAACCAAACCGCATGTAGAAGACCTTAGGAACCCACCCTAGATAATACTGCGCCAAACCCTAGCGGTTACCCAAATAGGTGCCTGATTCTCTTTTATCTGCTTTGAGTTTTGTTTTTTGTATATTGTACTGACTTTTTGTGTTTTTGCTATGTTTGCATGTCATTTCATATTTAAAAGAGTGTCGATTCACATTCGATTACTAAATTAGAGAGCTTGTCATGAAGAATGAAGTTCTTGATAAAGTGGAAGATAATGTGGTTGTCCGTATATGGTCAGAGAAAACGTAATTAGAGAAAGGGGATAGTCTAGCCGTGGGGTACGTCAGAATTATGGAACTACACTTGTATCAGCGTGACACAAAATGACCTTTAGGAATTAAAAGAGATATGGGATCAGTGGAATGATGAGACCAAGCAGTTGTTCTACTATAATTATGGGGATTTACCGTATCTACTCGACATTAAGGTAGACGAGCATTTATTCTGGGCCCTCGCTCAGTATTGGAACCCTGCTTACAGTTGCTTTACCTTTAGAAGGTAGATTTAGTGCCCACTGTGGAAGAATATATAGCTCTACTGCGTTGTCCAAAGGTTCAAGTCGATAAAGCTTATTCTAGAGCCGCTTATGTCCCGACCTTTTGAAAGAAATTGATGAACATTATAGGAATGAGCTAACAGTGGATTACAGCTAGGATCAAGCAAAAAGGTGAGTGTAAGTGCATCCCATGGAAGAATTTGAGAGATTTGATTCTAGCACATCCTGATACGAAAAAGAGAGTCGATGTGTTTGCTTTGAGCATCTACAGACTAATGATCTTCCCTAGGGCATTAGGGTATGTAAATGAGGCATTCTCGGATCTCTTTGATTGACTTGGTAAAGTGGTCACACATGTTCCTGCAATCTTGGTCGAGACATTTAGATCTTTGAATGCATTTAAAAGGGCCGGTGAGGGCAGATTTATAGGGTGCGCGCAATTGTTGTTAACTTGGTTCCACAGTCATTTCTAGAAGGTGGATAAGGTTTCTTATCAGTTTTTCTCTGGGAATTACTCCCCATTAAAAAAGATAGTGGCCACGCCAAGAAGGGATGACATATCAGAGAAAAACTGGATAGTGCTCCTCCAAAATCTTCAGGAAGAAGACATCGAGTGGAGAGCTCATTGGTTGATTCCCGACGAAATTCTTTACTGATGTGGGAGTTTTGACTAGGTCCCTTTTCTTAGGATTTAGGGAGCCGTTGGGTATTGGAGCAACATTACCGATTGCTAAATCCCTAACTTTAGGTCTTTTTTAAATTGAATCAATTAAAAAAAAATATCATGATGTACGTATCTAGGGAGTAGCCACTTCAAAGGCAAAGTGAATTCTCTCTAGATACATTTATTCAATTCTGGTCCGAATCTATGGATTGTGCTGAAGGTTCAAAATCCATTGGATTAAAAATTTTGATAAATCAATTTCGAAATGCTTTTTCTACTTCTTTTCTAGAATGCCCAATATTTGTTTTACATCTTCTATGCGAAAGTGTTCAATTTTCATAAGGTCTTCTCGATCGTTATTCAAAAGATCCAATAATGTATGTATATTGGACTTTTGAGACAATTATAGATCCCGGGAGGCAATTTCGATTGGTCAATAAAAATATATTTCAATGCTATTTCTTTTTCTTTTTGTTAGTTTAACTAATCTATCATGAAAAGGAAAAAAGGTAAAGTAACATCATGTTGATTATTTTCTAAATGTAAGTTTTCTTCTTCCACATGTAGAAAAGGAATAAATAAATCAATCAAATTCATGAGAGGCTTCATGAAGTGCTTCTTTCTGAGTTAAACTTCCATTTGTCCATATTTCTAGAAAAAGTATCTCCTGCTTTTTCATTATCATTCCCATAACAATGAATACTATGATTCGCATTTGAATGTGCATGAATACAAAGATCTATAGGATAACTTCCGTCGTGAAAGTTCTTTGGCGTTTTTATACAGTATCCTCTATTTCTCTCGATTTGTAATCCAATACACAAATCAATTGGTTCGGATTTAAGTGGCTACATGTGTGTGTATTATCAACAATTTCCACAAAAGGTGGTAAGATGATGTCTTGAGCAGATTACATATCCGGGACCCTTGCACAAATAAAGGCGTTATGAGTTCCATACAAATTCCTCTCAATACAATTTCTTTCAAATTCATTAAAATTTCATGGATGATTCTTGAATACCTACTATGGTAGAATATTCATGCGGTATTTTCTCGATTTTGCACGTGTAATACATGTTCCTTCTAGTTCTCCAAGCAAAGCTCTTAGATCGCAATGCCTATTATGTCGACTTGGCCTTTCATAAGTGGAGACAGAATAAAGCATCCATAATAAAGGCGCTTACTATCTATTCTTGATTCAACACACTTCCACTGTCGTGTCCGAGTCGAAGTAGAGACTTTTACTTTCTCTCGAACCATAGTAATATTATTTTATTTGATCACATCATTGAATCATTTATTTCTCTTGAAATCTCTTTAGTGTTTATTTACACACGCGTCTTTTTTTTAGGGTCTACATCCATTATGTGGCATAGGGGTTACATCTCGCATTGAAACTTAATAGTATACCACTTCTACGAATAGCTCGTTTATCTTTGCATCTCTTCCGAGACCAGGACCCTTTATCATAACTTCTGCTCATTGCATACCTTGGTCTACTACTGCTCGAATATAGATTAAGACAGCTCATACCGGCAACACATAGGCTAGCCCAATGTGAGTTTTTGTATAGGGGAGATAACTACAAGAAAAGGGTAAAAGAAATTTCTAACGCTTGGAATCAGACTCATCGAATGAAAAGGCTGGCTTTAGGTTCAATGACGACTCCCGAGTACAGTGGATAGTGGAGTAAAAGAATTAATGATAATATCCCCGGGCCAAATTTAGAAGGCGTTCGACCGATGGAAGAGTACTTACAAGTGATCCCGTCAGAACTAGAAATCATAAAGTAAGACTTTGAGAGGAGGAATTTGGAACTTGAAAAGAAAATAGAACAATTGGAGGAAGAAAAGATGGATTTAAGGTTAGATGCTGATGTTCAAAAGCTAGAGGCCAAGAAATTAAGGAAAGGAAAGAATAGAGCCGAGGAATACTTGGATAGTTTGAAGATGGATTACAAGAAATTGCATCTATCGATAAGAACCGCCGGATTGAGAAAAACGTCAGAGCAATGGCGACAAGAGATCCAAAGCCGATCGGTGGGAGAGAAAATTCCAAAAGGCTCAGGCACAGAAAGATGCCCTAAAAAGGAGTTTGTTAGAAACCCAAAATGACAAAAGAGAATTAAAGGCTAGAGTGGCAGAACTTGAAAAATTACTTCATCAGTATAGAAATCGTAATTTTGAGGTTGAGTTGAGGGCAAGTTTGAACAAGATTGAAGAAATGAAAGGAAAGATAGAAGAACTAGAGTCTACATTACAAAATTGTGAGCTCCGGGTAGAGCTTCTTGAGGTAAGTGAGGAACGTTGGAAGGAACAGCTTCACTATTCTTAGAATCAAGTTAGGAACAGAGATTACATTATGGGCGAGGTCGTGGCTCAGATTCGGGAGGTAGCTGATCATTTACAGACCTTGGCAATTCAGGCTGACATGCTAAGCGTGAAGTATGAGCTAGAATTAGATTGGGGTCAAGAGTTGGCTTTGTTGCTTAGGAAAGTTAAAAATTTGAGCATTAGGGTAAAGCCATATTTGTAATCCGTTTTATCTAAAGAATTTTGTTTTCCAGTAAAGTTTTATAAATGAAATTGAATCCAAATCGACACCCTTTTACATTCATTTTATGCATTCGCATTACATCATATCATGTGCATTAAATTTAATGGAAAGACTCTAATTGGTTAAAATCATTTCAGAGTTAATCTAGAAACCAACAAAAACTTACTAGCCAAACATCATTACGGTACCCGAGTAAAGACAAAAGACATGGATCAAAGATTGGAAAGACTTGAACAACTCCAAAAAGAGATACAATATCAACTATAATTGCAAATGCAAGAGCAGCTGGCTAAAATCTAGCAAGACATGATGGACCAAATGATGGAATCCCAAAGAAATATGATGACTTAGTTGACCCAACTGCTGACGGGAGGAATAGATAAAGGAAAGAACCCCATGGTTAATGCTAGAGAAGATAATGAGGAACCTCTCTATCCTCCGGGTTTTACTCTAACAAATACACAGACACACTCTGATGTATACCATCGAAGAACATCCGTCACGATTAGGCCTCAGCAATTTCAGGATGGTGTTTCGGTACTGATGAACTTTCAAGCTGGATCAAGTTCTAACCCAGGGGATAACCCAACTAATCCTATTATCCCTGACCTTGATGAAGTGGCAGAAAAGGAAAGGGCAAGGACGGAATTGCCAAAGCAGTTAGAGGACCGATGTAAATAGCTAGAGGAAAAGTTTAGGGCAATGAAAAATGCTGATAGTCAACATGGAATCAATGTTTAGGATCTGAGTTTGGTCTCAGATCTAGTGCTTCTCTACAAGTTCAAAATGTCAGAATTCAAAAAATATAATAGGACCAGTTGCCCCGAAGCTTACATCACCATGTTTCGCAGACGGATGATCAGCTATGTTAACAATGATCAACTACTAATACGTTGCTTCCAAGATAGCCTGGTGGGAGCAGCATCCAAATGTTACAACCAATTGAGCCGTACTAGGATTGGTTCCTAGAGGGACTTAGCACAAGCATTCATGAAGCAGTATAGCCATGTGACAGATATGACTCCTGATAAAATTACTTTACAAAACATGGAGAAGAAACTGAGTGAGAGTTTCAGGCAATATGCACAGAGATGGAGGGAAATAGCCATACAAGTTCAGTCGCTGCTCCTAGAAAAAGAAACTACGATGCTCTTTATTAACACCATAAAATCCTTGTTCATCACTCACATGATAGGAAGCACTACAAAAAGTTTTTCTGACATATTGATGACCAGCGAAATGATCGAGAATGCGATAAGAAGTGAAAGATAGATGCAGGAGAGAGTAATAAAAGGTTAGCCTTGAGAAAAAAGAAAAATGAGGTGAACAAAACAAGTACATATAGCAAGGGTTACTCAAAATCGATTACTGTAAATCAGTCAAGAACGGTGGCTACTGGTCAATAAAGTTTATCAAGGCAGGAGTCTAGCATAAAGTAAAACACTGAGAAGCTCCAATTTAAGCCAATCCCAATGACATATAGGGAGATGTTTCAAAGCTTATTTGACCCACACATGGTATCCCCTTTTTACCTAAAACCATTACACCCTCCATACCCCAAATGGTACAATGCAAATGCTCAATGTGAATACCATGTAGGAATTTTAGGGTATTCAATAGAAAACTACACTGCCAGTAAAAGAGGAGGAAGCTAAGGAATTCCTGAAGTTTTTGAAGCATAGCGAGTATAGTGTTGTGGAACAGTTGCATAAACAACCAGTTCGCATATCCGTACTAGCTTTACTCTTGAGTTCGGAGGTGCACCGAAGTGCATTGATGAAAGTGCTGAACGAGACGTAAGTGGCCAATGACATCTCTGTCAATAAACTGGATCAGCTGGTTAATAACATAAGTTTCGATAACTTCATTTTCTTCAACGATGATGAAATACCACCAGGGGGCATGGGATCCACTAAAGCTTTGCACATTGCTACCAGATGCAAAGGGTACACATTGCCAGAGGTTCTGATCGATAATGGATCGACACTAAACGTATTGCCCCTATCCGCACTTAATAGATTACCTGTGGATAGCTCACACATGAAGGCATGCTAGAATATAGTGAGGGAGTTTGATGGCACAGAAAGGAGGGTCATGGGAATAATCGAAATACCTCTGTTGATTGGCCCAACTACCTATGAAGTGGACTTCCTAGTAATAGATATCAAGCTCTCCTACAATTGCTTATTAGAAGACCTTGGATACATTCAGCAGGGGCAGTGCCTTCGTCACTACATCAGAAATTAAAACTAGTATCAGAAAGTCGGCTGGTAACGATAAATGCCGAAGAAGATATTATCGCGGCTGTAACTAGTGATACGCCGTACTTGGAGGTAAATGAGGAGGCAATTGAATGTTCTTTTTGGTCTTTGGAGTTTGTGAATGCAACATTCATTACTGAGGGGAACAAGATTCCAGTGCCAAAAATATCCAAGGCTACCAGGATGGGATTACAGCTAATAGTAGGAATGGGAGCTTTACCGGGAAAAGGACTAGGGAGACATCTTGAGGGAAGAGTTGAGACTCCAATGCTGAAGGACAAGCATGACCACTTTGGCTTAGGGTACAAGCCAGATGTGAGACAAAAAAGGAAGGAACTAGAAAAGAGGTAAGAAAGAAGAAGAGCACGCGTGAGTAGGGAAGAAATCAAATGGGAACCAATGATATTCCCCTATATATCCAAAACTTTCGTATCGAGAGTGATTATTCATCCTGAGCGAAGGACGCCAAGGAAAGAAAGTATTGAAGAAGTGTTGGGAAATGTTCACATCAATGCCATATATAAAGAAACAACTAAATGAGGGACTTCGTCAGATATCCGCCCTTATGAACCTGAGAGTGTTCTGAACAATTGGACTGCAGAAGAAATTCTTGTAGTTTTTAGAGCTTACTTAGAGTAATGTTCAAAACACGCTTGTTGCTTTAAGCCTGGAAGCAATAAGAATTCCTTTGTGAAATAGGCTTATGTCCAAACATCATTATGAAATACATATTTGATATCATTTTGAGTATATAGTCTTTCATTCTTTTAGATCTTTCATTCTATACAAGTAATTATGTTAGATTCTTTTATTCCTTGGACCTTTTTCCAAATCATTCTTTCATATCATACCATACAAATAATTATTCTTAAATTCATTTGTTCTTTGTATATTCCTTTGTACCTATAACAGGTTCTCGGATATCAATGACATGAGTAACACTGCTAAGGAATTAGAACCTCCTTTTGAGCAAGACATGTATTTAGAGGGACCCCAGGACTTTGAAGATGACATAGCCTGTTTGAAGATGACATAGACTGTGGTTTATCTCCGGACTAGTTAAGAATGGTAAAACAAGAGGAAAAACAAATTTTACCTCATAAAGAGACAATAAAGATTGTGACTTTGGAAGAAGGAAAGGTAGTGAAAATTGGAACGTGCATAACCGAAGAAATGAAGCGAGACCTCACAGAGTGACTTCAAGAATTCAAAGATGTCTTCGCGTGGTCATACCAAGATATGCCCAGGTTAAGCACTGACATTGTTGTACACCGCTTCCTCATAAAAGATGATTGCAAGTCGATTCAACAGAAGCTCCGGAGAATGAGGCCTAACATTATGCTAAAAATAAAAGAGGAAGTCAAAAAACAGTTCGATGCCGAATTCTTGCAGAAGGTCAAATATTCAGAATGAGTAGCTAACATTGTGCATGTCCCTAAGAGAGATGGGAAGGTGCGAATATATATAGATTATAGAAACTTAAATAAGGCCAGCCCGAAAGACAATTTCCCCTTACCTCACATTGATACTCTAGTAGACAATACGGTAGACTATTCGCTATTTTCCTTTATTGATGGCTTCTGGGGATACAATCAGATAAAAATGCTTCCTGAAGACATGGAAAAGAATGCTTTCATAACCTTGTGGGGTATATTTTGTTATAAGGTGATGCCATTTGGACTGAAAAATGTAGGAACAACATATCAAAGGGCCATGGTGACCTTATTCCATGATATGATGCATAAAGAAATTGATATTTATGTCGATGATATGATCGCAAAGTCCCGAACAGAAAGGGAACATATCCAAGTTTTGAGGAAATTATTCTTGAGACTGAGGAAATTCCAATTAAAGCTCAATCCAACAAAATGTACTTTTGGAGCTAGATCGGGAAAATTGTTAGGCTTCATAGTCAGCGAGAGGGGAATCGAGATTGACTCAGACAAGGTTCGGGCTATACAAGAATTGCCTCTGCCGCGCACTCAAAATGAAAATCGTGGGGAAAATGGCTGAAACTTGTAAAGATTGGCACGAGAAGTTACCATTTGCTCTCTAAGCTTATCGATCATCTATCAGAACTTCCACCGGGGCAACGCCTTTCTCATTGGTTTATAGGATGGAGGCGGTTTTACCCATTGAAATAGAGATACCCTCCTTTCGAGTTTTGTCAGAACTAAAGTTAGATGAAGCAGAATGGATCCAGTCTCAATATGATCAGTTGAACTTGATTGAGGAAAAGAGGCTAAGAGCTATTTGTCAGGGTCAGATGTACCAAAAACGAATGATGCGAGCTTATGACAAAAAGGTTCGCCCAAGAGAATTTCAAGAGGGGGACCTGGTATTGAAAAAGATCATCCCCGTAAAAAATGATTTCAAAGGGAAATGGATGCCAAATTGGGAAGGACCTTATGTGGTAAAAAAGACTTTCTCTGGAGGAGCACTGATTTTGACCGAAATGGATGGAAAAAATTTTCTCAATCCTGTAAATTTGGATTTAGTCAAGAAGTACTATACTTAAAGAAGAAAAGAGGCCAAAGTAAAACCCCGCAAAAGGCGCTTTGAGACCTTTTAAAAAAAATAGATGGGCCAAGGTGAAAACCCACAAAGGGCGCCTTGAGAACAAAAGGGTTTTGAATTGAAAACTCGTAAAGGGCAATTCAAATTTTAATAAAAAATGGGGCATATGGTAGTCTTGCTACGCCTGAATTAGCGAAGAGAAGGTATACAACATCTTGGGGCATCGACAAAGTACTCTAGATCTCCTAAAGACATATTGAGCTTAAAATGCTCATCAGAAAGTTCGTACAGAGAAGCTTAGGCTGCGATATCTTGGACACCTATTTTTTCTCCTCATTATTTTGTATTTCAGCAATATTTGCTTTCTTTAATTAACCAATTTTTTTCAGATTTTATTCCTGATAAATGTCAGTTTTGTCCATCATTATGATCATTTTCAAGCATTTTGCATTGAAATAACGATTAATGGACTAATAACACTTTCATAAAAGGAGTTTTGCATATTACTCGGGAAGCTTCTAAATAGTACATAAACCTAAAACAGGACTATTATTTAGAACTCACCAAGCCTAAAGGTTGGAAATATTTGAGAAAGAAAAGTCAAAGACATGACTATTTCTTCAGATTTTCTGTCAAAATATCAGTTGAACAAGAAGACAAGATATTACGTCAGTAATACAACCTTGAAGAACAACGAGCAACGACAACCTAGACATTAAAAAGGGATCATTCTCATGACATTCTGCATTCATGCAAATATCATCATTAACACATCTAGTTAAGAGCATTGGATTCATTCTGATCCTTACATCCTAATCATTTGGCATAAGCATAGGTCCATGAAATCGATGCTATAGGTTATGTCCCCCAGAGGGCGGTGTAACAAGATCGATGAATCCATAAATCTCATTTCCCTCGAGTAGCAGTAGAGTAGATTGAAGTCACAAATCTCGTACCTCTAAAGTTGCAGTAGGTCGAATTAAATCTACCATGGCAAATCTCATCTCCCTGAAGTTGTAGTGGAGCAATTGAAGCCATTACCCTTATCTCCCTGAAGTTGCAGTAGAGCAAGTTGAAGATCGAATCTTATTCCCCTGAAGTTGCAGTGGAACAGATTAAAGCTACGAGTTAGAAGTCCTATACCTCTGAAGTTGCAGTAGGTCGTATCAAATCTATCATGGTGAATCTTATCTCCCTAAAGTTGTAGTGAAGCAGATTGAAGCCATGAATCTTATCTCTCCGAAGTTGCAATGGAAAAGATTAAAACTACAAGTCACAAATCCTATACCTCTGAAGTTGCAGTAGGTTGGATTAAATCTATCATAGTGAATCTTATCTCCCTAAAGTTGCAGTGGAGTGGACCGAAGCACCAATTCCAATACCTCTGAAGTTGCAATAGGTTAGAGCAAGCCTATTTAAAAGATAGAAGCGCCAAAGAAGTCAAGATTCTGCAAGACTAGGCAAATTTGGCCTTTCCTAAGGAATTTGCTTTATTCCCGTTACACGACAATGAGCAAAGAGGGGCAGCTGTATAGGCTCAAATTTGTCCTGGCCCATTGGCAAATAAAACCAAATCAATAAAAGTCTAAAAAACTTACAGTCCATTTCTTTTTACAAATATCAGGCCCTGATTTACAACATACATAGCCCAAATTACATCTAACCCGAGCCTAAATTAACCAAACCCTAATCCAATGTCCAAGCCCAACATAAAAACAAAAAAACAACAACCTAGGGTTCATCTTGTGCCGCAACAGCCTCCAGCCCACTCCACGTCGCCACCACGTACGGCCTTCGTACCTTCACCCACCGCACGCCACTACCTGCAAACAAGGAAAAAACGACAGCACGAAAAACAGAGAAAATATTGTATTATTTTTTTATTTCGACTATAAAAAGCCGATATACACACGTTGTAATTTTTTTTTACGGAGAGGCAAAAAAAAATCAAAAACAGAATCAGATATAGAAAAGAAATGATTTTGAAATACCAACGGATCAAAGGTTGCCTTTTATTCTATTTTACCTCCTTATTTTTTTTCATTTTTTAGCTTAATATTTGCTTTGAGTTTTGAAAGAAAAATACTAAAATACTAAAATAAGGTGTCGAAAACTACCTGACCCCTTTGTATTTTCTCGCCGTAAACAGCCGAGGTGACCACTTTCGATGAAAAGTGGCCGAAAACCGAAGAGTTTTTTTTTTAACATTCGGGATGTTTCTGTGAGGTTTTCGGGTGACTTGAAGCCTTTTTTGGGATCGGGAGTCAAAAAGGCCAAAAATGGCCAATTTTTTTACCTCTGGCCACCGTGGATGACTGCATCGTCACGGTGACCAGCGCCCGATGATCGGAACTATGGCCGGCCTAGGGGCTGAGAGAGAGAGAGAAAAGAGATAAGCTTTTCTGTTTTTTTTTTTTTTTGGAGAAAGAAGGAAGAATGAATTTTTTTTAAAAAAAATTTGACTTATATATCACCTGTAAAACGACGTCGTTTTACCCTAGGTGCTTTTGAGCCAAAACGGCATCGTTTTGTGCCGATTCGATTTGACCCGAGCCACCCGTCCTAGGATCCGCGTGTTTTTTAGCGGAAGGGCTATTTGCGCTTTTAGCCTTTCCGCTTTTTAAACCTATTTCAATTAAATCTTTTCGGTTCTTTAAATCTGGCCCGACAGTTTCACATTTGCTTCATTTTAGTCTTTATTAAAATGCTGCGTTTTATGAATAGGGGATGATTTCCCAACTAGTACCCTAACTTATTGGGTTTCGATTTTTCTCGTCGAGCCTAAAGAACCAGTTATCTTTTTAAATCAAAGCGTATAAGTTAAATAAAAGCTTATTCTCAGGAATTCAAAAATGTTGTATCCTTACTCACTGGTTGTGACATTTTGTTATCTCGAGGTAAGGATTTCTAAAAATAAAGGCAATATTCCGTATTTAGAATTTTGAGAAATTGTGCCCTAACTTACTGGGTTCTGATTTTTCATTTGACCCAAATAACTGAATATCCTTCTTAAACTTAAATGCATGAGTTTTGAAAGTCAAAAGACAAGCTTAGTTTCTAGGATTTGAAATGTCGTATTCTAACTCACTGGGCGTGACATTTTACTTCTTTGAAATAAGAGAGTCTTAGCATCCAATTTAATTTATTCAAGTTTTCTTTTAAATAAAGGGAATCGTATTTTAAAAACTTTTCAAATTTTCGATATTAAGATGTTAATTAATCAATTAGGTACCAATTTTGGGCGTTACGAGGGTGCTAATCCTTCCTCCTGCGTAACAGACTTGGAAACCCATTTTCTCCAATTTTATAGGCCAAAATCATTGTTTTAATAAATCATGTTTTAATGATCAATCTCAAGGTGATCCGATCACACCTCGAAAAAAGGTTGGTGGCGACTCCCGTTTTTCGTTTTTAAAGTCGACACTATTTTTTTGTCAAAAAAATGGTTTCGACAACTTGTATATAAGCCTGTCAATGACACATGAATATGAGAAGCTTTTTTTTATGTATTTGTTTTTTTTTTTTAAATTGAAGGTATGGTTTTTTTTAATTTGAAGGTATGTAATGTGAAATCAAGAAAATTAAAGGAAATGTTTTAATAGAAATAAAAAACGGAGGACCAAAAAATCAAAAAAATGAGAAAAAAAGTGAAAGTTGAATTGATTGGAAATAAAAATAAAAAGGATTTATTTGTTAAAAAAAACTATGGCTTTTTTAAAATATATATTAAAAAATTAAAAATATACATCGTAGACTAGTCACATCGTGTCAGTGCCGTTAGCGATGTGACTGGTCAATAGGTTAAAAAAGCCTAATAATTATTAGTTAAAAAATAGAAATGGAATGGGAGAAGAAGAACATCTCTATTTAAGAAGGTGAGTAGAAGAAGAGAAGGAAGAAAATTGAAAAGAAAAACTCGTAAGGTATTTATAGTTTGTATTTTGTATTTTATAGTTATTGTAATATAATAATTAATTATATTTAATTTATGTAATTTTTTTTAAAATTATGCAGATATCAAAATATTTTCTCGAGTAAATACGGATCACAATTTATTGAGAATCAACGAAACAGTAAAATTAATTACAAATTAAATAAAAAAATTGTTTTAGTTTCTCATTTTTTCTTGCTCAACGCTACTTTGCTCAACGTGTTTTAATTGCATGAAACTGATCTCTATTTGGTTGTGATTAACCATTTTTAACTTCTTTTTGAATGAAAATGATCTCTATGTGTTAATAATAATTTTTTTAAAAAAATTTATGACACATTCATAAATTTATATATTATTTTTTTTTAATAAGATGACATTTCTGCTTAATTTGCATTGTTGTTGTGCTTAGTTCCATTTGTGGGGTACAAAAAAGTTACATTTACTTTCTACTAATTTGACACCACCTAAATAAAAACTAAAAATCGCATTCACATGAGGAAACTAGGAATATATTAATTTGGCTTCAACTAATGTATATATCATATTATAAGTGTATTATTATTAATTTGGAAATCACATCATTCTATTATTAATATTTTAGTACTATTTTAATTTAACTTAAATAAAAAATACTTAGAATGACTACATTGATGTTTTTAAATTATATAGATAATTGATTTATCATATTTTTATAAAAATTTTACCATACAGGATGAGTGTTGGGTTTTGAGGTTGCGGTTTCATTTTCCTAAGTACGATCCAGACGAGCGAATCATGCCATACTTAAAGCTGGCAAGATTTGGGGACATCGCACTGATCAGAAGGTTTGACTTGAGGGAGAACTTAATATCCGCCTTGGTTGAGTGATGGTGTACATAGATCCACACCTTCATTATGCCGTGCGGGGAGTGCACTATCACATTGGAAGACGTCGTTATGCAACTTGGATAACGAGTTGATGGTGTTGTGGTCATATGCCGAAGCAAAGTGTTGGAACCTTCAGTACTATGCCACAAATTGCTTGGAAGGTCTCCTAGTGAAGCAGAACAGAATTTCACATGCTTGACATTGGCATGGTTGAGAGCAAATTTTAAGGAGTTATCGAGCATCGCCACTGAGCACGAGGTGATGTGTGCTGCTCGAGCCTATATTATGTAGCTGATCGGGAGGGGACTTATGGCGAACAACACATCTAATAGGGTCCACTTAAAGTACATGCCTCTATTGGAGGATTTTTTTCGTGTCAGTACTTATAGCTGGGGATCAGTAGTGTTGGCCATATTGTACAGTGAGCTTTGTCGAGAAAAAAAACATGGGGTTAGTAACATGGTTGGTTGTATGGGTCTCCTGCAGTCCTGGGCTCTATACCAGATGTCGTTTCTAGCGGCTATTAGTCACCAACCATATTCGTGACCACTTGTAGATGGTAAAAATAAATTATACTTAACATTTAACGACTCATAAGTGTGGATAATATTTTCCCAAGTTTAAGTGCTTACGTGTTTGTTTTGATTTCAGATGGGTCACGTCTCTGAGAATTGGTGCAAGCCAGGCATTAATCATTTACTGCCAAATGGTAGAGGCGTCTGCTGGAGAGAAAGTAATATATATTAATATGGTTTAAGTAATGTTGATTTAACTTATCCACTTGCATTATGTGATGTGACTTGACTCATTATATTATATTGTGTTGTTCTTGTGGATGTCGTATTTTGCACCAAACATTGCAACCCTTATTCCTCAGTGGATTCATGTCGAAGCCCATGTGTGGTGCATTAACACAGCCATGGAGAATTTAAGTGATTGAATGGTCTATAAAAGATGTGAAATTAACATCGAAATGGCAAATGGATAGTGAATGAAAGTGATATGTAAAAAGTGATGTATATTTGGGGTATGTGTTAATACAATGTTAGACATGCTCATTAACTACATGAAGTTGGAATTAGAAATGGTTAGATGACATACTGAATTGTATAACGTCATGCATTTTTAACTTATGCTACTCAAATATCTTATGTTTTGTTATAGTGTTTGGATTATAGAAGTAGCATTGAGTTATTGATGGGTCATGAAACTAACTAATAATTCGACGAAGGCAAGTGCACCTATCGAACAGTAGTATAGCTATGGTGAGTTCGGAATATCGTATCCACAAGGACTAAAAGTACTTGTAATAACTATCTTTCTATTATTTAGCCTAATAATTAAGGAGATTTGTTTTAATCTAAAATTAAACTAACTAATTAACTATGAACGCGACAAAGAGTGAAGGAAATAATCGAATAAACCAATGATAAAGACAATACCCAAGGAAGAATCCACCTAGACTTCACTTATTATTCTGACTTCGAATTAAACGATTTATTCACTTGTCTTGATCCGTAGAAATCCCTAAATTATGTTAATATCTCTTTCAAGACTAAGAACAACTAACTCTAGTTGATTAATTGAAATCTCTTTCTAATTAAAACCCCTATCGTCGCATTAACTCGATTTATGGATTCCCTTATTAGATTTGACTCTAATCCGATAGATTTATGTCGTCCTATTTCTAGGATTGCAATCAACTCCGCTTAATTATGCTAGATCTACTCTTAAACAGAGACTTTTGCTCCACTAAATAAGTACATCAAACTTGAATTAATATCCTAAAAATATTAAAGCAAGAATTAAAAACACATAATTAAGAACAAGAACAAGTATTTATCATGTAATTCAGATGATTAAATAATAAGGTTCATCATAGGTTTCATCCACTCTAGTATTTAGGGAGTTTTAGTTCATACTCATATAGGAACACATCTCAAAATAAGAATAACAACAAGACATGAAAAACCCAATAAAACTTCGAAGAAAATTCGACAGGTGATCTTCAATCTCAGAGTGGATTTGCTTCCGAGATGATTCCGAAGGCTTCCTTCGAGTAATTTCTTCATTCTACTCTCCGTCCCCATTTAGGTCTTCTTCTCATATGTTTTTATAGACTTTTGAATACTCAAACTACCTAAAAATTGTCTTCTTCCGCGTGAAAACAAAACAGGGTGCGATAAGGACACGGGTGTGTGGTTAACCCGTGTAAGAATGGCTAGGCCGTGTGCAAATCTGACATGGTTCGAAATCGACACGGGATGGCACACGGGCGTGTGTCAAACCCATTCACACAGGCATGTGCTTCGCCCGTGTGGGATTGGCTTGGCCGTGTGGATCCTTAAGACAGCCCGTTTTGTCCAATTTTGGCCCATTTTCTGCTCCTTTTGCTCCCCTATGCTCACCTAATTATAGAAACATGAAATTAAAGGATTATGAGCATCAAGTTCTCTAAATTATATAATAAATCATCCAAAAAAACATGCTAAGCATGGGATTAAAATATGTTACTTTTATGGTTTATCAAATATCCCCATACTTAAGCGTTTGCTTGTCCTCAAGCAAAATCATCAACTCACAATTAAAATTAAACTTTCTCAATTCATAATTCTCATCAATAATTTTTTTATCATAATTCACAAATAATCATACATTGATAACTCAACTAAAAGAGCATTAAAGATTCAAACAATCTAAGTCAAACATTTTTAAACCATGAAAACATAGGTATTTCCCCTTATCTAAGTAATTACCTTTAATTCAAAATCGATGAGAATTGACATCCTCACTAAAGATTCACTCAAATCACTCAAAGTGTTTAAGGTTTAAAAATTAAGCACTCAAAAGTCAAACATGAAAAATTATTATCATAGGCTTGCATGAAAATCAAATCTCCACCCCTATAAAATGAGATGATACACAAATCAAAAGGTCTTTAAAGGGTTGTAATGGGGCTTGGATTAAAGGTGTGGATAAAGGCTGAAAAAGAAGGTTAAAATCGAGATCAAATTGATAAATTACCTACTAGAAAAATAAACTAATACTAAATAATTACATCAATCGAAATTATTAAAGAATATCACGAGCTTCTTCTTAGAATATGAAATTAACTACTTAAGCTCAAACTAAAAAACTAGTAATAATCAACATATATGAATAAAGAACTAGTAATAATCATCATATATGAATATATATATTTTTTCACTTTTCTTTTAGAACAATGGATAAAAAGAGAAATTTTAACAACTGAAATAAAAGAACATAGTTAGGCAACTAACCAAATTAAATCTCGGCAAAAAGGGAGTCAATAAAACGGAAAAAATTCTGAATGAATATAAAATAGTGAGTTATGGGCTAATATTAAGGGTAAATTAAGAATGGTGTTTTAGGCTCGAAAGGGGTTAACTAAGGGTTAATTATGAAAGTGGGTTAAAACTTAAGTACCTTTATCATCTCAGTATATCAAATCAAAGGTGTGGTCTTGACATGCATAATCGAAGCAAGTTCTAAAATAAAAAATCAATATTGACACACTCATAACCAATAATAAAGTGAGTAAGAAAAATGTATTCTCTAAAGGCTCAAAATCTCACAAAAATTACAGTTTTTGATGTCAATCTTGTAAATCTCAAACTTCAAAGTAATATTTAAAATTTAGGGAACAACCTAACAAATTAAAATTCTAAAAATAGACTTATCATGCTTGATTCTCTAATGTCTTAAAGTTTAGAAAATCAATGCACAATTAAGTATGACTTAATCCAAAACACATCAATAAAAATCATAAATCAATCAAAATTCATTTCAATAGTAATATGAGACAATTGCTTGAGAACAAGACATAATTCAGGGAATTTCTGATAATGATATAGTTAACCTCCCCACACTTAAGATGTACATTGTCTTCAATGTACCAAAATAGATAATAACAATATAATTAGAATATCATAAGAGAAGGAAAGCACTGAAACTGCCTTAAATTTTGGAAGAAATTCCCAGAACAGTGAGAGCAGAATTGTGGATATAGCTAAGTGAAGTGCATGATTTTGAGCAACTATTAAGAAAATAAACACAACTATGGAAGAAGATTAAAGGATTACTCGATTAGGAACAACCATAAAATATTATATATAGTTCAAAATATAAAAGACAATTCTTGAACAGACGATAAGAAACATAAAAGTAAAAAAACTAAAAATAAAAATAAAAATAAATATGAAATAAAAATAAAAGAGATGAACTCAAAGGTCCTCCTCATCAAACGCGTCGTGAGGCATTGGTGCCGAAGATGAAATATGGAGATGGTGGCAGATCTGATGCAATGTAGCCTCAAGACTGTCGAACCTCTGAAAGCACTGCTGCTCGAAGCGAGTGAGGCGCTCGGATATATCTGTCAAAGTGGGAGCAGAAGAAGAAGGAGGTCGGTGACTCGGAGGTGAAGGATGAGGTTGGTCCTCGTGAGAGGGAGGAACATCATCAGGGAAGTCCTCGGGTTCATTCTGAGTATTAGAATGAAACAATCTGTATTGAGGAGGATCAAATCCACGATGCCACTCAATGATCCTCATGTGTATCATGCTCAAAATGCCCTGAGGGGACATCTGACCGACTAGCGTTAGTGTGGAGGACTGCTCCGGTGTGTCGAGAAGACCGAAGTGTCGAGTGAGGTGAGTCACGTAAGGGCCTAGACAGATGGGACCCCTCCTGTAGCGGTCAACCTGATGGCGGAAAGATAGAGCAATAAAGTATGCCAAGTCAATAAATGGCCTTGGGCCATGCTCCATAAGAACTATGTGTCATGTGTGCTCACGACTCCGGTGCTCTCTCTCTATCCTGTTAAGGTGTGAGCGAGGAGTGCGTGAACATATCGTAGGACTGGAGAGAAAGAAGTCGCCTTCGAGCGACTAGCGACATAGGGTGTCAGGCCGCCCATGAGATCAGTCCAACAATGCGAAGGCGAGTGATGAATATGTCAATGAAGCTGAAGAAAGTCTTTGGCGCTTATAAACTCCTCTGTGTAGAGTCCTAAAGCAGCACTGAACTCTGGGACGCTCATATGTCGCACCAAACCACTGAGACGAAAAGTGATGGTGCCTGGCTCGTCATGGACTGACATGACATGCTAGACCAAAAATGTGGCGCCGAACTCTAAGGTGAGCTCCATGTAAGTGGGCTCGACGATGGTGAAGAACTTATTCCACGGGGCTATAGTAATAATGGCGCGCACATCATCATCTAATTGGACCTGCTCCAATACGTCCCAATCAATGTAGCGTCCTATGCTGAGTGGTCGTACTTGATGGAGCTGGTATAAATCCTCTTGGGGGCCCACTGAAAATCGAAGGCGGGTCTCGACAGATGCGCTTGAGGAGGAGGTTGCGCCGGGTCCTTTCCGCTTTTTCAAAGCGGGGATGGCGACCTTAGTCTTGCCACGAGTATTTGTCATGGTGTACTTGAAAAAGTAAAAGAATGTATCAATAAGACATCACCAAATAAAATCCAAGTAGTCCTAACTAAGAAATTACTCCTAAACTAGTACATTCGAATACTAAAGCATGCAACAACTAGAAAGTGCAACTATCATGAATCAAAGTGGTGAAAACACTAGGAAAATAAAATTAAATAACAAAGTCATAACTCAAAGTCAGATTCTAAAAGTAAGAATAAATAAATAAGTATCATTAGTACTAAATCAACGAATAATAGTAATTGGAACAATGAGCAAGGTAGTCAATATAAGAACTGATATCAAATTATAATAATGGTAGTAAACAAATATGACTAACATAAACAAATAGAGCTAAGAAGATAATGTATAATAGAAAATAAATAAATAAAATAAAATAACTAATAATAATAAATAAATAAAATAAGAAAATGGGCAAAAGGGGAAAAACCAACGTAGGTGGAAGTGGTAGCCGGAATAAGGGGCAATAGTTGCAATGGAATGGGCAAGGTGGGGGTGAAGGGCACAGGACTGGTGCTGGCGTGGGGGAATATGCGCGCAAGGGGAAACGGAGTTGGGGCTGGTGGTGGTTCGGGTAAAAGTCGTTTGGGCGTGAGAGAGAGATAAGGGGGGAGAGGGGTATGGGGGGAAAGAATGTGCGATGATGGGGGTTTGGGAAAATGGAGAAAGAAGAAGAAAAGAGAGAGTGGAGTCGGGCTGGTGGGATGACCGTCGAGGGGTTTGGTGGCTAGAAATGGGAAAGGGTGAAGGAGTTGCGGCGACTAGGGTTCAAATGAGAGGAAAAAGACAAAACAAGAAGAAAAAGAAAAGAGGTTAGGGTTTTAAATAGAGGACATGGTTTCTGAGGCCCATGTGGTCTCCTGTTCAACCCGTGTGCAATTAAAAACCAAAAGCCCAATCTTCACACAGCCTTGGACATGCCCGTGTGTCCAGGCCGTGTGCAATCTTGTTCGCTTCTCCCACGCCCGTGTGAACTCCCACACGCCCGTGTGATCGCCCACACGGTATTATGCCCTGCCCGTGTAACCCTCTAACTTGTTTTAAAATTGAAATTTTTAGCGTCAGGTTTCACACGGCCTAGGACACGCCTGTGTCTCCAGGCCGTGTGGTACACATGGCCGTGTTGCACGCCTGTGTGGACTTATATTTAGGTTGTGTCTCTGTCGATTTTTGGAAATTTAAGCTCCAGGATCCACACGGCCAAGGACACGCCCATGTGTCCAGGCCGTGTAACTCTCTGTCAATTTCTTTAAAATTTAAAAACTAAGTCTCAGGCTCCACATGGCCAAGGACACGCCCGTGTGTCCAGGTGTGGGTTTTAAAACATTTATTATTATTAATTAATTTCGAAAATACTATAAGATAAAATTAGTAAATTAGGAATGTTAGTGCTCGGGTTGCCTCCTGAGAAGCGCTTGTTTAGAGTCTAAGCTCGACTTACCTCGTTTTCGCTCAGTTACGATGGTTCACGGAGTCGAGACTCCTCTTTCAAGCTATCAATTCTATTATCAACTTATGGTTTGAGCCGAGTAGTATTTACCTTAAAAGTGCCAAATTTAGAGTGATTTACCTCGACTCTACCGTATGGAAAAAATTTAGTACTGTAAGAGGTGTTGCTCCATTCGGAATAAGCTCTAAAGTGGCAATTCGAGGGTCATTTTCATCTAATAATACCTGGTCCCCAATCTTAAATTGACTCGTTCTATCCTTATGTTCGTCATGGTTTTGTTTCGGTTCTGCATCGTGTATTTTTGGTTTCTCCTTGACATATGTCCGCCATTAGTCTAGTTCATCAATCTGTAGTCTTCGTTCTTCATGACTCATTCTGTTTTTGTTGCATGGACTAGAATGTGGCTCCATCATGTTCTTCCTAGGGGTCTCCTGCAAAGAAAGTTTAGGCACGATGTTATTCATATTAACAGAACTCGTGTAATCATTCTGATCACTAGATATTTTAGCAGAGTCACTAGCTTGGAGTTTGATCGTGTCATCACCTACACGAAGTGTCAACTCACCTGTACCAACATCTATAATGGTTCTAGCAATCACTAAAAAGGGTTGTCCTAAAATTAAAAGGACGTCGCAACCCTCATCAACTTGGAATATAAATTTATCAATTTTTACAAGCACTTCCTCAATAATACCCCTAGGAAATCTAATAGTTTTATCTGCCAATTGAATGTTCATCCTAGTTTGTTTGGGTTTCCCAAGACCTAGTTGTTTAAACATTTTATAGGGCATGACATTAATACTTGCCCCTAAATTAGCCAAAGCATGGTTAACATTTAAACTACCAATTAAGTAAGGAATAGAAAAACTCCCTGGATCTTTTCATTTGTTGGGTAGTTTGTTTTGTAGAATGGCTGAGCAAACTGCATTCAACTCCACATGTGATGAATCATATAACTTCTGCTTGTTCGTTAAAAGCTCTTTTAAAAATTTAACTGAATTGGGCATCTGCGAAAGAGCTTCAATAAATGATAAG
The DNA here is from genome assembly GCA_025503065.1 of Gossypium bickii. NCBI lineage: Eukaryota > Viridiplantae > Streptophyta > Magnoliopsida > Malvales > Malvaceae > Gossypium > Gossypium bickii. Next base: position 91,243,647 of record CP106716.1, read on the forward strand.
TTAATATGCAACTTTTTCAACAGTTTAAGAAATTTACTGAATTGTTCGTTTGTTTGGTCCTTCCTTGTTGCATTTGGATATGGCACACGAGGTTTATAATCCTTACTGACCGAATCTTACTTATTTTGGCTTACCTCAACCTTACATTTGCTTACCACATTTTCTTGCCTTAGTTCTGGTTTAGGTTCAACTAACCCTTCTTCATCTCGAACCGTAATTGCATGAAGTTGCTCTTTTCGGTTAGTTTCGGTGTTGCTAGGTAAGCTACCTTGTGGTCTTTCTGAAATCATTTTAACAAGCTGCCCTATTTGATTTTTGAGTCCTTGAATCGATGCTTATTGATTCTTAAGTGTGGTTTCAATGTTTTGAAAACGAGTTTCTGACACCGAAATGAATTTCGTCAGCATCTCTTCAAGGTTTGGCTTTTTCTCTTGCTGGTAGGGTTGTTGTTGGAAGCCTGAAGGGGGTTATGGTCTCTGATTTCCTTGGCCACCCTAAGAGAAATTGGGGTGGTTCCTCCAACCTGCATTATAAGTATTACTATATGGATTATTCTGAGGTCTAGAATTGTTACCCATATATTTAACTTGTTCGTTTTCTGTGCTAAGGTTGCAAGATTGATTTTCTGGATGGTTCCTTCCTCTATTTGCATCGCATTGCATCACCAGATGTACCTGCATAGAACCATATAAACCATCAATCTTTTTATTCAAGATCTTTACCTGGTTTGATAACATAGTGACTGCATCAATGTTAAAAACACTGGCTATTTTCATCGGCTTTGTCTTCATAACTTGCCACTGATAATTATTTAGTGACATCTCTTCTATAAACTCGTAAGCCACTGCAGGTGTTTTGTTATTTAGAGTCCCACTGGCGGCTGCATCAATCAGTTGTCTAGTTGAGGGGTTCAAACCGTTGTAAAAAGTTTGAACCTGTAACTATAGAGGTAACCCATGGTGAGGCACCTTCTCAATAAGTCCTTATACCTCTCCCATGCATCGTAAAGAGTTTCTAAATCCATCTGCACAAAAGAAGAGATATCATTCCTCAACTTTACCGTTTTAGCCAGTGGAAAATACTTTAATAGGAACTTTTCATTCATTTATTCCCAAGTAGTGATGGAACCTCGTGGTAACGAGTTCAACCACTATTTAGCTTTATTCCTTAATGAAAAAGGGAATAACCGAAGGTGAATGGCATCATCAGAAACGTCATTAATCTTGAAAGTGTCACAGAATTCTAGAAAGTTGGCCAAATGAGTATTTGGGTCCTCATCCTGTAAACCATCGAACTGAACAAATTGTTGGATCATCTGAATAGTGTTCGGCTTTAGTTCGAAGTTATTAGCAGCAATAGAAGGCCTCACAATACTCGATTCAGCCCTAGTTAGATTGGGCTTGGCATAATCATACATATTATGAGGAGCAGGATTTTGATTCACAGGATTCGCAGCAACCACAGGAGGTAGCGGATTATTCTGATTATCAGCCATCTCCTCGGTAATATTGGTATCGTCATCTTGCTCTTCCTCTATATACTGTAGATTTCGCCTTATTTCTCTATGATTTTTACGAGTTGTGCTTTCGATTTTGCTATCAAATAATAGAGGTCCTGACGGGTTTCTTCTAGTCATAAACTAAAAATACCTGCCAGAAGCAAATAGAAGACAAGTTAGCAAATTAAAATAAAAACACAAATAAATTGCAATAAAAATAAAAATGGCTAAAGTAATAAAAATTAAGCATTCCTAATATCTTAGTCCCCGACAACGGCGCCAAAAACTTGATTGGTCACGAAACTAACTAATAATTCGACGAAGGCAAGCGCACCTATCGAACAGTAGTATAGCTATGGTGAGTCCGGAATATCATATCCACAAGGACTAAAAGTACTTGTAATAACTATCTTTCTATTATTTAGCCTAATAATTAAGGGGATTTGTTTTAATCTAAAATTAAACTAACTAATTAACTATGAACGCGACAGAGAGTGAATGAAATAATCGAATAAACCAATGATAAAGACAATAACTTCACTTATTATTCTGACTCTCAATTAAACGATTTATTCACTTTTCTTGAACCGTAAAAATCCCTAAATTATGTTAATATCTCTTTCGAGACTAAGAACAATTGACTCTAGGTTGATTAATTGAAATCTCTTTCTAATTAAAACCCCTATCGTCGCATTAACTCGATTTATAGATTCCCTTATTAGATTTCACTCTAATCCAGCAGATTTATGTCGTCCTATTTCTAGGATTGCAATCAACTCCGCTTAATTATGTTAGATCTACTATTAAACAAGGACTTTTGCTCCACTAAATAAGTACATCAAACTTGAATTAATATCCTGAAAATATTAAAGCAAGAATTAAAAACACTTAATTAAGAACAAGAACAAGAACAAGTATTTATCATGTATTTCAGATGATTAAATAATAAGGTTCATCATAGGTTTCATCCTCCCTAGGTATTTAGGGAGTTTTAGTTCATACTCATAGAGGAGCACATCTCAAAATAAGAATAACAACAAGACATGAAAAACCCAAAAAAACTTCAAAGGAAATTCGACTGGAAATCTTCAATCTCGGAGTGGATCTACTTCCAAGATGATTCCGATGGCTTCCTTCGAGTAATTTCTTCGTTCTACTCTTTGTCCCCTTTAGGTCTTCTTCTCATGTGTTTTTATAGACTTTGGAATGCTCAAAATACCTAAAAATTATCTTTTTCTGCGTGAAAACAAAACATGGTACGATAAGGACACGGGCGTGTGATCAGCCCGTGTAATAATGCCCAGGTCGTATGCAAATCTGACATGGTTCGAAATCAACACGGGATGGCACACGGTCGTGTGTCCAACCTGTTGGTTCACACGGGCATGTGCTTAGCCCATGTGGGATTGGCTTGGCCATGTGGATCCTTAAGACAGCCCGTTTTGTCCGATTTTGGCCCGTTTTTCACTCTTTTTGCTCCCCTATGCTCACCTAAGGATTAAGAGCATCAAATTCTCTAAATTATATAATAAATCATCCAAAAAAAATGCTAATCATGGGATTAAAATATGTTACTTTTATGGTTTATCAGTTATACTCAGCGTATGGTTTTGTTTTCTATGCCCAGGTTAGGTATTTTACGACTCGATTGTCAACACATCATCCAGTAGCAAATCTCAGACTCAATCGTTGGTGATGTGTTCATTTTGGTCTTGGCATGTACATAGGGTGACTTGTGGTTAATGTTTTGGTTTGGACTCTTGTTAGCATATTGAAGATCATGTATATAATGTATATGGTCATGTTGATTATTTTACTAAGTGGTTTTAGCTAAATGCTTAAGGCTTGATGGTTAAGGGAGTTATATACTATGTGATGTATTCTTGGTTAATACATGGATATGGAAATGATTTGGTAAGTTGAATGCTTAAAACATGAGATTGCTTAAATGATTAGATTATGCTTGATTAAGTGATAATGAAAGTTCCATAGAAAGTTTATTAGGATGGTATGAATGTGGCATATTGGTTTGGTTGTTATAAATGATAATTTTGGTTTGGTTTTGATGTTGTCGAACTATTTGTGAAATGATGAGTGTGTGATTAAGTTGGATAGGAATAGGAATGTCCTTAGTTGATAATTTTCATGTATATAATTGTATCTAAAGGGTACCATTTGAATTTTGGGTGATAATGGCATGAAATAGATATTTAAAGATAAGTCTTTATCATTTTTAAACTTAAGTATCGATATTTTAGCTTTTAGTATCAATACTTGACCATATGTAAAATTTTAAAATAAACAGAATGCTAAAATGGTATGGATATGTATATGAGTACCAATACTTTTTCATAAAATATCAGTACCAGAAAATAAATATTGATACCCTTGTTTTGTATAGAAATAGAATTGTGATATAGTATCGCTATTTAATAAGGTATCAATACAATATCGATGCCTAACAATAAACTGTCAATACTAACTTTAAATTTTTAAAATTTTACAACTCAATCCTATTTCATGCCTAAATTTCACAATTAAGCCCTTGTAAACTTTAAGTTATTACACTGTATGGTATGTGAATGGAATTTATATAAATTGCAATAATTGATTGTAATTGCTTGTAGCATCTTATTACTCGGGTTTGGCGACCGAACCAAGTAAAGAATGTTATACTTATCATCTTTGGTGTTGCTAATTTTGTTTGTCATCCCTAGTAGACCTATTGATCGCACCTCGGCGTGCGTGCACCGAGACTATGAATCAACAAAATTAAACTTAAATATCTAACAATATGTTGCAAGTGTGATAAATCGAGTTGTAATATTTATAGTGTTACAATGGAATACCTGAATATTCCAAGGATTGAACCCAAGAGAGTTTGGGGTTAAAGAGATAATGAGAACAAAGTTTGCAAAGAGGAAGTCTAGCTAACTACTTACTAAGCATCATATTATGGTAATTTATAATCAAAGGTAATTACATTAATTGATTATCTAACACCAAGAAGGACCAAGTTGTAAAACAGACAAAATTAAATAATTAACAATTCAAGAAACACAAGCGATTGGTTGACTTTCATGTTTTTGATTAGTCTTTGGATTAGGGATCTATTAATATATATAACTTCAAAACCTTTATTGACAGTAAAATCCAAAACTCAATAAAAGCATAAAAAAGACACTTAAATTGCTTGAGCATAAGCTCATAGAGTGTATTAGAGAGCCTAATTTGACATATCTAGATCACCTGTGGTAACGCGAAAATTCTTCAGGGCTATAATATTGTTTCTCCCACTGTCGGAGTGTGTTCCGCCTATAGTCTCTTATTCTCTTTTAAATCGATCACCAAGTGGTAGTCTTTCATATACAAACTACTAAAGATTTTGGGCATGCATGGAAGTTTGCAACGAGCTTGGGTGTTAACTTTCTAAATTTTATTGCTTTCTACAAATTTATGAGCCATCTATTAGAGGAGAAATATTTTGAAAGGTGGCTTACTGATCAAGTTATACTTTAGGAACTCATGGCTTGTACTTGACACAAATGTTTGGATAGAAAAGTCTTCTGACACGTTCTCTGTTAACATTATTAAGGCATTAAACCTCTTGATGAACTCTCGAAGGGACTCATCTTCTTGTTGTTTGATTGACATAAAGTACATATAGGATTGTTACAATGTCTTGTTGGCCAAGTACCTACTCATAAACAAATCGACTAACTATTTGGATGTGGAAAAAGATTCATTTGAGAGTGATAAATACCAAGCCCTATAATTTTCTTTGAGTGTCATGGGAAATACATGACACTTAACATCATATAAAACCTTCAGAGTGTTCATATAATCATTATAATACGTTAATTGGTCTTATGGGTCACCACAACCATCATACATCAATTTAAGAAACTCAAACACCTGGGCCATGTGAAGTAATAGCACTTTTAGTGCCAAAAGTTTTTTGGAATAATTTTGGGGCAAGTTAGTTGAATCCATTCTTTGAAAATATTGCATGACATTCAAAATGCTTGCATTCTTTCTTCAAACACATCCTCGTTCCCCTATTGGTTCTACCTTCATCTCTAGTTTGCGACGTCATCTTCTTGCTGGGGGTTGCGTTATTGCCTGTGAGAGGATTGTCATTTCATCTTCCCATTCTTGGGGATTCTATCAATGAGCATTCCTAGCTATTTTAACTTTTCAATGATCTTTTCGTTTAGCTCATTCCTTAGTTCATTAAATAGAGAAGATCACCAAGATCTCGTGATCCGTTGCCAAACTTATTCCAATTCAATAAACATTCTTAATATTATGCCTTGAAGAGGACTCGAACCTTCATGTTCTTTAGCACAAGATTTTGAGTCTTGCATGTCTACCATTTCACCACCAGGACATCTTAAAAGTGAATTGTATTCCAAGAATATGATATCTATCTAATGTGATTTATGGAATATGTGGAGTGTTGGAGTATTTCTATTGATAAATCATGTCATATAAGCCCAAGTCAGACATTTAATTGTTTCGATTTAAAGTATTTAGAGGATGTCTTATATATATATATTAGTTATATTAAAAAGATGGATAATCAAACCTATTTATTTCTCAAGTAAATAGAAGGAAAAAGAAAAAAGGTGAATAGTGTCCCAAATAACAAGAGATATATAAAAAGAAGGTTCGATTATGCCAATTCCTAATCCTAAATGGAATATAACGACGTAGGGATCCATATGTAACCCTAGCCCATTCCCATTTTGGGTGAAACAGATCTACTAATTCTTTCATTCTAGTTATAAAGCAGGACATTGAACTATGAAATAGATTCTATAAGCTAACTAAAAGCTAAACTAAAAAAAAAAAGGCTATCATGAGCAATTGTAATAATCGGGTTCATTGGTATTCCTAGTATAGTAGATGCTATCTCACATACAATCATACTCAATTCGATGGAATTGGTTGATCGAAGGGATCTTCTATAATTTTGCACATAAGAGGTTTTTTATTGGTTTTGTCCAGTCATTAATAATTTAATTGTTTTTGTAAACTGTTGAAAGCCCACTTGAGGATTCTATGAGTTTTGCTTGCCAAGTGGGGCATTAGCATGGCTTTGAGAATGTTTGTTATAATACTAGGATGGTGGGAATTATTCAGGGTGTGCGTTAATATGTATAGTGGGGATCTTGGGTTGTGTTCGTTTGGGGTGGTATTGGGTGGGATTCCTTGTAGGGTGTTGCTATTCATGGCAAGGATTTTCTTCTCCAATGGTAGAGATATCTAGGTCTAGACAAGCCATGAATGTCCACACTCAATGCATCAATTGTTGATGTTAAGAATCAATAGAGAAGAAGAATGATGAGATGGACATTTCACTCTTGGATGGCGAGAGCTAGTGTGTATAGAAAGGAAAAAAGGGTAGAAGAAAAAGGAGAGAGAGGGTGGTGGTACCACTTTCCTTTATTTGTATTTTCTTTGAAGTGAGATTTTTAATCAATAAATTCACCTTTGGAGAATCAGTAAGAGCTGTACATCTCTACATGTACTTGGAAACTGTTCTTACCACAAACACATTTTTCCCTTTCGCTCGCCAAAATACATCAAATGCAAAAATAAGTTCAATTCTTCGCATCTTTTCTAGATTAAAATTGATTGGTCTTTTCCCCCTTTTTAGTTGAGCACTTCGTGATTCGAAGTCTACAAAAATGAATGATTCAGTTCTTAATATTCTTCTTTGTCTGGAGTAAAGACGATTCAAACCGCAACTCCTTTCATGTGGATAAAAGAAGTCGCTTATTCATACATGCAGGTGTTTGACTTGCTGCATCTAGTGCTACTATGAAATAAAGAAGAAATTTTCTTTCACTGTGTATTTACAAGCGCTGTGAAAAACATGATAGTGAACACAATAGAGAGAGCTCCGTCGAAGAAGTAACAGATAATCTTTGCACTTCATTACAATAAGAAACACACAATAATACAGTGCATACAAAATACACAATTTAAAAGTGGAAACAGTCAAACTTCTCGGGAACCTAAGAATTCATGCCACACCTGCAAAATAAACAAAATAAATATGTAGTGCTGTTATTTAACTCCAATCTCGTGAAAAATGTAAGAGAAGAAGCTGATGACAACACATGACTATATGAGTTTTTCAGACCCTAAACCCAAATTAATAGCAAAAGGCTTAGGGTATAGTTAAACTCAATCAAACCCAAACCCAAACCCAAGAAAGACCCCAAGTTAAAAGCATTTAACTAAAAAAGACATAGCCTCAGTTGAATCCATTAAAACCATTGAATTGCAGCTTCTACCAAGTAGGTTCGTTCTTGGCTCCACTGCACCTCATCCAAAGTGGATTATATCATCATTGGCTCACTGGAACTATATATATTGTAAATATATACACAATTAATAAAAGTTGTTATTTTCATGAAACTATCTAAAACAAAGTCTCAGGAAAATCCAGTAGTTTCATGAATGATGCAACACCGCAAATAGATTTTACCAGAAAACAGGGCTTAGTTGGTTAATTAGAGTGGCTCAGACAACAAATCAGCTTCTCAATCAAGAATTCTCTGAAGCAGAACTGGCATAAAAAGCTGTATATAAATCTTCATAGCCAACTTCATAATTAATTTCCCAAAATAAATTACTACATTTTCTAAAAAAACAGATTGGCTCATATCAAGAAATTCAACCATTTTTATCGTTAATATGCTTCATGGATTGCTCTCAGAAGCGCGGATAAAATAAATGTAATCATCGCCAAGACACAAAAAAAAATAAGGAAAAGAAGGGTATAGCGGATGTTTTTAGAGGCGAAATCATGAAAGGAAATGCCCCCACGTGTAACACCGCCAGATTGAATATATGCCTCTATGACTAGCCTAATTTCCAAACAGTTGGTTGAAAGCAAGCTAAAGGTGTAGTGAGGCAAAACATTAAGAAGATGTAGCCGCCGATTTGACACAGAAGAGCCAGTCGATAAGCAAAGGCTATTCCGCAACACGTAAAACGGCATGGATTTAGCACCAACATTGGGGCTTTGATCTTCATACGTAGAAATTCAGATAAGCCCGGGAGAGTTCGTGCAAAGGAAAAGAGTCTCGCAGACAATGACCGGACTGCTTACAACATCTAGTCTATCAGTTATGCTACGATAGAAAAGAAGAAAACTAGAGACATACCTTTGGGGGGGCTGGCTGTTCGAAGATGAGAGGATGAAGAAAAGAGGCGACCTTGAAGGGTTTTTATAGAGGTATTTTCTTTTGAAAACCCTAGATATTGTAAAAGTTAAAACCCTAAACTAGAGTTGGGGTCCGATCTTACCGGTAAGTTAGGATACGTTCTTGGTGTTTGATGGTCTAAACTTTTATTATATTTGGGCCCTTCAACCCAGCAACAAGTCTTTCTCTTAAGCTCTTTTCCATGCCCATTAAAATGAATGTATATACTTTTTAAATGAAAATAGTAATTGTTTTTAAATATTTATAAACCTTTCATATCTAAATTTCACCCTTTTTTTCTAATTTGGTACTTAAGTGTTTTAGAGGTTCAATTTGGTATTCAAACTTGTTAAATGATATACAAATTATCCCAAAATACTAATTTGGTACTTAAGTGTTTTAGACGTTCAATTTGGTATTCAAACTTGTTAAATGATATACAAATTATCCCAAAATACTAATGGCGTTAAAAAAATTTTGTGTTCTACTACAAAAATAATGTTGTTATTAGAGGAAATTCATATTAAAAATTTATGCATTAAACTATACTTAACGAATTAATATTGAATAAAAGAAATTCATTATTTTAAATTAATAAAATGAAATAAATAAATTAAATTAAAAGCAAATGAACATAAAAAAAATACCATGTCATTTGCCACATGTCAATCATTCATTAATTTAATTGTAACATTCCTAACACCTCTTGAGAAGAGAATGGTATTAATTTGGGATTTGCACGTGTTAGAATTTTTGAAGTAAATAAAAGTTTTTAATTGAGAGAAATTAATTTAAGATATTGACTAAATTGTAATAGTGTGAAAAGTGTTGGGGCAAAAGTATGATAATTAAAAATAAGAATTATTGAATTAGATTGATGGGAAAAAGAGAAAAGATTACAAGTGCAATTTGACCCAAAAAATGTTGTGAATTGTGAATGAGATTGAAATGTATGCAACTAGAAGTATTTGATGATGTTTAGATTTTTTTTTTAAATTAAATATTAATAATAATTTAACATATTAAATCAACTAGGTTTTTTGTTGTAGAAAAGTGGAGAAACCTCTTGAATTTTCATCTCTTTCAAATCACCCTTCATCTCCCTTTTTTAGCCTATTTTTATTTTGTTTCATTTTAGTCCTTTACAACATTTCTAATCACCTCAAGTTTAAAAACTTCAATTTTTTTCATGAATTTTTAGTGAAATTAATAACGCAACCTCATAACAAGTTAAGTTTCTTGTAAATTTAACGAGTGTTCACATTGAAGGAGAGAGTAGCGAAGTTATGCATTTGGGTAAAGTTCAAGATAAGGATGATGAAGTTTCTTAAAGGATTTGATGTTTATTCCATTAAAAGTGCATGGAAATGATATGTGATTATTATTTTGATATTAAATTTTATATGTGATATGTTAATAAAAAGAACGAGAAGAGAGGTGATATCAAATGCTATTTTAAGCATACTTATATAGATTTAGTTTTATAATGAACTAATATTTGGCTCAGCTTTACTTGGGTTGTGCTTAGGTGGTTGTATTTGTCTTTTTATAACTAAAATTGTAACTTATATACAAAAAGAAATAAGGTTACATGTCAAAAATTACAAGAGAGGTTTGATTTAATGTGCAATGCGATACATGAATTTTAATTTTGTACAGTTATATACATGAAATTTCGATTCAGGTAGTGTTCAAAAAGCCACCTAGTAATTGAATTTTAGTATAATTACAAATTACTTGTAATTACACAAGGATGATGTGTTTGAGTGACCATTGTAATTGGTGGGTTTCAATGAATTTGGTGTAATTGGAACACCCCAATTACATTTTTTAATTTGTAAGGGGAGGGTGAGAATTGGAGTAATTACGCCTAAATTCAACTACCTCATAGCTTTCCAAACAGTCATACATGATTTAACTTTAAAAAAAATATTTTTATACAAGTTTAAATGATAAGAATTATATTATAAGCATTAGAATAAATTAAAATTATATTATAAATCTTAAAAAATATATATTATAAAAATAATTTATGTGTATTTATAAAGTGATAACAAATACTTATATTATTTAAATCCTAAAAAAATTCTAAAGTTATGGCCAAAAAGAATATTATAAAAAATAATTTGTGTTATAATATACTTATTTATAAAAAAATTTATGACAAAAAAGTATAGGCATAGCTTATTTACGTGTCCATGCTATATATTATAATATATTTATTTATAAAAATATTGTTATTTTTCCCCGTAACTTATTCATAAAAAAATTTCTAAAATTATGACAAAAATTATATTATTTATAAGAAGTGCTATAAAAGTCATTCAACATTTTATAAAACTTTTTTCGTAACACCCCTAACCCTTACCCGTCGCCGGAACAAGGTTACAGAGCATTATCAAACGTTTCAGATCAAAAACAGGCATTACATATTATTTAGCATACATGTCATTAATCAATTATATTGTCCCTTATATGAGCCATTGATGCCCAAAATATATGTTAGAAACAAATCGGGACTAAATCGGGTACTCAGAAAATTTTTCCGAAAACATCAAAATTTTTCAAAGAAATAGGGGACACACGCCCGTGTGACCAGGCCGTGTGGGCATTCAAAATAGGGGCACACGACCGTGTCCCAGCCCGTGTCCAAATTTAGGTGCTTACTGACTTGAGTCGCACGGCCAAGCTACATTCCCGTGTGCTAGGCCATGTGTCACACACGGCTGAGACATACACCCGTGCCTCTGCCCATGTGAAAATACCTGAGTATTCTGTTTTGAAATTTTAAAGTTGCAGGGGACAAACGGCCAAACCACACGCCCATGTGTTAGCCGTGTGTCTCACACGGTCCAGTCACACGCCCGTGTGTCTGGCTGTATGGACTCAAAATGAACCTTAAACATCAAGTTTACCATTTCCTGCAATCTTGAATACTAGACAACTCAAAAGCAATTGTTCAATCAATTCGAAACAAAATCAAATATCATTAAAACATATCAAAATAATCAACCTAGATGTCTAACCAATGTACCCTCATAGGTACCACAATCATATTATCAAAACATATTAATTTAAACATCATTCAAATCAAATTTGTAAAGATACAAAATTCAACTTAATTTTGCCTATATCATGTTCATTTATGCAATAATTTAAAACATGTCATATTATAGCCTTACTATAACACATACTCATATATATAACCAACCAATATTAACTTATAATCTTATTTACAGTCAATCCACAAAATAGTTGACAATTAGACGTCCTAGGTACATGCCGACACAAAAAGGAATAACATCACCACGTTTGAGTTCGAGATTGTTGTTGGATGTTGAATCGGCAGTCAAACCTTAAATGCCTAACCTGCGCACGGAAAACAAAACCTTACGTTGAATATAAACTCAGTGGTATTTCTATAATCTAAATATTTAAACGTAAGATAATGTAATATGCACATTTAATCATACAATAACAATAACCATTCAATTAATCAATTCATAAACAAATTAATCATAACATAGTCAATTCTCATCATTTGCTATCTCAAATAGCTTTTCACGATATGATACACAATTTATATGTCTCATTTCCATTTCACATTTTATATTATCCAATATCATTCATAATATCACTTCATTTAATTACCCCTATTAACATGACTCGGGCTCGAACAGATACACGGATCCAACCAAAACACACCAGTTTCGTACCCAGTACCTTATCAGATAATTCGAAGTAATAAGTTGACACCCAGTGCTTTATCGGCTAAACTGAAGTAAATTGGCACCCAGTTCCTCATCGAATTAATCCGAAGTAATAAATTGACACCCAGTGTCTCATCGACTCGAAGTCGAAGTAATCCCTGAACTCTTCCAATCCTATGGCATGCCATCTATATCCAACTCAGCCCGATACAGTTAGTAGGGTTTCAATTCACAATTCAAATGTAACAATATCCAATATTCAAATTTCACATTATTCACATATTCATATAATTTCAATTAAATATCAAAATGCTAAATACTCACCTTAATCACTTCCCATAAACATTAATCAAAATACAACAATTAATAATTAAATTCAGATTATAGAAATACAAACCAGAATTTCCGAGCTATTCCTCGTTGACTTTATCTTTTCCCTTTTTAGTTGAGGGTTCCGGTACAACGTTAGCTACAGAATTAAAACAATTAAAATTCATCAATACATTACAATTCAATTTTACATTGAATATTTCAATTTTTATTCAACATTTTCCTAAATTCCAATTTAGCCCCTAAATCGAGACTAACTTTATTTCTTTATAATTAATTCTATATTTTCATTCAATTTCCACTTTAAACTAGATTTAACTCTCTAATTTCACTTAAATCCCTAAATTTTAAAATTTTCACATTTTAATCCCTAATACTCAAAATTTATAATTTATTCTACAATTCAATCCTTTTTCATTTCTAGCTTAAAAACATAAAAATTAACTAACCAATTATAAAAACATAAAAATTATAAAAAAGAAAGACTAAATTAACTAACCAATTAAGCTTTGAATCCTTAAAACCATAACTTTTCTCTTACTTTCTTTTTTTTTTCTTTCCTTCTCAGTTTCGTTTCTGTGTCTCCTTCTTTTTCTAATTTTTTTCTTTTACTTAATTTTTATAATATAATATAATATAATATAATATAATATATAATATATATACTTAACATTTAAGTTATATTATAATATTATATTATATATTTTAACTTTTTAAGTTTTATAATAAATATATTTATGCCGCCTCATTCAATACAATTGGAATAATTGCTTATTTAGTCCCTTCAATTATTCTTTAATCTATAATTCAACTTTCACTCTTTATGCAGTTTAGTCCTTATACCTAATTACTCTTATTTCATGCAAATTCATCTAACCAAAACCTAATTAACTACACAACTAGCTTCGTAAATATTTATATTTACAAGTTTATTTTTCGAAAATAGAGTCCCGAAAATACACATTCCGACCCGTGACTATCGGGTCGTTACATTTTTTTTATAAAGGATACATATATTATAATTTTATATTATTTTAAAATTAATTTATGTATTGTAAAAAAGGTTATAGCATAATATAAGTGGAGAAATTAAGTTTATATAAGTTTTTATAATTAAAGTTAGAAGCTATTTGCAGCATGAATCCAAAATTTATGTGGTAAATGTTAATTATGTAAATACAAAAGGTTTTATTGCATCATATCGTGAGGTATGATATCATTTGAGAGAATAACGCTAGACACAAGCACCGGAGATGACTTGGGAACTCTTTAATTTGATACATTTAAAACTTTGAAATGTGGTTGAGAGAGCATTTGTTATTTTAACAAAAAAATTTTCTCATAGTAATAATATCACTTGTGTATAGCATAAAAAACAAAGTTGAGTTGTACTAGTAGATTCCATAACTCATAACTTTATTTTTTCAAACTTTATTGGATTGTAATAATGTTTCAGACTTTATTTTCTCTGTTTTGGTTATTTTTGCTAGTTTTTTGACATATGGTGGCATTAAACTGCAAAATTGCATGTTTTCTCTAACTAGAAACACAATTTTCAAAACTAACAATTTCGAAATATCCGTTGCTAAAGCTAAGGAACTAATTAAGTGTTTTTTTGTAAAATAAATAAGATCTACGCTTGTTTACTAAAAACTTGTAAGAGTTTTTGCCAAAATTAATATCATTGAAATACATACGTAACAACTTTAAAATCTCGAGTTTTAAAACAAGTTTATGTAATTCCTCAGGATTTGACCATAACGTCTAGACTGTGTGTGGGGTGTTACACGCATATATTCACATGCATCGCATGCAACATTAGAAATTAGTATATATAAAAGGACAAGTTTAGAAAAAATTTTGAACTAACGAGAATACCTTTTTTATTCCATCATATTACTAAATTCACATTCAAAATTAATTATAATATTTAATTTAGTCTTATAAGTTTAAAAAGTTGAAATAAAATAGAAATTGTGATAATTATACATTTCAAGATACAATTATTAGTTAAAAAAGTTGTGCTAACTTTAAAATAGAACTATTACATGAATAGAACTCTAAACATAAAATATAAGAAAAAGGTTGTGATAATTATAATTATAATTTGCAAAGATTAGTTTAAAACATTTGGACTCAAACAAAAGTTGTGTTAATTTCATTGATGTAAAATAGAATTATTACTTTAATAGAATTGTAAGCATTTTAATTATCACTCAATTAATATTAAATTAATTTGTTATTATTTTGAATAATGTTACTTTGCAATAATTACATAAAATAAAACTATATTGTCCACTGAATATGTTAAAAAAGTTTTAATTATTATTTGAAAATTTTCTATTATAATATTTGAATTGATAAGTTAATATATTTTAATTACATTCAACAATTCAAATAAAAAATATTAATTTACATTTTAAATAAAAAATTTAAGTTTAAATCTTAAAAGGACAACCACGAATCTAAAATGATTAATGTTAAGCAAAAATGATAAATGAATGAAAAAAATTGGTATTATCATTTTGTTAAATAAAAAAGTGTAGAACACAATAAATTTTCCAAAAATATATAATTAAAATAGGTAGAGGGAAAGAAATGGTTTACAATGTAAGTTTGAATAAATGATAATTTTCAAAAAGAAAGTAGTTATTTAGCCATATGGCGTAGTCTCCAGAATGCCGGCAACAGACTCACACTCCCACACTTGTCTGCTAATGCCCAATGCTTTTATTTTACTTATTTATTGATTGCTAAATTCAGATTTTCTTCTTACTTACCTGTATTTAGAGTTGGTAATTAGTGTTACGAATTACATTAAAATTTTGAGGTCCAATCATGGTAACGGGAAGCCCATAGTTTGAAATTACATGGCATCTCATTCGCCGGCCAAACTCTTCAAATCTAATCTTAACTAATCTCATCATTATCTATACTTTGCCGCCATTTTCAAAAGTTTGTTTTTCTTCTCATCTTTTTCCACCTCACAAACATTGATTCCCCCCACTCCCAAATCAGAGCCTTTGTTCCACAAACCATGAACACCGCCACTGATCCACCCAAACTCAGAGGATCCAAGTCCCGTGAGGTTGCCTCTCGCTTCCTTTCCCCTACCTCCACACCCACCCATGATTCCCCCCTCCACTCTCCCAACAAACCTTTATCCCCTCTCCGCCGCAAATCCACCTCCACTGACCCCAGAAAGCATCGCAGCCTTGAAGACCCTCCCTCCGGCTTACTTGGAGGCCTTTGGCCTTCATCTACCACCACCACCACCACCACCACCACCACCTCTTCTTCTTCATCTAACCCGAAAAAGCTTGATACTCTCGCCGATTTTCTTGGGAACGAGAGGCTAAAAGATCTTATCGAGCGAAAGAGCTATGAGAAAAGAACAAATAGCGGCCCCTTTTCACTTACCAAGCAAACAAGCCATTCAGAATTCAGTAGGTTTGTTGAGAATGACAAGCAAATTAGTGCCAAAGAAAATCATAGGCCTTCTGTGGGAGGATCCATGAGGTACACATCCAAGCTGGGTTTCTCCAGAAAATCCTCCTCCTCTTCGTCTTCTACTTCATCATCTTCGTCTCCCAATATTATATCTGGAAGGTTTTCTGTCGACGAGAGTGCTCTTTATAAAAAAACATCATCTTCTCAGAGAAAACCAGATTCTATGACTGATAATTCTCATGTTCTTGATTCTGATCCTGAGATTAGTGATCAATGTTCAGCCTCGAATAATGATTCCCCAGCTATGGCTAAAACTGATTCGTCTTTGAGCGATAGAAAATCAGGGATAGAAGTATGTTCCAAGTATTTGAAAGATGTACCATCAAGGAGTAGATCGAGAGGAAGTACTTGGGATTCAAATAATCTCAATCCAGTGTCAGCTGATACTTCTCCTAAGATTAAAAAGTTCGCCATTAAAAATGTCATACGAAGGACTAATTCACATGGCGCTTCCCCGTCTCAGTGGGCATTGTCACCGGGGCGGTCTGGGTCACCACCAATGTCAGTTGAAAGCAAGGTCAAACCGATGTCATTTTCGAGCTTGAAACCACCTACTAGTCCTTCTAGGACCAGAGGAGTGGAGAAATTCTTGAATTTGGGATTAATGGATTTGTTCAAGAGCAGGAAGTCATCTCCTCTGCAAGTGTGTTCGGGTGATGTGGAAAGTGTCCATCAATTGA
Source organism: Gossypium bickii (assembly GCA_025503065.1). Lineage (NCBI taxonomy): Eukaryota > Viridiplantae > Streptophyta > Magnoliopsida > Malvales > Malvaceae > Gossypium > Gossypium bickii. The sequence continues at coordinate 91,260,595 of CP106716.1, forward strand.
GATTGCTCCATAACAGTTTGATACAATGGCGGTATGCAAATGCTAAAGCCGATGCGGTGAATAGGAGCATACATAATCAAGTTCAGGTATGTATCTTATATTGTGTTGTTTCTCATACCAACAAAATGAAAGTATAGTATAAGGTTTAATGGGCAGGTTTATATTAGATTTTATTATAAACGAGCTATGTTTTCAAAGGAGATTGAAAATCAGGTACTTCAATTTCACAAAACTCTTTGTAACCTGAACCAAGTTAGTACCACAAAATAGAGAATTTTGGGACATGGATCCATTCTTTAACTACACATAGATGTGATTATATGTGTTACCGTAATGTCATATGAGAATTTGCACTAAATGGTTTTACAGAACGATCTGTTATCCGGGTGGAATAGTCTTATGAAGCTGCAACATTCCGTGGTACAAAAGAAATTAAAGCTTCAGAAGGAAAAGCTTGAGATCAAGACGGACTCTATACTTCAATCTCAAGTCAGTGCCTGCTGGAACCTCTTTAACCATGCTTACTAAAATGTTTTCATGTCAATTGATTTGCTAATCATAACTGCAGATGAACCATGCTTACTAAAATGTTTTCATGTCAATTGATTTGCTAATCATAACTGCAGATGAAGGCATTGGAGTGTTGGGCAGATATGGAAAGACAGCACTTGTCAGCTATTTCCATGACTAAACAATGTCTGCATTCTGTTGTTTGTAAAGTGCCTCTCGTAGAAGGAGCAAAGGTCCACCAAGAATTTTCAGCTGTTCCTTTGTTTAGCTATAATACAAATCCATTTATGATTGCTCGGGTGTGCAGGTTGACGCACCATCAGCTTCAATGGCACTTCGACATGCATTTGATCTCACAGCTTCCATCAAGACAATGCTAACAGTTTCCTCACCAGGGGTATGGAGATTTTCACATGTTATGCTAAACCAAAATGTACAGTGTAGTTTTGAAATGGTCCTTACCTTGCAGATGGTACCTCAGATTGAGAAGACCGTGTCAGTGGTTTCGGAACTAGCAGAGGTGGTTGCACAAGAAAAGCTACTGCTGGAGGAGTGCCTTGAACTTTTCAGGATGATATCTATTCTAGAGGTAATTTTGATTACTTGTACCTACATGTCATTACATAAATTGAACAGAAAACAATAGTTTGATATTGAATAATCAAACTAAATACGTTAAGCTTGAGCTACAGCCTTCTCTTTTAACCATTAAAAGCCAGCTAAAGATTCCTGTATTTCTCTGTACGTTAAACCTTTCAGTTTCCTACTACCCTTGCAGGTAGAAGTGTAACTTAAAGTTAAGTCACATATAGGGGTGATTTGCATGAACATAGTGTCATGATTTTCAAGAGGAACCATAAATCCGACTGTGTTTTAGGAGCAATTTGGGAATATAAGTATTCACACATCATATTCAACAGATGACATGTTTTTCATGTATAAAACTTCAAATTTAATGGGTTGAAGTGGACAAGACCTTACAAAGTTTATATGGACTGTGATAAGTAGCACTTAATATATGGTTTGTTTTTTTTTCTTAGATTATATTTTGTTCAAAAATCGAATATACATGATTGTGATCTGGTGTTAAATCCAGCAGATTCAGGAGAGGAGCTTAACGTGCTGTATTATTGAACTCAATTCATAGCAAAGGCAGATACAGCAACAAACAGCATAAGAAGTACTTCCATGCATCTGCAAATAGGGGAAAAAACAGAAAACATTTATATCGCCTGAAATAATTGCCACAATAAGTCAACTTGTCGTTTATGTAAAATTAACTTAAATTTGGCTTTTTATGTAAATGTTGTTTTTTTCTTAATTGTTGTTAGACCGTTAATTGCAGATACTTTGACTTTAATTATTAACGAAGAAGGCGGCAAGACCAAGTCAGAACACTATATGAAAAATATTCCAGAAAGGAGAAGTTGTCATTTGGCATGTTTGATATCTATATTTTTTCTTTAAATAGAAAAACAACCCTCCTTTCTTGATACGTATCGGGGGTTTTTTTTTTTTTTTTAAAATGAAGGGCATTAATTTTATTTTTAAATCACATACTTAAAAAAATTCGTCCATGTATTTACTCTCGGCTGATTTTTAAGATATAAATTCAGTTTACTCAAATATATAAATTTATTTTTGCATTGGAATTTTAGATTTTTTTAATTTATTTTTGCATTGGAATTTTAGATTTTTTTAATTTACTTTTATTGTTAAATGGGTATTTTACATATTGTTCCACCTATTTATTCCTCCCTCAATTTAAATCGGTCTATTGACAAAAATAAAATAAACTATCTACAATAATTTATTTTTTACTTTATTAAATTTTTACTTTTATAAATAAATTATATATTTAAAGGGTAACATTTTTTATTTCACAAGCAATTTTAAAAAATCGAGATGAACTTTTTTATTAATAATTATTTAGATATGTATATTAATTCTTAAAAAAATGTATACGGGTAATATACATTTGTATTATATAAGATTAAAGAAACAACTATCACAAGTTTAATCTTTACATCATATAGTAAAACTTGGTTAAATTTTTTACTATTACTACTAGCTAATTAATATATATACATACACACACATATATATATAATTCAAACTGTCTGGTGTATTATAGTAACCACCCTCTCCATGTTGAATTGGTTGGTCAGAAAAGCTGACAATTAAATTATCTATAAACATGTTCTAAGTCCAACTATATCAATTAGTGCTGCCCTACAATTACAAAAGATCGACCTTAGTGCGCCTCCATTGATGAAGGGCTTGCCTTATTGTCGCCATTTCCTCCACAAGAAGCCCACAAATTCACGTTCGAACCTACCTTATAGCAGGAGCAGGCGATCCAAGGAGGAAAGGTCATCCAAACTCAAGCCCTGCATTGGACATTGACCCCATCAAGGCTGAAGCAATGAATGATCTGTTTTCTAGTTCATTCAATAAATATTCAGATCTCAAGCAACAAGTTCACTTGGATGACGTAGAGGCTAGGGAAGAGACAGTGAACCTTGATAACTTCTTTGAAGATGTAGACAATGTGAAGGACGATATGAGAGTGGTTGAGCAGATTTACAACAGGCTGCAAGAATCAAATGAAGAGACCAAAACGGCTCACGGTGCTAAAGCCATGAAGGATCTTCGAGCTCGAATGGACTCGGATGTTAAGCAGCTCCTGAAACGGGTCAAAGTCATAAAGGGGAAACTCGAAGCACTTGAAAAATCAAATGCGGCTCATCAGAAACTTCCAGGATCCGGTCCTGGATCATCTGCTTATAGAACCAGGACATCCCTAGTGAGCGGCTTAGGCAGTAAACTAAAGGATATGATGGATGATTTTCAAGGGTTAAGAGCCAAAATGACAGCAGAACACAAAGAAACAGTGGAGAGAAGATACTTCACAGTAACAGGACAGAAAGCAGATGAAGAAATGATCGAAAACCTGATAGAAAGGGGAGAAAGTGAAACATTGTTTGAAAAGGCAATTCAAGAACAAGGGCGAGAGCAGATTGTGGATACAATTTCAGAGATACAAGAGAGGCACGATGCTATTCAAGAAATTGAGAAGGGGATGATTGAGCTTCACCAACTATTCCTAGACATGGCAGTCTTGGTGGAGGCACAGGGATACCAACTGAATGACATCGAGAGCCACGTGGCTCGTGCCAGTTCTTTTGTCATGAGAGGGGCTGACCAACTGGAGTTAGCCAAGGAATATCAGAAGAGCTCAAAGAAATGGGGTTGCATTGCCCTTGCTATTGCCGTCTTTCTCCTTGTTATCATCTTGTTTCCCGTTTTATCATCAATATTAATTAAGAACGCATAAAATTCTGGACGGTCCTCGTGAAAATAAAATCAATGCTTTTTATATGGATTTGAAGAACCTAAAAAGCAGGACACCAATTTTTTACTTACTAGGCCACAGTTGATACCTTTGATCCATTAACATTTACTTTGATTTTAAGTTTGTTGTTTTTATAAAGGATAAAAGATGATTCTTTATAGTAATGTTCTATTTATATGGGCATGGGATCTGGAAGCCATATCTTTGTGAATTACGACCTTTTCTGTAACAACAAAATTTCTATTCTCAACTGTTCCATAAACTATAAAATTATTTATTAAATAAAACATTCGTTTCCATTCACAATAAAATGTATTCGTTCAGGTAGATAATTTTTGAAAATTTGCTCTTGGGAATGTTTTTTTTTTCCCAATTAACTGCAATACGTCTCGTGACAGGTATTGCGGTGGTTTTCCATGATTTTAGTGGCATCATAGTTGATGGTAGAAACTGTCAACTCTTGCGGGCTCGGTCGAGGTTGTCGAAGCTTTAGCTATTAAAGAAGCATGCTTGCTTATCAATCGGAACAATTGGTCTCATGTTATTGTAAGTCCGATTGCAAGACGGTGATTAACCAAATTTATGTCAATGACAATGGGATCTCACAGCGATTATCTTCGATTGTGGATTTTATTTGAAAATTTCATAATTCTACTCCTTTTGTTTCCTGTAAATGAAAATCAACTTGTTGATTGGATAATTGTTTGTACTAGGAGAGGAAACTGTCCAATTGATTGGGTGATAAATTTCCGTGCTGATTGGAACGTCTTCTTGTAACTTTTCTTATTGGGTTTTCAATGGAAAAAAAAATATCCATTATTTTGCAAGAGTTCGTTCATTTTATAAGTAATTTTATATGTAAATATGAAAAGTATGGTGCCACATAAATATTAATATATATATATATATATATATGCGCTTAATGCAAAATAGATATAAACCTGAAGTCACAAACCATGATTATTATTTGGTGAAACAAAAATTTCGAAGATGATAATTTTTTTTTTTTGTATTTTCCAGTAACTTTATTTGCACTAACAAATGTTGAGTACAATGATAACAAGGTACATTACACCCTCAATGAAAGGACGGTGCTTGAATTTTGAAGATGATATTATTAGGGGGAACAATCAGAAACCCCAAATATAGACCGTGAAACGGATATAAAAAGTACCAAAAAAAACAAAACAAAACAAATTGGAAATTCACACATTCCTTTAAAAAGTTGATGCCATCGTGAAATAATTGTTGAAGTTTTACCAAACAACCTGGCAGAAACTCAAGAACCAGTTCCAATTGAGATATTATTTTATTCTTCCGATTTGTGTCATTCCATTTAGGAAACAACATATTATTTAAAGAATATCACAGAAGTGGTAGAAAATTTATAAATAGGCATCGAATAAAATACAAAATAAATGTTATGTGAGAAAGGGCTATTTCACCGATTCTCCGGCCGAAATGATTCTCGAGGATATTGTCAAAGGCTGCATATGCATAATTGAGGATACTCTATTAACAACAGTTGCACCTAAAATTGGGAATGCATGTCGCAAAATAAACAATGTTATAAAATGAAGGTTTATTTTTATATGTGCACAAGCAAAATTCTGCCGCCCTTTGGACAACCGTGTAATCAATGAAGTACAATACAGCCATTTGCACTCTTTGAGTTATCCAACACTTCACAACCATCATGAGCACTGCTTTTTCCGAGAATCTTCAGACATTAGAGTTTTTAGCAGTTCTTGTAGCCGCTTGGCACCAGGGCCTGGCGCAAACACCGAATCATTGCCACGTACAGAACACGGGTCAGCTCCACCCTCTGAACTCCCAATACACCAAGCTCCAGCTGCAAAACGACCAGTTCGGCCCAATAGTTCTTTATCAATTTTATCCAAGACTGGATCGTTCTTATGGAACTTCCGGGCAAAGGGTGCGTTGCTTTTCACCATTTTATCAAAGTCTTTAATTGACAACGAGATAGGATGTTGCTTTGGAGGAGTGTCCCAAGCAATGTAGTGGAGATCATGGCTTATTGCAGTGCTACGAAATTCATCAGTGTTGCAAATAACGGTATGGAAATAGCCTTCCGGAGAGGAAACAAAATTTGTATAATACATGAGAATGGTTCGTGGGAGGTTATCCCACCCCCATATACAATACTCAACAAAAGTTCTAGTAAGTGCTACCCATGCAGAACCTGCAGATAATGCACACAGCAAAGCAACCATTAAACATTTTCCTTTAATTCATTAATAGCGACATAATTCCCAGATTTCAATTTAATGCACATAAAATGCAAAAGTTTCTTGTGTAAAATGCATAATAGAAAGCAACAAAGACTAAGATAACAAAGCCAGAAAAGGCAAAAGAAAAAAAGGAACTGATCTATGTCCACATAGAATCCCCAACTAGCAAGTTTATGAGAACCCTACAACAAAATTTGATTATTCAGAAGCTTTCAGCACTAGAGAAGAACTCCGGGACATCTGCAGGAAATTATGATTCTTATAGATCTTAGTAGTTGCTTTCTCATTATACTGGTTTAATTATTGGCAGGATAAAATGAACAATTGATTGATTTCTTCATGCCATTCCAATAGATTGAAAGAAACCAATACTCAGGGGAGCCAACTGAAACGGGAGATTCTCAAATTTGTTATTTCTAGTAAGAGACAGACATTTACCAATCTTTTATTTGAGATGAAATGAGGTATGGTATAGCCACATAATACCTACAGTCTATAGTTCATAATAACTAAATTAATTGTATGAGATAAATTAGGATGCATAATAATGACATCTTGATCTCTAGCACTGCCAAAATGAAACTGAAAGGATTGCATACTTCAAGTTTGTTGCAATGAGTTTAGATACGATGCTTAAAACCAGAATCTCGTCTCCTTTCCTACATTATTAAGCAGCATTTAGTTAGAAGCCATCCTACATTGCTCGTCTCACCTGGACTAAGCTCTATTCTCTCCTTAATCTCACAGGTCCATGTAGAAAATCAAAGATATAGTTACGTCATTAGATTTAAAGCTTGCATTATGGGAGCTAGCTGCTTGGCAATTTCGCAAGCAGCCAACTGAAACAGGAGATTCTTAAATTTGTTATTTCTAGAAAGAGACAGACATACCAATCTTTTATTCGAGATGAAATGGGGTATGGTATAGCCACATAATACCTACACTCTATAGTTCATAATAACTAAATTAATTGTATGAGATAAATTAGGATGCATAATAATGGCATCTTGATCTCTAGCACTGCCAAAATGAAACTGAAAGGATTGCATACTTCAAGTTTGTTGCAATGAATTTAGATACGATGCTTAAAACCAGAATCTCGTCTCCTTTCCTACATTATTAATCAGCATTTAGTTAGAAACCATCCTACATTGCTCGTCTCACCTGGACTAAGCTCTATTCTCTCCTTAATCTCACAGGTCCATGTAGAAAATCAAAGAAATAGTTACGTCATTAGATTTAAAGCTTGCATTATGGGAGCTAGCTGCTTGGCAATTTCGCAAGCAGCTTGCTCAAGCTGATTTCTGAGTATCAAGAAATTATTGATTGTTGAGAGCCAGGTTAAGCCTCAAGAGGGTTTAGTTTTGCAAACCTAAAGCAATATCAAGGTAAACATGATCTTTCAGCCTTCAGTCTAGTCTCTGGGAAGTGACAACAGCAAAAAGCAGGTCAAACACAAAGGAGAATATTGGCGTACAGCCTCATGCTTGAAGCTAACAGCACCTAAAGCCTGACTGAATCCTCTGAACTTAGTTTAAAAATATTGCTTCAACGGGTTTACTTTCCGGCTGATTGAAGCTTTTCAGTTTCCTAGAATGAAATTAGGGTAGGAAGGAACCCTAACATGGAAGACTTGATTCTAAAATGCAAAAATTAGTTTCTTACAGGAATAAGATTTAATACCACAATACTCAAGATAACACCATTTGAGGTTATTACAGGTTATCCTTATTTGGCTCAATAACATGCTGATACCATATCAGTCCAAAACAACAAAACACCATATGAGATTTCAAGATAACACAGTTGACATTAATCTAAGTGGTGATGAGCAAACAATCAACCTATGGTTTGAGAAACTATTACGGTATGTTGTGCTAATAAAAATAAAATAAAGAAGAATAAAAACCAACCTGTATACAACTTGAAAGATGTGGGCAGTGATCGGCGTTGTGTGGTCCAAGCAATGTCAGACTTTTTAGACAAGTAAAGGCCTGGATCAACAATGATTGGTTTTGCTCTCGAGTTACTGCAAAATAACATAAATACACATGGAAAGTGGGTTACATTAAGGTATAACAAAGGAATACTAAGAGTAGCATGAACACTAGGTATTAATCTTACAGCTTCCAACCAGCAATCTGTGTATGTTCAATGAAATTGAGATTTCTTGACAAATTGGAGAAAACATGCAGCAAATCTGCACAAGTAAAACACGTATCAGATGTGTTCTCCAGTAAGCAGGCTTGAATGAGCACAAACCTTTTAGCAGACCTCTAAGTTTCTGAAAACACTTCACAACTGAACAACAAATGCATCTAGTAGTGACAATAAGAAACACACAGATGGAGCTTCTTCAAACATTTTAACCCATTAATCTAACCAATATGATAGTACAAGTTGCAACGAATAGGCCTATGAAAAGGCCAGGTAGTAGAAATCAACAAATGAGTTAACCTATTTTCTAAAAACACAGCCAAAAAAATCTGAAGCAATTATGTTGATTAAACAAAACTACATAAACCCCATTGTAAAAGACAGTTCATTGGTTTGCCAATTGATTGAGCCCCCTCATAAACATAATTTTGAGTAGAACTTAAAATTATCTACTCCGTTACAAATCCTGTTCACAGTCTAGGCTTTAAGTTCTAAAAATTCCCGTAGTAATATGAAATAAGGTTAAGATGGAAGTAGGCATGTAATTCTCTCCAAAAATGCTGTAAAGAACTCTAGTAATTCAGATAAAAGTAGGAGGTAGCAAGCAAAGTTCACGATCAATTTAGAGTTAAAATTCGTACTATAAGCACAGTACTGTTCTTTAAACCCTCATACTATAGAAAAAGCCCTTTCGCAGAGACAAACGGATAACAAGAAGCAGCCTTGATGATAAAAAAGATAGAAATGCAAAGTCTTAGCACTAACCATCTTGGGTCACAAGGGGATAATCAGAGGCACTCAAGTTTAGAAACCAATCCCAGTCCAAGCTCTCCCTCAAAAGTATTGCAATTGCTTGAAGGGTACAGGCAATCATCGTAGGACCTTTGTATGTCACCAAGTTGGATTGTGCCATTACACGCACATTCTCCACTTCACGAAAAGTTGGATCAATCTTTACCATATTAGTCAATTCCAACCTTTCACGTGGAGGAGCCTCAAGATCCAAATGCAGAACATATTGATTCCTGGGGTGATACACTGCTTGCAAGGTCCTCATCATCCTATGACTATCTCCCTTTGTCCCCGAAATAAGATATGCTAATCTAGGTGCTTCCATACTTGCATACCCACTTGTGTTAAACGATTTCTTTAAATCTGATTCTACAAAATACCCACTAGAGTCCTCCGTTCTAGCAAAGGAAATAATGTCGAATGGCAACTGATCTCCACCATTAGGAGTATTGAACAACCCAAAAATGGCAGACAGAAACAAAGTAATCGATACAAGTAAGCTTGCAAAAAATGGGATGATCCATTTTCTATCACTCAACACCCTTCCCGATTGCGAATTGACATTTTTCCTCACACTTGTCAACGGGTTTCTTATCAACTCAAGTTTCCTATAAAGCTTTCTCATTTCGAGTCCGCCTCAAGATTAAGCTAAAGAACCCAAGATACGTGAAGATTCAAGCAAAAAACCACCGCTATTATTAGGAAATAGGACCAAAAAGAAGCAGGGAGGTCCGAAAACAGAACCAAAACCAAAACCGCCTTCTTAAATGTATGAGAAACATTTAATCTGAGGCCAAATTCTCTTCAAAACAAAACATGGGTTCCAAGCAAAAAGAACATTATTTTGTCACAAAGTAGAGAACTATCAATAGGAATCCGCTTCAACCCCAAAAAAGGAATGATATGAAAGTGAAAAGAAAAAAGAGCAGAAACAGGAATCAGTTTGGTGTTAGAAGATCCAAGTTGGCTTAATCAACTGAAAAAAAGAACACAGCAAATGCAGGTGGGCAACTACAGCACGAAATAGTAACCGACACAAAAGCAATTCAAGAAAAATGTATATACAGCAGTTAAATTAAGCTTTAATCAGCTTTTTTATCCTAAGTTGTCACCCAGATCTATTCACTAATCAAACCCAGAAAACCGATAATGAAGAAGCAGAAAAATAATATATACTCCGGATTCTTGAAATACACGAGAGTTCAAAGGGAGAGGTAGAAAAAGCTTACTTTAATGGTCAGAAAAAAGCTTACTTTGAAACAAGAAAAATAAAATGACCCACAAAAGGATATGGAAATAAAAATAGATAATTAAAAAAAATTCTTATTGAATGCGCGTGAATTGCAGTTCTCAACAACTCTCGACCTAATCACCAAACAACGGGCCCTTCGCGAGTATAGATTGTAATAACTTCAAAGGTCTACTCCAAAACTAAATATGAAAATTAGATATCAAGTTCCTTACATAACTCCCCCTCAAGTGCGGGGCTGGATGCAACTTTTTATTATTACGTTTCTTATTCTCAACAATGTGAGCCCCACCAAGAAAGGTTCCCTACCTACATCTTTAAATTTTGATTAAAATAGAGTTAATCAATCTAATCAATTTAATTCGATTAGAGTTCTGTTAAAATTTTTTAAAATTTTGATTAATGGTTAATTTAATTTTAATTTAAGTAATTAATTAAATTTAATAAATAATATTTTATATTATATGTATTAGACTATTACTAATTCAGATAAATGAACATTATTAATTTAATTTTCTTATATGTTTTATACTTATTTTAACAAAAAAGAATTATATAAATTTTGGTTCAGTTAATTATTTAAAAAAAACTTCAATTCGACTAATAATTAAAAAATTAAAAGATTCAATTAATATTAATTCAATTCGATTAACCGTTTAAATATGATCAACCACGAATAACGGAGTGAATGGGATCATGGTACAAATCATAATGTGCTGGGATTTGTGGACCATTTACTATTATCTTTAAGATTAATTAATAATAAACTTAATTATATGTTTAGAGATAAGGAGTAGTATGGACTTACCTGCCTTCTAATCCAAGACTCACCCTGCGTCTATTCAACCATTGAATAAATATATGGCTTTGAAGACCATTTATTTAGTGCTGATATGTGTTTTTATGTAATTTGATATTTATATTTGACAAAAGTTTTATATATTAATAGATAAAGGTGTCAATATTAAACTTTTAGTGTTATATGTCAGGTTTTAAAATTGATTTGACAAAAAATTATAATTAATTAATAATATTAATAATTAATTTCATCAAAGCGATCATAAATTAGAGTGAACAAATCCCAACTAGTGAGAACACATTAGTGATTGTGGACCATCGTATCTAGATTGTACTATGCAACAGAAGCTTTTACCACAAACATCCAAGAACATGTGGTAGAGCGAGTATAGGTTGAAGAAGATACTAAGAAAGATGTTCAAACTGATAAAGAAGTGAGCAAGACAGGAGCCTTTGATCCAGAAGTTGAAATAACTAGAGAAAGGCCCATGTCCTCTGGCCAACTGCAGGCTCGCAAAATGCATACACACTCGGTTGTGGCAGATGACTTTGCAAACCTCGCAGCCTCAAAGAAGATGGACAAGGGCAAAGCCCCAGTTGTTGTAAATCCGAGCAAGAAAAGAAAGATCCAATTAGAAAGTTCTGATGACTTTTCTGATGAGTCGAAAACCTTTTTTTTTTTGGTTGTCTGTAATGTTTCTATTAGTTTTGGGGAGGGGGTAAAGGTTCCTCAGTCGAAAACCATTATTGATTCTGTTTCTGATGAGGACATCCAAAAACTTCTTGCTGAAGCCACCCAAGCAGCCAAGAAACAGGAGGAAAGGATGATGGAAATGAAAAATAAGGGTCTCTGGATGTTGCTTGCTCCAAGATGTATGTTTCCATGATTAAAAAGAGTTTTATAGAAGAACATAATATGGAGGAAAACAGTTTTGTTTATCATGAAATAGATGTACTTATTAAGAATGGCGGTTTAATGGGTTTAGTGAGTTATGTTAAACCATATGTTCATAATGTTGTCATGGAATTTTATGTTAATATGCTTCGAAGTGTTAGTGATATGCACAACAAGCTGCATCAAAAGGTGTTTGTGTGTGGAAAGTGGTATGAATTCAACCCTCCAATGTTAAGAAAGGTCTTGAATTGTACTGTCAAAACATGGTGGAATTGAATGAGACCTTGGACCAAACTGTAGCGGCCATAACCAACAACGTGCATTTATCTTGGCCTGCAAAAAATTAATATTCATGCCTCTTCTCTTTCAACTATGTATGTGAAGAAAGGTTGTCCTTGCAAACGCCAGCTCGGTAAGGGGGATGCACTACTAGCTGCTGTAACACGGTCGCAGTCATCCACGGAGGGAGGAGATGAGGTCACCAATCAACCTCGATGTGCACATGAAGACAAGGCCAAAGATCAACCCTGACATGCACATGAAGACAAGGCCGAAGTCCTAATGGTGTCGCCAACCTAAACAGTGCGATGAAACCTTAGGCGTACCTGACATGCACCTGGTTGTGGCATATATTTGTGAGATCAATGATTATGTCCATTTGTAATTTTTCAAAGTTGTTTACTTTGTTTTACATTCACAATTTACACTAATTTAATATATATATATATCTTGTTTAGTACAATTGGGATGCATGTACATAAGTTTTTAAATTAAGAATTTTGAATATGTTGGATCATCCTACAAACATTGAAATTTTTGAAGGATTTAAATGAAAATTTAGTAAATTAATGTTGTATATGGTTTGTGTCTTTTAAGTGAAAATAAATTTAGTAAATTCAAAACTATAATAATGCCTATCTTAAACGTGAAATAAATTTACAAATTTTTAATTTCAAAACGAAAAAAGAAAAATAATTTCTATAAAAAATAAATACTTCCTATAAGGTGCATTTTCCTTTTTTTCTCCAAAAAATAACATAGAAAAAAAAAGACGTACTTTTTTTTATTTTTGTTCAGCATGTTTAAATAAATTTGCCCATAATCAAATTTGTGGTGGTGTTATTGAAGGGGAGGTGCATGTGTAGGGGCGTTTCTGAGATTTTGCCTTCGCTTTTCTAATCACGTTATTTCTTAGTTTTTTTTATCGAAACTTTTATGACTTTTATTTATTTTATTTTTGGAGGAACGTACTTATTTGCTACTTTTTGTTTAGAGGATGCTATTGATGATTTTATGGATGATGGTTATTGTACATTTCCTCCCAGTTATTAATGCATAATTCAAACTCGACATTAATGGTTGAATAACTTAATTAATCTCCAAGTTAAGTTTTTGAAATTAAGGGAATATGCTTAGAGGGAGTAATGTTTATTTGATGTTTACATTTCTTAAATTGTATGAGTTTTGTTCAACAAATTTTTGAAGAGGAGTTTTTGACAAATATGGAATGGTTAAGATGTGTTTAAAGAAGTGTCCACTTCCTTCTCCATTGCGACAGGTAACGATTCTTGTATATTTAAGATATTGTCTATTTACTGAATTGTATCTTTAGGCTGAGCTGAGATGATAAATTATATTTAGCACATCAATAAACACCATTTATCACTTAAAGAAACATATTTAGAGAATTAGATCGAATTTATCTAATCCCTTAAATTAAAAAAGTTGAATCATATTGGGACGTTAAAGACTTAGCTGCCAACAATCCTTATTTACCTTTATTGTTATTATTATATCGTATTAAGCTTGTGTAGTTGTTATTTTGTAGGGATTATGATAGATCTTTATTATGTTAGTAAGTCACAAAAACTGATATATTTAAGATATTGTATATGTTAATATATTTATTATTGAGAGCACTCATTTGTTCAAGTGAGGAAACATTATATTTGAGAGTTCATTTGTAATTGTAAAACTTCTGTATTGTGATTTTACAAACTAAGTTATTAGGGGAAATTTAGTGGTGAGAGAGCTCATATTCAAACGTGCAAGAGTGAGGAATTACAACTAGGGGTTGTATTTATTTGAAGATAGTACATAGGGATGATGAATTGCATAAACAAATTTTATTATCTTCTATTTTATTTTGTAGTGTTGTAATGTTAATTGTTTTTTTTATTAAATACATTACCTGTTTCTAAACTTAAATCACACTAAGGTAACTTTATATTTTTTCTCATTATTTAATCTCTTTTCGTCTTAAACACACGTGGGTAACAATTCATTAATAAACCATTTTTATGTGTTCTTAGTAGCACGTAGTTATTAAAAAATAATTACTCGGAAAATCCTTAATGTGTTTAAGAATCGTTATAGGCTTTACACTCAAAACAGCTTAATCTACACCATTCAATTAGAGTAATGTTTACCACCGCTGGAAAATTGAAACGCTAAGCAGCGTCGAAGAAGAGAAATAATTGTATAATTATGCTAGAAAAGTACCTACTTTATTTTGAATAAATAACAATAATGGGGAGGATGATGACTAGGAAAAATATATTTTTATTTCGTACTTCAGGGTTGGCTTGGAGCTCAAAAGTGTAAATTGGTTCATTCCCACAGCCCAAACGTGTTTCGCAGGACTACAACAGTGTCAGTCCTTAGCTGTCGGACACTTGTTAATGTGATGGAGCCTCTTGGGCCTCGGGCTTAAGCCTTCTAATAATGGATGGTACAACACAAATACGGGGAAAAAGAATTAGAAGAATGTTTTTAAATAAAATTCTCGACATTTTGGTGCTAGTTCAGTAAATTAATTTCCTCTTGTGTTAGTTTAGTGTATGTATATGTATTTTCTTTAGGGTTATTGCTATAAAAATCCGTGATGAATTGGCAAATTGATAATACCAAGAGCTAAAATTATAGCAAATCTGAAGAGAAAAACATAGTGATGCCGTCGATTATGCTTCAAACACTATCAAAAAGCCAATTTAATGTACCGCTTTACATTCATATATATATATATGCATAAAACCTTTCGGTTTTGCGCAGAATGATCAGAGCTTATCTTGCACCTTGTCCCTCAACACAGTACAAAAGAGCCCACCATTTTGCCCACACAAAACTAAACTAGTCATAATATTTAAGGTATTCAATCCCTTCGATAATTGATTTCATCTGCTTCTGAGCTTTTCTTCACCCCTTCCAACTTTTGCCCAAGTGAGAAACCAAGCATCCTCGAGGCCCATTTTTTCCCTATCTTTTGGTCTTCCTATAGACAAGACAACGGCAATATTAATAGTATTCCAAGTGACTTGACTTATATATTGGTGATCTAAAAGGTCAGCAAAATTTTGGGTTTTGGAATTTGGACTATCAGGCCTCTCTGGGAGCGTAGTTGTGGGGCATTTTAAGGTGTACTGTGGTTCAGACACAACTTGAGGTCATTATCTTTGAATAAATATTAATGACAATGTGTCTTTGGCAACCCATCATCACAGATTGGCATCATTGGGAGTCCTGTTCCTGTGATTTGAGCTGCTTCATGCGCCTCTTCAACATTCAACCTTCTCAAATTGGATTCTACCAAAAAAGTTAGCTCATGACTTGAAGACAAAAGCCTTAGGCCGGTGACAAGGCAATCAAACATTCGCCAAAGAAATGTCAAAAGAATATGGCTGTGGTGAGCTAGAGTGTGGGTATTTCAAAATGGTAGGCCAACTATCGAAGATAAAAATTGAAGTGGTCCTTCAGAGTCACATCCTGTTGGAGTTGTCCCGAGGCGGTAGCCTAACATATCCTCGACTAGTACGAACCATATAGCACAATTAGAATCCATATAGAATTACATTTATTCTATTTGACATTAATTAGAATAAGATTTTTCAACCTTTAAATAGATATAGTCAAAACTACTCTTGTATAGTTCAATTTTCAACATTAGTGAATTTCTATTCCTCTGCCCGTGATTTTTTTCCAAACGAGTTTTTCCACTTAAAATTTGTATTTTTCTTTTCTTTTTGTTTTGTAATCGTTCTATATTGTCATTATCGACGTTAATTTTAACACATCTCAATATCAAGCCGAAGCTAACTAGCTCTTTGAACGTCTGCAAGCGATTGCTGTAGCTGTGTCTACCACCGCTGCATTTCGCCATGTGCCAAAAATCTTCGACAGAGTGCGCTAAAACTTTGGGTTTCTTTTTCTATCGGCGCCGCTTTCGTATGGCTTGGTTGTCCTAAAAGAATAAATAAAGTTTGCAATCATTGTAATCAACAACATGATGTAGTATATTTGTAAAGTGATAAGAACCTATCAAATATTTTCATATGCATTATTTTGAGACACGCCATATGATAACCTTTTTTTTTTTTTTTTTGAATAATTGGTTGACGGGGCAAAACCTTTTTTTCAGTGCATGTAGCAAATCATTCATGGAATTGCTGACTGGTTTATGGCGTATGGTTGAAGGAGGGACAGGGACAGTTGAGTCATGTCTCCGAATTTCGATCTTGTGTGGAGTACCGCTGCAATAGCCATGCATGCTACTGGGAATGCTTTGTTTGGACGTGGCATAACGATTCAGTCCAAGTTAGGCGGCTCTGGTTCAGTGGATGCAGACCCCTCTAACCTCTTAATCCATTGTTTTCATTCGACAATAATAGCATTTTCTGTGAAGTTCTTTGTAATCAACCTAACATTTTTGTCATGAAAGGGACTAATTTATAGTACAAAATCTGACCCTCCACTGGCACAAGACATGTGTGGATATTAAGGACGGCAAATTATGCAAAGATACTTTTAGAAAAGAAGACAATTTGTACCAACAGATTATTATTGGGTTTCAAAGCAGAAATATTGAATAAAAATCAGTAGCAAAGTTGAAGCAACTAGTTACCCTATAATTTCTAGATTTAGGATCCAATATTATGTATCTATATACGAGGATCATACTTTCTATCATACTGGAACATAAGAAATGATTTTCCAATTGATATATACTCCTGTTTTGATCAAGAGAATCTCCTTGCACTGCTCTCGTTGACATGATATGATTTTCTTTAAATTTAAATATGCCCGGATTCAAATATTAGATTTATAAACAGGATTTTTTATCCTACCTTGTAGACATGGAATTGATATCCATGATTGAATGTTGGTCTGCTTTTGTTCATTGTCATATGGAATACTTCTCTTATATGGTGGGTTTTACGCTATCCATTTTGGTCCCAACCTTACACACACTTAATATTAAAATATTATAAATATTAATTTATTTTAATTAATTCATATAATTATATTTAATAGATTATATTTCAATAAATCTAAACATTTACAATTTTTAGTTTTTTTTAAACTGAAGCAGCTTTTATACAAAAACATGTATATATATAAAATATGGACTAGGTTCGAGTTTCAATATTTAAGGCCTGACCTAGCCCAACTTATTTTTAAGTTTATAATATTTTATATTATGCTATTTTCATATATTATGTAATTTAGAACACATTGAAAAAATAAACCTATACTAAATATATAATACTATACTAATGTAAAAATTCAAATAATATTAAGATTACTATATAAAAATTTTCAATAAATAAAAAATGTATAACATTATTAAATATTAAAATAATATAATATAAATATTTTTATTATTCTATTAACTTTAATAATATATAAAATACAACCAAAATGTCCACCAACCCTCCCATATTAACTAAATGATCTATTTACCATTCAAATTCTTTAACAAACATTAACCATGCATTTTATTTAATAAAAGCAATATCGATTTATTTTTACAAGTATTACGATTTAATCTCTTTTTTTTTCCCTTAATTTAGTTTTCAACTTCAAAATTACTGAACTAAATTTTAATCCACTTATATAATAGCTCCATAGACATTCAACATTAATATTTACGAGCTCGGATTATAAAAATGAGGTCTCTACACCTCATTTTCCGAAACCAATAACTTCTGTTACGCACCACTTGTACCTTAACTAACTGACGAATTAACAAAAATTATCATATCAAAATTCAATAAAAAAAACTATAATAAACTCATAAACAATATTAAATAATATTTACCGACTCGATCATCGGAAAACAGAGTTCCAAAACAACCATTTCCACTACCACTAAAAAATGGGTTGTTACAATCAAGTAAAGAATTTTTTAAAACTTCAACACTTTCTTATCATCGGAAATCTTCACTACAACAAAATAGGCCTACTGCGACACTTTTGGGGCAACACTTTCCTAAGTGTTGGGATAGATTTGTCGACATACACTTTGGCTAACTCCTTGTATAAGAGTTGGGATATGCATGCCTAAAGCAACGCTTAAATAAGAGTGGGCTTTGTCCAACACTATGCGGACACTTTTGGGCCGACACTTTCCTAAGTGTTGGGATAGACTTTTTGATAAACACTTTGACCAACTCTTTATATAAGAGTTGGGATATGCATGTCTAAGGCAACGCTTAAATAAGAGTCGACTTTGTCCAACCCTATGCCAACACTTTTGGGCTGACACTTTCCTAAGTGTTGGGATAGACTTGCTGATATACATTTTGGCCAACTTTTTATATAAGAGTTGGGATATGCATGCCTAAGGCAACGCTTAAATAAGAGTCAGCTTTGCCTAACACTATGCCGACACTTTTGGGCTAACACTTTCCCAAGTGTTGGGAACCCTTTGTATAAGAGTTGGGATATGCATGCCTAAGACAACGCTTAATTAAGAGTCGGCTTTATTCAACACTATGTGGACACTTTACTAAGTGTTGGGATAGACTTGCCGGCATACGTTTTGGCCAACTCTTTATATAAGAATTGGTATATACATGCCTAAGGCAACACTTAAATAAGAGTCAACTTTTTCTAACACTATGCCGACACTTTTGGGCCAACACTTTCCTAAGTGTTGGGATAAACTGCCGAAATATGCTTTGGTTAACTCTTTTTATAAGGGTCGGGATATGCATGCCTAAGGCAATGCTTAAATAAGAGTCGACTTTGTCCAACCCTATGCCAACACTTTTGGGCTGACACTTTCCTAAGTGTTGGGATAGACTTGCTGATATACATTTTGGCCAACTTTTTATATAAGAGTTGGGATATGCATGCCTAAGGCAACGCTTAAATAAGAGTCAGCTTTGCCTAACACTATGCCGACACTTTTGGGCTAACACTTTCCCAAGTGTTGGGAACCATTTGTATAAGAGTTGGGATATGCATGCCTAAGACAACGCTTAATTAAGAGTCGGCTTTGTTCAACACTATGTGGACACTTTACTAAGTGTTGGGGATAGACTTGCCGGCATACGTTTTGGCCAACTCTTTATATAAGAATTGGTATATACATGCCTAAGGCAACACTTAAATAAGAGTCAACTTTTTCTAACACTATGCCGACACTTTTGGGCCAACACTTTCCTAAGTGTTAGGATAAACTGCCGGAATATGCTTTGGTTAACTCTTTTTATAAGGGTCGGGATATGCATGCCTAAGGCAATGCTTAAATAAGAGTCGATTTTATCCAACACTATGCCGACTTGTGTTATAACTTTCCCAACTATATAAAAGAGTTGCCATATGAAAAGAAGAACTCTTATGTCCTAACTCCCAATATACCACCAATCACTAATTTTATAATTGTCTATATCACTTTTCTAATAAATTAATTTATATTAAATAAAAATTTGTAGTATTAATATCTTAAACTAATATATTTGGATTTAAAATATGAATATTTTTAAAATTTTACAACATGAGTGTGAATAATTATATATATTCAAATTAAAAATGACTTAATAGCTTCGAGTGTGAATAAGATTTTTAATAAAAA
Organism: Gossypium bickii; assembly: GCA_025503065.1. Classification (NCBI taxonomy): domain Eukaryota; kingdom Viridiplantae; phylum Streptophyta; class Magnoliopsida; order Malvales; family Malvaceae; genus Gossypium; species Gossypium bickii. Next base: position 91,280,458 of record CP106716.1, read on the forward strand.
CGCCTCAAAAAATCAATTTAGTTTAGGGTTTATAGTTTATGGTTTAGGGTTTAAGGTTTAGAGATTACTATCCATGGTTTAAGGTGTTAGGGTTTTGTGTTTATGAGTTTGGGGTTTAGAGTTTAAAGGTTTTGTGTTTATGGGTTTGGGGTTTAGGATTTTAGAGTTTTTTTAAATATAAATATTTCAAAATTTTATATTATATATATTTAAAATATTTAACCATAAATACAATAAATAAAAATTATTATTTTTCAAAAAATAAAATATCAAAATGAGATAAATCCCAAAAGCATACATGAACAATGGTTTAATGTGCAATTGTACACATGAACTTTAATTTGATCCAGTTCTTGTAAATTATTAACACAATTATTGATATAGCATCATTTTATATTTATATATTGCATACATAAATATTTATATTTATTCAATATAAAAATAAATTGATGTATTTATTTTTTAAAATATGTATGATTAAATCAAAATTAAAGTTTCAAGTATACATTTAAACCACAATTAGAATTTCATATTGAAAAAAGAAATCCTTTCAACAACAATAGACCATGCCATACCCATCTATCAATTTAATTCCTAAAAGAGTTGATCATGGTAAATTTTAACTCTCAATATTTATATTTTTTTTATCAATTTGATTCTTATTTTTTGAAGTAAATTTGACATTTGACTTTTTAAAAAATGTTAAACCTCATTTTTAAAAAAAAAAATTAACTACAAATTTAATTAATTTTTTAATGATATTGACGTGAAAACCTACAAGGTAATCCAACATGATACTATTTGTTTTATATGTTAATTTAAAAATTATAAAAATCTTCAAAAATATTTAAAAATTTAAATTTTAATATTTTAGTTCATGTTTCTGTTAAAAAGTTAAATATTCAAAATTTAAAAAAATAAAAATTCCAAACAAATGAAAAAATATATGTTAAAAATGAAAAAAAAATTAAAACAAAAACCACCCCCTTCCCTAAATCCCCAATTTTTACCTGAAATCCTATTCTTTTTTTTCCCATTCTATTTTCCCCAAATCCCCTTCCCCGAAATCCCTAAAAATTTCCCCAATCCTCTGCATCAAAGTGCTGCATCTCTGTCGGCTTCTCTTTTCTTCTCTTCGACTTCTTTTTACAAGCTGAAGTCTCGTCGGGAGGTCGTCAATTGGCTTAATTTGCATGCGTTCCTAGGTAATTCTCGCTTATAATATTATGTTTCTCTTCCTCTTCTTCGTTTATTGAATCTTGAGGTTTTTGAGATTTAGGGCTTTGTTAGGGATTGCAGTGGGCTCAATATTATTAGGGTTTCTCCGTTTCATTTTATTTTCTTCCATGTTTTAAGTTTGTTATTTTGGATTTTAATTTTCTTTATATACATATCATGAGTTTCGTGTTTACTGAATATCTGGATAGTTGCAAGGTTAAAAGATTTAGGTTATGCGCCATTTTTCTTACTGCTGTTGATTTTTTGAACTTAATATTTGAGATTTTAACTGTGGAGAACGCCGCGATGAAGTTTAAATTTTAGTATATGAGCTGGTTAAGCTCAATTCAGTTTTACTTTTAATGTTTGAGTTCAATTTGAGACCAAGCTCGTTTGATTAAGCTCGTTTACCCAGTAAAAATGAATTCGATTCTTATGTTCACATTTGAGGTTTGATTATTTGCTCAAAAGTTCATGTTTGAGTTCAAATTAGGAGTTTCAGTACTAATTATAAATAAGAAACTCAATTACTGACTTGAACTTTAGGGTTTTTCTTGTAAAACCTTCATTGCTTGTGATTATAGGTGTTTTGTGTACATCTCTAGTCGCATGCTAAATTTACTGTGAAATAAAATACTTAGTAAATCGTTATCTTTAAGGCTCCATCCATTATTTTTGTTACGTTGACTACTTACTTTTTGCCTGGGTAGAACAAAGTAATTAAAAGAAACATGTTTGGATTTGAAAACAAAGGATATTACAAAAGTGACAAACTGTTTTGCTTTCAATTTCTTACTTTCTATTCGTTAGTGATAAGCCATAATTTACACATATTTTAACCCCATGCTTGGCCTATTTTTCGATGAATTTTCATTAGATTTGATGAATTCGATACTCCTAATCCCTTAATTTCATGTTTTACACTCAGGAGAGCTTAGGGAGTCGAAAAGAACGAGAAACGGGCCAAAAAGGGACAAAATTGGCCTACATCAGAAATCAACACGGCTCGGACCAACGTACACGGGTAGACCACACGGCCATGTATGGCGAACAGAAGCGAGCACGGTCTAAAGAATCGAACACGGGTGTGTCACAGCCATACTTAAATTTAATTCTATTCGGAATAGGCTACTTATGGGCCAAGAAAGGCGTTCCAAAGCCTATATAAACACCCTAGGGGGTAACCAAAAGGGGGACGCAGAGTAGAAGGCAGAAAATACTCGAAGACAGTCATCAGGAGCAGCTTGGAAGAGAGATTTCCACCAAGACTGAAGATCTCCTATCAATTTCTCTTGAAGTTTTTGGGTTTTCTTATATTTTGTAGTTTTCCTTATTTTAAGATGTTTCCCTCTATCAGTATGAACTAAATCCCTTAAATACCTAAGGGGATGAAACCTAAGACAAATCTTATTATTATTTGATTTATAAGATAAATACTTGTTCTTATACTTAATTGTGAGTTCTTATTCTTGTTTTGATAATTCAGGTTATTGATTCAAGTCGAATGTGCTTATTCAGAGGAGCAAAAGTCATTGTTTAAGAGTAGATCAACACAATTAAGTGGAGTTGATTGCAACCCTAGAAATAGGGCGACATAAATCTGCCGGATTAGAGTCAAATCTAATAAGGGAACCCATAGATCGAGTTAATGCGACAATAGGGGTTTTAATTAGAAAGAGATTTCAATTAATCAACCTAGAGTCAGTTGTTTTTAGTCTTGAAAGAGATATTAACATAATTCAGGGATTTCTACGGATTAAGTTATGTGAATAAATCGTATGAGTCAGAAGTAATAAGTGAAGTCTAGGTGGATTCTTCCTTGGGTATTGTCTATCTCATAATGTTGTCTAAAAGTATTTTCCCAATTCATTCTCTGTTATGTTCTTAATTAGTTTTAGTTTAAAAGAAATCACTTCAATTCTTAGGCTAGATAATAAGAAGATAGTAATTACTAGTACTCTTGGTCCTTGTGGATAAGATATTTCCGGTCTTACCATAACTATACTATTAAACGATAGGTGCACTTGCCTTTATTGTGATCATAGTAGTTAGAGATACATCAAGTTTTTGGTGCCGTTGTTGGGGACTAAGATATTAGGAACACTAAATTTTTATTACTTTAGCCATTTTATTGCAATTTATTTTTATTTTTACTTTTCTAATTTTACACTTTCTTTGTTTCTGGCAGGAGTCTCTAGTTTATGACTAGAAGAAACCCGTCAGGATCATTGTTTTATGACAGTGAAATAGAAAGTACTGTTCATAGAAACCGAAGAGAGATAAGGTGAAGTCTACAATACATAGAGGAAGAGCAAGAGGATAATAATAATACTACTGAGGAGATGACTGACAATAATCTACTTCCTTCAGTGGTTGCCGAAAATCCCGCCCCTCGTACTATGTATGATTATGCTAAGCCTACCTTAACAGGAACTGAATCAAGTATTGTTAGACCTGCTGTTGCCACAAATAATTTTGAACTAAAACCTAACACTATTCAGATGATTCAACAGTTTGTTCAGTTTGATGGTTTGCAGGATAAGGATCCAAACAATCACTTGGCAAATTTTCTGGAATTCTGCGACACTTTCAAAATTAATGGCATTTCTGATGATGCCATTCACCTTCGGTTGTTTCCCTTTTTATTGAGGAAAAAATCTAAACAGTGGTTGAATTCGTTACCCCAAGGATCAATCACTACATGGGAGCAAATGACCGAAAATTTTTTGTTAAAATATTTTTTGCCGGCTAAAACGGTTAAATTGAGGAATGATATCTCTTCTTTTGTGCAGATGGATTTAGAAACACTTTACGATGCGTGGGAGAGATACAAAGATCTCCTGAGAAGATGCCCTCACCATGGGTTACCTTTGTGGCTACAGGTTCAAACCTTTTACAATGGTGTGAACCCCTCAACTAGGCAGTTGATTGATGCAGCCGCTGGTGGTACACTAAACAACAAAACACCTGAGGCTCCCTACGAATTCATTGAAGAGATATCACTGAATAACTATCAGTGGCAAGTTATGAGGACAAAGCCAACAAAGACAGCCGGTGTTTTCAACCTCGGCACAGTGACCATGCTATCAAACCAAGTAGAGCTTTTAAGTAAAAAGATTGATGGTTTGTGCGGTTCTTCGCAGGTACATCCAGTGATGCAGTGCGATACGAATGGAGGAGGGACAAATAATACTAAATATCCATCCTATAACCCTGGCATAGAAAGCGAACAGATGAACTATATGGGTAATAATTCTAGACCTCAGAATAATCCCTATAGTAACACTTACAATCCAGGTTGGAGGAACCATCCAAACTTCTCATGGGGTGGCCAAGGAAATCAGAGACAACAACCCCCTCTAGGTTTTCAACAACAACCCTACCCACAGGAGAAGAAGCCGACCCTCGAGGAGATGCTAACAAAGGTCATCTCGGTGTCAGAAACTCGTTTTCAAAACACCGAAATAGCACTCAAAAATTAGCAAACGTCAATTCAAGGGCTCGTGAACCAAATAGGTCAGCTTGCCAAGTTGATCTCAGAACGACCACAAGGAAGCTTGCCAAGCAACACTGAAACTAACCCAAAGGAGCAACCTCATACCATCACTGCTCACAATAGTGAAAGGTTAGACAAACCAAACCTGAGGTAAGAGGAAGTGGTAGATAAAGGTAAGGTTGAGGTAAGCTATGATAAACCAAAACTGGCAAGTACAAAGTACAAACCTCGTGTGCCATATCTCAATGTGACGAAGATATACCGCACAGATGAACAATTCGATAAATTTCTTAAACTTTTAAAAAAAATACATATTAACTTACCGTTTATTGAAGCTCTTTCGCAGATGCCCAATTCAACAAAATTTTTAAAAGAGCTTTTGACAAACAAATAGGAGTTAGATGATGCGTCGCATGTGGAGCTAAATGCAGTGTGCTCAACAATTTTACAAAATAAACTACCTCGCAAATTAAAAGATCCAGAGAGTTTTACAATTCCTTGCTTAATTGGTGGCGTATCTATTAATAATGCTTTAGCTGATTTAGGGGCAAGTATCAATGTTATGCCTTATAAATTGTTTAAACAGTTAGGTCTTGGGAAATCCAAACAAATTAGGATGACCATTCAATTGGCTGATAAAACCATTAGAGTTCCTAGGGGTATAATTGAAGATGTGCAAGTAAAAATTGATAAATTCATATTCCCAGTAGACTTTGTTATTTTAGACATGAATGAGGATAGTGATGTTCTTTTAATTTTAGGACGACCCTTTTTAGCAACTGCTAGGACCATTATCGATGTCGATACAGGAGAATTAATTCTTCGTGTAGCTGATGATAGGATTAAACACAAAACACGTGATTCTGACAAAATATCTAGTGATCAAGATGATACAATTCCTGTTAATGTAAGTAAACTTAATGTTCAATCTTCTTTGCAGGAAATCCCTCGGGAAAAGATGACAGAGCCATGACTTAGCTTTTATATTGAGAATAGAACTATTCATGAGGAGCGAAGGCTCTAGATCGAGGAACTAGATGAATGGCAACCACACTATAAAGAGACATTGAAGGTACACGATGAACCAAAGCGACTCCATAACAAACTTAAGGATGAGACAAACCAATTTAAGATTGAAGATCAGGTATTGTTGGATAGAACAGACCCTCGAATCGCCAATTCAGCCCTTAATACAAATGGAGCGATCCCTTTCACGGTACTCAATGTATTCCTATACAAAACAATCGATGTAACTAATCCTAAATTTAGCACTTTTAAGGTAAACACTACTCGACTCAAATTGTACATTGATAATAGAATAGATAGCAGGAGAGAGGAGTGTCAACTCCTCGAACCATCATAAGTATGTGAATGAGAGGTAAGTCTAGCTTAAGACTTTAAACGAGCGCTTCTCAGGAGGCAACCCGAGCACTAACCTTACTAAGCCCATACTTTCGATTTGTAGTATCAAACTAAAAACTAACCAAATAGGTGCAGGTTTCCCTATCCACAAAGTCTCACACACGGGTGTGGCCATGGTCGTGTGGACATCACGAGTAGGTACTCCGGCGTGGCGGCGACCGTGCGAGAATAGGACAAAAATTTCCCCAAAACACGAGGTGCGATAAAATGCCACGACCGTGGTCGACACTGATTAAAGAACACGGGATGTTGATAAAACCATACAGACGTGCCTTAAAACTGTGGGCAATACTGAGTAAATGACATGGGCGTGTGACACACCCGTGCCAAAAAACCGTGGTTAAAACTGAAAAAGTCACACGGGCATATGATACGCCAGTGCTTTTAGGTCGTGGTCGACACTGATTAAGCAACATGGGCGTGGAAACCCCTACACAGGCGTGGGAGAAACGAATGACGCATCACACGGCCGTGCAATTCGGCCGTGTGACCTAACATGCCCAGGGCACACGGGCGTGGGCCGCGACCATGTGTCTCAATCTCTATTTAAACCCATTTCTTATGTTCACTTTCTTCCCTAAATCTTCTTCCCTCAAACCCTAGCCACCGCACCCCTCTCTGACCACCACCCCCTTCCTCCACTTTATTCCCCAGCCCAAAAACCCCCTTTTCTTTTCCCATTTTCTTTCTTTCTTCTTTTTCCTTTCCCCCATTTCCCTTATTCCTTCTTTACACCGCCACCACACCAACCACCATCCTTGCCACCGTTGGTCACTCTTGTTCCCCTTTATTTTTGAATTCATATCTATTTTCCATTATTTATTTTCATTTTCTTTATTATATTGTTCTTATTCTTCATACCATTTAGATTTAGCTTAAGGTTCCATAAGTTAATGCCAGCTGCTTCATTAATTTGATTTCAAAAGGTTCGAGGTGCTGCTGGAGTATCCTCCCCCACGTTCACCTCTGCCCAAATTTACCAGGTTTCTTTTCATTGACTCCATCCAAAATTCAGGAAGTTTCACTTCTCTCCCTATCTTATGATTTTCTCACTATATTGTTAGTTTTTATCTTTGTACATTGAGGACAATGTACATCTTAAGTGTGGGGAGGTTAATTATAGCATTATTAGAAAATCCCTAAATTATGTCTTGTTCTTAAGTAATTTTCTCATATTACTATTAGAATGAAATTTTTATTAACTTATGATTTTTATTGATATGTTTTGGATTAAGGCTTAGATAATTGTGCATTGATGGTTTAAACTTTAAGACATTAGAGAATCAAGCATGATAAGTCTATTTTCAGAATTAAAAATTTATTAGGTTGTTTCCCTAAATTTAAATATTACTTTGAACACTGAAATCAAAAACCATAAATTTTGTGAGTCTTTGAGCCTTTTAGAGCTTATATTTTTCTTGCTCACTTTATTGATTATGAGTGTGTCAATATTGATTTGTTATTCTAGAACTTGCTTCGATTATGCATGTCGAGACCAAACTTTTGATTTGATATACTGAGATGATAAAGGCACCTAGGATCTAACCCACTTACTCCATAAAAAGCCTACCCTCATAATTAACCCCTAGTAAACCCCTTTGATCCTAATAAACCGTTTCTTAATTTATCCTTAATATTAACCCAAGACCTATTCTTTTTGATTCATTGAGAATTTTTCCTATTCTTTTAGCTCATTTTTGTCGAGATTTGATTTGAGCAGTTGCCTAACTATGTTATTTATTTCAGTTGTTATATTTTTACTTGTTCTTATTCTTAAAAAAAATATCATTACTTAGTTCTATGTTACTTGAGCTTAAATGGTTAATTTCATACTCTGAGAAGAAGCTTGTGTTATTAGTGATAAGTTCAATCATGTAATCATTCAGTATTAGTTATTTTTCTAGTTAGGTAAATGGTCAATTCGATCACAATTCTAACCCTCTAATTAAGCCTTTATCCACACCTTTAACCCAAGCCCCGTTACAACCCTTTTAAAGACCTTTTGATTTGTCTATTATCTCATTTTATAGTGGTGGAGATTTGATTTTCATACAAGCCTATGGTAATAGTTTTTCATGTTTGACTTTTGAGTTCTTAATTTGAACCTTAAACATATTGAGTGATTTGAGTGAATCTTTAGTGAGGATGTCAATTCTTGTCTGTTTTGAATCAAAGGTAATTATTTAAGTAAGGGTAAACACCTATGTTTTCTGTGCTACAAAAATTTGTGACTTAGATTGTTTAAATATTTAAGACTCTTTTAGTTAAATTATCAATGTATGAATTATCTATGAATTATGATGAAACATTATTAATAAGGATTATGAATTGAGGGAGTTAATTTTAATTGTGAGTTGATGATTTTTGCTTGAGGATAAGCAAATGCTTAAGTGTGGAGATATTTGATAAACCATAACTTACAAATATTTTAACCCCATACTTGGCCTATTTTTGGATGAATTTTCATTAAATTTGATGAATTAGATACTCCTAATCCTTTAATTTCATGTTTTACACTCAGGAGAGCTTAGGGAGTAAAAAAGAACGAGAACCGGGCCAAAAGGGACAAAATGGGCCTATATCAAAAATCAACACGGCCCGGACCAACGTACACGGGCAGACCACAAGGTCGTGTGTGGCGAGCAGAAGCGAGCACGATCTAAGGAATCGAACACGGGCGTGTCACAGCCGTAACTTAGTTTAATTCTATTCGGAATAGGCTACTTGTGGGCCAAGAAAGGCGTTCCAAAGCCTATATAAACACCTTAGGGGGTAACCAAAAGGGGGACGCAGAGTAGAAGGCAGAAAATACTCGAAGACAGCCACCGGGAGTAGCTTGGAAGAGAGATCTCCACCAAGACTGAAGATATCCTACCAATTTCTCTTGAAGTTTTTTGGTTTTCTTATATTTCGTAGTTTTCCTTATTTTAAGATGTTTCCCTCTATCAGTATGAACTAAATCCCTTAAATACCTAAGGGGATGAAACCTAAGACAGATCTTATTATTATTTGATTTATAAGATAAATACTTGTTCTTATACTTAATTGTGAGTTCTTATTCTTGTTTTGATAATTCAGGTTATTGATTCAAGTCGAATATGCTTATTCAGAGGAGCAAAAGTCATTGTTTAAGAGTAGATCAACACAATTAAGCGGATTTGATTGCAATCCTAGAAATAGGGCGACATAAATCTGCCGGATTAGAGTCAAATCTAATAAGGGAATCCATAGATCGAGTTAATGCGACAATAGGGGTTTTAATTAGAAAGAGATTTCAATTAATCAACCTAGAGTCAGTTGTTTTTAGTCTTGAAAGAGATATTAACATAATTCAGGGATTTCTACGGATTAAGTCAAGTGAATAAATCATATGAGTCAGAAGTAATAAGTGAAGTCTAGGTGGATTCTTCCTTGGGTATTACCTATCTCATAAAGTTGTCTAAAAGTATTTTCTCAATTCATTCTCTATCGTGTTCTTAATTAGTTTTAGTTTAAAAGAAATCACTCCAATTGTTAGGCTAGATAATAAGAAGATAGTAATTATTAGTACTCTTGGTCCTTGTGGATACGATATTTCCGGTCTTACCATAACTATACTATTAAACGATAGGTGCACTTGCCTTTATTGTGATCATAGTAGTTAGAGACACATCAGTTAGTTTTGACTTGTTTTATCTATTTTTGTTGTTCTTATATAGGGAGGGCTCTGTTCGTGGATTTGGTATACGTGTGTCTCAGTCAAGAGAAAGATCGGATTCATGGGTTGATGATCCAATTACGCGTCATATTGTAGGTGTTTACATAAACAAAGAGGAGGAATGAGAGAATAATCTAATGTGGCCTTTAGCATTGCACATCAGGGGTCATTATTGCATTCTCATACTATCTTTAGTTGAGCCCAGACATGTTAAGGCTTATGCAAGGTTGTGTAAGAGGTCTGATTGCGGAAATGCTATCACTGCACATGAAAATTTGTCTTCTTTGCTTCTTGACCTTCCATCAATCACAGGGTATGGTAAGTTACTCGCAACATATTTAGTAAACACAGTGCTCTACTCATTGTTATTTTCAAGTTCTTTTATCAATCTAGTATTTTCTTTTTCAAGCAAATGGTCTCTCATTTCCATATTCTTGTCATTCTGTTTGTTCTGTATTGTTTTTTTCTCCATATTTTATGGATCTCACAATTGACTTTAGGCTTGCATTTTATATTTCATGGCTGAATGGCAATAGCCATTTCACTGCTTAGTGCTTTGATATCCATGGTGCCTTTTGGTTGTTGCTAACCATTTGTGGGTTACCATCAATTCTAATTCTATCAATACTTACTATCATTTAAAGAATAATGTCAGCTTACTTGCTTTAGTTATGCAATTTGTTACAAAATTTCCATTTAGTTCTCTGTCGTGTTTATATTCTCCATGATAATGTTTTGTGGTCATTTAACGATTCGTTGTCTGGATGAGAAAAACACGCATACAACAATAACAATTTTTAAAAAATTCTATTACAGGCTGCAAAATATAGATCTTGTCATGTTTGTTCTAATTATTACTCATTGTAGGATTAGAAAAGTAACCATTACCACCTTGAACCTTACTATGCTGCTCTATTTATTTTATAATGGTTAGCCAAGTTTTGAATGACTTGCTGTTGCACTCTTATTTGGAGGTCTTGGTTAACATTATTGAATGTTTTTTTATATCTACAAATGGTCTGCATTTGAAGTTCTGAACTTTGATTTATCTTTAAAGTTGTCAAGGTTCGTTCATTTATCTTCATACCAGGCTTTCTTGCAGGGTTACAATGTCTAACTTATTATTACTTTAATGCAGGCTGCAGGACAGGATTATGAGAAGGAAAAACTTAACGAAAGGAATTGTAGTTTCTTGGGGCTACCTTTGTAGAAATAAGATATCAACGGAGTTTCTTGGAATTGAAGTTGTAGTTTCAAACTGTATTAGCTTTTATGTAGTACAACATCAATATCAATGTCCATCATTTTAGGTACTTTTTTATCTGTTTACTTTTGTACATAGAGTTGAATGTTAGTGGTATACATTTCAGCTAAATGTTAGTGTATTTTAATTGTTGGATCGATTTTTGTAGTGAATATTCAATCTTTATTTTAATTTTAATTTTATATTTTTTAGTTGTATTTAAAGCACAATTCCTATCATTATTCACTGTAAATATTTATAAAAATATATTAATATTGAAATAATAAAAAATAGAAAAAATTTACATTATACATGTCTATCCCAATCCTTTTAAGGTTACTTTAGACGGGTTTATCCCAACCTTTTTTAAAGGTTGCCTTAAACAAGATTTATCCCAAACTTTTTAAGGTTGCTTTAAACAGGTCTATCCCAACCTTTTTTAAAAGTTGCCTTAGACAAGGTCTATCCCAACCTTTTTAAGGTTGCCTTAGACGGGTCTATCCCAAACTTTTTTAAAGGTTGCCTTAGACATGGTCTATCCCAACCTGTTTAAGGTTGCCTTAAATAGGTCTATCCTAACCTTTTTTTATAGGTTGTCTGAGACAAGGTCTATCCCAACCTTTTTAAGGTTACCTTAGACGGGTCTATCCCAACCTTTTTTAAAGATTGCCTTAGACATGGTCTATCTCAACCTGTTTAAGGTTGCCTTAAATAGGTCTATCCCAACCTTTTTTTATAGGTTGTCTGAGACAAGGTCTATCCCAACCTTTTTAAGGTTTCTTTAGACGGCTCTATCCCAACCGTTTTTAAAAGTTGCCGTAGATAAGAACTATACCAACCTTTTTAAGGTTGCCTTAGACAGGTCTATCTCAACCTTTTTCAAAGTTGGCCTTAACTAGGTCGATCCTAACCCTTTTTTAAATGTTGGCCTTGACTAGGTCTTTCCCAACCCTTCAATAAGGGTCGGCTTATGTTGACTTATGCCGACGCTTTTTCAAAAGTGTTGTGGAGCCTACGCCAACTGTATTATAGACAACCTTTTTGAAAGTGTCACGAAACATATGCCAACCTTTTTTGCATCGTGCTGTAGGCTTGTTTTGTTGTAGTGCTTGTAGGATGCTACTCTAGCAAATGTATTTCCCCCTTGTATTTTAGAATCAAAAATTCCAAAATAATCTTTGAGCCATTTTAATTCTGTTAAAGTTCCGACGGCAATCGAAGCACATGCAATGCCATGACCATTGAGGTCTTCTGGAAAATTAAAATCAACCAATCATATCGCTTTAGTTAAAACCTTTCCTTTGGTGTAATTTTCAATAGCCGCAATCTTTCTACATTACATATAAATTTAAATATTCACTTTTATTATAAAATTAAATTAGTTATAATTGAATTAAAATACTTAAATTTTAAAATGAATATTCAAGTGTTTAGCTTCCAAAATAGGAATATGTTTATCTTCAAAATATTCATGATTCACATTTATACATGTATCAATAATCGCAATTAGTGATTTTGACATATCTTCCATTGAATTTTTTTTTTTTGTTTTCCAAGCAATTACTTTCTTCTTCGTCGATAATAATTTTTTTGAATTTGAACATGCATTTACAAGCTCATATAATCGAAATTCATTTATCGAATATGAGAACAATATTCCAGCAATATTTGCATTTAAAAGCTCTTTTATTATTCATATTTTTTTTCCATCATAAAAAATCCTCCCTTCAAAAATTTCACAAATTTCTACTTCACATCATTTGCATAATATTTGCACAAATTTCCCTTTCACATCTTTCTGAATCTTCACACTTTTCCTTTTGTAGCTGAGATGTTTCAGCTTTGGATTCAACTTCTATAAATAAATATTTTGTTAGTATAATTTTTGAATATCAATATTAAGATTTCAATAAAATCTAAATAGAAATTTATAAAGTAGATACTCGGACCAATTAATTAGTTTGCAATAATCTAAATCTTTATCCATAAATGAATCACACCCCTAAATTAAAAAAATATTAATAAGTTAATATCTTGTCATTGAGCTAAAAAATTAATTAGAGAACGATCATGTAACACCCCTTACCCGTATTCAACGCCGGAATAGGATACGAGGCATTACCGGAATTACAAATTTATTTATCAGACATTTTATTTCATCTAGCATTTATATTTGAAATCAATCAAAATCAAACATATTGTCCCTTAAATATATTTATTTTTATCGACATGTCTTACTTGAATTTATTACTCGTTTCATCATACTTAATTACCTTGTATTAACATATTAAAAATAATCACATATTTACATGTCATGATAAATATCATTCACTTGTCGTTTCTTCTTAAACATAAAACAGTTAATTCATCATATCAATATTTCACGTATCATCAACTTATATTTCCTTATATCACATAATTAAGTTACGAACTTACAGTTAAATTTTTGAAATATCAAATTTCAGGGGCACTTTGGAAATTTTCTATTTTCATTGATTTTTCAGTCGATCTTAATCTAAATTAATAATTTCATTCAATTTTGCAATTTTAAATAATAAAATAATCCATTTCATGCAAATTGGTCATTTCCACATTTTTACAAAATTAATCACAAAGTTTTACTTTTATTCAATTTAGTCCCTGAGCCTAAAACATTTCAAATTAGCCATACTACCTAAATATTCATACATATTTTCCCCCTCCTCCTCTCCATTCCACATCCTTAATGTATATAACATGCTATAAGTAACATTATCAATAATTTCATTAATTACTCATAAGTATATTCAAAACTGTCCATTTGAGTTATAGTCACTAAATTATTTATTTCCAGAGCTACAGAACTCCAAATGAAGAACCGTTAATTTTCTGTGAAACTAGACTCACATATCTTCTTGCCATAAAATTTTCAGAATTTTTTATTTAGCCAATTAGTACAGTTTATTCTTTAAAGTAACCCCTGTTCTGCTGTCTGGCAGTTCCGACCCTTTTTCACTAAAAATTAATTATCTTTTTATATAGAATTCAGATGATGTTATAGTTTATTTCTTCTAAAACTAGACTCATTAAGGAATCTAACCATATAAATTATGTTCCCAAATTGCTTTTATACAATTTTTGATGAGTTTTCCAAGTCAGAACAGGGGATCTCGAAATCACTCTGAACCAATCTTACCAAAATCTAAATATCTCAAAATACAGAATTTCTTTTCTTTCTCTGTTTCTTTCATATGAAAATAGACTCAATAATATATAATAAATATCAAACATGTAACAATATAAATCATATGTGTTAGTTTATGCTTTAATTTCATACATCAACAATAGACTTTCATCAAATAGCATCATATATCATCTATATTATCTAATCAAATTATGAACCTTTGGTTCAAGCTTTCAATTTCATATATCGATTTTAATTCATAATTCCACTTTTTCATACGCTCAATCGATCAAATTCATTCAATTTTCTCATTTCATTTATTCAATTGATTTCAATATCAATAATTCGATACTTTAGCAAATTCATGAACCCTAAGTTCATGCTTTAAATTTCACATTTCAATTCGATTCACAATTCAACTCATAATGTCTTTCTCATATCTTTAGTAAACGGTCAATCAAATTTATTTAATTTTCTCATTTGATTATTCACGCTATTAACAATCCGGACTTTGATGGATACACAGATTCCAACCAAACACACACGATGCGGCACATTGTGCCTAAAAGCGGTACGATGCACGATCGATTATCACGACACACGAGGTGCACGAAATACGACACATAAAGTGCACGATACGACACGACGAGGTGCACGATACGACACATAAAGTGCACGATATCGACACACACGAGGTGCACGACACGACACATAAAGTGCACGATAAGCGACACACACGGTGTGCGATCGACACATAAAGTGCACGATCACGACACACGAGGTGCCCGTCACGAAACATAAAGTGCACGATCGACGACACGCGAGGTGCACGACACGACACATAGAGTGCACGATTTACGACACATAAAGTGCACGATCGGCAAAGCCGATAAATCCCGTACTCTATGTGTCATATCGTGCACCTCGTGTCGTATCGCACTTTATGTTTCGTAATGTGCACCTCGTGGTGTCGTATCGCACTTTATGTGTCGATCGTGCACCTCGTGTCATTTATCGCACTTTATGTGTCGATCGTGCACCTCGTGTGTCGATATCGTGCACTTTATGTGTCGATCAGCGCACCTCGTGTCGATCGTGCACTTTATGTGTCGATTTCGTGCACCTCGTGTGTCGATAACGATCAGTACTATGTACCGTTTTTAGGCACAATGTGCCGCATCGTGTGTTTGGGTTGAACTGTGTATCCATCAAAGTCCTGGATTGTTAATAGGTGAATAATGAAATGAGAAAATTAAATAAATTTGATTGACCGCATTACTAAAGATATGAGAAAGACATTATGAGTTGAATTGTGAATCGAATTGAAATGTGAAATTTAAAGCATGAACTTAGGGTTCATGAATTTGCTAAAGTATCGAATTATTGATATTGAAATCAATTGGATAAATGAAATGAGAAAATTGAATGAATTTGATCGATTGAGCGTATGAAAAAGTGGAATTATGAATTAAAATCGATATATGAAATTGAAAGCTTGAACCAAAGGTTCATAATTTGATTAGATAATATAGATGATATATGATGCTATTTGATGAAAGTCTATTGTTGATGTATGAAATTAAAGCATAAACTAACACATATGATTTATATTGTTACATGTTTGATATTTATTATATATTATTTATTATTTATTATAATTTTTATAATTTGAATTATGATAATACCAATCGAGTATCGATATAGACATGCTCATCGTACGATTGTATTATTATAATTCAAATTATTTAATATTAAATGTTAAATTTAAATTATGTGTATAGTAAGTGAAGTATGAGGTAAGTGTTATTGTTGAATTAAATGGAAATTGAATTAAGTGATGGATAAATATTATATTGAATTGTATATTGATGAGAAAGTGAAATTAAATTTAGTTGTGAAGAAATTGAAAATAAAATTGGAATTGAAAAATGATATGTGTGCATAATGTAATTTGCCCAAGTAAATGAGATTAGATCTACTAGGATATTAGTGGTATACCATTAAGGGACTCCAGTGCATTCTCTGATAATAACACTTTGGTACTTATCAAGTGCTATCTGATAAATAGTACATAATAATACACTTCTATATTTGTTTCATATATCCTAAGTGTTCTGTTTAATCTATTGGACCTCTTATAAAAAAAAAGGCAAGTAATTTTCGTTATAAAGTATGTTCGCAATATTGAATTAAAAATAAATTGCAAACTGAAAGGATATAGAATGGATATAAATGATAAACTAGATAAATATGTGTACAAAGGAGCTATAGAATTATAGAAATAATGAAGTTCATGATCAAAATAACAAGGAAATTTCGAGGGACGAAATTTTTTTAGAGGGAAGAGTTGTAATGACCCAATTTCAATAGTGTCAGAACAGTGATTCAAGATTTCTAAATCTGACGAAGAAGTTAGAAAATTTTGTTAATCGATAATTATAAGTTAAGTGTGATTTTAGAAATATTTTAAAATTATTGAATTTTGTGAACTAAAAAAAAAATTAATTAGAAAAATTGGGCCAAAAACGAGGTATTGAGACCTCGAATTCATAAAGTGAGCCATAAATATTTCTAAAAATATTTATGGAGTGTCATTAAGTTATTATTAAAGTTTAGTTGAGAAATTTTAACGTTTGGATATGTAATTAAATGAAAAGAACTAAATTGAAAAAGGTGTAAAAGTTGAATTATAGATTAAAAGAAATTATAAAGGATCAAAATGGCAATTATACCATTTTGTAAAGTTGAGGCGGTTTAAGTATGAAAATCTGAGATTTTTTTTAAAGTATATTATTATATTATTATATTATTATATTATTATATATATACAAACAAAAACAAAAGGAAAGGGGGAGAGAAACAGAAAAGAAACAGAGAGTAAGACGAAACAGAGAAGAAATATGGAAGGAATTTAAGAAGAAACAAAGTATGAATTAAGTTAAGAAAATAAGTAAACTTAATTAGGATTAAATTGTAAAATGAGTTATAAGAAAACAGTTTTGGGACAGCAGCAGTAAGGTAACTTTGAAAAATCACCAAAAATGGTAGAAATGGAATTAGAAGTTGAGTGAGATATGAAATTAAAGCATAAACTAACACATATGATTTATATTGTTACATGTTTGATATTTATTATATATTATTTATTATTTATTATAATTTTTATAATTTGAATTATGATAATACCACTTAATTTTTTCTAATTAATTTTTTTTTAGTTCACAAAATTCAATAATTTTAAAATATTTCTAAAATCACACTTAACTTATAATTATCGATTAACAAAATTTTCTTACTTCTTCGTCAGATTTAGAAATCTTGAATCACTGTTCTGACACTATTGAAATTGGGCTGTTACAGATCATGTGTCTTGATTTGTTTTCTACCCCCTATCTCAACTTGTGTTATGAATCTTCCACCAGAACAACATGATCCGACCTCAGTAACCCAAGGAGCTAACCATCCCGATAGAGTGTAAAAAGAATCAGCAAGATAACCAAAAGATTACAAATATCTATATTTTCTTTCATTGCCAAATATCCCCTCATATTAACTGGATCACAGAGATACAAAGAAAGGTTTGACAAAGTATCTGTTCTCAAAGATACCATTATTACATTCACCTCATCCAGAATTATTTTCCCCATTACATCAAGCAAAGAATTTTTTTTTTAAACTTCAACACTTTTATCAATAGTCATCTTATCACCGGAAACCTTGTAGGATGCTAATCTAGCGAACGAGTTTCCCCCTTTTCTTTTAGAATTGAAAATTCCGACGGTAATCGAAGCACATGCAATGCCATGACAATTGAGGTCTTCTGGAAAATTAAAATCAACCAATCATATGACTTTAGTTAAAACCTTTCGTTTGATGTAATTTTCAATAGTCGCAATCTTTCTGCATTAAATATAAATTTAAATCTTCACTTTTATTATTAAATTAAATTAGTTATAACTGAATTAAAATACTTACATTTAAAAATTAATATTCAAGTGTTTAGCTTCCAAAATAGGAATATGTAACACCCGTAACCCGACCTGGAAGTTTAAACTGAATCCTAGATGTCACATTGATCACCAAAGTGATCGTAGGTAAATTTTTACAAAGCAAGTTATTACGTCAAAATCGAAACATTTAACTGATTAAAATTCAGACAATAAAATTACAGTTAAGCTTAATACTTAATTAACTGAAATAAAATCGCATAAATCCTAAAACGAAATTTTAGCACAATTTTTATAAAACCTTACATTTCAAAACTGATTAACAAAGTAGCAACCGAAAACCTAAATAGATAATTTATTTTCCAACGAGACTATCCGAGACCTCCGCATACCGAGCCCAGCGTCAGAATTCAAAAAGGGTACTTGAAAAAAAAGATTAAGAGGGGGTGAGCTACTCAAGCTCAGTGTGAGTTCGAAATAAGTCTAAAACAGAAATACAAAATTCAAACAGTAGCACAGTAGATTCTCAGTTTTGTCGTAGAGTCAGATCGCACACTTGGAACTAATGTCCCAACAGAACTCATCAACCAGAGCACATCAAATTCATGTAAATACTCAGCTTAAAAGCCGATCAGACAAACAGATTACAGACAACTAGCCTTGCAGTCAGAACACACAGTCAGATGCAGATGAAATGCAGTTAGTTAAATATAACCCACCCATCCAGCCAACACACCTCTCCGTCCCCCGATCACACCTCATAAGAGCTAAAAAAGCTCATCCAACCAATCACACCAATTAGGACCTCAGAAGGCCCATCCAACCCTACACTCCATATATGTGGACTCAACCACTCAGGTGATAATACGCAGCAAGGCTAGCGTATGTGCTGTACTGTGCAATGCGGTAGACCGCGGTACAGGCCAAAACAGATAATGGTACACAACATAGCTAACATGCGTACAGTACAGTGCAATGCAGGAATCCGTTGTACAGTCATGTTGCAGTTAAACTGCCAAATCAGATAATAGTACGTAGCATAGCTAACGTACGTACGATACAGTGCGATACAGTAAATCGCTATACTGGTTAATTACAGTTAAACTGCCATTTCAGATAAAGGTACGCAGCAGAGCTGACGTACGTACAGTACAGTCTTCCTTCTCTTCACAACCAAGCTCACAGAACAGAGACAGTTACATAGTCAGTCAAACAAAACAAATAACAACACACTCCACAGACCATATCCAAACTTACACATCACACGCAATCATTACAAATATCAAGTCATGTACACCCTCACTAACCTTAGCTAAGGGGTCGGAGCATACACAAATACATTTTCGAGTCAGAAACGCACTTGAAACAAATATAAGTGTCTTAAGACCACACGCCTGTGTGGTAATGCCTAGGCCATGTGAAAGGTTAAAAGCCCGTATGAGAAAGGGCATACGGCCGTGTGACAGAGACACACGCCCATGTGAAGGGAGGCACACAGCCTTGTGACTAAAGCACACGCCCATGTAGACCAGGGACATGGCTGTGGGGACAGGTCGTGTAACTTTCTGTCCACTTGTACTAAATTTGAATACAGTGCTGACACGGCCGTGTGAGGGTAGCACACGCCCGTGTGCCCACCAGACACGGCCATGTGTCCAAAACACATGCCTGTATGGAATCCCTAATTCCCAAATTAGCCATACGGCTGTGTGGCCAGGCCGTGAGACACCAAATCACGCAAACCCTAATTCTCAAACTCACACAGCCGTGTGAGAAACGATAAAAATCCCCAAATCGGCCAAACGGCTATATGGCTAGGCTGTGTGGTACCAAAATATGCCCAAAAACGATAATTTTCAGAGGCACACGGCCGTGTGAACTAGCACACGCCCTTGTGGAAACCCTAGTGGCCACGAAACCACTTCGAATCAGGCTAAAAAGTGCCCTTCCAGCCACCGTAAACCCCCCAACCTTTGCAATGACAGTAAAGGTTGGGGTAAATTGTATTTCCCAAACCTTTTTCAGCCACTTACACCCAAATTCAACAGTTTAGAACCCAATTGAGAGTTGACAAAACGATAATTCATAAAAGTAAAAGTAGACAAGAAAAGAAAAGAAAAGAAAAGAAAAGAAAAGCCAGAGGAAAAAAAAAATAGGACGTTTTCCAGGAGAAACAGAAAAAAATAAAATAGAACAAAATAAATAAAAATTATTAACATCAACAAAATAAATAGAATAAATTGCTCTTTCAAGCGCGCACACGATACTCGAACCTAAAACCTTGAGGCAAACTAACACTCCAATAGCGTAACTTTCTCATTGACCCTAACCACAAAACTCCAAAACTTCTAGCCCCAAAATTCGGGGCGTTACAGAATATGTGTATTTTCAAAATATTCATGATTCACATTTATACATATATCAATAATCGCAATTTGTGATTTCGACTTTTCTTCCATTAAATTTTTTTTGGTCTTCCAAGCAATTACTTTCTTCTTCGTCGATAATAAATTTTCAGAATTTGAACATGCATTTACAAGCTCATATGATCGAAACTCATTTATCGAAGATGAGAACAATATTCCAACAATATTTGCATTTAAAAGCTCTTTTATTATTCATCTTTTTTTCGATCATAAAAAATCTTCCCCTTCAAAATTTTCACAAATTTCTCCTACACATAATTTGCACAAATTTAGCACAAATTTCCCTTTCACATCTTTCTGAATCTTCACATTTTTCCTTTTGTAGTTGAGATGTTTCAGCTTTGGATTCAACTTCGTTTCCATTCCTTGTTCCCACAACCTCAACAACTCCTATTAACATATATAAACAAATATTTTGTTAGTATAATTTTTGATTATCAATATTAAGATTACAATAAAATCTAAATAGAAATTTATAAAGTAGATACTCGGACCAATTAATTAGTTTACAATAATCTAAATCTTTATCCATAAATGAATCGCACCCCAAAATTAAAAAAAAAATATTAATAAGTTAGTATCTTATCATTGAGCTAAAAATTTAATTAGAGAATGATCATGTATCTTGATTTGTTTTTTATCCCCTATCTTAACTTGTGTTATGAATCTTCCACCAGAACAACATGATCCGACCTCAATAACCTAAGGAGTTAACCATCCTGATAGAGTGTAAAAAAGAATTAGCAAGATAACTAAAAGATGTACAATCAACTATATTTTCTTCCATTGCCAAATATCCTCTCATATTAACTGGATCACAGAGATACAAAAGAAAGGTTTGACAAAGTATCTATTCTCAAAGATACCATTATTACATTCACCTCGTCCAGAATTATTTTCCCCATTGCATCAAGCAAAGAATTTTTTTTTTAAACTTCAACACTTTTATCAATTCTCACCTTATCACCGGAAACTTTGAAAGATGTTATTCTAGCAAATGAGTTTCCACCTTGTATTTTAGAATTAAAAATTCCAGAATAATCTTTAAGCAATTTTAATTATGTTAAAGTTCTGACGGCAATCGAAGCACATGCAATGCCATGACCATTGAAGTCTTCTAGAAAACTAAAATCGATCAATCTTGTCACTATACTTAAAACCTTTCCTTTGGTGTAATTTTCAATGGTTGCAATCTTTCTGCATTAAATATAAATTTAAATCGTCATTTTTATTATAAAATTAAATTAGTTATAACTGAATTAAAATACTTACATTTTAAAATGAATATTGATAAACCGTAATAGTAACATATTTTAAGCCCACATTTAGCATGCTTTTGGATGATTTATCCCTTGAATTATGTAATTTGGTGCTTTTAATCCTTTAATTTCATGTTGTATACTCAGGAGAGCATAGGAGGATGAAAAGAACGAGAAACGGGCCCAAAACGGAGTAAATGAGTCATAACAAGAAATCGACACGGCCTGGGCCCAAGACCGCACGGTCGTGCCTTATTAATAGACTCAACACAGCCTGGCCTCGATTCACGAGGGCGTGTGCCATGGGCGTGTCCCTGACGTGAGAAAGAAGAGTTTCAGTCAGATTAGGGTACTTAGAGGCAAAGAAAGTCATTCCAAAAGCCTATATAAACACCATAGGGGCCAACCTTCAGGGGGTGTCCGGCAAGGCCAAAGAGCCGAGCCAAAGAGACCAGATTTGTGGAATTTACTCGAAGAAAGCCAGTTGATTCATCTCAAGAAGTCGGAGTTATACTCAAGACGGAGGATCTCTCTTCAATTCCTTCAGGGAGTTTTAGGGTTTTTCTTATGTTTTGTTTTTATCTTTTCTTCTGAGATGTATTCTTTTATGATTATGAACTAAACCCTCAGATACCTGAGGGGGATGAAACCTAAGATGAATCTTGTTATCGTTTGCTGAACTATATGATAAATACTTGATTTGTTCTTAATTGTGTGTTCTTAATTCTTGTTTTGATATTTCGGGGATATTAATTCAAGTGTGATGTGCTTAGGTGGAGGAGCAAAAGTCCCTGCCTAAGAGTAGATCTAGCATAATTAAGCGGAGTTGATCGCACGCCTAGACATAGGGGGACGAGATTTTGCCGGATTAGGGTGAAACCTAATATAGGAGTCCATAGATCGAGTTAATGCAATTCTAAGGGTTTTAATTAGAAAGAGATTTCAATTAATCAACCTAGGATTAGATGTTAGTAGCTTCGACAGAGGTATTAATATAACTTAGGGAATCTTATGGATCAAGTCAAGTGAATAAATCGTCTGGTTCAGAGTTAGATAACAAGTGAAGTCTAGGTGGATTCTTCCTCGTATTGTCTTAATCAATTGGTTTTTTCCAAAGTTATTTTCCCCAATTCTTTCTCTTTGTCTTTGCATCTTTAGCTTAGTTGTTAGTTAATTTTCGACTAGATAAAAATTCCTTTAATTCTTAGGCTAAATAATAAAAAGAAAGTTAGTATTAGTACTTTTGGTGTAACACCCCCTACCCGTATTTGTTGTTAGAATAGGGTACAAGGCATTACTGGAGTTTACGAATTTTTTTTTACTCAATATAGCCCATTTATAGATATCTAGCCTTCCCTGCAAATTTTAAACCGAGACCAATCCACATCAACCAATCCGATTCAACATATTTTCAAAATAGATTCATGCATATTTATAAGATAACCTCAACACATACCAAACCAAGGTTTGTTAGCCATACCAATGGCTGACCTTACATTCATTTCATATTAACATTTACTTTATTAGCTTATACATGCCATTGATTTCCAAAATAAAGTTTCTTTATATATCGAAATCTTGAGGTTGATAGTGTGATGTGTCTCCGACTGAATCCGACCTCCGAGCTCTTAACATTACAAAACAGGGGAAAAAGGAATAGGATAAGCACTTTGTGCTTAGTAAGCCCATGAAACAAGAATTATACTTACCTAACATTTTCAATACAATGCAATAAACATTCATATATCCATTCAATGCATCATTACCCTAAAATGCACAAACTCAACATTCAAGTTAGTCCAATAATTTCCATATATCAATAATATATACCATGATTGATGAGCTCATCAATACCATGATTTCCATTTCCTTGTTATTTTTTTTTTCATATTTATCCCGTTGAATTTCTCGAAATTTCGATGGATTTTCAGAGGTACACTTTAGTGTACAAATCCAGATCCGTCAATTCATGTTCATGTGCGCACATTTTTCATTAAGAGCACACTCCCGCAAACCTCATCCTTATAGAGGGATTACCAGTCCAGGCTAAATCCCTTGTAATATAAACTCATAGAGTATTGTCGGGATTACCAGTCCAGGCTAAATCCCCTACAATGACAATTACTCTAATGAGCTTGGATCTGAATTACCAGTCCAGGCTAAATTCAGACCCTAATTCGGATTACTCGTCCGGGCTAAATCCATTTTCCACAATTCTTCAGGAGGGCTATATCAGGATAGGATCATCCTTTTTACCGTCAATTCCTTTTCA
This sequence comes from Gossypium bickii, assembly GCA_025503065.1. Lineage (NCBI taxonomy): Eukaryota > Viridiplantae > Streptophyta > Magnoliopsida > Malvales > Malvaceae > Gossypium > Gossypium bickii. The sequence goes on from CP106716.1 coordinate 91,304,601, forward strand.
GAGATTCATCGAATTTTCCTTTATTCAACCAGGATTTCTTCCCCTCGATACTAGTTCGTATACAAAATCTACTAATCCGAGACTTATTCCTTTCCTCGATCTAGCTTCGTATTTGAGTTTTTTGGATCTAAATAAATAAATTCAATCATCAATTCAATACATTTCATGTTCACATGTAGCATTCTCTATAATTCTATTATTATTTTTAGTTCATTCAAAGCTGTCTACTTGAGTCATAGTCACCAAATTATTTTTATCTTGAGCTACAGAACTCCAAATTAGGATCCACTAATTTTTCCTGAAACTAGACTCACATATCTTCTCCCCATAAAATTTTCAGATTTTTTGGTTTAGCCAATAAGTACAGTTTATTCTTTAAAGTCACCCCTGTTCTGCTGTTTGACAGTTCTGACCCTTCTTTACTAAAAATTAATTATCTCTTTATACAGAATTCCAATTATGTTCCCGTTTATTTTTATTGAAAATAGACTCATTCAGAATTCTAAAAATATAAATTTAAGCCCCTAATTATTTTTCTTCAATTTTTGATGATTTTCTAAATTCAAAACAGGGGATTCCAAATTCATTCTGACCTTATCTCACAAAACTCATTATATCTCATGATTTACTTATCTATTGTTTACATCATTTCTTCTATGAGAAACTAGACTCAATAAGATTTAATTTCATATTTTGTTCATCTTCTAATTAGATTTATACAATTTATGGTGATTTTTCAAAGTTAGTCTACTGCTGCTGTCCAAAACTGTTTTAGTGCAAACTGTTTGTTACCATATTTCCCCTAAGCTTTCAATAAATGATAATTTCGTCCCTGCTCAATTAACTTCTCAATTGAGCTGATTTTTCTCAATTAAAACTTTATTATATCACTTTAAACTACTTTATAACCTTTGGGAATCAGAATTTCAGTAATAGACTTTAATTCCAAACATTTTTACAATTTAGGTCCTAAAAATCAATTTCTATTGGAATTACCTAATAAAATCATCTCATAAACAAATTAAAGCTTAAATTTCATTCTATTTCATCATAAACTTACAGAAACCAACCATGGTAACTTTCAATTTCATCCATGAAATCAAAAACTAATGAATTTAATAGTAGGACCTAGTTGTAAAAGTCTTAAAAACACAAAAATTACAAGAAATAGGCAAGGATTAACTTACTTGCAGCAAAAATATGAAAAACCAGCTTAAGGAAACCCTTCTATGTGTTTTTGCTGATGAGAATGCAGAAAAATAAAGAGAAATCTAGATAATTCCACTTTAGTTCTAGCTTTATTAAGTAAATTTTACAATATTCCAATTTTGCCCTTAATTCTCCTTATTTTCTTGCTGATTTCATGCCCTTGCCGTCCAGCCCAAATATACCTTGGGTCTATTTTCCTTTTAAGCCCTCTTTCTTTTATCACTTAAATTATTTAATCATTTTTCATAATTTTGCATTTGTTACAATTTAGTCCTTTTCATTTAATTACATACCCAAACGTTAAAATTTTCTAACGAAATTTTAATACCATATTACTAACATTTTATAAATATTTATAAAAATATTTCCTACTCAATTTTATGAGATCAAGGTCTCGATACCTTGTTTTTACCCAATTCCTTCAATAATTCCTTTTTCTAACTAACAACTAAATCGGTAAAATTTTTCTATCGATATTTTAATACGATTTCCCTATCATATAAATATTCATGCAAATATATTGAAATAAATTTCTCTTTAAATCGGATTTATGGTTACGAAACCATTGTTCTGATAACCTTGAATTTAGACCATTACATTTGGTTCCTTTGGGTTCGACAATCCGGTCTTGCCACAGCTATACTACTGTTCGATAGGTGCACTTGCCTCAAGTCGTTGTCACAGTTAGTTTCTAGGCTCGATCATTCTTTTTATAAATTTTTTAGACTCTGACACACGATCAAATATTCAAGTGTTTAGCTTCCAAAATAGGAATATGTTTGTCTACAAGATATTCATGATTTCACATTTATACATGTATCAATAATCGCAATTAGTGATTTCAACTTTTCTTCCGTTGAATTTTTTTTTTTGTCTTCCAAGCAATTACTTTCTTCTTCGTCGATAATAAATTTTTGGAATTTGAACATGCATTTACAAGCTCATATGATTGAAATTCATTTATCGAAGATGAGAACAATATTTCAGCAATATTTGCATTTAAAAGCTCTTTTATTATTCATCTTTCTTTTCCATCATAAAAAATCTTCCCCTTCAAAAATTTTCACAAATTTCTCCTTCACATCATTTGCACAATATTTGCACAATATTTGCACAAATTTCCCTTTCACATCTTTTTAAATCTTCACACTTTTCCTTTTGTAGCTGAGATGTTTTAGCTTTGGATTCAACTTCTTTTTCTTTCCTTGTTCTCACAACCTCAACAACTCCTTTTAACATATAAACAAATATTTTGTTTGTATAATTTTTTAATATCAATATTAAGATTACAATAAAATCTAAATAGAAATTTATAAGGTAGATACTCGAACCAATTCATTAGTTTACAATAATCTAAATCTTTATCCATAAATGAATCTCACCTCTAAATTAAAAAATATTAATAAGTTAGTATCTTATCATTGAGCTAAAAATTTAATTAAAGAATGATCATGTATCTTAATTTGTTTTCTACTCCCTATCTCAATTTGTGTTATGAATCTTCCACCAGAACAACATGATCCGACCTCAATAACCCAAGGAGCTAACCATCCCGACAGAGTGTAAAAAGAATCAGCAAGATAACCAAAAGATGTACAAACAACTATATTTTCTTCCATTGCCAAATATCCTCTCATATTAACTGGATCACAGAAATATAAAGAAATGTTTGACAAAGTATCTGTTCTCAAAGTTACCATTATTATATTCACCACATCCAAAATTTTTTCCCATTGCATCAAGTAAAGAATTTTTTTTTTAAAACTTCAAAACTCGGTATACCACACATATTTTTTTCAAATTATTTCGGATATTTGAAAACCAATTTTTTTAAAAATAAAATTTTGGAACCCAAAATTCACAGCCGAGTTTTGTAACCTGGCTTTAATACCACTAAATGTAACACCCTAAACCCGGCTTAGACGTTATGGCCGAATCTGGTGATTTCACAAGGATTGAGTTTTGAAAACAGTGTTGTTTCGATAAATCATCTAAGTTTTATATTTATTACTGAAAACGTTATTTAAGTAGTTCACTTTGCCATAACATAATTTACAGCGGAAGCTTTAAAACAGTTGTATTTTGAAAATGCGGTTGTGTTTTAGAAAAACCTTTGTTTGCATACAAATTGTCATTTTTAGAGGAAAATGTTTTGCTTAAGCATGCATCAACAACGTATAAATCCAAAACATACAGTTATAAAACCATTAAGTCTAAAGAGTCCTGGAATTACAAACTCTCAAAAATAATCCAAAATTCATAAATAAACCATAAATAATTAAGTTTTAAAAGTTTACGGTAGAGTGGTCTCCGCTGAGTCTCTGTCGCACCTATCTGCCTAAGTCTGTGGATTACCTGACAAAATAGACAAAATAGAATTAACACAAATTGTTTAAAATACTAGAATGAATTGTTCAAAAAATTGAACATTAAATTTTTATCTAATCTTTAAATAATTTCTTAAATTTTAAAAAAATTAAAAAATTTAAAAAGCTTATGTAAAAATAAAAAAAATTCTAAAGTCTCGTAAAAATTACAAAAAAATAAAAAATAATTTCCAAAATTGATAAAATTTATAGAAAGTTATAAAACTAATATTAACAAAATTCTAAAAAATCTTATTTTGTACGAAGTTTTCAAACTTTCTCTCAGTTTATGTCTTTTTAACTTAGAATTTAAGGAGATTGTAAAAAAAGAATTTTATTTTGATTTGTTTAAAAATATTTAATTTAACTTATTATAAAATTTATAAATTGAATTTGATTGATAACATCAAATTTATTAATTTGACTAAATAAAAAAATTTCACTCGACTGGATGAATAATCATCTTTAATTATATTTTATTAATTTTAAAAATTTTAAAAATTAAATACCTTTTATTTTATTATTGTAAGTTAAAATAATATAAAAGTTACTCAGCATATCGATTTAATCATCTTTTAACATAGGATAGATAGATACACCGTCCTAGCACAATTATGGTTTAGTAGAGTGGATACTGAAGGAAGTGGTTAACTTTTAGGAGTAGGACGCAATGCAGAAATTCAGAGGTGGGCAAAAAGCAGCAGGACTGAATTTGAAGTAGTTATGTCAATGTCAAACAATGCTTCGTATTTGCATTTGGCATCGCAACAAGTCCCCGATACTAGTTTCAGTAAGCCTTTTCTCCTTCCCATGGTCTTGATATGATAGGATTTTTTTCCATAATCCAAAATGCCCTTACCCCAAAGCCAATGTCTCTCTCTTTCCCATCTCATGTCATGCAAGTAACACTTCAACTTCCCTTACATCCCCCTTCGCCCCCACGGTATTTGTTTCCTTCGCCAACTCTCTCTCTCTCTCTCTCTTTCTTTCTCTCTCAGTAATTCCCATAAAGGGGCGTGTTATTCCTGCCTTCTCTTTTGTTTACACCTCTTATAAAATCTCCTCAGTCAACACCCTTCACTTTTCTACGTTATTCGTATGATCCTTTTATCTTGTCGATTCGATTTTTCTTTTCTTTTAAGTTTCTGTGTTCTTTAATAGACTCTCTGTGTGTCAGAATCTTTGTTAGAGCGAGAAAATGGAGAATGGGATTGACAAAGAAAGTGGGTCAATGTTGTTTTGTGAAGAGGAGTTGATAGAGGTAAGTGGATTGAAGAAAGGAGGGGATTTTGTGGAAGTGACATGCGGGTGTACTAGCCATAAGTATGGTGACGCTGTTGGCAAGCTTAGGGTTTTCTCTAATGGCGACCTTGAAATCACATGTGAATGCACCCCTGGTTGCAATGAAGGTCTCTCTTTTTCATCCTTTGTTTCTTTCGTTTTCTCCATACTTTTTTATTTTCCTTTGATGCTACTGGAAAATGGGTTTTGATCTCTATGCGTGTTTAATGCGTAATTTGTTCAAGTTATGGTGCATTTGACTTTGATGGGTGTCGCTTTCTCTTATTTAATAGTGAGAAATGGATGATGGAGAATTTAGAGTCCTTTCGTTTTGGTTTCTGTTTTTACACAGTTTGTGTATGTTGTTTTGTCTCAGTGAATTGGTTTTCCTTGGTTGTACAACAACAAGATGTTCATGCATATTTTCGGGCGCTCCTTTGGTGTCTTCTTCAAAAAATGCTAGCTCTGAATTTGCATCGTCCGCGTTGTGTGTTTTTTTTTTTTCACTCTTGGTATTCTGTGGTCTTCGATTCAGTCTTTTCAGAATCTGGTTTTGCGGAGTTCCATTTCTTCTGCTTCTGGCTGGACAGAGTTTTTTTTTTTTTTTTTTTTTTGCAAGAAACATTTAAAATGGATTCTTCATATATAATATATATAATTTATATATTTATGTTTTACTTCTACCTGCTCTGATGGTATACCATTGTAAAGTATATGGCCAGTGAGGGATGCTTTTGAGCATGTCCATGTTTGGTGATAAGCATAGCTATGTTTACAGGGGATGAACGTCTTCTTTTATGTGTTCTTTCTGTTTGCATGTCTTTCTTTACATAATGCTACCATGTGAAAAGTATTGTGAACATGGCTTGGAGGTTCAAATACTTCAAGCCTTAGAAGATAAATCTTCATCTCGCTGATCCACCACAACTTTTAGCCCCAAGTTAGGTAAATATGTTCTTTATACCATTGGTCATTTTGGAGTTGTGGAACTCCTCGGTTCATCCCATTCGTTTGATTCAAGGATCGATTAATGGAAACTTCAAAATTTTGGTTTTATTATTATTAGTATTAAACGAGTATTGAATGTGGTATATGGTTAAGAAAAACATACCATTAAGCTAATGAAAGTTTCAACATAAATGCATGGGTTCAATTTCAATTCTAACTATTTGCAAAGAACCGATCAGACAGGTCGTGGTTCTGGCCAACTTGTCCATATTTTTTCATTACCAGTCCTTACAACTAAATATAACTAAAACTGGCTTAAGCTGTCTGTACTTCTATCTCTGCCTTTACTGCTTTATAGAGCCTTTCAATTTAGGTGCATATGACATTATCTTTCTCCTTATTCTTATAGTTCTAGTTAATTTTTACTTCCCTAAAAAATGTTGAAGCTTTCTTTTCTTTTTTAATTTTATTCTTCTTTTTTCCTTTTCAAATCGTGTGAATGTTCATTAAAATGACCAGACAAGTTGACTCCTGCTGCATTCGAGAAGCATTCTGGAAGAGAGACAGCTAGGAAATGGAAAAATAATGTTTGGCTGATAGTTAAAGGGGAGAAAGTTCCACTATCAAAGACTGCATTTCTAAAATACTACAATCAAGCATCGAAAAATGGCAATGGTATTCACAAAGCGCATGGTGGAAGAGTTTGTCATCGTGATGAGTTTGTTCGCTGTAGCAGGTGTAAGAAGGAGAGAAGATTTCGATTGCAGACAAAAGAGGAATGTAGGATTCACCATGATGCTTTAGCAGATGTGAACTGGAAATGTTCTGATATTCTATATGACAGGTTTGTCTTCCCATTATTGATTATCTTCTTATATGATAAATTGCATTTATCATGTTCAAGCTTGTTGCCTCATGCGCATTAAGGCCGTAAAAAATATATAACTTTGGTAATGACAATATATCGCAAAGAAAAGAGAAATAAAATAAAGAACACGCACAGGTTTTACACGTGGAAACTCTTTCGGGAAAAAATCAAAATTTATTATGTCGAATTCGAATTAATTACAAGAGGAATAGACCATATCTATGTAGTGTAGTAAGATTGAAATACCTTATTCTAATCAATATCAAATAGATGGAGTTTAATAGGGATATATTTTTTTTATTTTACCATTGTATTTTATTTAAATAAGGATTCGGGTCACTTAATTCTAACAAAGTCATTAGTAATTCTTAAACATGCTTCTAAATTCATGTTGTAAGAATTAAAATGTAATATATAGATAATGCTTGTAGTAACAAGACACTTCTTTATCTCCAATTTAATATGTATATTGGAGTACGACTTTTCAAAATCCATAAGATTATTTCATGATCCGTTTCATCTTTTGCTTCTCTATCATGAAGGCATTTCAGGCGCTGTAGCTCAATATATGACTACCTAGGAGGCATGGACACGAACATGTTTTTTTGACATACCAGAATATGTATCACACTGAGTCGGATACAAAAAAATATAAAATAATATTATTTCTAAACGTAGTCTGATATAGACATTAAAGTATCAAAACATTGCCTAGAAAAGAAGAAAAAGCCATGGGTTTGGTGAAGCAGTGGTGGCTGAAGAAGGTGAAGAAAAAGACATCTACCTTGCATTGCTTGTATTAAGCAGAGAGAATAAAGAAACTTGGGATTTTTGTCTAGTTATAAATTGGGCTTGTCAATGAGCTGATAGTCAAACCCAAATTAACATTGCACTTAGTCTTTATTAAGGCCCAAAAACTAAAGAAGATAACTTAGGTTTTTGCCTAAATGACAATTTTATGGCCTTTATGTCTTGAGATAGAAGGTTTTCTTATAGAAAAATAAAAAATAAAAACATTTAAACATGGAATTGAATTAATTAAAATATGTTTTTATTGTTGTATCTTTATCATGCTGTGTCTTATTTAAAAAAAAAAAAAACTGTCATGTTTTGTCCTTTTCCCAGAAAAGGCATGTCTTGTTTTTCTAAAAAATGTCATGTTATTCTGTTCATGTCATGCCATGCGGTAAATTGTATTCTGCATGTGTCTTGCTTCATAGATGGCTACAGGAACTAATGATCAGTCATTTTTATTCCTCTTGTAGTTTGCTTTGCTAACCTTTTTTCTTACATATTTGCATAATTTGGCCTTGCTTATGTAGTTGATTCTTTTGCATAATGTGCATTTAGTTGATCAAAATGGGTAACAGCTTTTACATCTCATAAATACCTGTGGGTTCACAGCTTCTAAAAGTTTATCAATATTCTTTGCCAATAAAACAATCACCTGTATTGCACATGATCTTCACCTAAAATCAGTTAGATTGGATGTTGAGAAACGTAAAAAGTAAATTTGGTTGAAGAACCTAGTACTGAACATAGAGCACATAGTTTTGGCCCAAGTGCAGTTCAGTTCTGGATTATTCACTTTTTAAGAAATTTATCAACCATGCTACATTTGATCCCATCTTTGCGTAAAGCTGGAAACCATAATGAGAAGCATATGATCTTACCGTTTCATCTATTGGAACACAATGTAATTGCTTTCCTATACGGTCGTATTAGAACTACCTGATAAGGAGACTACAAGAAATGAGTTTGGTTGTTGAGTGTCCTTCAAATCGGAGGAAATTTACGGTCAAACGCTATTTGGAGTCCATAATATGAAATGGTGACATGTTTATTTTCCAAAGTCATGAAAGGGGGGATTGTGAGATAGGTAGGTCTTTCTCAAGGAAGGAATCTAGATGTCTTATTTTACTTATCGATTCTTATCCTGATATGCCAGATATGTTTCATTGGTTGTATCTTAGAAAAGCTGCCAGGTATTCTTGATTATCTTCCATAAATTTTTGGCACCAAAAAATGATTTACTTGTGCTATTAGAAAATAGCTCTATAGTAACCAGCTCGTTTTCCTTGCATATTGTAAAGTTCTGCTGTTCTTGCTTTCCCGTCTGTTTGATTGTTGCTTTTGGGGTTTGGAAAATGCTTTTAGTTGGCAAGTTCACGAAAGTTATATAATATACCAGAACATGCAGTTTTTCCTCTGATTTGTTGTTAGTAATATTATGAATGCAAATGCTGAGAGAGGACTTTCAAGTGTTTATAAGTGATGCTATGCTGAATTTGTTTGCATGCGAAGGTAGTATACACTCATAATTTGCTATATGTTATGTAGAATACACTTTGTCTCAGAATTAACTTATATTCAATGTTTCAGAATAACATGTGACGATGATGAGGAGAGAGCAAGTCGCAGGGTATACAGGGGTTGCTCCCGTTCTCCAACATGCAAGGGTTGCACTTCCTGTGTGTGTTTTGGGTGTGAAATCTGTCGGTTCACTGATTGCAGTTGCCAAACTTGCATTGACTTCATTAGGAATGCCGAAGCTTGAGTTATTTTAGGGGTGGGGATTCCTTTTTGTTGCTCTGGTTCCTTCGAAGACATTGTCTTTCATTACTATTAATTGCCAGTCCCTGAGTTCAGCACTCATGGTGTCGTTATCTGGTTTAAAAACTTCAAATTAGTTTATATTCAGATCTCAGCATTGTTGTTTGGTCCATATTCCCATTTCTCTGCTATTTGGTTTCTTTGTGGCGGTACTAAGTTTATTGCTACTACTTAAAAGTGGTATCTATCTTTTGAGTAAAGCCCAGTTGGAAGCGCAATCTCCTACCCCAACCAAGGTGCAGAGTTAAAAATACAAGATTAGGGAGAGTAGTTAAACTAGTTACTCCTGGTGAAACAGACACGCTAGAAACACCGTGCCCTTTCTTGCTAAGGTTTCTGTCTTTTTGACGAATTCAGGAATAAAAGAGACTCCTAATCTCAGTGGTGGTCTGTCTATGATTACCCAAAAAATATAAGCTTCTTTTTTGGAAGCTCTCCACCTTCATTTTCTTCATCATCGTAGGAAGATGATAACCAAGATTAGGTGTCTCCCGTCCCCATCTTTCCCTCGATAGATGTACTCAGCTTAACCCAATCATTCTTCCACCTTCACTCAATAACCTGACTTCTAACAAATCAAGCCTCAACCATCAACTCAGTTGACCACTTCCGACTGCAAAGCAAAAAGTTATATATACGTGTGTGTGTAAATTGAAGACATTTGTAATGAAGAAAAATAGTAGGCAAAAGTATTACGGAGACATTTGTAGTAAAAGGTAAATTGCATTTTTCACTTTATACTCAAGAAATCAACAAATTAACTTCTGAATATTAGAAAAAGGTGCAAATCGGCTCTTCCCTTAAAAATTACATTAGTGATCATTTGATGTTTTTCAAAAATTTTTATGCAAGTGACGTGTGGAATTAAAGGATGAGTAGAATTAGGTAATAATATCATGGAGGCGCTTGTATTAGGAGTCAAATTGTTTAATCTTTATATATTAGATTAAAGAGTAAATTGGTTTTTTTTTTGTTAAAAAAAATTACCAATTTCTACAAGTAAGTGATGACATGGATGACGGAGAAATTAGATAGTGACAATGGTGTGCCACATGTACCTAATGTTAATTTGGCATTTTACCATGTCAGTAAATATTTAAAAATTAAAAAAAATCTAAAAACAAATAATTTTTTATAATTATTTTAAAAATAATGTACAAGATGAACTTAGACAAAAAAAAATTATAGAAAATTATTTAAAAATATAAAAATACTGAAAAAATATTTAAAATAATGTTGATAATGAACTTGGACAAATGATTTATGAGTGGTTTCTTAAATAATTATTAAATATTTTAAATGATAATAATAAATTATTATAAAAAGTTTCCACTATATGTGTATATATTTGAATTATAAGAAACTAATAAAAATATTAAAAATGTTAATAAATTAATAAAATAGGACTTATCAACTTGATTAACTAAAAATATCAAATCAATTAAGAAGATACATATGTGTGTATATATGTGTATAGTTTAATTCTTTAAACATGTTATATGTGTATATATATATAATTTTTTTAATAATTTTTAATAATTTTTTTAGAAAATTAATTATTATTTATAATTCTTTAATAATTTTTAAATAAATTATATATATTTAAAATTATTTAAAAAATAATTTGTTTAGATTTATCCTAGATGCGATTTTTTAAAAAAAATTATAAAAATCATTTATTTTTTAGGATTTACAAAAAAAAAAAAAAGATTAATTTTGAAAAGAAGGAAAGAAAGATGAAAAGCAATAAATTATAGTGAAATGAGCTTGGTTATTTGGATTTGCACAGATGAGTAGATTTATTTGACACACTAACTCTAGCATTACACCATTTCCTCTTTCTATTACAATAGGTATGGGTTTGATTCTTAAACAACATATCAGAATCGCACCTACATAATTAGCATTTTCGCGTTTCATGTTCACCCCCCGAAAGATGGGTTGCTACTTCCCCCTCCAAACAAACCAACTAAATTATAAAAATACAAAGAGATGCAAATTTAACTATGGTGTCCTGACTTTGCAAAATGTTAAATGCTACCAAACAAAACGGAGCAATAAAGGATATACATAAAGCCAAGAGTTTTATACCATTTTGCTCACATCAATATATTCAATGCGTGTATAAATATTGGTGAAATGAAATTTGTATTTTGATGTATGCATTTTTACATTTAAAAATTTAAATCTCCTTTTATTTTTTAAAACATTTTTTGTTTTTATTTTAACAAATATAAAAAAAAAGCACATTTGATATTTATTTCCTAGAATAGAAGCATTAGAAGAAATAAAAAAAAAACTATATTTATATAGATTAGAATCATAGTAAGTGTTTTGGTATTTGAAATTCGTTGAAAAATAACACTTTTTTTTCTATTTATATGAGTTTGAATTAGCACCAATTAAATTTAAAGTTAAAAAACTTTTAAAAAAATTATTTAAGTTTTTCGCATATATTTTAAAAAATTTCAACTAAACATTTTTCAGTATTTCTTATTCAAGAAAAATGAAAACTAAAACGAAAATGGTTCTATTACGTGACACCAAATGGAGCCAAAATTTTGCTCAATTTCATCTTAATTTATTTTCAATATATAATAAAGCATGATCAAGTCCATGAGCCACTATCCTTAGTGATGAAGATTCAACACTTCCGGTCTTTCTTTTTTAGCAAAGTGAAATTTCATTTCAAAGCAGAGAAGTTACAGCCCAGTATGAGCAATAAGATCATGAGGGGGATACACCACACAGTCCTTACCATCATTTCCAGATCTACCATTGTTTGCACTTTTTTCACCACTAACAAACGAGAATACAACAATTTTGAATGTGGAAATAGATAAAATGTTATGTTTAGCAAGACTTCCATGACGCCAAAAAAAAAAAAATTAAAAAAATGAAGACCTACTGTGATTACCACAATCTAATTATAAAAAGCTTTATTCATTATTTGGCTTAGAAATTACATCCATTTTTTCATTTCCGTTTTTAAATTTGTTTTTGCTCTGTTTTGGTATTTGAACTTTGCTCCGTTATCCTTTTTAATACTTAAAAATTGACTAATGATAACGTGTCGCACCATTGATGACATATTGATCAATGGCATGACATGTTGACTAATAACATTATAGAGTGGCAAAGGTAATTCAAGTCAAAATCACTAAATTAAAATTATAAAAAAAAAGTAAAAAAGGTATTTAAAAATTATAAAAAAATACTAAAAATTATTTAAAAAAATGGTAATTAAAACAATACAAATACGAAAGTGAAAAGAGCCAATTATTAGCGGTCTGTTGATATGGTATTTTTCTTAATCGTATATTAGTTTTTTTGTTGAAAATAAAAAAGGCTTAAAATGGGTCTAAATGATTAGTCTTTTTGTGTTCGCTTCAGCTCTCTCTTTTGACATGACTTGGTTGTATTTTCCCTCATTACTGGAATTGGGTCCCCTCGTCTTAAATGTGAAAGCATTCAAGCATTTCAATTATTGACATAGAAAAGAATGTTTTAGGACTGTGATTTTTGTTAATACCACCATTTTGCCATGCCATTGCGATTAATGAACAGAGTAGCATACTTTTTTTTTGGACAAGGTGCAAGTTCTCTTTTTCAAATTTATAGACACGTACAATGATGCTAATCTATGGTAGTGCTGGTGCCCAGTTTACAGTCTAATATTCCCCAACATTAGTTTCAAATTACCAAATCGGCTTAACGTAGGAACTTTCAGTAGGATCTAAAATGATCATATAAGAAAGCAGGGATAAGCATAATAGGTCATAATTTATAACTAATGTGGAAATTGAGATACATGATTACTTGACAAGAAATAGATTCCAACTGGAAAATGCATACAGGAGTAGACTCTAGACTTCACTAAAATGACAAACTCGAATTCATATCACCTTAATTATGTGAATGAATACGATAGACTACAATGGAACCCCTAAAGATTCAATGCAGATAATTGATTCCCTTTATTCTTAGATTTATTGAAAGTTTCATAGCCAAGCATGTTCAAGGACGTAGGTTTGTTCCTGCAATGCCAGCACCACGACCTGCTGGAATTGGCACCTCAAAACCAGGGTTTGGAACGAATGTGTCATCACCACCTGGAATCTGGCGATTTCCACCAATTGTGCTGCCAACGTGGCCGCCACTGCTGCCGGCGTGGGTGCCAGTGCCGATAGTGTGTGGATTGTGATGTTTGAAAACTGGTGGCAGCAACACTCGTCCAAGGCCTGGAATGAGCACACTACGGTCATGTTTTAGATATTCAGGCTGTTTCATTTGATCATCATTCCTCGAGATGTCACGTGCTGCAATGGCTTGCCCAGCAATAACAAACAGAATGCTGAGGATGAAAACGTGAGCAAGCAAGGAACTAATTTTGCAAGCCATTATCGGAGTAAGTAAGAGTGAGAGCTAGGATTGGTTCTGATATGATGGAGAGAAGGGATTAAATAACGATTCTTATAGAGAAGGTCCAAGTGAGTTGGTTGATCAATTGGCGGTGAGTTAAAAAGAGCATTGCATTTTGAAAGCACCATTGAAGGAGACGTTCCATAAAAACAGAAGCAAAGCGTGCAATAATGTAGCATGAATTGCATGGGTATGTTAGGTGGCTTAGGGTTTGCCATGTTGGGTGAGGTTTTTGGGTAAGTTATTGTTGGAACATTTTCAAATATTTATAGCGTTCCAATAACTATAAATGAATGGGTGTAATTAATGAAAAGATTATATTTTTTTGATATTTTGAAAAAGAATTATAGCTGTTTAAATAATATTATTTGAATAGTTATAATTAAATGAATAATTATGTTTTTATTTTAAAAACATTATTATTCTTCAGAAAGGCACCTATTGATGAAAGATGTCTCTATGAAGAGACATGAAAATTCCTATAAATAGGAATCAGATTTCATTTGGAGACATACCAACAATTCTAATATTCTTTCTTTCTTCCTTCATTTTCTAATATTGTTAGATTGTTCTATAAAGTATTACAGCAGAATTCCTTTATAGAAATTGAGTTTCTTGTCATACATTGCTCAGTGTATAGTGGGCTATTCTTGTCAGTGCAAAACGCAAATAGCCATTGGCTTTATTGTATCCTCGAGGTTAATTTGCTTGGAACTCGTTTGCACACCGAATATAGGTGAAGGCGAATATAACCTTAAAGATAATGATTTGATACACGCCTTGGAGCCTTGTCCTATTTCTTCTTCTGTTCGAGTTTCGTTCGTGTGTTCGAGATTTTCCTCACCGGAGTTTTGTACTAACAATTTTAAGTTATATTTCATGATAACTACAACAACTCATGAAAGTGGAACACTAAGGGAGTTGGCTTCCAATTTTGTCAAACTTGATCGGTCTGATGGTGGCAATTTTTGACGATGGCAGAAAAAGATACACTTCTTATTATCAACTTTAAAGATTGCATATGTTTTGGATACTCCAAGACCTGAGGAGACTGAAAACGAATCTGTTGCTGCAACCCGAGAAAGACAAAAATGGGACAATGCTGATTACATGTGCATGGGCCACATATTGAATGGTTTATCTGATGGTTTGTTCGACACCTACTAAAATGAGGTCACCGCTAAAGAATTATGGGACAAATTGGAGACAAGATACATGACCGAAGATGTTGCAAGTAAGAAATTTCTTGTCAGCCGTTTCAATAATTATCAAATGATTGATGGTCGTTCTGTTATGGAACAATTTCGTGATATTGAAAAGATGCTGAATCAATTCAAGCAATATGATATGAAAATGGATGAAATGATTGTTGTTCCTCCATAATAGACAAACTTCCTCCATCTTGGAAAGACTTTAAAAGAAGTCTAAAACATAAGAAAGAGGAAATATCTCTTGAGGCTTTGGCAAATCATCTTCGTATTGAAGAAGAATATCGAAAGCAAGACCAGAATCTAAATTCTGAAAGTGCCAAAGTGCATGTTGCGAAGGAAGTACAGACTACTAAACCATTCAAGAGAAAGTTCAAACAGACTGATAGAGCACCTAAGTTTAAAAAGAAACAAAAGGGCTCATGCTATCATTGTGGTAAGCCGGGACATTTCAAGAATGAATGTCGATTTTTAAAGAAGAAATCATCTTCTAAGGCTGATAATAATGAAAAGTTCGTTGCAATGATATCTGAAATTAATATGGCACAAGATGATAATACATGGTGGATTGATACCGTAGCAACCAAACACGTGTGCAAAGACAAAAGCATGTTCACAAAGTTCACACAATGTGAAAATGACAATGTCTTGTACATGGGAAATTCTTCCACCGCAGCAATCAAAGGCAAAGTGTCTCGTTGAAGCGCAATTCACTTGAAAGGTTTTAACCTTAAATGATGTATATTATGTACCAGAAGTTAGAAAGAATTTAGTGTCTGGAAGTCTGTTAAATAAGTTTGGTTTCAAACTTGTTTTTGAGGCAGATAAGTTTATTTTGTCTAAGAGGGGAATTTTTGTAGGGAAAGGGTATATGTATGAGAGTATGTTTAAACTTAATATTATTAATAAGAATAAAAATACTATTTCTGCTTATATGGTTGAATTTTTTTGTTTATGGCATTATAGATTAGTGAAAGAGGAATTGAATGCATATTTATAGGATATGCACACAATAGCAAGGCATATAGGTTCATGGTAATTGAACCAAATGATTCAATTTCAATTAATACTATTATTGAATCAAGAGATGCTATTTTTGATGAAAATATATTTAATTCTATATTAAGACAATTACAACCACAACAATTGATTCATTCTTCAAATAAGAATGAGATTCCATTGGAACAAATTGATAATAATGATGAATCTTGTCAAAAATTAAGAAGAAGTAAGAGGATTAAAAAGGTCAAAAATTTTGGACCAGATTTCATTATGTTTCTTGTAGAAAGAAAAGGTGAAAGTATATGCAATAAGATACCTTATTGTTATAATACGGAATCTAATCCTATTACATTTGAAAAGGCAATGAAATCTCAAGACTCTGCTTTTTGGAAAGAAGCAATAAATGATGAGATGGATTCAATAATGGGAAATCAAACTTGGATCTTAGTTGATCTTCCACCGGGTTCCAAACCTATAGGTTGTAAATGGATCTTCAAAAAGAAAATGAAGGTCGATGGAACCATTGATAAGTTTAAAGCAAGGCTGATAGCCAAAGGTTTTATACAAAAACAAAGTATTGATTACTTTGATACCTATGCTCCAGTAGCAAGAATTGCTACAATTAGACTCTTAATATCACTTATCTCTATATATAATCTGGTTGTTCACCAAATGGATGTTAAAACTGCATTTTTAAATGGTGAATTGGAAGAGGAAGTGTACATGGAACAACCGGAAGGATTTGTTGTTCCAGGACAAAAGCATAAGGTATGTAAGCTTGTTAAATCTTTATATGGACTTAAACAAGCACCAAAACAATGGCACCAAAAGTTTGACAATGTTGTTTTAGCTAATGGCTATAAAATAAATGAATCCAATAAGTGCATATATAGTAAATTTGAAAATGGAAAATGTGTCATAATTTGCTTATATGTAGATGACATGCTCATTTTTGGCACGGATTTGGAACAAATAGAAAACACAAAGAAATTCTTGTCAAACAACTTTGCTATGAAGGATATGGGTGTAACAGATGTTATTCTTGGGATTAAAATAACCCGAGATGAAAACACTATAGCTTTATCACAATCACATTACATTGAAAATGTGCTTAAAAAGTTTGATCTTTTCAACTGTATACCAGCATCTACACCCATGGATCCTCAAATAAAATTAGTATATAATGCTGGTAGGAAAATTGATCAATTAAAATATGCAAGTCTAATTGGTTGTCTTATGTACATAATGACTTGTACAAGACCAGATATTGCATATGCTGCTGGGAAATTGAGTAGGTACACAAGTAATCCAAGTAGTTTGCATTGGCAAGCATTGAATAGAGTACTTAGGTACTTAAAGAAAACTATTAACTATGGATTGTGCTATAATGAATATCCTCCAGTTTTAGAAGGGTATTCGGATGCCAGTTGGATTACAAGTTTGGAAGATCATGTATCTACTAGTGGATGGATCTTCATTCTTGGTGGAGGAGTCATTTATTGGGGTTCCAAGAAACAAACATGTATTACTGATTCCACCATGGCAGCAGAATTTATTGCATTAGCCGCTGCATCTAAAGAAGCAGAATGGTTAAGAAATTTGCTTTATGATGTACCTTTATGGCCTAAGCCAATTTCACCTATTTCTATCCGTTGTGATAATAAGGCTACTCTAGCAAAGGCATATAGCCAAGTATATAATGGAAAGTCTAGACACATTGGATTAAGACATAGTTATGTCAGACAATTAATCTCTGATGGAGTGATCACTATTAATTATGTGAGGTCAAGTGAAAATTTGGCGGATCCTTTGACAAAAAGTCTTGCTAGAGATGCAGTAAAAAAGACCTCAAAAGGGATGGGACTCAAGCCCATTAATTAGAGTCATCCATGATAGAAACTCGACTTAACGCTTGGTATAACGTCAAGTCTTGAGTTCAATGAGACAAAATACATCATTAGTATGTGACTGTTAGCACTATAAATAAATCCATCCTAAGATTAAAGTGCTAGGTACCCGTAATGATAAGGGAAGGATGAGTAATGTACTTTTAATGGACCCATAACATAAATATGTTAGAGTGTTATAATTACGGGAACACTCTTGATGGGATCTACCTATGTGAGTGGAAGTGAGGCCGCTTCTAGGAGCTCAAGGGCTTAGCTCTGACAGCACTCATGAAAAGAGGACACAGACACATGGCCATAATAGTGTCCTTAGATACTATGCATTGACCGATGTTGAAATCATTGTGTGAGATGTATTCGGTTAATCAAATGAAATAATTGGTTCAAAACTTAGTCTACCATGAAATTTCGATTAACTTTAACATGTTTTCACTAAGTGAAGGTTCAATCATAAGATACCTTCATTTATGCAAATTGATTTCCAAGAATATCAAAATCTAAAATATTTTGAAAATGGGAGGAGATTGTTAGAACATTTTCAAATATTTATAGTGTTCCAATAACTATAAATGAATGGGTGTAATTAATCAAAAAATTATATTTTTTGATATTTTGAAAAAAAATTATAACTATTTAAATAATATTATTTGAATAGTTATAATTAAATGAATAATTATGTTTTTATTTTAAAAACATTATTATTCTTCAGAAAGGCACCTATTAACGAAAGATGTCTCTATGAAGAGACATGAAAATTCCTATAAATAGGAATCAGATTTCATTTGGAGACATACCAACAATTTTAATATTCTTTCTTTCTTCCTTCCTTCATTTTCTAATATTGTTAGATTGTTCTATAAAGTATTACTGCTGAATTCCTTTATAGAAATTGAGTTTCTTGTCATACATTGCTCAGTGTGTAGTGGGCTATTTTCGTCAGTGCAAAACACAAATAGCCATTGGCTTCATTGTATCCATAAGGTTAATTTGCTTGGAACTCGTTTGCACACCGGAGATAGGTGGGGGCGAATATAACCTTAAAGATAGTGATTTGATAGACGCCTTGAAGCCTTGTCCTATTTCTTCTTCTGTTCGAGTTTCGTTCGTGTGTTCGAGATTTTCCTCACCAGAGTTTTATACTAACAGTTATGAGATTTTTCTCTTCAAAGGCTATGTGTATCTATACTAAAAACGCTTAAATTATATTTACATTATGTTTTTATACTATATTTTGACTAATTCGTTCTTTCACCACAACTCTATTAGAAATTCAGATGGATATATATCTGTCATGTAAAATTTACTTACCTTTCTCCACAACTTTTAATTATTTTTTTTTTGGTGGTTTAGGATTTAACCAATTCAACTTAATATTAATTGAAAACATGTAAACAAAATCATACAAAAATATTTGACATAGGAGTGATAATAGTTGACACAAAAGCTTTGTTATGTTGCAAATTCAATGAATAATAGGCATGTATAACATACAATGTAATTATAATATTATCATGTACATAAACTTTAACTATATACCATTTTAAAATAGATATAAACTTATTTGTTTAAAAGAATTTAAATTAACTAGAAAAAAAACATATTTTATTATTGGTGAGAATATGATCTAAGCACTTATACCTTTTACACTTTGGAATTTAGTTTCTCTACTTTATATTTCTAGTAATTTATTCCACTTACTTTTCAATGTAAAAAATTTAAGTTCAATTATTAATCCGGTTAAAATTCTTTAATTAAATTCATTAATAAAATATTTTAAAATAAAAAATATTCATTTAATAGTTATGTAACAAAAGCAAATAATATTATAATAGGATTAAATTTAATAAAAACAAAATTACAATTAAACTTATATTTTTAAATTCAAAAAATAAAGAGACTAAATTTTTAAAAACAGATTAAATTATATGAAAAAAATATGTAACATATTTAAACTTAAATTTGAATATGATGACCCACAAATAGTGACTTGAGTGCTACCAAATAAAACGGAGCAATAAAGGATTTTATGCATAAAGCCTAGAGGCGTAAACCATTTTGCCCACATGGATATATTCAATGTGTGTATAAATATGGGTGAAATGAGAATTGTCTATTGATATATAAAGCAATGCTTATTTAACTTGCATTTTTACATTTAAAAAAACTAAGGCTCCTATATATTTTTAATTTTTTTTTTGTTTTTATTTTAAAACTGATACTTTTATTTTTAAAATTAAAAAAAATCTTTGGTAAAAAGAAATATTTTCAGTAATATAAAAAAACGATTCATATTTATTTCCTATAATAGAAACATGAGAAAAAATAAATAAAAAAGTTGCATTTATATAGTTTGGATCTATGGTAAAAGATATGATATTTAAAATTTATTGAAAAAATAATACTTTTTCGGGTTTGAATTAGAATAATTCAATAATTAAATTTAAATTTAAATTTATTTTTAAAAAAATTTTAGTAAATTTTTTTTATTTCCTAATTTTTATATATTTTTATTTTTATTTTCAAAAAGTTGTTTTAATAAAATTTCAACTAAACATTTTTTTAGTATTTCTTATTTAAGAAAAACAAAAACTAAAATGAAAAAGTTTCTATTTCGTGACACTAAATGGAGACTAAATTTTGTTCAGTTTCATTTTAATTTATTTGTATTTATTTTCAATATATAATAGAGCATTATCAAGTCCATGAGCCTCTGTCCCTAACCATGAAGATTAAACACTTTCGGCCTTTCTTTTTTAGCAAAGCGAAATTTCATTTCAAAGTAGAGGAGCTACAACCCCGTAATAAGTAAGATCACTACCCACCTATTACTAGGGTGATATTGTTGGAACGCCGATACCCCATGGCGCAGCAGAATAAAATTAGATCCGGCGATCCAAACCATGGATCCATGTGTGAGGAACGAATCGGGGTGAAATAAAGGTTTGAAATTACCAAAACTTCAATCTGAGTAGACAATGACGCCTTGGCAACAAGAGTTTTGATCTACTGTCGAATCAAGCCACAACCTTTTCGATGTCGGCCTCTACGTGATTCACTCGGTTTGACTATGAACGGAAGAAATCTTCAAAACTATTTTGGAGGTTTATTTGCTTGACGGCTGCTAGACCTAACAAGCAATCTCTTAGGCTTTTCACATAAGCTTTGCCTCTTTTAAATACCTTTTATATTGGGTATCCTTTTAATTGGGCCTTTTATAATGGGTATTTTTTTTTCATTGGGCCTATTATTTGGTATCCTTTTAATACCCTTTTATAATTGGTATCTCTTGAATGTATCATAAGATTAAATAAATATAATGAAGTTTTTAACCGAAAATTATAATTACATTAATTATATCCGAAAATTATAATTACATTAATTATAATAAGGATTTCCGTAAACTATATTTATTTAAATTTATATATGAATCAAATTCATATATTAATGGAATTATGTTGTCATTATGTGTACAACATCCTTGTACATATAATATGTTCAATATTTGATTGCCCAATTAAATTAATTCTTTAATTAATTTAATTCATGTGACAACTAAAAACAATACCAATTATATTTTATTCCGTTCATTTTAAACCATAGGGTGTGACCACAGTAGGTTCTTGCAACGTTAGCAGTAATAATAGAACGATTCTAATGTCACAAACAATGAGTGGCATCTAGCAATGCATCATTGCTACCTAAGTTACAAGAAGTCATGATTCCATATAACTTTTTTTTTTTGTGATTAACCTTTCATACATTAATCCTTAAGTCCTTTATCTCTGGAATGGACACAAGTCATGGAATAGTCACACTTGTATAGTCCATCCCATGTTTCTTGATATCTTGAGTAGACTATGATATACAAATTAGTATGACATCTCATGTCAACTTATTTGAGCATGGCCATGCATTTCTAGTCTCACTCAATCAAGTGGCCTAAGATATTACTCCCATTATGTAGGAGGAACTTATCCTATATTGATCAATCATATCCCTCTACATAGATTGTGGTATATCCAACATCAGTCTTTATAGAACAACCAATTATGGTGTACGCGTTTGTTTGTATCAAAATATACAACTCACGATGTTGAGATAATAATTATCTCAAGTCCGAGGATCATATACATATTAATCACTATGAGTAATGTTGTGACAATTACATAATAATCCAATAAACATACTCATAACGGGTCAATCCAATATGTTGTTCTCTAACACACATATTCATGCATTGATTTTGACAATCCACATCAATGACAACTCTTTATCATCAATCAACTACATGTTAGTCTTAATGCATTATTGTTGTCCTAGTCAACAATAATACTCGACTAAGGATCTTTTAAGAATAATCATATTATTCTTAGGACATTATTATAAAACAGTTTATTTATACACACAGAAAGAAAAACTGAAATAATAATGACAACGCTTTATATTAATAAACATGGTAAATTAAGTATGTTATTACAACCATCTCATGATTGGTCTTTGGGCATACTCTTACAGATATTGGTTTGGTCAAATTTTTAATTTTTTTTAATTCCTCCATCATAATTTGATTCCGTTTAACTTGATTCTTGATTTTTCATATAAATTTTTTATTTTAATTTTTTAGACTTATTTTCATGGAATGAAGACAAATTTTTTAAAAAAAAATCATAAATATTTTTTAAAAAAATAGTTTTTCAAAAACTTTTAAATTATTTTAACTATTTTAAATATAAAATATTTATTTTTATATAATAAAAAATTAAAAATAATCATATATTAAATAAAAAATAGAATTTAATTCAATTTTAAATAATTATAATTTTTAAGCCTCAATTCCATAAATCGAAACATTTCGATCAAATCAACTTTCAATTTAATTGATTTTTTCTCAACCCTACCTGTTACCATCATTTCCAGATCACATATTTCATATTTTACAACTCAAATCAACAATTTTGTTACTTGAGCAACTAACGAATGAGAATTCGACAGACTCAAAAGACGAACAAATAGATAAAATGTCATGTTTAACAAGAAGAGAGCTCCATGTCGCCAAAAGAACGGAAGACCTAAGGTAATTCATCGCATTGGCAGAATCTAATTAAAAAAGATTTTATTCACTGTTTGGTGTCTGAATTATATCAACTTTTTTTTACTTTAATACTTAAATTTTATTCCATTTTTTGCACTTAAAAGCTAACTGCGATAAAAAAAAAAAAAAAAAGTTGATAATGAGAAAGCGCCACATTATTGATAACATGACATATCGACTGATAATGTGGCCTGTTGACCAATGACATTGTAGGTTGAACAAAGTTAATTGGTTATTGACAAGTCAAAATTATTAAATGTAAAAAATTATAAAAGAATTGTAAAACTTTTTTAAAAATTTTGTAAAAATTATTTAAAAATATTAAAAAGTTGTAAAAAATACTAAAAATCATATAAAACTGTAAAACTTTTTAAAACATTACAAAATTTGCAGTGTGCAATGTGTTTGCTCAATCTGTTGGGTAGTAGATATTCTGTAGTATTTAACAGTTTGAAGTTGAAAATAAAGAAATATCAAATCATGGATTTTTTAAGGTTAATTACCAGAAAATATCCTTTTTTTATAAAATTTACCAAACAGGACCTATTTTCTAATTATTTACTGGAAAGGGCTATTTTCCCCGAAAACTCGTCCACGTCAGCGCGTTTTCAGGGGATACAGCAGGAAAACACATCTCCGAGGGAGCGTTTTCTGCCACATCAGCGGGAACGCGTTTTAGCCCATGTTTTTTCCAAAAAAAAACTATTCTTGAATTAAATTTTCAAAAAAAAATCATTTTTTAAATATTATAAAAATAGACCAAATTTTTTAAAAATTTACGAGAATAAACCTTTATAAAGGCTCAAAGTGACAACACAATTTTTTTTAAGGTGTCATCAATTAATATAGAAATATAACTTACAAAGGAAATCTTTATATAGACCCAAAGTCTCATTTCCCTTGTTTTCTTGAGCAATGTAGGATATGAGATATGTGTATATATAGACTCATGAATAGTTTTGCAGCTTGTTCCTAAACAATGTGGGATTCCTTCCTCTTTTAACTAACAACATGAGATGAAAGGCTACACTATATTTGATTTTTTTTTTACAAAACAATTTTTATTTTTTTTATATTTTGTTAACATTTTCTCATATTATACAATTATCTTTTGAGATCTTTAATCTTATTGCATTTTAGAATTGTTAACATATACAAAAGAACTATTAAAAAAAGAGAGAACAAATTGCGCATATGAAACTTGTACGTGCAATAATCTTCTATTCAATTTTAAATATTTGAAGTTAATGTCAATGCAATTCTAATTTTTAAAATAATTTTTCATTATTTAAATTTAGAAGTTATACTTTTATTTTATTTTATTTTATTTTATATTATGAATGTTTGATTAATAAATAAATGGTGAGTATTTGGTACTCAAATATATTTTTTTGTAATTTTAAAAATTTGATATATCTTTTTAAATATTTATTTATTTTTAATATTTTACTATACTAATTAATTGTTTTTAATTCTAATTTAATTTAATTTTCATCACCTAATGAATGCCGATAAATTTATTTCAGATATATTTTAACTAGATAAATAATCTATTTAAACATAGTATATAATTATGTTAAATAAGTTTTTTTTATAGAAATATATAATATACATAAAATATAATAATTATTTTTCATATTTTATATCTAGATTAAATTACATTAGTAGTCACTTAACTATATTTTTTAGCTATCGAATTATAAAAACTTACAAAATGATCACTCAACTATTAGTAATTTTTTAAATATTTATTTTTTTAATATTTTACCATACTCATTTTATATTTTATATTTTTTTTTACTTTTAAAAGTTTTATTTATAATGTAACAAATGTTAACTTTTTGTAAAAAAATTTAAACTCTAAATAAAAAAATCAAATATAGTGTAGCCTTTCATCTCATGTTGTAAGTTAAAAGAGGAAGGAATTCCACATTGTTTAGGAATAAGCTGCAAAACTGTTCACGAGTCTATATATACACATATCTTATATCCCACATTGCTCAAGAAAACAAGGGAAATGAGACTTTGGGTTTATATAAAGATTTCCTTTGTAAGTTATATTTCCATATTAATTGATGACACTTTAAAAAAAATGGTCTTGCCACTTTAAGCCTTTATAAATGTTTATTCTCATAAATTTTTAAAAAATTTGATCTATTTTTATAATATTTAAAAAATGACTGTAAGCACTAAATTTTGTCCGGCTTGATTTATGTTTAATTAAAAAAATTATTAAAAAAACTGAAAAATACCAAAAAAATAAAATTACATTTTGACCCTTAACTTTTTCAAAATTACATTTTGACCCTAACTTTTCCAAAATTATACTTTAACCCCTCAACTTTTTCAAAATTACACTTTGACCTCTAGACTTTTCCATAATTACATTTTGACCCTTAATCTTTCTAGAAATTACACTTCAGCCCCATATTAATTGATGAGACCTTAAAAAAAATGGTGTTGCCACTCTGAGCGTTTATAAATGTTTATTCTCATAAATTTTTAAAAAATTTGGTCTATTTTTATAATATTTAAAAAATGACTGTACGCACTAAATTTTGTCCGGCTTGATTTATGTTTAATTAAAAAAATTAAAAAAATTGAAAAATACCAAAAAAATAAAATTACATTTTGACACCCAATTTTTCCAAAATTACATTTTGACCCTTAACTTTTCCAAAATTGCACTTTAACCCCTCAACTTTTCCAGAATTACACTTTGACCCCTAAACTTTTCCATAATTACATTTTAACCCCTAATCTTTCTAGAAATTACACTTTAGCCCTAAATGTTTCGCTGCTCTGGCAGGTTAGGTGATTTGGGACACCCACTCCCCGAATTTTCCGGCCATCGGCCTAAGGGATGGCCTCCCTTCCCCCTAGGCACCTGCTCCCTGCAAGAAAACACTATAAATGAGAGAGATTCAACCAAAAAAAAGAAGCCCCCAACATTTCAAAAAAACCCACGAAAAAGAGAAAAAAAAAGAAAGAAAAAGAAGAGAAAGAAGAGAGAAGGGGAGGAGAGACTACCCCTCGTCGCACCACCGGACGGAGACGACGGAAGCGTCACAAGCGACAGCGTGAAAGAGGCGGCGGCGTAAACTTGAAGAAGAAGAAGAAGAGGGAAGAAGAAGAAGAAAGAAAGAAAGAAAAAAATTATTAAAATCAGTCGGGTCGACCCGACCCGACCCGAACCACGACCCGACCCACGACCCAGCAGCAAGCCCGTCAGTTTTAAAAAAAAAAAACAAAAACAAAGGCAAAGAAAAAAAAAAAAAAAAAGAGAGGCCAAAAACAAACAACCCAAGCCAAAAAGGAAAGCAGCCCAAATCCAAAGCAGCCACTACCAATGCAACCAATAGCCCAACAGCAAAAAAAAAAAAAAAAAAAAAAGAAGAAAAAAGAGAAAAAAGGAAAAAAAAAAAGAGAAAAAAACCGAGACGCATAAATCATTCGATCAAACTCGTATTTTGGATTTTTCGGTAATTTCCTTTTTACCCACTTTTAGTTTAATTCGTGTATTTTTAATAACATTTCGTTTTAATATTATTAATATTTTTAGTATTTCTATTTTTTAATTATATTTTATTTTACTTTTAATTTTAATAATTTTAATAAATAAGGCAACGGATCAGTTTGACACTAAGTCGATGATTTCATCGCTATGTTGGGTGAGTATCATTGGTTCGTGTTAAATATGATACGCCCTTTTAAAAAATCGAAAAATTAAAAATCCTTGGGTTTTAAAATAAAATGATTATTTTTGTAGTTATTTTTTAAATTATCAAAATTTCATTTTTTGGATTATACTAAGTCAATATGTAATTCTTTAAAATTTTCGGGTTTTTAAAAAAAAAAATTTCTTGAGTTTAAAAAAAAATTTTGTTCTCGGGATTCAAAAAATTCTCGAGTGAAATTTTTTTTTCGGGTTTTTGAAAAATTTTCGTATTTCAAAGATTTTCATATTTCAAAATTTTCGTGTTTTCAAAAATTCTAGTATTTCAAAAATTTTCGTATTTTCAAAAATTCTCGGGTTTCAAATAATTCTCGAGTTTTCAAAAATTCTCGGGTTTCAAATAATTCTCGAGTTTTCAAAAATTCTCGCGTTTTCAAAAATTCTCGTGTTTTCAAAATTTCCGTGTTTCAAAAATTTTCGTGTTTTCAAAAATTCTTGGGTTTTAAATAATTCTCTAGTTTTCAAAAATTCTCACGTTTTAAAAAATTCTTGTGTTTTCAAAAATTCTCGTGTTTTCAAAAATTCTCGGGTTTTAAATAATTCTCGAGTTTTCAAAAATTATCGCTTTTTCAAAAATTCTCGTGTTTTCAAAAATTCTGGTGTTTTCAAAAAAAAATTCGTGGTTTCAAAAAAAATTTGGTGTTTCAATCAGATCACGATTAAATATTAAAATTGTAATAACCAAATTTTGCCCGGGTCCTCTACTAAAAATAGAACCCGAGCCCATCAAATAATAGAACCAAGAAATAATAATAAAAGCAAAAAATCCAACAGAATAATAAAGTCCAAAATCACAGTCCAAATGTCCAAATTAAACCAAACCCGATAACCTAGCCCGTCAGACCCATTAAAACCCAATTACAGAACCCTTAATTAACCCAAATACAATCAAGCCCAAATTTAGTACAATTACAAGACCAATAATATCAGTCCATTAAATACAACCAGACCCTAAACCCGATTACAACAAGCCCAAATGCCCAGTTCAAGCCCAAAATAAACCAGCCCGTTACAGAAAAAAAACAAAGCAGCAACTATCAAACCTTAAGTGCGTTCTTTGGACAATCTCCACTGTCTCAACTGAAGCCCCACCTCTGCCATCAGTCCGCGCCCGTTCCCCATAAGCACACCCTGAGCATCGGTCAACACCCCATTACGCCTCGGTCGACACGCACGACTCGCCCATACCCTGCAAAAGGAAAACGACAGACAACAGAGGCAACAAAGCAGAGAAGCATGGAGCAAATGATAGAGAATAAATCAAGTTGTAGGGTTCGACGATAAAGGATAGAAAATCCATGTAAAAGAGGGGGTTTTTTTTCTTGACGGATACTAAAAAAGAAAATCAGAAAGAAAACCATTGTAAACAAAGGGGGTTCTGACTGGCTTTTACGAACGGAGAGAAATAAAAACGAAAAAACTTCAAGGTTGAACACGTTTTTCCCTTTTTGATTTCGTTTTGTTACTGTTGATTTTTGTCTGTTTTTTATTTAGTATTTTCAAAACTTTTGAAACGAAATAACAAGAGGAAAAAGGGACGAATTTGAGAATCGATCAAAAAATCAAAACATAGGAAGATTAAAAGGTTGATCTCGCTTTTGTTTTCCTATCGTTATTCCCTGCTTTTATTATTTCTGTCATCTCAAATCCTTACGAATGAACGGATAACGAAAAAGAGAGGAGGAACGTTACCTGAACCCACAGACGCGTCGGAGAGCCCATTCCATTGTCGTGATCGGATTCGAAAACGGCGTTTCAAGGGCGTCTCGAATCGAGAGGTCGGGCGCTCTGTTATGCATAACGATTGGCCGTCGTATGATGGGGGTGCGACGAACGGCGCGATGGGCGGCCGAAAGGGTAGATCGATCGTCGATCGAAAGGAGAGAAGAATGGCCGTCGTTTTTGCATTCTTTTTCGAAAAGGAGGAGTCTGCTGTTGTTGAGAAAATTAAGGCTGAAAGCTGTTAAAACTTTTGAGGGTTTCATAACCATTACACTAAACGGCGCCGTTTCTTACAGGAGTTATCGCAAGATATCCCTTCAAGGGGATATTTCGCAATAACCCCTCTCCTTTTTCAAATAAGATCGATTTACCAAATGCGACATTTCAATTTTTTTAATTTTGCCCCATTATTTCATTGAAGTTTTAATCAAGGCCCTGTTAAAACGTGCGTTTCATGAGAGGGGCCAAATTGCTCAATTGGTCCCTCTCGTTGTGGCGCGCATTGTGTTTTAGTCCCTAATCTCCTTTCCATTTTATTCTATTACTATTTCACCCCTCTAACTTCATTTTGATTATGACTTGATCCTTTTTATTATTGTTATTATTATTATTATCCTTATTATTATTATTATTATTTATTATTATTATTATTATTATTACTACTACTACTATTATTATTACATTTATTATTACTATTGTTATACTGTTATTATATTATTATATTGTACATATTTCTTATTATTCTTACTATTATTACTAGGTTACCATCTTTATTATTATATTATTATTAGATTATTATTATCACTACTATATTTATATTAGTATATTGTATATATTTTCTATTATTACTATTATTATTATCACTACGTTATTATTTTAGTATTTTACTATTGTTATTACTATATTATTATCTTGTATATATTTTACATTATTATCGTTACTATTATTATTATTGCACCATTATTTGTATATACTAATTTCATTACCGCTATTATTATTATATTCGTACTCGTATGTTGTATATATCGTGTATTGCTACTAATATTATTATTATATTATTTTTACCACATTTATATTAATACATATTATTATTATTATTATTATTATTATTATTACTATATTTACGTTATTATATAGTACATATTCTGTGTTATTTCATTATTATTATATTATCATCATTGTTATACTATTATTATATTTTTTTTATTTTATTATTATTTTGTTTCACTAACTTTATTATTATTATCATTATTACTATTATTATTATTATTATTATTATTATTATTATTATTATTACCTATTTACTTACTTACTTACTTATTTTAAGGAAGTTTGTGTATACTATTTTTTAGTAAACTTTATGCATACTGTTTATTTTATATCTTAACATTATGTTAAATTATTTCATATTATTTATTAAATTCATTGCTCCTATGTTATTAACGTTGATATTCCAATTGTGTAAGCTATGTGATTATCGTCTTTGCATGTATTATGATCTGTTCGTTCGCATTTTCGATGCCATCGTTATCATCGTTCATATTATTGCCCATTATTGATATTATTACTATTATTATTCATGCATGACAATATTTTAGATTATTGATTTCAATGTCATGTATTACGTGTATTATGTTGTCATTGCGCCAAATTCGTGTTCCATTATCGTTCTCTTCATCGTGTAATTCCATTCGCGCTGTGAATCATATTCCTCTAAAACCTAACTTAAAATCTTTTATAAATTTCATCCAAAAATAAAAGTTTCCCAAATAAGGCAATATTCTATGTTTGGAAATTTGAGAGATCATGCCCTATGTGCTGGGTTTCGGTTCTCTCGCTTGGCCGAAGATCGAATATTCTTTTGATCGTTTTATGCATGAGTCTCGGGGATTAAGAGATGATCTTGGATTCGAGGATTAAAATTATCGTGTCCTATGTACTGGATGTGATACTTTATTCCTTCGAAACAAGAAAATCTCGATATTGAATTCGAGAAAAACTAAAATATTTCAGGAAGAGGTTGATTTTTAAATTCTTTTCAAAATTTTCAGACTTTCAACATGGGGACATTAATTAATCAATTTGGTACCAATTTTGGGCGTGACGAGGGTGCTAACCCTTCCTCGCACGTAACCGACTCTCGAACCCGTTTTTTCAAATTTCGTAGACCAATAAAATACTGTTTTAGTAAATCAAAATGTTTTATTAAAACAAAGGTGATCCGATCACACCTAACAAAGATCGGTGGCAACTCTCTATTTTTAAAGTCGATTCCCGTTTTGACAAAAAAATGGTTACGACAGCTTGGTGACTCCACTGGGGAAGTCCTGAGAGTCAGGCCGTAAATTGATTGATTTTTGTCCTTTTGATTGAAAATTTGGAAAATTGTTTTGAAAAATCGTGTTTCTCTTTGATACATTCGCTTGTGCTATGGTGTCGAGTCTCGTGAAATACTTTGGCATTGCATTGCATGACCATTACGGTCACACCCTTAAGTGGGAGTGAGAAGCTACTCTTTCGTGAGGTTTTTACCCCTGTGCAAGATAGTGGATCACTTTCGGGATACATCCGTACCTATGTCTTCGTGAGATTTTTATCTCCGTGCAGCCATAGGGAAATGTATTCCCCTGAACTGGACTCGGTCCACATGACCCTATAATGGGTGAGGATCGAGGAATCTGTTGGTTCGGGTACCCTTACTTTAGAACCAAACCTCATATAGTGAGCCTTAAGAGCCTACCCTAGATAGAGCCACGCTAAACCCCTAGAGGTCACCTCGATAGGTGTTTTATGATTGTCCTTTCTCCTACACTGACGTTTGTTTTGCGTTTGTTTATTTCTCTTACACTAACGTGTTTTCTCTCGTTTTGATCGCATTGCATGCATTTTCATATTCAAGAGGCATTGATTCGGGTTCGATTGCTGAAATTGAAAGTTTGCCATGGAAAACAATTTTCTTGATAAAGTGGAAGATAATGCGGCTATCCGAATTTGGTCAGAGACAACATAACTAGAAAAGGGAGATAGTCTAGCGGTCGGGCATGTGTTAGGATTATGGGGCTACACTCGTATTAGTGCAGCGCACAATAATTTTCACGAGCTAAAAGCTATGTGGGACCAACGAAATGATGAGACCAATAGTTCATTCTGCCATAGTTATGGGATTTGCCAGACATCAAGGTAGATGAACAGTTATTCAGAGTCATCACTCAGTTTTGGAACCCTGCGTATAACTGCTTCACTTTTTGGAAAAGTGGATTTGGTACCCACCATAGGAGGATACACAGTCTACTGCATTGCCCGACAACTCAGGTTGATAGAATCTATTTGAGAGCGGCCTATGTCCCAGCCTCTTAGAAGAAATTAATGAGCAATGAGTGAGCAATGAATCAAAACCAGGATCAAGCAAAAGCGTAAGCGTAAGTGCATCCCATGGAAGAGCTTGAGAGATTTGATTTTAACCCATCCTGATATAAGAGTCGACGTTTTCACACTGAGCATCTACAGGTTAATATTATTCCCTAGAGCATTAGGACATGTAGAGGAAGCTATCACAGATTTCTTCAACCGACTCAGCTAGGGAGTTATACCAGTTCCTGCTATCTTGGCCGAGGCTTTCAGATCATTGAATACACGTAGAAGATCCGGAGAAGGCAGGCTTGCGGGGTGTGTGCAACTGTTAATGGTATGATTTCACAGCTACTTTTGGAAGGTGGATGAAGTTTCTTGTCAGATCTTTACAGATAACTATTTCCCGTTGAAGGAGATAGCAGAAGTGTCAAGAAGAGACTGTTCCACGTGAAAGAGACGACAGAAGTGCCAAGAAGAGATGTCGTATTAGAAGAGAATTGGATAACACTTCTTTAGAATCTTCAGAAGGCGGATATCGAATGGAGAGCTCCTTGATTTTTACCTGACGAGACTCTGTTTTGATGTGGAAATTTCGACTGGGTCCCTTTGCTTGGAATTTAGAGAGCCACTTGTTATGCTCCTTTACTGGTGTTAAGACAGTACGGGTCGAGGCAATTTACTTCAGCTACACATGGCTTGACACAATGTGAGTTCCTGTATAAAGGAGAAAACTACGAGAAAAGAGTCAAAGAAATTTCTACCGTTCGGAACCAAATTTATCGAATGAAAGGTTGACCGTAGGATCAAATACTACTCCCAAATATGACAGATGGATCAGTAAAAAGATCAACGATAACATCTCAAGGCCAATCAATGGAAGAGAAAATTCCAAGAGCCTCAGGATCAGAGAGAGGCTATAGAAACAGGCCTACCAGAGGCCCAAAGTGACAAAGAGAAATTAAAGGCTAGAGCAGTGGAGCTCGAAAAAAACACTTTATCAGTATAGAAATCGCAATTCTGTGGCTGAGTTGAGAGTCAGTTTAGAGAAGATCGAGGCAGTGAAGGGAAGAATAGAAGAGTTGAAATACGTAGTAAACTTAAGGTAGAGCTTCTTGCAGTAAATGAGGAGTGTGAGAAGGAATGACTTCCTCATTCTCAGAGTCAAGTGTGGGACTAGAACTACCTTACGGGCGAAGCTACAACTCAAATCCAGGAGGTGATCGAATATTTGTAAATTTTGGCAGTTCAGACCGACATACTAAGTGTGAAGCACGAGCTAGTATCAGACAGGGGTCAAGAATTAGCTTCGTTGCTAGAAAAGCAAAGCCATAGTTACAATCCATTTTATGTAAAGGGCTTTGTTTTCTGAAAAAGTTTTCTAAATGAAGTTGAATCTAAATCGATGCCTCTTTGCATCCATGCATTTGCATTACATTGCATCATCATAAAAAGGGGGTGTTGATTCATATTCGATTGCTGAATAGGAGAATTTGTCGTAAGGAAATGTGTTACTTGATGAAGCGGATTATAATACGATCGCCCGAACATAATCTAGGTAACAGCGAAAGTAGTCTTGCCTGAAGATTCAGAGTATACAAAGATCGTTTGGGGGTCATCAGAAGATCGACCTAGACCAAGCAGCAAGGGGCTAGAAGAGACTTCTATTGAAAAAGTTCAAAAGACACATCCATAAACATCCGGATACGAAGAAGAGAATTTACCTGAAAGTTTAAACCGACAAGGATTGTCCAAGAGTCATCGGAAGATTAGGAGAATCGTTGAGGTTAAGCAAATGACGAGGTATGACCTGGACCAAGTGACAAGGAGTTAGAAGAGACGTCTATCGGGACGTAATCACAAACTCCAGACACGAAAGAGAGGATTGGCGTTTTCACCCAGACTATGAGAACACGGCCGTCTATGCAATCTGTTTTAACGTAAAGAAACGTATTTTCTAGAAAAGTTCTTCTAATGGAATTGAAATCATGATCAACGCCTTCCTTTTTGCATCTATCCCACGCATTTGCATTGCATCTCATGCAGTTACATTGCATCTCATTACATCGTATCACATGCATCCGAATTGGTAGAAAGACTCTAATTAGGTGAAATTATTTCATTAATCTAGATAACATGGAACAAAGGTTGGAGAGATTGGAGGAAAGACAAATATTGATCCAAGAGCAATTGATCAGAATTCAACAACAGATACAAGAGCAATCAACCAGAATTCAACAAGAGATACGAGAGCAAATGCAAGAGCTCCAAGAGAATATGATATGCCATCTAACCCAGCTACTAGTGGGAGTATCTAAAACAAGGAGGGGCCAAGGGGTCGACAATATGGAGGAATATGAAGAAATTATTTATTCCCCGATAAATATCCCAACTCAACCAAAAGCGCGGTCGTATGGGGGACCCGTCACTATCAGGCCCCAATATCAGACTAATACCTCGACCCCGCTGGACTTCTCGACGGGCTCATGTTTTAACCCTGAGGAGGGTCGGACTAAACCAGTGGTCCAAGCAGAGGCAAAAGAAAAGAGGGAGCGGACATTGAAGGCCCCTAAGAAAAAAGAAAAGGAAATGGGTGGTACGAGTAGGGATGACCAAAGACCATTCACCATGTTCCCGCCTAATAACACGCCTGCTCCAAACCAACTCAAAAACGAACAAAGACCGACAAGACCCAATCCGGAAAAACCTCGATTCACCCCTATCCCTGTGTCATACGGAGAACTGTACCTGAAATTGTTGGAAAAACAATTAATATCGCCACATTATATGGCACCATTGAAGCCTCCATGCCCGAAATGGTATGACCCTAATGCTAGTTGCATGTATCACGCTGGGAACCATGGGCATTCTACTGAAAATTGTATATCTTTTAAGAGAAGGGTTCAGGGTCTTATTGATGCAGGGATTTTACAATTTGACGGTACTGGTAATACGGCTGGAAATTCGCTCCCTAACTACCTTGAAGGGAACGTGAGCGTAGTGACAAAAGGGATGATGCAATTAAAGAAGTTTCAATGATACGCCCTTGCCCTCCCGGGTTTGTTGTGAACAATGAGACTGCGAAGGGATCCTTGTATTTTAGCTAATCTAGAGTAATATGTAAAACGCGCTTGTTGCTTTAAGCCTAGAGGCAATAAGAGTCCTTTTGTGAAATAGGCTTGTGTCCAGAATTTTTATTTCAATTAAATGCGTCGTCCTAAGTAAACATTTTCATTTTATTCTGTACATTTTTTCATTTTTTATTCATGACCACATCATGCGAATAATCATCCTTAGAATCATTTATTCTTTAGATTTTTGCCTTCATACCCACAATGGGGTCCCCAGATATCAATGACATGAGCGACGCTGTTACTGACTCCCTTTTAAGGAAATATGTGCCTAGAAAGATTTAAGAACTTGGAAGATGACAGAGGTTGCAACTTATTTCCGAACTTGGTAAGAATGACAGATCCTACCCTACGAAGTGTCAGCGGACAATACGAGCTAACAAATGAGATGAAGATGGAAGCTTAGCTTGCCGCAGGACGAGGCAAGGAATCATTGAACTATCTCTAAGAGTTCAAAGATATTTTCATATGATCACGTCGGGACTACCAAGGCACGAATATGTTGTCAAAGCTAAGGAAGTCATAAAAAAAAAAAACAAAAAAGGGGGTCCATAAGGACATCCGAAGATCACATGCTGACGGGTCTACCCTGACTAAGTCAATCAAGAGGTTCGAGCTACTGGTCTACCCAGAAAGGAAGATTGCATCAAACGCCAAATCGAGGAGGGCAGAACTTATGTGCCTCTTCCTTGTCTACACGTGGGGCAGGGACGTTATCAAGCCAGTCTCCTCAAAAGCTTTAGCCAACATCGTTTCATGTTTATGGTCACGGGTTACCCCACTGAGAGGGTAAAGGTCGCTTCATATGCCAATATTACAAAGTCGTTGGTCATAAAAAAAAGGGAAAAAATATTAACAAAGGGCGAAAAGATCATATTTAACCGCACAATGTCAAAAGTTTGCGGTCATTTCAAAGATCAAGTGCCATGTCATGGTGTAAAAAAAAAGTAAAAAAAAAACAACAACAACAACAACAAAAAAAAAAGAGAGAAGGGGTCAACAAAAACGATTGTTAGGAAGATGACCTAAACTTGTGAATATTGGCATATAGAAGTCACGTTTACCCTTTTATGATCGTTAAACTTTGGTCAGGACCTCTGCTGAGACGGCGTTTGCCTAGTGAAGTCAAAATCCTCTTTTCCCCGGGGACAGGCCGAGCCAAAATTGGATGAGGTGGAATGGATCCAATCCCGATGTGACCAAGTGAATTTGAAAAGAAAATGTCGAGAGAAATCTGTCACGATCAGATAAAGTGAGTTTATAACAAAAAAGATAGCCTTAGAAAATTTCATGATAGGGCTTTGAAAGAAAAATTCTCTCATGCAAAAGAGACTTCAGAAGAAAGAAGATGCCAAGCCGGGGAGGACCCTAGGCAGCAAAGAAGGCCCGTTCTAGGGAAACAAGAACATTGTCTGAGATAGACAATAAGGACCTGCCAATCTAAAAAAAAAAAGCAAAAACAAAAAAACAAAAGGGGGAATGAGAGGAAAGAAAAAGAAGGAAAAGGAGAGGCCAAAGTGAAAACCCGCAAAGGGCGTTTTGAGACCAAATGTGGGTTTGAGTTGAAAACCCGAAAAGGGCGGCTCAAATTTTGATAAAAATAAAGCGTATAGTAGTCTTGCTACGCTGTAACAATGAAGAGGAATATTGCGCCTTGGGGCATCGACAAAGTACTCCGGATCCCCTAAACACATATTGAGCTTAGAACGGTCCTCAAAAAGTTTGAACAGAGAAGCTCAAGCTGCGATATCTGGGGCACCTAGTTTCCATGTTACCCATTCTGAGTCTGCTATCTTTGTCTTATCAAAGTACACACTAAATAAATTTGCTTCTTCATTACATATGCTAGTTTTGATTAACTTGTTTGATTCGAGTTATACTCCAACTAAATTCCCATTCCGTCCATCATTATGGTCTTTTTGAGCATTTTGCATTGAAATAACGATTATCGGACTAATAATATTTTCATGAAAGGAGTTTCACATATTACTCTAGAAATCTCTAAACAATACGGAGTCTGAAACAGGATTATTGCTTAAGATTCACCGAGCTTAAAGGTTGGAAATATCTGAGTCCAAATTAAGGTGGTTGAACAAAATGACAAGGTACCGCGTCGGTAACACAATCCTGACGGAAAATAGGCATTGTTAATCCAAGTATGAAACCAGAATCATTCTCAAAAGGAAATGACATTCTACATTCATGCAAGCATCACGCACATACATCTGGATGGGTCACCTAAAGAGTGAACGTTAGAAGGAAACTAATACAGATCCTGTACCTTTGAATAACAAGAGAGTGGGTTGAATAGGAGACAAGTCCTATGTTTTAGAGTCGCAGTGGGATGAATGGAGGATATCCATGGTCACAATGAGATGAACCCTGAAGCTACAGTGGGGCAAGAGGGTGATATACGAGAAACGTAGATTACTCCTAAGGTTCGGGGACTGGTACAAAACCTGAAAGAAAAGTCAAGAGTCGAAACAATGAATACAGGTCATCATTAGAGTCATAACAAGAAGAGACACACGACAAATAAACCCAGGGCGCATGGCATAATCATGTAGGCATAAAAGCATTTAAGACAAACACGTGCATATAATGATAACATCACGCATGACACATACAGGTATACCAGTGAAGCAAGAAGTTTTGACGATAACTGTACCGAACCAAGGATAAAGAAGGCACCCGAGTTCCACCAGATGATAAGTTTTCAAGTACTGTCTTTCAAGAAAAATCAACTCATAATACGTGAGGTGAGTTGAGCCTCGGAACACGCCGAGGTATTTAAATTCTGCCTTTAAATTTCTGTTCAAAAATTAACTCATAATACGTGAGGTGAGTTGAGCCTCGGAACACGCCGAGGTATTTAAATTCTGCCTTTAAATTTCTGTTCAAAAATCAACTCATAATACGTGAGGTGAGTTAAGCCTCGGAGCACGCCGATGTATTTAAATTCTGCCTTTAAATTTCTGTTCAAAATCAACTCATAATACGTGAGGTGAGTTGAGCCTTGGGACACGCCGAGGTATTTAAATTCTGCCTTTAAATTTCTGTTCAAAAATCAACTCATAATACGTGAGGTGAGTTGAGCCTCGGGACACGCCGAAGTATTCAAATTTTGCCTTTAAATTTCTGTTCAAAATCAACTCATAATACGTGAGGTGAGTTGAGCCTCGAGACACGCCGAGGTATTTAAATTCTGCCTTTAAATTTCTGTTCAAAAATCAACTCATAATACGTGAGGTGAGTTGAGCCTCGGGGCACGCCGAGGTATTTAAATTCTGCCTTTAAATTTCTATTCAAAAATCAACTCATAAAACGAAAGGTGAGTCGAGCCCCGGAACACGCCATGGTATTTAATTTTTGTCTTTCAATTTCTATTTTTCAATTTCTGTCTTTTAATTTACGTTAAAACCAACTCATAATGCGAAAGATAAGTTAGGCCTCGGGTCACACACGCTGAGGAAATTTCAATCTCCTGTTTTTCAATTCTCGTTTTTCAAAAAAAAACAAAAAAAGAGGAAAGAGTCGGTTCATGTTGCGAGAACAAGGAAGCAGTTCGAAAAGTTCAAATTTATTTCTTCAAAGCCCCAGTGGAGCGGTTGATAGATTGAAGCTACAAATCTCTTTGTGTCGTGAAGTCATGTTGGAGCAAGTTAAGAAAACAAATAAGATTGAGGAAAAGCAAATTGAAGCTACGGGTCATCTCGCGAAAGCAGTGACAGAATGGATCAAAGCGACAGGGTTTGAAGACTTTTGGGGAAGAAAAGCACCCGAAGAATCTATACTTGGCCAAGACCGGGCAAAATTGGTTCTTCTTTTGTCTTTGCTCTATTCTCATTTCACGACAATAAGCAAAGAGGGGCAGCTATAATAACCAAATTTTGCCCGGGTCCTCTACTAAAAATAAAACTCGAGCCCATCAAATAACAGAACCAAGAAATAATAATAAAAGCAAAAAATCCAACAGAATAATAAAGTCCAAAATCACAGTCCAAATGTCCAAATTAAACCAAACCCGATAACCTAGCCCGTCAGACCCATTAAAACCCAATTACAGAACCCTTAATAAACCCAAATACAACCAAGCCCAAATTTAGTACAATTACAAGACCAATAATATCAGTCCATTAAATACAACCAGACCCTAAACCCAATTACAACAAGCCCAAATGCCCAATTCAAGCCCAAAATAAACCAGCCCGTTACAGAAAAAAAGCAGCAACTATCAAACCCTAAGTGCGTTCTTTGGACAATCTCTACTGTCTCGACTGAAGCGCCGCCTCTGCCATTATTCCGCGCCCACGCGCGTCGTTCCCCATAAGCACACCCTGAGCATCAGTCAACACCCCATTACGCCTCGGTCGACACGCACGACTCGCCCATACCCTGCAAAAGGAAAACGACAGACAACAGAGGCAGCAAAGCAGAGAAGCATGGAGCAAATGATAGAGAATAAATCAAGTTGTAGGGTTCAACGATAAAGGATGGAAAATCAATGTAAAAGAAGGGTTTTTTTTCTTGACGAATACTAAAAAAGAAAATCAGAAAGAAAACCATTGTAAACAAAGGGGGTTTTGACTGGCTTTTACGAACGGAGAGAAATAAAAACGAAAAAACTTCAAGGTTGAACACATTTTTCCCTTTTTGATTTTGTTTTGTTACTGTTGATTTCTGTCTGTTTTTTATTTAATATTTTCAAAACTTTTGAAACGAAATAACAAGAGGAAAAATGGACGAATCTAAGAATCGATCAAAAAATCAAAACATAGGAAGATTAAAAGGTTGATCTCGCTTTTGTTTTCCTACCGTTATTCCCTACTTTTATTATTTCTGTCATCTCAAATCCTTACAAGCGAACGGATAACGAAAAGGAGAGGAGGAACGTTACCTGAACCCACAGACGCGCCGGAGAGCCCATTCCATTGTCGTGATCGGATTCGAAAACTGCGTTTCAAGGGCGTCTCGAATCAGAGGCTGGGCGCCTCTGTTGCGCAACGATTGGCTGCCGTATGATGGGGGTGCGATGAATGGCGCGATGGGCGGCCGAAAGGGTAGATCGATCGTTGATCGAAAGGAGAGAAGAATGGCCGTCGTTTTTGCATTCTTTTTCGAAAAGGAGGAGTCTGCTGTTGTTGAGAAAATTAAGGCTAAAAACTATTAAAACTTTTGAGGGTTTCATAACCATTACACTAAACGGCGCCGTTTCTTACAGGAGTTACTACGCATATCCCTTCAAGGGGATATTTGCGCAATAACCCCCTCTCCTTTTTCAGCGCATCGATTTCAGCCAAATACAGCGTTTCAATTTTTTTAATTTTGCCCCATTATTTCATTGAAGTTTTAATCAAGGCCCTGTTAAAACGTGCGTTTCATGAGAGGGGCCAAATTGCTCAATTGGTCCCTCTCGTTGTGGCGCGCATTGTGTTTTAGTCCCTAATCTCCTTTCCATTTTATTCTATTACTATTTCACCCCTCTAACTTCATTTTGATTATGACTTGATCCTTTTTATTATTGTTATTATTATTATTATTATTTATTATTATTATTATTATTACTATTATTATTATTACATTTATTATTACTATTGTTATAGTGTTATTATATTATTATATTGTAAATATTTCTTATTATTCTTACTATTATTACTAGGTTACCATCTTTATTATTATATTATTATTAGATTATTATTATCACTACTATATTTATATTAGTATATTGTATATATTTTCTATTGTTACTATTATTATTATCACTACGTTATTATTTTAGTATTTTACTATTGTTATTACTATATTATTATCTTGTATATATTTTACATTATTATCGTTACTATTATTATTATTGCACCATTATTTGTATATACTAATTTCATTACCGCTATTATTATTGTATTCGTACTCGTATGTTGTATATATCGTGTATTGCTACTAATATTATTATATTATTTTTACCACATTTATATTAATACATATTATTATTATTATTATTATTATTATTATTATATTTACGTTATTATATAGTACATATTCTGTGTTATTTCATTATTATATTATCATCATTGTTATACTATTATTATTTTTTTTATATTTTATTATTATTTTGTTTCATTAACTTTATTATTATTATCATTATTACTATTATTATTATTATTATTACCTATTTACTTACTTACTTACTTATTTTAAGGAAGTTTGTGTATACTATTTTTTAATAAACTTTATGCATACTGTTTATTTTACATCTTAACATTATGTTAAATTATTTCATATTATTTATTAAATTCATTGCTCCTATGTTATTAACGTTGATATTCCAATTGCGTAAGCTATGTGATTACCGTCTTTGCATGTATTATGATCTGTTCGTTCGCATTTTCGATGCCATCGTTATCATCGTTCATATTATTGCCCATTATTGATATTATTACTATTATTATTCATGCATGACAATATTTTAGATTATTGATTTCAATGTCATGTATTACGTGTATTATGTTGTCATTGCGCCAAATTCGTGTTCCATTATCGTTCTCTTCATCGCGTAATTCCATCCGCGCTGTGAATCATATTCCTCTAAAACCTAACTTAAAATCTTTTATAAATTTCATCCAAAAATAAAAGTTTCCCAAATAAGGTAATATTCTATGTTTGGAAATTTGAGAGATCGTGCCCTATGTGTTGGGTTTCGGTTCTCTCGCTTGGCCGAAGATCGAATATTCTTTTGATTGTTTTATGCATGAGTCTCGGGGATTAAGAGATGATCTTGGATTCGAGGATTAAAATTATCGTGTCCTATGTACTGGATGTGATACTTTATTCCTTCGGAACAAGAAAATCTCGATATTGAATTCGCGAAAAACTAAAATATTTCAGGAAGAGGTTGATTTTTAAATTCTTTTCAAAATTTTCAGACTTTCGACATGGGGACATTAATTAATCAATTTGGTACCAATTTTGGGCGTGACGAGGGTGCTAACCCTTCCTCGCACGTAACCGACTCCCGAATCCGTTTTCTCAAATTTCGTAGACCAATAAAATATTGTTTTAGTAAATCAAAATGTTTTGTTAAGACAAAGGTGATCCGATCACACCTAACAAAGATCCGTGGCGACTCTCTATTTTTAAAGTCGATTCCCGTTTTGATAAAAAAATGGTTATGACAAAAATGAACTCATAGTTTTGAAAATTAAGACAACACGCGTTTAACGAGATACCAATTTTGGGCGTCGCGAGGGTGCTAATACCTTCCTCGCGCCTAACCGACTCCCGAACCCTATTTTTCTCTGGAATTTTGACGTAGACCTGAACTCGGCCCCTTTTTTTAAGAAAATTCCAAAAATAAATTTTCTTTAAAAAAAGAGGATTTATTAGGTGTCCGATCACACCTAGAAAAAAGATCGGTGGCGACTCCTTTTTAAATAAAATCAAAATTCCAGTTTCAAATCTTCAATCGCCTCAATTAGCGCCCGTACTAAATTTTAGGTTGCTACAGCTGGCGACTCCACTGGGGACATTTTTGTGAGAGTCGAGTCTGGAATTAAACGCGTGTTGTCAAAATTTTCAAAATTCGTCGTTCAAAATAATTTTTAATCGTGATCCTTAAATGTTGTCTTTTTTTTAAAATTTTTTTTTTAAAAAAGTCATGCATTTGCATCATGTTGTAAATATTTTTCTAACTTGTTTTATCTTATTATTTTTCAGCTCTAAGTTTTTACGGTTTTAGTTTTTCTAGTTTTAAAATAAAAACGAAAAGGTTTGCGAGTTTCTCCCCACACACCGTGCACTTGCATTTTTGCATAACATGAGCTCTCTACCCGGGCTCTGTCCGCTTAAGTGGAAGTAAACGATATGCCTTCGTAATTTAACTCGTCCCTCCGCACAGGCTAGTGAATACTTTCGGGTTACATATGACTTATGCTTTCGTGAGTTAACTCGTCCCTCCGCATAGGCATAAGTAAATGTAATCCCTCGAATTGAGCTCGCGAGCCTATGATGGGCGATAACCGAGGCTCCGTACTAGCCTTAGTAGGTGACAGTACGGACAATTCGAGTACCTTTTAGAACCGAAACCGCATATGGTGAACCGTATGAGCCACCCGATTAGAGCCATGCCGAACCTCTGTCCGTTAATAGTCACCAAAATAAGTACATGGGAGAAACGCCTCTTACCTTTTATTTCTTTTACATTTACACTTTTTATGCAAGGAAATCGGGTCCGTTTAATAATTTAGAGCGGGTAGATTATCTGATGAGCATGTGGGGTAAGTTTATTTTGTAAATATGATGGGGGTAAAAAAAGTAGGTCAGTTTCACCAAAATGCACAATTAAATAGCTTAATTTGTTAGATTTTCCATAGTTTTTCTCCGTTTATATTTGTTGTAATTACTAACCAAGGTTATTTGTCTTCATTTTTATTTTTCATCATGCATCATAGGCATCTTGTTAGGAAGGTGTTGATTAGAGATTGGTTGCCAAAAACGGGTTTCTGATGAAGGAGTCAATTACACAAGTGACAGAGAAAAATGCCGTGGTTCGAGACTGGTCTTTGAAAACCCAGAAAGCAAAAGGGGACAGTTTAAAGGAAAGATGTATCTCCAATCTTCCCAAGCATGTGACTTTGAATGCTCGTCAGAGTAACCTCGAAGACTTGTCTAGGATTTGGAAACAGTGGGACTCAGACTCTAGGGGCATCTTTACTGAAAAGTACGAGGATATAACTCACTTGATCGCCGTTAATGTAGACGAACAGTTGATTCAAGCCATGGTTCGATTCTGGGACCTAGCTTACTAATGTTTCACTTTCAATCAGGAAGATATGACTCCAACCATAGAAGAGTATGCCGCTTTACTTCGCATTGACAATGCACAATTCAACAAGATATATGTGAAAGAGCCCAAACCAATGACCTTCAAGAAAAAGCTAATGAAGTTGACGGGAATGACCGATACATGGGCTGAAAAACAGATAAAGAAAAAGAACGAAGTCAGTTGTGTTCCGTGGTTTTCTCTACGAGACTTAGTTCAAAACCATCCAGATATTGTGAAGAGAGTGGATCTGTTTGCTTTGGCCATTTATGGATTAATCGTCTTCCCAAGGGTTCTTGGACATATAGAAGCTGCGGTAGTGGATTTCTTCGAAAAATTGAGGCA
Organism: Gossypium bickii; assembly: GCA_025503065.1. Lineage (NCBI taxonomy): Eukaryota > Viridiplantae > Streptophyta > Magnoliopsida > Malvales > Malvaceae > Gossypium > Gossypium bickii. The sequence goes on from CP106716.1 coordinate 91,348,614, forward strand.
AGGAATCAACCCCGTCCCAACTATGTTGGCCGAGACTTTTAGATCTCTAAATAGCTGTAGAAGGAAAGGGGAAGGACGTTTTATTGGATGCGCACAGTTACTTAATGTTTGGATTCTGAGCTACTTCTGGAAAGTGGAGCGCACACCTTTCCACATGTTTTTAAAAACATTCTCTCCATTGGAAGCTTACCTTGGGAAAGATTGGCCAAAGGATCTCACTGAATAGCACTGGGTTTCAGTTTTTCAGAACCTCCGCGCCAAAGATATAACTTGGAGAGCACCATGGATTCGTCCTTCGATTCTGTTATACAAATGCGGAAGCCAAGATTGGGTGCCTTTACTCGGATTATGGGGAGGAGTTGGATATGCACCATTAATGGTTCAAAGGCAGTTTGCTTCACGACAGTTCATACCAGCTACCGGAGGATTGGCACAGTCGGAGTTTGCTTTTACAGGCGAAGGTTACATAAAAAAAGTCTGAGATACTATAAAGTCTTGGAAAGAAATTTACCTAATGGAGTTAGCTCTGTATGCTGATACTATCACTCAAAATTATGACATATGGAGACAATGATGAGTGAATAGTCAACAAATCTTGCCGACGGATTATATTTTTCAGAATCCTTTCTCAGAAGAAATGCCGTCCGAACTTGAAATGGTAAGACATGAATTTTAACGTGAAAAGGCCAAGCTGTTACGGGATATTGGTTCTCTTCAAGAGGAAAACTACCAGCTGAAAATCGATGTTCAAATTGAAAAATCCAGAAACAAGAAAAGCCAGAAAGAAGTCGAGACCATGAGAAATGATCTAAGGGATCTTCATTTAGAAAATAAGAAATTAAGAAGCACCATAAAGAATAGTGGGCTGGGCAAATCATCGACAAAATGGAAAGAAGAATTAAGCACCATCAAAGGTGGGATAGAATTCTGGAGAGGGAAAGCGAAGAAGGAAGAGGAAAAAGCTGCGCGTTCTATGATAGAGTTAAGAAAGAAGAATGTTGAATACGAAACCGTGTCTGCAGAATTAATGACTAGTAAGTCTGAACGTCAAGAGCTAAGAAGGAAAATACGAGATTTAGAAAGTACGTTGCAAGCTCATCAGCAACATTTGGATACTCTCTTAAAAACCCTAGAAGAAAAGAATGGCCAGCATGACAGAGACATTCGTGCCTACGAAAGAGCTCTCCAAGAAAAAGATACGCATCTTGGCGGTTTGATTGATAAAATTCTCAAGGCGGCTGTGCAAATTGTGCAATTATCAGATGAAGCCGAAGCTCTCAGTTACCAATTCCCTCCGAGACAAGGATCAAGCATGTCAGAGTTTCTAGAACGAGTGAAGAAACAAGGCGATGTGGCTAGGAAATTTGTGTAACTGTTAAATCAGAGATAGCAAAATGTTTTGTAATAGACTCTTTTGATTAATGAAATGCCTAAGTATGGGGCTATCTTGAAATCAACACCAAATTCTTGCATATTTATTCATAATTAACATTCATTTGTCATTTATTCATTTATCCCTTCATTGCATGTGCATATCACTCTAATCATTCACTGAGGCTGAAACCGTATAATCCACAGTTGCGATACTACGAATCTGGAATCACGTCATTTTTATAGGACACGTCTAAGAGCTAGAGCTATGGATGCTGAACTCAATGAAAGAATTGAAAGAATAGAAAGAACCCAAAGAGAGTTGCAAGAACAGTTGGCTAAGTCACAACAGGAAGCAAGAGATCTGATGGTAAGATCTCGAGAGGAATCACTCGAGCAAAGGGATCAGATGGCCAAAATGATGGAGATGATGACAGCTTTGGTCAAAGGAAAAGGACCCATGCAGAGCCCTAACATCACAGAGCCCCAGTCAAGAGCTAATCAGAATCCGCTCTATCCCCCAGGATTCATTCCACTTCACGCCCATGCAATGCAAAGAGGATATCCTCAAGGGGAACCTGCAGGTCTAGAGCAACGACCTACACCACCTACTCATCTAGGGCAAGGTATATTCATATCGAACCCCGGAGCTAATCCTGCTGATCCGATTATTCCAGATTTGAATGATTCGGTAGAAATAGCCAGGTTGAAAATGGATGATCATGATGCTCAGGATAAGTATAAGAGCCTGGAAGAAAGACTCAAGGCGATAGAAGGTACTGAAGTTTTCTCTGCACTAAGTGCTAAAGAGCTCGGTTTGGTGCCCGATCTGGTTCTGCCTCCAAAATTTAAAGTGCCAGATTTTGAAAAATATGATGGAACGAGATGTCCAAAGGCCTATCTTATCATGTTTTGTCGAAAGATGACTAGTTATGTGAATGAGGATAAATTGCTAATACACTGTTTTCAAGATAGCTTGGTCGGATCGACTCTTCGATGGTATAATCAACTCAGTAGAGAAAGGATCCGATCATGGAAAGACTTAGTATCAGCATTTTGTGAACAATACAAACATGTATCCGACATGGTGCCTCATCGACTAACCCTGCAGATCATGGAAAAGAAGCCGACAGAGACTTTTAGGCAATATGCGCAAAGGTGGAGGGATATCTCGGCACAAGTAGAACCCCCATTAACTAAAACTGAGATAACGGTCCTCTTTATCAATACTTTGAAAGTGCCATTTTATGATAACTTGGTAGGAAGCGCCACGAAGGACTTTGCAGATATTGTAATATCCGGGGAACTTATAGAGAATGCCATCAAGAGTGGAAGAATGGAATGCCGAGAGTTCGAAAAGGGCAGTACCCATAAAGAAAAAAGAGGCAGAAACTCGTATGGTGGGAACCGAGAGGCACTACACTTCTAATCCATACCCAACCCAATCACGACCTCGATATCACCCACCTTCAAATTTCTATTTTCCTCCCCAAAGCCCTTACTATCAGGCACCTCCTGCTTACCCCGTCTACGCCACAAATAACCAAAGACCATTCACCATATTCCCACCAAATACCATGCCTGTTCAAAGCCAACCCAAAAATGAACAAAAACCGGCAAGACCCAATCCTGAAAAACCTCAATTCACCCCTATTCCCGTATCGTACGGAGAGTTGTGCCCAAAATTATTGGAAAAACAATTAATATCCCCACATTATATGGTACCCCTGAAGCCTCCATACCCAAAATGGTACGGTCCTAATGCTAGTTGCATGTACCATGCTGGAAACCAGGGGCATTCTAAAGAAAATTTTTTAGCCTTTAAAAGAAGGGTTCAAGGTCTTATTGATGTAGGGATTTTACAATTTGATAGTGCTAATAATGTGGCTGGAAATCCGCTCCCTAACCATACTGAAGGGAACGTGAGTGCGGTGACAAAGGAAGACATGCGACAAGCTAAAAGTTACGTTTCTGAAATAAAGACACCTTTGCGGAAGGTTTGGGAGGTAATGGTTAAAAATGGGCCGTTTTGTTATCCCAATAGAATTTTCAAAGAAGGAAACACAAAAAGTCAATGTTTTTGTGTTTTTCATAGTATCGAAGGGCATGACATCCAGTTTTGTGAGGGATTCAGAAAATTATTTCAGGACATGATGGATAATAAGGAGATCAAGATCTTTGATAAAATGGACAAGGCCGAGGAAAGGGAAATATGCGCCTCTGATAATCAACCATCTGCCATCCCTTATAGTGCCGACCGACCTCTAGTGATTTATTATGAGGCCAAAAAGAAGGAAGTCAAACCAACGGTGGTGATTAAAGTGCTATCTCTTTTCCCTTACAAGGACAACAAGGCTATATCATGGAAATATGATGTCAACATTATCATACCCGAAGGTGAAAAATCCAAAGCTACGACTGGAAGTGTTAGCAAAGTATGACACTTTACACGCAATGGGAGATGTTATTCTCCTGAGATGGTTGAACCAAGGAAGAGGACTGGTGACTCGAACCAAAAAGGAAAGGCACCGATGCATGATGCTGAGGTTGATGTTGAAATACAGTCTGAGCAAGAAATTAAAAGACCTGTGAATGAGGATGAAGCACATAAATTCTTGAAGTTCATCAAGCACAGTGAATATAACATCGTGGAACAGTTTAACAAGCAGCCGACAAGAATCTTGGTTTTATCCCTACTGTTGAATTCAGAACCACATCAAAAGGCTTTGCTGAAAGTGTTAAATCAAGCGTATGTGGCGAGCAATGTATCTATTGAAAAGCTTGATAGGTGGGTGAACAACTTGAATACGGATAATTTCATCTCTTTCAGTGATGACGAAATACCACTAAATGGTAGGGGCTCCGTAAAAGCATTGCACATCACAACTAGTTGCAAGGGTTATATAATACCGAATGTGCTCATTGACAACGAGTCTACACTCAATGTTATGCCTTTGGCCACGCTTTCTAGGATGCCAATTATTATGTCTTATCTGAGGCCTTTTCATTCCACAGTAAGGGCATTTGATGGGACGCGACGAGATGTCATGGGAAAGATTGAAATTCCTATAGAAGTGGGCCCATGTACATATGATATCGAGTTCCAGGTCATGGGCATCATGCCTTCGTATAATTGCCTTTTAGGGAGGCCTTGGATCCATTCTGCTGGGGCAGTTCCTTCATCTCTCCATCAAAAAGTAAAGTTTATCATGGATAGCCGTTTGATCACAGTCGCAGGTGAAGAAGATATTGTTGCATCTATCTCTACTGACGCACCCTACATCGAAACAAATAAAGATGCAATAGAATGTTCCTTCCGTTCCTTCGAATTCATCAATGCTACGTTTGTTGCTGAAGGAAATAAGATTCTCATACCCAAGCTATCAAGAAATACCAAGATTGGAATTAAGCTGACTGTGGGAAAGGGAGCCCAAGCGAAGAAAGGTTTGGGAAGAAATCAGCAAGGGATAGTTAGAGCACTAAAACCAGTACATCACAAGGCTCGATGCGGTTTAGGATTCAAGCCGGATATGCAACAAAGAAGAAAACAGTTGCAGAAAGATCAAGAAAGGAGGGTTGCAAAAGCCTCATGTCAGGAATTGGAATGGGAGCCCATAGCGTATCCTTATTTGTTAAAAACATTTACATCTGCAGGAATGATGTACCCAGGGGGAGATAATTCATGAAGTACGCTATTATTGATTGAAAGGGGTCTTCAGAATGTCAGTATAAATGTTATTAACAAAGGAGATGATGCAATTGAAGATGTATCAATGATATGCCCTTGTCCTTCTGGATTCATTTTGAACAATTGGACTGCTGTGGATCTTCTTGTAGTTTCTAAGTCCTCTCTAGAGTAATGCTCAATGTTAACTCTATTTTTTGTGCCCCTAAGTAATAGTGGAATTCTTTTGTAAGAGTTTATGTTTGCTCTTTATAATTTAAATGAACATTAATGAAGATGCATTTTTTCATGGCCTTTTCGTTCTCATTAACTTCATAATTATTCCCTTTTCTCACAGCTTGTCCTTACATGTATCTCATATCATGCCATAACATTATGTTTATTGATTCACATACCTTGATGCTCCTCTATAGTCTTCTTTTCCATTCCCCTTTCAGGTGTTCAGATATCAACGACATGAGCAATCTCGTTACAAGTCCTGAAATCGATTTCGAGAAAGCTATTTGTTTAGGAGAATTCGAAGCTGAGGAAAATGCTGAAGATTATGTCTCGTCTCCTGACTTACTAAGAATGATAGAACAAGAAGATAAACAGATTCTACCCCATCAAGAATCTGTTGAGACAGTAAACTTGGGAAATGAAGAAAAGAGGCAAGAAGTGAAGATTGGGACCTCTATTTCAGAGAATACCAAACATGATTTGATCACCTTGCTTTGTGAGTACAAAGATGTATTTGCATGGTCGTATCAGGACATGCCAGGGTTGAACGAGGATGTAGTGGTCCATAGACTCCCACTGAAACCAGAATGCAAACCCATTCAACAGAAGCTAAGACGAATGAGACCTGAAATGCTGTTAAAGATAAAAAAAGAAGTCAAGAAACAGTTTGATGCTAGCTTCTTACAAGTCTCTAAATATCCAGAATGGGTAGCTAATATAGTCTCGGTACCGAAGAAAGACAGAAAGGTACGAATGTGCGTAGATTATCGCAATCTGAATCGAACAAGCCCTAAGGATAATTTTCCTTTGCCACATATTGACACGCTGGTGGATAATATAGCAAAACATTCTTTATTTTCTTTCATGGATGGTTTCTTAGGTTATAATCAGATAAAGATGGCTCCCGAGGATATGGAGAAAACTACTTTCGTAACGATGTGGGGAACATTCTGCTACAAGGTGATGCCGTTCGGATTAAAGAATGCTGGGGCAACATATAAGAGGGCCATGGTGATGTTGTTCCATGACATGATGCACAAAGAAATAGAAGTCTACGTCGATGATATGATTGCCAAATCTCGGGGGAAAAAGAGTATTTGGGGAACCTCAAGAAGTTGTTTGAAAAACAAAGAAAGTTCCAGCTGAAGCTTAATCCAGCCAAGTGTACGTTTGGGGCTACCTCAGGAAAATTACTAGGATTCATCGTCAGTGAGAGAGGTATTGAGGTTGATCCAGATAAGATAAAAGCTATACAAGAACTACCACCTCCGCGCACACAAAAAGAAGTCAGAGGTGAGGTTGAACTACATCGCTCGATTCATTGCTCAACTTACCAACCAGTGTGACCCAATTTTTCGACTCCTTCGAAAACATAATCCAGGAGAATGGAACGAGGAGTGCCAAGTGGCCTTCGACAAGATAAAACAGTATTTGTCTAATCCTCCGATGCTAGTACCGCCAACTCCCGGAAGACCGTTAATATTGTATCTGACTGTGTTCGAAAACTCAATGGGTTGCGTACTAGGGCAACATGATGAGTCAGGGAAAAGAGAAAGGGTGATTTACTACCTCAGCAAGAAGTTCACAGAGTATGAAGTAAAGTACCCGTCAATTGAAAAATTCTGTTGTGCTTTAGTCTGGGTAGTTCGAAGGCTCAGACAATATATGTTGTATCATACGACGTGGTTAATTTTAAAGCTAGACCCAATAAAGTACATGATGGAATCACCTGCACTCTCAGGAAGAATGGCACGATGGCAGATCATACTATCGGAGTACGACATCGTATATGTGAGTCAAAAGTCGATAAAGGGGAGCGCGATAGCTGACTTCTTAGCAACTCGAACAACGGAGGAATACGAGCCATTGAGATTTGATTTCCAGACGAAGATTTGATGTGCATTACAGAAAAAGAGTATGAGTCGTCAAAAGAGAAATCATGGAAGATGAGCTTTAATGGTGCGTCGAATGCATTGGGGCATGGGATTGGAGCAGTCTCAGTGTCACCAGAAGGGAACCATTATCCGCTCACTGCTAGATTAAATTTCTTCTGTACCAATAACATAGCGAAATATGAGGCTTGCATCATGGGACTTCATGCAGCTATTAAACGAAACATCAAAATTTTAGAGGTGTACGGGGACTCAGCGTTGGTGATTCACCAAATCTGTGGAGATTGGGAAGTGAGAGATTCGAAATTGGTCAAATATCACGATCTCGTGGCGAAGCTGGTCAAAAAATTCAAAGAAGTGACTTTTAATTACTTCCCACGAGAAGAAAACCAATTGGCTGATGCCCTGGCCACTTTGGCTTCAATGTTCAAAGCAGACAGAAAAACGGAAATAATGCCTCTCCAAATGAGCATATATGAGGTCCCTGCACATTGTTTTAGTATTGAAAAAGAGACAGATGGACGACCATGGTTCCATGATATCCTAGAATATGTCAAGAATCAAAGGTATCCCGAGCAAGCAAATGAGAACGACAAAAGAACAATCAGAAGAATGGCAGTGGGATTTGTTCTTGATGAGGACATCCTGTACAAAAGAGGAAAAGATCAAGTGCTCCTGAGATGCGTGGATGCCGTTGAAGTCAAGAAAATACTTGAAGATGTCCATGAAGGAATTTGTGGGACGCATGCTAATGGTTTCACCATGGCTAGGCAGATTATGAGACTCGGTTATTACTGGCTAACGATGGAAAACGACTGCATCAGTTATGCATGAAAGTGCCACAAATGTCAAATTTATGGCGATAAAATTCATGCAGCTCCTTCGCCCCTTCATGTCATGACTTCTTCGTGGCCTTTTTCTATGTGGGGCATGGATGTTATAGGGCCAATTTCCCCAAAAGCTTCTAATGGGCATCGATTCATTTTTGTGGTTATAGATTACTTCACAAAATGGGTAGAAGCTGCTTCATTTGCTAATATGACGAAGACCGCAGTTTGCAGGTTCTTAAAAAAGGAAATCATATGTCGATACGGTTTGCCTGAGAGAATTATTTCAGATAACGCTTTAAATCTGAACAATAAGATAATGAAAGAAGTGTGCGAGCAATTCCAAAAAAAGCATCATAATTCTTCACCCTATCGCCTAAAAATGAACGGAGCAGTAGAAGCGGCAAATAAAAATATTAAGAGGATTATTGGGAAAATGACCGAGACATATAAAGACTGGCACGAGAAGCTACCATTCGCTTTGTATGCATATCGCACATCTATGCGAACATCTACGGGGGCAACTCCTTTCTCTCCGGTCTAAGGAATGGAAGCCGTGCTGCCCATCGAAGTTGAGATCCCTTCTCTACGAGTCTTAATGGAGTCGAAACTAGAAGAATCAGAATGGGTTCGAGCTCGATATGACCAGCTCAATCTTATCGAAGAAAAACGCTTGAAGGCAATCTGTCATGGACAGATGTACCAGAAGAGAATGATCGCTGCCCATGACAAGAAGGTGCGGCCAAGAGAATTCTGCGAAGGAGAACTCGTATTGAGAAAGATTCTCCCAATACAAAAAGACTTTCGAGGAAAATGGGCACCAAATTGGGAAGGGCCATACGTCGTAAAGAAGGCTTTCTCGGGTGGAGCTTTGATTCTCACTGAGATGGATGGGAGGGAGGTACCAGATCCAGTGAACTCGGATGCTGTGAAGAAATATTATGCCTAAAAAAAAGATCGAGATGAAAACCCGAAAAGGGCATCTTAATTAAAAAAAAAAAGATCAAGATGAAAACCCGAAAAGGGCGTCTTGATAAACGAAAAGGATTAGGATGAAAACCTGAAAGGGCGTCCTAATGAAGGGGGTTCGGACATAAGGAGCAAGACATTTTGAACGGGGAGTCAAAGGACGAAGTTACAATATTTAAAGCATTCTCAGAAGCTCGAAATCTTCTACACAAGAAGCCGTGCTCGAAAGATCCAGGATAAAGAAACGTGGAGAAGTTCATGTGTTGGATATCTAGAACATTTGTGACAACTGAATATGCTTTCCTTTCTTTATAATGTTTTCTTTATTAAACTATTCCTTGTCTTGCTTTTGAAATAAATATGAATGTGAGATATCCCTTTCATACCTATTTACTCATTTTCATGCATCTCATGTATGGTTTGTTTAAATGATAAATAGTGAAATGACATACTCTAGACAAAAGGAACGTTGAGCATTACCCGGATGAGAATTTGGTAAATACAAGAGCCTCAAAGCAAGGACAATGTTCAATAGGGGGCAAAAGGGTGATATACAAGAAACGCAGATTACTCGTAAAGCTTGAGGACGGGTACAAAACCTGAAAGGAAAGTCAAGATTCGAAGGAATGAATGCAGGTCATCATGAAAATCGTAACGAAAAGGGATATATGACAAACAAGCCTAATGCGCATGGCATAATCATGTAGGCATGAAAGCATTTAAGACAAACACCTGCATATCATGATAACATCATGCATGACATATACAGGTACTCTAGTAGAGTAAGAGGTTTTGATGATAGCTGTACCAAATCAAGGAAAAAGAAGACAGCCGAGTTCCACCAGATGATGTGTTTTGAAATTCTGATATTTTTTAAAATTATTTCATTTCTGTTTTTCCAAAAAATCAACTCATATTGCTAGAGGTGAGTTGAGCCTTGGGTCACACGCTGAGGTATTTTTCAATTTCTATTTTTCAAAAAAATCAACTCATATTGCTAGAAGTGAGTTGAGCCTCAGGTCACACGCTAAGGTATTTTCAATTTCTGCCTTTTTCAAAAAAAATCAACTCATATTGCTAGAAGTGAGTTGAGCCTTGGGTCACACGATGAGGTATTTTCAATTTCTGCTTTTTTCAAAAAAATCAACTCATATTGCAAGAGGTGAGTTGAGCCTCAGGTCACACGCTGAGGCATTTTCAATTTCTGTTTTTTTCAAAGATCAACTCATAATCCAAGAAGTGAGTTGAGCCTCGGGTCACATGCTGAGGTATTTTTAATGTCTGTTTTTCAAAAAAAAAAAAAATCAACTCATATTGCGAGAGGTGAGTTGAGCCTCAGGTCACACGCTAAGGTATTTTCAATTTCTGTTTTTTTCAAAGATCAATTCATAATCCGAGAGGTGAGTTGAGCCTTCAGGTCGCATGCCAAGCTATTTTCGAATTCTATTTTTCGATAAAGAATAAAGATTGGACAATCGAACAAAATTTAGTGTTTTTAAATCTTTGCTCTATCCCTGTTTCACAGCGATAAGCAAAGAGGGACAGCTGTAAGCAATAAATTTTGTCCGGCTTGATTTATGTTTAATTAAAAAAATTATTAAAAAAATTGATAAATACCAAAAAAATCAAAATTACATTTTGAACCCCAACTTTTCCAAAATTACATTTCGACCCCTAACTTTACCAAAATTACACTTTGACCCCTCATCTTTCTCGAAATTACACTTCGACCCTAAAAGTTTCGCTGTGTTTTCGATTCAGTCATTCTGGCAGATTAGGTGATTTGGGACACCCACTCCCCGGATTTTCCGGCCACCGGCCTAAGGGATGGCCTCCCTTCCCCCTAACCACCTGCTCCTTGCAAGAAAACACTATAAATGAGAGAGATTCAACAAAAAAAAGAAGCCCCTAACATTTCAAAAAAAACCCACGAAAAAAAGAAAAAAAAGAAAGAAAAAGAAGAGAAAAAGAAGAGAAAGAAGAGAGAAGGGGAGGAGAGACTACCCCTCGTCGCACCACCGGACGGAGAAGACGAAAACGGCACAAGCGATGGCATGAAAGAGACGGCGACGGGAAGAAGAAGAAGAAAGAAAGAAAGAAAAAAGAAAAGAAAAAAGAAAGAAAAAAATTATTAAAATCAGTCGGGTCGACCCGACCCAACCCACGACCCGACCCGCGACCCACGGTGGCCCGACCCGCGTCCAGCAGGCCCACCAGCAGCAAGCCCGTCAGTTTAAAAAAAAAACAAAAACAAAGGCAAAGAAAAAAAAAAGAAAGAGGCCCAAAAAAAAACAGCCCAAGCCAAAAAGGAAAGCAGGCCCAAATCCAGCAGCCCACTAACAGCCCACCAATAGCCCAACAGCAAAAAAAAAAAAAAAAAAAAAAAGAAAAGAAGAAAAAAGAGAAAAAAGGAAAAAAAAAGAGAAAAAAACCGAGACGCATAAATCATTCGATCAAGCTCGTATTTTGGATTTTTTGGTAATTTCCTTTTTACCCACTTTTAGTTTAATTCGTGTATTTTAATAACATTTCGTTTTAATATTATTAATATTTTTAGTATTTCTATTTTTTAATTATATTTTATTTTACTTTTAATTTTAATAATTTTAATAAATAAGGCAACGGATCGGTTTGACACTAAGTCGACGATTTCATCGCTATGTTAGGTGAGTATCATTGGTTCGTGTTAAATACGATACGCCCTTTTAAAAAATCGAAAAATTAAAAATCCTCGGGTTTTAAAATAAAATGACTATTTTTGTAGTTATTTTTTAAATTATCAAAATTTCATTTTTTGGATTATACTAAGTCAATATGTAATTCTTTAAAATTTTCGAGTTTTTAAAAAAAAATTTCTCGAGTTTAAAAAAAATTTCGTTCTCGGGATTCAAAAAATTCTCGAGTGAATTTTTTTCGTGTTTTTGAAAAATTTTCTTATTTCAAAGATTTTCATATTTCAAAATTTTTTGTGTTTTCAAAAATTTTCGGGTTTCAAATAATTCTCGAGTTTTAAAAAATTTTCGCATTTTCAAAAATTCTCGTGTTTTCAAAAATTCTCGTGTTTTCAAAAATTTCATGTTTTAAAAATTCTCATGTTTTCAAATTTTCCGTGTTTCAAAAAATTTTCGTGTTTTCAAAAATTCTTGGGTTTTAAATAATTCTCGAGTTTTAAAAAATTCTCCCATTTTAAAAAATTCTCGTGTTTTAAAAAATTCTCGTGTTTTTCAAAAATATCGTGTCTTAAAAATTCTTGTGTTTTCAAAATTTCCGTGTTTAAAAAATTTTCGCGTTTTCAAAAATTCTCGGGTTTTAAATAATTCTCGAGTTTTCAAAAATTCTCGAGTTTTCAAAAATTCTGGTGTTTTCAAAAATTCTGGTGTTTTCAAAAAAAATTTGTGTTTTCAAAAAAAAGTTTGGTGTTTCAATCAAATCACGATTAAATATTAAAATGAACTTGTATTTTTGAAAATTAAGACAACACGCGTTTAACGAGATACCAATTTTGAGCGTCGCGAGGGTGCTAATACCTTCCTCGCTCGTAACCAACTCCCGAACCCTATTTTTCTCTGGAATTTTGACGTAGACCTGAACTCGGCCATTTTTTTAAGAAAATTCCAAAAATAATTTTTCTTTTAAAAAAAGAGGATCTATTAGGTGTCCGATCACACCTAGAAAAAAGATCGGTGGCGACTCCTTTTTAAATAAAATCAAAATTCCGGTTTTAAATGTTCAATCGCCTCAATTAGAGCCCGTACTAAATTTTAGGTCGCTACAATGACCTTTTTTGAAAATTTAATTCAAGAATAATTTTTTTGGGGAAAAAAACACGGGCTAAAATGCGTTCCCGAGGGAGCGTTTTTGCCACATCAGCAAAGCGCGCCCTCAAAGATGCGATTTGTGTTGATGTGGCAGAAAACGCTCCCTCGGGGACGCGTTTTTCTGCTGCATCTCCTGAAAACGTTTTGACGTGGACGCGTTTTCGAGGAGAAATGACCATTTTTGGTAAATAATTAGAAAACATGTCCTATTCAGTAAATTTTGTAAAAAAAGGTATTTTCTGGTAATTTACCCTATTTTTTATCATTCAAGATACAAAATTTCAAAAAGGCTAATAAAAAATATTATGCTTTTCGACAAAAAAGAAGAAGCTTGTACTTGTTTTGGAGAAATGAGAAAATCTTATACTTGTTACCGTTATATGAGTAGTTCTGCTAAAAATGTATTTATTAAGATTAAAATAAAAGACATTTTATTAGTCAGCAAGGCCATTAAGTTGAGGTTTTAAATTTTTTTTTTTTATAAATGTGGTTTTAAAAAGGGTTAATATCACAAATTGCCAAACATAGGACATGGAACATGTATTTCTTTGGTGCCAATTTGCTCGAGCAATATGAAGTTATTTGGGGTTCAAGTCATGCAGGGTTTGGTCCAATATTTTATCATCACGAGTCGAAAATCCTTCAATGCAATTAAAACCCAAGTCCAACCAGCACAAAAGCGAGGCGAAGGGGGACAGAGACATGGTTAACAAAGCTTAATCATACGATAGGACCAAATTGGGAGTGAGAAGGAAATGGGGACAGGAGGAAGATTGGTCAGATAATGGGGAAAAGGAGAACAGATTCGTAGCTAAAACCGACTCCAAGAAGCTGGGAAGGGGTTTCCATCATGGAATGGTAGCTAAAGTTGAAGAAACTCGGGGAGGTTCTACAGTTTCACGGGGAGACAAAACAAATAGAACTGGTAAAAGGAGCCAATTATGAGTGATCTGTTAATATGGTATTTTCCTTAATCATATATTAGCTTTTTGATAAAAATAAATGGCCTAAAATGGGTCTTAGCCAATTTGCTTTCTCTTCAGCTGTCACCTTTGGCATGACTTTGTTGTATTTTCCCTCATTACTGGAATTGGGTCCCCTCATCTTAAATTTGAAAGCATTCCAGCATTTCAATAATTGACATAGAAAAGAATGTTTTAAGGCTGTGATCTTTGTTAATACCACCATTTTGCCATGTTATTGTAGTTAATGAACAGAGTAGCATACTTTTTTTTGGACAATGTGCAAGTTTCTTTTTCAAATTCGTAAGCACGTAGAGTGACGCTCGTCTAGGGTATTGCTAAGTGCCCATTTTATAGTACTCTAATGTTCCCTAATATTAGCTTCAAATTACCAAATCTGTTTAAGGTAGGAACTTTTAGTAGGATCTAAAATGATCATATAGGAAATCATTAATAAGTATAATAGACCACAATTGATAACTAATTTGGAAATTCAGATGCATGATGACTTGGCAAGAAATAGTTTCCGACTAGAAAATGCATACAGGACTAGGAGTAGGCTCCAGGCTTTAAAATGACAAACTCGAATTCATATAATTTTAATTATATGAATGACTACTATATATTACAATGGGACCTCGAAAGACGCAATGTAGATAAGTGATTCCCTTTGTTCTCTAATTAGGGGTGAGCAAAATCTGATTCAATTCGAAAAATTTAATAAAAATTTCAAAATTTGAATTAAATATTTTGAGTTATTTGAGTTAGTCAAGTTATTCGGATAAACTCGAATAAAAAATTAAGTTTTTCGGTTTAACTCGAATATGAATTACACAATTCGAGTTATCCGAAAATCCGAATAAGAAAAAACAAAATTACGTCGTTTTGATAAATGTTTACTTTTTTAAAAGTTAAAATTCAAAATAATTAAGTTAAAAGGCAAAACTACGTCGTTTTGATAAATGTTTACCTATTAAGTTAAGAGGCAGAATCATTATATTATTCATGTAGTTAAATAATCTTGTACTTCGTCTACTAGTTAAATAACCGGTCCATCTAATCGCAACATTAAGTATAAATAATAGGATTCGTTAATTCGACTCGATTTGACTCGAAATATTTTGACTCGATTCGATTCGATTCGAAAAAAATTCAAATTGAGTTCGGTTGCTAAAATAGGATTTGTTAACTCGACTAACTCGAAATTTTTTGACTCGATTCGACTCGACTCAATCGAATACTCACCCCTATCTCTAATTGATTGAAAGTTTCATAGCCAAGCATGTTCAAGGACGTGGGTTTGTTCTTGCAATGCCAGCACCACGACCTGTTGGAATTGGCACCTCAAAACCAGGGTTTGGAACGAATGTGTCATCACCACCAGCAATCTGGCGATTTCCACCAATTGTGCTGCCAAAGTGGCTGCCACTGCTGCCGGTGGGGGTGCCAGTTCCGATAGTGTGTGGATTGTGATGTTTGAAAACTGGTGGCAACAACACTCGTCCAAGGCCTGGAATGAGCACGCTACGGTCATGTTTTAGATATTCAGGTTGTTTCATTTTATCATCATTCTTCTAGATGTCACGTGCTGCAATGGCTTGTCCAGCAATAAGAAACAGAATGCTGAGGATGAAAACATGAGCAAGAAGCAAGGAACTAATTTTGCAAGCCATTATCAAAGCAAGTAAGAGTGAGAGCTAGGATTGGTTCTGGTATGATGGAGAGAAGGGATTAAATAACGATTCTTATAGAGGAGGTCCAAGTGAGTTGGTTGATCAATTGGCGGTGAGTTAAAAAGAGCATTCCATTTTGAAAGCACCATTGAAGGAGACGTTCCATAAAAACAGAAGTAAAGCGTGCAATAATGTAGCATGAATTGCATGGGTAGGTTAGGTGGCTTAGGGTTTGCCATTGTAGGTGAGGTTTTTCCGTGAGTTATGAGATTTTTCTCTTAAAAGGCTATATGTATCTGTGCTATAAATGTTCAATTTAAATTTAAATTTACACTTATATTCTGTTTAATGCTATATTTTGGCTAATTCTGTTATTTCTATCACACCCCAAAAAGTAGGTTAAAAGAAATGGGTTTGTGAAAACCGACAGTGGACACGCATTGATTTATAAGGTTATCTTTGTACGTTTATAAATCAAGGGTTTGAAACGGGGACCGAAATTAGGGTCATAATAATTAATTAAAGTATTAAAATAATATAATAAGATTTTATTATATTAATTAATCTAAAACGAAACTTGATTACGATGTTTAATTTGAAAATAGTGTGTTTTAATTGAGTTAGGATCTAATTGGAAAATGGGTGAAACAATGAGTGACAAAAAAGGACAAATTTCTCAATTTTTGAAAAATTAGTCTTCCACTCGAAATTTCCATCATCTTCTTCCCTCTCTTAACCTAAACCTCATCCTACATTCCTACAATAAGTACATCAGGAATTTTTACCTTGTTTAATTCCAAATCAGTTATAAATTATGTTAATGAAATAGTTTAATTACTAATCGATTAATGTTATATGTAGAAATTATTAGTGAATACTAATGAGTATGATTCAAATTTTATTTTATGTTACGAAATTTAAATAATTTACAATAATAGTGGGAAAAGGACTAAATCATAAAGTTAATAAAGTATGTCATGACATTGTAAAGTAGAAAGAGGGCTTAAGTGAAGAAGTTTTAAAGTTATGGTGTTATATGTGATAATGTGTAAGCTAATAAATAATATGTAAGTTGAGTCCCTTCCTCCCATTTTATTATTTTCGACAAACTAGGAAAATGTCACACCTTGAAATAAATATATATAATTAAGAAATGAGTTTTAGCTTTAACGGTTAAAAGTTAGCTTTCCTCTCTTGTGATCTCAGGTTTAAACCCCTTCTTCCCCTTTAATTTGGCAAGTCTCCAAAAAGAAAGCAATACTTATAATTAAGTGTCTAAACTAAGTAAGAAATAGGTCTTAGGCTTAATGGTTAAATCGTTAGTTTCCCCTTGATAACCCGAGTTTAAGCCTCCTCCTCCTCCTCCTCCCCTTTCAATTTAGTTTCAAATTTCAAAAAATATTAAGAAAATTGCAGATGCAACCCCTAAGGTTCACAGACCCTAGGAATTTAACCAATTCTTTCCTAATTAGAATTCATATCTTGATCTTCCTCAAAATTCTAATAGAATTAGAATTTCACCATCTTTTTCTTCTTTTCCTAGTTAAATTTTCATATTGATCCTTTTCAAATCCTAATAGAATTTGCTCTCCATCTTTCTATTTATGCTCTTTTTATTTTATTTTCCTTTTCTATACATCATGTTTTCATCCTAATTGTTGATAATTATTTTGCTTTCTCGAATCAAATAATCTTCCATTCAATCGTTCTCTCTATCGGTTTTGTAATTACCGTCAATAGCATCCCTACCAAGAATCGGTAAGTACATCTCGTTTTTGATGTTTAGATCCTGAATTTTCATAGTATTTTTATCCAACGGTAATCTTACATTTGATTAAACAATTCTTTTTCGGTTCTTGTCAAACCTTTCAATAATCTTGTCAAATCTTGAAATCAATCATTAATTCATGTGTAAATGTGATTTGAAGGATCATGTTCCGATGAATCAGATCAGAATCAGGCATGAGGAATGTCGATAGAACTCACGATGATAGGTGTGTGTGCTTTTACAAGCGAATTGGGTCAAGTCGTGCCTAGGATTAGGGTCACACGGGGCGTGTGGACCACATGGCCCCTCACACTACCATGTACCTTTGAAACCATAGGATAGTTCAAATCTCACACAGCCAAGAACCCTTCACACGGTCGTGTCTATCCTATAAGTAATTTTTTGCAAATGTAATATGGCCACAGTCTGTTACACGGCCTGGCCACATGGTCGTGTAATCCTTCTACACCCCACACGGCCTGACCACACGGCCGTGTGTCCCCTGTTATTAGTGTTGCCTAGAAATTTATGTTATATGCAGTTTAGTCCTTGAATATTCCCGAAACTATTTTTAGTGTCTTATTTTATTCAATTGAGCCTCTGAGAATATAAATTATGTTAGAATCCATGATCTGATTGACTGAATTATTATATATATGCATGATACGTGAATAATATATATGTATGTTGCATCTGTATTTCTGATTGTACGCTCAACATGCCTTATGATACCGTTAAATCAAATCCATGAAAAGTATATGCTTTGCTACTTTACTGATTAGTTAAAAGTATACCTATTGCTGCCATATTGATATGTTATATGCATATTAGTTGCTACCGTTATGATTTGTTATAAGCATGCCATATTGCATAGCATAGGGCGAGATGCTTTGAAAAGATGAAGTTCTGGCAGATTAATAATCTGCAACTCTGGTGGTTCATCCACAACTTATCTGGAAACTTTAATCTGTAAATATGTTGTGCATTCATAACCATTTGACAACGTATTAACCTGCAACACTGGTGGTTCATCCACACCCACATTTTGGCAGCTCTCTCATATGCAAATATGTTGTGTATTCAGAACCATCTGACAGCGTATTAACCTGCAACACTGGTTGTTTATCTACCCACATTCTGACAGCTCTCATCTACAAATATGTTGTGCATTCACAACCATTTGGTAGCGTACTAACCTACAACTTTTGTGGTTTATCCAAAACTAGGTGTGTAGGGATGGACGAGTTCTAGGGAGCTCTACTATGGTGTGTAGCGGTGGGGTAGAATCTTTTTTGTTAAACCAAATCTGTGTTGCATTCATAAAGCATGTGCATACAATTTTAAGATTTCTAAGATGATATATGTATATGCATATACATTTTTGCATTGATCTGATATATCGATATTCTGAAACTACTACTGTGAATTATACTATGTGATGTGAATTTATATGCTAATTGGTTACACTGGTTTTCTTGTGATGGAACTCACACTGAGCTTCATTGCTCACTCCCATTTTATTTTCATTTTTTACAGATAACCCACCAGGTTAAGACGCATACACAACATTCGGAGGGTCTCGACTCGGTTCTGTTAAAATATTTTAGATTTATTATTTGACATTTTTGTTATTCAAAGACTATATTGTTTTATTCTCGATTTGTAGCATGAGACTTAGGTTTTGGGTTTTTAAATAGCTTGCATGACATTTAATTTGAGTTTAGGATGTTGAAATATGATTTTTAATTATTTATGCATAAGATCTGAAATTTTAGTGAAGAAAAACTAAGTTAAATATCACTTTTCCGCTGTTTGATTCATAATTAAAATTGTGGTAATAGATAATTGGAAAATTTAAAAGTAGTCATTGACACATAGGAAAGTTAATCTAAATCAATTTTTGATAACTCGTGAACTTTTCTGAAAATATATTAAGTTTTTACTAAAATAAACAAATGTTTTTTTTTTTAATAATGACTGTTTTATAATCTCTGATACCTCTGCTAGGCTATTTCGGTGGCTAATATAATCTTCTAAATTCGAGCATAACGTCTAAATCAAGTTAGAGATATTACACTCACTGTAGCTCTACAAGCAATTTAAATGAATATGTCACCGCCATGTAAGATTTACCTTTCCTTTTCTCCATTATCATACTCCACAATTTGTAATGTCTTTTTTGTTGCTTTGGAAATTAAGCAATTCAACTTAATATTAATTGAAAGGTTAAAATGTGTAATCGTATAAAATTTAAGATTTGATTTTTTGTAGTTTAAAAGTTAAATATTCAGTACTCTTATTTTGTTCAATTCTATAAAAATGTTAGTCCAATCATTATTGTTGCCGGTAGTTTTTTGTCAATATTTGTCAATTTAACATGTTTATTTTTTGTTAATTATATTTTACATTATACGAGGACAGGTTAATCAAGATTCTAAATTGACAAATTTTAATAGAAAATACTCATAAATTTAAAGACTAGACTGAGATTTTAACTTTTTAAATATAGAGATAAAATATCAAAATTTAAGCTAATTGAAAACCTGTAATAAAAATCATGCAAAAATATTTTACATATGAGTGATAATAGTTGACATAGAAGCTTTATTATGTGATAACCAGTAATAGGCGTACATAACATAGAAGAAAAGAAAAACTGAAGTTTGATACCATATTAAATTACAATCAAATTATTTTTAAAAATTAAATTCAGTAGAAAAAAAAACTTAATTTATTATAAGTTAAAATATGCTCCAAGTATTTATATTTTTTATAAATTTGAAATTTAGTTCCTTTATTTATATTTTTAGGAATTTAATTTATATACTTTTCAAATTAAAAAACTTATATTTATTTGCTAACATTGTTAAGATTTCACATTAAAGCCGTTATTAAAATTTTTGAAATAAAAGAAATATGCTTATTTAATAGTCATGTAAAAAATATAAATAATATTATAATGGACTTAAATTTAACAAAAATATTTAACGATATTAATAATTTTACTTGTATTTTTAAATATAAAAAAATTTTAAAAATAAAAATAAAAACTAAAATTTTAATATATATATATATAAAGATTCGTAGCACATTTTAACTTTTATTATATTTAAATTTGAACATGGTGTCCCACAAAGAGTCACTTGCAAAATGTTAAATTTGTTTTTTATTTTATTTTTTAGTCTTAATTTTTTTAAATTATTCTAAAATGAATGAAAAAATTAACGTTCTTTAACTTCACTGATGTAGTATACATGTAGATGACACATCAATATTTAATTAAAATTTTAAAATTTTAAAATTTAAAAATTTAAAAAAATTATAAAAATTATTTTAAAAAAAACTAAAAATCATTAAAATTATTTAAAAAGTATAGAAATTAAAAAATATTTTTTAAAATTTTAAAAAATTAATTAAATATCGACATATTGTCCACTTGGCAATCCACTTGTATATCGTGTCAACAAAGTTAACAACCATCCATTTTGGAAAATTTTGACAAAAAATACAAGTTCAAAGGCTAAAAAGAGGCCAAAAAATAAATAGAAAGTTAAAATGACTTTTTATTTATAAAGTTGGAGGACAAAAAAATCATTATACCTATATTGAATGCTTGTGTAAATATTGGTGAAATGAAAATTGTCCACTGATAATTTGATACATGCATGTGGTTGAACTTGCATTTTGTTTTTTTAGAAATATATATATTTTTATTTTTAGAAAGATAAATTTTGTTTTTTAAAAATTGAAAAACAAAAATTTTGTTTTCAATAATACAAAAACAAAAGGATAAGCAGTGGCTTAGGCCCTCCAAAAATGGTAGATTTACTATTTAGCTCCTTAAAATTTTATAAAATTATATGTTAGTATAATGGTAAAATTATTGGCCTCCTTTGGTCCTCTAAAGCAATTTTCTGACTTCAACTTTATGTCACGGGGCTAGAACTTTAGTTTGGCAAACTGCGTGGCCTTAGGTGATTTTTTTTGTTTCAAATTTGTCTAAGTCAGCCTGACTCTCAAGAGGTGAGAATTCTCAAAGAAATTCTCAAAGGCACCAAAATAAAGAGAAAGCAGACTCTCAAAAGCGAAGAAGCCATAAGAAAGTTAAGCACACCAATTGTTTGAGTAAATGCTCTTAAAAGTATTATATTACTTTGAAGAAAAACAATTGAATTTACAAATGAAGGGAAATGTTTATATTTATAGTTGAGCTCCCTCAAATCCAATGGTACAATTCAAATTACATTGACGGTCGAGATTAAAGCTTATCTACAAGATGAGAGTCCTAAAGGATTTAAACGCTATATAATCTTATCTTTTAAGATTTATAATATTCACCATGATAACTCTAGTTTTACTGAATTATTTCACTGGGCCACTAATGTTTCAAGTAAATGGACTTCTCTATGTGTTCCTCAAATTGGACCAGTTCATGTGGGTTAAATGAGTCTCATTTAATTAATTAACTTCTATGTAACGGTTTGTATGTATTCGTCATGAGTTTTGATCTGTGACACGTGACACTTACATTTATCCTACTGTAAAACTAAAGTTGTTTTTACACATTTTTCTATATTTTTGTATGATTAATATTTTAACAATCTAACCGTCATATTTTATATTTTATTCATATAGATCATGTATGTCAAATTTGACATATATTAAAAATTTTCTAACTATTTTTTTATATAAAAACTTTTAATCGATAAATAAGTATTGGAAACTTATTTATGGGCTTGGATATCATATTTCTGACTTATTTGTGGGCCTGGAAACCAGACTTTGATAATGGAAAATGGGAAACGTCAAAGTTCAGAAAGCTAGTCTCAAGGAATTAATGCCGGTTTTAAAATCATGGAAAAGGGCCATGGCCCATGGGTTACTCTGTACCACTGCCAATTCTAACAATTCATCACTGTCATAATAGTAATGATGATGATGATGGAGGATTTATTTAAAGCCCACTTAAACTTTGAAATGATTTTAGAGAATAAAATTAGGTTTCCAAACCATGTAGAAAAATGCCCAATATAATCTTTTAAAACCCTCGGTTGGGTTAATATTTGAAGTAAATAATTATTAATTAAATTAACTAAAATTATGAAAATATTAACCATTAATTTAGCTAAAATCTTTTAACCGGCAGAAAAAATTTTAGTTAATTCAAGCGGTTAATCAAATTGACCGATTTTTTTTTTTTTTTTTGTTTAAATGAGTTTGAAACATGAAAAAAAATACCATTGCAATGATATTTTTCTTTTCTTTTAATTCAAAAAAAGAAAGCAAAAATAACAAAGAAACAATAACAACACTAATTTAAAATTAACATAACAAACATTGTATTGAAAACAAGAAAATTTGAAACTTGAGTGATGAAATGAAAAAAAAAAAATCGAAGAAGTCAATAAGAATAGAAGATGGTTTGGTGTTAAGCGGTACCCACCTAAACTTTGTTTTGAGTTTGACAATGGGAGGACAAAATATTAGGGCTTCTTTCTTTTATTTTTTAATTTAAAAATATATAAATCTATTATGATTTTAAGCCCAATATAATAATTCGTATAAATTCAATTAGTTTAACCCTCATTCTTTAATTTTTATATTTTGAGCTTACATAAAATATTGGATCTATCTAATATATTGGGCCTATAATATTTTATTATTAATAATTTTAGTTAATTGGTTAATTACTTGGTTTTAAATCGAATTAACCCTTAACTAAAATTTTAAAAAATCCTTAATCGATTTCCGTTTGAATTAGATTCAATAGTTTATCAATTAATTGAATTAATTTGTTAAAACCCAATTATGCACACCCATATCATTCGGGGTTATAAACAAGGTTGTATGTTTCGGATTGGTATCATTTGTACCAACTAGAATATTTATTTTTTATAATAATCTAAAATAATAAAATTTAGGTTTTATTTAGGTGTAAATAAATTTCATTTTGTAGTGATGCAATATCAATGAATTTTGCTCTTATAGACCATTACAAAATTTGATTTGTTTTTGAATAGTTGAATGTTAGATTATTATATACTTAGGGTTAGTTTAGCATTGTTAAATACTTTTGAGAGAAAAAACATTTTTTGAAATAAAAAAATCGCTAAACAAGATGCTTTTAAGTTATTCAAAAGTGTTTTTGGCACAAAAAATTGCTTTGGAAAAATAATTTTTTTAGTCAAAAGTGGAAGAAATTTTTTAAAAAAATTTTGCTCAAAAGTAATTTTGGTCCAAAACCAGTTTTGAGAAATAATGTTAAATTAAACCTTAGATTAAAATGATGACGTTGTTTAATGTATGAAATGTTTTACTTGTTTATTTTAAATTTGTTCAAAAATAGGTTATATTTATGAAATTCATTAAAAATATATTTTATGTATTAGATTTATCTACTCCATTAATCCATTTTTAATATTTATAAATATTTTTATACACATTTATAAATTATTTTTCAACATAACGAAAAATTTGAAAGATATTGATATTAATATATAGCAGCACTATATGTACATCGAAATTGACTATCTTGAATATAAATCAAGTCTAAGACTTGAGCACATTGATGAAACTAAGCCTCAAATGTATTGCCACTTGGAGGTTCATAGAAATATATCTAAGATATCATTGGGTCCATTCTCATCCAAAATTGGATAAGGTGATAAGCCCCCACGTAGCACAAACCCAAAGCTCTCCTCTTTTCATTTCTCAAGCTACCTACACAAGTTCACTTGCCAACCAAAAACCATGGCCTCCCCAACACTTGTAACCCCAACTTCCAAGCTCAAACCCCTTCTTCCCATCAAAGCCAGAGCCACGCAAACACCGCCATCACCGTCACCGCACCAGCAACCCTTACGGCGTCAATTATTGTGTCTTGCTGCTGCTGCTGCCGCCACCACCACAGCAAGTCATGCTCTTGGAGGGGTTCAGTCAGCATTTGCTGCCTCGGATGAGGAGTACGTGAAGGAGACTGCAGAAGTGATCAACAAAGTGAGAAGCACCATCAATATGGACAAGAATGATCCCAACATTGCTTCTGCTGTAGCTGAGCTTAGAGAGGCATCCAATTCTTGGGTGGCTAAGTACAGAAGAGAGAAAGCTTTGTTGGGTAGAGCTTCTTTCCGTGATATGTACTCCGCATTGAATGCTATTTCTGGCCATTATATTAGCTTTGGACCAACTGCTCCAATCCCTGCAAAGCGAAAGGCTAGGATTCTTGAAGAAATGGACACTGCCGAGAAAGCTTTATCGCGAGGAAGATAAAATCACTATTACTCTCACCAAATGAAGCCGGATTTTTGTTTTCTTAGACATGGAGATTTTTAACTTATTTAATTTATGGAGTTCGAGATTGTAAATTGAGTTTCGGTTTGTGAATTAGGACAAGGTATCTTTTCTCCATATCATGGTTATAAATTGCGTACAATATATATTTATATATGTTGCTAGGAATTGTATATCCACAGTCTTCCATATTGTCAGTTTATGGATATCCATCAATTTTAACACTTGAAGAATTTTATCTGACATGTTTATTCCGGGTAATTAGGGCAAATTTCCTCTGCCCTCAACATTGCTATAATCATTTTTAGAAAACAATAAAACATTAAACGGGTTTCAACCCCAAAAAAAAAAAAAAAAAAGCCACATTAAACAGGCAGGGCAGAAGAGCATAAGCTTGTAGGGATTTAAGAAGTGGTTTTATAGGTCCCCAATGATCCTTCCTCAATCAATAAAGCATAATCTAGAATCCAGAATCTCATTTTTGTGTTCATCCATAAGAATGGATCCTAGCATGCACAAGCAATTAGGCCCATTTCAGGGCTTAGGCTAGTTTGTCAACCATTCTCTTGGTTGAGTTCTAGTGTCACAGGCCCAGGATCAAAGCCTATGACGATTGTGCAAAAAGTATTTTATGAAGGTCAATCGATTAAATGGGGTTCATTCGACCCATTTGAACTGGCCTAATTTGTGGAACATATGGAAAAGCCTATCTACTTGAAACCTTAGTAACCTAGTGAAACACTTATGGAAAATTAGGGCTACCTTGGTAAATATAGAAACTAATTTTAGAAGATTTGTAATCTGATAAGATTTGATTTTGTAATATTAAAGGATTGAGTCAATCTCTTAAGACTCTTAATTGTAGATAGGCTTTAATCTTAACCGTCAATGTAATTCAATTTGTACTATTAGCTTTGGGAGAGCTCAACTATAAATAGAGGTCTTCCCCCTCATTTGTAATAATCCATTGTATCCAATTCTTTGTATACTTTTTGGAGTAATAAGAATACTTTTAAAGTATTTACTCAAACACTTGGCGTGTTTTTGCTTTCTTGTGGCATTTTTTGTTCTTTCATTTGAGTTTCTTCCACTTTAATTTTCGGTGTCTTGGAGAATTTCTGTGAGAATTCTCACTTTGTGAGAGTTAGGATAACTTAGGTGGATTTGAAACCAAGAAATAGCCTAAGCCCGCATAAATTGTGAGACTAAAGTTCTAGCCATATGATAGTTGGTATATGAGCTAAGGTTTCGAAGGCATCTATCGAGATGACGAAAGGAGTAAATGATCAGATTGAGCCAATGAAGACCTGCGGGAGGTCTAGGAAAGCTAGTTGATTGAAGGACATGTTATTGGCTTTGAAAGAACAAGTCCTCAATCTCGAGGAGTTCATGGGGGATATGAGGGAGACACTTGAGGTAGTTGAGGGACGTATTACAAAGTTGGACTCGATGGAAGAGCAAATCAGAAGCCGTGTTGGAGTTTCTCAGTTCCAATGTGGAAGAGATGTTAGGGGTGCTCAATTCCACTACAAATAAGCTGACAGTGGGGGATGATGCTCTCGAGGTCATGGTGAT
This sequence comes from Gossypium bickii, assembly GCA_025503065.1. NCBI lineage: Eukaryota > Viridiplantae > Streptophyta > Magnoliopsida > Malvales > Malvaceae > Gossypium > Gossypium bickii. The sequence goes on from CP106716.1 coordinate 91,374,663, forward strand.
AACTTTGAAGGAGGAAACAATAGATAAGACGAGGACTTTGAGCACAAGAATTAAGGATCTCGAGGGTGAGCTTGCTGTGTGTTGAGCCACTATGGGTAAAGGAGTGTTGGGTGCAACACTAAACCGCGAGATAGATGTCCCCAAATCGGATAAGTTCAAGAGGGCAAGGTTTGCAAGGGAAATGAACAACTTTTTGTAGAAGATGGATCAATACTTCTGTGCTGGGAACATCAATGATGATAATGCTAAGGTAAATACTACTGCTACATATTTTATTGATTTTGCTTTTCTTTGGTGGAGGTGTAGGTCCACAAATGAAAAACGTAGTCAAGCTATGATTGAGACTTAGGAAGAGTTCCAAAATGAGTTCAAGGAGCATTTTTACCCCCAATATGTCAAGAAAGAGGCCCGATCTAAGTTGCGTCGGTTCTCGCAACAAGGCACAATTCAAGAGTATGCGAAGGAGTTCAATGAACTGCTGTTCCAAATTACGGATTTGAATGAAAAGGAGGCATTTTTCCATTTCGTGGATGAGTTAAAGCCATGGGTGAAATAGGGATTAGAATGTCGAGGGGTCTAAGAACTTTCAAAAGCCATGATCATGGCAGAGTCCTTGATTGAGCTTGTTTCAAGGAAAAACAAGTTAGAGTTTTCTCAACCAAAGGATAAGGGCAATGGTGGGGAAGATGAAGAAGGACAAGTTGAGTGCAACAGTAATTGTGGCAATGGGAAATAATGAAATGGGAGGGGGAAACCTAACAGTTTAAAGGAAAAAAGAGAGAGATACAATGCTTCTTATGTGGTGCTTCACATATGGTAAGGGATCGTATGAAACGACTTGTGTTTTCTACTATCAAATAGGATGATGAGCTAAAAAAGCACCTATGACACTTGGTTTGATCGTGTGTGGAGTTGAATTTAAAAGGGGCAAAAAGAGCGAGAAAAAGCTAGTGGAGTGCTTATGTAGTGGTTCACATAAGATGCAGCAGTGTCCAAAGCAATCCAAGTTGTCCGCAATCAGTAAAGAAGTTGAAGCAGAGCCTAAGGAGGAAAGGTTATCGAAGCTTGAATCAATGATACTTAATCCTGCTAAAACGAAGAAGGGTCGCAAGCTAGAAGGGTTGATGTTTGTGAACATTAACATCGTAAGCAGGAAAAGGAGTGCTCTTGTTGATATGAAAGCGTCAGACTTGTTTATACTGGAGAAAGCCGTGGGCAAACTTGGTCTCTCAATTAGTAGATTGACTAAGAGAATCAAGATGATTATTTCCAAAGAGGTCTCTACTGTGGGAGTAGCACAAGGAGTTGAACTATAAATTGGCAAGTATAAAGGCAAAGAAGATTTCGATGTAATGCATTTAGATGATTACGACTTAATTCCTTGATCAGATTAATGTTGTCTTAGCTCCTTTTTTCGATTGTGTTCATATCTTGGATGATTGGAAACCATGATGTGTTGTGCCAGTAAGTCAAGACATAAGGGTTGGTACCAAGCTATTATTGACAATCCAGCTAGCTGAAGATGTTCATAGTGGCAAAACATTGACTTGGTAGATTGGAGGAGTGCTAAGGAAGCCCCTTTAGAAATACCAGTGTGGCAGAAAACCGATATGAAGCCTGTTGGGTCATTAGTAGGGCTATTGTTGAAAATTGTGCCCATATTATAATAAACATGTAATTGTTTTCAATGTACTTGAATGATGAATAAATAAATTAAGTTAATTTCACATTTCACTATTATATCTTTTGTGTTTTTGTCTTTCATGTTTTGCATGCATAGCGAAATTGTGATAAGAAAATATTAGCTCGTTGATTGTCTAAGTTCAAACTGATGATAAGTGGTACTGTAAGAACGTTTACATTATGAGAAAGACAACTTACTTCAGTAGATAATCTAAACAAGCTTGTAATGCTGTAAAAGAATCAAAGTGAGCATTTGATTTAAATATTTAGAAGAATTATTATGTCGTCTAAAATTCCAATTGAGGAGATGTCTAGTCTTGGCTATCGGAGCAGTTGATTCCACGGGTAGAGACAAAGATGTACTTATTGAAAGAATGATACATTGGATTGGACCCAAGATGAAATAATTCTAAATTTGTTTGTGAATTAATTCACTTGTGACGTTCATGGTGTGATATACCTAAATCCTGAGTTAGTTTCTGACCATGCTTATGTAACTCATGTGCTTTGATATAAGTGGAGGCTTATGCCTTAAAGATGATTGAACCCATAGCCGGTATGTTAAGTACATGACTTGTGTATGACATGACTTTACTAGCAATATTGGAATTCATAGCTCGATTAAAGAGTTGATGATATCATCTCATTGGCATTGTGTGGATTGATAAATATAGAACGTGATCATGGGTTGCTTGTTCTAGAACAAGCAATTTATCATAATCATTTGTTAATAGTGATCATATTGATCATTAAAAAGACACAATGGTGACAATGAGATAAAATAAGATTGTATTAAGTGAATGAATTTAACTCAAAAGAATCAATGATATCATATAAGGGTAACTCACACATGACGAGGTCATTGGACAAAGCAATTGGATGACTTGCTTTCGTAAAGAGTATACAATAAAGAGTTTTCAATCATGGTACTTCTTATGAACTGACTTCATGATTAAGTAAATTGCGAATTAGCTAAACGATGTTTTTGGACATAATTGTAATTACTAGAGCCTAATTGTATATGTTCGATTGGTCACTAGACTAACTTAACAAAAGCTCAATCGGACTACCTTTAAATCAAAAGAAAACTTTACGACTTTGGAAATAATTTAATTGAATCAATTTATTCGATGTGGAATTAAATTAGGCGATCATGAGAATTGTTCAACTAAAGAACTTGATTAAAGAATTTTCTTGAAAAAATAATTTAGAAAATCTTAGTAATTTTTGAGAAAATTAATTTTGATAAAGTAAAAATTAATTAATAAAATTAATTAAAATTAATATAATATTCTTAGAAATTATTTTCAAGTCAAACAATTGCCACAATGGGTAATTGAACTTGAAAATTGGACATGAGACCGAAAATTGGGCCCAGGAACCCAAAACCAAGACTGAAACCCAAAAACTAGTCCAACTGATGGCTAGACTGGACCAGTCAGGTTGTCACTAGCCCAAATCAAATCAGTTCAGGGTGTCATGAGGGTGTCACACTTGCGATGGCACAATTGGACATGACGGTGTTGACGGCGGTGATGGCGACATTCCGATGGCTGACGGGTGGTCCTTTGGCAGTTGAGCAATGGAGAAATCACATTCCTACTGGAACTCTACTGGATAAATTGATTTCATATTAACTATTCCAAAAATAATATTATTTTAATAAATTTAATAATTATTTTGATAGTATTTTATTAATTTTATTAGTTTAATATAGTTAAATATTCTATTAATTTAATAGATTTAATGTTAAATTTAATATAATAATTATCTTAATAAGTATTATCTTAATTTAATATTAAAGTGATTAAGTTTAATTATAGTTGAATTCTTTAAACTCTCCCTATATAAAGAGAGTATGGTCATTATTTTACACACACTTGAATTAAAGAGAAAGTTGTAGAGAAAAAATTCTCTAAAAAAATTATTTCAGAAAATTTCTAGAAATATTTTTCTTATTTACAACTTGACTCAAAAGTTTAGAGAAATTGTAAAATTGCCCCATTGGTAATATTGTGGAAAATTTTCTGATTTGAAGTGAGCCCACACTTGCTAGACGTGAGCTTGAGGATAGCGGAGAAGACTACTCGGTTGAAGCGTTCATCTAGACAAATCGAAAAAGGTACAATTTTGATTAAGTGTTTATTACTTTAGATATCACAACCAAGTTCATTTTTTGGAAAAAAAATTTAAAACTCTGATTTTTCCTCAAATTATTTTTCGTTGCGTTTTCCAAACCCTTTTTTTTCAACAACTACCACTTATAAGAGAGGCGAGTTGTGCATCGGACTTTGGGGGGGAAAGTGGTGATGCAAACTGGGTAGTTGAAACGAGTAAATGCAACGAGTGAGGTACGTATCAAACACTTATCTAGTGTTTTTCATTTTGACTTACCATTGTCTTGGAAAAGAAACAATGACCCTTTCAGTGTTCTGAAGCGAGAAAGCCGAGGGGCTTACAAATCAGAGTTGGTGGGAAAACTCAAGGTTAACCTAATGTTCAATGTGGCACACCAAAGCCTATTTTTGCATATTAAGGGGATCTCAATCGAGGCAAGTCACAATGTGAGCAAGTAAGAGCGGCGGGCTCTTGCAAATGAGATATAATTATTTTTTAAATTGATTCTGAGTTAACTTACAAATTAATTATTTAAGTACATCATTTAAAAATAACATAATTATTTTTGAAATTACATAATTATGAAATTTTTTTAAATATATTTTAAAACTTTCCTAATATTTAAGTAAATTGATTTAGATTAAGGTTGAATTATTATAAACTTTACAAGATATAATATCAAATGAGATGAAAATAAAATAATTGAAGAATGACATCAACTAAATACAAGCACACATATATATTAACACAAAAATCATATAAATTTATTATAAATATTTTTCATAATTACAAAAAAATGTAAAAAAAAAAACAAATGAATCTCATTTTCTTCTCTTTCCTTTATCTCCCTCTTTCTTTTCGTTTCTTCCATTTTCTTTCTTCTCATTTCTTTCTTTTTTTCCATTCTCCCTCGCATACTTCCACGTGTCACCATTAAACATTAGACCATTAAGAATACCCTCTCCATGAGCTACCTTCGCTAGAAGTACTTAAAGGCCTTCAATTATGATGGTGCAACCACTGATTACCAAGTTGCCCTACAATGTAGCATCACTGATTTATAAAGTCACATCATCGCTTCTACAAAAAGAAAAGAGGTGACCTTGCCACAAAAAAGATTCTTACACGTGGCATCTCATGTCTCATATATAAGCTCTCTAACATGAATAGTCGGGACACAGATACAACCCCACACTCTTTCTACCTTTCAACCATTCTTCCCCTCTCTCTTCTTCCTTTTATTCTTCCTTACCACCTCATCACGACAATTTTCTACCCTCCAAGGATGAATCACCATTCACCTCTGCCAACTTTTCCCTTTGTTGATTCCTGATATTAACACCTGTTTCTCCATATCTTGTTCAAAAGAGTTATGTTTCCTCTTGTGTTTAGATCCCATACACTGTTATACATTCCAAATATCTACAGTCGTATTGGTTGATTTGGTGCCTTTCATTTTAGGGTTTTTCTTCTTTGTATAGTTACTAAATCAATGTAGTTAGATTTGTTTGATTGATGCAATAGTTGGGATTATGATATGTTACCACAATCATATAGGATTGTCTCCTGTAGTTGTTTTCTTAGTCCACAACTTTATATTGATCTTACAATCTTATCATGGTTTTAATTTGGCATTGATTCTAGATTTTTAACCTTAAGTAAAGTTGGGTTTAATTTTCTTTTCTACTTTTAAGATTTTATCATGGTCAAATTGTTAGGATCTAGTGCCTAAGTGTAATTATTCATCATTTATACTTGTAATTTTTTCAATAGATTGGTTTAAATAAATTTATATTATTCTCATTAATATCTTTTGTATAATACCCTTAATAGTTTTTGCACACAAAATAAAATGTAAGCAAATATTGGCTCACTAATTACCTAAAATTTAACTAATACTAAGTTGCATTATGTGGATGGATCATAATGTGAGAAGACAACTTATATTAGTAGATAGTTTAAAAGGTCCATAGTCTGATTAATCGAAATTGAGCAAATGGTTAAAGGACTACCATGTTGTCTATTAAGTCCAAATAGGAGATAGCTTGTCTTGGGTATTAAAGTGATTGACTCTCAGAAGATAGAGACATAGGTGTGATTTTCTAGTTTGACGATACATCGGACAAGACCCAAGTCGAATTAATCCTAGATCTATTTATGGATTAATTCACTTGTGACATTCATAGTGTGACTTACCTCAATCCTGAGTAAGTGGGTTACAATGTATGCGTCACTCGTGTACTTTGATGTATTAAAAGCTTGAGTTCAAATAACTAAAAAGTAGAAAGCTTGTACTGTAACACCCCTCACCCGTATTCGTAGCCGGAGCATTACCGGACTTATTACACAATCGAGTATACATTTCCCATACAATTATCAAATTCAAATACAAGTCATTCATAATCATTCATCAAGTCCCTAATACGAGCCTATGAGGCCCAAAACATGCTTTCGAGATGGTTCAGGACTAAAGCGATGACTTAGGAAACTTTTGGAACACTTAGAAATTTTTTGCAAAATACAGGGGACACACGCCCATGTGGCCTGGCAGTGTGTCTCACACAGCCAAAGACACGCCCGTGTCACAGGCCGTGTGGACATTCGAAATGGGATCACATGGACGTGTCCCAGCCTGTGTAACTCACTAACTTGGGTCACACGGCCAACCACACACCCGTGTGACCAATCCGTGTGCCCTTTGAAATGGCCTTACACGCCCGTGTGCCAGGCCGTGTATTAGGCCGTGCCAAACCTGTAGGGTATACTGACTTATGCCACACGGCCAAGTCATACGCCCGTGTGCTGGGCCGTGTGGAGCGTACTGACTTGATTTATAATTACACACCAGGGGACACACGGCCGTGTAACCTGATCGTGTGTCACACACGGTTAAGACACATGCCTGTGTCTCTGCTCGTGTGGACAAAGATAGGCTATTTACCAAGCCATCTTGCCACCTAAATTTGCATATACCTACACCAAATCAAATGGCACACAATATGGCATAAATAAGCATTCAATCAGTCTCAAACAAGCATGATTCATACCCTTTCAATACCAAAAACAACAAGACACATATATACCACAACATACCATTCAATTCATGCCAATCCCACATTCTCAAATTACCTAAATGGTCACATTTCATTTATGTATCTCATTTACCTAAATCATAAACAAACCAATCTCACATTTCAATCATTTAGTATACCTAATTGCTAAACTTCAACAAACATTTCTTATTAATTATCAACCACACATTTAAAGGCAAATTACACATATATATACATGAGCAAACCATGCCAAATATAAGCCAAATCACATGGCTAAATACATAACACACCATTCTTCATTTACAAGCCAACTTAAATGGCTAAATCTATTACCAAAATGACCAATACTCCTATACATGCCATATAACCAAAACATAAGCTCAAAAGTACCAAAATAGAAGCTTGATAGTGTGATGAGGTCTCCGACGATTCCTAAATCTGAGCTAGCTTTGATTTCACTATAAAACATGGAAAAATAAACAAAGTAAGCTATAAAGCTTAGTAAGCTCATATGCTGAATAATTAAAACTTACCAACCAACAATTCAAATAGATAAACATCCTATAATGCAATTCAAATTTGAAGCATAGCTTAACATATGTATTCAATCTAGGATTAAACACAATTTTCATCAAATTCTTCGATTCAATGATCGTATAGTTCACTTACATACCTGTACAAGCTCGCATTGATCTCATACTCATTCATATCTTTGATATATCCATTGAACCATTCAAAATACTATCGGATACTCGGGAATCTCGCACCTTAAGTGCCACATACATAGCCGAAGACATCTCAATCTCATATCACATATAATGCTCACTCTCGAGCTATCAACGGGTTTGCTCACACAAGCTGACGGTCATGACGAAGCTACACGGTGATGCTCACACAAGCTGATGAGTATTCGCAACACATGCCGGATAACTCAGCCATCGATAGGACGTACGGACCAGCACTCAAATCACATAACCCCTAATGACATGTCATTCGTATCCTAATCTATTCCTAAGGTTCAACCGGGATTTCACATTTGTCGAATCATCGTCGAATATGTCCGCAAGATTGAATTCATGAATTATGCAATATCAAAGCATTTAAAATACAAAAATAACAATGCTTATTACATACGAACTTACCTCGAATGCAAAAACGACGAAACGAGTCAATTAATCCAAAACCTTGTTCTTTCCCCAATCTAATTCTGAATTTCACTTTTCTTGATCTATATAATATCAAATTTAGCTTATTTAATCATCACTCTATTCAATTTAATCCAAAATACACATTAAGGCAACTTTACACTTTTTCCCCTAATATTTCAACATTTTTACAATTTAGTCCTTATCTCATAAAAATACAAATTCATGCAATTTAACCTATACCTATGCTAGCCAAATTTCAATTAGGTCCCTAGCAGCCCACATTTTTCATTTATTTTGCAAATTAACCATGAATTTTACACATTTCACAATTTAATCTCTATTTGGACATTTTACTAAAAATCACTTAACAAATGTTATTTATCTATCAACAAGCATGCATTTTCTATCTTCAAACATCAAAATACACATAGATTCATCAATGAAAAACCCTAAACTTTTAACAATTTTGCAAAATAGTCCCTGGGCTAGCTAGATTAAGCTGCAACGATCTCAAAAACATAGAAATTATTAAAAACAAGACAAAAATCATACCTAATTGCAAGAAATAAAGTTTCTGAAACTTGAAAGCATAAAAATGGCTTCTCAAGCCCTAAAATTCGGTTGTAGAAGATGATACGGGAACAAAATTTTGTTTTGTTTTGTTTTATTAAATTAACTTTTATTTACTAAATACCAAATTTAACCTTTAAATTTATTACAAATTTCAAAAAAACCAAGCCAATATCATTCACTATCTAATTAATGAGCTAATTACCACATAAGGACCTTCACTTCAAGTTTTACACTTTATGTGATTTAGTCCTTTTTATCAAATTAAGCACTCAAACACTAAAATTTCTTAACGAAATTTTCACACAATCACACAATCATGCTGTAGACATTAAAATAATAATAATAAAATAATTATTTTGACCTCAAATTTGTGGTATCGAAACCACTGTTCTGATTTGACTAAAAATGGCTGTTACATGTACGTTGGGTATACGATTTCTGCATGATGTAGCTTCATTTACAATATTGGAATTCATAGCCCAATAAAAGGTAAATGGTATCCTCTTATTGGTGTTACATGATAGATAAAAATGTAACGTGACAACAGGTCATTTGTCTAGGACAAGTGATTTAATTACTATTTTTCAGTAAGACTTTTTCATGAAGAAAGATTTAATGATTACTATGAGATAAAATAGGATCATAATGGGTGAACGGATTGAACCTAAAGAGACAAGGTCATTGGATGAACACTTATTAGTTGCTTCCGTAATAGTATATAATAAGTGAGAGTTCAACATGGTGCTTTAGTAGAATGACTCTATGATTAAATAATGTTATAATTAATAAACGAATAGCCGAAACTTAATTACAAATTATTTGAGGCCTAATTCTATATATCCGATCGATCTGGTAGCTCGACATAACCCAAAACAAATTACATATAAAACTGATAATATGGAATGAATAAAAATAACGATTAAGAGAAAAAAGATTGCATGTATTCACTATTCGCTATGACTGCGTTTTCTCACTAAGTATAAAAGATGACTTAAAAAATTAATTAATTTTTTCAAATTATTATTTAATTGGTTGAAATTAAATAATTAAAATTCAAAGTAGAAATTAAAATTAATTAGTCATCATAGTTTTATTGAACGAGACAATTAAATATATTTCCTCAAATGTTCTAATACGGCAAAGTTGCCATGACTTTAATGGAATTAGAATTGGGTTAAGAAAACAATTTAATTGAGTAAATTATTTTAATTAATTAATATTTTGGGAAATAGAAAAAATAGTTATTGGATTGGTTAAATTATGTGTATTAGTTAAAAGTCTACATAACACACATAATTGTACCCGTACACGAGACGGGTCCAAATGTCTATACCAATACATGAGGGGTAGCAAATCCTAGTCCCAATAAGGGTTGCCGCCACCCCTTGTGTTTCCTAAGTAAGAAGCTGTATTTTTTATTAAAATATTATTATTTAATTACTCATTATACAAGTAAAATTCTTATACTTTTTTCCCTATAAATAGGAATTAGGGGATGACCTAAACACATACCACTTGAGCATCATTACTATGTCAGACAATAGTGGCAATTTATTTACAAAATAAATTCTATTTTTTAATAAGTTAAAAAGTTTTTAGTTTCTTGCGAAGGGGAATTAACTTTTACATTGAAAATTAATAGTTTTTATTCCATGCATTCGATTAGTCTCATACTCAAGTTGAGGTTTAAAGATAGCAGAGAAGATCATTTGATAGAAAATCAAAAAATAATCTAAATCGCTTCACTCAAAGCACATGTAATAACTCGATTTATAGTTTATTAATATAAATATCACAAGACTCAATTTTTATGGTTTATTAATATAAATATCACAAGACTCAATTTTTGAAAAATTTTAAATTTCTGCTGTGGTATAAACATTGTTATCTAAATCTATTTTTCCAATATAAAGAATTCTTTGTAACATGCTTATTGGGGACGGTGTCTTATAGATGTCTCTCATTTAGATTCATTTCTCTCTAAAACCTGTTTTGTGGTTACATCCAATTTATTCTTTCCACCTCCACTGTACACAAGGGCCTGCTTCTTTGAAGTGATGGGGTTAGGGAGAATACCACCCATGCTTCCCCATGTCAACCATTGGAGAGTCATTCCACTAGTATACCTTATATTACCAAATCACTTGATCAAGTTCCATGCAAAATTTATGCTAAGCATACAAACTCTAGTTTCCAGAGAGAGGTTCAAAGCTTTATGAAGATTGGTGATAGGGACTGTAGTTGGATGGAGAGTTCCGATACGGTGCCTACTGCGGAGCATGAGTCATTTACAAAGTCGGAAGATGCTAGTGAGGAGCATGTATTCATCTCAAGAATACGTTGGGGTCTCATCGTGCGATTTTTCAGATATGTTACGCTGAGTAGAATTTTCTGGTCCAGTTCTGTTGGTTTTCTGCATGATACTAGGCAGTTCTCCAATGCATCGCTGTATTTTACAATGCGCCGTGTAGGACCTGCCACAGACCTTTACATTCACATTTTAGTTTCACTTAGGAGGATTATAGAACTTCAAGTACACCAGAAAAAAAAACCATTTAGAACCCAATAAACAATTAACATGGAAATTTGGATTCAAATTAATCCAGCTAAAATCCAATTAGGTCCAATTATATTCAAAGCTAAATTATATAATCAGTATTAAAACCAATTAAATCAATCCGTCAATCCATCAGTTTTAGAGCAAATGTTGAAAGCTTCTTAATCAAGGCATAAGCTTACCAATCCTGAATAGCTAATTCTTATGAGACATAAACTTTAAATCAAATCGAAACATAAACTTCAAATGTCTTTCGTAAAAAGGCTCATCTACATGAGCAACCAACTTCAAAAAATATATTCAAAGAACCATCAATCAGTAGTATTTGTGCTATCATTATATTTATACAAAATATCCTCAAAGCAATAAATATCTGCGTGCTCCTGTATACAAAAATAAAAACAGAGATAGCAGGATTAAATATATTTTTAAAGAAGTAAATTATTGTGCAAAGTTTTTGATAAGTTGATTTTTAGATTTCATGCAAGAAGAGTTTTTAGTAAATTATTGTACGTTTCGTTCTCATATATGTGTTGAGAAAAAAAAAATCCTAGATTATGAACGGTTTGCTTGCTTTCTTAAACATAATTCTTCCTAAACAGAACCATAATTGCCTTTTTACGGCAAACCAAAACCAAAGTCGTGATTTCAAACTTATAAGCTTTCGAAATGACTGCCATAAATGTTTTAGAAGGAAATGATCGCAGTGGTCAGACTCAGGTGGTTAGGATTCTTTAGACTAATGGCCACAACTCAAATAATAAAGCTACCTACTCGTATGCTGATAGCTATACGTCAATGGCAACATCTTCAAATTAAATCAGATTTGGTTCTGACTGAAAAGGGAGTTTTCAATTTTTACCAAGAAAAGAAAACAGGGCGTCTTCAGTCAAATAAGTGGCTTACAGGTCTCTTCTCAAATAAACCACGTAGCTTGAGCTTATTACATAAAATTGAAATTTGTATATTTAGGTTGTGGATTGTGCGTAGAAAGAGGACTGTTATTGTAGTAGGCCCAATTTTCTCGGCCCACTAAATCAAATAAATAAAACTAAAAATAAATAAATAAGTCCAAAACATCAAAGTCCATTTACAGCAGTTATCAATCCAATATAGCCCAAAATTACAAGGCCCGACAAGCCCAACAACTTGAAAATTTTCAGAAAGCACTACAGCAAAACAGACTTTTAGCGGCGTTTAGACTAAAAATGCCGCAAAAGTTTTACATTAGTGGCGCTAGTAAACAAACGCCGCAAAAGGTTAGAGCTATAGTGGCGTTTGTGTTAAAAACGCCGCCAAAGATCAGCATTAGCGGCGTTTATGAGAGAAGCGCCGCAAATGCTCGAGCGATAGCCGCGCTTTTCTAAAAACGCCGCAATAGATCGAGAATTAGCGACGCTTTTAAAAAACGCCACAACAATGTTAATCAAAACGCACCGTTTTATCTTGAGCTTTAGTGGCATTAGCGGCGCTTTCAAAAAAACGCCGCTATAGATCGAGCATTAGCAGCGCTTTTGGAAAAACGCCACAAAATGTTGAGCAAAACGACTTCGTTTATTGTAGAGCTTTAGTGGCGTTTTTGATAAAAACGCAGCAAAAAAATTATTTTATTTTAAGGTTTAGGATTTAGAATTTAAGATTTAATGTCTATGGTTTAGAGTTTTAGGTTTTATGGTATAATGTTTATTATTTTGGGTTAAGGGTTTATATTTTAGAGTTTGGGTTTGGGGTTTAAAGTTTGGAGTTTAAGGTTTAAGAATACTGTTTGAAAACTGAAGAACATTTGGATTTTACTGATATTCATGCCATTTTAATATAAGAATATAAAATACATGTTTTGTACTACACTAACATTGGCCACACAAATTCCCAAAAATATGGTTTATGATTATGGTTTAGGGTTTACAGTTTAGAGTTTAAGGTTTGGGGTTTAAGATTTAGGATTTATGGTTTAAGGTTTATGGTATATTGGGGTTTGGATTTTGGGGTTTAGTGGTTGGTGTTTGTGGTTTACAGGTTTAAGGTTTAATTTTGGATTTTTTAGAATATATATCTAAAAAAGATAAATATAAATTATTATTTTAAAATATATATATATCAAAATGGTTAAATCCCAAAAGCGTACATGAACAATGGTTTAATGTTCAATTGTATACATGAACTTTAATTTGATCCAGATCTTGTAAAATATTAACCCAATTATTGATATAATTAACATCATTTTTTATTTATATATTGCATACATAAATATTTATATTTATTCAATATAAAAATATATTGATGTATTTATTTTTTAAAATGTGTATTTATTTTTAAAAAATGCATTATTCTCTCTTTTTTTATTAATTAATATTTTCATTTTATAACTTTTGTTTTAATTTTGGATCAATTTGACTTCAATCTTGGATGACACTAATTTGACAACTCACGTGCTAGTATATTTGTATTTTATTGTTGGCGTAGATATAATTTTAAAGAAATTATAAATATTTTTAAATTTTGTTGAATTTTTAAATATTTATTGGTATGAAAGGCATTAGCGGTGTTTATGTAAAAACGCCGCAAAAAGTAATTTCACGTTAATAAAAAACGGATGGTAGTATCATTAGTGGCACTTCACCAGAAACGTCGCAATAGGTGATGTATTACCGGCGTTTTTGTAAAAACGCCGCAAATATTCTTTAAGTGTTTGCAAAATGGCACCGTTTTGTGCTTTGCTTTTAGTGGCGCTTTTCAAAAACGCCGCAAATATGTATTAGGAGTTCAGGAAATGGCATCGTTTTCCCTTGTTATTAGTGGCGCTTTCCTTAAAATGCCGTAAATATGTTTTAAGCTTTTTTAAAATGTCGCCGTTTTGTCCATGTTATTAGTGGCGTTTTAGCCAAAAACGCCACAAAATTGAGTTCAATGTTTGGGAGACGACTGCGTTTTGTGCTTTTATTTAGCGGCGCTTATTCAAAAACGCCGCAAATGGGTTAATTTTTATACGAAAACAGTGTCGTTTTTTTCCATCCATTTTACCGATACTAAACTTAAACCCGAAAGTCTGTTTTCCCCAATTTTGCTAATTCCCCAAATCTCAGCTTCACCCCCTTTTGCATTCCCCTCCCAATCCCTAATTTCTTCTTCGGTTTTGGGGCAAAATACTCCAAAATCTTGTAGCACCAACCATCTGTATTTTCAATTTCACATATACCCATCACCATCTTCTCCGCTTCATATTGATAACACGGCTGAAGACGCCTCCCCAGAATCCATTTACGACTTCACTGTCAAGGTATTTATTTCTTGTTTTTTAGCAATTTGATTACTCATCCACTAATACTATGTCTATGTTGGGAGTGGTGATTGAATTTTATTTATTTTTATCCTTTAAAACTTGAATTACTTTCCCCCAAATTTTATTTATTTGCTTCCGGGCCTGGATTTCTATTACTGTCGAATTACTTGTTGCTTTACTCTCTGCGTGTATTTATCATCGCTCTTATTAACTATTCATCATGCGCATCAATATCTGTTTAATAAACGGGAAAAAGAAGTTAAAGCTTTGTTGATGTGCTTCGACTTTGTTTCTTTTCTTTTTTATCTGGTTAATAAATTTTATTTATTGTTTGAGATTTATTGGACCAAAAAAAGTAATAGTAAAGGAGTTGAATCTGAGATTTTTAAAGGGTCCTTTGCAACTTTACTCCTAACTTAATATTTGTATTTGCTGAAATCAATTTATCCATATGAATGAATTTGTTAATCTTGAATAAATCATTTCAAGTGTGCGTCTTGGTTTCTTTTAACTGTAAATATTGTTGAATCTCAGTTGCTGTTTGAATTAGGTGCCATTCCCATGAAGTTGCTGTTTGAATCTCAGTTCTTGTTAGTGTGCATATTGGTTTCTTTTAACTGTAAATATTGTTTTGCTTCATATCATGTACTTGTACACAATGTATTTGTTCATTGCCAATGGACCAGACCTGCACATTACAAATAGAATGCATCAGTCTAGCCCTTCATTGGATGTAATCTAGAAGCAACATAAGAGCATAAATACCATTGTAGTTTTATCAAGTGAAGCACTATATAATCTTTCCCCAGATTGTAGAACATACAAGCTTGTAATAGCCTTGGTATCTTCTCTAATTTCTTGGACAAGGTGAAGAATGTCTCTACCAGCCCAGACCTTCAAAAATTAGAACAGTAAAAACTCAAGTTTGATAACCTCCTATCACTGGAATTAAGAAACTTAATAGTAGAGCTGAGGGTTACCATTATAGTTCCGTCAGAATGGCCTGTAAAGAATTTGTCTTTGAAACTAACAATTGACAACACTTCTCCATTTTCAGCAGAGTCTACTTGAGCTAGTTCTTTATGATTCCATAATTCCTGTAGCACAACAGAAATCGATAAGAAGTCTTCGATACTTTCAAGTTTCACCCTTCTTTTTAATGGATTCTGCTGCTGTTAGTTTATTAGCTAGTTTGTGTTAATTCTCTTTTGTTAAAAATATATATATTTTTCGATGAAAATACATAAGATTTGTGGTAGTTGTTGGTTGATTTCTAGTTGTAAATTATGGATTTCTATATTATTTTTAATAATTTTTTTATTGATAGAAAAAAAATCAAATGTTAGTGTTTATAAATATATTAAGAAGTGTCTAAATTGATTTGCTGAGATGATTTCCATTGTCCAATGTCATGCATATAATCCATTGTCCAATATTTGGTGCTAATCTTATAATCATACATCTGTTCTAGGTACTATCGAGCACCTGAATTAATATTTGGTGCAATGGGATACATCACGGCCATTGACATCTGGTCTGCTGGTTGTGTTTTGGCTTAGCTATTGCTTGGGCAGGTACATGTTTCGTAGCAAATTTTTTTTGCTTATTTATATGCATTTTCCCTTTAAATTACTTAACAAATACTATTTTTCTGACTCCAGCCTCTGTTTGCTGGTGAGAGTGGAGTAGACCAAGTTGTTGAAAGACATGTACTTATAGTAGCGTTTTATAAAAAAACGCCGCTAAAGACCACGACTTATAGTGGCATTTTCTAAAAAGCGCCACTAAAGACAACGACTTATAGCGGCGTTTTCTATAAAAGCGCCGTTAAAGACCAGGACTTTTAGCGGCATTTTCCGTAAAAGCGCCGCTAAAAGTCAAATAAATGCCGCAAAAATTCTATAGCGGCGTCTTTTACAGCGCTTTCACAGGCGCCGCAAATAGTTTTAGCGGCACTTCCAAAAAACACCGCAAAAAGTCTATTTTCCTGTAGTGAAGCCAGAAACCCTAAGATGTCTAGCGCTGCTGCCCTTCATGCCATGTCAGCGCCTCGTCCTGAGACCTGACATCCTCTGCCACCGTTTCACCAAAGAAGCAAGAGGTCTGCTTCGTTCGCCGTTGACCGAGCGCCACACCTGCAAAAAAGGCAAAAGAAGACCACAAAAGTAGAAACAAGAACAGTAGCCTAAATAGCACAAAACAGTAAAATAAACAGTAGAACAACAGTGTATAATTGGCTATAAAAGCCATCAACAACATGTAATGAATTTTACACACACTAGAGTAATAAAAAAGAAACAAAAATTTCAAAGGTGATTTGCTTTTATTTTTATCTGTTTTACTTTTTTTTTTAAAGAAAAAGAACAAAACCTAATACAAGGATTTTATTGCCATTATTTTTTTATTTTGAAACAAATACATAGAGAGGTATTTTTTTTTACCTATTCGCTGAACCACCACTACGAGTGGTCGCCGCTAGCTTAGAAGGCCACCGAATCCCTAAGGGTTCGCCTAAAGGCCACACCGGAAAGGGAAAGGAAACAAAGCTTTCTTTATTTCTCAGTCGAGTTTGGCCAGGTTTTCAGGGTTTTTGGTCTCGGATCGGCATTCTACGGGCGACAGGCTTCAAAAAGAGGGCTTTTGGTGTTTTTTGGCCATCGGAGACGACGGAGTCTATTGCCGGCGACTGGTGGCCGTCGTGGGACTCACTGGACCCCTAGGCTAGATATGAGAGAGCTTTGAGAGAGAGGATGAGAGTTTTTTTATTTTTTTTCTGAAAGAGGCTAAAATTGAAATTTTTTGGAAGTTTTTTTTTGGCTTAAATAGCCTAGTGAAACGGCACCGTTTCACTCAACCCCCCAAATGTCCAAAACGGCGTCGTTTTGGGGGGCCAACTCGAGATCCGACCTAGAACCCACATGATCCGCGTGTTTTCAACTAAGGGTCTATTTACCCTTTTAGTCCTTCCTCTTTTTCGGCCTATTTCAATTTAATACCTTTCTGTTTTTTTATTTTATCACCTAATTTTACTTTGTTTTCATTTTGGTCCTTAGACCATTTTAAGAGACGGGCGCCTGAAACAGTGCCGTTTTCGATGACCCGAAACCCGACTTGGTTCCAGATAGGATTCGCGCGTTTAATTTCTATCTTGGTCCTTCTGGTTTTAAATGGTTTACAATCTGGTTTTGTTTCTTTTTTCTTTTATTTTTATACTACGATTTCGGTTTTGTTACTTTTTAATCCTTAGTAGCTTTTTTATTATTTATTATTTATAATTTACAC
Organism: Gossypium bickii; assembly: GCA_025503065.1. Lineage (NCBI taxonomy): Eukaryota > Viridiplantae > Streptophyta > Magnoliopsida > Malvales > Malvaceae > Gossypium > Gossypium bickii. The sequence continues at coordinate 91,392,357 of CP106716.1, forward strand.
TCCCAAGTGTCATTTTAATTTCAATTTGATCCTTGATTTATTTAACTTCAATCCCTTTTTTGCAAACTGTTTTATTCATTAGTTTATTTATTCTTTTATTTATTATTTCTTCAACCTTTTTCAATAATTAAAGTTCATTTATTTATATTCTCTTTATGTACTTTTATATTTTACTATTATTATTATTATTATTTATATATTTTATTACAAATTGTACCTTTAATTTCATTTATATTTTAATTTGGTTCTGTATTTTCAATATTTTATAAACTATTTTCCCTTATATTTATTATGTATTTAATTATTCATTTAATTATTCATTTATTTGCCTTTATTATTATTATTATTATTTAAATTGGCATTGTCCTTTATGTGCATACTTTGTTATTATTATCAATGTTATTATTTATTTTATTTATCTTTGATTGTTCATATTAATGTTAAAATAGTGTATATTATGTGATTCTCGTAAATTGTTTTCATTAGTATATTCGTTATTGTCATTTGTTAATGCGATCTTTCATTCATATATCATCGTTCCATTTTTTACGTCACTATTTTTTCTCATTTTGTCAAAATCACGTCAAAAAAATCACATTTAAACGTATTTATCCATAATAGGTCTTTTTATATTATATCCCGAATAAGATAAATATACATCATTTTAAAATATTACATTTTTTATTATTAAAAAAATTAAAAAAATAAGGCAATGTTCTGTATTTGGGATTTGAGAAGTCGTACCCTAACTTACGGGGTTTTTATTTTCTCGTTGAATCTAGATGACTGGATATCCTTTTAAAATTAAGATATGTGAGATTTAATATAAAAAAATAAAATGCAAGCTTATTTTTGAGAATTCGAGACGTCGCGTCCTAACTTACGGAATGTAACCTTTTGTTATCCCGAGATAAGAAAACCTTTTACATACATTTTGATCAATTTAAGGGATTTTACTAAATATATATATACATTAATACAAAGAGAGATCGTATTTTAAATTCTTCAAATTTTCACTTTTCGACACTAAGACATCAAGTAATCAACTAGGTACCAATTTTGGGTGTCACGAGGGTGCTAATCCTTCCTCGTGCATAACCGACTCCCGAACCCATTTTCTTGATTTTTGTAGACCGAAAAACATTGTTTTAATAAATTAAACCTTTTATTAAAAAGATCAAGTTTCGAGTTGATCCAATTACACCTCATATAAAAAGGGTCGGTGGCGACTCCCATTTTCGTTTTCAAAATAAAAGTTGATTTCAAAAAAAAAAATGGTTTCGACAGCTTGACGACTCCACTAGGGAAATAAGAGAGTCAAGCCACGAGTTGATTATTTCTTGTCTTTTTGTTGAAAAATTGATAATTTGATTTAAATTTACGATCCTTTTGTTGCATTTCATTTTTATAGTCTACATTATTTTATTATATTGCTTTATTGATCCCATTCTTTGATATATATTTTCGCATATTGCATTTCATAACCGGTCGGTTATACCCTTTTAAGTGAGAGTGAGAAACTATTCCTTCGTGAAGTCTTCACCTCCGTATAGGATAGTGGATCACTTTTGGGATACATCCGTACCTATGTCTTTGTGAGATTTTCATCTCCGTATAGCCATAGGGAAATGTATTCCCCTGAACTGAACTCCGTCCGTATGAGCCTATAACAGGTAAAGATCGAGGAATCTGTCGGTTCAGTTACCCTTACTTTAGAACCGAACATCATATAATGAGCCCTAAGAGCCGACCCTAGGTAGAACCGCACTGAACCCCTAGTGGTCACCCAAATAGGTGCTTTATTTATTATTTCTTACTTGCTTTAAATTTTAGTTTTGTATAAGATGTACTGGCTTGTCTTGTTTTGCTTTGACTGTGATTGCATGACATTTTCATGGCTTGTCTTGTTTTGCTTTGACTGTGATTGCATGACATTTTCATCATAAAAAATGTGTTAATTCACATTCAGTTACTAAATAGAGAGCTTGCCATGGAGAACGGATTTCTTGATAAAGTGGAAGATAATGCGGCTATCAGAATATGGTTTGAGAAGACGCAACTAGAGAAATGTGATAGTTTGACGGAGGGGTACGTATCAGAATTGTGGGGCTTCACTCATATCAGTGTGACCTAGAACAATTTCCAAGAATTGAAAGAGATATGGGTGGTGGGGTAAAAGAGTCAATGACAACATCCCTAGGCCAAGTCAAGAAGGCACTCGACCAAAGGAGGAATACCAGTAAGTGATCCCATCTAAGCTAGAGATCATAAAGCGGGATTTTGAAAAAATGAATTCAGAGCTAGGAAAGAAGATAGAACAATTGGAAGAGGAAAAAATGCAATTAGAACTAGATGTTGACGTCCAGAAGCTAGAGGCGATAAACTGAGAAAAGGAAAGAACAAGGTCGGGTAAAATCTGGACAATTTAAAAATGAACTAGAAGAAGCTGCGCTTGTGGATGAGGACTGCCGAGCTGGAAAAAACATCAGAACAACGGCAAAAGAGATAAAAGAAGAAAAAATTAAAGCGCTTCGATGGGAAAGGAAATTCCAAGATACCCAAGTTTGAAAAAATACTCTAAAAGAGACCTATTGAAAAGCTAAAATGGAAAGGTCAGATTAAAATCTAGGGTAGTAGAACGAGAAAAGCCACTTTATCAATATCGTAGTCGCAACTCCACCATTGAGCTAAAGGCGAGCCTAAAAAATATTGAAGTACTGAAGAGAAAAATAGAAGAGCTCGAAACCGCATTACAAAATTGTGAACTCCGAGTTAAGCTCCTTGAAGCAAACAAAAGGTTAGGTTACGGACAGAGATCATATCATTGGTGAAGCTGTGGCTCACGTACGAGAGGTGGCCGATCATTTGAAAACCCTAGTAGTTCAGGCTGACGTGCTAAGCTTGAATTATGAATTAGAATGGGATCGGGGTCAGGAGTTAGCTTGGCTTCTTAGGAAGGCTAAGGTTTTGAATATTAGGGAAAACCCGTATATGTAATTCGTTTTATGTAAAGAAATTTGTTTTCTAGTAAAGTTGTTCTAATAGAATTAAATCAGAGTCAATGCCTTTTTTTACATTCATTTCATGCATTTGCATTACATTGCATCATATGCATTAAATTTCACAAAAAGACCCTAATTAAACGAAATTATTTCAGTTAATCTGGAAACCAACAAAAGCCAACCAACCGAATATTGTTACAATACTTGCACTAAAACCAAAGTAATGGACCAAAGATTGGAAAGGAGAGAACATATTCAAAAAGATATGATAGATCAGTTGCAAGCGTAGCTGCAAGAACAGTTAGCAAAAGTACAACAGGACATGAGGGATCAGATATAGGAGTCCCAAAGAAGTATGATAAGCCAATTGACGCAGTTGCTGGTTGGAGGACTTGAAAAAGGGAAGAGCACTGTGATCAACTCAGGGGATGATAATGATGATCCTATTTACCCCTAGGTTTTACCCCGATAAACGCTCAGGTACAACCAGAAGCGTACCCACGAAGAGTACCCATTAATCAAGCCGATACCTCGACACCAACGAACTACCCAACAGGTTCAGCTCCAATCCGGGGGATAATCGAACCAATCCTGTTGTTCCTGATCTAGATGATACGACAGAAATGGAAAAAGTAAGAGTGGAACTGCCAAAGCAACTTGAGGATCGATGTAGATGGTTAGAAGAAAAATTCAGAGCAATGGAAAATGCTGACTACCACAGTGGAGTTGATGCTAAGAATCTGAGTTTGGTCCCCGATTTAATGCTCCCACCGAAGTTCAAAACTCCAGAGTTTGAAAAGTATAATGAGACTAGTTGTTTTGAAGCTCACATCACTATGTTCTGTCGAATGATGACAGGATACGTCAATAATTGTTAATCCACTACTTTCAGGATAGTCTGATCGGGTCAACAGCTAAATGGTACAACCAACAGAGTCGTGCCAAAATCAATTCATGGAAAGACTTGCCACAAGCTTTTATAAAGCAATATAGTCATGTAATGGACATGACACCTAACACGATCATGTTGCAGAATATGGAGAAGAAGCAAAGTGAGAGCTTCAGGTGATATGCCGAAAGATGGAGAGAGGTGGCAACGCAAGTCCAACCACCTCTTCTAGAGAAAGAAACCATAATGCTTTTCATCAATACTTTAAAAGCCCTGCTCATCAACCATATATTGGGAAGCGCTACTAAGAGCTTCTTGGATATAGTAATGTCCAGTGAAATAATTAAAAACGCAGTGAGAAGTGGTAAGATAGATGCGGGGGAATGCGCCTAAAAATGAGAAACAAATCCTACCTTACAAAAAGCCAGTAGAAATTGTGAGCTTAGGAGAGGAAGAAGAGGTGAAGATTGGAGCTTGCATTTCTGTAGAGACAAAGCGAGACCTCATTGAGTTGCTCCAAGAATTCAAGGATATCTTCGCATGGTCATATCAAGACATGCCCGGATTAAGTACGGATATCGTGGTACATTGGTTCTCCATAAAGGAAGAGTACAAGCCAGTTCAATAGAAGCTCCGAAGGATGAGGCCCGGCGTTTTACTGAAAATAAAAAAAGGAAGTCAAGAAGCAATTCGATACTGGTTTCTTACAAGTTGTTAAATACTTAGAATGGGTAACTAATATCGTCCCCGTCCCTAAAAAAGATGGGAAAGTACGAATGTACGTAGACTACAAGTATTTGAACAAAGCCAACCTAAAAGACAATTTTCCATTGCCACATATTGACACCTTAGTGGACAACACGGTAGGTTACTCACTATTCTCTTTTATGGATGTTTTCTCGGGATACAACCAGATAAATATGTATCTTGAAGACATGGAGAAGACCACATTCGTAACCATGTGGGGAACATTTTGCTGTAAGGTGATACCATTTCGACTGAAAAATGTGGGAGCAACATATTAAAGGGCCATGATAATCTTGTTTCATGACATGATGCATAATGAAATTGAATTTTATGTTGATGACATGATTGCAAAATCCAAAATGGAAAATGAGCATGTGCAGGTCTTAATGAAACTGTTCCTAAGGTTAATAAAATTCTGGCTAAAGCTCAATCCAGCAAAATGTACCTTCGGGGCTAGGTCAGGAAAATTACTAGGATTCGTGGTCAGTGAAAAAGGGATTGAGATCGACCCGAAAAAAATCAAGGATATACAGGAGTTGCCTCTACCACGCACTCAAAAAGAAGTTCGAGTTTTCCTAAAAAGACTAAATTACATCGCCTGGTTCATTTCACAACTAACTGAGAAATGCGACCCCATATTCCGTCTCCTTAAGAAACACAATCCAGGCGTTTGGGATGAGGAGTGCCAGAAGAATTTCGACAAGGTCAAACATTACTTTCCAATGCCCTAGTACTGATGCCTCCCAGTCCAGATAAGCCGTTAATATTGCACTTGGCAATATTCGGGAATTCCATGGGATGCATGCTTGGTCAACATGATGAGTCAGGAAGAAAAGAAAGAGTGATATACTATCTCAGTAAGAAATTCACTGAATGTGAGACAAGATACTCGCCAATTAATAAGTTATGTTGCACATTGATCTGGATAATCCGAAGACTGAGACAATACATGTTGTACCACACAACTTGGCTCATCTCAAAACTGGATCATCTAAAGTACATGATGGAGTCGACTACCTTGAATAGAAGAATGGCCTGGTGGAAAATTCTGCTTTCCGAATTTGATATAGTCTATTTGAATCAGAAGGCTATAAAAGAGAGCGCAATAGCAGATTTTCTAGCCAGTAGAGCTCTAGAATTTTACGAGCCTTTGAACTTTGATTTCCCGAATGAAGATCTAATGTATGTAGCGACCGCTAAAGAAGACTCTCAAGAAGGTCATCCTTGGAAGCTAAACTTCAACAGAGCCTTAAACGTTGTGGGAAATGGAATCGTGGCAGTCCTAGTATCCCCAAATAGAGATCATTATCCATTTACTAGTAAATTGGATTTTGATTGCAAGAATAATATGGCAAAATATAAAGCATGCATCATGGGTATCCGTGCGGCCATAAAATGAAAAATCTAAGTGCTAGAGTATATGGGGATTCTACGCTAGTGATCTATCAACTCAAGGGAGAATGAGAGACAAGAGATCCCAAGTTGATCGATTATCAAAGGCTGGTTTTTGAATTAATTAAAGAGTTTGATGACACCACCTTCTACTACCTTCCACGAGATGAAAATCAGATGGCTGACGCTTTTGCTACCTTAGCTTCCATGGTCAAAGTGAACAAACAAAATGATGTAAAACCTAACCTGATGAGTATTTATGAGACTCCGGCTCATTGTTACAACATCGAATAAGAATAAGGATAATCACCCTTGGTACCACGATATACTACGATATGTGAAGAATCGTGAATACCCTGACCAAGCAACTAAGAATGATAAAAGGATGTTGAGAAGATTGGCCAGTGACTATGTCTTAGATGGGGAGATCCTATATAAAAGAAGAAAGTATCAGGTGCTACTAAGATGTGTAGAAGCTATCGAGGCTAAGAAAATCTTGGAAGAAGGCCACGAGGGTGTCTGCGAAACACATGCCAATGGTTTTACAACGGCCAGACAAATAATGAGATTCGGGTATTATTGGTCCACCATGGAAGGAGATTGCACAAGTTATGCTAAGAAATGCCATAAGTGTTAAATTTAGATAAAATTCATATACCTCTCTCTCTCCTCTTCATGTTATGACTTCTCCATGGCCTTTCTCTATGTGGAGCATGGATGTCATTGGGCCAATCTCACCTAAAGCTTCTAACAGGAATCGATTCATCTTCGTGGTCATCGATTACTTTACAAAGTGGGTAGAAGCAGCTTCATATGCCAATGTCACAAAGTCAGCAGTTAGCAAGTTCTTAAAAAAAGAGATTATATATCGATATGGAATGCTAGAAAGGATCATATCTGACAATGCACTAAATTTGAACAACAACACAATATCAAAAGTCTACAATCAGTTCAAAATCAAACACCACAACTCGTCACCATATCGCCCAAAAATGAACGGTGTGGTAGAGGCAGCCAATAAGAACATTAAAAAGATCGTAGGAAAAATGACTGAGACTTATAAAGTTTGGCATAAGAAGTTACTATTTGCCATTTATGCTTATCGAACATCTGTTAGGACCTTCATCAGGGCAACGCCTTTCTTATTGGTCTATGGAATAGAGGCGGTTTTACCCATCGAAGTCGAGATTCCTTCTATCTAATTTCTGGCAGAGTTGAAGTTGGATGAAGCAGAATGGATCCAATCCCGATACAATCAATTTAACTTGATTGAAAAGAAGAGGTTGAAAGCTATCCGTCATGGCCAGATGTACCAAAAATGAATGATGCGGGCTTATAACAAAAAGGCTCATCCCAGAGAATTCCATGAGGGAGACCTAGTATTGAGAAAGATTCTACCCATACAAAAGGACTTCAGAGAAAAGTGGATGCCAAACTGGGAAGGGCCTTATGTGGTAAAGAAGGCCTTTTCTGGAGGAGCGCTGATTTTGAATGAGATAGATGGAAAGAACTTGCCTAATCTTGTGAATTCAGATTCAGTCAATAAGTACTTCACCTAAAGGCCAAGGCGAAAACTCGCAAAGGGAGCTTTGATATCAGAGGGGTTTTGAGTTGAAAACCCAGAAAAAGGCAATTCAAATTTTGATCGAATGTGGGCTATATGGAAGTCCTGTCCTATCAGAACTAACAAGAAAGTGAGAAGGTACATCTTGGGGGCATCAACAAACTACTTTAGATCTCCTAAAACACATATCAAGTTCAAAAGGGTCCTCGAGAAGTTAGTGAAGAAGCTCATGCTATGATATCTAGGGCACCTATTGTTATCTTATTCATTTTGTATTTCAGCAGTGTTTGCTATCTTTGATGAATTTATTCATTTCAAGCTTTGCTCCCAACAAAATTTCTTTTTATCCATTGTGATAATCTTTTTCAAGCATTTTACATTGAAATAATTATTAATGGACTAATAATATTCAAGTAAAAGGAGTTCTGCATATTGCTCTAAAAGGTTTTCTAAATAGTACAAGGATCTAAAAATAGGACCACTATTCAAAACTAACCAAATTTAAGAGTTGGAAACATTTGGGAAAAAATAGCCCAAATTGCGATTATTTCTTCGGTTCTCTGTCAAAGATACCAGCTGAACAAGAAGGTAGGGTAATACATTAGTGATAGAACCTTTGTGAACAACGAGCAGTGTCAACCCAAGTATTAAAAAGGGGATCATTCTCGAAAAAATGACATTTCGCGTTCATACAAATATCATTCATGCACATCTAGTTAGGAACATTTGATTCATCCTAAGCATGACATCCTAATCACTAGGCATAAATAGGCCCATGAAATGAATTCTACAGGTCATGTTCCCCAGAGAATGGTGTAACAGATCAGTGAGACTACAAATCCTATACCCCTAAAGTTGCAATGGGACCGATTATAGTCATCATAGCGAATCTTATTTCCCTGAAGTTACAGTGGAACATATTAAGGCTACAAATTACAAATCAGATCTCCCTGAAGTTGTAGTGGAGCAGATTGAAGATAGCAAATTTTGTCTCTCTGAAGTTGCAGTAAAGTAGATTAAAGCTACAAGTCTTATCTCTCTAAAGTTGCAGTGGAACAAACTGAAGACAGCAAATCTTATTGCAGTAGAACAGACTGAAGATAGCAAATCTTATCTCTCTGAAGTTGTAGTAGAGCAGATTAAAGCTATAAACCTTATCTCCCTGAAGTTACAGTGGGGCGGGTTGAAGTTATAAGTCTTATCTTCCTGAAGTTGCAGTGGAGCAGACTGAAGATAGCGAATCTTATTTCTCTAAAGTGACAGTGAAACAAATTAAAGCTACAAATTACAAATCTTATTTCCCTGAAGTTATAGTGGAGCAGATTGAAGTTATAGATCTTATCTCCCTGAAGTTACAGTGGAGTAGATCAAAGATAGCACATCTTATCTCCCTAAAGTTGCAGTGGAGCAAATTGAAGGTAGTGAATCTTATCTCCCTAAAGTTGCGGTCTAGCAGATTGAAGCTACAAATCTTATCTCCCTGAAGTTGGGGTGGAGCAGATTGAAGCTACAAATTTTATCTCCTTGAAGTTACAGTGGAGTAGATTGAAGTGACAAGTTCTATACCTCTGAAGTTGTAGTAGGTTAGAAAGAGGCTACTTGAAGAAGATGAGCACCAAGAAGTCAAGATTCGGTGAGGCCGGGCAAAGTTGGTCCTTCTTCAAAGTCTTTGCTTCATTCTCGTTACACGACAACGAGCAAAAAGGGGCAGCTGTAGTAGGCCTAATTTGGTCGGCCCACTAAATCAAATAAATAAAACCAAAAATAAATAAATAAGTCCAAAATATCAAATTCCATTTACAACAGTTATCAACCCAAACTACAACGGCCCAATATAGCCCAAAATTACAAGGCCCGACAAGCCTAACAACTTGAATTTTCAGAAAGCCAGAAACCTAAGGGTTTCTGGCATTGCTGCCCTCCATGCCACATCAGTGCCTCGTTTTGAGACATGAAATCCTCTGCCGCCGTTTCACCAAAGAAGTAAGAAGTCTGCTTTGCCCACCGTTGACCGAACGCCACACTTGCAAAAAAAGGGAAAAGAAGACTACAGAAGCATAAACAAGAATAATAGCCTAGATAGCACGAAATAGTAAAATAAAGAGTAGAAAAACAGTGTATAATTGGCTATAAAAGCCATCAACAACATGTACTGAATTTTACACACACCAGAGTAATAAAAAAGAAACAAAAATTTCAAAGGTGATTTGCTTTTATTTTTATCTGTATTACTTTTTTTTAAAAAAAAAAAGAAGAAGAACAAAACCTAAAACAAGGATTTTATTGCCATTATTTTTTTATTTCGAAACAAATACATAGAGAGTTAGTTTTTTTTTTTTTACCTATTCGTTGAACCACCACTGTGAGTGGTCGCCGCCGGCTTAGAAGGCCACCAAATCCCTAGGGATTCACCTAAAGGCGACGCTGGAAAGGGAGAGGAAATGAAGCTTTCTTTATTTCTGCACCGAGTTTGGCTGGTTTTAGGGGTTGTTGGTTTCAGATCGGCGTTCTACGGGCGATGGGCTTCAAAAAGAGGGCTTTTGGTGTTTTCCGCCACCAAGGACGTTGGAGTCCGTCATCGGCGACCGGTGGCCGTCGTGGGACTCACCAGACCCCTAGGCCGGATATGGGGGAGCTTTGAGAGAGAGGAGATTTTTTTGGTTTTTTTTCTGAAAGAGGCTAAAAATAAAATTTCTTGGAAGTTTTTTTGGCTTAAATAGTCGTTTCACTCAACCCCCCTAAATGTCCAAAACAGTGTCGTTTTGGGGGGGTAGACCCGAGGTCTGACCCAGAACCCCCAGGTCCGCGTGTTTTGGACTAAGGGTCTATTTACCCTTTTAGTCTTTCTGCTTTTTCGGCATGTTTCAATTTAATACCTTTCTGTTTTTTAATTTTATCACCTAATTTTAATTTGTTTTCATTTTGGTTCATAGCCCATTTTAAGAGACGAGCACCTGAAACGGTGTTGTTTTTGATGACCCGAAACCCGACTTGGTTTCCAGATAGGATCCGCGCGTTTGATTCTTGTCCTGGTCCTTCTGATTTTAAATGGTTTACAATCTGGTCCTGTTTCTTTTTTCTTTTATTTTTATCCTACAATTTTGGTTTTGTTACTTTTTAATCCTTAGTAGCTTTTTTGTTATTTATAATTTATACTCCCCAACGTCATTTTAACTTCAATTCGATCCTTGATTTATTTAACTTCAATCCTTTTTTTTTTGCATTCATTAGTTTATTTATTCATTTATTTATTATTTCTTCAGCCTTTTTCAATAATTAAAGTTCATTTATTTATATGCTTTTTATGTACTTTTATATTTTACTATTATTATTATTTATTTATATATTTTATTAGAAATTGTACCTTTAATTTTTTTTATATTTTAATTTGGTTCTGTATTTTCAAGATTTTATAAACTATTTTCCCTTATATTTATTTATGCATTTATTTTTTTATTTCTTTGCCTTTATTATTATTATTATTATTATTATTATTATTATTATTATTATTTAAATTGACATTGTCCTTTATGTGCATACTTTGTTATTATTATCATTGTTATTATTTATTTTATTTATCTTTGATTGTTCATATTAATGTTAAAATAGTGTATATTATGTGATTCTCGTAAATTGTTTTTATTAGTATATTCGTTATTGTCATTTGTTAATGCGACATTTCATTCATATATCATCGTTCCGTTTTCTACGTCACTATTTTATTTCATTTTGTCAAAATCACGTCAAAAAATCACATTTAAACGTATTTATCCATAATAGGTCTTTTTATATTATATCCCGAATAAGATAAATATACATCATTTTAAAATATTACATTTTTTATTATTCAAAAAAAAATTTAACATAAGGCAATGTTCTGTATTTGGGATTTGAAAAGTCGTACCCTAACTTATAGGGTTTCGATTTTCTCATTGAATCTAGATGGCCGAATATCCTTTTAAAATTAAGATACATAAGATTTAATATAAAAAAATAAAAGGCAAGCTTATTTTCGAGAATTCGAGACGTCGCGTCCTAACTTACGGGATGTAACCTTTTGTTATCTCGAGATAAGAAAATGTTTTACATACATTTTGATCTGTTTAAGGGATATTACTAAAAAATATATATACATTAATACAAAGAGGGATCGTATTTTAAATTCTTCAAATTTCATTTTTCGACACTAAGACATCAAGTAATCAACTAGGTACCAATTTTGGACGTCACGGGGGTGCTAATCATTCCTCGTGCGTAACTGACTCCCGAACCCATTTTCTGAATTTTTGTAGACCGAAAAGCATTGTTTTAATAAATTAAACCTTTTATTAAAAAGATCAAGTTTCGAGGTGATCCGATCACACCTCATATAAATAGGATCGGTGGCAACTCCCATTTTCGTTTTCAAAATAAAAGTTGATTTCGAAAAAAAATAGTTTCGACAGTCATAAGATATATCTCTACAACAAATTATCTGTCAAGTCACATTAGATTATTATTTATCATTTCTTATAAGCTTGAATTCTTTTTATCATTAAAATTTACTTACGCTAAGCAAATAATTATTGTTCAGGAGTGAAGTCAGAAAATTTTTTAAGTGGGGTCAAAATTAAGTTGTATATTTTCACGATAGTAAAAGTGAAATTTCACCATTTTAATAGCTTATATCTTTATAATTTTAAAACATTAAATCAATTTTTTCTTATTTTTTGGGGCCAAAGTATAATTTTACCATATACTAATTTAAATTTTTTAAAACTATAAAAGGATTAAAGGTGAAATTTCCATTTTAGAGGGGCCGGGGCCCCTACTAGAGCCCATTGGCTCTGCCCCTGTTATTGATCAAGTTTAGGTGATAAACACTCATAATTTACATATCTTGAACACCTATTACCTTACTTTTTTTATTGTTTCATGAGTGAAACACTATGTTTTAACTTAGTTTTTGTGCATTTAGTGTCATTTATGCATGCTTTGCTATTTTTCTCTATTTCTAGTTCGATTTTATATTAGCTAGTTACAAGTGATTGTTTTGAGTGTTTCTGTGACTTCAAATTAGGTTGTACAAACTTGGAAGGTATGTCACAACTCATCGAGGATGGAAGAAGTGTTTTAAAAGAAGGCCTAAATAAAGACGAGCGAGTCGCAACCTTACAACCCAGTGTCGCAACGCTGGCCCAATGCAACAAGTTGGTGCCCCAGCGCCCTGAGGTTTGTGCCACAACATTGTTTCACTGAGCTGCAATTTGTGTCATGTGGGTCCGTTTGTTATTTTAAATCCGAGATGCAAGGCTACTTTCATCTTTTTCAAGTATTGAAGTCTAAATAAAGTTTGTAATCATAGCTTTAAGTCAATAAAAACTCCATTAACTCTATAAATAGGGTATTAGAAAATAGACAAATCATCTCCACTCTCAATTTTAATTTTATTTTGCATTTTATTTTCTTATAGCTTGTTAAAGTCTTCCTTTCTAGTTGAAGTAATATTTGAAGTTTGATTCTAAAGTTTGTGAGATCGAATTGCTTCTAATCTTTCTTTGCTCTTAGTATTTGCATGTCTTTTGATTTAATTACAATTGTTCAGGTTTGTTAAATATGTGACCAATATTTGATAGCTTATAATAATTGTGTTATTATAATTTATAATATTTGTGACAGTCGCATGATTATTTGTGTAATGTGGGCATATGATCTAACTTAAATAAACATTGATTGTGCATTTGTTGGTTAGAATTGGATCTCTTTTGTTCTTTAAGGCTATTGACAAATTAAATTTCTAAGCGGTCATTATAGGATTATTTGTCAATAAAGGAAGTAATTATCGGTGATTGCCTTGATTATCGAGAAGGTAAGAAGAGATTAAGTTACTAGGTGATTGTCGGTAACTACAAACAATTTATTAAATAACGTTGAAATACATCTTTGCATCAATGATCAAACATTTGAATCAAACGGAGAATTTACTTTGACTAGAAGTTTCATCTCATTGATTTTTCTCAAAATTGTAACACCAGCAACCTGGCCTAGAAGTTTAGACCGAATCTCGAATGCTACATTAATCACCAAAGTAATCGTAGGTAATTTTTTACATAACAGTTTTTATGTCGAATCGTAATACTTGATCGTTTAAAACCAGTTATTAAAATTTCAGTTAAGATAGTATATGTATATGTAAGCGAAAATAAAACGATTAAAAACTAATTCAAAATTTGTACCAAAGCTTTATAAAATCTTACAGTTCAAAAACTGTTTAGCTAAATATAAACTGATAATCATTTATTTCCACTGAAACTGTCTGAGACCTTCGCATGCCAAGTCCAGCCTCAAAATTTCGAAATGTACTTGTAAAGGAAACACTAAGAGGGGGTGAGCTACTCGAGCTCAGTGTGAGTCTGAAACAATACTAAAGGCAGAAACTCATAATTTAATTCAACGGTGTAACAAACTTACAGTCATGAACAGAAACAGATACCAAACGCAATCGAGCAGAGCACACCAAATACACAGAACACTTACACACGGTTATTCAGACAACAGAAAATAGACAGATATTCGTACACCCAGAACATACAAAAAAATATGCACATGAAATGCAGTCAGAAAATATAATCCACCCATCCAGCCAACACACCTCTTTGTCCCTAGATCACACCTCATAAGAGCTGTTAAAGCTCATCCAACCAATCATACAAATTAGGACCTCGGAAGGCCCATCTAACCCTACACACCACATATATGGACTAAGCCATTCAGATAATAATACGCAGCAGAACTAGCATATATGTTGTCTTTGCACAATGCAATAGAATAGACATTTATGCAGAGCAAGTCGCGATTTAAAGCGCGATCGATAACGACATGTAGCAGTAGCGACGACGTATAATCTGATGCAATGCAGTAACCCGCTATACCGACATGTTGCAGTTAAACTGCCAGATCAAAAAGTAGTGCGCAGCAAAGCTGACACATGTGTGGTACAATGCGATAAATTGATGTACGTATAAGTTGTAGTAGAATTGTCAGATCAGATCAGAATCAGTCTCCCTTCTCTTCACAACCCAACCCAAAACAATTTATGCAAATGCATAATTCTTAGCCAACCTGACTAAAGATCAGCCAAGGCAAATCACACAGATAAATGTTCAGATCAAAACACACAGAATCAAAATAGGTGTCTTAGAGCCACACGACCGTGTACTTTGGCTATGTGGACATGCCTAGACCGTGTGAGAGGTCACAAGCCCGTGTAAGAAGGGGCACATAGCCCTGTGACTACGGTACACGCCCGTGTGAAGAAAGGCAAATAGAAGTGTGACTGAAGCACACGCCCGTGTGGACTAGGGACATGGCTGTGGGAGCAGGCTGTGTAACTCTCTGTCCAGTTGTACTAAATTCGAATACTGGGCTGACACGGCCGTGTGAGGGTCTCACACGCCCGTGTGTCCCAAAACACACGCCTGTGTGGAATCCCTAAATCCCCAAATTAGCCACACGGCCGTGTGACACCAAACCACTCAAACCTTAATCCCCAAACTCACACGCTCGTGTGCCCGAGGGACACGGCCGTGTGAGAAACGATAAAATCTCCAAGTCAGCCACACGGCCGTGTGGCACCAAAATTGGCCCGGAACCCTAATTCCCAAAAGCACACGGCCGTGTGAGTCGTCACACGCCCATGTGGACGCCTATGTAGTCACGAAACCACCCTAAAATAGTCTCAAAAAACGTGCTTTCAGCCACAAAACACTTTCCGATCCTCATTAGATCAAAATTATACAAAACCATACACATTCCAAGCATAAAACAACAATATCACATCCATAGTCGACTTTTCGAAAAGTCGAATTAGAATTCGCAAATAAAATAGAAAAAGTTCGAAACCCATGCCTGTTTCGTGATCGAGAATGTCCTGATGCCTACTCGATGACCATAAAATTGAAACTCTCCGCGAACCGCAACACCACCGTTTCAAAAAAAGAGAAAAAACAAAACCAAAGAAGAAGAAAAGCAAAAAGAACATGGAAAAAGAAAAAGGAAACCAAAAAAATACAATAAAGTAAAATAATAATAAAACAAATTAAAATCAATAATGACCAAAATTAAACAATTTAATTAAAATATTTAACAAAACAAAACAAGGCAATAAAAATATTCCTCCAAAGCGCACACAGAAGGACTCAAACACACATCCCAGAGATATACAAACACACACTCAACCACCAAACCAGCAAGCCCATTCTATCATTTACACGCAAGCCTAACCATAAAAGCACACCTTTCTCTCAGACCTTAATTACTAACATCAGAGCTTCTAACCCCCAAAATCCGAGGTGTTACAAAAATTTTGATTATTGGGTTAGTTGCTTTTTCCAAATCTAAATTTTAAAATTTAAGTTCTCTTTGGCCAATCCTCTTCTCTTTTTTCTTTTTCTTTTTTTAATTTATTTTAGTTAAAGGAATAAAATTTCAACTAATATCTACTTGTCGCTTCTACTAATTATTCTTTTTCAAATAAGATTTATTTTTAGCAATTATTCTTTTTCAAATAAGATTTAACAAAAATAAATCTTAAGAATCAATTAATAAATCTTAAGATTTGTTAATCAATTAATAATTGCACACACAGAGCCCCGCAGGCCTTAAGAATCAAGTGAAAGTTTTATGGGCAGGAGAGCTTATTTATATTGGCCTACACGACTAAAGACAATAAATAAATTAAATCAATATTAATAACTTTGCAAACTCAATTTAAAAACTCATTGAGATTCTTTAAAAAAACATCATCTAAGAAAATATTGGATGTACTAATTGTACATGAGTTTTAAGCACCATTAATAAAGTACAACTCGACATTTTATTAATGAATAAAATAAAAAATAGTTGAAAGACATTTTCATAAATATACACAAAAATTGATAAAGCTTTAGGATTCACTTTGTTCAAGTATTCTTCCATCTGCAAGCTTGAAAATGGAGCAATTTGAGTAACATGAAACCAAGATAAAATATCTCAAAACCGCCTCCTGATGACGTTTGATACTGGTTGCAATTGCAACTTGGTGAATCAATTGTCAGTGTCGAAGTAGCCGTGGTGAATCAATTATCCCGAGGGTCTTTAATAAAGATTAAAAATAAATGAATTCAAAACAATCCACAAATTTCTCAAAAATTCTTAATTATATAAATTGAATTTAAAATAATGTCAAACCTTGAAATTGACTATTTTTAACAAAATTGGACTGCCCAGATAGTGATAAAGAATAAGAAAAAAGAACCTCAATATAGTTTTTTAAAGGATTTTCAAAAACTCCAAATCAAAAAGTTTAGACGTCAGATTAGCTTTTGACATGTTTAACACAGATCACCTTGAGTTTGTCTCGAAGAGAAGAAAAGATGGACTGAATCAGAGGTTTAGTATAAGTATATCAACTACCAGCTGAGTGGAAAGAACATAATTGACTAATAATTGTCTAGCTAAAACTCGCTCCCTAGCAAAGTGGACATCGACTTCAATATGTTTTACTTTAACATATTGCATGTCGGAAAAAATTCATGTGAAAATGGTTTTATAATGGAAAATTAAAATTTTGAAAATTAAGTAGGTTAATAATATTTATGGTAATAATTTTTTTAAAGAAGTATATGTGTAAGACGGATCTTAGATGTTCTTGACTTTCAATAGAATAATCTTCTCCTTTATAATTGTTATTCCTAGAAAATAAAATTTATACTTAAAAATAAATTTTAACTATTTTCAGGCAGAATTACAATATTAAAATCTTATGTGTAAATAGTTTTACCAGTGTCATCTAAATAGAAGAATTCTAGTTTTTTTTTTTTTTTGAATAAATTCGATTGGACTTATAATTATGAAAAATGGATCAAACAAAGTTTGGGTCAATTGGACCCCAAAACTAAAAAAAAAAACAATTAAAGAATGGCCCATTGATGCTAGCCCGATCCTAAAACTGCCTAAACAAAATGAAAACTGGAAACTCAAAAATTTAAAATGTCAAACCTAATCCTATCAAATCTGTCCAATCGACATCAGAAAGGCTGGCATCCATTAATTTTCTGATTCTCCATTTCCCCATACCAGCTATTCTTTGATAGCTTATTCAAGATGCATTCAATTCATTGCTATCTCTTCCTTCCATGTTTCTGTGGAATCATCAGATAGACTCTCTCCTTCCATTCCCCTCCCTTTCCATTTGGTACTCTCTCCGTCTATTCCCCTCCCTTTTCGTCTGGTGCTCTCGCCGTCACGTCCATTCCCCTCCCTTTTCATCTGGTGCTCTCGCCGTCCATTCCCCTCCCTTTCCATCTGATGCTCTCTCCGTCCATTCCCCTCCCTTTCCATCTGATGCTCTCGCCGTTCATTCCTCTCCCTTTCCATCTGATGCTCTCTCCGTCCATTCCCCTCCCTTTCCATCTGAAGGCTAATGAAGTCTTCACTTTCCAGGTATGTTTCTACACCCGATCTTAAGGCTTCCACTGCAAGATGATGGGCAGCTCCATTTTCAATTCTGCTCACGAACTGATAATGGCTTTCTTGAAAACTCTGTTTAAATCTCTGTATGTCTCTGATAATCGCTCCTAGCACTGATTTGTCTGTTGTTGCTGAGTTGCATTTTTTTTATAACTGATGTGGAATCTCCTATAATTGTTATAAACTGAAACCCCATGGAAATCCCCAATTTTGTAGCTTGTAACCCCGCTTGTGCCTCTGCCATGAACGGTGATGAAATTTCAGAGTGTATAACTGTTTTGGAGGCTAACAAGTCGTTCGTCTCCCCCAACACCACTAACCCCGAGGCCAATTTGAAGTTTTTACTGTCAAAGGCAGCATCAAAGAAAATAGTGGCCTCTCTCGCCTAGCTCTGATGAAGTGCTCGGTCGGAGGTATGTGTTTGTTCATTCAATCTGTCAAGTTCTGCTAAATAATTCATTACTTGTTGAGCTAAGCCTTCCCCTGCTGTTGTTTTGCCTTCATGTATATGCTTGTTTCTGGAGGACCATATCATCTACGCTGCGCAACAGATAGTTCGACATTCATTGCTGCTTCCTCTTTCAAAGACCCAGGTAAACCAGCTCCACAGATTTGTAATATTCGGATTGATAACCCATGAGAGGTTGAGATTCTGCCATAACTCTTTCGATGTAGGACATTCTCTAAGAACATGATTGCTATCTTCTTCAGCATTTTGGCACCTGGGGCAAACACTATCGTGGATTACTCTCCTTGTTTTTAAATTCCTAAGAGTAGGAATAAAGTTCCATATGAATCGCCAAACTATAATGCGGACTTTTGATGGGAGTTATAGATTCCATAGTTTTTTGTAGAATTCTTCTGATCCGGTCTGTATAATAATTCATTAGGATTCGTAGTAACCTTCTGTAATAGTTGATAGGCGCTCCTTACTGTAAATTCACCTGAGTGTTCTCCTCGTCAGACTTGGAAGTCTTCGTGTTCGACTACTGCTAGGGGGATTTGAAGAATCTTCTACGCTATGTGTTCTGGAAAGGTAATCTCAATTAAACTTCTTTTCTGCAATCTCGTTGTTGAATCAATTAACTTCGAAACTGACTCTAACTCTGAATTATTGGCCCTGTTTCCGATTTCATTGGAATCAACGCCTGGAATCCAGCAGTCATTCCAGATAGAAACTTGATCTCTGTTCCTAATGCGCCAGCATAAACCATCCTTCAGTAGTTTCTTTGCTGCCCAGATGCTTCTCCAGGTAAGAGAAGGCAAGTTGCCCAACTGAGCCTGTAGGAAATCAGAATTCGGATAATATTTTGCTTTAAGAACCAGTGCTAATAACGAATCAGGATAATTAATGAGACGCCAACCCTGTTTGGCTAATAAAGCATTATTAAACTGATCAAGACTGCGAAAACCCAATCCACCTTTTTCATTCGAAATGCATAAATCCCTCCACGTGCACCAATGAATTCCCCTCTTACCACGACCTTTCTGCCACCAGAATCTTGCGATAATGCTCTCAAGCTTAGAACATAATGTTTTAGGTAGTAGAAAACACGCCATTGTGTACGTCGGTATAGCCTGTAGAATAGCCTTGATGAAGACTTCTTTTCCCCCTGCGAAAGGTGTCTAATACTCTAATTATCAATTCTCTGGCGGAAACGATCTTTCAGAATTTGAAATGCCTCTTTTTTTTCCTTTTGCCCACCATATTTGGTAAATCAAGATACCGCTCTGGATCATTCGAACTTCACACACCCAATATTCGAGTAACCAGATCTTTTCCTTCTGTTGTTATGATCGAGCTAAAAAATACTGTAGATTTATCAAAATTGACCTGCTGCCCTGAACATAACCTATACTCATGTAGCACCCTTTTTAGTAGGCCAGCCCCTCGTTCCGTTGCCTCACCAAATAAGATACAATCATCAGCAAATAATAAATGTGAAATCTGTGGCCCTCTTCTACTCGCTTTTACACCTCTGAAGTTGTCTTCTCGTTGAGCCAGCCTCATTAAACTAGACAAACCTTCCCCACAAATCAAAAAAAGAAACGAGCTTAATGGGTCACCCTGTCTTAGTACTCTTGAAGGATAGAAATTCCTCCCAATTTCTCCATTCAATACAACTGCATAGGAAACTGTGGAAATACACTTCATAATTAGGTTGACCCAGCGCTGGTCAAAGCCCATTTTCACCATCATCTCTTTTAAAAAAGACCATTCCACTCTATCATAAGCCTTACTCATGTCGAGTTAAACTGCCATCAGCTCTTTCCTCCCTATTCTTTTCTTCTTTAGGGTATTTAAAATTTCATATGCTATAAATGCATTATCAGATATTAATCTTCCCAGCACGAAAGCACTTTGTGCTTTATCAATGCACTTTTCCAAGACACCTCGAAAACGATTAGCAATAGCCTTTGCCATTATTTTGTAAATGACATTGCATAAACTGATTGGTCGAAAGTGAGAAAGGTTGGTAGGATGTACCTTTTTTGGAATAAGTACTATGTGAGTGGTATTCAGTCGGCTCACCTCCATCCCCCTATTGAGCTGTTGAATGCAAAAAGATGATACCTCATTACCAATTATGTGCCACAATTTCTGAAAGAAAATAGCTGGGAGCCCATTTTCACCTGGAGCCTTTGTTGCCCCCATGCTTGTCAATGCTTCCCAAATCTCTTCCTTTATAAAAGGCCTTACAAGGCATCTGTTTTCATCTTCAGAAATACACCGTTCGACTCCAAATAAAATATGCTCAGATTGACCCATTTGCTCTGCTTGAAATAGACTCTGAAAGTATTTTTTAGCAATCTCTGCCATTTCTTGCTGGTCCTTTGTCTCTCGGCCATCAGTGTCTTGTAACTTATGAATGCAATTTTGTCGTCGTTTCTGTGTAGTTACACTGTGGAAAAAAGCTGTGTTTTTATCCCCCAATCGAAGCCAGTTAATTCTCGCATGTTGCTCCCAATATCACTCATCCTTATCAATCTCAAAATTTAATTGCAGCTTCGTGTCAATTAGTTCTACTAAATTGTCATCTGTCCTTTCTGCCTCCATTGCAGCGGCCAACTTCGAAGTTAGATATTGCTTTTTCCGAGTTATCAAACACCCTATTCTTGAAGCCCATTTCCCCAATTCTAATTTGAGATACTCCAACTTATGTATTAGATCCTCTGATGCTGATTCCCAAATTCTTTGAACGTCCGCTTCAAATGTTTCCTCCATTAGCCACCCTGCTTTGAATCTGAAAGTTTCCCAACTTTTCCTCTTTCCTTCTTTGGATGTAGTTATTAAGAGTGGGCAATGATTAGAGGTTGAATGCACAAGGTGTTGAATGTTGGTCTCGGGAAACATAGACATCCAATTAACGTTGGCTACACCTCTATCTAAGTGTTCTCGTATATTTGTCTCTGGTAAGTTTCCCCTTTCCCAAGTAAACCAGTTTCCAGTATATCCTACATCCAATAGTTGGGAATCTTACAACACATTACGGAAGGCTTCTATTCTTTTTTCCTCTCTCGGCAGACCATCTTTTTTTTCGAACCATACATTATTTCATTGAAATCTTCGTATACCAGCCAAGGCTGTTCGTCATTCCGCCATAACCTTCGCAATAAATTCCATGAGTCTTCTCGCTCTTGTGCATAAGGAGATCCTTAGAAACCTGTAAACCTCCACTGCTATTCTTCATTTTGATCGCTAGCCAGTACATCAATGTGCCTTCTAGAGAAACTTTGGAGTGTAACAGACTCTTTATCTTTCCATGCCAGACATAATCTTCCTTTTGAGCCATCAGGATCCACCTCAATGCCATTAAAAAAGCCAAAACTTCTTCGAACTCGCTCCATCTGTATTTTGTTTAACTTTGTCTCCATAAAGAAGACCATTTGGGGATTGTGTTTCTTCAGCGTTTGCCGAAGCCTGCGAATACTCCGTTGGTTCCCCAAACCACGGACATTCCAACATAAGATTTTTATTGTGACCGATAGGCTTGCCTTTTGGCAGCCGCTGATAATAAAAGATTGTTTTCCGTCGAACTCCTGATTCTTACTATTCCATTTTCATTATTCTCCTTGAATGAATGGTTGGCATTTTCACCTCAATGTCTCTTTTTCCCCTCCTCTCCAATTAGAACTCTCTCCTCCAAGTCGTGATCCATCGTCGAGTGAATCTGTGCTTCCACTAAATTCTCCTGCCATTGTACTGATCTGGGCTGATTACCTTCAAAATTAAATCCTAAAACTGGATCTATAATTGTTTTTTTCTGGCAATGACCTCACTCCCCATAACCTGCTATCCACGGTTTGGCTAGAACTACCACTTCCATTCTGTATGGTTTCACCTTCTTCACGCAGCCAGATATTATTCATTGCCAATGCTCTTTTAGATTGTGCTCTCAGAGACAAATCACATCCCATTGATGCCATTTCCATGCCCAACAACATTTTTGCCTCGCAATAAGAATCGTTATGACCTAAGCGGCCACAATAGAAACAAAACAAAGTAAGTCTCTCATATTTGAATCTAATGTATGAACACTTTCCTGCAAATGACACTCTCTTTTTTCTCTTTGGTGGTTGCCGAACATCCAATTGAACCCTGACCCACATGAAATTCTTCTTCCCTTTCCCAGATCTGATGTATCGTACTCTAAAAATCTGCCCAAAAAATCACCTAACTGCCTTGCCAAGTTTTCAGATAAAAAACCCATCGGGATGTCATGGATTTGTGTCCAAATCGGAGAGTATATCAAAGGAATTTCCATTGGATTTTCTCCCTATTGAATCTTATGAAGAATTAAGAGATGGTTATTGAATGTCCATGGGGAGCCTTTAAGGACCCGATCCATGTCAATCATATGAAAAAATTTAAACAGAAACCTTTTATCTCCTAGATCTTGGATCTGAACACCTTTCACTGGATGCCACAGATTTGCCATTGTGCTTTTCATTGCTGGGAAGTGAATAATGCTTGTTGTCAGAAAGCAACCCACTAGACTTAAATTTTGCTCTTCTTTTCCCAGAGTCTGATCAGACGAAACTTGTAAAACTTTGTCTTCCTCTTCATCAATCGATAATCCAGCAAAATCTCTTTCCATTGCTGCACGTTTTAGATTTAAACCCCTCCCTTTGCGATTAAACTTTCAGCAAAAATAGCTATATTAACCAATTGCCGCTTTGAGCCACCGTAAAAGAAAAAACAAGAAATAACAGTAAACAAGGAAACTCTAATTTCGTGCCAGAGGGCAGACAAACTTTCCTGCCAAAGAGGTAGACTTTTTAGAAGAATTCTAGTTGAATTAGTAGAATACAAATAAAATTTACCACTCCTCATACATATTATGAGGGGTTTTGGGTCTCTCCTATATTTGGTCCAATTATATGTGCTTCCTGAACTTTTAACTTAGTATTTTTTAATTTAATCTAACTCAATATTTGTTTTTCTATTTATCAAAATAGATATTATTTATTAAATTAATTTTAATTAATTAGTTTTCCAATTAAATAATTGTCTCAACCTAATTCTAATTATGTTAAAGTTATGAAAACTTTACCGTAAAAGAATCCATGAAAAAATATATTTAATTTTCATATTTAATGGATTCACAATAACCTATTAATTTAATTTTATTTTCAAACTTCAATTATTTAATTAAATAATAATTCAAAAAACTTAAATTAATTCTAAGGTCATTTCCATACTTAGTGAGAAACTATATTCATTTCCGAATGCAACTCATTTCTCTACCTTTATCATTTTTATTCATTTTATTCTAAATGCAATTAATTTCTGGTTTCAATGAATTAGCGGAGGGATCGATTGAACTTACGTAATTAGCACTCAAATGATTTATAATTAAGTTATATCTTTTCGTCTATTAATTATAAACTCATTTAGTCACGAAGTTATTCCACTATAGTATCACAACTTAACTCTTCCTAATTACATATCATTATGAAAGCTACTCGATTAGTGCTCATCTAATGACTGGTCTGTTGTAATTTGACACGTCAAATTAGGCTCTCTAATATACTTGAGGAGCTTATCCTCACGCAATTTAAGTGTATTTTGTATGTTTTTGTCGATTTTTAGTTTTGTTGTTAATAAACTGATTTTATTAGTTTAGGTTAAATATAAAATTGGTACCTGAACTTTTTTTCATCAACTAAATCGATACCCATAAATACCAATCTGGGATAAATGGACAAGTTCGAGTACTATTTTTATATTTAACCCTATTAGTTTTAAGCCATTTTTGAGGCTCAAATTGACCAATTGTGCCATGGGGAACCTAATAAGTGGATTGAGTGTTGTGCGAAGTCAACAATAACCCAAACATGAAGAAATATCACCTAGAAGGGGGTATTGCAATACCGAAGCATGAAAGTCGTGATACCCCTGATAATGTTGAAATGAAGAGAATCGAGGGCAGCTACAGTGATATCGCTATACTGAGACATCCCAAGACCATCCATTTTAAGACTATTGTGGGTATCGCGATATCACTGCCTGACGGGTGAAAAACCTACAAGGGTAATTTTATGTCAAACAAGCTTAAGTCTATTTTTCACTTAAGGGTAAAATAGTTAATGATAGATTAAATGTTAGTAGGCTATAAATACCACTTTATAAGCTTTTAAATTTAGATTTTGTTGGCTAAAAACATTTTTCTTTGTTTAGAGTTTAGTTTAGGTTTTCTTTTCTCTTCTTTTCTTTCTTTTTCTTTCTTTTTCTTTTTGTTGTAGTATTTTTACTTCTTCGTTTTTGCTGGAACATTGTGAAGGGGGTGTCTTAAATGCTCACGCTTCATTGGATTTTATCTATTAATGAGCATTTTCTCAACCTTATATTTTACATTTTATGCTTACTATATGTTTGTTAAAATGCTTGTACGGAATTCAAGTTTAATCATGTGCTGAATTATTTTATTGGTTGATTGATGAATGTGTTACTTTCCTAAGTTCTTATCAATGCTTTGATTGGTTGTTTGTTCAAGTGTATTAAATTGCATATTACATTAGAATTGATGCGCCTAGTGGAAGATTTAAACAGGCGAGATCGAGAGAAGACTCTATTGTGTAGGACTTTGATACACTTATGCTGAATATTGAGACCAATAAGAGATTTATATGCTTAAGTGAAACCGAGAGGAGAGTGTAGGTGGTATCTTTTAGTTTAGGATGAGACCGAGAGGAGATTCCTAGCTAGGAGTGTCAAACAATATAATCATCATAGATTTATTAGCTTATTTAGTAATCCATGAATCATTCAACCATCATTTCAATCCATTTGCATTAATTCTAGTAAAAAAGAAGAAAGTTATATTAGTGTTTTTATTTGTTAATTTAGATATAGCTTAAAGATTATTTTATTTGAATTTGCACTAAATTTTTTTGACTTGATTAGATTAGTAATTTCTTAACTTGTAATTAACTTGAGTTCAATCTTTGAAATGCTCTAGTGTTCCATTGACACTACAAATATTACAACTAACACTTTGCGCTTTCAAATTGTAGTTAAACTGCACTTTTAAATTGTTTTCATAAAAATTGTTTATTTTCTACGTACGTTCTCATGCGCTCATTGACCTTGTCATAAGTGTGTTACAGCCATAGGATATCCTTAATCTCTTTGGGATAAATTTGTTCTCCCAATATAATTTTATTTTATCTTATGGTAACCATTATATCTTCCTTCGTAAAAAGTTAATTACTATCAAATAGTAATTAAGTCATTTATCACAAATACAAACAACTTGTTGCCACATGTACTTTTCATCTATCATGTAATACCAATAAAATGATATTATTTACTCATCTATTTGGCTATGAATTCTACTATTGTGAAAAATGTTACATACTATAGAAGTTGTATACCTAACGCACCAGCTTTCGGTTCCTTATTTATTTAAACTCAAGCTTTTACTTACAGTTAAAGTATAAGAGTCACACATACATAGTTTACCATCCACTCAGGATTAAGGTATGCCGCACTATAAACGCCACAAGTGAATAAATCCATAAACAGATTCAGGATCTATCCTACTTGGGTTTTATCCAATGTACTTTAATCTAGTCAATCACATCTATGTCTCTATTTTTTGGGAGTCATTCGCTCTGATGCTCAAGAAAAAGCATCTCCCCAATTGGACTTGATAGACAACATATTAATCTTTTAATCGGTTTGCTCAATTCTGGTTAAACTAAGGACATGTTTAGGTTCATCTATTAATACAAGCTATCTTTCCATATTATGGTCCAACCACGAAATACCACTTAGTATTAGTTAAACGTTAGATAACCAGTAAGCTAATATTTTCTTCCATCTTACTTTGTGTGCAAAAACCATTGAGGAAAATGTACAAAAGGTATTAATGTAATTCATAGATAATTTTATTAAACCAATATGTCCAAAAAAATACAAGTATACAAACGAATATACTACACTTAGGGCACCAAATCCAACAATGTATTAGATTAGTTGTCATAGAAATGGTTAAGGTACTATCACACCAAAAAGTTGGAAGAACAACATAATTAACTTGAAGCGCTTTCAACAACTATTCTATCCATGTAAGTTCTAAAACATAATTTGCTACACTTCAATACTTCGCTTCAAAGGGTGACCTAAAGACCACTACTTGCTTCTTAAAACACTAGGCCATTAGGCTACCTCTCAAAAATATACAGAACCCAATTGTGGATCTTCTGCCTTCAAGACAAGATGCACAGTTTGCATCAGCAAAACATTCTAACTTAAGAACAATAGTTCTTTTGTACACCAAAGCATTGTTTAAAGTGCCTTTGAGGTACATTAAAATTCTTTTAACCTTGCTTCTTAGAACATTAGGCCACTAGACTACCTCCCAAAAATATACAAAACCCAATTGTGGATCTTGTACCTTCAGGACAAGATGCCCAGTTTGCATCAGCAAAACATTCTAACTTAAGAATAGTAGTTCTTTTGTACACCAAAGCATTGTTTAAAGTGCCTTTGAGGTACCTTAAAATCCTTTTAACAGCTTGTTAGAGAGCATTCATGAATTAATTGACCTTTTTGACTAAGTAGGTAATATCATGTCTAGTGATGCATACATACTACAACGCTCTAATAATCTACCTATACAAAAGAGAATCAGTCAAAAGTTGACCTCCATGTTGTATAAGCTTTGGAAAGCTCACCATGGAAGTAAGTGATAAGTGCTAAAAGTAACATGTTTTAGTCTCATTCTTAATGCATTTTTGGGTGATTATTCGATGTTAATAATGAATTTTATGCTCCTAATACTTTAATTTTATGTTTTTATACTTAGAAGAGCATTTGGGAGCAAAACTAGCAAAAATTGAAAAATCAGAGCAAGGTACAGGGGTCACACGGGTTGACCCATTTCACATGGTTGTGTGAGCCACACGGGCATGTGGCAGGTCGTGTCAATTCTGCGAATTGGCACTTTGAACTTCGGGAAAATGCAATTTTTAGGTTTTTCTGGCATTCTAAGATGTATATATAACCAAAATAAAAAGATAGGAGTGAGCCGTCATAGAATACTTAAGAAAACAACTTGAAAAACACCATTGAAGCCGACTCTGAAGCAAATTTCCATCAAGATTGAATTTTTTCATTTGATTTCTTACGAGACTATCATGAGTTTCTTTGTTTCTTTCAGTTATACTATCTCTTAATTCTTTTTATTTCCAAGCATGAGCTAAATTTCTAAATACTTAGGGGAGATGAACCCTATGATGAATTATGTCATTTGATTTTTATTTTACGCAATAAATACTTAGATCTTATTCTCAATTATGCGTGCTTAATTTCTTGGTTTAATATTTCTAGACTATTGATCCATGTTTGATGTGCTTAAATCAGAGGAGGAATATACCCTATTTAAGAGTAGATCTTGTGTAATTGAGTGGAGTTGCATGCAATTCTAGAAATATGATGACATAAATCTACCGAATTAAAGTCAAATCTAATAGGGAAATCCATAAAACGAGTTAATGCGATAATATGGGTTTTAATTAGGATGAAATTTTAATTAATTAGCCTAGATTCAGTTTTTATTACTTTTGAAAGAGATATTAGCATAATTTAGGGATTTCTACGGATTAAGTTACTAAGTAAATAAATTGCGTAATTTAGATTGATAGTGATAGATGAAATCTAGGTGAATTGTTTCCTAGGTATTGTTTTGCTTCTTGATTGTTAATCGTTTATTTTCCTAAATTGTTTTTTGTTATGTTCATAGTTAATTAATTTAGTTAATTTTAGTTTTTAATCAACCAATCAAATTTATCAGTTAAATAATAGAAAGACGGTAATTACTAGTACTTTTAGTCTTCGTGGGAACAATAGCTTTACTCACCGTAACTATACTATTAATTGATTGGTGCACTTGCCTTAGTCAAATTTTTAGTTAGCTTCACGATGCATCAATGAGAGTAGAAGAGGTACCTAACATGGCTACTTTATCAAGTAAATCAAGTACATATTTCCTCTTACTAAGCAAAATGTCATTCACAACTGTTTGAAGTTCTACTTGAAGAAAATAACTTAGCTCACCAAGATTTTTAAGAAAAGTATTAAGTGGAACTAAGTGACCAAAGCAAGAATTTCAGCTTCATCATTGTTGGTAACAATTATATCTTCAAAATAAACCAAAATAAAGATTTTATTTCCATTCGTGTGTCAAATAAATAAAAAGGTGTTTGCTTTGGAAGCTATGAACCTCAACTATATGACTAGAAAATTCTTCAACTTGTCAAACTAAACTCTAAAAGCTTATCTTAAGCCATATAAGGCTTTGTGTAGCTTGCAAACAAGTTTTCACCCTTTAGTTCCTTCAACTTCAAAATTAGGAGGCTAACATGTGTAAATCTCCTTAGACAAATATCTATTTATAAAAGCTGTAACAGCCAATTTTTTGTTAAATCAGAACAGTAGTTTTGGGACGATAAATTCAAGGTCAAGATATTTATTTTATTATTATTTTAATGTTTACAGCATGATTGAATGATTGTGTGAAAGTTTCGTTAAGAAATTTTATCGTTTGGTTAGTCAATTCGATAAAAAGGACTAAATCGCGTAAAGCGTAAAACTTGAATTATAATAGCTAAAGGTGTCTAATAGCTATAGAACCTTAAATTTAAGGTCCTTATGTTGTAATTAGACCATTAATAGGATGATTAGACATATATGGACATATATTATGGTGTTTTAAATATTTTAAACTAAGGTAAATTTAGTAATTTGATTATTTAGTAAGTTAAAAACAAAATAACATAATATTATCATCTTCCTTAAGTGATTAGCACTGAAAATTAGGGCTTGATAAAGCCATTTTCATTCCTTTCATTCGGCCAAGTTATTTTGGGCAATTAAAGTACGATTTTGTCCCGTTTTTAATGATTTTTATGTTTTTAATATCGTTGCAGCTAGTACTAGCTAGCCCAGGGACTATTTTGAAAAACTTTTAAAGATTTTGAATGTTTGCATTGATGAATAAGCATGTATTCTGAAGTTTCTTGATAGATTATGAATGTTGGTTGTGAGTTATATAAGTTTTGTTAAGTGATTTTTAGTGAAAATGCAAAATAAGGATTAAATTGAGAAATGTGTAAAATAGTGGTTAAAATGTGAAATAAATGGAAAATATGGGTTTCTAGGGGCATAATAGTAATTCGGCTAGCATGGGTATATTTGGAATTTCATTAATTTGTGATTTTATGAAATAAGGACTAAATTGTAAAAAATAGAAAGTTTAGGGGCTAATGTGTAAATTAGCTCAAATGTATATTTTGGATTGAATTGAATAAATAGATGATTAAATAAGTAAATTTTGAATATATTTAGATCAAGAAAAGCGAAATTCGGATCTAGATCGGGGAAAAACGAAAGTTATCGACTAATCGACTTATTTTGTCGTTTCCACATTCGAGGTAAGTTCGTATGTGATATATTTCAATACAAATGTATTTTATATGCTTTGATATTGCATGAATTGAAAATATGAGACTGTGGATATAAACGGTAGTGATTCAACGACGATTCGACATTCGAAATCCCGGTTAAACCTTAGGAATAGTTTAGGATGCTAGTGACATGTCATTAGGGGATACTTCGGGTACGAGATAAATCGATTTGGCTTCAGGCCATGCATATCTATTGATTTGGCTTCGGGCCATAATATCAGTATTTTGGGTAAGTTACCTTGATTTGGCTTCAAGCCATGGTATAGGTACTTATCGTGTAAGACCCTTGAGTATCCGACTTCTATTCCGAACGGTTCAACGGGTAAATGAAAGATGAGAATGTGTATGAGAATTGTACGAGATGGTATAGGTATGTGTATAAACTATTTTAGTATTGAATTGAGAAAATGATGATGAAAGTATACAATTTTGTGAATGAGTATTTGAAAGGTTTGTTAGCTAATATAAGCTACATGTTGTTATATTCAAATTATTGAATTATACTTATGTGATTGTATTAAGTTTTTTTCATAAGAGCTTACTAAGCTTTATAGCTTTCTTTGTGTATTTCCCGTGTTTTATAGTGATATCGAAGCTAGCTCGGATTCGAGAATCGTCAGAGATCGTTTAACACTACCACCTATCACTTGGTACCTTTGAACTTTGGTATTTTAAGTATATGGCATGTATAGGCATTTTGAGTCATTTTGATTATGGATTGATAATGATTTTGGTCATTTGTAATGACTTGCAAATGTATATGTTTTGGTTTGTAAATATAGCCATGAGATTTGGCTTAATTTGGTGGATTTGATTATGTGCTTATATGTGTATATATGGTTGATATTTGAGTTCATGGATGGATATGTGAATGACCTATATTATGAGGTATGTGGAATTGGTATCATGCTTGTGAATCGGTGCAAAATGATGTATGTTAAGTAAAGGTTTAACTAGTTGATTGGTATATGTATTTTGGTATGTTTTGGTTGAGTAAAATTTGAGGTATAAGAATATTGGTTGCTAGTATTGGAAATGGTATGTATTAGCCTTGATTGTGGCTAAATTGGATGTTTATTTATACTATGTATTGGTACTATTTTGGTTGTTTAGGTGAGCATAATTGTGGGTGGCAAATTGGCTTGATAAATAGCCTATTTTTGTCCACATAGGCAGAGACACGGACGTGTGTCTCAATCGTGTGTGACACACGGTCATGTTACACGACCGTGTGTCCCCTGGTGTTGAAATTGAAATGAAGTTAGTATGCTCCACACGGTCTCACACACAGACATGTGATCGGCCGTGTGGCATAAGTCAGTATACCCCCTAATTTGCACAAGGCCTAGCACACGGGCGTGTGACTTGGCTGTGTTGCATAAGTCAGTATACCCTACAGGTTTGGCACGGCCTAGCACACGGCCTGGCACACGGGTGTGAGTGGCCACTTCGAAAGGCACACGGGCTAGACACACGGGCGTGTGGTTGGTGTGTGACCCAAGTCAGTAAGCTCACTTGTTTGGACACAGGGTAGGACACGGGCTGGGACACGGTCATGTGCTCCCATTTCAAATGTCCACACAGCCTATGACACGGGCGTATCTGGTGGTCGTGTGAGACACACGGCCTGGCCACACGGGCGTGTGTCCCCTGTGTTGAGAAAAAAAAAATCAAAGTTAGTGAAAGTTTCTTAAGTTATCGGTTTAATCCCAAACCACTCATAAAACATGTTTAGGGCCTCATAGGCTTGTAATAGGGACATATTGGTTGAGATTGAATGATGATTGCTTGTATTGATTAAATGTATGAGAAAAGTATG
Organism: Gossypium bickii; assembly: GCA_025503065.1. Lineage (NCBI taxonomy): Eukaryota > Viridiplantae > Streptophyta > Magnoliopsida > Malvales > Malvaceae > Gossypium > Gossypium bickii. The sequence continues at coordinate 91,424,231 of CP106716.1, forward strand.
TTTAAATGTGTTGTCAGTCAGTTTTGCTCCATAACCCTATTCCGGCGTTGAATACGGGTGAGGGGTGTTACAAAAACATTATAGATATCCAATTGTTGGTTGGAAAAATCGATTTAGAAAATAGTGTTTTTAGGCACAACAGAAGTTTAATTTTTTTAAACCAATTGTTGTGTTATTTATAGCAATAAAATTAACTAAAATATACTTGTGCTTTGTATGAGGCAGTCTAAAGTCAATCTCAACTTACTATCAAACGATCTTCTTCGGTATTCTTGAACCACAAATTGCTTCAAGTGTAGGCTTGAGCAACACGAACCAAATCACATAGTGAAATTTTTAACTTAACTTTCAATAGGCGAGTTAATTCTCTCTTTAACTGAAAATTATATAACTATCAATAGGCGAGTTAATTCTCTCTTTAACTGAAAACTATGTGTTTTTCCCAGAAAATAAAATTGATTCTGCAACATAAATTTTCACTATTTTCTAACAGAAAAACAACATATATGAACTATTGTAAATTTCGCAACACATAGTTCCTATTTATAGAGAGATAATACAAGATTTATGTATGAATAAATCTAATTAAATAATAAGATTTAAATGGAAAATACAACTTCTACTTTAGGTAAAAGTATAAGGGACAGTGGAATCCTTGTAAATACACTAGGGTTGCCGCCCCTTGCATGATACATTGCTCTATTGTGTCTTTTATGTATTTGGTCTAATTATATATGTTATATGAATTTTTATCCAAAAATTATAATTTGTTCAGCCTAATATTATTTATTTAATCAATTAAGTTAATTGATATACTTGATTAAATAATTTTCTCAACCCAATTCTAATTCCGTCAAAATTATTTTAACTTTATCGTATTAGAATCTATGAGGAAATATATTTAATTTCCTTATTCAACAAATCCATAATGGCCAATTAATTTAATTTCTTATTCATATAATTTTAATTAAATAATAATTCGAAGAACTTAATTTAATTTCCAAGTCATTGTACTTAGTGCGAAACTCATTCACTGCGAATAGTTATACATGTGATTTATTTTTCTTACTTCATTATTTTCATTCATTTCATATTATTGGTTCTACATGCAATTTGTTTCTAGTTATCTCGAGCAGGTGGAGGGACTGATTGGACATATATAATTAAGGCTCAAATAATATTTGTAATTAAGTCCCAACTTTTCATCTACTAATTACAACATTATTTAGTCATGAAGTCATTTCACTAAAATATAACAATTGAGCTCTCCCTTATTATATATCATTATAAAAGTTACTCAATAAGTGCTCGTCTAATAACCTTGTCATAAATGTGTTACCTTTATAGGGTATCCTTAACCTCTTTAGGATAAATCTGTTCTCCTAATATGATCATATTTTATCTCATGATAACTATTACATCTTCCTTCATGAAAAGTCAATTACTATCAAATAGTAATTAAATAATTTATTTCAAAAACAAATGACCATGGTAATGTTTTACTTTTCATCTATCATGTAATGCCGATGAGAGAATATCATTTACCCTTTATTGGGCTATAAATTCCACGGTTGTGGAATGATGCTACATACTGTAAAAGTCATATACTCCTCAACGTCCTAGCTTTTCGTTCCTTATCTATTTGAACTCAGGCTTTTATTTATATTAAAGCATACAAGACACGCACATCATTCACTCAAGATTAAGGTATGTCATTCACTCAAGCGAATAAATCCTTAAACAGATCTACGATCTATTCTACTTAGGTTCTGTCCGATGTACAGCCAGTCCAGCTAGTCACATCTATGTCTCTATCTTCTGGGAGTCATCTGCTCCAATACCTAAGATAAGATATCTCCTCAATTAGACTTGATAGACAAGGTATCTGCCCTTCCTTCCTTAACTGCATCTTCCTCAGTTATGCCTTCATTGTCATCTTCAACCAAAGGGTTTGATGTACCCTCGTCGAACCCAGTTGCGGAGAGTAAATCATCAGTTCTTTTATACCCTATGTGCCCGATAAAATTTGTATTGGATTATGAATCGATATAGGTTGATGGCCCCCTGTATAAACGCTTCCGCCCCAAGACAACGATCCACCAAAGTTGAAATCGAACGCACTGATTGAATGTCATGCCTAGGTGGCGAGGTTCGAGTTACGCTAATACCTCAAGTGATAATGGCCACCAAAGTTTAAATTGATGTCGGGAACCGAATAATATCTACCCATTAATGCTTTCGAGACATCATAATAGGAGCTTTGTAACAAACTAGTGAACCCACTGCACAACCATGTAGTGGGACTTTCTGTTTTAGCTTCGATTCCCACATTAGCCGTAACAGTGGCTGAAAATAGACCATCTCCATCAGCCTCAACAAACTCGACATATAATTCCATTACAACATTTCCGCTTGAGCAGTGTGATGATATGACCGCCTCTAGCTCGAGCTCGACTTTAACATCAAATAGCTCATACTTAAAGGGGTTTAACCGATGCCAAATATCTACATTACAAACTCAAAATTCTTCCCCGGCTTGAACCTCCAACTTTCTTCATGATTCTAGTCTGTAGCTCAAGCAATTGAATGGTATGGTTGAAAGCCAATTCCATGAGTTGGGCTCCTGCAAATACAACCCCGACTTTCGTATTACATATTTGACCATCGTAGTAAATGATGGATTTCACTCGTCGACTCATTTCAATTTAAAACAAATTAGATATTCAAAACAAAAAAAAAATCTTTAGATGGTTATCCAAAGAAATGCACACAACACTCGTAGTGCAACTCTTCAAAGTTTGATATGAATTTGTTGCGTGTTTAAGTTCTAAATATTTTGGTACTTTAATAGAAAAATAGAACAAAGAGAGAGGGAATGCGTGCTTCAAAATACATTTTAGAAGATGTGCTTTCGTTGAATGATAATGAAACGCTCTTTGGTGCTCGAAAATGTCTTTCACAGATTAAAAAATTCTATCAAACGTGTGCTTAAGAGGGTATTCGGTGTCTCAAAACGTGCTTTAGAATTTACCTAGGAATCCTGGGTAAAATCTGAAGCACATTTCGAAGATATTCAATGAAAACGCTGGTATTGTGAGGCATTTTCCACCATCGAGAAATTTTTCCTTTGCAATCTCAGCCCCCCAGCGTCTATAAAAGGGGGCTCCCCTTCTATACTCCATCACCCCTAAACTCATCATCTCTTCCGACCTCCATTCCTCCATTTTACAATATTTCTCTCTTGGTTTTCTTCATCATTTCAATGTTAAAAATTTTCATCGCTAATAAAATCTACAGTTTTAAGTATTCTTGAGTCATCGGTGATGCGATATCGCTCCAAGGCGCACACGTTTCATATATCTTACCAAGATAGTACCATTACCTCAGAAACATATCCTGTGGAAGTCAGGTTCCGAGGTGATTTTGCTTTATACGGTTACGAGTGAAAGTTTGCGTAGAGGTCTCGATCGACGACTGTTATGAGGTCATGGATTGGAGTATAACGGGGGAGCTAGTTGACGATCATTATACGGGCATAAGCTCAAACTTTTCAGATACCCGGAAATGTTGCTTTATAAATACCATACGGAAGTTTGAAAGCATAATCATAGGGAAAAACTGTAGCGCTTATTGCTATAATTGGTGTAATTTTTTTCTTCATTTCCACGCAGTCAATATCTTTAACCTTCCTTCTTATCCGAAGGCCAACACCACTGTGGAAGTAGGAGGAACTCTCAAGCGGGCAACGACTGTGACGTTGGAGTAAAGGTGATACCCATTTCGCGGCTACAATGATTGTTATTATTAAACAATCTATTAATAACTACAATCGTTGTCACACCGAACCAAGTTTGAACTCTACTCTGATGGAACATCTACTCTTCGCCTAAGAGCTCTCTTATGTCCACCCCGATGTCATCCTTCGGATAAGAATGAAAGGTTAAAGATACCGGCAGCCTGGAAATAGAGAAAATAAAAATGTTGATTACACCAGAAATCCCTTCATTTTTCCGTATAGTTATGGCCTTAATCTTATGTATGATATATATAAGGCATCATTTGCAGGTATCCAAAAAAATTGAACTCGTGATCCGCATAATGACCGTCAACTGGCCCCCGATTATACTGGAACCTATGACCGCATCACTACTGCTGACTGGGACCTCCACTTAGACTTTAACCACGTGACTGTATCAAGCACTGTCACCCTAAAACTTGACTTCCATAAGATGAGTTTCTAAGATAATAGTCCTATCCCGACATAACATATGACATGTATGTATTCTAAGACGCGTTATCACATCTCCAACCCCTCAAATGTAACTATAAACTTTCATGATGTCACTCCTAAAATCCTAAACCCTAATTCCTAAAAGACCTAACCCTAACCCTAACAAAATTTAAAAAAAAAACAATCAAACTTTGCACACTCTCTCCAAAATCAACCTATTTTCCTAATTTAAAAAAAAAGGCCTAAAAGGCTAATTAAAAAAATTTGGCATATACGTCTAATTTAACCATTAAATTACCTACCAAAGAGATCTTTCATAGATTATGGAGACAATCCGAAATGTTGAAATTGTTAAATGACTTTTTTATTACATCATTATTTTTTTGTTATATGACTTTTAAGTGGGTTTTTTTATATTTCAAAATGTTGTACTAATGAAATTAACATAAAATTTTAACATTGTTAATAATTGAACATAAATTTTAAAATTAAAAAAAAAAAGCTAAAATACTTGAACTAAATATAAAAAATAAATTTCAAATATATAAAAATACAAGGACCTAAAAAGAAAAATCTAAGAGACTACGAAGGGCGTATCCCCCTCCCAAGGTTTCTTCAAACCAGGATCTAGATTTGGTCCCAATATTAATATTATATAAAGATTAAAAAAGGAAAAAAAAAATAATATTTGCACACAATATCTAATTTCTTTAAAGTCATTTCACATTGAAAAAGGTACTACATTTATTTTCTTTTATATAATGGTTTCCACCAATATTAAAATCTTGATATTATAAAAAAATCTATTTTGAAAGCTAAAATAAATTAGAACAAAAATAACATAAAAATTAGAATCCACCTTTAAACATATCTAAACTCTTCAAAAATAATTATACATCAATTACAAAAGTTTTCGCATCTTAAAAAATATTTTTTAAAATAAAAAATTTAAAATATTAGGTGAAAAAACCATTTCAATTTTTCTCAATTTTGAAATCGATTAAATTGGTTCCTCTAAAAAATCAAAGTAATTTAATCTTTGTTAATTTCGAAAATGAGCAACTAAGGACAATTAATCACGATGTTATTGTTTTTCATTAATAGTACACGATTTTGATTGGTATAGTTATAAATTTAGCCTTCAATGTTAACATATTCCATCAATTTGGTTCTTATTTAACGAACTTATCCTGCAACATTTATGTAAAATGTATAAATGTTAAGGTTGAATTTGTTAAATTTTTTTAAAACTAAGGTCAAAATGACAAAATATATAAACATTGAAGGCTAAATTTTTTATTATATCAATCAAAATTATTGTAATTGATTAAAGACATTAATATCATAATTAGTTGTCCTTAGTTGCTCACTCTTGAAATTGAAAAAGATTAAATTGCTCCAATTTGTTTGAGAGGGACTAGAGAGGTCTTTTTACCAAAATATTATTATTTTTCACCATAATGTTTCTCGTGGAGTTAATATATACAGAAGTACCCGAACTTGGTAATTTATACCTACTTGGTATTTAAACTTTTTTTTGGACCTAACTGGTACTTGAACTTGAAAACCATAAGCCAACTTGGTACTTTTTTTAAGTACTTTACTAACACCTTTAAAATATGTTGATGTGGCACTGACGACCAATATTATGGCAACACGTGGCATCCTTATATTTTAACACATGACAATTTTAAAAAAATATTTAAAACAATTATGATAATACTCTAGAACGACATATTTCTATGTGTTAATTGTATATTTATTTTGAGTATGATCCTACTAATTTGGGCTATTTATGGTCTTTTATCTTTTAGGGACTAAATTGAAGGCAAAAGTAAATTTAGGAGCGAAAAGCGTGAATTTGGAGATAAAGTGGGCCAACATGCGACATAGGAAAAAAGGTGGTGCCGAAAATGCAAGCATGGAAGATATAAGGACAAAAATGCAAAGAAGAGATATTTTATAAACACAAGACTCTATTTAATTTTTAATTATATTAGGATAATTATTAGATTTTATTTTAGCTTTTATTTTTAATTATCTTTATTTATCTGTATTTATCTTTTAGAATTTAAGTAGGACTAGACTAGGTTTCCTAGTACTATATATAGGGGATGGATGACTCAAATTTCATATCATCTTTTTCTGTAAACACTTCCTCCCCCAAAAAAGCTTAGCCTCATTCTTTTCTTTATTCAATAAAATTCCATATTTTTATTAAGTCTATTTCTTTTCTCAAAAGCATGAGCCACTAAATCCATCTAGCCAAAGGTTGTCAAAAATCCCCAAAAAAGGTTCATAAGGCTTAGAATCTGGGCTTAGCCTTCTCAACGAGTATTCATCACTTCTCCGCATTACGGGACTAACGCATCCGTCCATGTCCTTTCAAAAGTGATCTTTCCAACTTGTGCAAGGAACGGTCGCTTTGTATATTTTGGGAAGGTTGCATAGTCGGTTCGTTAGCTTACTACATTAGTGGTTGTCGAGCCCAAGAGATAAAATGGCGTGGGATTCGCCATTGGGAAGTGATGATCTAGTGTAAGACGGTTTTATAGAGGCGACGGTTGGCTAGAGTCAGGTTCCTCTAAATTATAAGTATAAACCCTAAGTGGACTGGTGGTCATAGGCGTCCTCTTCCACTATAACTGGCTTATTCAGTTCGAGAAGGATCACCTAAAAGCCAAGGATTGAACCCAAGGACGATCGAGACAACCGGAGGCTAGAATCTCGCCACATAAGAAACTCTCTCTTTTCCTAAACTTTGTTTATTTTTATATTCTTTATTTTAGTTTTCGCAATTTATTTAATTTCGCAATTTCAATCAACTTTTTATTCTGTCTTTTTATTTTTTTCCCCAGGTACACAGGTTTTCTTGGGCACGATTCTGTCCGGGATCTCACGAAACAAGACATTGTGCAAATCCAATCCCTGAGGATTTAACCCTACTTCCCTTATACTATTCTTTTTATTATTTCTATAGGGATAGGATATATTTGGTGCTTCAATGACGCATCAAATTTTGGTGCCGTTGTCGGGGACTAGCAACGTACTAATCTTGTTTTTTATCTCTTATGACCAAATCTGCTCTAGGTACTCTTACGTTTGATTCATAGATTGAAAAAACTGTGAGAGCTAATCGCAAAGAAACAAAACTAAGGAAAAAGCAGTCAGCGGCAGTTAGGACTCAAAGTAACCCACCGCCAAAAATTGAAGTCGACGACGAAGTTAAGTCTAGGGTTAACAAAAACCCTACTCAAACACTTACAAGCAAAAAATTAGAAGTCGACTCACCAGAAGAAGTGTTTAATGCTAGGGTTAACGAAAACTCGAATCTAGCACATCAACCAATGGCTCAAACAATTTGGCAACTGGTCGAAGCTCCGGCAGAACAACCGCCATTGTGCATCGCGTATCCTACTATGAATACTAATTTTGAGCTGAAGTCAGGTTTAATCCAATTACTGCCAACTTTTCATGGGTTGCAAAATGAAAATCCCCACAAGCATCTGAAAGAGTTTCATATGGTTTGTCTTAGTATGAAACCTCAATGAGTAACTAAGGATCAAATCAAATTGTGTGCTTTCCCTTTTTCCATAGCAGATCTTGCTAGGGAATGGTTATTTTATCTAGCCCCTGGATCTATTACAACTTGGGCTGATCTTTCTCGTTTGTTTCTCAACAGGTTTTTTCAGCACTGCGTGCAGTTGAGTTGAGAAGAGAGATCGTAGGAATAAGGTAAAAAGAAGCAGAGTCTCTTTACGACTATTTGGAGCGGTTTATGAAGTTGTGTGCAAGTTGCCCACAACATGGTATAACGGAACAATATCTTCTCCATTACTTTTATGAAGGCCTGAAACCCATGGAGATGAATATGGTAGACGCCGCTAGTAGAGGAGCGTTGGTCAACATAACTCTCCAACAAGCAAGGGACTTGATATCCACGATGGCTGCAAATACTCAGCAGTTTCGAGCCAATCCTGAGCCCCCTAGAAGGGTTCACCAGTTAAGTAATTCGACCTTAGAAGATAAAGTTGATAGACTTACTAATATTCTGAATTCCCTTGTTGTAGAAAAAACAAAACCAGCTCGGCTATGCGAAATTTGTGCTACACCTAAACATACAACGGATGCATGCCTTAGTCTATATGATGATATTATGGCTCATTTGGATGGAGTGACCATCTTAACTTGAGTTATGGGGCTAACCCACGGTATAATCAGCCATACCAAAATCAGTTTTCACAACAACCACGAGATTCAGGTACTTCTCTAGAAACTATGGTCAATAAATTAGCAGCTAATGTCCTTGATTTCCAACAGCAAACTCTTAATTTCCAAAAAGAAACGAAGACATCTATAAGAGAATTGACCATATCAATTGAGAAATTAAACTCTCAAAGGAAGCTGCCGTCACAAACAGAAGCTAATCCAAGACAACACCCAAATACAGTGACGTTGCGAAGTGGAAAGGTACTAGAACCAATTCTTGACAGAAATCTTAGTCAAGATTCCGCCCAAGAAAGCTCGAGAACGATGAACAGGTCCGAACGAAACCTCCATTACCTAAAATTCAATCTCTATTTCCAGCAAGGTTATACCAGTGTCGTAAAGGTAAAGAGGACAAGGAGATCCTCGAAACATTCAGAAATGTCAAGATCAACATATCACTGTTGGATGTCATCAAACAAATTTCGCGATATGCTAAGTTTCTTAAAGAGCTCTACACCAACAAGCGAAAATTAACAGGTAATGAAAGGGTAAACATTCGTGAGAATGTATCCGTAGTGTTACAGCGGAAGATGCCAGCGAAATGCAAAGATAGGGGCATGTTCGCAATACCATGCAAAATAGGCCACTTGGGAATAAAAAAGGCTTTGTGTGATTTAGGGGCCTCAATAAATGTCATGCCTTTTTCTATTTATGAATCACTTAACGCGGGTTTTTTAGGTGTTATCATACAGTTGGCGGACAGGTCTATTGTGCATCTCGACCGAGTCCTCAAGGACGTATTAGTGAAAGTTAACGAGCTTATTTTCCCTACAGATTTTTATGTGATAAAAATGGAAGAGGATAAAGCTCCCGGGTCTTCAGACATCTTGTTGGAGCAACCTTTCCTTAGTACTGCAAATACTAAGATTGACGTGCGTAGCGAAACCCTCACGGTAGAGTTTGACGGAGAGATTGTGAAGTTTAATGTTTACGATGCTATTAGTCACCCAAGTGAAATCTTGAACGTAAACCGTGTCGACATAATTGACTCATTAGTAGAAAAAACTTTTGAGTCAACTTATGAAGATAAATCTAAAATGATGTTTGATAATTTTTCTATTAATAAATTGTTGGCTCCTATGGATACTAAACTTCTACCTTCTGTTATGCAGGTACCAGATCTGAAATTAAAATCACTTTCTGAGCATCTCAAACACACATTTTTGGAGAATGATGAGACCATTTCCTACTTAAAAGGGATTAACCCCTTGACAAGCACACGTAAAATTTTCTTGGAGGGAAACACGAAACCAAGGCGAGAGGCGCAAAGTCGATTGAATCCGAATATGGTGGATGTGGTAAAAAAAGAAGAATTTCCAAGCCCATACGGACGAAAGAATTTAGCTGGAACAGCCTCAATACTAGTTGAGGCGTCAAGCTAGCGACGTTAAACAAGCGCTTGTTGGGAGGCAACCCCATTTTTATTTTTTTATTATTCTTTCTTTTTATTTTTTTATTTACTTTATTTATTTTTTGGATATTAATAAATTTCTCTTCTTCTATCTAGGTAAACTGGTGAGAAAAAAAAACTCAGGAATTGGCATACCTTAACAAACAACCCTTATCCTATCCTTATTCCAACCAGGAATAGTGCGTCCCTACCCCATGACTACCTAAAACCTACCTCTAAACACTCATCCTTCATCCAAACACCATTCCTATACACCCCCCAAACCCTACAAATAAACCCATTTTTATACCAAAAATCCCATTAGCCGCCGCATCTTCTCCCCCACCCCTCCATCACCAATTTTCAGCCACCATGGTGAGAACCCGAAGCTGAGTCGGCACCACATGCGTCACCTACCCCATCGCCACCCCTCGCCGTTTCACCTTCTTCTTCCATTCGGCACGAAATCACCTCGCCATCGCCCTCCTCTCCGCGTGCGCCATCCTCTCTGACAGTAATTACACAGGGAGTTCTTCTAAACTTTTTCCACCTATTTGTTTATTTTCTTCCACATCGAGGACAATGTGTTTTAAGTAGGTGGAGGCATTCCTCATTATTTTAGTCATTTATCTGTTGTTTTTAGTGTTGTGTTGTTGTTACTGTTTCCTTATGCTCGTTTTTGCCCACATTTAATTTTTTAGAATATTCTGCCTCTTTTCATGCCCAAGATTTTTACCAGGAATTGCCCATTTTTTGACCTACAAGCATGATTTTTGTCTTCTGAGAAAATTATGATTTTGCTATAATTGATTTCATCTCCACTGTTTTATTTATACTATATTAAAATAATTATGATTAATAGAGTTAACCCTATTTTTCTTTTAGTAAATTTGATTAAGTCTAAATACAAAGAGGACACTTAATACAATTAAATGCTTAAAATATGTTCATGACTATTAAGGTGGTTGCTGAAACTTATTTTTGACACTCGATTGTTGCTCCTAAGTCCTCCAAAATTAATATTTTGTTTAATAATAATAATGTTTCCGTGGTTATGAATGCAGCTTAAAACGTGACTAGCTGAGTAACCGGGGTAGGGTGCTTGGGTTGTCATCCTACTTCGCGTCAAAAGGTTGTGTGACGTGTTAGGTAAAACTCCACTAACCGGAATTAAAATATTTAAGAATGTGTTGGGCTGAGTAACCGGGGTGAGGTGCTTGGCTGTCATCTCTCTTCTCGTCAAAAGGTTCCATATATTCTTAAGAAAAATATAACAAATTAGGAGTATGTTGGGCTGGGGTGCTTGGCTGTCATATCTCTTCGCGTCAAAAGGTTCAATATATTCTTAAGCAAAAATAAATAAATTAATAAATTAAAAAAAAGATGTATTAATAAAATATGGGGACTAAAGATAGAAACGAATAGGGTGTCTTGGTAGGTTTGATAAATTACCTAATTTTCATGAAATAATCCAAGTTGATCATAATTTTCGCGTGTGTTAATTGGGATACTTTTTTAGTTTTACTTAAAGCAAGCTAAGGGTTCTCTTTATTTTTCATATGCATTTTGACTAATTTTTATAAAACTTTGGAGTGGTACTTATTTCATGGCAAATTCTAAATTTCACAGTGGATAGGAACCATACTTGAGGGCAAGCATGGGCTAAGTAGGGGAAATTTGATAATACTCTAAAACGACATATTTTTATGTGTTAATTGTATATTTATTTTGAGTATGATCCTACTAATTTGGGCTATTTATGGTATTTTATCTTTTAGGGACTAAATAGAAGGCAAAAGTAAATTTAAGGGTGAAAAGCGTGAATTTAGAGATAAAGTGGGCCAACATGTGACATAGGAAAAAAGGTGGTGCCGAAAATGCAAGCATGGAAGATATAAGGACAAAAATGCAAATAAGAGATATTTTATAAACACAAAACTCTATTTAATTTTTAATTATATTAGGATAATTGTTAGATATTATTATTTAGATTTTATTTTAGCTTTTATCTTTATTTATCTTTAACTATCTTTAATTATCTTTATTTATCTGTATTTATCTTTTAGAATTTAAGTAGGTCTAGACTAGGTTTCTTAGTACTATAAATAGGGGATGGAGTGTAATGGATTAAATTCAGGGTTATCGGAACAGTGGTTTCGTAACCACAAATCCGATTTAAAGAGAAATTTATTTTAATATTTTTTTCAGGAATATTGATATGATAAGAAAATCGTATGAAAATATCGATAGAAAAAAATTTATTGAAGAAAATTGGGTAAAAACAAGGTATCGAGACCTCGATCTCATAAAACTAAAACAAGGTATCGAGACCTCGATCTCATAAAACTAAGTCAAAAATATTTTTATAAATATTTATGAAATGTTAGTAATATGGTATTAAAATTTCGTTAGAAAATTTTTACGTTTGGGTAGTTAATTAAGTGAAAAGGACTAAATTGAAAAGGGTGTAAAAGTTACTAGAAGGATTAAATAGCTCAATTGTTAAATGAGGAGGGACATAAACTGCAAATAAGTCTAGAAGGAGATATTTTGGGCGGCATAAGCTGAGAAAAATCAGGAGAATTGGTGAAATAAGGGCAAAATAGGAAAATAACAAAATTTACTAAAATAAAAATGGGATCAAATTGGAATATCTAGAATTCTCTTCATATTTTCTTCATTATCATCAGCCAAAAACGTCCTAAGGGTTTATTCAAGCTGGTACTTCATAATTTTTGCACCAAGTGAGTTAATCCTTGCCTTTTTCTTGTAATATTTGTGTTTTTAAGACTTTTACAACTAGGTCCTATTACTAAATTCATTAGTTTTTGATTTCATGGATGAAATTGAAAGTGACCATGGTTGAGTGATGTAATTTTATGATGAAATAGCATGAAATTAAAGCTTTAATTTGTTTATGAGATGATTTTATTAGGTAATTTCAATAGAAATTGATTTGTAGGACCTAATTGTGAAAAAGTTTGGAATTAAAGTCTAGTGCTAAAATTCTGATTTCCAAAGGTTATAAAGTTTAAAGTGATAGAATAAAGTGTTAGTTGAGAAAAATCAGCTCAATTGAGAGGTTAATTGAGTAGGGATGAAATTATCATTTATTGAAAGTTTAGGGGAAAAATGGTAATCAACATCTTGCACTAAAACAGTTTTGGAAAGCAGCAATAAGCTAACTTTGAAAAATCACCATAAATTTTGGAAGATTAATTAGAGGATGAAAAAAATATGGAATTAAAGCTTATCGAGTCTAGTTTCTCATAGAAGAATCGATGTAATCAATGGAATTGTAAATCATGAGATATAATAAATTTTGTGAGATAAGGTCAGAATGAATTCGGATTCACTTGTACTGACTTTGGAAATAAAAAATTGGATAAAAATAATTAGGGGCTTAAATTTATAATGAGTTTATTTCCAATACAAATAAACGGGAACATCATCTGAATTCCTTACTAGGAGAAAATAATTTTTTAGTAAAGAAGGATCGAAACTGTCAGACAACAGAACAGGGATGACTTTAAAGAATTAATTGTACTTATTGGCTAAACCATAAATTCTGAAAATTTTATGGTAAGAAGATATGTGATTATAGTTTCGGAAAAATTAAGAGGATCTTAATTTTGAGTTCTGTAACTCAAGATATAAATAATTTAGTGACTATGACTCAAGGAGACAGCTCTGAATGAACTATAAATAATAATGGAATTATAGAAAATGTTACATATGAACATGAAATGTATTAAATTGATGATTAAATTTATTTATTTAGATCCAGAAAATCTAAATACGAAGCTAGATCGAGGAAAAGAAAAAGTTCGGGATTAGTAGATTTTTGTATACGAACAAGTATCGAGGTAAGTTCGTGTAACTTGAATTATATTCTTAAATGCTTGAAATATATTTTTATTGATGTGAATATGATTTGGATGTTTATTGTATGATAACTGATGAAGTATTGATATTCTTGATGAAAATGGAAAATAAATCCCAGTTGAATGAAAGAAAAATTCGATGGATCTCTTAAAAGAAATTGACGGTAAAAAGGATCTAGCCCGGACGGGTGATCCTATCCTGATATAGCCTTCTCGAAGAATATGTGGAAAATGGATTTAGCCGGACGGTAATCCGAATTAAGTCTGAATTTAGCCTCGACTCGTAATTTGGATCCAAGCTCATTAGAGTAATTGTCGTTGTAGGGGATTTAGCCTGGACTGGTAATCCCGACAATACTCTATGAGTTTATATTATAGGGGATTTAGCCTGGACTGGTAATCCCGCTGTAAGGATGATGTTAGCGGGAGTGTGCTCTCTAAAATGGAAATGTGCGCACATGAATATGAATTGACGGACCCGAATTTGTACACTAAAGTGTACCCCTAAAAATCCATCAAAATTCCGAGAAATTCAAAATGATAAATATGGAAAATAATAAGGGAATGGAAATTATGGTATTGATGAGCTCATCAATCATGGTATATATTATTAATATATGGAAATTATTAGACTAACTTAAATGTTGAGTTTGTGCATGTTAGAGTAATAATGCATTGAATGGATGTATAAATGTTTATTGCATTGTATTGAAAATATTAGGTAAGTATAATTATTGTTACATGAGCTTACTAAGCACAAAGTGCTTACCCTGTTTCCTTTTCCCCTGTTTTGTAGTGTTAAGAGCTCGAAGGTTGGATTTGGTCGGAGACATATCACACTGTCAACGTCAATATTTTGGTATATAAAGAAACTTTATTTTGGGAATCAATGGCATGTATAAGCTAACAAAGTAAATGTTAACGTGAAATGAATGTAAGGTTAGCGATTGGTATGGCTAACAAATCTTGGTTTTGGTATGTGATGAGGTTATCTTATGGATATGCTTGGATCTGTCTTGAAAATATGTTGAAATGGATTGGTTGGTTTGGATTGGTCTCGGTTTAAAATTGCAGGGAAGATTAGATATTAATAAAGGGTTTATATTGAGTTCATGAAAAAAAAAACTTTGGGATTTTGCAAAAAAAATTCTTATGGTTTCGATTTAATCCCGGTTTGGTCCCGATGTATGTTTTGGGCTTCGGAGGCCCATCTAAGGGACGTCATGACATGTTTCGGTAAATGAATAGTATTTAACTCGTAATAATGAAAAATTAATTCGGTAAACTCCGGTAATGCCTCGTACCCTATTCCGGCGACGAGTACGGTGGGGGGTATTACATGGAGTGACTCAAATTTCATATCATCTTTTCTGTAAACACTCCCTCCCTAAAAAAGCTTAGCCTTATTCTTTTCTTTATTCAATAAAATTCCATTTCTTTATTAAGTCTATTTCTTTTCCCAAAAGCACGAGCTACTAAATCTATCTAGCCAAAGGTTGTCAAAAGTCCCCAAAAAAGGTTCATGAGGCTTAGAATCCACGCTTAGCCTTCTCAACAAGTATTCATCACTTCTCCGCATTACGGGGCTGACGCTTCCGTCCATGTCCCTTCAAAAGTGATCTTTCCAACTTGTGTAAGGAACGATCGCTTTGTATATTTTGGGAAGGTTGCACAGTCGGTTCGTTAGCTTACTGCGTCAGTGGTTGTCGAGCCCAAGAGACCAAATGGCGTGGGATTCGTTATAGGGAAGTGATGATCTAGTGTAAGATGGTCTCACAGGAGCGACGATTGGCTAGAGTCAGGTTCCTTTAAATTATAAGTCTAAACCTTAAGTGGAGCTGGTGGTCGTAGGCGTCCTCTTCCACTATAACTGGCTTATTCAGTCCGAGAAGGATCACCTAAAAGCCGAGGATTGAACCCAAGGAGGATCGAGACAACCGGAGGTTGGAATCTTGCCACATAACAAACTCTCTCTTTTCCCAAACTCTATTTATTTTTATATTCTCTATTTTAATTTTCGTAATTTATTTAATTTCACAATTTCAATCAACTTTTAATTTTGTCTTTTTTATTCTGTCTTTTTATTTTTTTCCCCAGGTACGCAGGTTTTCTTGGGCACGATTCTACCGGGATCTCATGAAACATGACATTGTGCAAATCCAGTCCTTGAGGATTTGACCCTACTTCCCCTATACTATTCTTTTTATTATTTCTATAGGGATAAGATATATTTGGTGCTTCAACGACACATCAAATTATAAAAAATTATTTTTTTCCACATATCAAAATGTAAGGATGCTATATGTCAATATATTATTGATTGTCAGTGCCACATCTATGCCACGTTAGCATATTTTAACAATGTTAGTCAGGTACTTAAAAAAAGTATCAAGTTGGCTTACAGTTTCCAAATTTAAATACTAGTTAGGTCCAAAAAAAAAGTTTAGGTGTCAAGGAGATATAAGTTGCCAAGTTTAAATACTTCCGTATATATTAACCATTTTCTCGTATTATCTTTTAATAGTTCTTTTATAAAAAAAATTGTTTCAAACAGTGGACGTGTCAATTTCACTACTTTAATAAAAATATGGCATAATGATTTATTTGACCCTCCAACTTTACAAAAAAGTCATTTTAGTCATTCATTTAATTTTTTATTTGTTATTATATCCTAAACTTACATTACATGTCAACAATTAATTAATTTTTTTTAAAAAATAAAAAATAGCTTTATATTTTTTTCGAATTTTTAGTAATGTTAATAATTTATTAAATATTTTTTATATCTTTTTGAATTATTTTGAATATTTAAATATTAAAAAGAATTAATTAATTGTTAATATAGTAATTCACGTACATGCCACGTCAATAAAGTTAATATTTGTTAACTTTTCTATTTATTTTTGGGTAATTTAACAAATAACGCGTATTTATGAACTAGAAGAGACAAAAAAATAAATAGAAAATTAAATGATTTTTTTTTATAAAATTGAAGGGTTAAATAAGAAATTATGTGAAAAAAAACATGAATTTTGATTGTATATTTATTAGGATTTACTTAACTTAAGAGGATTTAAAGAGGATTTAATTATCACCTTAAAAAGTTTTTTATATTTAATGCTTTATTGTTACTAAACTTAAGAAAGATACAGTGTTAATTAACTTTTTCTTTTACATATATATCTTAACTGGTGAACGTAGAAGATTAATATTTTCCTATTTATTATAATATAATTTTGCAAACAGCATCTCTCTCTGACTTTATTTGTGCTCTGCTTTTCCATTCCCGAAAAGTTTTTTCTTTTCTTTTTTAATTTAAAAATCCATCTGTATGCAACTTAAAAGACTCGAACCCATCAAATCTTCTACCCAGAAATCATTTGTCTTGGTTGAAAATTTCCCCCTTCTGTTATTTACAAACTTTCCCAATATTTTTTTCCCATCGTTTTCTCGGACTTTCTTTGTTTTTCATAGTTGGCGATTTTGGCTTAATTTGGGCTAGTTTTTTGTTGTGGGTTTCTTCATCGTTGATCAAAGCAGGGTAGAGGGTTGAGGTTTCTTTAAGTTGAAAGAAAAAAAAAAAAGGGGGAGGTGGAAATCCCTTTTATTTTGGCTTGTTGCTTCGTACATTTACCATAGCTTTGCGTTTGGCATGACGGGGAAAGAGTTGAATTAGACAACATTGTCAATTACCAACAAAGACTTGGTCGAATTCAAAGATATTTATTTATTCTCTCTCCTTTTTTTTCTGTTTACATAAAATCTCCAAACGTCAACATTTGGGATTTCTCTTCAGACACAGATTTGATTTTACTCCCCTTTCGCCTTCTTCGTTACTTGCTCTGTTTTTCTTGTTGGAGTCATGATTTTCGACACGGCTTTTACGCGATCAAACCTCGACTGCTTTCTTCATTGCACTACACCAACCCTCAAATCCCAATTCCTTCCCAAGGTAGTTTTCATTATCTTAATTATGGGTTCATACTATGTGATTGTGATTATGATTATGAGTTGTTTATTTTTGCAGAGCGAGATTAGTAACCTTAATCGCTTATGGCACCCTTGGGAGAGAGAAAAGGTTGAATATTTCACATTATCTGATCTTTGGGATTGTTTTGATGAATGGAGTGCGTATGGAGCTGGAATTCCCATTGTGTTGAACGACAGCGAAACCTTAGTCCAGTACTTTGTTCCTTACCTCTCTGCCATTCAAATCTTTACCAGCAATCCTTCTGTCAACAGCTTTAGGTAATTCCATTTTCTTTTCTTTTTAATTCCCCTCTTGAAGTATACAATTGAACAGTTTAACACCATGATCGACATAATGCAATTAGGGAAGAGACAGAATCAGGTGACGGCGAGAGGGATTCCTTCAGTGATTCAAGCAGTGAAGAGAGCGAGAGTGACAAGTTATGGAGATGGGAGGGATGCTCATCGGAGGAGGGAGGGTCCGAGCAAGACAGCCTTTGCCACCTCAACAATAGGTTGGGTTACCTTTACTTTCAGTATTTCGAGAGATCGGCTCCTTATGGTAGAGTGCCCCTCATGGATAAGGTACTTTTTCTCTTGGTTTTACTGTCTTTCTCCTTTTTTCCTATTACATTCTCTCTTCCCTTTGATTTTGCAATTTATCTGCCTTTCTGTCATTTCCTGATTGTTCGATTGAAAAAGCAGCCGTGAATTTGGCAGAATATAAGTATCTTTTTGAAGAAAAAAAAAAAAAAAAAAACTCTTTTGACCTTTGAACATAATTCTTTTGCTTTCTTTCTTGGCCATGGTCACAATCTTTCTCCCTTTATCATCCATCCCTGAGCATAAGTTGTTGCTTTTCCTCTGAAATTGTCGTTCAACTTTAACAATTAACTTTCAGGTTTTGTGGTTTTAAAAATTTGGGATGATTGCGACCTTTATTATTTTAGGGTAAAATTTGTTTATTCTTAATGAAAGCTTGTGGGTTTTGTTGCTTTTACAGATTAATGGATTATCTGGAAGATACCCAGGTTTGATGTCATTGAGGAGCGTTGATCTTTCTCCAGCTAGTTGGATGGCAGTTGCCTGGTCTCTTTCTTCCTCTCTTTCACTATCAAATGCACACACGACAAGCTATTTATAATCAGATAAATTGAACAGCAAAAATTATGCAACATTAGAGCAACTTTTATAAAATCCCCCTCTTTGTTATCGTTTCTAATTTTTAGTCTAGTATACCTGGATTCGAAAATGATTGTTACATACCGGTTAGGTCAGTGCTCAATATGGATAAATATTTCAAGAAAATTAAAGGAAGAAAAAGACTATAGTTTTTGATGATTGAAAAAGGCTTATTGGTTGATGTTTTGATAATGTCAGGTACCCAATTTATCACATTCCCATGGGAAGGACCATAAAGGACTTGTCCACATGCTTCCTTACTTACCACACTCTATCATCTTCTTTCCAAGGTTGTTCCTTCCTTTTAGCTTTTGTTAAAATCCCCCTTCTTTGTCATTGGTTAAAATATTCATTACAGTAATGAAGAATGCTTGTTTTATATATGCATGTGGTAGTTTGGGTACTGATAATGAATATTCTGGGTGCAGATATGGACCCGGAGAATGAGATTGGGGGTACCGAAAGGAAGGGAAAGGAAGGGGAGTGCGTCTCCCTTCCACCATTCGGGATGGCCACATACAAGATGCAAGGGGAAGTGTGGGCCTCGGGCAATTCAGGACGGGACCAAGAAAGGCTAGTGTCGCTTTTAAGCGTGGCAGATTCGTGGCTAAAGCAACTTAGGGTCCAGCACCATGACTTCAACTACTTCACGGGGATTCGACGTGGCTAATCTTTGTTCCTTGCACTATCTCACAACCCCATGGAACCCACTGATCACTAATTATACAAAGAAGAATAGAAAAACAAAATCTCTTTCCGGTTTTTTGGTTTTTAGAATTATGGTTGCCACTTGTTTTTTTTTTTTTTTAACTGTCCAGTGTGACGTCAGCGGTGACAGCAGTTTCATCCGAGGGTATCCCAGTTGAGTAGTTTAGACTTATTTTGCCATCTGCTTTAAGCCTGTTTACTGTTGGGGGGGCTGTATTGTAAAGAAATGATGTCCGATAAGTAAGGCCCTTAAAACTGTCGAAACTTTGTCGGATTGTATATGATACTTCATCTTGACCATATTAGACAACAATTTTCACAATTTCCTCCTCTTCTTCGCCTCAAACAAAATGAAAGATTAGCTGCGCATAATTTTCATATTTTTGGAGAGTTAATCACTTTATTAAATTAATGGATAAATGGTAACAAGCTATTGGTAGAACCGTGTCTCGATCTTCATAACACTATGTCCAGATTCGAACTTTCCGTGTAAATTTATCTTATCCCTTATACATAATCTCAATATGTAATAGAATTATTCAAGAAGTGGTGGGAGTTGCTTGTAAGTCAAAAACAAGAGGAAAGCTAAGCAAGGCAGATGAGTCCAAAGTTGTTAGGTGTTTGGAAGAAAATGTCACTAGTTTTACTTAATCCAGTATTAACTAGCGTCAACACTCTACAGCCTACAACTTCCCTTTATATGGGTTTAGGGGCTGCTCGCTCTAATTCCACCATTGCTCTCTTCCAAAACAATATACAAACAAACACCTGGGCTCTGCTCATACTACTTAGAGCCTTTTTTCACATTCTAGTTGGAAGTTCCCAAAATTATGTATCATCCCAACTCATTTCTAACCTTTATGATGTTGTAATTTTTACGAAAGGTTTAAAGATATTTACTCACGTATTTTGTAAAAGTATCTTTCTTTAATTCCTAAAATTTGAAGTTACCAAGTGATACAGAAAAGAGTTACATTTTCAGGTACGAAAAGTAAAGTAGGATTGGGTTAACTTGGAATTTTAGGTGACTTAACTTAAAGGTTATATATAGTAAGATAGAGGGCTAAAAACGCGTTATTTGTGTCATAGTCAAATCCAAGTCCACAGGCTAAGGCAATGTTGAAGGTGTGGACTGGATGACATTAACACTGATACGGATTAATAGCTTCCGTTTACGTCAGTGCACGTTAATTGGCTCCCCAACTACGCTGTATTACCACTAATCACATGTCTTCTTGCTCTTTTTTTATCTCTTTTTATCACCAACTTGATTGGTTTGGACCAACGCTGTTTTGGTCTTGGAGTTGTACACATTCTATTGCCTCTCTTATTTGACTTGAGCTAGTATACAAAATTTACCATCAAACTTATTAGGATGATATATAGCTTTCTATTATTTTAAATTATAAAAATTTTATATTTCGTACAAAAACAACATTATAATATGATATTGTTAATTATTTATTAACTAAAGGAGATTTAACATTATATATATATATTTCTCAAAATCAACTTGCACTCTCAACATAGTTTATTAATGTTTTTCATTTTTATTTATGATTA
The DNA here is from genome assembly GCA_025503065.1 of Gossypium bickii. Taxonomy (NCBI): domain Eukaryota; kingdom Viridiplantae; phylum Streptophyta; class Magnoliopsida; order Malvales; family Malvaceae; genus Gossypium; species Gossypium bickii. The sequence goes on from CP106716.1 coordinate 91,445,427, forward strand.
ATGATAATTTAATGTCAAATTTTATTTGGAGAAATGGTTGGAGCTTTCCCCCTTAGATGACACGAATTTAGCATATCTCTGTTTTCTTCACTTTGGCTTAAATTTTTTTATCTTAGTCATCAATATTATCGAAATTTAATATTTTGTTCATTTATCCGTTAAATTACTAACGAAAGCCTTTTTTATTGACACAATGACAAATTTAGCCCTCTAGTATTAATTTAGTTCTAATTTTAAGGATTTGACAAATTTAACCTTTAACTTTACACATTTTATTAATTTAGTCTTAATTATTAAAAATTCAAAACTTTAAAAAATAAAATATATATTTAAATGTTTATTTTTTGATAAAAAATTTACCAAATTTAACCATTAACAAAGAATGCCAAACATATATTAAATAAATTCTTATTTATAGAATAAAACTGAGAGGAAAAAGTTTGAGTATTGTTTGTGAGGTTTTTAAAAATATATATTTTATTTATAAAATAATATTTAATAAATAAATTTTATGTCAGAAAAATTGGGCATCCATTTATTTATAATTTTTATGTATTTTTTAATCGAAAAATGAACTTTTAATTTTTTTTTTATTTAAAGAATCAAAACTAAATTGACAGAATTTGTAAAGTTGACAGTTAAATTTGTTGAGTTTTTCTAGAATTAAGGCCAAATTGATAGAAATTTATTTAAATACTATTTTTATAGTTTACTCTAATTTCTATATATTAGACTTAACTATGGTATATGGGTCAATATATATTTTAGCCCATGAAATTGTCCATTTGCATCTTGTGGGTACCTCTTCTTTTTTTCTTTTTTCTTTTTTTACCTAATTGGTATCTGAACTTGTATTATGTCATACGGGTTAATACCTTCGCATTAACACCATTAGCTTGTGTAACACCATTAGCTTGTGTTGGTATGGCACTAATAGCCAAGCCAAATGGCCCCACGACAACTTGTGCATCCAATATTAAGTTGAACCTTAAATTAGGTAGATAACCTTGAATGTTCGCTTGAGTGTTTGCTTTGTATTTCTCCAAAGCCTTATTGTTCTCCTTCTGTATCTATTCTTTTTCAACGAAGTGTGGCTTCTCGAGGGCTTCCAGTTGGCGAACCCCCTCTTCCAACTCTTTTTCTCAGACCTCCGATGATTGGTACTTGGTTTTCGAGGTGGAGACAGATTGTGTAAGCTCGAGATTTTAACGGACAATAGTTTCATATAATTGGCGGAATTGGTTATGTGATTGCTCGAAAAAGAGAATGATTCTCTCATATTTTGTCCGCCTAGCCTCGTTCTCACCACAAGCCCCTTGGAGGGCCCAGCTCATAAGTCTGCACTTCGTTGCCAGCATGGAAAAGGAACTCGCTAACTTCAGGAGAGTAGATTTGTGAACACCCTTGGAAGAAGAAGAGGAGTAGGCGAACTCTTTTAATTCTTGGGGGAAATTCACTTTTTTGTTTCTGTTGAACAACAAAGGGAGAGAAAGGATATTGCCCCGCACCAATGTGCTTCCGCCACTTCCTCTTGTATCTCACAGTATGCCACATAGAAAATAAGTAAATAACTTTTTAAAAATATATAAATTAATAAAAGTATAAAAAAATTTACATTAAGAATTAAATGACCATCTTTCCAGGTTCATTTAGATGTGCTTTTTATTAATTTTATTTATTTCTAATTTTTTAGTTCTTTTATATATTTTTATAAATTTATAATTATTTGATTTTGTATAAATTTATATATCACATATTATATATTTTATATATTTTTCAAAATATTATATGCTTTTTATATATTCTAATTGTATGTATTTTTATATATTTTTTATACAATTATAATTTTATATTTGGATAATTATACATCGTCCGGAAAAATTGTTAACTCCAGAAGTGAGGTTGATGTTTTGCCATATGTCAGTTGTATTTAGAAAATTAATAAATATATAAATATGACATGTGGTAAAATCTCAACCCCGCTTGGGGAGTTAAAAAGTCTCATCCTAGTGTACCAAATACTTATCCTTTATATTTTATATAAATTTCAAAATAATAATAACCTAAAAACTAATATTTTATAAAAAAAATTAAAATATATAAAATTACTTAAAAACATATTAGGAATGAATCTAGACAAATTTAATTGTCCAGATTCAAATGTATATGGACAACAAATTGTCCAAGTTCATTCATGATGAGAAGAAAATATATTTCTATTAATTTATATATTTTTAAATATTTTTATTTTCATTTATTTTTTCACGTGGCATACTAAGAGACAACCACATGCCACCACAAGATTGACTATTAGTGCCACATCATCACAAACTAACAATATTAGTGAGGAGGTATCAACCTATGTGATAGAATAAAACTTCAGGTACCAACTAGGTGCAAATGGATAAGTTCAAGGGCAAAATATATATTAACCCATAAAACAATGGGTTTATTATCAAAGCCTCATAGATATATAGCATATTATTAATTTTGGTTAATCAGTTAATTCGATTAATTAAACGGTTTCAAACCGATTTAACTTATAACTGAAATTTCAAAAACTTTTAATCGACCTCTAACCGAATTAAATTTACTGACTAACCGATTAACCGAACTAATTCAATTCAATCAGTTAATTCAATTTTAACCAAAGTTTGCATACCCTAGTGCTAAGTAATCTAAAAACAATATTCCTATTATAAAATTAATAATAAAATATTCTCCAATCCAAACCATTAAGAATTATGGAATTTTTAAATGTCTATTGAGTTTTAGTTTAGTTTGCTATTGCAACAATCAGGACGACATGGGTTCAAGTATGTTTAAGCATGTTTTTCCTCCGTTTTAAGGGTTAGAAAATGGTAATAGGAAGAAGTAGGCATTATTTAAAAAATGGAATTGTAAACCATAGTGATATATGTAATAGCCCGTTTTCAATAAAATCAGAACAGTGGTTTCGGGACCACAAATTTGAAGTCGGAAGAAAATTTATTTTAATATTATTTTGTGGTCTATAGTATGATAGAAATATCGTATGAAAAATTCGTTAAGAAATTTTATCGTTTACATGCCTAGCTTGATAAAAAGAACTAAATTGTATAAAGTGAAAAAGTTGAATTCTAGTAGCTAAAGGTATCAAATAACTATGGAATTTTAAATTGGAGGTCCTTATTTAGTAAATAGACCATTTAGAGTAGTTAGTGGATAAGAATGATTATTCATAATTGGAAATTGGATAAATTATTAAGGTTGATTTTGGAAATTAGAGATTTAAAGTAATATTAAATAAAAGAAAAAAATTATTTTCATCATCTTTCATAAAAAAAAAAATACATGAAAACTCTAGCCATGGAAGCTTGAAGTTAGCATGTTTATTTTTACTCATTTAGGTATGTATTTTTGTCCCGTTTTTAATAATTTTTATGTTTCTGAAATCGTAATAGCTTAATCTAGTTATCTCAGGGATTAATTTGCAAAACTGTTAAAGTATTAGGGTTTTGCCATGGATGAATATAGTTTAATTTTGAAGTTTTATGATAGAAAATGAAAGGTTGTTGTTAGATAAACAACTTTTGTAAAGAAAATTTTGATGAAATTATCAATTAGGGACTAAATTAAAAAGATGAAAAATTTAAAAAAAAATTCTAAATTTTGCTAAATACATGGGTTGCTATTGATATGCATGAAAATCTGTTAGGCTTGAATAAGGATTAAATTGTATGAATTTCATTTTTTGAGCCTAGGGACTAAATTGTAATTAATTAAAGTATAAGGGCAAAATAATAATTTTTCCAAATATGTGTGTTGGATTAAATTGAATATGAATTATATTAAATTGAGTTAAATTCATTTGTATAGATCCGGATAGACCTAATACGGAGTTAGATCAAGGCAAAGAAAAAGTATCGAATTAGTAGCCTTCGTATCGACATATACTTATCGAGATAAGTTCGTGTAACTAAATTGTATATTTAAATGTTTTAAATTGAATATTGTTGTTTGTGATTTGTACAAATTGCCATGTATAATTATGATCACATATCTGATAATTATCGAGTCCCGTTTGAATCTTAGAAATTCGAAGGATACAAATGACGTGTCATTAGGGTTCCCGATTTGGCTATGATCCTGCATGTGTTGCGGACACACCACAGCTCTTGAGCTTCCCAAAATTTGGCTCACATGAGCTTCCAGACAAATGGCTCGTATGAGCTTCCTGTTACTTAGCTCACATGAGCTTCCTGTTATATGGCTCGGAAGAGCTTACCGTTTACATACTTGTATAAGCCTACAAGTACATGAATTGACGGATTACAAATTTGTACACTACGTGTGTACTACTCGTGTATCCAGCAATATTTTAAATGGTTCAAGAGGCAAAGTTCTGATATGAAATAATATGAGTTTGAAATGAACAATTACGGGTATATACTTGAATTACATTGAAATTGTATTATATGATATATTGAAATATGAGATGGATAATACATGTATCTGAATCTTACCTAGTGATTATGTATATCCATTTATTGGTTACGGAAAGTGTTACATGGCTAATATGTTGAGGATATGTGTTTAAGCTTTTGGCCAAATTGGTTTGGTTAGATTAGCATGCTTACCTTAAATGTGATTAAATGGTAAATTAATTTCCTTGTTATACGAACTAAGTTTAAATGCTTACTTTGTGTTAATTTTCATATTTTATAGTAATTCGAAAGCTCATTTTGGTTGGAAACTGGTCGGAGCAACTTCACACTATCCCTTGGCCTTTTCGGTATAATTAGTAAATTAATTTTGGTTATAATGGCATGTATAGGTTAATTTGGCCATTGATGGCATATAAATGTTTTGTTGGAACCAACCATTTGAATGGCTTGTGATAGATATATTTTAATATGTATATATAAGTGGTCTTATCATGTTTGATGTGTATTTGAAACGGTTGAATGATGGAAATCTTATAGGTACATTGATGGTTGGGTTGAATTGGTATAATTGGTAAATTATGCATATATGTATTTGGTCATGTAGGTGAAATTGGTTATTTGGTTTATATGAGTTATGTTGTCATTTAAAGAGCCTAAGGGCATATTGTTGGTATGTGATAGTATTACATGTTTAAGTATTGACTTTGGCTTGATTTGAATGCCTTGTTATGGCTTGTTGATGTCCAAAAATGTTTATTTAGGTTGACGACAAATTAGGTGAGAAATATGGTTAGAAAAATGACCTATTTTTGTCCACACGGACAGAGACACGGGCGTGTGTCTCAGCCGTGTGTAACACACGGCCAGGTGACACGGTCGTGTGTCCCTTGTATCTTTAATTTGCACAAAACAGAATGCTCAGACGGCCTAGCACATGGACGTGTGGCTTGGCCATGTGACCTAAGTCAGAGAGCTCACAAGTTTGGACACGGGTTGGGACACGGCCGTGTGCCCCAATTTCGAATGCCCATGGTCTGAAACACGGGCGTGTCTCTTGACCATGTGAGAAATACGACCTGGCCACACGAGTGTGTGTCCCCTGCACCTTCGAAAATTTTTGATGTTTTCTAAAAAAATTCTTTGAGTAACCGATTTAGTCCTGACTTATTTCCAATGTGTATTTTGAGCCTCGAGGGCTCGCATAAGGGACAATATAATTGAATTTTTTTGGTTTCTGGTATGAATGCTAGATGATATGAAATGTCTGTTAATTAATCTGTAAAATTTTGGTAATACTTCGTAACCCTGTTCCAGTGATGGATACGGGTTATGGGTGTTACAATATATCTATTACTAAAGTGTTTTACATATAAAATCTAGAAAAAAAAACTGCACATAGTGGGATTCAAACCCTAACCATTATGATATTTGGTCTTTTAACTTTTCCATTTCAACCAAAGTGTTTTGTTATTATATTTTTTTAAAATATTGTTATATGCATTTTTTACTGACATCGTTGGTGTCATAAAATCTAATATTAATAATGAGTTGCACCAAACACCCAATTCAGTGTAATGGTACATAATGTATGGTTTTAATTTGAAAAGGATTTTGAGAGAGCTTAATGAAGATAATCCAAGTTGATAAAAGATTTCAACAATGAGGGAAATAAGGAGAAGGTGGTAAGGGAAGTGTTGATTTACCTATGGTAGGCGAAGAACTGAAGCTAAGGAGCTAAGAGAGAAAAAGAAGAAAGGTAAGGAGAGAAAACTTGGTGATACTTAAGGTTTTTCTTCGGAAGAATAAGAGATCCCTAGTCTCTTGTGCTCTAGGGCTTATACGGAGGGGCCACCCACTATCATATGATACCACGTAACTGACAATATGGGGGGTTTACATGATCGTGTGGTCGGTCATATGGCAAGGCTGTTACACATCAATTGTCATCATATAGTGTACTATGTGATATTGGTCTGACATTCTCACTCTTGAAGTTGTATGAGATTATTACGCTTCCATGCCCCCTACTAAAGGACGTGTGTAGCAAATGGTCCACACGAGAGTGTGTAGTAGGCCGACTCCAAATTAATTCAAATAGAATACGCTGGAGGTTCTCTAACGACTGCCTCAAATGAAGGGTTGAGAGGTTGTATCAGGACCATTTCTGAAGGGTTGTCACATCTAGGGGTGAGTATTTGATCGAGACGAGTCAAAAAATTTCAAGTTAGTCGAGTGGATGAATCCTATTTTAGCAACGGTACTCAATTTGAATTTTTTTCGAATTGAGTCAAGTCGAGTTGAGTTAATGAATCCTATTATTTATACTCAATATTGCATTTATATGGACCGATTATTTAACTAGTAGATGAAGTATAAGATTATTTAACTACATAAACAATATAATGATTTTGCCTTTTAACTTAATGAGTAAACATTTATTGAAACGACGTAGTTTTACCTGTTCTTATTCGGATTTTCAGATAACTTGAATTATGTAATTCATATTCGAGTTAAATCGAAAAACTTAGTTTTTTTATTCAAATTGATCTGAATAATTTGATCAACTCAAATAACTCGAATTATTTAATTTAAATTTTAAATTTTTTATCAAATTTTTCGAATCAAATTGAATTTTATTCACCCCTAACAGCATATCTTACCATGTTTCATTATCAAAGTGGGACTCTAACAATCCATTACACCGTTTTAAAAATAGATTGAAATTTTACATAATAAATAGACGCAATTATTGAAATAAAATCATTAAAATTAATATCCAAATATATGGTTTAAAATCCTGGTAATACAAAATTACTGTGAGTTCTAGAAACCTCCCTTCATTTATTGAATGCACTCAGCACGCTTCCGCTCAGAAATTCAACCACTAAATAAATTAGTAAGGGCAATAGGCATGGGCTTTTGGTTAAGTCAAATTGGAAGTTGTTGTTAAGCACTTGGATATTGACCATCAGTGCTCATCAACTTCATTCAACACCTATTCTGGCGGCTTGAAAATTGAAATCCAGCCCATCCTCACCACTTGTATCTTCCTCATTTGTGGGTGGAATTCTGGTCAACGATGCATTAAAGAATTTCTTTACGTCTTTTTTGTTACTAAATTAAGTCATTTTTCATTTTCAAGACTTTGTTTAATTGATGTTTATTGACATCATTTATAAATTATTTTAAACTGAAATGTTACACCCTGTTTGAAATTCAAGATTTGGAAAAATAATTGGATTTAGATTTACTCTTTTTTTTATTTCTAACACATAAAATTTGAATTTGAAAATTATTTTAAAACTTAGAATTACAAAATTCAAACATAAAATTTAAAATAATTATTTTTTTCTTTTTCTCTCAAAACCCATTTTAACTAGAATTGTTCAAAGGTCAGAAAGTCGGTCTGACCCAACTTAGATCAAGCGTGGATAAGATTTTTCTATCTCAAGACAAATTCAATTTGACGCGAATTTTATTTGAATAACAAAAAATTAATCTAAATTTAATTATAAATATAAATAATTATTAACATAAAATGTATGTTTAATTTTTTTAATATTTTAAATAGTGAAATTAGCCGGGCTAGCTCAAAAATAGCATGGGCCTAAGAATGTTTTTGGAATCAGGGCCCACCTAGACTCATGAACAACTTTAGGCTCCGTTTGTTTCACTGAAAATGATTTTTGAAAAGTAATTTATTTTTCTAGAAAAACTAATATTTTCTGGTGTTTGAAGGAATCTGTGTAAAATTTTTTCTGTTGTTTGGTAGATTTCTTAAAAATATTTCATAAAAGTTGTTTTAAATTAAACAAACATACATTTGAGATTTTCTTATTTTTTCATTGTTTAATTGAATTTGTTTTTATCTATAATTTTATATTTTACATTGTTTTTGTATATATTAAAAAATATTATGTTAAATTCAGATTCATTACAGCGTCATTTTTTAATTACATAACTACTAAGTGAGTATTTTTATTTAAAAATGTGACATCAACAAAATTGACAAAAAAAAACTAACGATGTCAACAATTGGACTTGATTTTCAAATTTAAAAAGTAAAGGGACTAAATTCTTGAAAATAAAAGTACAAAGACTAAATTACAAATATGTGAAGTGTATATAGACTTATGACATATTTTAACCTTTATACTACAAAACATTTATTATTAATATATTTATAATTGTAATAAATATTTATATTAAAATATTAATATTGAATATTTTCAATAATATGTGAATAATATTATTTAAAATTATTATTTTTAAAATTTATTATTAAAATAAAATTGAAATATTAAATAAATTATTAAAATAATAAATTATATTTTTATATTAATAATTTATTATATGACTAAATATAAATAATTAAATATGTATGTTTAATAATATTGAAAAATATAATATTTTAAATATTTTTAAAAAATAAAATAAAATTTATTATCAATATAATAATATTAAGCTTGACTTAAGTTAATTTTTATATAAAAATAAAATTATCTATAGATGAGCTCTTTTTTGGAAAATGACTTACGCTTTTCAAAATGGTAAGTCATTTGACAGGAAAATGGGCTTATTTTACATTGACCTGTAAGTAATTTTCCGTTGACCAAACTATTTTATGTGAAACTATTTTCTGTAAAACAAATACAAGAAAATGCAGAAAATATTTTCCGTAAAACCTTTTACATGTAAACAAACGGACTCTTAATTTCAACCTCTCTTTATCAATCTAAACTCAAGTCACTCGTCAACTCCACCTTTTCATTACTTTTGTTGTTGTCGCTACCACCGATAAAGGTGTTTGAAAATCAAGTTAGATTGACTAAATCCATCGAAACAACCATTTTTTTTTTAGATCAACTTTAATTGATTCAGTTTAAATTCAATCAACTACAATTTTAGATTTCCAAAACTATATTAACCAAATTAATACTTATAATAAATACATTTATAACTTTAAAATATATAAATCCATTATCTAAAAATAACCTCAAACTCAAACTTAATTATAAAAAAAAATATTAAACTCAAATCATTATTATCGCATATGCTTAATTTACAAAGGAGAAAAAGAAAATATATAGCGTGGAATTCTGAGTGAAATGGCAATGCAAAACTAAAACAAACGATAACATGCTATAATAATCTCATAAATTACTGCTAGTGTTCTGATCTAAACATCACATATTTAATATATATATTAAAAAAATTTACAATAAATAATAAAATTTATGATTTAAAATTAATTAATCATAATAATATATGGAATAGGTAAGATATTAAAATAAAAAAATTAGATCAAATTGAGTAGAATGAAATTTAAACACATAAATACATTAAATTAACAATATTAAATGTACTACAATTGTTTATTATGACGTTGTCATTAATTGTGAGTTAGTGTTGAGTTAATTGTGACACCGGCTCAATTAACAATATTATAATATTAGAACTTCTATTACACGCTTATGCGTGTGGAAACCACATACTGAGAACACATGTGTGTTTAAAAATAACATACAATAAATAATGAAGTGTATTGTTTGGAACTAATTAATAATACGTGAACTATGCTATAACAACCCATTTTTTAGTGGTGTCGGAAACGGTAGTTTCGAAACCACAAATTCGAAGAGTGAGTTCGTATAAGTAGTATTTAAATTATTCGAGTCAATAATAATTTTTATATTGAATTTTGATTTGAGAAATTTTAACTAACTGAATTAAAAGTTAGTATAAGTGGTTTGGTTCAAAAGTCAAGTGATTATTGAAAATGAGGTATTAGGACCTCGTTTCCATAATTTAAGGCCGTAAATATTTTTATTAAATATTTAAAGAGTCGTATTATATGTGAATTGAAGTATGATCCGGTAATTTTGATGATTTATTAAATAATTTTTGGTAATTTTAATGTTTAAGGACTAAAATGTGAAAGTAGTAAAGATACAAGGATTTTTTGTGAAATAACAGCAAGTATAGGCTGAAATGAGGTCCTATATGATTTGGCTAGGCTGGATTTTAATTAATATTGGTTAAATTGCTTGTTTGGGGTCTAAAGACTAAATTGTATAAAAGTAAAATATTGGGGGTAATTTTGTAAAAATATCTAAAAGACTAAATTTCATAAAATGATTTAATTTTGATGTGGAATTAGTGAATTAAATGAAATTATTATTTTAGATCAAGAACGAATGGAAAATCGAGGAAGAGAAAATTGCTGAGTAGTCCTTGTACCTTGATTGCTGTTGCAGATTAGTCCAGTAAGTTCGTTCGATTGAATTTTAGTACATTTTTAAATGTAATATATGAACCTAATTACGTAATGTTAGATTATAATGATGTGTGTAATTTAAAATGAAAATAATGAATTGATATTACATTGATCACTGATTGAGATACTCTAAGCCATTACTGCAAATCAGTCCTGTAAGTTCATTTAATATGAACTCAATTATATTTCTAATTGTTTATGAATGTTAGAGATAAATGATGTAAAATTACTAATATTAAATTGATTTGTTGATAGAACGAGAATTGTAAAAAGTTACAAAAATGATAATTCCTGATATCAATAGAGACAGGCTGCATTCACATGTAAGACCATAACGAGGCTATGACAATTATTCAAATGTAAGACCATGGTTGGAACATGGCAGTATATATATGTAAGACCATAGTTGGGCTATGTCATTCTGATGATAAGATCAAAACTAGGTTATGGCACTATGAACATAAGACCATGGCAGGGCCATGGCAATGCACATGTAAGATCATAGTTGGGCTATGGCACAATATGAAACGTGTACCGAGGTTTCAATAGTCTTTATAGTATTCATCGAATGGAAACAAATGAGGACCTAAATGTGATGTATGAAATGATAAGCGATTCATAATAATATTTATGTGTAAAAGTGGTAAATGTTGTATTTTTATATGTTAAAGAGATTATGCATTGTGATAGTAAGAAATGTGAATGTTATTGAAATGTGAAAAATTGATTCGAACTAATGTTTGAGCATTACTTACCTATTGGGAGCTATGATTGACAAGAATTCTAATAATAACCTCGTTGATAGGAAATATGTTCATCAATCTTTTAGTTGAATTATTATTATGTTTGATTTGGTAAGCTTTACCGTTCAATCGACGGACTTACTAAGCTTTATGAAAGCTTACTCGTGTTATTTGTTTTATTTCTTGTAGATACGTTTTGTGGATCGAGAGATCGAATAACCTTGAAGAATTACACTATCCGGGGATCATTTGGTAGCTTTTGAATGCATCTTGGCTTATATGGCATGTAATAGGAGAATTAGATTATGTTTGTAAAGGTTTATAAGTACCTATTGGTGTTGTTGTTAATGTGTATATGATGCTGTGGTATAAGTAGCTAATTGAGATGTGCATACTTGATTTTATGGTATAGCATTTTGAAATAGAAAATAAGTTAATTGAATGTGCTTGCAGCTTGTATACTTAGTTAAGGAAATGAATTGTGTAAGTACTTGAAATGTGGTGTCATTGATGGCACATTGATTAGACCTTAAGATGATTGTTTTGGCATGTTATGGGTGTCACTAAAATGCATTTTGAAGTCTTATAATATTGTGTTGAAGATTGGTTTAGGTACCTAAGCATATTTATGTGAATTAAATATGTTTTGGGTCATTTTTGGGAATACACGGCCTGAGACATGAGTTGCCACACGACCATGTGTCACACATAGACAACCCACTCAGGCGTGTGCCCTAAACGTGTTAGGTACAGTTTTCACATGGGCTGGCACACGGTCTACGACCCGACTGTGTGACCCAACATTGAATTGAACATGGTTTAGCACATGGCTTACGACACAACCGTGTGAGGGTATTTCGAGGGCTACATGGTCTGGGCTTTGTCACACGGCCTGGACACACGGCTGTGTAACCCTTATTTTGAAAATTTTCAGTTATTTCCTGAACATTCTGATTTACTAAGAATTGGTCCCTGATTGTTCCTAAACTAATTCTAAGGCCTCATAAGCTCGTTTTAAGGCCCATAAATGTATGTGTTACTCCAATTTGAATTATTATTAAATTTTTGTTAATTAAATTGACAACTTGATGCTATCGTTATTGATTGTTCTGGGTTGTACGGTAATACGTCGTAACCCTAATCCAACGACGGGTACAGGTTATAGGTGTTACATATGCACAATATTAAAATAAAAAAATAGATTAAATTTTAAGTAAAACGAAATTTGAACACATAAATACATCACATTAATAATATTAAATGAATACAATGGTATATCATGGTAGTGTCACCAATTCCAAGTTGGTGTCGAGTTAATTTGTATCACTAACTCAATCAACAACATTATTAATACTAGAAATCCTATTACATGCATATGTATGTGGAAACCACAAATTTAGAACACAATTTTTTGTTTAAAAAATAACATATAATAAATAATGAAAAGTGGAAACCACATATTTAGGACGCAAATGTGTGTATGATAAAATTGATAAAGATAATAAAGTATGTATAATAAAATTAAAATGTATAAGTAAATTAAAATAAAACTTCTGTTAAGTGGTAAATTTAAAGCTTTTCTAATGTATTTGACATGGGTTCAAATCCTACAATACACATATTTTTATTGGGTTTTATTAATTAAAAAAATTAAAGTGGCTTTGAATAATACAACTTGTTTTAAATAAGAAATGTCATTTTATAATTTCCTAACTGAATTGGTGCCTAGTTGACTCATGACACTAACTCAGTCAGAAATTTTATTAATAGTATAGATATATACTATTATTTTTTAAATTAAAAGACTAAAGTATCTTCGAATGATATAACTTACTTTAAATACGAAAAGTTATTTTTGTTATTTTCTAACCAAGTTAATGTCTGGTTGACTCGTGACACCAACTCAGCCATGAATTTTATTAATGGTATATATACAACTAACGAAGGTAATAAATTATGCATATTAAAATAAAAATGTATAAAAAAAATCAAAATGAAGTTTTGGTTAAGTGGTAAAATTAAGGTTTTACTAATTTAACTAGTGTGGGTTCAAATTCCATCATATGCATATTTTTATCACTATAAATTAAAATAAAAAGACTAAAGTACCCTCAAATAATATAAATTATTTTAATTACGAAGGGACATTTTTGTAATTTCCATACCTGAGTTGGTACCCAATTGACTCGTGACACTAGCTCAGTCAGGGACTTAAATAATACTAGAAATTTATCACACATGTATGTATGTGGAAATTACGTAATTAGAACACAGATGTAATATATACAATTAATGGAGATTAATAAAATTACAACGTATGAAAATATTAAAATAAAAATTTAGTTGAGTGGTAAAGTAAACGTTTTACTAATGCAATTGACATGGGTCAAATCTTACCATATGTAATTTTTATTGGTTTTTAAAATAAAAATACTAAAGTACCCTCAAATAATATAATTTATTGTAATTATGTAAGGGTATTTCTATAATTTTCATAACCGAGTTGGTGTTCAATTGACTAGTAACATCAACTCAGCCACGAGCTTAAATAATAGTATAGATATAAAACTAATGGAGATAATAAATTGTGCATATTAAAATAAAAATGTATAAAATTTATAAAACTGAAGTTTTAGTTGAATGTTAAATTTAAAGTTTTATAAATCCAATTGGCGTGAATTCAAATCCTACTATAAGTTTTTTTCTTGATTTTTTATTTTCGTAATTTTCCTAATCAAATTTGTGCTCGATTGACTCGTGACACCAACTCAGTTAGGGACTTAAATCATGGTAAGCATAGATATATGATTCCCATGTTTATTAAAAATGGTCATATATTCATGTTTTGTCAACACCATTTTTTGAATATGCCTTAAAATTTCTTCATTTAGAGTGTGCCTTCTCTATAACAACCACATACTATAAAAACTAAATTTTTAAAAAATAATTTTTTATATTTTATTTTTATTCTCTGATGGTCACAAAACTAACTAAAAATACGATAAAGGCAAGCGCACCTATCAAAAAATAGTATAGCTATGGTGAGTAGAGAATATCGTATCCACGAGACTAAAAGTACTAGTAATTACCGTCTTCTTATTATTTAGCTGACAAATTGGAGTGATTGTGTTTTAATCTAAAATTACTAAACTAATTTGTCTAAGAACGCAACAGAGAATGAATCGAGGAAATAATCGAATATTAACCAATGAGATAGGCAATACCTAGGAAAGAATCCACCTAGACTTCACCTATTATTATGAATCTGAATTAAACAATTTATTCACTTGTCTTGATCCGTAGAAATCTCTAAATTATGTTAATATCTCTTTCGAGAGTAAGAACAACTGACTCTAGGTTAATTAATTGAAATCTCTTTCTAATTAAAACCCCTATCGTCGCATTAACTCGATCTATGGATTTCCTTATTAGATTTAACTCTAATTCGGTAGATTTATGTCGTCTTGTTTCTAGGATTGCATGAAACTCCACTTAATTATGCTAGATCTACTCTTAAATAGGGCCTTTTGCTCCACTGAATTTAGCACATTAAACATGAACTAATATCCCAGAAATATTAAAACAAGAAATAAGCATACATAATTGAGAACAAGAATCAAAAATTTATCGCGTAAAAATATGAATTAAATAAAATGATTCATCATAGGTTTCATCCTCCTTAGGTATCTAGGGGATTAGTTCATAATCCTGAATGTAAACATCTCAAAGTCAGAAAAACCATAAGATATAAAGAAACTAAATAAAACTTTGAAAGAAATGAAAAGGAGATCTTCAATCTTGATGGAGATCTGCTTCCGAGTTGGCTCCGATGGTGTTCTTCGAGTGTTTTCTTCGATCTTCTCTGATTGCCCCTTTATGTCTTCTTCTAATGGGTATTTATAGACTTTAGAATGCTTAGAAAGCCTAAAAATCGAGTTTTTCCGCGTATTTGGGAAATAGGGTGTGAAATCGACACGGGCTAGCACATGGGAGTGTGCCCAGCCCGTGTGGATCCTGAAATCAGCTCTATTTGTTTGATTTTGGCTCGTTTTTCTCTCCTTTCGCTCCCACATGCTCTCCTAAGTATAGAAACATGAATTTAAAGGATTAGGAGTATCAAATTCACTAATTTGCATAATTAATCTTTCAAAAACGCATTAAGAATGGGATTAAAATATGTTACTTTTATAACTTATCATTCTCTATAATAATTTTTTACTTATAACAACAACATTCTTAGTTATGAAATACGTTTTTTATTAAATTAGCTCTCTAACATATTATCTAAAATTTTAAGTAAAATCATAGTTATTTCATATAAACAATCTTATTAATTATCATTTATTGAAAATTATCTCAATTAAAATATCACTTTAATAAAATGATTAAATTTCAGGTGAGAAAATGTATTAATCATATTTTATTAAATGGAAATAATCCTCAATGAGTGGATTTAAAGACATCAATTCAAGAAACTATTAAGTTCCCTAATTAAATATTCTACTAAGAATTTGAAACATCGTAAACTTATAAATTGATTACTTGAATTTAGTAACTCTTATTAATTTAATTTGATAATTCATACTAATTATATGAACTTGATAATTCATACTTATTAATTCATAACTCTTATTAATTCATACTAATTGAACTTGTTAGATTTATGAACATTATAATTAATCATGTGAAAGATTGTAAAATAAAAAAAATACATAAATAATAATACATGCATCTGTTATATATATTTTAATTTTGTTGATTTAACTCTCACTTTTTTTTTTTAACATAGTTCTTACTTTCTTTATTTGATGAAAAATCACAATATAAATTCTATTTTAAGCCTACAACAATTCTTTTATAACATATTATAAATATATAATAACCACTTATTTATAAGGGATAAAATCTGAAGAGACAAATAAAATTATTATGGACCTCTAAACATTACCCTTTATCTAATTAAGTCATTTGAAGGATATCTCACACCACAACACACATTCATTAAAAAAAGAAAAAAGTTTTAACATTCAAGATATAATTTTCATGAATTCAATTAAAGTAACGTGTTAAAATATTAAATAAAATTGAATTTAATATCTTTAAATACTCCTAATAACATCAATTAAACAAACTCATAAAAATGAAAAAAAAAAAAACTCGTTTTAATTTAATAAAAGTGATATATTAAACGTAAAAATTTTTCTTTTATTTTTACGTGTCATTGGTTTTGTACAGGTGGAGTTGTTACTTTGTTTTGCTCTACTTGAATCGTAATGAAAGAAATATTTTGTTTGGGCAAAAAATTGTAAAGAATTTCTTAAAATAATAAATAAATATTTTTATGGGCATTGTTTTCATGCACCCAACACCGAAGATATTTTTTTTTTTTTGTAAAATACAAAACAATCCATACAACTTCAAACAAAGTTAAACAAAACAGCCTAGCAAATACTACTAAGCAGACAAAAAAACAACAGACTTCCCCGCTGTACTCTGCTGCAGAAACAGCAGACCATCCAAGCATCATCCACTCTACTTCAGCGGCAAATCACCAAGCAGCAAGTTTTTCCTTTGTATTATGTATAAAATTGTACATTAAATTAAAGTTATATATATAATTTTTTTATCAAAATTGTTAGGATCGACCTGATTAAGCAATAAGAAAAAATAGCGGAATAAATTGAGAAATTGAGCACACACAAATTTAACGTGGAAAAACCCCTCCAAAGAGAATAAAAAACTACAGGCAAAGATAATTTTACTATAATGGCAAAAGAACGAAGAGTACAAAAAATGGAGATAAAAAAACTAAACCTCGAAAACCCGAAAACAAAGAACCCTCAAAACGTAAACACAAAATGTTAGATTTGTAAAATAAATCTAAAATAAAATTTAATAAACCAGGATCTATTATGTCAAATCATCAAGAATAAATGAAAAATAAAACTAGATGCGGAAGTGTACTTGAATCCATGAATTCCTTATAGTTTTACCGGATTTAGGGATTTGATCTTCCAAATTAGCACACAAGAAATTTAGAGAATATTTGCTTTCTCTCTTTCCTAATGATGGGATATTAAAAAAGATATCATGTGTGTTATTTGGGGACCATAACCCTAATATTTATAACCTTAGCATATTAGTTTTAATCAAATTCTAATTAGCCCATCATTAATTAGAGTTTGATTAGAAGAGTATCTACACATATTTATCCCATACTTTATTTAATAATTAAAAGCCCAATAGAATTCTAACCAAATTAGACCACTTTTAATTTGGGCTAACCTATCATGATAGTAGATAATAACATGTAATTATCCTTATTATATATGTGATGTCCAAATTTTCCAACACAAAATTCTCTAAATGTGTTATGAGTTCTAATATCTAATGAGTGTATTTTCTAAGGTTGTAAAAGAGCCTATTTATAGGCTAAATTCATAGGTCAAATAATAATAAAATAATCTAAACTAATCAGTGTTTGATTGAAACAAATAAACAGAGTTTAACTAGAAGATTACTTCTCAAATTTGACTCAAATAGGAGTCATAATTAACAAATCTCCACCTTGACTCATATTTCCACAATGCCATCTTTGCTAAAGCCCGCCACGAGCCTATCTTGAACCATGCAGGGAATTAACTGAGTCGAATCTGTGCTTAGAAACTGGAAGACTTCTAGCTTTCGACTTGTACACTGCCAAATCAAAACTAACCCGAGTTTGATTTTCACGAACACAGTGCCCTAACTTTTCAAAACCTGCATCCAAAAGAGAACCTCTCTTCAACGAAACGGTCATACCTTTTTCCCTCCTATGACCAAGTTGCCTCCGCTCCGAATGAGTTGACTTCGACTCTGTAATGGACGAGGGACATCCGATTTCACCTGTCACTGTAGAACCTTCCAGAATATAAAGACTGCCAGTTCTTTTACCTTTTAACAAAACGAGAGCTCCATGAGATACTTTAATGCCGCTCGAATCGATGTTGATTCTGCATCCTTTCAAGTTTAAAATACTCAAGGAGATGAGATTCTTTCGTAAATCAGGTACATACCTGACATTTGAGAGTGTCCTAATCGTCCCATCGTGTATCCTAATTTTAACAGTACCAGTATCAATTACCTTACTAGATGAATTGTTTCCCATGCACACAACTCCACCTTCAACCGAACTGTATGTGGAGAACCATTCTCTATTGGGACACATGTGGAAAGAACATCCCGAATCTAGGATCCACTCGGACATGAGCTTGGAGTTATCGCTCATTGACACTAACAAGAAATCATCACCACTTTCATCGGCCAAATTAGCACCAGCTACATCTTCCTCGTTACTTTTAGCAGCTTTTTTCTTTCGCAGTTTATAACAATCTGCTTTCAAGTGACCTAACTTTTTACAATAGCGACACATTTTGTCTCGTTCCTTTGATGCTATCAAAACGGAAGCTTGCCTATCTGCTTTGCTATCCAAATGAAGCTCATTGTCGAGTTTGTCTCTACTCAACAAATGACCTTTCATATCTTCGAACGAGAGTTTGTCTCTGCCATAAATCAGGGTCTCCCTAAAAGACTTGTATGAAGGGGGTAAAGAGCACAATAATAGCATAACCTGATCTTCATCTTCAATATGAACCTCAACATTCTTTAAATCATTTAAAAGAGTAATAAATTGACTGATGTGATCCCTAAGAAGCTCACATTCGTTCATACGAAACGTAAATAGATGTTGTTTCAACACTAAACGGTTAGCCAGAGACTTAGTCGTAGAAAGAGTTTCTAACCTTTTCCACAAGGCAGATGAGGTCTTCTCCATCAATACCTCCTGCAATACCGTATTCGCGAGGCACAACTGGATTGCAGACAAAGCCTTTTCATCAAGCTCTTCCCATTCTGTTTTATTTAGATTCTCAGACTTTTTTCCGGTAACAACCTTTTTCAAACCGGATTGAACTGGAATTGCCATCATCCGAACTTGCCACAGATTGAAATTTGTCCCCTCATCGAACTTCTCAATTTCAAACCTTGTTGCTGCCATATCTGAATGGGCTGATCTATGAAAATTGAACTAGCTCTGATACCACTTGTTAGGATCGACCTGATTAAGCAATAAGAAAAAATAGCAGAATAAATTGAGAAATTGAACACACACAAATTTAACGTGGAAAACCCCCTCCAAAGAGGATAAAAACCACGGGCAAAGATAATTTTATTATAGTGGCAAAAGAACGAAGAGTGCAAAAGATGGAGATAAAAAACTAAACCCCGAAAACCTGAAAACAAAGAACCCTCAAAACGTAAACACAAAATTCTCTAAATGTGTTATGAGTTCTAATATCTAATGGGTGTATTTTCTAAGGTTGTAAAAGAGCCTATTTATAGGCTAAATTCATAGGTCAAATAATAATAAAATAATCTAAACTAATCAATGTTTGATTGAAACAAATAAACAGAGTTTAACTAGAAGATTACTTCTCAAATTTGACTGAAATAGGAGTCATAATTAACAAAAATTCATGTATTATATTTTTAATATGTCTTAATATATGAATTAACAATAAATTAATTTTTATAACTAATTTTTAGTAACTCTAAAAAAGAGAAAAAGTTTGTATTTATATTTGTAGAGATTGTTATTTTACTAAAATTTTAATGATCCTTCTAGTTTGTATTAATCATACACTACATGACTAAACGAAATAAAAAATCATATAATAATTTAGTGGGTTAGCAAATAAAATAAACCTTTATCGATCATTATTATATATAATTTATATATGCAATTATTAAAGTTTAATTTAGATTAATACTATTTTAATTATCAAGTAAGAAACAAACATTAATTATAATTTATAATAATACATCATTTCTTTGTGCGTACGCAGCGTACCACTTTGACTGTGATAGGCTAACATGTGCTCTTATTCAAAGCCGTATTCGGCAGCAAACACTGCCAAGATGGGAAATTTCAGAAAGTTTGATCCATTTTTGGGGTTTTTTTTTTTTTCCACGAAAATTGTTGCCATTCGCAGTCTGCTATTAAAGTGCATAATTTTATTTCTTAACCAATAACTTTTCTTTTGAGTTGGGGCTTCCCTCAGACTCATCAAACATTTATAGTACCACTAAGTTCACCCTTCACCAAACTTTAATAATCCATCTTTGTGATCAAGGTGAACAACTACCTATACCTCCTTCAAACACCCAAACATTCATTATTGTAAACACAAAAATGGCTTCCCTTTCCGTGGGTGGTGCTACTCCTGGCCTCCGAACCCCCTCGACAACAAGGATGTTGAAGCTTCATCCTGTTTTAAATTACACCCCATTCTTCACCACTCCATCTTTGTTTTCTCCAAAAAACTTGTCATTGCGTTCCTCAAATCACAGAGCCGGAGTAGTTTGCATGTCCACAACCACATCTCCAGTAAGCAAAGATGATGAAAAGCTAATTAATGGGCAACCGAATGAGAAAGTGGTCCAAGTTTCATCGTGGATTGATTACTTACCCAAAGAAATTCAGTCTTTCGCTAAGCTGGCTCGCGTAGATAAGCCCATCGGTACTTGGTTATTTCTTTTTCCCTTTGCCTGGTAACAAACTCTTCCTTCCCTTCCTTCCATTTTATTTGATAATATGGAATCATATATACTTCAATTCCTTAATTAAAAACTTTGTGTACGTATAGGTCAGCTACGATAGCAGCATCGACTGGAAATATTCCTGATTTCAAGAATTTAGCTGTATTTGCTTGTGCAGCTCCATTTTTTAGGGGTGCTGCTTGTACCATTAATGATTTCTTTGATCGTGATTTTGATAAAATGGTAAATTCCTTCTTCATGCAAGACGGTGTAAATATTATTTTCGACCAAAGTTAACAACGTTGGATAGAGTTCCGAGCAATTATTTTTTGGGTTTTTTTCTATTAAATAATCGCCTTATTTTGTCGGAAATATTTATTGTACCAGCAAGTACTTATGACACATTTTATTAAATGAAGTTAATGTGTAAAAGAAATTGGGTAAAATGCAGGTGGAGCGTACAAAAGAGAGACCAATGGCAAGTGGGGCTGTCACACCATTTCAAGGACTTTGCGTTTCAATTGCTACTGAGTCATGGAATTTTCCTCCAACTCACCAACTACAGGTCTAACTGCATTCCTTTCGTTTGTTTCCACACATCATAGCCATCATTTATGTAAAATTTCACATCAATTTAATGCTTTATTATAGGTTACTGTCTTGATATATATTGCAAATTAAGATTTTTTTTTTTTGCATAAACTAATTTTATATATTCCATAATTAGTTATTTTGATTTCCATCTGATATTGGCTTTCGTGTTTCTTGTTTACAGCGCGATCTATGAGGCTGCATGCATATTCCTAATTTGTACCTATCCTCTCATGAAGAGACTAACATACTGGGTAATGATAATTGTATAAATTAATGTAAAAAGGAGGGAAAAAACAAAAAAGGCTTAAAGGATAATATTTATTATATATTTTAGTTTAATTGAATTTTGTTATTATACTATGGGATCGTAGGCAAATTGACCTCTAAATAACCCTTATACTCGGATAAATCTTTTATGATCGTTGGGTATTTATTTATAGGTTTACTTAATTGGTGCCAATATATGATTTATTTAGTTACTTTCTTTTAAAGTATTAGTATTGAAGTCGACAAAATTCAATAAATGCATGCTTTTCCAAAAATATTACCTTACGAATCCGAAAATATAGTTTCTGCCATATCCCATTAACTTATACGTTTCACACACACCTCTATATGGTGCAGGTCCAAGCCTATTTAGGTTTGACCATCAACTGGGGAGCAGTACTAGGGTGGTATGCAGTTAAAGGAAGCTTGCAACCATCTATTGTACTCCCACTCTTCCTTTCTGGTTGTTTCTGGACTATTCTGTATGACACCATTTATGCTCATCAGGTATACTAATTGAACATTTATCTCTCATGTTGTCTACATTCTCTATTTAACAAAAGTGCTGGTGTTACTGATGAACAGGATAAAGAAGATGATGTGAAAGTTGGTGTTAAATCCACGACCTTAAAATTTGGTGAGTCAACAAAGGAGTGGATCACTGGCTTTGCAATTGCAAGCATTGGCACCCTTACTCTCGCTGCATACAATGCTGCATTAGGTATTTAATTCCTAAATATTATGCCCTTCTTTTCGATCACAAACATTTGTGTTTGATTAACAAATAATTCTGTAATCTTGGTGTGGAAGCAGGGTGGCCATTTTATGTGTTTTTAGCAGCTGCATCTGGACAGTTAGGTTGGCAGATAAGGACGGTTAACTTGTCATCCCCAGCAGATTGCAACTGAAAGTATGTTTACGTATTCCGCTTTAAAGTATTTGGAATTAGGTATTGAATTGGATTTAATGCATAGAATGATATTCTTTTTAAAGAAGATTTACCTTCGACATATATGTTCCATACATACATATTTAGATATAGATTCGATCATAATATTTAACATGAATTTGAATAACTAGTAATGAGTAAAAATATGAAATGCAACCAAATTGAATTATCTTTTTTTGGTTGCAGGTTTGTGTCCAACAAATGGTTTGGTGTTCTAATTTTGAGTGGGATTTTATTAGGAAGGGTCTTCTCTTGAATTAGTTGTAAACAACGGTTATTCCACTGGCACTCCTATTTCAGCTATTGATCACTACATAGTTTAAACATCTATATATTCATTCATGTTTTGTTGTTGTTCCAAATGAGCTGGGGAAAATCCGCCGAGATGAAAATCAAGTTTCTTCACCGTTGGCCAATAAAATTATTTACTTATTATTTTTAAGAAATTCTTACATTTTTTTCCCAAACAAATATCATTTTCTTTCATTACCAGTACAGCAAAACAGAGTAACAACACGTGTACAGCAAAAAACTAACAACTCCACCTGTACAAAACAAATGACACGTAAAACAAGAAAAATATTTACGTTTAATATATCGGGTATAAAACCAATAAAAGCTGATTTTTTTAAAATTTTTTACGAAAATAGGACATTTTTAAAAATAATTACAAGTATGGACAAAAAATCTAAAAATCCGTTAACGTGGGCGTATTTTTATCCGTGCTCAGACTAAGTTTTTAAAAGAGGTCATTTTTTTAAAATATTATAAAAATAGACTACCTTTTTTTTAAAAAAATTTACAAGAATAAATCTTTATAAAGACTCAATGGCAACACCATTTTTTTATACCACCAATTAATGTGAAAATAAAACTTACAAAATAAATATTTATATAAACCCAAAGCCTCATTTCCCTTGTTTTCTTAAGTAATGTGAGATGTGAGGTTTGTGTATATATAAATTCATGAATAGGTTTGCAACTTATTTTTTTATTATTTATTTTATGTTATGTTATGAATGTTTGATTAATAAATAAATGGGGAGTATTTGGTATTCGGATAGTGTATATATATAATTTTAAAAAATTAATATCTCCTTTTTAAAATATTTATTTTTAATATGTTACTATACTTGTTAATTTTTTAATCCTAATTTTAATTTAATTTTCATCACCTAAGGAATGCTGGTAAATTTATTTCAGATGTATTTTGACTAGATAGATAATCTATTTAACCATAGTATATAATTATGTTAAATAAGTTTTTTTTATAGAAATGTATAATATACGTAAAATATAATAATTATTTTTCATATTTTTATATCTAGATTAAATTATATTAATAGTCACTTAACTATGATTTTTTGGCTATTGAATTATAAAAACTTACAAAATGATCACTCAACTATTAGTATTTTTTTTGGTCACCTAATAATCTTGAATTTTGAGGTATGTAACCAAAAAAAAAAAGAGAGAGAGACAAATTTGAATAGTTAAATGGCAAATTTGTAACTTTTCATAAACATATGATTAAAAAATAATTAAATGACTATTTTATAACCTTTTATAATTAAGTGATAAAAAAATTACCTTAAATACATAAGAATAGACAACTTCATAATCAATTTTTTATATTACATATGTATACAATTCTTTATATGTAAATGATTTTTGTCTAATATAACTTTTATTCATTTGAAAAGAAAGCAAATGTATAATAGTTTCATACCTACACATTATATTGGTTGTTTGCATCAAATTTTATTATTCAGTAAATAGATCCATATAATCTTTTTAGTGAATATCTAATAATATTTGTATTGAAGTATATAAAATAAAATTGCTTTAAAAAAAACAAATGCAACAAAACAAGATTGCATTAATGACAAATACTATATAATCTTCCACACATCCTCCAAACACCTTTATTTCAAACCCATTTGGTCATCTTTAAACAAGAAGAGACCAAATCCCACATCATTTTATATTTTATAATTTTTTTACATATAGAGTTTAAAATTTTTATTTATAATGTAACAAATGTTAACTTTTTATAAAAAAAATTAAACTCTATAAGTAAAAAAAATATAAAATATAGTGTAGCTTTTAATCTTATGTTGTTAGTTAAAAGAGGAAGGAATCCCACATTATATATTAACAAGCTGTAAACCTATTTATGAGTCTATATATACACATATCTCACATCCCACATTGCTTAAGAAAATAAGGGAAATAAGACTTTGAGTCTATATAAAGATTCGTTCCGTAAGTTTTATTTCCACATTAATTGGTGGCACCAAAACAAAAAATGGTGTTGCCACTTTGGGTTTTTATAAAGGCTTATTCTCGTAAATTTTCAAAAAAAAAATGGTCTATTTTTGTAATATTAAAAAAAAAAAAGACATTTTTTGAAAATATAGTCCGAGCAAAGTACGTCCACGTCAGTGCGCTTTTGCCCGACACAAGGGAAAAAGTGTTGACATGGAAGTATTTTTTGGGTTATCCCCTGAAAATACATCCACGTTAGTGCGTTTTTGGATTTTTGGTCCATACTCGTAATTATTTTTAGAAATGACCAATTTCCGTAAATAATTTCGAAAATGAGCCTTTATTGATATCACTTTTATTAAATTAAAACCAGTTTTTTCCCCATTTTTATGAGTTTGTTTAATTGATGTTATTAGGAGTAATTAAATATATCAAATTTAATTTTAGGATAACTTATACTAATAGTTAGGGGTGAGTATTCGGTCAAGTCGAGTAAAAATTTTTCGAGTTAGTCAAGTTGACAAATCCTATTTTAGCAACCGAACTCAATTTGATTTTTTTCAAATCAAATCAAATCGAGTCAAAAAAATTTGAGTCAAATCGATTCGAGTTAACGAATCCTATTATTTATACTTAATGTTGCGTTTAGATGGACCGATTATTTAACTAGTAGACGAAGTACAAGATTATTTAACTACATGAACAATATAATGATTTTGCCTTTTAACTTAATGGGTAAACATTTATCAAAACAACGTAGTTTTACTTTTTAACTTAATTATTTTAAATTTTAACTTTTAAAAAAGTAAACATTTATCAAAATGACATAGTTGTCTTTTCTTATTCGGATTTTCAATAACTCAAAATGTGTAATTTATATTCGAGTTAAACCGAAAAACTTATTTTATTATTCGATTTGATCCGAATAATTTGATTAACTCAAATAATTCGAACTATTTAATTCAAAATTTAAATTTTTTATCGAGTTTTTCAAATCAAATCATATTTTGCTCACCCCTACTAATAGTCATTCAACTTTGATAAAATAATAAAACAATCATTAAATTTTTAACTCAGTCACTAAACTTTAGAAAAATAATAAACCACTCACTAACGTTATTGAAAAGTGACAAATCAGTCACTCACTTACGTTTTCGGTTATAAGCTTAACAGAATAGGTGATGTGGCTAGTTAACTTGCCACGTTGGACATGAGGAGCTGAAGTGTTTAGGGTTGGACGAGTGGACCAGATTGAAAAAAGAAGAAGAGAAAAGAACGATTGACCATTAATTGAAATTTTTAGGGTTTATGCTCCAACGGTGGAAAGGATTGAAAGGGAACGATTGAACGATTGAGCGTTTAGAAAAAAGCCACTAGGAGAAAAAACTATAACAAAATATATTAGGGTTTAGGGTTTAGGTCCAAAATGATTAATAGAAGAGAAGCAGTCGTTGGTGTTGCATCCATTGTAACAGATAAGTTTTTTTGTTGGTTTATGATTTTTTGGATTTCTTTGTTGAAAAATGTTGCATTCGCATGAGGTTTATCGTCTTCCATGTGCATGATAAAAATGGATTTCTTTGGTTATTTCATCATATTCTATTTGGTGATTGCATTATCATGTGAAAATTTGTTTATGGATTGGGAGTCTGAAATTTTGCAAATCAATGGATTTTTATTTTATAATTTGGTTGTTTACATGTTTAGAAAAAGGTTCATTTGGGTTAATTTGTTTCCTAGTTAACTTGGAAAGAATTGAATTATATGAATATGCAATGAATAAGAATCTAGAGATTAAGAATATTTTTTAAATGTTGATTCAAATATGATTATTAAAGTCTATCAATATGAATATGCAATGAATTGGATTTCTTTGGTTATTAAAGTGTATGGCAGGTTTGGATTTCTTTGGTTATTGTCTGCTATGTGCATGAAAAAAATGGATTTGTTTATATTAAAGTGTATGGCATGTGCATGACAGAAATATGTGTTGTATATTATTGTGTGATGTCCTTTGCTTGGTTATTGTCTACCACTGCTTAGGTTGTGTATGTTAAAGACTCCACTGCCTTTATTGATGTTAAATTTATTTGACAGGTTTACTTGATAATGAATTTAATGAGAGTGAAGAAGAACTGTTTGATTTTGATGTGTCTGATAGTGATGATTTTGAAACATTAAATAATGTTGGAATGAATGTAAGAGATAGGATTAGGGTCAATCTAAATAGCTTAAATATGGATGATATAGAAGTAGGGGAACTGTCTGATAGTGATGATTCTAAAACCTTAAATAGTGATGAATCGAAAGTAAATTGATTAATTACAAATGTTATGAGAAAACATTCTTATTTGTCCATGAAAGCTTCAGTTGTATATCGTTTACCCTAACCATTCATGAAAAGATTCTGTGAATAACTTATGAATCTCTCGATGTTGTAATCTTCGGGAGCGTGAACGAGATCTCAAGACTTATTTGTACTCGCTATGGTAAAAAGTGGATTACTTGGTTAGAAGATAAACAAACTAAAAAGATGAATATTTATCAAATTCTAAAACTTACTTGCGTAATGGTTCAATTGAATCATGGTGAAAAAGAACACATCGATGTGCTTGTACCCAAGATCTATCATCTAAGTGTGCAATTTCGACTTTACCGATTGGTTCTCCATAACTTCGAAATAAATAAGTTTCGACTAAGTTATGATCAGTGAGCCCATCATTTCTACTTGGTCTATTCAGTCTTGTTTCACCATCTTCTAAATATCTAGAACAGAAAGTCATACACTCCTCTGCCAAGTAACCTTCAGCAATTGATCCTTCTGAATAACGCTTATTACGACAATAAGACTTCAATTTGCATAGGAACCTAAACATGATATACAACATTATGAAAGGTTGTAAATAAAGGTATATTCATGAATGAATGAAAAACTTTACAAATAAATTAGCACCTCTCTATAGGATACATACACCGATAGAAAACTAGTCCATCAAGTTTTGCTTCATGAGGGAGATGGATTAGCAAGTGCACCATAATAGTGAAGAATGAAGGTGGAAAGATCTTCTCCAAATTGCATAAAGTCAAGGCGGCTCGATCTTGTACTTTCTCAAGTTTTTCAACATTCAAAACTTTGCCACAAATAGCTTTCATTATATTGGATAGTTCACCATAAAGCAACTAGCAGTAAATCTTGCATCAAGATATGATTGTAATAGCCCATTTTCGCTCGGGCCCAATACACTCAAATCAGACAAAAAAATAATAATATAATAAAATAAAACCAAAACACAAAAAGATATATCAAAAGTCCATTACAAATTATCAGTCCAAATTACAAAGGCCCAAATAATAAACCCTAACCCAAATTCAAGCCCACAACATTAAAATTTTAAGAAAAAACCAAAACACCAGGGCAAGCTTCAGCCGTCGCTCCCCCACACACGCGCCACCACGTCGGCACCTCCTCTATACTCTTCCACGCACCACCTCACGCCAGTTGGCCTCCGTACTTGCAAGGACAAACAGCACAACAAAAAAAGAAGAAGAAGAAAACATTGTATTTTATGTATTTTTTTTTTAATTTCGGCTATAAATAGCCAATACACACTTTGTAACCTTTTTTTTACACAATATCAATAGAAAAATAAACACAAATAGATTTCGAATACAAACACAACAAATCGAAAGTTTTTTTAGGTATATGTTTAATATTGCAGATTTGTTTTCAGCATAGCAAAGCATATCAATGTTTTTTAAAATAAAACTTCTTACCTTGGTTACGAATCGAAAAGTTGAAAGTTCCCTCTTTTTTTCCTTTTCTTTCATTTTTTTTTATGTTTTCGTCTCGAAAACGGGTCGAGGGAGGAGAAATAGCCAAAATGGCCTTTTTTCGGTGAACTCCGTCCACCATAGACGGCGGTTGCCGTCGCTAGTAGCTTGTGGCTGCGGCGGGGCCATGGTGGCGCTCTATGGTCGGCCATGGGGAGGTTGAGAGAATGTTGAGTGTTTTTGAAGTTTTTTTTTTAAAGTGGAGAAAGAATGAAATTTTTTAGAGATTTTTGGCTTTTATAAGGTACCAAAACGGCGCAGTTTTGGAGAGGTCAGCAAGGCCCCAAAACGACGTCATTTCATGCAACCCGACCCGATTCGACCCACTCCAAGGGGAGGATCCGCGTGATTTTTGAAACTGGTCTTATTGCCAGTTTGGTCCTTCCTCTTTTTTATGGTTTTGCGATTAAGTTTCTTTTATTTTTAATTTTGCCCTAAAATTTTGTTTTAATTTCATTTTAGCCCCGTGTAAAGTGTTGCATTTTGGAGGGCGGGGATATTTTCCTCTTTAGTCCCACCTTATTATTCGCACACTCGATTCGGTCTTTTTCTTTTTATTTATTTCTGGATTTGCCCCAAACTTTCGTTTTAAGTTCAATTTAGTCCTTTCTTTTATTTCTTTTGATATTTTTGATATTTTATTATTAATTTAATATTATTATTAACATTATTTTTTTTTGTTTACTTGTTCTTATTATCGCATTAATAAATAAATTAATTTTAATATTACTACTATTATTCTTACTATTATTGTATTTATTATTATTACTTTCCTTACTACTACCATTATTATTATTACTATTATTTCCTTAATATTTATTTGCTTAATATTTTTAAATACGTTTATTTATTTTATCATTTTACTACTTATTTATTTATATCTTTCTATATAGTTTTAAAACTTCAGAATTTTTTATTATTATTAATGTCATCATCATCACTATTAATATTATGATTTTTAATTTGTGTTACACTATACTTGTTTATTTATTTGTTTAATATTAGTTCTTTGGTTCTAAAATTTTAGTTCTTTTTATTATTATTATTTTTCATTTATTTTGGCTTGTTATTTTATCTTCGTCCTCTATATTGTCATGCATTAACATATTTATTATTCCGTTATGTGCATAAGCACCGTAATTTATTTTACATTTTACTACAAAATCAAGTTACATCTTACCCGATACATTAAATTTTGTTTTAAAATAAACAAAATTCTACATTTTAAAAAAAAAATCGAAAGGTCGTTCCCTAACTTACGGGTTGCGATCTTCTTGATAAATCTGAATAAGCGAATGTTTTAAAGCATAATATTTTTAATTATTCTCAGGAATTCAACAATATTGTGTCCTAACTTACTGGATGTGACATTTTGTTATCTCGAGGTAAGGATTTCTAAAAATAAAGGTAATATTCTGTATTTGGAATTTTGAGAAATTGTGCCTTAACTTACTGTGTTCCGATTTTTCATTTGACCCAAATAACCGAATATCCTTCTTAAACTTAAACGCATGTGTTTTAAAAGTCAAAAGACAAGCTTAGTTTCGAGGATTCAAAATGTCATATCCTAACTCACTGGGCGTGACATTTTACTTCTTCGAAATAAGAGGGTCTTAGCATCCAATTTAATTTATTCAAGTTTTCTTTAAATAAAGAGGATCGTATTTTAAAACCTTTTCAAATTTTTGACATTAAGACGTTAATTAATCAATTAGGTACCAATTTTGGGCGTTATGAGGGTGCTAATCCTTCCTCGTACGTAACTGACTCCCGAACCCATTTTCTCGAATTTTGTAGGCCAAAAATCATTATTTAATAAATCAAAATGTTTTAATGATCAATCTCAAGGTGATCCGATCACACCTCAAAAAAAGATTGGTGGTGACTCTATTTTCATTTTTAAAGTCGACCTTTTTTTTTTTCAAAAATGTGGTTTCGACAACTTGGCAACTCCACTGGGGACACCAAGAGAGTCAAGCCGTAAAATTAATTATTTTCTGTCTTGTTGTAAAAAATTAAAAATTTGATTTGAAAAATTACAATCCTTTTATTACATTTGTTTGTGTTATTTCATATGATTGATGTGGTTTGAGTCTCGTAGAATATTTTCGCATCATATTGCATAAGGATCGTTTTGTCTTACCTCTTTTAAGTGGGAGTGAGAAGCTACTCCTTTGTGAGGTTTTCACCTCCGTGCAGGATAGTGGATCGCTTTCGGGATACATCTGTACCTATGTCTTCGTGAGATTTTCATCTCCGTGCAGCCATAGGGAAATGTATTCCCCTGAACTGAACTCAGTCCGTATAAGCCTATAATGGGTGAGGATTAAGGAATCTGCTGGTTCAGGTACCTCAACTATAGAACCAAAACACATGCCGCTATCTGTATGTGGTCAGAGAAAACGCAATTAGAGAAAGGGGATAGTCTAGCTGTGGGGTACACGTTAGACTTATGGGACTACACTTATTTCAACGTGACACAAAATAACCTTCGGGAATTAAAAGAGATATGGGATTAGTGGAATGATGAGACCAAACAGTTGTTCTACTATAATTATGGGGATTTGTCGTATCTACTCGACATCAAGGTAGACGAGCATTTATTTTGGGCCCTCGCTCAGTATTGGAACCCTGCGTTGTCCAAAGGTTCAAGTTGATAAAGCTTATTCTAGAGCCGCTTATGTCCCGACCTTTTGGAAAAAAATTGATGAACATTACAGGAATGAGGGAATAGTGGATTACAGCTAGGATCAAGCAAAAAGGTGAGTGTAAGTGCATCCCATGGAAGAATTTGAGGGATTTGATTCTAGCGCATCCTGATACGAAAAAGAGAGTCGATGTGTTTGCTTTAAGCATCTACGGACTAATGATCTTCCCTATGGCATTAGGGTATGTAGATGAGGCGGTCTCGGATCTCTTTGGCGACTTGATAAAGGGGTCAAACCTGTTCCTGCAATCTTGGTCGAGACATTTAGATCTTTGAACGCATGTAGAAGGGCCGGTGAGGGCAGAATTATAGGGTGCACGTAATTGTTGTTAACTTGGTTCCACAGTCATTTCTAGAAGGTGGATAAGGTTTCTTATCGGGTTTTCTCCGGGAATTACTCCCTATTAAAGGAGATAATGGCCACACCAAGAAGGGCTGACATATTAGAGGAAAATTGGATAGCGCTCCTCCAAAATCTTCAGGAAGAAGACATCGAGTGGAGAGCTCCTTGGTTGATTTCCGACAAAATTCTTTACCGATGTGGGAGTTTTAACTGGGTCCCTTTGCTTGGGATTTAGGGAGCCGTTGGGTATGTTCCTTTGCTCGTATTGAAGCAATACAAATTAAGACAGTTCATACCGGTAACGCATGGGCTACCTCAATGTGAGTTTTCGTACAGGGGAGATAACTACAAGAAAATGGTAAAGAAGATTTCTAACGCTTGGAATCAGACTCGTCGAATGAAAAGGTTGGCCGTAGGTTCAATGACGACTCTCGAGTACATTGGATGGTGGAGTAAAAGAATTAATGATAATATCCTCGGATCGAATTTAGAAGGCGCTCGACCAATGGAAGAGTACTTACAAATGGTCCTGTCAGAACTAGAAATCATAAAGTAAGACTTCGAAAGGAGGAATTTGGAACTTGAAAAGAAGATAGAACGATTGGAGGAAGAAAGAATACATTTAAGTTAGATGCTGATGTTCAAAAGCTAGAGGCTAAGAGATTAAGGAAATGAAAGAATAAAGTCGAGGAAGACTTGGATAGTTTGAAGACGGATTACAAGAAATTGCCTTTATCGATGAGAACCGTCGGATTGGGAAAAACGTCGAAGTAATGGCGACAAAAGATCCAAGAAGAAAGAACCAAAATGACAAAAGAGAATTAAAGGCTAGAGTGGCAGAACTTGAAAAATTACTTCATCAGTATAGAAATCATAATTCTGCGGTAGAGTTGAGGACAAGTTTGAACAAGATTGAAGAAATGAAAGGAAAGATAAAAGAACTAGAGTCTGCATTACAAAACTGTGAGCTCCGGGTAGAGCTTCTTGAGGTAAGTGAGGAACGTTGGAAGGAAAAGCTTCACCATTCTCAAAATCAAGTTAGGAACAGAGATTACATTATGGGTGAGGCCGTGGCTCAGATTCAGGAGGTAGCCGATCATTTATAGACCTTGGCAATTCAGGCTGACATGCTAAGCGTGAACTAGAATCAGATCGGGGTCAAGAGTTAGCTTCGTTGCTTAGGAAAGTTAAAACTTTGAGCATTAGGGCAAAACCATATTTGTAATCCGTTTTATGTAAAGAATTTTGTGTTCTAGTAAATTTTTCTAAATGAAATTGAATCAGAATCGACGCCTTTTTGCATTCATTTCATGCATTCGCATTACATCATATTGCATTAAAATTCATGGAAATACCATAATTGGTTAAAATCATTTCAGAGTAAATTTAGAAACCAACAAAAACTTACCAACCAAACACCATTACGGTACCCAAGCAAAGACAAAAGACATGGATCAAAGATTGGAAAGAGACTTGAACAACTCCAAAAAGAAATGCAAAATCAACTACAATTGCAAATGCAATAGCAACTGGCTAAAATCCAACAAGACATGATGGACAAAATGATGGAATCCCAAAGAAATATGATGTCTCAGTTGACGCAACTGCTGACTGAAGGAATAGATAAAGGAAAGAGCCCCATGGTTAATGCTGGAGAAGATGATGGGAAACATCTCTATCCTCCGGGTTTTACTCAAACAAATACACAAACACACCCTGAGGTGTACCCTCAAAGAACATCCGTCACGATTAGGCCTCAATAATTTCAGGATGGTGTTTTGGTATCGATGAAATTTCAAACTGGATCAGGTTTTAACCCAGGGGATAACCCAACTAATCCTGTTATCCCTTACCTTGATGAAGTGGTAGAAAAGGAAAGGGCAAGGACAGAATTGCCAAAGCAGTTAGAGGACCGATGTAAATGGCTAGAGGAAAAATTCAGGGTAATGGAAAACACTGATAGTCAGCATGAAATTGATGCTAAGGATCCGAGTTTGGTCCCAGATCTAGTGCCTCTCTACAAGTTCAAAATGCCATAATTTAAAAAGTACAATAGGATCAGTTGCCCCGAAGCTCACATCACCATGTTTCGCAGACGGATGACCGGGTATGTTAACAATGACCAACTACTAAGACATTGCTTCCAAGACAGTCTGGTGGGAGCAGCATCCAAATGGTACAACTAGGATTGGTTCCTGGAGGGACTTAGCACAAGCATTCATGAAGTAGTATAGTCGTGTGACGGATATGACAAGCATTCATGAAGCAGTATAGTCGTGTGATGGATATGACTCCTGATAGAATTACTTTACAAAACATGGAGAAGAAACCGAGTGAGAGTTTCGAGCAATATGCACAGAAATTGAGGAGAATTTCCATACAAGTTCAGCCGCCGCTCCTAGAAAAAGAAACTACGATGCTTTTTATCAACACCCTAAAAGCCCCGTTCATAACTCACATGATAGGAAGCGCTACAAAAAGTTTTTCAGACATAGTGATGACTGGCGAAATGATCAAGAATGCGATAAGAAATGGAAAGATAGATGCAAGAGAGAGTAACAAAAGGTCAGCCTCGAGGAAAAAGGAAACTGAGGTGAATAACAGGAGTACATATAACAAGGGTTACTCAAAATCGATTACTGTAAATCAGCCAAGAACGGTGGCTATTGGTCAACAAGGTTTATCAAGGCAAGAATTCGACACAAAGCAAAAACACTGAGAAGCTCCAATTTACGCCAATCTCAATGACATATAGCGAGTTGTATCAAAGTTTAGTTGACACCTAAAACCATTACATCTTCCATACCCCAAATGGTATGATGCAAACGCTCAATGTGACTACCATGCAGGAATTTTGGGGCATTCAATAGAAAACTGCACTGCCTTTAAGAAAGTAATTGAAAGACTTATTAAAATGGGCATTATAAAATTTGATGATGCACCTAGTGCCGAAAATTCACTGCCCAATCATACTGATAATGGGGTAAATGCGATAGATGAAAATGTGGGGAGAAGAATCAAGACATATATTGCAGAAGTAAAAATTTCTTTGAGATGGGTCTGGATGGAGATGGTAAAAAGAGGGTTAAGCATTTCGAATCCTGAAGGGAGTTGTGAAAACATGAGGAACTACTGTGAGTTCCATCATGAAGAGGGGCACAAGATCCAAGAATGTGCAGAATTCAGAGCCTTGGTGTAAGGTCTGATGGACTGAAGAAGTTAAAGAAGAAGGAAACATATATGCGTCAGAATCAACAGTGAAGGTCACAAAAGTCAATTATCCAGTGGTCATTATTTTGCGACTTAAAAACAACGAAGCTGGAGTACAGATGACACCAAAGATCATAATTCAAAAACCAGCGGTTTCTCTTATCAGGATAACAAAAGGGTCCCCTGAAATCATGATTGCAACGTGATAATCCAGGGAAAGGAGATCTCAGCCAGTGCTTCAAAAGAGGATCAAGATGTAGGTTCTCATACGCGTAGTAAAAGGCATAATAATTTGATAAATGAGCAGAACCCGTAAAAGGAAAAACCCTAACAGTGGAGCAAAAGAAAGAAAAACAGTCAGACCTGAGTCGCTTATTAATGAGCCAGTAAAAGAGGAGGAAGCTAAGGAATTCCTGAAGTTTTTGAAACACAGCGAGTATAGTGTTGTGGAATAGTTGCATAAACAACCAGCTCGCATATTTATACTAGCTTTACTCTTGAGTTCAGAGGTACACCAAAGTACATTGATGAAAGTGCTGAATGAGACGTACGTGGCCAATGATATCTCTGTCAATAAACTGGATCGGCTGGTTAATAACATAAGTGCTGATAACTTCATCTTCTTCAACAATGATGAAAAACCACCAGGGGGTATGGGATCTACTAAAGCTCTGCACATTATTACCAAATACAAAGGGTACACATTGCCAGGGGTTCTGATCGACAATGGATCAGCACTGAACGTATTGCCCCTATCCACACTTAATAGGTTACCTGTGGATAGTTCACACATGAAAGTATGCCAAAATATAGTGAAGGCGTTTGATGGCATAAAAAGGAGGGTCATGGAAAGAATCGAAATACCTCTGTTGATTGGCCCAACTACCTATGAGGTGGACTTCCTAGTAATAGATATCAAGCCCTCCTACAATTACTTATTGGGAAGACCTAGGATACATTCAGCAGGGGCAGTGCCTTCGTCACTACATCAGAAGTTAAAGCTAGTATCAAAAGGTCGGCTGGTGACGATAAATACCGAAGAAGATATTATCGCAGCTGTAACCAGTGATGCGTCGTACTTGGAGACAAATGCTGAGGTAATTGAATGTTCTTTTCGATCTTTGAAGTTTGTGAATGCAATATTTATTATTGAGGGGAATAGGATTCTAGTGTCAAAAATATCCAAGGCTACTAGGATGGGATTACAACTGATGGTAGAAAAGGGAGCTTTACCAAGAAAAGGACTAGGGAGACATCTTCAGGAAAGAGTTGAGGCTCTAATGCTGAAGGACAAGCATGACCGCTTTGGCTTAGAGTACAAGCCAGATGTGAGGCAAAGAAGGAAGGAACTGGAAAAGAGGTAAGAAGAAAGAAGGGCACGCGTAAGTGGGTAAAAAATCAAATGGGAACCAATGATATTCCCCCATGTATCCAAAACTTTCGTATCGAGAGGGATTATTCATCCCGAGTGAAGGACGCTATGGAAAGAAAGTGTTGAAGAAATGTTGGGAAATGTTCACATCAATACCATATATGAAGAAACAACTGAAGGAGTGACCTTGTCAGATATTCGCCCTTATGAACCTGGGAGTGTTCTGAACAATTGGACTGCAAAAGAAATTCTTGTAGTTTTTAGAGCTTACTCAGAGTAATGTTCAAAACACACTTGTTGCTTTAAGCCTAGAAGCAATAAGAATTCCTTTGTGAAATAGGCTTATGTCCAAACATAATTATGAAGTACATATTTAATATCATTTTGAGTAAATAGTCTTTCATTCTTTTAGATTCTTTTATTCTTTCTATATAAGTAATTATGTTAGATTCTTTCATTCCTTGGACCTTTTTCTAAATCATTCTTTCATTTCATTCATTATCATACCATACAAATAATTATTCTTAAATTTATTTGTTCTTTGTATATTCCTTTGCACCTACAATAGGTTCTCGGATATCAACGACATGAGTAACCCTGTTAAGGAATCAGAACCTCCTTTTGAGCAAGACGTGTTTAGAGGGATCCCAGGACTTTGAAGATAACATAGGCTGTGGCTTATCTTCAGACTTGTTAAGAATGGTAGAGCAAGAGGAAAAACAAATTCTACCTCATAAAGAGAAAGTAAAGATTGTGACCTTGGAAGAAGGAAAGGTAGTGAAAATTGGAACGTGCATAATCGAAGAAACGAAGCGAGAACTCGTAGAGTTACTTCAAGAATTCAAAGATATCTTAATGTGGTTTTAGTTAAGCACTGACATTGTTGTACACCGCCTCTCTATAAAAGAGGATTGCAGGCAAGTTCAGCACAAGTTCCGGAGAATGAGGCCTGACATTGTGCTAAAAATAAAAGAGGAAGTTAAAAAGTAGTTCGATGCCGGATTCTTACAGGAAGTCAAATACTTGGAATGGGTAGCCAATATTGTGCCTGTCCCTAAGAAAGATGGGAAGGTGTGAATGTGTGTAGATTATAGAAACTTAAATAAGGCCAGCCCAAAAGACAATTTCCCTTTGCCTCACATTGATACTCTAGTAGACAATACGATAGGCTATTGGCTGTTTTCCTTCATGGATGGCTTCTCTAGATACAATCAGATAAAAATGCATCCTGAAGACATGGAAAAGACAACCTTCATAACCTTGTGGGGTACATTTTGCTATACGGTGATGCCATTTGAGCTGGAAAATGCAGAAGCGACATATCAAAGGGCCATAGTGACCTTGTTCCATGATATGATGCACAAAGAAATTGACATTATGTTGATGATATAATTACAAAGTCCCGAATAGAAATGAAACATATCCAAGTTTTGAGGAAGTTATTCTTGAGACTGAGGAAATTCCAATTAAAGCTCAATCCAACAAAATGTACTTTTGGAGCTAGATCGGGAAAATTGTTGGGCTTCATAGTCAGCGAGATGGGAATTCGGATAGACTCAGACAAGGTCCGGGCTATACAAGAATTGCCTCCGCCGTGCACTCAAAAAGGACTTTGAGGTTTCCTTGAAAGGCTAAATTACATTGCTTGGTTTATTTCACAATTAACCGAGAAATTTGATCCCATATTTCGTCTTCTTAAGAAATACAATCCAGGCGTGTGGGATGATGAATGCCAGAAAGCTTTTGATAAGGTTAAATAGTACTTGTCAAGTCCTCCAGTATTGTCACTTCCATGCCCAGATAGGCCATTAATACTATATTTGACAGTGTTTAATAATTCTATGGGATGTGTGCTGGGTCAACATGATGATTCGGGAATAAGAGAAAAGATGATATACTACTTCAGTAAGAAATTCATTGAGTGTGAAATGAGATATTCGCCAATTGAGAAATTATGTTGTGCCTTGATTTAAACAACTCGGAGGTTGAGACAATACATGATGTACCATACGACCTGGCTAACCTCGAAGTTGGACCCTTTAAAATATATGATGGAGTTAACTTCTTTGAATGGAAGGATGGCTAGATGAAAAATTCTACTATTTGAATTTGACATAATTTATGTGAGCCAAAAAGCTGTGAAAGGAAGCGCAGTAGCAGATTTTTTAGCCAGCAGAGCTCTAGAAGATTATGAGCCTTTGAACTTTGACTTCCCCAATGAAGAATTAATGCATGTGGCAGCTACTAAAGAAGATGCTACAAAAGATCCCTTTGGAAATTGAACTTCAACGGAGCATCAAATGCTGTAGGTAATGGAATTGGGGCAGTCTGGGTATCCCTAAATGGAGATCATTATCCATTCACATGCAAATTGGATTTTGATTGTACAAATAATATGGCAGAGTATGAAGCGTGTATCATGGGACTTCGTGCAGCCATAGAACACAAAATTAGAGCGCTGGAAGTATATGGAGATTCCATATTAGTGATCTACCAAATGAAAGGTGAATGGGAGACAAGAGACCCCAAATTGATCAATTATCGAAGGATAGTTTTGGGGTTAATAGAGGAGTTTGATGATATTACTTTCAAATGATATTACTTTCAATTATCTCCCGCGATACAAAAACCAGATGGCAGATGCTTTGGCTACTTTGGCTTCCATGATCAAAGTGATCAAACAAGAGGATGTAAAACTCATTCAAATTAGTATTTACGTGGCCTAGCTCATTGTTACAACGTGGATGAAGAAGAAAGAGATGATCACCCCTGGTACCACGATATATTACGATACGTGAGAAATCGTGAATACCCTGATCAGGCAACCAAGAATGATAAAAGGACGTTGAGAAGACTAGCCTGTGACTATGTCTTAGACGGGGAGATCCTGTGCAAAAGAAGAAATGATCAGGTACTATTGAGATGTGTGGATGCTGTTGAAGCTAAGAAAATTCTGGAAGAAGTCCACGAAGGTGTTTGTGGAACACATGCTAATTGCTTCACAATGGCTAGACAAATTATGAGATTCGTGTACTATTGGTCTACCATGGAGGGAGACTGCATCAATAATATTAAGAGATGTTAAAAATGCCAAATTTATGGAGACAAAATTCATGTACCTCCTTCGCATTTGCATGTTATGACTTTCCCATGGCATTTCTCTATGTGGGGCATGAATTTCATCGATTATTTCACCAAATGGGTAGAGGCTGTTTCATATGCTAGTGTTACTAAGTCGCCAGTCAGCAGATTCCTAAAAAAGAAAATCATATGTCGATATGGAATGCCTGAGAGGATCATATCTGATAATACATTAAACTTGAACAATAGCATGATAGCGGAGGTCTGCATTCAATTCAAAATCAGACACCACAATTCATCACCCTATCGTCCAAAAATGAATGGTGCAGTGGAAGCAGCTAATAAAAATATTAAGAAAATCATGGGGAAAATGGCTGAAACTTATAAAGATTGGCACGAGAAGTTACCATTTTCTCTCTATACTTATCGAACGTTTATTAGAACTTCCATCGGGGCAACGCCTTTCTCATTGGTTTATGGAATGGAGGCAGTTTTACCCATTGAAGTAGAGATACCTTCCATTCGAGTTTTGTCAGAGCTAAAGTTAGAAAAATAGAATGGATCCAGTCTCGATATGATCAGTTGAACTTGATTGAGGAACAGAGGCTTAGGGCTATTCGTTAAGGTCAGATGTACGAAAAACAAATGATGCGAGCTTATGACAAAAAGGTTTGCCCAAGAGAATTTCACGAGGGGGACCTGGTAATAAAAAAGAGCCTCCCCATACAAAAGGATTTTAAAGGGAAATGGATGCCAAATTGGGAAGGAGCTTCTATGGTAAAAAAGGCTTTCTCCAGAGGAGCACTGTTTTGACCGAAATGGATGGAAAAAACTTGCCCAATCCTGTAAATTAGGATTCAGTCAAGAAATACTATACTTAAAGAGGATAAGAGGCCAAAGTGAAAACCCACAAAGGGTGCTTTGAGACATTCTTTTAAAAAAAAAAATAGAGAGGCAAAGGTGAAAACCCGCAAAGGGCGCCTTGACACCAAAGGGGTTTTGAGTCGAAAAAACCCGAAAAGGGCGGCTCAAATTGTGATCAAAGATGGGGTATGTGGTGATCTTACTATACCTGAATTAACTAAGAGAGGGTATTCAACATTTTAGGGCATCGACAAAGTACTCTAGATCTCCTAAACACATATTGAGCTTAAAATGATCTTCAAAAAGTTCGTATAGAGAAGCTTAGGCTGTGATATCTGGGGCACCTATTTTTTCCCCTCACTATTTTGTATTTCAGCAATGTCTGCTTTCTTTAATTAACCCATTCTTTTCAGGTTTTGTTCCTGATAAATTTCATTTTTGTCCATCATTATGATCATTCTCAAGCATTTTGCATTGAAGTGATGATTAATGGACTAATAATACTTTCACAAAAGGAGTTTTGCATATTCTCTAGAAATTTCTAAATAGTACGAGAACCTAAAACATGACTATTATTTAGAACTCACCAAGCCTAAGGGTTGAAAATATTTGAGAAAGAAACTCTAAATAGTGACTATTTCTTCAGATTTTCTGTGAAAAATATCGGTTGAACAAGAAGACAGGATATTATGTCCTGAAGAACAACGAGCAATGACAACTCAGACATTAAAAAAGGGATCATTCTCATGACATTCTGCATTCATGCAAATATAATTTATAACACATCTAGTTAGGAGCATTTGATTCATTTCGATCATGACTTCCTAATCATTTGCCACAAGGATAGGCCCATGAAATGAATTTTACAGGTCGTGTTACCTAGAGAATGGTGCAATAGACCAATGAAGTTACAAACCTTATCTCCCTAAAGTTGCAGTGGAGTTGGTTGAAGTTACAAGTCTTATCTCCCTGAAGTTGCAGTGGAGTAGATTGAAGATAGCGAATCTTATTTCCCTGAAGTTGCAGTGGAACAGATTAAAGCTACAAGTTGCAAGTCCTATACCTCTGAAGTTGTAGTAGGTCGGATCAAATTTATCATGGAAAACCTTATCTCCCTGAAGTTGCAGTGGAGCAGGTTGAAGTTACAAATCTTATTTCCCTGAAGTTGCAGCGGAGCAGATTAAAGCTACAAGTCTTATCTATCTGAAGTTGCAGTGGAATGGACCGAAGCAACAATTCCTATACCCCTGAAGATGCAGTGGATTGGAATGAGACTACTTGAAGAAGATGAGCACCAAGAAGTCAAGATTCAGCGAGACCGGGCAAAATTGGCCCTCTTAAAGTCTTTGCTCCATTCTCGTTACACGACAACGAGCAAAGAACGGCAGCTGAAATAGCCCATTTTCGCCCGGGCCCAATACATTCAAATCAGACAAAAAAATATATAATAAAATAAAACCAAAACATAAAAAAATATATCAAAAGTCCATTACAAATTATCAGCCCAATATACAAGGGCCCAAATACAAATTCAAGCCCACAACATTAAAATTTTCAGAAAAAACCAAAACACTAGGGCAAGCTTCAGCCGCCACTCACCCACACGTGCGCCACCACGTCGGCACCTCCTCCGTACTCTTCCACGCACCACTGCACGCTAGCTGGCCTTCTACCTGCAAGAACAAACAACACAGCAAAAAAAAAAAAGAAGAAAACATTGTATTTTATGTATTTTTTTTTTCAATTTCGGCTATAAAAAGCCAATACACACTTTGTAACGTTTTTTTTCACACAACATCAATAGAAAAAAAAAACACAAATAGATTTCGAACACAAACACAGCAAATCGAAAGTTTTTTTAGGTATATGTTTAATATTGCAAATTTGTTTTCAGCATAGCAAATCATATCAATATTTTTTAAAATAAAACTTCTTACCTTGGTTATGAATCGGAAAGTTGAAAGTTCTTTCTTTTTTTCCTTTTCTTTCGTTTTTTTTTTGATGTTTTCGTCTTGAAAACGGGCCGAGGGAGGAGAAATAGCCAAAATGGCCTTTTTCCGGTGAACTCCGACCACTGTGGATGGTGGTCGCCGTTCGGCTGCGGTGGGGCCACGATGGCGCTCTATGGCCGGCCATGGGGAGGTTGAGAGAATGTTAAGAGTGTTTTTGAAGTTTTTTTTAAAGTGGAGAAAGAATGAAATTTTTTAAAGATTTTTGGCTTTTATAATGTACCAAAACGGCGCCGTTTTGGAGAGGTGAGGAGGGCCCCAAAACGACGTCATTTCATACAACCCGACCCGATCCGACCCACTCCAAGGGGAGGATCCGTGTGATTTTTAAAACTGGTCTTATTGCCAGTTTGGTCCTTCTACTTTTTTTATGGTTTTGCGATTAAGTTTCTTTTATTTTTAATTTTGCCCTAAAATTTTATTTTAATTTCATTTTAGCCCCATGTAAAGTGCTGCGTTTTGAAAGGCGGGGATATTTTCCTCTTTAGTCCCTCCTTGTTATTCGCGCACTCAATTCGATCCTTTTCTTTTTATTTATTTTCAAATTTGCCCCAAACTTTCGTTTTAACTTCAATTTAGTCCTTTCTTTTATTTCTTTTGATATTTTTGATATTATTAATTTAATATTATTATTAATATTAATTTTATTTTTTTATTTTTGTTTACTTGTTCTTATTATCGCATTAATAAATTAATTAATTTTAATATTACTACTGTAATTCTTACTATTATTATATTTATTATTATTATTACTACTTTCCTTACTACTACCATTATTATTATTATTACTATTTATTTTTAATGTTATTATTAACATATTATTATTATTATATTATTAATTAACTTTGTTATTATTACTATTATTTCCTTAATATTTATTTGCTTAATATTTTTAAATACGTTTATTTATTTATATCTTTCTATATA
The DNA here is from genome assembly GCA_025503065.1 of Gossypium bickii. NCBI lineage: Eukaryota > Viridiplantae > Streptophyta > Magnoliopsida > Malvales > Malvaceae > Gossypium > Gossypium bickii. Next base: position 91,488,872 of record CP106716.1, read on the forward strand.
GTTTTAAAACTTCATAATTTTTATTATTATTATTAATGTCATCATCATTATTATTAATATTATGATTTTTAATTTGTGTTCAACTATACTTGTTTATTTATTTGCTTAATATTAGTTCTTTGGTTCTAAAATTTTAGTTCTTTTTATTATTATTATTTTTCATTTATTTTGGCTTGTTATTTTATCTTCGTCCTTTATATTGTTATGCATTAACATATTTATTATTCCGTTATACGCATAAGCACTGTAATTCATTTTACATTTTACTACAAAATCACGTTACATCTTACCCGATACATTAAACTTTGTTTTAAAATAAGCAATATTCCGCGTTTTTAAAAAAAAATCGAAAGGTCGTTCCATAACTTACGGGGTTGTGATCTTCTTGATAAATCTGAATAAGCAAATGTTTTAAAGCATAATATTTTTAATTATTCTCGGGAATTCAAAAATGTTGTTTCCTAACTCACTAGATGTGACATTTTGTTATCTCGAGGTAAGGATTTCTAAAAATAAAGGTAATATTCTGTATTTGGAATTTTGAAAAATTGTGCCCTAACTTACTGGGTTCTAATTTTTCATTTGACCCAAATAACCGAATATCCTTCTTAAACTTAAATGCATGTGTTATAAAAGTCAAAAGACAAGCTTAGTTTCGAGGGTTTAAAATGTCGTATCCTAACTCACCGGGCGTGACATTTTACTTCTTCGAAATAAGAGGGTATTAGCATCCAATTTAATTTATTCAAGTTTTCTTTTAAATAAAGAGAATCGTATTTTAAAACCTTTTCAAATTTTTGACATTAAGACGTTAATTAATCAATTAGGTACCAATTTTGGGCGTTATGAGGGTGCTAATCCTTCATCATATGTAACTGACTCCCGAACCCGTTTACTCGAATTTTGTAGGCCAAAAATCATTATTTAATAAATCAAAATGTTTTAATGATCAATCTCAAGGTTGTCCGATCACACCTCAAAAAAATATTGGTGGTGACTCTATTTTCGTTTTTAAAGTCGGCCCTATTTTTCTCAAAAAAGTGGTTTCAAAGATATGATAATCATGTGATTTTAGGGAATATAGTCTTCGATCTTTAAGACTCACACATCGAGATATATTTGATGCATACGTATCTGAGACCTTTATAACCTTCAACACCATGCAGAACACTTATTTTTCTTTCTTTGACATTGCAAAAATAGAAGGCGGCAACCTATATTTCCCATTCGGATGTACTTGGGGATGAAGATCACGTCGGATTCCCATGTCAACTAGATCAATTCGACTCTGAAGATTGTCTTTCAATTTTCTATCGACATTTAGAATTATCCCAATGATATTCTCGTAAACATTCTTTTCAATATGCATGACATCAAGATTGTGTCACAAAATGTGATGCTCCCAATAAGGCAACTCAAAAAAATACTTCTTTTTCTCCACAAGTCCGGCTCATTAGGATCATCCTTTTCATCAGATTCATCATCAATCTGCCAGTCAACATTGCCAACATACACCTCCCTCGGTCTTCTCTTTGTTTGCGTGTTGGGTGGTTGATTCATCTTCCCATAACTAAAATTGATATCTTTTAACATGAACAAGATTTTAGATCCAATGGTCTGCTTAGGGGCTTCTCTTAACTCTTCAGTACCATCAAATAGAGTCCTCTGAAAGCTAAATTTATGATTTCCATCTAACCACCGATGATGCCCCATATAAGAGAACTTCTTTCCATTATATAACCACTTCGAACATGTTTGGGCCGCACAACAAGGACAAGCTTAACGTCCTTTGGTACTCCAACAAGATAAATTGGCTTAAGCCAGGAAATCATTAATAGTCCACAAAAAAGTTACACGTAAATAAAAGTTCTCCTTTCTGAAGACATCATATGTTTCAACACCCACCCATAACTGTTTCAACTCTTCAATAAGTGGCTGCATATAAATGTCATATCATTTCCGGAACCTTTCTGTCCAAGGATTATTATAAATAAGATAAAAGAAGATTGCTTCTTGTAAATCCACGAAGGCAAAATTGTAAGGAATAAGCACTACAGGCTAAATACTATACGGAGTACTCATGATTTTATAAGGATTAAATCCATCAGATGCTAGCCCAAGCCTCATATGTAACAGCTCGATTTTAGCTAAATTGGAACAGTAGTTTCAGAACCACAAATTCGAGGTTGGAAAATTATTTTAATATTATTTTTGTGTTTATAGCATGTGATTATATATGTGTGAAAGTTTTGTGATTTAATTTTATCGATTGGATGTCTAATTTGATAAAAGGACTAAATCGCGTAAAATACAAAAGTTGCATTTTAATTGTTTAAGTGCTTATTTGCTATGAATAATTAAATATGAAGTCCTTATGTTGTGAATAGACCATGGATAGTGGGAATTGACATGAATAGCCATCCATTATATGTTTTATTAATGTTTAAACAAAGGTTAATTAAGTAATTTGTGATTTAAGTTTAATTAAATTAAAACAAAACAAAATGGTGGCCATGTATCATCTTTTTTTTTTTTTTGCACTGCATATTGAAGAAAAAGAAAGTTATCTTCAAGCTTTAGGGTTTGGCACCTTTAACTCTTAATTAAGGTATGAATTTTGTTTGGTTTTTGATGATTTTTATGCTTCTGTGATCGTTGCATCGAGTACTAGCTTGCTCGTGCCCTAATTTTTGAGTTTGTTGATGATTTTGTGAAGTGCCATTGATGAATTTTTAATTTTTTAAATGTTTGATGATGAAAAATGGATATTTGTTGATAGATTATCATATTTTTAAGTGATTTTTTGGTAAAAATACTATTTAGGGATTAAATTGTGAAAAGTACTAATTATGTGGTTGAAATGTGAAATATATGTGAAATATGGGCTGCTAGAGGTACTATGGTAATTCTGCTAAGCATGTGTTTTGTTAAATTTTGTGTAATTTGTGTTTTTATGAAATAGGGACTAAATTGTAATAAGGAACTTTAGGGCTAAAGTGTAAAAATACCCAAATATGTGTTTGTGGACTGAATTGAATGAAAAGATGATTAAATTAGTTAAATTTGAATTCATATAGATCAAGAACAAAAGAAGTCGGATTTAGATCGGGGAAAATCAAAGGTTATCGAATAGTCGATCCAGTCCGTTTATCCTTAATACGAGGTAAGTTTATATGCAAATAAATGTCTTTAAATTAAATTATAAGTATTTATTTATCATTGAATTTAATTGAATACCGAATGATCGAATACGAGCAAGTATTGATAGGGTTACGATGTTCGAAAGACCCATACGAACCTTAGGAATAACATAGGATACAAATGTCATGACATTAGTTTACCGAGATGTGATTACGTGTAAGACCATGTCTGGGACATTGGCATCGTTATATGATTTCGTATAAGATCCTGTCTAGGACAGTGGCATAGATTTGTGATAACATGTAAGACCATATCCGGGATATGGCATTGTACGAGCTATATGTGATTTATGAGTATCCTTAACGATTCTGAATGGTTCAACGGGCAAAGTCAAATCGAGAAAGAATGTGTGAATGAGTTAAATAACTCAGGTATGTATGAGATTCATACGAGTTTTGAAAGGGAAGTATTTGATGAATTCACTTATGATATTGAATATGTGTATAATGGGAAAGGTTTGTGAACTTTGATGTGTTTATTCATAGTTTTCCTATTGAAGAAAATGATGTTAATCCAAGTGGTAATTTTATTTGTATATGGCTTACTAAGCTTTTAAAGTTTACTTTGTGTGTTCTTCCCCTATTTTATAGATAATCAAAGCTAGCCGGATTCAGGGATCATCAGGAATATCGTCACACTATTGATCAACTTGTTGGTACTTTTGATGCTTTGTAAATATGGTATATGGCATGTATAGGCTAGTGATATGATGATGTGTTTTGAGATATGATATTAGCTATGAGATTTGGCTCATGAATGATGTAAATGTTGATGTGTATTTGGCCATTTAAGTTGGCTTAAATCATAAGTTTGATAAGTGACATATGATGTATATATTTACTTGTGTTTTGGCATGTTTGGGATGATTGTTGTGATGGCTATATGGTTGCTCAATTAGCTAGTTGTCAATTGGTGTATTATTGCTTGAAAAATGGCATGTTGTAGCTTGATTTTAAGATGATGATTTGGTATATTTTATGACATGAATTAGTTGATAAGATTATGAAAAAAATGCATAGAGAAGATAGGTGAAATTGTTGGTAATGACATATTGTTTTAGTATGTTTTGGATTATGATTTGAGTAGTGAAATGGATAGACTTTAAATGGCTTGATTTGTATATGAAATAGCATGTTTTGGTTTCCTATAAATGTGTTGAAATGGTATTATTTTGGTTGTTTGGGTAAGCATGAGAAAGGGTGGCAAATTAGCCTTGCAAATGACCTATTCTTGTCCATACGGGCAGAGACACGGGAGTGTGTCTCAGCCGTGTGTGATATACGGTCATACTACACGGCCGTGTTTCCCCTATTGTTGAGATTTAATTAAAGTTAGTATGCTCCACATGGCCTCACACACGAACATGTGACCGGCTGTGTGGCATAAGTCAATATACCACCTAAATGGCACACGGCCTAGCACACGGGCATGTGACTTGGTCGTGTTGCATAAGTCAGTATACCCTACAGGATTGGTACGACCTAGCACACGGCCTGACACACGGGCGTGTGTGGCCATTTCGAAGGGCACATAGGCTAGACACATGGGCGTGTGGTCAGCCGTGTGACCCAAGTCAGTATGTATGCCCTGTTTTCACACGACCTGGGACATGGGCGTATCTGGAGTCGTGTGAGACACACGGCCTATTCACACAAGCGTGTAACCCTTGTATGTTTGAAAAATTTCTAGGTTTTTGAGAATTTTTATACGTTATCGGTTTAGTCCCGAACCATTTCTAAAGTATGTTTAAGGCCTCGTAGGCCCTTATAAGGGACAATGTGTTTATGATTGAATGGTGTTTGAGAATGGATGCATAAATGTATGTTGTATGTTGTTATTTGTTAGGTAATGCCTCGTAACCCTATTCCGGCGATGGATACGGGTTAGGGGTATTACATCACATGTCGAGCATCACTTGGAAAGCTTAGAAAATTTACTATCAAATGATTTCCAAGCTAAAGAATCTGCAGGATGCCTTAATAATCCATCATTGGTTCGTTGATCATGATGCCACCTCATATACTTGGCTGTCTTTGACAACATGAAAAGCCTTTGAAGCCTTGGTATTAATGGAAAATATCGCAAAATCTTTATTGGCTTCTTTCTTGACTGTGCCTCACCTTCATCCTTATTCACATTTTCTGTACTCCTATTCATCTAACGAGATTTACCGCAAACATGACAAGACTGTCGATTTTTCTGGTCATCCCAATACAACATGCAGTCATTTGGGCAACTATGAATTTTGTCGTACCCAAGGCCTAAATCTTTTCTCAGTTTCTTTATATCTTTGTATGAATGAGAGATTTTTGCAAACGGAAACATATCTCTCAAAAACACTAATAGCATTGTAAAAGAGTTTCTCGTCCACCCGCCCAAACATTGTAAGTGAAAAAGACGAATACAGAAGAACATTTTTGAATATTTTGAATAAAGTTCTTCATTCATTTCATTAAGTAACATTGTAGAACTTAGCAGCTTCTCCATTTGGCTCTTCATCAGGTACACTTCTTCCCGTTTCGGTAAAAGCATTGCCACCAAGATTACAATCATCAGATGCAATAAAGCCAGGTGGAAACGATTGCAAACCATGACTGCGCATATTAAATACATCCCGCAATCTTCTCTAACAGACTGATGGTAAGCACTTTGAGGATAAGCCGGATTTGTAACAGCCAGATTTTGGGGCTAGTCGAAATAGTGGTTTCGGGACTGCTAATCCGAGGTTGAAGAAAATTATTTTGATATTATTTTATGTGTTATAGCATGTTTATAAGGATGTATGAAAAGTTTGGTGCTTTAATTTTAGTAATTTTATGCTTAATTGTGGAAAAGAACTAAATTGCATAAAGTGTGAAAGTTCTATTGTACAAGGTAGAGGTGTCTAATAGCCTTAGAATACTAAATTGGAGGTCCTTAAAGTGTAATTAGGCCATTAAGAGGGTGTGGTCGGCCATAGGAAACAAGGAGACAAGGGCATTAAATTTTGGTCAAAATTTGGTGAAATTGGGTGATAAAAAAATGAATAAAATAAGCTAAATAGAAGAGATATCATCTTTTCACTATTCATGCTACTTCTCCACCAATAATTGAAGGAAATTAGAGGATTTTGGAGTCCAAACTTTCAGCTAAGCTTCTCTCTTACAAGTGATTTTAGGGGTCTTTCTTGATAATTTTTGCACTTTTAGAACCCCCAAAGTTTAAGCTAGCTAAAGAGGGGACTAATTTGCAAGATGGTTAAAAGTTTAGGGACTTTCCATGAGAGTGTTTGTGTTGTTTTCTGAGTTTTTATGGAAGAAAATGAGTGTTAGTGAGCTAAGGAACAACTTTTGTGAAATGTGTTACCATGAAAACACCTAAAATGAACTTAGTTGTAAAAGTTGTAATTTAGTAATAAATGCATGAAATAATTGATTTTGTGAGTTGTTGTAAGAGAAATAAATGTTCATCTAGGCTTGGTTAATGAGAAAATGTGAGGAAAAACGATTTACAAGCCTAGGGGTAAAATAGTAATTTTGCCAAAGTATAAGGGCAAAATGGTCATTTTTCCCTAAGTAGAAATTTTGATGTATCATGAATTATAAAGTGATTAAATGAGTAAATTTTATTATTATAGATCAAGAAGACCGTGGAAACAACCTTGATCGGGGAAAAGGCAAGGTTACGGATTAAGTTGTCGATTAACACATTTTGCGCCGAGGTAAGTTTATGTGTAAATGATACATATTTGATACATATGTTGTTACTTATTGGTGTATTGTATGAATGAGACCAATTATGATTGAAATTAATAGATGGTGAGTAGTTCTCGTATGAACCTCAAAATAGATACGTAAGCACGGAAAAATATCCGTAATGATTAATCGGTGGGTTGTATATGATACCACAGTAATCATCCTTTTTGGTGGATTGTGTGTGATACCACCTTATTACTTATTCACAATGGGTTGTGTGCGATACCATTGTTTATATTATCATTTGGTGGGCTATGTGCGAAACCACCTTAATTACTCTTGTTGGTGGGCTATGTGCGATACCACCCTATTATTGATTAACGGTGGGCTGTGTGCGAAACCACCGGGTACATTGTATTATTCCGAGGGGTTCATCGAGAAATGGTATAAGTAAATGTTTCATGTTGTTTTGTGGTGATGAGTGCAGGGAATGTGTACAAGTAATTGTGAGCAATATAATTGTTATGTGATTGGAATGTGGTAAGAGATGAGATGAGTAAGCATGATTATAGAAATGTGAATTGTTCTTACTTAGTATGTGATGTTATTAATTGATTAGCATATGTGATGATGTTTTTTGTTTACATGTAAACTTACTAAGCTTAAAGCTTACTCCCTTTCTTTTTCCCTTATTTTATAGTGTCAAAGAGCCGGTTTGGGATACGAAGATAATTTGAAGATCATCCACACTATCAGCTCATCTCGGTATATCTAGACTTAGCATTTTGTGTATGGCATGTATAGGGGCTAGGCTTAGTGATATGTCTTGATATTTTGGCCAAGTGTGTTGGTTTCTTAAAAGAAGAACCTTTGTAAATAGCCATAGTTGATGGCTTATTGTTATTAATATATGAAAAGATGAGGCTATTCATGAATGTGTATGATACATGATTGAGTTGCTTGGTAAATGGTTGAATGTGATTGATGTTGTATGAGTGAGGGTGATAAAAAGAGCTTGGCAAATAGCCTTGTTCCTGTCGACACGGATAGGCACACAGGGGTGTGTCTAGGCCGTGTGTGACGCACTGTCAGTCCCATGGGTGTGTGACCATGCCGTGTGTCCCCTGCATGTTGGTGTTGCAAGTCAATGTTGACCACGGGCTAGACACACGAGCATGTGCCTAGGTCGTCTGCCCCTTATTTGGTTACTAACGTCACAAACAGAATACCCAGGTTTTCACACACGGGTGAGGACACGGGCGTGTCTGGGCCGTGTGGAGGACACGGGCCAAGGACACAAGTGTGTGTCCGGCCATGTGAAAACCCTTGTAGGATCGAATTGAAAAATAAATTCCATACAGGCTAGGGACATGGGCGTGTGTGACCACACGGCCTGCCCACACGGGAGTGTCCTATTTCACACGGGCGTGTGGCCTTGTTATGGCGAAATTTTCCTAAGTTTACAAAAGATCTCGGTTTGATTCCGAGGCCCTCCGTTTGCATGTGTAAGGCCTCGTAGGCCCATAATGAGAATGTTATGAATTTGAATGAAAGATTTTAAATTGGAATGAAATTTGATAGCCCAGAGTTGTATGTTCAAGCGAGATAAGTCTGGTAATGCCTCATACCCGGTTCCAACGTTGAATACGGGTAAGGGGTGTTACAGGATTAATCTTTGAAAAGGTTCTACTAGGTATACACTCTCTATGGAAAATCCATTTTTTATACCCCCGTATAAAGCCATCAACAATTAGATGTTCGTAGACAACTTCACGAAAATGCCAATTGATGTTGCCACACTTCTTACACGGTAGAGGTGTACATGGTCGGGTCGCGCCGCCCTACCAAGGCCCACTGAAATGTGGGAGGGTTTGGGCAAAAATGTAGGCCGAAAAATGGGCTTGGGCAAAAAAATGAGGCCCGTTTAAAAAGCGGGCGGGTGCCGAGCATGATTTTTGGCCCGAACCCTGGTCCACTAAATATTTTAGTATTATTTTTTATTTTTTTATTAATAAAATTTTAACTTTAGTATTTTTTTATTTTTTTGAGATTGTTGGTGATGCTATTTTTATGTTGTTTTTGCCATCGTTTTATTTTTCGTTAGTTCTTTGTTAGTTCTTTGTTAATTCTTTGTTAGTTCTTTGTTTGATGCTATTTGATCTTCGTTTTTTTGCTTTGATCTTTGTTTTATGATATTTTATCGTTTTGTTTTGTTTTGTATTTAATATTATTTCGATATTGTAGAACTTTTATTTTATTATTAATTTGGTTATTATCTTAGTTCAAACAAGTTGTTTCAATTTTAATATAATTACTTCTTACTGTTCTATTGTCATTTTTAATATTATTTCGATATAATTTTTGAGATCCTATAATATATTGATTGAATATCAAGACTTAAAAAAAAAAAACTATTTACTACTTTTATATATTAATCATTAATATTTAAGTTGAAGGTCTCAGATCTCAAGTTTTCAAGTGACAAACATGTGTTTTAAGTTACTTGCAAAAGTTGAAATGTCACTTGATTTTTGTTACCAAATTAGGAACGTGTGTTTATTTTATTCCATATTTAATTTTTTTAAAATTAAAATTTTGAGAACATGAAAAAAAATTATTAATAAATTAAGCTAAACAAATTAAGCATCTATTTTCGTAAAGTAGAAAATTAAATGGTAAAATAGTATCATTATGAGATTCAAAGTAGAAAATAAGCATCTATTTTTTTAAATGTATTTGATTCATTATTTTTTATTTTTTATTTAATAAAATAAAAAAATAATACGGGCCGGGCCGGGGCGAGCTCGGGTTTATCGATTTCATGTCGGGCAGGGCTTGGACAATTTTTTAGGCCCATCTTTTGGGCCGGGCTGGGTCCAGGCTTACAAAACGGGCCTAGATTTTTAGTTGGGCCAGGCCTCAGCCCGGCCCGGCCCGGCCCATGTACACCTCTATTACACGGGCAAAGAATCATATTCTCTTGGCTTGCATTTTGAAATGCAAAATTTAAAAAAGTTTGTACACCATTTCGATAGTCATTGCTTATCCTTGACAAATTCATCCAACTCTTATCCATTTCGTAGTTCTTGAAGTCTAAAGTTGACAATAAATTACACAGGTGAGTTGTTTATTTATAAGTATAATTAAGTTATGTAAGTATGATATGATATATATTTATGTAAGTTATGACATTTATGTTACGATATATATTTATGTATTATGTAAGTTATATAAGTTATGTAAGTTATGTATGTTATGTGAGTTATGTAAGTTATGTAAGTTATGATATGATATATATTTATGTATTATGTAAGTTATGAAATTTAAACTTTAAACTATATACTTTTAAAGAAATTTATTTTTTATAAAATTATTTTATTCATGAAAAAAGAAATAAGAAAAAATAATTGAGTTAGAATTTGGTACATGAAACCCTATAAACAAACTTAAAAAATTCTCATACACTGGTGGGAAATGAGAATAAAAAAAAAAATAAACATTTCATTTAAAATCAAAGTGGTGGTCATATTGCAAGTCTATGTCAGGGTGTGGATTACTGAAATCCCAAAAATAAATATTACCATATTTTTTTCATTTAAATTTCATAATATTATATTATTTTATAAAGAAAATAAATTGCTAGCTTTGTTTAATATTATTTCAATAAAGAAAAAGTAAATGGGCAGCAGTCCTATAAAGCTATTTGATTGCCCATTTTATGATTTTTCAAAACCATAAGCCTTATAATTTTAAAGAGAAAAAAAATCTAAAACATAAGTTTAGTAGATTGATTGAATTTAAAAGAAAAAAAAAACTTTTGGAAATTAGTATTTCAAGATTTGTATTTAGATTTTTAAAATAATGTAAATTTAGTAATAAATTATTTTAAAATATAATATTCATAATTATTTTTAAAATTTATGAACTTGTTAGTAATGAATTTGAAATCATTACTATTTATATAATAATTGAAATCTCGTAACAAAGAATTAAATTTTTGAATATTTTAAAAATTTTCTGCCAACACTTTAACAAAAACAATTAATTATGTGCCAACATTTTAATAAGATTAACTAAATAATCACATTATAAAAATACATAATATATCAATTAAAAGCTTTTAATTTTTGGCTCTAATAAAGGGACGATATTCGAATATACCATTCACTTTTTCACAGCCGTGAGCAAGACAGGATGACCTCGACGGCATAATTTTGAAACATCTAAATAAATAAATAAAATAGCTGTTCTCTATCTATTAGTGTTAAGTGTATGAAATTGGAAGATTGAAGCAAAAAAATAACAGAAGGGCAATAAAAAATAAAATAAAGAGGCCCTCAACCTTATCTTATTTTAAGTAGCATATTTTTTTTTTTTTTGACAAAGGAAACAAATTGGGCTTACATTAAACTTATAACCAAACAGAACCAGGTCCAGTAACAATTGGAACCGCCTAAAAAAACAAATAATTAAAGAAAGCTCCAGAAACTATTTTAAAATTCAAAAAGAAAAATAAAAAAAAATAACCGACATTAGTGCCCAATAAGCCATCATTTCGCCTATCCTGCTGTCTCATCCGTCCATTCCGCATTAAAGGCATACACTCCTACCAAGGGCCATAATTTCTCCTTCAAGTCCGCTTCTACAACTCCATGGCCCTTCTTCTCCCTCCGCATTTCAGCCCCTAGTCTGGTTCACGGACACTGTCTTCCCTTGCCTGACTTCCTGCGTACCAAGGAACAGCATTTTGCAGGTAAATCTCTTCCCGACGCTTCATAGAAACTGTAGCTAACATATGAGCAAGCTTATTCGCCAATCTGGGTATAAACTCAAATCTCAGATTAAACCCTCTATCTTTCATCTGATGGATATCATGTATAAAAGGACTTATTCTTGACTTATCTTGACCTCTCTGATTGCATTTTTTGATTGTTGTCAATGAATCCCCCTCAATAACAAGATCTCTTTGTTCCATTGTAAGCGCTTAATCGAACCATGACGCGCAAGCAAGCTAAAGCCTCCGCCGCAGCGCGGACTCCACCTCTCCATGGATCTTCGTTGAAGAGAGAATAATTCGCCCCGAACTGTCCCTAGCCACGATCCCAGAAACGGCACACTTCTTCCTTTCACAAAAGCCCCATCAAAATTTATTTTGATTTCTTGACTGTAGAAATTTTGCCATTTGACGTCGATGAACGAGGTATGTTGGGATTTCACATTTATTCCATCCATTTCTTTAACATAATCAAGAACGAAAGTTGCAATTTCCCGTCCTGATCTACACTTTTTCTCATGAATGCGAGTGTTGCGCTCACCCCAGATACCCCATAAAGCTACACAGAAAGTTCGACACTTTGTCAACAATAAGAAAAGGATTTTTCGGGTAAGCCAGTCGACAAACTCTTCTTGAGGATAATCTGTCACATCCAGCTCTGACAAAAACACCCATACTTCCTTTGAAACAGGGCAATCCCTAAACAAGTGAAGCATTGTTTCCTGACCAACCCCACAGCGAGGACACATGCTACTCGTTGCTAATCTGCGAGCCATCAAGTTAACCAACGTTGCTAAGTAATTCCAAGAAATTCTCCAGATAAAAACCTTTACTTTTGTAGGAATGTCGAGTTGCCATATCTTTTTGTAAAAATCTTTGTAGACGGTTTGTAAAGCATAAGCTGTAGGATTTGATCTTTGTAATAGTTTATAGGAGCTTTTAACTGTGTACTCACCCGATGGATCTGCACTCCAAGCCAAAAAGTCTTCATGAGCTTCCTCCGCAAGGGGTATTCGAAGAATCAAGTTTGCCACATCTGCCTGGAAGGTATCAACCACTAACTCTCTCTTCCATTCTTTGTTTTTACTGTCGATTAATGCTTCAACTCTATCGCTATGCAAATTATTAAAATGGGACCTTATCCTGATATTATCGTAATCTGGAATCCAAGCATGCTCACTAATTGAGATACTTTGCCCTGTACCCACTTTCCAGATCGCACCTTTCTCCAGCGTAACTTTTGTTACCCAAATACTCTTCCACACATACGAACCTAAGTTGCCCAACTGGGAATCTAAAAAGTGACAGTGGGGAAAATATTTTGCTTTAAAAACTTGTGAAACTAATGTATCTGGACAGTTAAAAAATCTCCATCCTTGTTTCGCTAAAAGAGCTATATTGAATTGAGCCATACTCCTAAAACCCATACCCCCTTCCTCCTTCGGCCTGCATAGATACTGCCATTTACACCAGTGAATCCCTCGCTTCCCAGCTCCTTTTTGCCACCAGAACTGTGCTAACTTACTCTCTATTTTTTCACATAAATTGTTCGGCAAGAGAAAGCACGACATAGCGTAAGTTGGTATAGCTTGCAACACTGACTTTATAAAAATCTCTTTTCCTCCCTGAGACAAAAGCCAGGAACTCCAAGCATCAATTCGGACAGCAACTCTGTCAACCAAATTTTCGAAAGCCTCTGTTTTTCTTCGACCCACAAGACTAGGAAGACCTAAATACTTCTCCGGACTAGACGAGCTACAAACCCCTAATAAATTCGACACTAAATCCTTCATTTCCTCTCTCGTATTCGTACTGTAGAAAATATTGGACTTATTGAAGTTAACACATTGTCCCGAGCAACATTCATGTTCCTTCAATATATCCTTTATCACCGTTGCCCCTTCTTTTGTAGCTTCACCAAACAGTATACAATCATCAGCGAACAAAAGATGGGAAATTTCTGGTCCCCTTCGGCAAGCCTTTGCCCCTCTGACAACACCATTTCTCATTGCTACCCTCATTAAGGCTGAAAGGCCCTTACTACAAATAAGAAACAAAAACGGGCTTAAAGGGTCACCTTGTCTCAGCCCCCTTGTGGGTTGAAAATTGCACCCCCTGTTCCCATTAATAATAACCACATAGGACAATGTAGTAATACACCTCATAATCAGTTCAATCCACCTTGACTCAAAACCTAATTTCTTCATCATTTGCTTAACAAAATCCCATTCGACCCTATCGTATGCTTTGCTCATGTCCAATTTGACCGCCATAAATCCTTTTTTCCCCAATCTTTTATGTCGAAATGTATGCAATAATTCATAAGCCAAAAGAATATTATCTGAGATAAGCCTACCTGGAACAAATGCACTCTGAGCCTTGTCAATACAAACACCCATAACATCTTGCATCCTATTAGCAATTGTTTTTGTCACAAGTTTGTATAAAACCGTGCAAAGACTTATGGGTCTAAAATTAACAAGGGAAATGGGGTGTGAGCTTTTCGGAATAAGCACAATGTCTGTCGAATTGACTGACACAATCTCCTTTCCGTCATTCAAAATACCCAAACAAAAATCCAGAACATCATTCCCTACAATGTGCCAATACTTCTGAAAAAATAATGCTGGAAATCCATCTGGCCCTGGTGCTTTCAAAGGTCCCATCCCCTTAAGTGCCATTAAAATCTCTTCAGCTGTGAACGGAGAAGTTAATACCTCATTCATCTCCGGTGAAATACAACTGTCAACTCCTTCTAGAATCCTCTTTGGGTTTGCACTGCCGTCGGAAGAGAACAACTTTCTAAAAAAACTTTTTGCTTCCTCTTGTAATTCAGTCTCCTCAACGATCTCCTTTCCGTCATCTGCTACTAGCTTCATTATGAAGTTTGCCCGTCGACGACTAGTAGCACTTTTATGAAAATAAGTCGTATTCCTATCCCCATATTGCAACCAATTCACTCGAGCTCTTTGTTCCCAGTACACTTCATCCTTCTCAATTTCCATATTCAAATGGATTTTTGTATCAATGATTCTTGCCAGTGTTTCATCATCCCTTTCTTCCATCAGCAATGACTCTAATTCCTGTGAGAGCTTCTTCTTAAGTTCTCCTTTTTTCCTTCGAAAACCACTCGCCCACTCCTCCAAGCCATTCTGTAAGACCTTCAGCCTCTCCATTAGAGGCCCAGACGCGGTCTCCCATAAACCTCTTAGCACTTCCTCAAACGACTCCTCCATAGTCCACCAGGCTTCAAAATGAAATCTACGGTGCCTTGAATAAGGATTCGCCATCGTTTTATTAATAAGCAAAGGACAATGATCAGATGTAGAGAAAGGAAGATGTTGTACCCGACCCAAAGGAAACAAAGATATCCACTCATCATTCGCAACCCCACGATCTAACCGTTCCCTTATGTTTGTCTCAGGCAAGTTTCCCCTCTCCCATGTAAATGGAGCACCCGAAAAACCAATATCAGATAGCCTACATTCTACCAATGTTTGTCTGAAAAGTTCCATTCGTCTGTGATCTCGTGGAATTCCCCCTTTTTTTTCAAAAGAGTACATAATCTCGTTAAAGTCCTCAGCAACTAGCCATGGTCTAGTATCATTCTAACTCAAGCTCTTGAGTAGCTCCCAAACCTTGCTTCTGTCCTTAGAATATGGCGTTCCATAAAAACCCGTAAACCTCCATTCAATCTGAGATCTATCTTCCTTCACCATGACATCTACATGCCACTTAGAGAAGCTTTTCAAGTTTACATCCAAACCCGATTTCCAAGCTAAACACAAACCACCTCTAGACCCTTCTGCATCTACATCAATACCATGAGTAAAACCACAACTCCTCCTCGCTTTACCCATATGTTGCTGACTAAGCTTCGTCTCCATAAGGAAAACGAAATGGGGATTATGCTGCTTAACTAGGTGACGCAGCCTTCTAACTGTCCGTGGGTTCCCCAACCTACGAACATTCTAGCATATGTGTTTCATTGTGTCCGGTCAGCTAGCACATTGCTAGCCGCCGATCCTAAATTGTAAACAGCAAAATTGCGTCCCCCATCAACACTCATATCCGCATTTTCATTAACAAGCATCTATACTATCCCCAACAAATTTCAACTTTTTCCCCGGTATGTTTCCGCGCTATCCGTGCAAATCTCACCCTCCTCCTCTAAGAATTTCCGTTTTGAGCCCACACCAAAGCATAGTTACAATGATCAGTTTGTATAGTCGAAGCCAGCCTCTTCCATGATGACTTCTTGACTTTGTTACGACTTCGCTTCTTGTAACTCAGAACTCCTTCCGATCGACTGATTCTATGCCTCCACAACCACCAGCCTGATCCGTCAACCCTTCTTTCCAATTAGACAAAACCCTGCCCCCAATTAATGTATTGATCCCACTATCAGAAAAAGCATCACCATCCTGTTCACTCTGCTGTTTAATTATACCAGTATAATTACGCTGTTGGCCCGACTTTTTGGTAAAAGCGTGGAACTTCACACACTCCTTACCCACCAACTTAGATTCTGCTTTCAAAGCTATAGTATACGGGGGATTTTCTCTAATTTTTTCCTTTTCCACAGGTTTAATCAACCAGCAGCCACTTAGCCCATGATCCAGTCGACCACAGCCAAAGCAAAAAATTGGTAATTTCTCAAACTTAAAAGGAATCCAAGATTTAACGCTATTTTCACTAATAACAAAGATACCTCGCCGGAGTGGTTTCTACACATCCATGTTAATCCTAACTCTGCAGTAATCATCCTGGACTTCAGATCTAATAACACCCCCAAATGTACTACCAACAAGATGCATCAAATCCTTTTATCAAACTGGATCACATGGCCCAATTCTAACTTGTATGGAGATGAAGTGAGTTGAATTCGATCTCTTTCAATCGAATCCCTTAGCCGCTCGAACAAAATAAGATATTTGCGAAAAAGCCACGATCTTCCCTCCATGATCAGTTCCAAATCATCCTCCAAATCAAAGACAATAGAAAATAAATTCTGTCCCACTTCACGGATCTTAAACTTTTTCCTTGTCTTCCATATGCTTCGTAACTGTACTTTAAAACTCTCTGGATTAAATTGTTTCCTCGTCCAAACTGAGCAAATCAGTGTCGGTTTAGCATCTGGCACCACCAGTGACTTTTTAATTGACAACTGGATCAATTCCTCTGCCAACAGTGAGACTTCTTCACTGGCCTCCCTCTCCACACCACCACCCTCCTCCATCCCCAGCCACAGACGTTTCTGTTTTCTCTAGGACTCTAGTAGAGAGCACTCTTGGTTGTCAAGGGAGTCTTATGTTTTTACTGTATATTTTTAAGTAGCATATTTAAATACATAAGGTACATCAAATAGAAGTCATAATAATCCATGAAATTATTAGAGAATATGGTATAAGTGTCATAATCAAGTAAACCATTTCCATACGTTGCTTTTTTTTTTTGGCTGATACCTTTTTTTTCCTTGATTTGTCAAGAATTCAGAATTCAGAAAAAAAAAATTCAAAACAAAGAAAGAAAGGAAGCAAAGCTGTCTTACCTAAGACAATGTGGATTAAAGTTAAGTAAATTGAATGACAGATAATAGAAAATTAGATGGCAGAAAACTGGTAAGCAAATCACTTGTGTGTTTTAAATCACTATCACAAACAAAAGAAAATTTCAAATCAAAGCTGTCACCACCAAGAAATCAAATCAATGAAATAAACAAAAGAAATACATGACTAACGAATTATAAACGAAGTGGTCCTTCATATAGAAAAAAGAAAAAGGGTATTTTAATTTTCTTTCTCTAAAAATGATCTATTTTCTTAAATTTCGAAAAGAACAATATTCAAAATCAGCATATTTACTTAATTTCCCTTTAAAAGAACATATCAAGACAAAATTATTGTTTACCTTGTAATAAAACAAACATAATTTTTGGGTAAAATTAAAATTATGTTTTAATAACTTTAAATTTTTTATTAATATGAATTAAAATAATGCTTTTTATCCTTCAATTAAATAATATATATTTTTGTAATAACCATTCATGTGGATCAATTACGAGGCATGATGCTTATAAGCTAAAAGAAATAAAAATAGTTGCATGTGAGAAGGGAGACTTCAACTACCAAACAACCAAATGTGATTTCAATTTATTCTTGAAAGTGGTGAACGATAGCAAGTTGGGAGATAATTATGGTAGAAAAAACAAAGGATAAGGATAAGGGCAACACATCCCCACATCTCCACTGCCTCCGTTTTGGGTATAAACTACATATCTATGTTCCTAATATACACACTTCAACTCAGTTCTGAAAAAAAAAAGTTTGGGGAAAAATATTTGGGGAAAATGTTAGGGATTTCGGGGAAAATAAAATGGGGAAAAAAAGAAAGGGATTTCGGATATTGGGGATTTAGGTTTAAAGTTTTTAAGGATTATAGGTTTAAAGTTTGGGGAAAAAATAAATTGATTTGGGGGAAATGAATGATTTGGGAGATTTATGTTTAGGGGAAAAATTTAGGGATTTCGGGTATATGGGATGGGATAAAAGTGAGAGAGCAAAATGACACCGTTTCAATTAAAACAAAATGACTTTTGCAATGTTTTTCACCTAGCGCAGCTAATGCCACTAAACCACTAAAAACGGCGTCGTTTTGTATAAAGTAAAACGATTTTTTCGGCAATTTTTATTGCAGATCTTTTGCGGCGTTTTTCTCCTAGCGTCGCTAAAGCCTGACCTATTACGGTGTTTTTCCCCTAGCACCGCTAATGCACTAAAAACTATGCCGTTTTGTTTAAAGTAAAATTAATTTTTTGCGACGTTTTTCTCATAAACGCCTCTAACGCCTTTGATACTAATAAATATTTAAAAATTCAACAAAATTTTAAAAAGTTAATAATTTCTTTAAAAAAATATCTACGCCAACAATGGAATACAAATAGACTAGCACATGAGTTGTCATATCAGTGTCGTCGAAGATTGAAAGTCAAATTGATCCAAAAAATTTTAGCATCTAATCTCCCTATTTTCCTAAGAGAACTAAGAAGCTCACATTGCTCAAATTGAAGTACATGTACTAAATTGATCAAAAATTGAAACGTACGATACTAAAATTCATCAATTCAAAAAGTACAAAGACAAAAATTGATCAAATTGAAGTACATGTACTAAATCCTTAATTTTTAGTTAGATTCAATCCAATTTTCTTCTTTGTTTCTATATTTGAAAGGTTTAATTATTTCTTAAATTCCTTTAAATTAAATTTGTTTTGTTTCAAATAATAAATTTAATTTGTAAAATTTTAAAATTGTGTACGAAAATAATTTTAGAAAATGAAACCAAACTTCCTTACGAAAAGTTTGTATCCATGAGTTTAATTTTTTGGGTAGCTGGTAGAATTTATCCAAATTGATTTTGATAAAATTTAACTTCTCAAATTCTTTTTTGATATTATGTTTACAACGTACTACTCATATTTCTTCCCCAACTCATAAACAGGACGATAATGCATTTCAACACACTCAAACCCATGTTCTCTTATATTGACAACAATACTCGCACTAGTTGAGCTAAGACTCAATCTGTTTAACTTCCCTAACCCCTAAAAACATAAACCATAACGTTTAACCCCTAAAAACCTAAACCTTAAAATACTAAACCATAAATCCTAAACCCAAAAATAATAAATCATAACCCCTAAAACATAAACATTAAACCTTAAAATACTAAACCCTAAGCCCTAGACCATAAAACACTAGACCTTAAACCCTAACCATAAACTATAATGATAATTTTAATATTTTAAAATTAATATTATCTCTTTTACAATTATATAATAAATTATTTAATATATAAATTAAAAAACAATCAGTCATATACCCAAAAAACTTTAAAATTATTTTAAATAGTAGTATTTTTTTTTCATTTTTAACATATATTTTTCTATGTTTTTATTTTCAATTTTTTTGTACGTGTCATTAATTTTTTCTGAAGATTTTAAATATTCAACTAAAAATAAATTGTATTTTAATTAATATAAAGAAACTAGTTAAATAATAAATAGACAGGGAGCAAAACGGTGACGTTTTGTTTAAAATAAATTGTATTTTAATGCTTGACTTTTTGCGGCGTTTTTCTCACAAACACCACTACTGCTTGACTTTTTGCGCCGCTATAGCTCTAACCTTTTGCGGCGTTTTTCGATTAGTGCCACTAATGTATAACTTTTGCGGCATTTTTGATCCAAACGCCGCTAAAAGCCTGTTTGCTGTAGTGTGGCAAAAATTGGCTTGAATTCAACTTAGAAAGTGACATGAATAGTAATAAACTTGAGGTTGAATTGTTATTTCCAAATAAAGACAGTCTAAAAGAAGCTGTCAGGCAGTATGGTAGGTTGAATAGTTATCTTATTAAGTTCCCAAAAAATGATCAAAAGAGGTTAAAGGCAGTTTGCAAGTCAAACTATTCTTAGTACATATGGGCATCTAGACTAAACCCTAATAACCCTACTGACGAGACTTGACAAATTAGGAGTTTAAACCTAACCATACTTGATCTAATGTCTTTAAAAATAGGAATATAACCTTAGCTTGGCTAGCTCAACATTATAAAGAGAAGTTCATTGTTGATCTTAATTATTTTTTGACATCATTGCAACAAGATGCCAGAAGAGATTCCTTTTTCCTTGTCTCACTAATCAAATGTAGAAGGGCTAAACTTAAGGTAGTAGAATTAATGAAGGAGGTTGTAAGGCACAATACCAGAAGATATATGGGTATCTGTTGGAGGTTAGGACCCAAAATGTTGGAACAATAATAATCTATTATCAGGATAACATGTTGTGTCAAATGATGTATGTCTGTTTGTAGGCATGCAAAGATGTGTATAAGACTAGTTGTAGGAGGATAATAGGTTTAGATGAATGTTTCTTGAAGGGCTACTTTGGCGGTTACCTACTGCCAACTGTTAGGATAGATGCAAATAATGACATCTATCCTATTGCATATGTTGCGGTTGAAAGTGAACCAAGCATCATGGTGCGAGTTCTTGGAGTTGCTCGCATTGGACTTGGAAATTGTGAGCTCATATCAAATATCTTTCATGTCTGACAAACAGAAGGTAAAACTCCATTTATTTGCTTTTTCTATTTAGGATGTATGCTAAAAAAATTAATTGTTTTTGCTCTGTTTGCAAGGACTTGTAGAAGCAATATCCATGTTGTTTCCTAATGTAGAAACAAGACATTGTGTTAGATACCTACATGCCAATTTCAATAAAGCTTCTTTCAAAACAAAGGCATTGAAAGATTTTCTTTGAAAAGTTGCCAGAGCAAGCACTATTATAAGAGGTATAATCAACCCTCTCTATAATAGTCCTATTTGTCTACTTAGGTTTTGCCTATTATAGAGAGGTGGTTGTTATACACATATAACAACATGTTATTATAGAGAAATAATTGTTGTAAACTTACAATAGAATTAATATAGTGAATTTCTATCAAATAAAGAAAGAAAGAACTATGTTCAAAAAAGAAAGAAAGTGAGAATCAAATAAAAAAAAATTAAAATATGTATAATAGATGCATGTATTATTGCTTTTATGCATATTTTTATTTTACGTTCTTTCACACGACTAATTATAAAGTTCATAAATCTTATAAGTTTAATTAATAAATATGAGTTATCAAATTAAAATAATTAATTTATAACGAATTATTAAATTCAAATAATCATTTTATAAGTTTATGATGTTTCAACTTCATAGTAGAATATTTAATTGGAAACTTAATAATTTTTTTGAATTGATGTCTTTAATTCCACTCATTGAAGATTATTTTTATTTAATAAAATATGATTAATAAATTTTTTAATGTTAAATTTATCATTTTATTGACATAATATTTTAATTGAGATAATTTTCATTCAATAAATGATAATTAATAGGCTTGTTTATGTGAAATAAGTACAATTTTACTAAAAAAATTAGATCATTTGTTGTTATAAAAAACTAATTTAATAAAAAATGTAGTCTATGACTATGAATGTTGTTGTAGAAAATTAAAACAAAAAAAAAATTATTTAAAAAAAAAACTTGACTGTTATAATGACTGTTATCGAAGTAATTTTATTTTTACGGTGGTGACCAAACTTGGAGTGAATGGGCATTTTAATCATTACAGATCATACTCGTTAAATATATGATTCCCATGTTGATTTTATTACAAGGATATTACAACAATTCTCTATTTTCCTCTCCATGGATTGTTCCTATGCTAGCCTCCACTAATAATTCTAGCCCATTAGGCGTTGTTCACAAATAATTAAGACTACTTTCAAGGGAAGATCCTTCCAAGTAAAATCCCACAGAAAATTAGGGCACCAAACCATTTGTTGGACACAAACCTGCAACCAAACCAAAAATAAAGGATAATTTAATTAAGTGAACTAAACTGCAAGCATTATTTTTTATTCGATATTTTACTCTAAACAAATTTCTATCATCACTAGTTCATGTTGAACATCATATGCACTAATATATTTTATATAAATATTCTAATCTTTTTGAAAATTTATTTAGAAAATCATACTCCCAAATACTCTTTAAAAACAACATAATTATACATGTTAAGAGAAAGACCTCCATACTTTAATTTAATCCAATATCCAGTTCCAAATGTTGGAAATGGCCAACCATGCTGCTATGATGTTTTTGTTGAGTGCATACAGCTTGTATGCATGCTGCAGCAATTGTGCATGTTGCAGCAACATAATATGTTGCAGCAACATATTTTCTGTTTTAGCTGCAATGCAACATTGGACCAGCAGCAACTTTGGATGCAGACCAGCATCGAAACTGAACCAGTGGAGCAGCAAACATTTTGTTTACTTTGTTCAATTGTAACTTTCTTAGTTGCTTTGTAATTTGATAGCAAAGTTAGTAGGATTTGTTGACTGATTTGTATTGATGTAATAGCTGATATGTCAGCTAGCTTTTGTGTGTAATTCAAGTTACTAGTCTACTTAGTGGTAGTAGATAGTATTAGGTGATGTAGTTGGCTATAAATGTATTGTTTTTTCTTATTGAATGAGTGAGCAAAACATAAGCATATCAGCTTATGCTCCCTTGCTGCACGTTTGTGAGCAAGTAATTTTTTCTTGCTTCCTTGTTCTGTGTTCTGTTTTCTTCCTCTGCTTTGTTTTCTTTTTTGTTGGTGTCAAAAATCCCAACACCAAATACTTTAAAACGTAATACGTATACGTACTTTCGGTTGCAATCAGCTGGGGATGACAGGTTAGCCGTCCTTATCTGCCAAGCTAACTGTCCAGATGCAGCTGCTAAAAACACATAAAATGGCCGCCCTGCTCCCACACCAAGATTACAGAATTATTTGTTAACTAAACACGGAAATGTTTGTGATTGAAAAGCAGCATAACCATTAGGAATTAAATACCTAATGCAGCATTGTATGCAGTGAGAGCAAGGGTGCCAATGCTTGCAATTGCAAAGCCAGTGATCCACTCTTTTGTTGACTCACCAAATTTTAAGGCCGTGGATTTAATGCCAACTTTCACGTCATCTTCTTTATCCTGTTCATCAATGACACCAGCATTTTTGTTAAATAGAGAATATATAAAACATGAGAGATATATGTTCAATTAGTATACCTGATGAGCATAAATGGTATCGTACAGAATAGTCCAGAAACAACCAGAAAGGAAGAGTGGGAGTACAATCGACGGTTGCAAGCTTCCTTTAACTGCATACCACCCTAGTATTGCTCCCCAGTTGATTGTCAAACCTAAATAAGCTTGCACCTGCACCATCATCACCATCATCGTTACCATATAGAGTTGTGTGTAAATCGTACAAGTTAATGGGATAGGGCAGAAACAATAATTGGAGAAAAATGTTTAATCAATGCCACTAGATATTGTCGGATTCATAAGGTGATATTTTTGGAAATGCATACATTTATTGAATTTTGTTGACTTCAATAATAAGAATACATTAAAAGAAAGTAACTAAATTAATAATATATAGGAACCAATTAAGTAAACCTATAAATAAATAGCCGGCGATCGTAAAAGATATATCTATGTTAGAGTATAAGCAGAAGGTGAGGGTTATTTAGAGGTCAATTTGCCTACGATCTCATAGTATAATAACAAAATTCAATTAGAAAATATAGTAATAAATATTATAAGCAACAAACTTATCCTTTAAGCTTTTTTCTTTTCCTTTTTATGTTACATCGACATATTTATGTAATCATCATTACCCAGTATGTCAGTCTCTTCATGAGAGGATAGGTACAACTTAGGAAGATGAACGCAGCCTCAATGATCCAACTATAAACAAAAAATACGAATCCAAAATCAGATGGAAGGAAATTAGAATAACTCAAAAAAGAACTAATTGTGGAATATATATATATATAAATTTAGTGATGATAAAATGTTAATTACGTATTGCATTTTTTGAGGTAGAGTTTTCAATCATTTTAAAAAACAAAGGAGAAGTGAGACCTATGGTTGGTGAGTTGGAGGAAAATTCCATGACTCAGTAGCAATTGAAACGCAAAGAAACAAAGTCCTTGAAATGGTGTGACAGCCCCACTTGCCATCGGTCTCTCTTTTGTACGCTCCACCTGCATTTTACCCAATTTCTTTTACACATCAACTTCATTTAATAAAATGTGTCATAAGTACTTGTTGGTACAATAAATATTTCCGACACAACACAATAAGGCGATTATTTAATAGAAAAAAACCAAAAAATAATTGCTCGGAACTCTATCCACGTTGTTAACTTTGGTCGAAAATAATATTAACACCGTCTTGCATGAAGAAGGAATTTACCATTTTATCAAAATCACGATCAAAGAAATCATTAATGGTACAAGCAGCACCCCTAAAAAATGGAGCTGCACAAGCAAATACAGCTAAATTCCTGAAATCTGGAATACTTCCACTCGCTGCTGCCAACGTAGCTGACCTATACGTACACACAAAATTTAATTAAGCAATAAAAGGGTATATTATTTAAATCATCCGAAACATAAAAAATGGAAGGAAAGGAAGTATTAGTTACCATGCAAAGGGAAAAATCAGAAACCAAGTACCGATGGGCTTGTCCACGCGAGCCAGCTTAGCGAAAGGTTGAATTTCTTTAGGTAAGTAATCAATCCACGATGAAACTTGAACCACTTTCTCATTCGGTTGCCCACTAATTAGCTTTTGATCATCTTTGCCTACTGGAGATGTGGTTGTGGACATCCAAGCTATTCCGGCTCTGTGATTTGAGGAACGCAATGACAAGTTTTTTGGAGAAAACAAAGATGGAGTGGTGAAGAATGGGGTGCAATTTAAAACAGGATGATGCTTCAGCATCCTTATTGTTGGGGGTGTAGGAAAGAGAGAGGGGGTTCGGAGGCTAGAATGAGCACCACCAACCGAAACGGAAGCCATTTTTTGTTTCTTTTGTGTGTACGGTAAAGAATGTTTGGGCGTATGAATGAGGTAAGTAATTGTTCACCTTGATCACAAAGATGGACTAAACTTTGCTCAAGGGTGAACTTGGTGGTACTATAAATATCTGATGAATGTGGTTATGCATGCATATCTTATATCATATATATATATATATAAAGAGAGGTGATAAAATTGCACCCCAATTTGAAAAACAAAAATCTAGGTCAAAAATTATGTACTTAACAACGGTGTGGAAGGGCAACAAATTGTGGGAAAAAGAAGACCCAATACTCTTTACTTGCTACAATGTCCCAACTTCCAAGTGGTTTAAATGGAGGGCTTTGTATTGGCAAGTCTTTTAAGTAATTAAATTTATTTCACACACTACACAAACATGGGATGGTATGGTAATTAGTATAAAGCCTCTAATTAAGCTTGTCTTTTTAGGAGAACGAAAAATATCTAGGCTGTAATAAGCTATGCAAAAAATTAGTGAACACTCTCCAGATGTAAAATCTTATAATAACAATTACAATAATAATTGTATTCTTCAAAAAGAAATTGTATAAAAAAAGTTTAATGGATTGTCAAATTAGTGATACTTGAGTATTATAAATGCTTTGACGAGTCTTATAATATAAAGTGGGTGACTGATTGATGTAATATAACTCATTTCGATAGATTAGTATCTGATGCTCATAGGTAGGGTCAAGTTTAAACATGGTATTAATATATTTTATGTTTGTCTAAGTTTAGCCCAGTCTGAAATATAGGCCTAAATTTTTACCCAAACTCGCTCATATTTGTAAAGGACTAACCTAAGTCCAATTTAGGGCCGATCATGTTATATTTTAAATATTTTTTAAAAATATTTATTTTATTTTATTTTTTTAATATTAATGATTTTATTTATTTATTTATTAAAATAATTTAAATAGCCATTTTAATATTATTTTAATATTTATATTAAAGTAGTCTTATATATTTAGTATAGATTTATTTTTTTAATATGTTATAAATTACATAATATATAAAAATAATATAATATAAAATATTATAAACTTAAAAACAGATCTGGCCGGACCTAACTCAGGCCTTAATGTTCAAGCCCGAACTAAAGCCAACTTATATTTAAAACGAACCTTTTTTTTTTTTGTATAATCCTATTTTTTAAATCTAATATTTTTATACAAACTATTAAATGAAGAAAAACTTTTTGGCGGAAATCCGCCTCTTAAACAGTTCTAATGTATACGGATTCGAAAAAATACTCAATAGCGGTGTGGAAGTCAACATATTTCGTGGAAAGAAAGAAAAGAAACCAATAAACTATGGATTGCATGATTAGAAATTAGAAATGGAGTTTTAGTTCCAACACTAGGGGTCGATTACAGGAACATTGTTTTCCAACACTATGAATTGCGTCATTAGAAATGGACTGACTGCCGTAATAATTCCACAAAGCTAAAGCACCAAATCAAGTGGCAAATGGTGATTTAAAAGTACATAAAAAGTAAATAATAATAATAAGTAAGAACTCCTTAAAAGTTGTAAAAATCCAAAAATTATGGGAAAAACAAACTCTTTAAAATACAAAATAAAAATATTTAAAAAGGTAAAATTGAAAAACTATAAAAATATTATAAATATCCTAATATTAATGAATGTCTGTCAAAATCAAGATAAGCTTAATGTATTGTAGGAATCTAATATTCATGAGAAATAGAATTTTATTTCATTTATATTTCCTATGTCTATAAATATAAAGTTTGAAGAATTATTGTAAATATCTCTATTGATCAATAAAATTAAGAGTTCTATTACTTCTTCTATTTCTTTTGTTCTTTGTTTACTTTATTATTTATTTTATAACACATTATTAGTACGATACTTTAATCAAAATTCCCTTAAAAAACCCACAAAACAAATTTCTTTTATAACAAAATTATTTTTATTATTTTATTGCAAGTTAACTGCCAGATGGATTTGCTGACCTAATGAGAATAACCAAGTGTTATATATCAACTAATGTTTTGATTTGATTTGAAGTTCCAGTAAGATAACTTGTTAGAATAAAATGCATGCCTAAAACATTATAGATTAATAGTTTTCCAATTATGAAAAATTTCGTACAAGAAAACAATAAATATAGATGGTCATATAGTGGAGGCGAGTGCTCTTGAAGAGACCCGAGACATAACTAATTATAAAAACTCCAAAAAAAATTCATGTACCTGAAATTGAAGATTGAAATAGTGAAAATAAAGCGATCTCGATAAGTTATGTCAATATGAGAAAATATGAAACTGAGAATGAAATGTTGTCGACAACGATTTTGCATGCAATATTATTACTGGAATAATGAAAGAAAATGAGAATCTTGAATAAATCTATTGAGAAATGTAGACATGAAATAGATTGGCCAAAATAGAAAGACACAATTCAAGTAGTATTAAATTCATACAGTTTTTAGACCAGTTGTCCAAACATCTAAAGGTATAAAGCCAGTGAGATACAAATGAAAAATTTTGCGAAATGGAATAAATAAAGTTTTTCACTAAGTCCTAATTAGAGGTGTTCATGGGCCGGGCCGGGCCAGGTTCGAGCCGGGCTCAACTAAAAAATTAGGCCCATTCATCGGGCTCGGGTTGGGCCGGGCCCAAAAAATGGGCTTAAAATTTTTTCCAAGCCCGTCCCATATAAAAATGCTAAAGCTCGGGCCCGGCCCGCCCGTATTAAATTTTTATATTATTTTATATAATTTTTAAATATATATAATACATCAAAAATACTAAAAAAATCAAAATAAATATTTCCCAACAAATTGAAAATAAATTTTTAAAAAATATGTAGACTTAAATAACACTAAGATAGATGTAACTTAACAAGTAAATACCTCTAAAATAATAATAAAATTAACAAATGCCTTTAAAATAATAACAAAATTAACAATAAAATAACTTTTATACAACATTTAATCAATAACAACAAAATAGTAGCAACATAATAGTAATATGGTAGCAAAATAGGGAGAAAACAACAAGAAAATAACATTTAAAAAAAATAGCAGATTTTTTTTGTCATTTAGTGAATTCGGGCCGGGCCGGGCCGAGCTTGGGCCAAAAATACCTTACCCTAGGCCCGACCCATTTTTAAAACGGATCTTATTTTTTGTCCAAGCCCATTTTTCGAGCTTATATTTTTTCCCAAACCCTCCCAAAATTCTGTTGGGCCTTCGGGCCGGGCTGCCCGGCCCATGAACACCTCTAGTCCTAATATTGATTATAATATTCTTTTGTAGTAGATGCAATAACCTTGATATATCTTATTGGTCTAGCACTTCATGAAAGATTTGGCATACGTCCAATAGTTGTTACAACATTTATATGAATCACTATATAGTGAAGTTTATATTAAAATCCTTAAAATATTTAAAATGCTAGAAGCATATAGAAATTCCCAATAAATAGGCCAATTTTTGCGTAAATATTTATATAAATTAAAATGATTTGAACATATGTGATAAATTCGACTCAGTGAGTAGTAGTTGAAAGAAAATTATAAATTGATTAAAATGTCTATTTGTCTTTTTATAAAATGATCATTATTAAAGTTTGTTATGATTATTGTTGGAACTCTTGAAGAAATCAAAATATATTTCCTCCAATTTTTTCCTTACTCATGACTTTCAAAAGAATGATGATATAAATGCTTAGTAAATACGTTCAAGTGATCATTTGAAAAGCTAACATTCAAGATTGGATACGTAGAATTTGAAATATCATGTGATGTTGTCATAAGAGAGGGTAAATGCACGTTATATTCTTTTTTTCCTTAATCAAGATTTTGTCTCATTGGATTTTCTTGGTAAAATTTTTAATGAGACAATATGTTATGTGTATTATAAATATATGTACTCTTTTTCCTTCATTAAGATTTTTTCTCACAGAGTTTTTATCTTAGTGAGATTTTAACAAGGCACATTATATACCAATAGACATCTAAGGAGAAGTGTTATGAATATTTTATCATTAAGTAGATGTTCATCAAGATCAAGATATGCTTGATGTACTTTAGGACTCTAATGGCACGTTTGGTTCACTAAAATTAAATAGGACTGTAATGGAATATTCATTCTGTGGGAGTGAAATAAGGCTGTAATGGAATTGAATAGGCATAACAGTGGTTTGGATGGATAGAATGGAATGAGTATTGTAATAGTATTCATGCGTTTAGTTGAGAGAAATAGATATGTAATAGCAAAAAGAAAAAAGAAAAACTCAAATGACAAATATGCCTTTTAACATTTTAATGTATTCTCCACATCAAATTAATATTAAAGAATAATATTTTCTATCAAACAAATAATATTTAAATATAAAATATTTTATATTAATTTAATTTAATATTTTATAATAAAATATTTTATTTTATATTTTCTGAAATTTGGAAATAATATTTTATACTAAATTATATTAAAAGATTTTTTATATTAAATTATATTTAAAATATTTTATATTAAAAGATTTAATATATTGTAAATAAATTAATTTAATATTTTATATTAAATTATTATAAAATATTTAAAATTTATATTTATATTTATATTTTCTGAAATTTGGAAATAATATTTTATATTAAATTATATTAAAATATTTTGTTTTTACAAAATATGGAAGATTTCTCCAACCTTATATCATGTTGTAATTCTTGATCATGAGGAGTTGGAAATTCGATATCTGCAATTGCTACGATGTGTTGAAGAATATATTTAGAGACAAACTTGAAACTGGAAAATGAAAGTTGACACCTCACAAGCAAAGCATTTTAATAGTATACACCGGTCAAAGCAAAAATTCAGAAACAAAACTGGAAACACATGGATCCATGATCATTGAGGTAAAAAATGATTACATGTCATCTAGTCAAGGATTGGATCATGGTTTTGAAAAACAAAGCTCACCCTTCCGTATCTAGATGCATTTCAAAAAAGTAAAACCATGAGAAACAAATTTCGTATCTCCAGAACAAACAATACCTTGGTAACAAAGGCAATCCAATTCCTTGCAACAACAAAGATCAGTAAATGTCCCCTTCAAATTTTATAATAGGTAAATCTAAAAAAATGTCAGCTTAGTAATAGACTAAGAAAACAGGATATAGTCATGCCAACAAAATATAAGGCTACATTGCTTTTTATTCTGCAAATATGGTGTATAAAAGCTCAATTCGTAATTTTCAGGTTTTTTTTTTTTTTTTTGTGTGTATAACAGTAAAAAAGGGAAACACATATAGCTCTAACTTTGGGTGTTTACCAAAACTCCATGCCCCTTGTTTGGACATTACAACTTAGATTGATGTTGCAAAAGTTTGGCAACTGAATATACAATCCTGGCATCACCTGCATAATGAAATGGCATTTACTTCCACATTATTCATATAAATATTTAAGTTGTAGATTAATGCTTAAACAATACCCAAAGCAATGATGATCTAAAATCAAAGGTACCTGTAATTGTTGGCAAACTAAATTGAGAAGGTACATTACTGTCCACCTCAACCGAAGCTTTGGTTGCAGCTATACCAATTGCTACACTCTGCATCACATCTAAACTTGTAGAAAGTGATGCAAGCATTCCACCGACTAGACAATCACCAGCTCCTGTAAGCCTTACAACAGATGCAGTGGGTGCAGGAAAATGCAAAGCTAAGAAATTTGGGCTTCTCTCAAGAACCTTAGAATCAGAATACAAATTTGAAGGGTAGCTTGATGTCATGTTTTCAAATAATTGTCGACTAAATCCATGTTACTGCATCTTTTCCAAACAAATTTTTCAGAAGATTGATTCCCCTTTAGTGCATAAAAGTACACCATCTGAACCAATAGTCAAAACAAGAATTTTGACACCCTTCTCCAACAAATGCCAGATTGCTATTTTCAGCATCTAGAACAAAGTATCTATAGAACAATTATTCCTTTCAATTGCCATAGCAATTAGTTCATCTTCATTAGGTGAAGCAAAAGTAATCTGCAGAAAACCTCTTCATTAGTAATCAAAAGATAGCAAGAGAGAGATAACTGCAAGGAAAGCACTCAATTGTAACTTACAAATAGTATCATGGATTAGTATAAACACTACAGAAAAATAAGTTTTTAGTGGTGTTTTTTTGGAACTATAAAGCACCGCTAAAATAATTTGCGGCGTTTTGATAAGTGCCACAAAAAACTACGCTATAGATAACGCCGTTAAAAACCTTTAGTGGCGCTTTTTCCACAAACGTCGCTAAAGAACATGACCTTTAACGGCATTTCCCCACAAACGCCGCTATAGAACATTACCATTAGTGGCTCTTTCCTACAAACGCCGCTAAAGAACATGACCTTTAGCGGCGCTTTCCCCACTAACGCCGCTAAAAAAATGACCTTTAGCGGTGCTTGCCCCACACAAATGCCGTTAAAAGTCATGTTCTTTAGCGGCATTTTTAGTAAAAGCGCCGCTAAAAGTCATGTTCTTTGGCGGCGTTTGTTGAAAAACACCAATAACTTTAGTAGATTTTTACCAACCCATTTTCATTCATATAAACCCAAATTGTCAACATAATTTCCCGTAACATCAAATCCAACCAAAAATTACAAACTAAATGATATTTCAAATCCAACGAAAGAAATATGTATATGATCTAAATTAATAAATGAAATAACAAAATATATTATATTCAAAAGTTATACAATATTCTCACAATAATAAAACAAACGTCTAAGATGGCAGATTCTGCGACTACTAAAACATCTTCATCATATTCTGAAGCCGTAGTTGGAGTTCGTCATATTTTTTGCTTGCCTTTGCTTCCCTCGCGGCTGCCTCCGCTTTAAGTTGTAGCTGGAGTTCTTCATATTTTCTTTGAGCCTCTGCTTGTTTCGATGCTACCTCCACTTTAAGTTGAGCAATTTGCTCAACTGTGCTCGCTTGCATCTGAGCCATCTGGTCTCTTAACCTCTGAACTTCAGCTTGAGCCTGATTCCCCGAAGGCACGTATTGTGTTGCGAGCTGGATCCAAAATATTGGGTTGGGTTAACAAAAGATCCTTGAAATCGAACCCGACCATACCTTTCAGGACCCAAAACATTAGTTATAATTCGGTTATGAATGTCATCAAGATTAACAGAACTATCACTTGAAGC
Organism: Gossypium bickii; assembly: GCA_025503065.1. Lineage (NCBI taxonomy): Eukaryota > Viridiplantae > Streptophyta > Magnoliopsida > Malvales > Malvaceae > Gossypium > Gossypium bickii. Next base: position 91,521,175 of record CP106716.1, read on the forward strand.
GATCACTTCATACTCCACCCTTTTATCCTTTAGTTTCTCTTAATAAATCAATCAAAGAGTTAGAAACGAAATATATAATCAAAACAAATGCAACATAACTTAACATTATTTGCATTATAAACGACGAATTAAACCATTAAATTAAACATGATAAATATTTAAAATAATTCAAATTTTATTAAGTAAATATACCATAATTTCTGCAGCTTCAGTAGTCATAGGAAATCCATCTTTCTTTCTATGTGTAATGTCAAAAAGCTAAAGCATTTAACTTTTTGACCAAACGACAGTTCCTACAATATAGTAGGAAAAATATTATTTAGTAGAAAGTAATTAATATTTGACACAATTAATAAATTTAAAATACCTCGTCATCAGCTACACAAGCAAAACTTTTAAACCTAGCTGTGTGCGTGAATTTTTGTTTTTGCCTACTTGTAGTTCCAACTTGCTCACGATCCTACATTATGAAATTATTATTACGTATACAGTAAATACTATAAACCGAAATAATTATAAAGAGTCTGGAAGTACGTAATACCTCTCCTTTCTTTAAATTCCAAAATCTATCTGCATCTTCCCATTGGTACCTCAGCATTCCCGGTGGGATATTTCACAATTTCTCTTTGAGGCTTATATTTTTCTTAAAATATTCCTTCTTTAAAGCACTTTTATGGTCTCTCAATTTTTTTCCTAATGCCTTCTTCACATAATTATCTAAGACCTCTAAAGCAAATCTCTCCTACAAATAACACAAGTTTGGAAAGTAAATATAAATGAAACTTAAACCAAAGTATTATAAATTACATTCACATTATTACCTTAATATTATCAAGAACTTGATTTTTGTTACTATCAGGCATATGATGCCAGGACTCGTAGTTGATAGGCAACAGATTGGCATTTTGTGCTATAATGCCCAAGTATCCTGCTAAAAGTCGAGCTTTTGATCCAATAGGCTGACCAAGACTGTTTCTAGCTACTTTGACACGCTCAACAGAATTTAACTCGCATAAATTTTTTAATAGCTTACGTCCTCAAGTTTTGCGCCTCCCACCACTTTCAGCTAAAAATGGTATATTATAATATAAGAATTTGAAACAAAAATCAATAATAAAAGTCAACATGCATGAAAATTAAAGTTAACATTACTTTGAATTTCTGCAGATTCGTCAGCTGTATTTGGAACATTCGAAGATCCAATAGCAGTTTGTTGTTGACTATTTGTTTCTTCCGAATTTGGAGGATTTTGAATAATACTTAGATCTCGCAATCTTCTTCTAGGCATTTTATTTGCAATACACATAAAATAGTTGAAATATTAGTAACTAATTACAACAATAATAGTACATATAAAATAGTTGAAATATTTAACAAGATCAAGATTTAAATTATAACATTACATATAATTAAAAAGTCGTAAAATCTTACTACATCATGATTCATAAATATCTTCATCCACATCCTGGCGAACCCATTGAAATTGTGTACTAGTGCTAGGGATAATTTCATTTAAGTTTTGTTCTAGAAAAGGCAAAATTTCTGATCTTTCGTCGATGTCATCTCTACTTCCATTGCCCATGTCAAACAAGTCTCTAGGGGTGTTACGGAGTACAACATACCAACCCTCATCAGTTGGATCTTTCAAGTAAAAAACTTATTTGACTTGAGAAGAAAATACATACGACTCGTCTATCAATTGTTGTCCAGTGTGAATTAATCGAGAGAAGTTTACCATTGTAAAACCAAATTGATTTTTTTTAATTTCGTGAGCAATATTAACACCAGCCCAATCACGTCGAAATAAGACAACCTTTCATTTTCCATAGTAATCCAACTCAATAATGTCAGTAAGAAGTCTATAATATTCCACATTTCCCTCAACAGGATTATTGTCCCTAGCACTAGCATAACTTGAAATAGAAGAATTAACAATTATTCCACAATTTTGAGTCCTTCTCAATCTTTTGCGAGATTTTATATGAAACCTAAATCCATTAATGAGGAAGGCAGTATATATTTTACTACTTTATTCAGACCTTAGGAAAGCCATTTAACTTCGTCATTGACGTCCTTTCCACTCCAAACCTACTGAATCGAAAGTAAATTGATTAATTATAAATGTTATACGAAAACATTATTATTTATCAATGAAAGCTTCAGTTGCATACCGTTTTTCATAACCATTCATGAAAAGATTCTGTGAATAACTTATGAATCTCTCGACTTATGAATCTCTCGATGTTGTAATTCGGGACCGTGAACGAGATCTCAAGACTTGTTTGTACTCCCTACGTTAAAAAGTGGATTACTTGGTTAGAAGATAAACAAATTAAAAAGATGAATATTTATCAAATTCTAAAACTTACTTGTGTAATGGTTCAATTGAATCGTCATGAAAAAGAACATATCGATGTCCTTGTACCCAATATCTACCATCTAAGTGTGCAATTTCAAGTTTACCGATCGGTTCTCGATAACTTCGAAATAGATAAGTTTCGGCTAAGTTATGATTAATGAGCCTAGCATTTCTACTTGGTTTATTGAGTCTTGTTTCAACATCTTCTAAATATCTAGAGCAGAAAGTCATACACTCCTCTGCCAAGTAACCTTCAACAATTGATCCTTTTGGATAACATTTATAACGATAATAAGACTTCAATTTGCATAGGAACTTAAACACGATATACAACTTTATCAAAAAGTTGTAACTAAAGGTATATTCATGAATGAATGAGAACTTTACAAATAAATTAGCACCTCTTTATAGGATACATCCACCAATAGAAAGTCGGTCTGCCAAGTTTTGCTTCATGAGGGAGATGGATTAGCAAGTGCACTATAATATTGAAGAAAGAAGGTGGAAAGATCTTCTCCAAATTTCATAAAGTCAAGGTGGCTCAATCTTTTACTTTCTCAAGTTCTTCAACAATCAAAACTCTGCCACAAATAGCTTTTATTATATTGAATAGTTCAATTATACAAGACGTCACCTTTTTTGACATACAACACCGTAAAGCAACTGGCAGTAAATCTTGCATCAAGATGTGATAATCATGTGATTTTAGGAAATATAGTCTTCGATCTTTAAGACTCACACATCGAGATATATTTGATGCATACGCATCTGGGACCTTTATATCCTTCAACACCGTGCAGAACACTTCTTTTTCTTTCTTCGACATTGCAAAAATAGAAGGCGGCAACTGAGATTTTCTATTCGAAAGTAATTGGGGATGAAGATCACGCCGAATTCCCATGTCAACTAGATCAAGTCGACTCTGAAGATTGTCTTTCAATTTTCTATCGACATTCAGAATTACCCTGATGATGTTCTCGCAAACATTCTTTTCAATATGCATGATCAAGATTGTGTCGCAAAATGTGATGCTCCCAATAAGGCAACTCAAAAAAAAATACTTCTTTTTTTCCACAAGTCCGCCTTATTAAGATCATCTTCTTCATCATATTCATCATCAATCTATCGGTCAACATCGCTAACATACGCCTCCCTCGGTCTTCTCTTTGTTTGCGTTTTGGGTGGTTGATTCATTTTTCTATAACTGAAATTGATATTTTTTAACATGAACAAGATTTCAGATCGAATAGCCTACTCAGGAGCTTCTATGAACTCTTCAGTACCATCAAATAGAGTCCCCTGAAATCTAAATTTATGATTTCCATCTAACCACCGACGATGCCCCATATAAGAGAACCTCTTCCCATTATATAACCACTTCAAACATGTTTGCACCGCACAACAAGGACAAGCATAACGTCCTTCAGTAATCCAACCAGATAAATTGACATAAGCCGGGAAATCATTAATAGTCCATAACAAAGCTGCACGTAAATAAAAATTCTCATATCTTAAAATATCATATGTTTCAACACCCGCCTATAATTGTTTCAACTCTTCAATAAGTGGATGCATATAAATGTCAATATCATTCCCGGGACCTTTCTCTCCAGGGATAATCATAGAGAATATAAAAGAAGATTGCTTCATGCAAATTCACGAAGGCAAATTGTAAGAAACAAGCACTACAGGCTAAGTACTGTACAAAGTACTCATGATTTTAAAAGGATTAAATCCATCAGATGCTAGCCCAAGCCTCACATTCTGAGGATCGCTTACAAAGCTTGGAAATTTACTTTCAAAATGATTTCCAAGCTAAAGAATCCATAGGATGCCTTAATAATTCATCACCAGTTCGTTGATCATGATGCCACCTCATAGACTCGGCTGTCTTTAACGACATGAAAAGCCTTTGAAGCCTTGGTATTAGTGGAAAATATCGCAAAATCTTTATTGGCTTCTTTCTTGACTATGCCTCACCTTCATCCCCATTCATATCTTCTGTATTCCTATTCATCCAACGAGATTTACCGCAAACATGACAAGACTGTTGCCTTTTTCGGTCACCCCAATACAACATGCAGTCATTTGGGCAACTATGAATTTTGTCGTACCCAAGGCCTAAATCTTTTATCAGTTTTTCCATATCTTTGCATGAATGAGGGATTTTTGCAAACGAAAACATATCTCTCAAAAACTCTAATAGCAGTGTCAAAGAGTTTCTGATGCACCCTCCCAAACATTTTAAGTGAAAAAGACGAATGCAGAAGGAAAGTTTTAAAAATTTTGATCCCTCATAAAGTTCTTCATTCATTTCATTAAGTAACTTGTAGAACTTCATCGCTTCTCCATTTGGCTCTTCATCAGGTACACTTCTTTCCGTTTCGGTAAAAGCATTTCCACCAATATTACAATCATCGGATGCAATAATTTCAAGTGAAAACGATTGCAAACCATGATTGCGCATATTAAATGCATCCCGCATGTAACGCCCCAAATTTATGTTTTTGGTTCTGTTAAAATGTGACACAGCTGTGTATTTGCTTCAGTGGTTTAGTGTTCTAGGTGTGTGTATGAGGTTCCAAATTCAAGCATTAGCTTTGGAAAATGTAGGTATTTTTCTCATATAAGCCTTACCTTTTTTTTGTAGGCTTATATTTGATCTGTGGGCTTATATTAAATTATTTATGAAACCATATCAGAATGGGCCTGCTGGTCAGGTGGTTAAGTTGAGTGTCAAATTGCTGAAGGTTCTGTGTTCGAATCCCTGCGTAGGCAAAAGAGATTATTTTTGCTCGATTTGGTGGCTGAGAGTTTAAGTTGTACCGAAAATCTGAGAAGTGGGTGGTTGAGATAGTGTAGGTAGTGGAATTTGAGTAAATCATTTTTCCCAAAAATTTCTCTCTTCAGAAAAACTTGCCACCAAGTTTTTCTATTTTTTCCCCATCTACTTCTGAATTTTTCTAACTCGTTAATTCGGCTTTGGTGCGTTATTGGTAAGTTTCGGCTTTTGCTAATCTAAAAGATTTTTCGAATACTTTCTAAGAAAGGTTTCCGTTTGGTGTTTAAAAGTTAATCAAGGAAATGTATATTGTTCCTAATCGACGAGTTAAGTGCGTGGAATTCTCTTTTGATCGAAGGTATGGTTATCGATAGTTAATGGATGAACGTCTCGTTACAATCTCGTTTAAGTTTTGATAATGTTATTGAAATTGGGTGTTGGAATGTTAGTTTTTAGGTTCTAGAGTGCTCAGGGATTGTTTTAGCATCAATCGATACCAGGTGTGTACTCGATTGCACAAAAAATAAAATATCAGTGTAAGCCGAAAACCTCACTGTCGATGCCACATGGTGTAACACCCCTTACCCGAGACCGTTGCTGGAGTCGAGGACGAGGCGTTACTAGACTTAACTTACTAGTTCAAGGCATAAAAATTAAAACTGTCCATCTGCGTCATGTTCACTAAATCAATTATAACTTGAGTTACAAAACTCGAAATCTAGATCCGTAAATTTTCTTGAAACTAGACTGATATATCTTCCTACTGTAATTTTTTCCAGAATTTTTGGTGTGGCCAATTAGTACAGTTTATTAGTTAAAGTCTCCCCTATTATACAGTTCGATAGTTCTGACCTCTCTTCACTAAAAATCAATTATCTTATAATATACAACTCTTTCTCCTACACCGTTTTTTTATATAAAAATAAACTCAATAAGCTTTAATTCTATATCTCATGCACAACCTAATTCCATTTATACTATTTTTGACGATTTTTCAAAATCACGTCACTGCTGATGTCCAACTATTCCCCTGCATATTATTACATAATTTCTTTAAAATAACTATCAACTAGGCATTTCATAACATCCAAAACATGTTCTTAATTAACCATTTTAATGGCTAATCATTACCAAGCATTTACAAGCCAATGTTAAGCCATATCATAAGGTCATACGTGCAAAATGGCTAAGTCCCTATACATGCATTACTTAAAACGTTCGAGTCACAAAATACCAATATAATCCTTTAATAGTGTGTAACGATCTCCGACGTCCTTTCGATGCCCGAGTTGGCTTGTAATACTATAAAAAAAAATAAAGAATGGGAGTCAGCATAAAGCTTAGTAAGTTTACATGTAAATAGATAACAACATTCTTAATGAATTATCTTATTCTTTTCTTATCAAAATCACTTAAGCTTTTAATTCAATATACTTAAACTTGTATTCTTACCTTACCTTTTAACATGAACTTGTCTTACCTTACCTTTTTAGCTTGAACTTGTCTTACCTTTACTTTGATGTACTCTTTGAATTTTCCATTGAACCACTTGGAATATTAAGGATACGCGGGTATATTTCCTTATGAAACTTAACCATTGCCATGTCTTGACATGGTCTTACGTGGTATCCTTGCCTTATAAACTCACCAATGCCATGCCTTGGCATGGTCTTACATGGGACCTATGCCTTATAAATTCACCAATGCCATGCCTTGGCATGGTCTTACATGGGACCTTTGCCTTATAGTAACTTATCAATGCCATGTCTTGACATGGTCTTACATGATTTCCTTAAACCCTAATGTCATGACATTTGTATCCTACACATTCCTAAGGTTCAACCGAAACTTTCTGAGATAGCTTTTCTGTCAATTCATACTTGAGTCTTTAAATAATAAATTTACAGAATAAATATGTAAATACTAGAATTTAAGAGTGTTAGATGTAAAGTATCAGAATATTGCATTTATTTACCGTAAACTTACCTCGAAACAAAATACGATCAACTATACCGATTTAGTCCACTATCTTTTTCCTTCCTCGATCTAACTGCGGATTTCGTTCTTCTTGATCTATAATAGCAAATTTAGCTTATTTAATATTCACATTTACTAAAACAGTCCTTAACTCTAACTTTGGCAAAATTACAATTTTGCCCCTAAATTTTTACATATTTATAATTTTGCCCCTAGGCTCGAAAATTAAACTTCAGCCCTTATTCTTATGTTTTATAACATGCTGAACATTTTTCCCTTCTATAGCAACTTCAAATTCTTACTATAACACATACTTATGAACAATAACAAACTTTTACTAATTAGCTCGTTTTCACGAAAATCACTTAATAAAAATCGTTCCTCTACTCATTAACATGCATAATCTACCATCATACATCAAAATACACAAGCTTTCAACAATGGCATAATTCAAAATGTTCACCAAAATCAAAAATTCAACATGGGTTTTGTAGATAACTTAGTAACGATATCGAAAACGTAAAAATTATTAAAAACCGAACTCAAATCACTTACCTATTGAGCTTGTAAAGGCTGAATATTACAAAGCATCTTCTCCCTATCCTTTTCTCTTAGTTTCGGCCAACCATGAGGAAAAGATGAACACTTTTATCTTTTATTCATCTTTTATCAATTACATAACATATATTAAACTAACATATTTTAACATAAAATATAATAAAAATTCCACTACAAACACATCATGACCGGCCACTATGCACATTTCTCTTTCATTTTGTTTATTTTATTCTATTATAACCACCAACATATTAAAATAATACACCATTTTCACCTAAAGAAGTAATAAACAATTAAATCATCATTTCATGCACACCAACCGGCCACTAACCTCCCTTTATGGCCAAATTGCTACTTTAAGCCTCAAATTTATTAAAACATCAACAATTAAGCACTATCTCATCTAACCATCGAATTTTCAATTTACGCGATTAAGTCCTTATTTTAAATTAAACACACAGACAGATAAATTAGCTCACGAAAATTTACCACATGCTTAATCACATATCAACGGCACAGAAAATAATATTAAAATATTTTACTGACTCAGATTTATGGTTTCAAAACCACTATTCTGTTTAGGCCCTATTTTGGGATGTTACATTTCTCCCCCCTTTAGGGATTTTCGTCCTTGAAAATCTTACCTATAAAGAGATTTGGGTACTGTTTTCGCATAGTCTCTTCAGGCTCCCATTTCTACTCGGGAACTAATACAGGCTGCAATAAACCTAAAGGTATTTGATGTTCAGCCTTTACCTGCTGACAGATCAAGCATCTAGAAACAAACTCTGATATATCTCTTTTCATTCCTGTTCACCAATACATTTTCTTCAAATCATTATACATCTTTGTACTACCTGGGTGAATAGACAAAGAACTACTATGTGCTTCCTGTAAGATTTTCCTAATAAGCTCATCATTCTTTGGTACACATACTCTGTCTCTGAACAACAAACAATCGTCAGAACCGATCTGAAAATCAGACTCTACACCTGACTCGCACTGAACTCTTTTAGCTTGCAACTCACTGTCATCTTTCTGAGCTTCACAAATTTCCTCAAGAAATGTCGGTTTAGCTCTCAACTCAGCTAAAATAGAAACATCATCTGACAAGGCCAAACTAGTGTGCAAAGCTCTCAATGCAAATAATGATTTTCTACTCAAAGCATCAGCAACAACATTTGCCTTACCCGGGTGATAATCGATCACTAGCTCATAATCTTTAATCAACTCTAGCCATCTTCTTTGCCTCAAGATTAGATCTTTCTGAGTCATCAAGTATTTCAAACTTTTGTGATCAGTGAATATTCGGCATTTCTCAACATATAAGTGATGTCTCCAGATTTTCAATGTAAATACAATAGTAGCTAGCTCTAAATCATGTGTCGGATAGTTTTTCTCATGTGGCTTTAACTGTCTAGAGGCATAAGCAATTACCCTTCCTTCCTGCATAAGTACACAGCCTAGTCCATTCAAGGATGCATCACTGTAAATTGCAAACTCTTTACCCGGTTCTGGTTGTACTAAAACAGGAGTTTTAGTCAACAATACCTTTAACTTGTCGAAACTCTGTTGACACTTCTCAGTCCATTCAAACTTGACAACTTTCTGTAACAATCTTGTCAATGGAGTAGCTATCTTGGAAAATCCCTCTACAAATCGTCTATAATAACCGACAAGACCAAGAAAACTTCTGACCTCTGATACATTTCTGGGAGGTTTCTAATCAACAATTGCTAAAATCTTACTCTGATAAACTCTAATACCTTCACCTGAAACAATATGTCCAAGAAAACAGACTTCCCGTAACCAGAACTCACTTTTGCTAAACTTGGCATAAAGCTGATTATCTTTCAAAATCTGTAAAACTGTTCTCAAAAGCTCTGCATGCTCAGTCTCATCATGAGAATAAATCAAGATGTCATCAATGAACACGACTACAAACTTGTCCAAATAAGGTCTAAAAATTCGGTTCATTAAATCCATGAAAATAGCGGGAGCATTAGTTAAGCCAAATGGCATCACAAGAAACTCATAGTGACCGTACCTAGTTCGGTAAGCAGTCTTTGGAACATCTGACTCTTTAACTCGCAATTGATAGTATCCGGATCTCAAATCTATCTTAGAGAACACAGTGGCTCCCTTCAATTGATCAAACAAATCATCTATTCTAGGTAATGGATATTTGTTCTTGATGGTTACCTTGTTAAGTTGTCGATAGTCTATGCACAATCTCATGGAACCATCCTTCTTTTTTACAAATAACACTGGCGCGCCCCATGGTGAATAACTAGGTCTTACAAAGCCTTTATCAGTTAATTCCTATAGCTGAGCTTTCAATTCTTTCAATTCTATTGAAGCCATTCTATAAGGAGCAATAAAAATAGGTGTGGTACCTGGAATCAATTTAATACCAAACTCAACCTCTTTGATAGGAGGCAAACCTGGTAGTTCTTCCGGAAACACATCAGGAAACTCATTTACCACTGGCATTGATTCAATTTTTAACTCTGGGTCTTTAGTATTCAACACAAAAGCAAGATAAGCTTCACATCCTTTCCTTAAACATTTCTGAACAGACATAACAGAAATCATAGAAATTGAACTATCTGACTCATCTAAATTAACCCGAAGGAACTCACCATTTTCACATTTCAACTCAATGAATCTCTTTCCACAATTCACTATCATATCATGTACAGTTAACCAATCCATACCAAGAATCACATCAAACTCATCAAATGGCAATAGCATGAGATCAGCCAGAAAATAGTAACCTCTAATCATCAAAGGGCATTTTTTACATACTTTGTTTACTAACATATGCTGACCTAATGGGTTCGATACTTTAATCACAAATTCCGTAACCTCTATGGGCATGTTCATACTAGGCACTAATTTCATGCAAACATAAGAATGGGTTGAACCCAGATCAATCAAAGCAATAACATTAACATCATGAAAAGAAAATGTACCCGTAATTACGTCGGGGGAAGATGCCTCTTCACGAGCACGGGTAGCATAAGTCCTTGTAGGTGCTTTAACATCTGATCTTGTTGCTGTATCTCTAAATGTACCTCTACCTGCCCCTACTCCCAAATTTCTCTGAAATCTGCCACTAATAGGGGCATTACCTGATCTTGCACTCGGTATTACTTCTTTTTTAACCATTTCGAGACACTCCCGAATGAAATGATCCGGTGCACCACATCGAAAACAACCAGTCTCAGTTACTCGACATTGACCTGGATGATGTCGACCACATTGAGGACACTCAGGTCTATCAGGTTGAATACTGCCAACACTCACAATCGAAGTGGTTTGAGCTTTTGAATCCATAAATCTTCCACCTCTGTTTCGGCTAGAATACCCAGTTGAAAAATTAGATCTCGTAGAAAACTCTCTAGGCCTCTTGGATGTAGACTGAAATGACTTGCTCATCTGTCTTTTCTTCATGTCTTGTATCTCAATTTCAGCTTTACCTTTTCTTTTTAATAACTCTTCTGCCTTACAGGCTCGTTCAACTAAAGCAACAAACTCTTTTATCTCTAATACACCAATTGACAGTCGGATATCATCATTGAGCCCATCCTCAAATCTTTTGCACATGATAGCCTCTGTAGACACACACTCTCGAGCATAATTGCTAAGTTGGATAAATTTACGTTCATAGTCGATCACAGTCATTTTACCCTGTTTTAACTCAAGGAACTCTTTTCTTTTCTGGTCAATAAACCTCTGACTGATGTACTTCTTATGGGACTCCTCCTGAAAGAAATCTCAGGTAACTCTTTCTTTCAGTACTACTGACACAAGTGACTTCCACCACTGGTAGGCCGAATCTCTAAGAAGTGACACCACACATTTAATACATTCATCCGGTGTGCAGATAACTCATCAACGACTCTGATAGTGTTCTCGAGCCAATATTCACCTTTCTCTACATCATCATCTTTGGTAGCCCGAAACTCTTCGACCCTTTGTTTTCTGATCTTGTCAACGGGTGGCTTTTCTCTTCTAACTATATTTGTAACTGGGGAAGCTACATGGGTGGTCTGAGGATCATGAGGGGGGTGGAGGTCTAACAGTGGGTTAAATGCGAATGAACTTCGGCAAACCAATCATTCATAGCTTGGAAGAAGGCTTCTCGAGCCCCTCCTCCCTGACTAACTGTAACGGGCCTTTCACGACTATCTGGTGGCACCATCCCTTCAGTGGGAGCAGGCGCATTACTCTCTACATCATCTGCACTATCTCGTTCGGGATCCATAGCTATATAAGAAAAACATTTTTAAAATTGTCAGGAGTCGTCACACTATCAAAATATTAGTATGGCATGTATAGCTAGACTCTTACTCATACTGAATATTCCGAGAATCAACTAAACTCTTGCTCTGATACCAATAAATGTAACACCCCTTACCCGAGTCCTTTGCCGGAGTCGAGCACGAGGCATTACTAGACTTAACTTACTAGTTCAGGGCATAAAAATTAAAACTGTCCATCTGCGTCATGTTCACTAAATAAATTATAACTTGAGTTACAAAACTCGAAATCTAGATCCGTAAATTTTTCTTGAAACTAGACTGATATATCTTCTTACTGTAGTTTTTTTAGAATTTTTGGTGTGGCCAATTAGTACAGTTTATTAGTTAAATTCTCCCCTATTACACTATTCAACAGTTTTGACCTCTCTTCACTAAAAATTAATTATCTCATAATATACAACTCTTTCTCCTACAGCGTTTTTTTATATAAAAATAGACTCAATAAGATTTAATTCTATATCTCATGCACAACCTAATTCCATTTATACTATTTTTGGTGATTTTTCAAAATCACATCACTACTGCTGCCCAACTATTCCCCTGCATATTATTACATAATTTCTTTAAAATAACTATCAACTAGGCATTTCATAACATCCAAAACATGTTCTTAATTAACCATTTTAATGGCTAATTATTACCAAGCATTTACAAGCCAATATTAAGCCATATCATAAGGTCATACGTACTAAATGGCTAAGTCCCTATACATGCCATTACTTAAAACGTTCGAGTCACAAAATACCAATATAATCCTTTGATAGTGTGTAACGATCTCCGACGTCCTTTTGATCCCCGAGTTGGCTTGTAATACTATAAAAAAAATAAAGAATGGGAGTCAGCATAATGCTTAGTAAGTTTACATGTAAATAGATAACAACATTCTTAATGAATTATCTTATTCTTTTCTTATCAAGATCACTTAAGCTTTTAATTCAATATACTTAAACTTGTATTCTTACCTTACCTTTTAACATGAACTTGTCTTACCTTACCTTTTTAGCTTGAACTTGTCTTACCTTTACTTTGATGTACTCTTTGAATTTTCCGTTGAACCACTTGGAATACTAAGGATACGCGGGTACCTTTCCTTATGAAACTTAACCATTGCCATGTCTTGACATGGTTTTACGTGGTATCCTTGCCTTATAAACTCACCAATGCCATGCCTTGGCATGGTCTTACATGGGACCTTTGCCTTATAGTAACTTATCAATGCCATGTCTTGACATGGTCTTACATGATTTCCTTAAACCCTAATGTCATGACATTTGTATCCTACACATTCCTAAGGTTCAACCGGAACTTTCTGAGATAGCTTTTCCGTCAATTCATACTTGAGTCTTTAAATAATAAATTTACAGAATAAATATGTAAATGCTGGAATTTAAGAGTGTTAGATGTAAAATATCAGAATATTGCATTTATTTACCGTAAACTTACCTCGAAACAAAATACGATCAACTATACCGATTTAGTCCACTATCTTTTTCTTTCCCCGGTCTAACTCCAGATTTCGTTCTTCTTGATCTATAATAGCAAATTTAGCTTATTTAATATTCACATTTACTAAAACAGTCCTTAACTCTAACTTTGGCAAAATTATAATTTTGCCCCTAAACTTTTACATATTTACAATTTTGCCCCTAGGCTCGAAAATTAAACTTCAGCCCTCATTCTTTTTTTTTTATAACATGCTGAACATTTTTCCCTGAGCAACTTCAAATTCTTACTATAACACATACTTATGAACAATAACAACTTTTACTAATTAGCTCGTTTTCACCGAAAATCACTTAATAAAAATCATTCCTCTACTCATTAACATGCATAATCTACCATCATACATCAAAATACACAAGCTTTCAACAATGGCATAATTTAAAATGTTCACCAAAATAAAAAAATTCGACATGGGTTTTGTAGATAACTTAGTAACAATATCGAAAACGTAAAAATTATTAAAAACCGAACTCAAATCACTTACCTATTGAGCTTGTAAAGGCTGAATATTACAAAGCTTCTTCTCCCTATCCTTTTCTCTTAGTTTCGACCAACCATGAGGAAAAGATGAACACTTTCATCTTTTATTTATCTTTTATCAATTACATTACTATAACATATATTAAACTAACATATTTTAACATAAAATATAATAAAAATTTCACTCATCACTATTACAAACACATCATGACTGGCCACTATGCACATTTCTCTTTCATTTTGTTTATTTTATTCTATTATAACCACCAACATATTAAAATAATGCACCATTTTCACCTAAAGAAGTAATAAACAATTAAATCATCATTTCATGCACACCAACCGGCCACTAACCTCCCTTTATGGCCAAATTGCTACTTTAAGCCTTAAATTTATTAAAACATCAACAATTAAGCACTATCTCATCTAACCATCGAATTTTCAATTTACGCGATTAAATCCTTATTTCAAATTAAACACACAGACAGATAAATTAACTCACGAAAATTTATCACATGCTTAATCACATATCAACAGCATAGAAAATAATATTAAAATATTTTACTGACTCGGATTTATGGTTTCGAAACCACTATTCCATTTAGGGATGTTACACATGGGCTTGTGGTCACTCGTGTGGTAGGTCGTGTGCCTTAACACGGGCATATGTTCGACGAGGCTAAGTCGTGCGCGCATGACACGAATGTGGGATGGCCAAACAGGCCGTGTGTGACACACAGGTTGGACTGATTTGGGCCGTGTGGGCCAAAGGGCGTGTGGGTCCACACAGGGGTGTGGGATTTTGGGCTAGGCCGTGTGTTCTACACGGCCAAGGTAAGTTTGGTTCGTGTGGGCCACACGGGCAGACTACATGAGCATGTGAGCCCATTATCACTGAATTGATTGCTAAAGTTGCACGGGTCACCCAATTCGAATGTGAACCTACTATAGGGTCGGTAAGCATTACTTAGACCCCTAATTGTGTGAACTGACTGATTGATGGATATATATATTGAGCATGATGATAGTATGCATGTATACATTTACTGATTAGATGTGCTGATATCATGAGATAACATGTCATGCATTGTATGGCGTTAGGTTGATTTTATTTGGAGGAAGTGTACTGAAAGGCTCTTAAGCCTAATATACTGGCAGCTCAGCTGCAAACTACTATTTTGTACCGCATTCGGTACTACCTGGAGTGTAAGGATGGGTGGGTTGATTTAATCCCCACATGGAGTGTAAGGTTGGACGGAAATGGTGTGTAGAGGCTGGTTGGGTAGGACTTTGTTACTGAATATTATATATCTCTTACTGATGTTGTGATGGGCTAAGGCCATTGTGCATACCGACATCACGAGCATCACGTCATCGAGTTGGGCTAAAAAGAAAAACCGATTCTGAGATCATTGAAAGGGGCTTAGGCCCAAGACTGCTTTTGACTATGCACTGTGTTTACTGTTATTTATTTTCTGTGGGATTACACACTCAGTTTACGTAAACTCACCATCTCTATTTAATGTGCACAGGTAATCCCCAGACCTAGACGGATCGGTGCGATGGAGGACTCGATGGTGACCTTAGTTTTTGGACCTTTATGATCTATAATTTATGATTTGTGGTTTATTTGGATGTAATTTGGGGACTTTTGCTTAAATTTGGTTTTTATTTATTTTTATGGATTTATAATTGCTAGACTTAGGAAAACTCAGTTTCAAAAAGGCAAAGTTTTCTCTAAACACATGATTTACTCAAAACGGCTTTAAAAGCTTCCGCAATGAATTATGTTTAAAACAACCGACTAAAAGAGTAAGGATTTTGGAATTAAGAAGAGATAAGAAAAAGTAAGTAAATGGAAATGGTTTTATCGTAGAAACTTAGTTTTTAACACGCTATCATGTGACTTCGCCAGATTCGACCATAACGTCTAGGTCGGGTTTGGGGTGTTACATTTAGTGGTATCAGAGTCAGGTTGCAAAACTAGACTGTGGATTTTTGGGTTTTAAATATTGGTTATAATTTAGGTTTTGAAAATGATTTGACTCAGTATGTGGTATACCAAGTCTCCGGCGCTGATCTTGTAAGTTTTCTGAAACTGTGTTAAGTTTAAACTGAAAATACTGTAGATAGTATATTCTAAAACTACTGTGGGTAGTATAATGTGAAAACATTCTAGATAGTATATTGAGACTGTAGCAAAACTGATAGAAACTGCGATTTACAAAAATCACTCTGAATTACTAAAATTGTTTACATAAAACATCTGCAAATAAATACTGAAACCGTAACTGATTCATAAAAATTTGTAATATAGATAAATACGATTAGACATGAGTGCATGAGGTATCCGCGGACGAGGTACTAGAAGCCAAGGTAAAGGCAGTAGAAGGGCTCGAGCTAAGTCTTGTTCACTAGGCAGTATGCCAAATCTGGACACGAGTAAGATGCCGGTGTTACCTACTATTGAAACTGGGTCTCGAGATCGCTTGGCTAGGGACGACGCACTGTCTCAGGCTATGCTAAGGATACTGGAGAGGGTCACTGGACCTAATACTAGATCTGAGGGCCGAGGGTCGATTACAGAACGACTCCGGTCTAATGGAGCTGAGCTCTTCAGGGGTGTTACTGGGGTCGCCCCTACTGTGGTTGTATACTGGATTGAGGCCACAGAAAGATCATGGCTGATCTAGATTGCACCTCCGAGTAGAAATTAAAGGGTGCAGTCTCACTATTGCGGGATGAGGCTTACCAGTAGTGACTGACTATTAAGGAAGACACTCAGCCCAAACGTTTAACCTTGGATTTCATTAAGACTGCCTTTTAGGGGAAATATATGGAGCGAGCTTTGTGGATGCCCGTAGGAGGGAGTTCCTGAACTGTACTAAGGGAGATCGATCTGTGGCCTAGTATGAGGTCGAATTCCTACGACTGAGCCACTATGCACGAGGTATGGTGGCGACTGAGTATGAGTGATGTGTCCGCTTTGAGGATGACCTCAGGGATAATATGAGAGTCCTAATAGCTTAGCAGAGGGAGCGTGATTTTTCTTCTCTAGTTAAGAAGGCGAATATCACCGAGAAGGTTAAGCGCGCTGAGCGCCAAAATTGTGACAGAGAGAGAGGTAGGAACATGAGGGATTCGTAGCCCTCGAGTTCTATTCAGAGGCCTAAGAAAAAGGCTAGACCTGATGGGCCAGTTAGAGTTGGACCCCTTGTTACTACTACTGGGCTGCAACTATGTGTCGATTGTGGTAGACGCCATCAGGGCGAATGTTGGAAGATGACTCAGTCTTGCTTGAGGTGTGGGTCATTGGAGCACCGAATTAGGTAGTGTTCACTGAGGGCCGATCAGATGCATGCTCCAGGTACTGGTACTGCACAGCCATAGACGGTAGTTTAACTGCCACAGAGAGGCCGTGGTCAGGCTAGGGGTAGTAGTGGTATGGGTCGTGGATAGAGAGCACCAGACAGAGGTGCTGGACAGACTGAGGTGAGGCAGCCTGCTTTAGTTTATGCTGCACGTCGTTGAGAGGACAGAGATACTCCGGACGTCATTATAGATACATTTCTAATTCTTGATGTACCATATCTTGCTTTAATAGACATAAGGTCTACTCACTCATACATAACTAGCAACATATCTGAAAACTTGGGGATGTCAGTTGAGAGCACTACGAGTGAGGTTAATGTACTGAGTCCGTTGGGACAGTCTTTAAGGGTTAATAAGCTATTCAGAGATGTACCATTAGAGGTTCAAGGGGTGATCTTCTTGGCTGACTTAATAGAGTTTCCGTTTAGGGAGTTTGACCTAATATTGGGAATGGACTGAGTGGTCAAGCATCGTGTCAGCTTGGACTGTGCGACTAAGAGGGTTGTATTGAGAACTGAGGAGGGTAATGAGGTAGTCATGATTGGAGAGCGTCAGATTTACTTATCTAATGTGATTTCTGCACTGGTGGCTGAGAAACTGGTTCCAAAGGATGTGAGGCGTATTTGGCCTATGTAAGTGTTTCTGCTTCTAGGGACTCTAGTGTAAAGGATATCCACTCTGTAAGAGATTTTCCAAACGTCTTTCTTGAGTAGCTACCAGTTTTACCTCCAATTAGGAAGTGCAGTTTCGGATTGAGCTTTTCCCTAGTACAGTTCCGGTGTCTATCGCTCCCTATCGAATGGTACCGAAAGGGCTTACGGAGCTTAAGGCTCAGATTCAGGAGTTGTTGGATTGTGGGTTCATCCGCCCTAGTGTGTCTCCATGTGGAGCATCGGTACTGTTTGTTAAGAAAAAAGATAGATCCATGAGGATGTGTATTGACTACCGGTAACTGAATAAGCTAACCGTCAAGAACAAGTATCTGTTACCGAGGATTGATGACATGTTTGACCAGTTTTGAGGAGCTTTAGTTTTCTCTAAAATTGATCTTTGGTCTGGGTACCATCAGTTGAGGGTTAAAGAGACTGATGTGCATAAGACGGTATTTAGGACTCGTTGTGGTCATTACGAGTTTCTAGTGATGCCATTTAGACTGACTAATGCACCGGTAGCTTTCATGGATCTGATGAACAGAGTATTTTAGCCCTATTTGGATCGATTTGTGGTGGTGTTCACTGATGACATATTGGTTTATTCGAGGACTAAGGAGGAGCATGACGAGCACCTTAGGATTGTTCTTCAGATTTTGAGGGAAAAGCAACTTTATACTAAGTTTAGCAAGTGCGAGTTCTGGTTACGTGAAGTAACATTTCTGAGTCACGTGGCGTTTGCTGAGGGGATTCGAGTTGATTCTCGAAAGATTGAGGCTATACTAGATTGGAAACAACCTAAGAATGTGTCGAAGATCCGTAGTTTTCTGGGTTTGGCAGGTTATTAACGACGGTTTGTGGAAGGTTTCTCACTGATTGCAGCACCCTTAACTAAGCTGCTACTTAAGGGTGTACCATTTGTCTGGTCTGATGCGTAGTAGGAGAGCTTCGAGAAGTTCAAGACTGTACTGACTGAGGCTCTTGTTCTGATACAGCCTGAACCTGGAAAGGAGTTCACAGTTTATAGTGATGCATCACATGTTGGTTTGGGATGTGTGTTGATGCAAGATGGTAAGGTGGTAGCATATGAGTCTCATCAACTTAAGATGCATGAGGCGAACTATCTGACGCATGACTTGGAATTGGCCGTCATGGTTTTTACACTGAAAATCTGAAGGCATTATCTGTATGGTAAGAAATGTATCATCTACACTGATCACAAAAGCCTTAAGTACCTCCTTACTCAGAAGGAGCTAAATCTAAGGCAGCAAGATGGGTTGACCTGCTTAAGGATTACAACTGTACCATTGAGTACCATCTTGGCAAGGCTAATATGGTGGCCGATGCACTGAGCCGTAGAGCTATGACTGATTTGAGGGTGATGTTTGGTCGCCTAAGCTTACTTAATGATGGTAGCTTAATAGCCGAGCTTCAGGTTAAGCCGACATGGATTGAGCAAATTAAGGGTAAACAGTTAGAGGACGACTCTTTGGGTTCTTGGTTTCGACATATTGAGAATGGTAGCACAAAGAACTTTGGGTTGAACTCTGATGGTGTATTGTGTTTCCGAGGCTGGATATATGTACCGAATGATACTGATCTGAGGCAATCTATTTTGAGAGAGGCGCATAGTAGCCCTTATGCTATGCATCTTAGCGGAAATAAGAGGTATCAAGACCTCCGTGAGTTATATTGGTGGCCAGGATTGAAGCGAGAGGTTACTGATTTTGTGGCTAGATACATAACTTGCCAGCAGGTTAAGGTTGAACATCAATTGCCTTCTTTTATGGAAATAGGAACGAGTAATGATGGATTTCGTTAGTAGGTTGCCTTTAACACCCACTAAGAAGGATTCAGTGTGGGTCATCGTGGATCGATTGACCAAGTCTGCACACTTCATCCCAGTTAGGACAGATTATTCTTTGCAGAAGCTGGTGAAGCTTTATATTGCTGAGATAGTAAAACTGCATGGAGTACCGATTTTGATCATCTCTGATAGGGATCTTCGCTTCACGTCTCGGTTTTGAAAAAAGCTACATGAGGCTCTGGGTTCAATGTTAGACTTTAGTACTGCGTTCCATCCTCAGACCGATAGTCAATTGGAGGGGGTGATTCAAATACTAGAGGATATGTTGAGGAGCTATGCTATCAATTTCCAAGGCAGTTGGGAAGAGTATCTGCCGTTAGCGGAGTTTGCTTATAATAATAGTTTCTAGTCTAGCATTCAGATGGCACCTTACGAGGCTCTATATGGTCGTAAGTGCTGTACTCCTTTATGTTGGACTGAGGTGGGTGAACGACGTGTTTTGGGTCCTGAGTTGGTTTTCGAGACTAAGGATATGGTTCGACTGATTCGGGATCGTCTGAAAACGACTTCTGACAGACAAAAATCTCATGTTGATTTAAAGAGATGTGAGATTGAGTATTCTGTAGGGGACCTCGTGTTTCTTAATGTCTCGCCATAGAAGAAGGTTCTGAGATTCGGTCCTAAGGGCAAGCTAAGCCCTAAGTTTATTAGACCGTACTGGATTCTGAAGTGAGTGGGACCGGTTATGTATCAGTTGGAGTTACCTCCAGTGTTAGACCGCATTTATGACGTCTTCCACGTCTCGATGTTAAGGCGCTACCGCTCTGATCCTACTCATATTATCCCTGTTGAAGAAATTGAGGTTCAGCCAGATTTGACCTTCGAATAAGAGCCGGTTTAGATTGTGGATCGCAATATAAAGGTTTTTCGGAAGAAGTCTATTCCATTAGTGAATGTGCTATGGCAGAATCATAGCACTGAGGAGGCGACGTGGGAGCCTGAGGATGCGATGTGTCAATAGTATCCTCATCTGTTCTGATCAGGTAAATTTCGAGGCCCAAATTTTCTTTTAGGGGGGTAGAGTTATAACACCCCAAAATTTATGTTTTTGGTTATGTTAAAATGTGACACAACTGTGTATTTGCTTCAGTGGTTAAGTGTTCTGGGTGTGTGTGTGAGGTCCCAAGTTCAAGCCTTAGCTTTGGCAAATGTTGGTATTTTTCTTTGTTCAATGGGCTTATATTAAATTATTTATGAAACCATATCAGAATAGGCCTGCTGGTCTGGTAGTTATGTTGAGTGTCAGATTGCTGAAGGTTCTGTGTTTGAATCCCTGCGTGGGTAAAAGAGACTATTTTTGCTCGATTTGATGGCTGAGAGTTTGAGTTATACCGAAAATCTAAGAAATGGGTGGTTGAGATAGTGTAGGTAGTGGGATTTGAGTAAATCAGTTTTCCCCAAAAATTTCTCTATTCAGAAAAATTGACCATTCTCTCTACCATTTCCCTCTTTTCTTTTTCTTGTTGATTCGTTTTTGTCGCCGCCCCTTTTGTTCCCTTACTGCTGTTTTTCTATTTTTTCCCCATCTACTTCCGAATTTTCATGACTCGTTAATTCGGCTTTTGTGCGTTATTGGTAATTTTCGACTTTTGCTAATCTAAACGTTTTCCTAAATACTTTCTAAGAGTGGTTTCCTTTTGGTGTTTAGGAGTTAATCAAGGGACCGTATATCCTTCCTAATAGATGAGTTAAGTGCGTAGAATTCTCATTTCGATCGAAGGTATGGTTATTGATAGTTAATGGATTAACATCTCGTTACAATCTCATTTAAGTTTTGATAATGTTACTGAAATTGGGTGTTAGAATGTCAGTTTTTAGGTTCTAGAGTGCTCAGGGATCGTTTTAGCCTCAATTGATACAAAGTGTATACTCAATTGCACAGAAAACGAGGTTTCAACGAAAGCCAAAAACCTCACTGTCGATGCCACACAGGCGTGTGGTCGCTCGTGTGGTAGGCTGTGTGCCCTAACACGGGTGTATGTTCGACGAGGACAGGTCGTCCGCGTATGACACGACCGTGTGATGGCCAGGCAAGCCGTGTGTGACACACGGGCTGGACTGATTTGGGCCATGTAGGCCTACACGGGCAGGCCACATGAGCATGTGAGCCTATTATCACTGAATTGATTGCTAACGGGTCGCCCAAGTTGACTGTGAAC
Organism: Gossypium bickii; assembly: GCA_025503065.1. Taxonomy (NCBI): domain Eukaryota; kingdom Viridiplantae; phylum Streptophyta; class Magnoliopsida; order Malvales; family Malvaceae; genus Gossypium; species Gossypium bickii. The sequence goes on from CP106716.1 coordinate 91,543,210, forward strand.
CTACTGTAGGTTCGGTAAGCATTACTTAGACCCCTAATTGTGTGAACTGACTGATTGATGGATATATATATTGAGCATGATAATAATATGCATATATACATTTACTGATTAGATATACTGATATCATGAGATAGCATGTCATGCATTGCATGGGGTTGGGTTGATTTTATTTGGAGAAAGTGTACTGAAAGGCTCTTAAGCCTAATATATTGACAGCTCAACTACAAACTACTGTTTTGTGCCGCATTCGGTACTACTTGGAATGTAGGGATGGGTGGGTTGATTTAATCCCCACATAGAGTGTAGGGTTGAACGAAGATGGTGTTTAGAGGCTGGTTAGGTAGGACTTTGTTACTGAATATTATATATCTGTTACTGATACTATATATCTGTTACTGATACTATGATGGGCTAAGGCCCTTATGCATACTGATACTGATACTGAGTTGGGCTAAGGCCAAACCGTTACTAATATTGAAAGGGGTTTAGGCCCAAGACTGTTTTTGACTGTGCACTGTATTTACTGTTGTTTGTTTTCTGTGGGATTACACACTCAGTTTATGTAAACTCACCCCTCTCTATTTAATATGCACAGGTAATCCCCAAACCTAGACGAATCGGTGTAGCGGAGGACTCGATGGTGACCACTGTTTTTGGACTTTTACGATTTATAATTTATGATTTGTGGTTTATTTGGATGTAATTTGGGGACTTTTGCTTAAATTTGGTTTTTATTTATTTTTATGGATTTATAACTGCTAGACGTAGGAAAGCTCAGTTTTCAAAAAGGCAAAGTTTTCTCTAAACACACGATTTACTCAAAACGATTTTAAAAGCTTCCGCAACGAATTATGTTTAAAACAACCGACTAAACGAGTAAGGATTTTGGAATTAATAAGAGATAAGAAAAGTAAGTAAATGGAAATGGTTTTATCGTAGAAACTTAGTTTTCAACACACTATCATGTGACTTCGCCAGATTCAGCCATAACGTCTAGGTTGAGTTTGGGGTATTACACCGCAACATACCTTCCATGTCATTTTCTTTAACATACTGATGGTAAGCATTATGAGGATAAGCCAGATTAATCGTTGAAGAGGTTCTACGAGGTGTACACTCTCCACGGAAAATCCATTTTTTATACCCCCGAATAAGCCATCAACAATTAGATGTTTGTAGACAACTTCACGAATATGCAATTGATGTTGCCACACTTCTTACACAGGCAAAAAATCATATTCTCTTGGCTTGCATTTTGAAATGAAAAATTTAGAAAAATTTGTACTCCATTTCGATAGTCGTTGCTTACCCTTGACAATTTCATCCAACTCTTTTCCATTTCGTAGTTCTTAAAGTCTAAAGTTGACAATAAATTACGGTTACTTAAGTGTTCTAAATTGATATAAATCATGTCATTGTACTAAAATAGATAATACATATCAAGTATCAAGTATCTAATGGGTGTAAACTAATTCAGGTAAGTTGTTTATTTATAAGTATAATTAAGAGTAGGGAAAAACAATAGTGTTGCCCAAATTTCTGTGATTTTTATATATTTTGATCCAAAGTTTTATGTATTATGATATGATATATATATATTTATGTATTATGTAAGTTATGATATGGTATATATTTATGTATTATGTAAGTTATGATCCAAAGTTTTTTTTATTCTTTAAATGTTGATGTAAGTTATGTTAATCATAAACTTTAAATGTTTATGTAAGTTATGATTATCATCTTTAAATTTTAACTTTAAATTTTAACCCTTTAATTATACTCTTTTAATTTATAAATTTGTGTTTTTTATCACCTTTATGTTTACTATACTTAAAAAGACAAAAATTAACAAATTAATAATTATATGTTAACAAAGTTAATATTTGTTAATTTTTCATCTATTTTGAGTTAATATTTAAATTAAATTTCAATGAACTTTTTAACTTTATACTACACATTAAAATCGGCCAATTTATTTTTATGATAATATTTATGAAAAATATTAAAATAATTTTAACATTAAGATAAATATTATTTTCCTTGAAAAATTTTATTTTAATTAAATAATATTTATTTCTATGATAAATATTATATTATGTTTTATTTTTGAAATTTGAAATTTGAACTTTAAACTATATACTTTTAAGAATAAATAAAAAAATTATTTAAATAAAATTTTATATGAAAATTTTAACTTTAAAACTAAATATAAAAATTAATGAATTTAAAATAATAAATTAATAACACAATTAAAATCCAATAATTAGAACTCAAGTTATCTTAAATTTCAAAATAAAAATAAAAATTTGGAATCAAAACTAAAATAAATAATAAAAATTAGATTAAATATAAAGATATCAGTAAAAAAAGATATTATAATGAGTAATATACTACTCTTTTAATGTCCATAAGGTACATTTCCACAACCTATAATAATATATATACTAATTGGCCAACCAAGAAAACCACAAGATAATTAACAACAAATTTAGCTAACTTCCATTTCCAAGACTTAAAATGTTCATATATCATATGCAAAATGCTGTCTCTCTACCATTCGACTATATAAGTACCAAAAGAAACTGCTAGAATATATAAAATCATAAAGATAGAAAGGAAGCAAACATTTTAATATTCAAAAGAAACTACAATAAGTACCAAAATCCAGCTGAATCCTTGTCCTGCCAAAATCTGAGGTAATGTCGTTGCAAAGTTTTCAACAATAAGTGTACAAGATGAGCACTCCTGCATACATGAATGCTGTTAAACAAGACCCCCCAGACAAAAATCAATAATAGAGTAGATTTAAACAATTCTAAAATGACAAAAAAACAAAAATATCAACAATATTAATCTTCTTCAAACCTGTTCTCTTACTTGTTCAAGCTCTTTTTCCAATTGAATCAACTTTAAACGACTACTTTCTAATTGTTGAACATATGCCTGAAAGGCAATTCCAAATCAAGTTATTACAGAAGTTCGAATGTTACCTTCAGCCCATCTGTTTCAGTGCAAAACAACATCCACTTACCTTTTTCTGCAAACGGCTTTTACGAGCAGCCTCACGATTTTGTGCAAGACGTCTTTGTATCTATAGATATTAAAGGTATAATGCACAAAGCAGATTAGAACTCTATAAGGTAAACAGATCATATACAAACAACAATTAATACGAGATATTCTATGAATTTAGCAGCTACTGAATGAAACAAGTTTGGGGAACACATATTTTTCCATTAAATTAGATTTGTTGAGATATTGTGCAAGGTAATTGAAGGACTGGATCATCATTGACAAGACAAGAAATTAACAAAAGAGAAGGCCTCATTAGCTAGTTGATAAAAGAAAAAGGTCTCCTTGCTAACATTATAAAATCAGAAAACATCTGCCATTAACATGCACGAAATATTTGGCAGAAAACACCATAATTGCATCTCCTAGACTCATCTTAAAAAAGAAGAAAAATAAAAATAGAAGTTTTTCCTTCTAAACAACGGGAAATAGGAGTGAGAATGAACAAAATACAATTAATAGCAGCAAAAAAGAGCTTCTTTGTTTACAAGATAAAAAAGTGCAAGGATGGCAGAAATGATCAAAAAGATTTAAGCCAAAAAACACCATGCCCTTCTTTCTATTTTAACTTTTTTGTGTCTTATCTTCATTTCTGTTTCTTTGTTTTCAGTCAGAGTTCAGATCAAAATGAGCATAAAACACATGAAGAAAGTCCAAATTTGTAGCAGATTAATTGGTTGTTCCAAGCTGTTTTATATTTTTCCCCCCAAAGCTGTTTTATTACTTAATTAAAGTTTTTTTTAAAAAATATTTTTATACATTTTAACTTTATTAAGCATAATTTATTACATCTGTTAATTGTATATCTATACTATTATTTAAACATCTAATTGAGTTAGTGTTACAAATCAACCAAACACCAACTCAGTTAGAGTAGTTATAGAAACGCCTTTCTATTATTAAATTATATTATATTATTCGAGGTTACTTTAGTCTATGCATATGATTGGATTTGAACTCATGACAATTAGATCAATAAAGATTTAAATTTATCACTAAACCAAAAATTCATTTTAGTATATTTTATACATTTTTAGTAATTTTGTTAATTGTAGTGTCACAAGTCAACTCAACACTAACTCACGATTGATAACAATACCATGAGAATCAATTGTAGTGCATTTTGTATGGTTAATCTAATGTACTTTTTTGTTTAAACTTCGTTTTACTCAAAATTTAATTTAATTTTTTTTATTTTAACATCACATATTTAATGTGTTTTTATGATTAATTAGTTTCAAACAATATATTTCACTATTTATTGAATGTTAATTTTTAAATACACATTTATATTCAAAATTAATAGTTTCCCACGCATACGCGTATGTTACAATTTCTAATATTTATTAATATTTTAAAATTCATAATTATCTTTAAGCGGTTTAGTATTTTGAATGTAAGATATATTTCCCCTCATTCTAATCTTTACATTCCATGGAAATGCCAACCCTCCATGACTTGCAAACCAAAAACCTATTCAGAAGGTATTTAGATTTCAGAATGACCTCATAAATTTGTTTTATCAACAAAAATCGGCATTAATGTACTTTAGATTTTTGGAACCGATTTGATCTCATTTTCGATTCCATCAATCCAAATGGATCAAAAAATAAAAAATTAATTCAAAAACTCTAAAAAGTCAATTCAATCAAAATTTTAAGCTTAATTCAATCTATATATATCAATTCACAATTCACAAATAAACTGATTTAATACCTTTCCTTGAACCGATACCCTAACTAGTCCAGCATTGAAAGGTATCTGAAGGGTATGATTATGTTCCCAAGCTGGTGAATGGGGGGGTATATTTTAAATTTTAATCAATTGTATGTGTTTATGTCACCAACTTTGAAAGGTGCAAATCTTCAACTTATAAAATGCCTTAACTGATAAACTGCAATATTCAAATGGTCAAAGCGAAAAAGAAAAATGAACCTTTGACGAAGTGGAGAAAGACATCATATGATCCCAGAGGAACCATAAATCTCACATCAATTATGTACTTTAATAAATTCGACGTTCATACCATTTTCAACAACCTTAACCTCCAATCCCCCCCCAAAAAAAAAAAAAAGTATTTTACAGATTAGTATGGACAGTAACGTAGCACTTAAAAGCTGCATACTAAAGAGACGGGATTATAATCTATGCTTTCAACAAATCCTACCGTTCAATATTTTGGACAGACAGATCAGATGATTCAGAGGTTTCAGCATGATCAGATTAAGACGAGCAATCTGAAAATTACAAAGCCACCAACTGGAGCAGGAACTTGGAAACAGAAAGAATTACTGTGATTCCAATAGGAAACCTGAGAGACTTAAGGAATCGAAATTCTTGAAGCTTTTTGCATATGCATGAAAAGAACCAACAGCAAAGGCAACAGTATGGTAAACTATTTCCATAACTTGAGATTGTTAGTATTCTCATGCATGCGGGTGGCTTGAAAGTATAGAAACTTGTGAAACCTATAATGTATTCGCTATTGCTTAAGAGTACTACCACTTCCATCTATCCCTGTCTGATAATATACCTAGACTTGACCACCTGTCTTCATATCCACAACGGTTTAAGCTTCAGTTCTGTCTATTTTAGCACACAAACCTGTCTAAAATGACTAAGACCCTCCATAGATTACAGTAGCCTTTAGATTAGGAAAATTCCCACCATTTGGCAAAATTGTCCAAAAATGACCATCTTTTTTGGTGGCTTCAAAGAACTGTTGATAGCAGAGCTACTTGTATAACAGATTGTAAGCTGGTAAATCCTGTATTCTATGTACATCGTCCAAAGACAGTTCTCTCTGTAGTTGTGTGCGTGTGACTTGTAAAACCTCCTGCAAGAACAAAAATACTAGAGAATTAGGGGTTGAAAATTGAAATGACTCATTCAACAAGAAGAGGTGATCCAAATGATTGATATCAAGCAATACATTAAGATTCTAGAAAGGAATCTTCAAGGAGCCAGCTTGACAGGACAAAAGAAAGTGCGGCGTTTGGGGAGAGGGGGTGGGGGTGGGGGGAGATTGGTCCAATTGGGTGCAATGGTTGCTTATAAATCCTTTCTTAAGCTTTTCTGTTTAAAAATGAATTCCACATAAACTAATAAAGCATCTTTTCCTGTTCAGTCAACATACAGAAAAAGGAAAAGGAAGAAATAAATGGACAAACTGAATGGTTCATGATTTCACATAGAGCAGCACTGGAATGAAATTAAAATATAAAAACCATTTAGTTTGGAGTTCCATAGGATGAAGGAAGTTTGGCAAGATGTGAATGCGACAAGAGAGCGAGAGAGAGAAAGTACGTTGAACTCCATGTAGGAAGCATGCATAGCAAGCCACTGAGCATCCATCAATTCAAAAGCTACACAATATAGTACATCGAAGGCTTCTTCATCTTCTGCAAAATTTCAAACACTCAGATCTTGAGACCACTTACAGAGAACTGTGAAAACAAAAATCAGTTTCATAATTCCAACAGTGCTTGAGCATAAAGTACTGAGATCCTCAGTCCTGTTACCTCCTAATAGTTTCAGGAAATTTAATCCTGGTAGATTTTTCGGTTTTTCTGCAAAAAAAAAGAGAGAGGATAGGTCACATAACAGCTAACCTATTTTTACTATGGACCTAAACTATAAAATATGTTTGCATTCTAACCAAAAAGATCCTCTACACCTGGCAGACCATTCAGAAACTTGAACTATTGACTTCCATGCAAATAATTGAAAAATATATAGGATAAGATCAATGAAAATATCATTATGAAAGATTGTCCTAGCACATGAATAGTCCATTGAATCTACAACGGTTGTTTTCATGAGTATATCAGAGGACACTCAACAATTAGAGGAGAATGAAAATTGCAGATAAAAAGGACTTAGAAAAACTTAATTTGAAATTATAATTGTGTAACATATTGTTATATTGAGCTTAATTTTTTAGCAAACATGTGGTACATGAATGAGAAAGATAGTTTAAAATTTTTGAGAAAACCTGAATATAAATCCAACATCTGAATCAACATAAAAGATACATTGATGCCAGCAACGGCAAATGGGTATTCCCAAGTTGCTCTGTCTCCATCTTCCTTCAATAATAACCTATGAAAAGATGCCTTCATTTTGTATTTTTATATAATTAGTAAATAAGCCAATTTTCTTGCAAAATCTAGACATATAAAAGGCCAAAACAAAAGAGAAGGCTCACCGGAAAATTTTGGCCAAAAAACAACAAATTTTCAAGTGAGATAAAACCACAACCCCTACAATGAAAAGTTCACTTTTAGACAAATAAAATTCGATTTTGAATGTAGATATTAGGGAAAAAGACTGTTGCATTGAAGTGCATTTGCCAATTACTGTATGCCATTAGTTGCATATCCTTTCCAAGCCTCCTCAGGTAGCAAGTTAAAAAGTCAAAAAAGAAAAAGAATCAAGAAATTTACCGAAAGTCAGTTGATGGATTAGGACCTTGCCACCCCATATCTTTCCACTGTTCAGAGATCAAGCCTGTTAGAACAACATTCGGAAAGGCAATGTGCCACAATTTTATGAGAGCTTTCTGTGACACCAAAGGATCATGAGATCAGTAATCATCTAATTTATACAGCATTCAAATTGATTAAAATGAAACATGCTGAAGGCAGAAGATCCCAAACCATAGCTATTTACAAATTGTAGAAAATTATGACAGATAAAAGAATAAATTACTTAGATATGATTTTTCAAGATCTTCTGGTAGGAAAAATAGTTATTTACGATGTACAACCATGTCTGATCATAGTTAGAAATGCTAGAAAACAATATGGATGTTAAAAGAATGAAATGCCTGATGGTCAGGACGAGTCTCATCAAAAGGTATATGTAGTCGTTCTTGAAGCCTGTGAAGTCTTTGTTCCTGATCAGAATTTGAAAAAAAGTATATCAATTTTATTATCACTGAGGCTGAGAATGGAATTAATATGTGTATGTATATTTATACTATATATACATCAAAACACATTAGCCTAACATAATCAATAATCTAGTTCTGCATCAATTTTGCCACAAATTCTCTATGCACATCATTAAAATGAATACTCAAGAAATGATGGCAAAAACCAGCTTGGTTCTACCCAAGAACAGTTTGATTTTCTATAGTCAACCATAGGGAGTTGGTTACATGAAGACGTTGCATTCACTGTCTTGTAAGAGTGTATGTAAACCTTACCGGATAATAAATAATTGTATAATGAAAAACATAATTACACATAAGATTTTGAAGACATTAGAAAATCAGTCCTAATACTTAACATTCTCAATTACCTGAATAGGAGTCAAAGTGTAGCCAAGAAATTTCTCATTGCGCCTGTTTCCAAAGCGATTGAACAGCCCTCCTAGCCATGATTTAGGTCCAACCATAGCATTAGCTGCAACCAATCAAGACTGATCAGTGATATTAAAGAATGAGTTGTAGAATACTTTGCAAGGCAACGTGCATTTCAATGTTGAAATAGGTTGACATGGTCTTAAACATGGCATGTTACACACTTTTGAGTAATTTTACTGTTAGTTTCTCTACACTGCAGATGTTGAGACTTGGCATAGGGGAAAGGAGAAAAGAAGCATAATATACCTATAAAGAACCAATGCTAATAATAAAGAAAGCTAGAAAAACAGGGCAAATTTCTAGGTTAGCAAATTTGAATTAGCAATAGGTTATGTTGTGTTCTACCTCGTAAGACTTTTGTTTTTAGCTCTCCTAGTATTTTGAAATGCCAACGACATGTCAGTCTAGAGCTAACTCTACCCATTATCATGGAACCTCATGTGATATATGAAGAGCTCAAGGCAACTCATGAAGTGTCACAAGATTAGATGATTCTAACTAGTTAAGCTGTACAAATGTTTCCCTCCATTTGGCTACATATTAAGCTACATAATGATGTTGATTTCAGAAAGCATTGTATGTCAATGTAAAGTAGGAATTGAACAAATATACACTTGCATACCAAACATACTAGGTAATTAAGACTATCCTAATTTGGAGTGCCAAAACATTGGAATGCTGAAAGAATTTATTAGGAAAATCTACTCACTAAAACATTGAGCTAACTGTGATAGTAGGTGAGTGGAATTGTGTGGCCATTCCAACTCTTCACCGCCCTTCTTTCGTCTCCAGTAAACTTCATCCTCATCAACCTACATTTCAATTTTCGACGAACTAGTCAATACCAATTAGTTGCATAGAAATAAAAGTGGCATTGTCCTGACTGAGAATGATAGGCTGCAAATTCATTAACTCGTTTCATAAGGTTGAAGGTTCAATTTGGAATCTAAACGTTGTATTGTAGATCCCCATGCATATAACTAAGCTCTTAACTATTCATCATATAATGCAATGCATTCATTCTGACATAAAACAGAACAAGAGACATAACTACTAAATGCAGAAATGGAAGAAATTTTTTTAAATATAAATAGCAGGAACTCAATGAATATAGATACTCCTAAAGTTATAGCCTTGTTGATTGCAAGCAACCAAGCTTTATATATATATTTGAAAAAAGGTTATTGCAATTCATGAGATTTGCCAAGAGGCAAGCCCAATTAAGCTTGATAACAAGAACAGCTTAAGCTAACAGTTATATTTAATTAATAGACTTGTAATAACACCAGTGATCAAAATCAGAGACAGAAAAAAGGGGTATGGAGGGCTAGGGGGAGGATTACTCTGTGAAGAGAAGAGCAAGAAGGAAAGCATTGTCGACGCTTCCTTAATCTCATGAGATAACCAAAAATAAAATATTAGATCCTTGCATTCCTTTTAACCTAACGTAAATGGGAAAAAAATCCAAAAAGGATTGGAAAAATGGGTAACAAATGATTGCAGTAAACTCATGCGCTTCCATCTCTTTCAACCCTTCTCATCATTCCATCTCTCTGAAAGAGAGAGGGGGTCAAGGAATATAATGATGATACAAACACAAAGATACCCAGAAAATGAAAAAGAAGAGTACATTTTAGGTTGAGATAAAAAGAAACATTAAGAAATAAGAGCGCAATCAAAGGTCCTTTTTGCATGTAAGAAAGTTTAATGGCATCCCAAAAGAACAAAGTGAAGATAAAAGTCATAAAAGGCAATAGCATATTGTCTCTTGTGAGGAAAACATTGACATGCAATGCATGACAAATTAAAAGGCAGGTACAAGGAATAAAGAAAGAGTAAAAACATTTTACCTGGAAAGGGTTTGTCTACCTGCTAATGCTAATGCATGTGTTGTGAAGAAAATTGGGCCCGATTGCCAGATGGGCAAAAGTGTGGGGCAAGAAGTGATAGAGAAAGGAGGAAGAAGAGAAAGAGAAGATGAAGATGAAGAAAGGCAACATGTTTGGGAGAAGGAATTTGGATACATCATAGATGCAGTGTTATTGTTGTTCATTGTCTCTATCTCTCTCTGCCAGGAAGTTCCCGGATCACTTGCCTTTATCGTAGCACTCGGGAGGGATGGGGTGTTATATATTTTTGTACTTTGCCTGCCTACTAACTTTATAACATAACTCTATTTCCACTTTAAAATTTTTTATCTTTCACTTTCTATTTGGAGAAAAGAATTACAATAAAAAAAATATATCAATCAATTTTGGTGAAATTTCATTTTTAGTTACTTAATTATGAAAAAGTTATATTTTGGTCATTGGCATTATTGGCTTAAAATATTTTGGTTACTCATTTGTTCGTTAACGGCCGTTTAAATTTTATCGGGAAAGTGAGGTGTCATATTAATTCAATGGTTAATATCTAATTTGATCATTGAACTATAACTATAATATTCTATATAGTAGTTGTATAACATTTTTAACAAAAATTCTGAAAGTTCATTATTTATTTATTGAAAATATAAAAATATTTTTTAAAAATTATAATTATATACAAAATTTAAAATTTTCATACAAATTCTAAAAAATATATAATAAACAAAACACATATTTACATAATTATATAATTTTTAGAACCTTTGAAAGCTTCATTCAATGCTTTCCTAACTTTAATTTCATCGGACAACATACAGCTCCACTCTACCATGTTCCACGTTGAAAGGCAGGGATTTTAGTTCCAATGTTGAATGCATAGGAATTCCCTAATATCCCAAATTTTTCTTGATTTTCTCGCCCACCAAACAAAAAAAGAAGAGCAAACTTTTTAACTATATATTCACTTCTATTTTGATATTTGAACTACAAGAAACACTCCTCAAATCCGATATCTCAATTTTATACTAAAAAATGCAAATTAAAGCAAAACTCAATAATGAAATTTAGAAATCAAAAAGAAAAAGAAAATTGTCTTTTATAAAATAAAATAAAATTAGTTTAAATGAGAAAGAACCCAGCTTGTGTTTATCCATTAATATGAAAGAACACAACAATGGATCATTCATCAAAAACAACACCCTACACAAACCTTTAAACAAAGCAATCGAATGAACAAACCTTCAAAAGACCACAACAACCAAAAACTAAGCACTTGTTTTTTTCTCTTTTTCCCCTCTATTGTATGCTATATATCGCACATATAATGTTATACAATTATCACCAAAACAAGTGTTTTGTTTATTATATATTTTTTAGATTTTTTAAGATTTTTTTTATGTTTTTAGAATTTTTTAATAAAAATTTCAGAATCTATATTATTATACTTTTTAAGCCTTTAATTAAGTTGGTGTCACAAGTCAAACGAACTTCAACACGGTTAGAGAAATAACAAATTTTATAGTGAGATGTAAACCATAAATTTACCACTGAACCAAAATTTTATTTCAAATTATTTATACATTTTAATATTATTAGGTACACTTTAATACATTTATCAATTGTATATTTATACTCTTGACTAAATTTGTGTCACGAGTTAATTAGACACCAATTTAGTTAGGAAAATTACAAAAATAAACTTTTATATTTAAAATAAATTATATTATTTGATAGTGCTTTAGTCTTTTTATTTTAAAAAAATTGCTTATAAGGGATTTGAACCATACCGATGCATAAAACTTTAAATTCTTACTTAACCAAAACTTTATTTTAAATCAGCTATACATTTTAATTTTACAATGTAGTTTTTATTATATTCATCAATTGTATATCTATACTATTATTTAAGATGGTATCACAAATTAACTCGACACCAACTTAGGATTGATAACAATACTATGTTAAATAATTGTATTCATTTAGTATTCTTAATATGTTATATTCATTTGTTTAAATTTTGTTTTACTTACAAATTAATTTAATTTATTTTAATATCGTAAATATTTCATGTGTATTATTAATTAATTTCAAATCATACATTTAATTATTTATTATATGTTATTTTGAAACACAAATTTGTATTCTAAATGTGGCCTCCACATACATACGCGTGTGGTAGCGTTGCTAGTTGTTCTATAAAATGTTGTAAAAGTATCAAATTGAATGTTTTAGCTATAGTTTAAGGATCAAATAGGATATTAACTCTTGAATTAATGTGCCATCTCACTTTTTCATTAAGGCTGCAACGACCATTAACAGTCAAGTGACCAAAACATTATAAGTCGATAAAGTTAGTGAGCAAAATATAACTTTTCATAATTCTTTACACTAAGATAGTTGCAATTAAAATAGTAGCAAAATTAACAATAAAACATAAGTTCTACAATATCCAAATAATATTAACGACGACAACTAAACAATATGAAAAATACACCAAAAAAAAAACAGTAAAATAACGAAAACAACACCAAAACACCAGGAACAACAAAAAAAAACAGCAATATAATTTTTATTAAAAACATACTTTATTTATTTGGGCTGGGCCAAAAAAATTTACCCTAAGCCCAATCTGTTTAGAAAACGGACCTTATTTTTTATTCAAGCTCATTTTTTATCCATTCTCTTATTTTTCAAAAAAATCTTTAGGTCAAACTGGGCAGCCCGGCTCGTGATGAGGTCTATTATTAAACCTAAACGAGAAAAACTTTAAAAAATTAAAAAAAAACTTAAAATAGAAAAAATGTACATGTAAAATAATACAAATATTGTAAATTCTGCACACTCAAATCTGAACTTTCATTGATAAACCATCCTTCTCCAAAGATCAACAATTTGGGGAAACTAAAATTTTGGTTGGAGATTTTTGGTGAAGGGAAAAGTTTAGGAGTAAGTTTGAGTTACCATTTTTAACTCCAAATTTGATTTGGATTTAGCTTTGGTTGGCACACTTCAAATATTTTGGTGTCAAAAATAATATTTCATATTTTAACATATTTGGGTCCCTTCATGTTGGGATTTATTTATTTTAATAATTGCCATCTCCATCTTGATTTCCACTAAAATCCTCTTTCGGCAAGATGTTTTTTTTATATTTTTTTATTAATTACTTATATGGTTTAGGTTTAGTTATTTTTTAATTTTATCTAATGTTATATTATCCGTATGAAATTGATGATTTGTAAAAAATATTACATATCAAATTTTTATTTGTTAATTTAACATTCATTAATGATGTTAACTCTAAGTATCATAATAATATAAAAATACAAATAGCACATTGATTATACATGTTCCATTCAAAGGTTGGAAGTATGGGAACTCATAATTAGGCAAGAAAGATGAAGATGAAAAATGTAGAATAAAAAGAAATAGGTAGATGGTAGGTCTGAAAGTCATGACATTTCACAATTCAATAAATTGTATATCCTTATCACCAACTGCAATACGGAGCACCAACATTTACAGTTTATATGGAATACAACAAACACTATTAGTATGGTGTTTTTGTATTTTCAAGTAATATAATTTATTTTAAATATTATATATTTATATGTAGAAATCATATTATATAAATTTTAAACTTTATCATATATTTATAAAAAAATATAATTTATCTATTTTTTAGATATTGTATTAAAGTTATTGTTGGAAAAATTGCTTTTTATGGGAACTTTGAGGCATATTCTCAAGAGGTAAAGGTAGAAAGTTGAATCATAAAATTATGGTTTCATATTCTACTCTATGAGACCTTTACAACGATATATCATATGCTCAAAATGGTTAAGTGATGCTCAAAGTAAGCTATTTGGAAATATTGTTGAGGAAAATTAAAGGTTTATATCCCACATTGGTTAGATATCAAGTATGAACTGTATTTATATATATGAACTATTTTAAAAGATAATTGAATGGCTAAGCTTGTAATATTGTCTCATGCGCAAGAGGGGTGCTGGTCCAAATGACAGGGTTGGGGTGCACTTGCATGATGTGCGCAATGCAAAATGTAGACATTATTTGCTTATGGCAGATTTTGTGGATTTTTTTTCAAAATTCCAACACTCTCTATGCCTATAAAGGCATGATTTCTGAAGGGTTTTATATACTCATACTCTCTGATAATTTCTCTTGCCAAAACTCTATTGCTTTCAAAACTCTTCCTTTTCCTCTTTTGTGTTTTTCAAACATTCTGGTGATAGAAAAATGCATTGTTCGTTCGTTGATTGTGGTAGCCGAATCTGTCTTAAGCAAACTGTATTTCATAGGCTTCAACGTTTCGTAAAATCTCGATTCTCTTTTATTTCAACGGGTTATTATGGTTTTATTTGATTTTTCGTATTTGAAAAATTAATTATAAATCATTCTATTTATGTTTTATTTTATATGAATTAAAAAAATTACGATTTTGACTTAATTAATATTTATTAAGCTTTAATATTATGTATAAAAAAATAGTTGAGGTACTTGATAAATAATTAGGAAATGTTAGTTGGTGGATAGCATCGATGAGATGCTATAAATGTAGGGCCCAAAATTTGCCCGGCCCATTTATAACAAAAAAACTAAACACAAATATTAAAAAAACCAAAAAACAAAGTTTGTTAAACAGTCCAAAAACAGTCCTTTTATTACAAGCCCAAAATAAATTCAAACCCAATCTTTACACGGCCCAAGTGGCCCAAATAACTTAACATTTCAAAAACCCTAGAATCCATAGTCGCAGTAGCACCACAACCCACACATCACACGCACCCCACGCGTGACTCTCGGACTTCCCCCGTGCGTGCCTCCACGCGCGATGATTCAGCGATCCCCACTGCGGTCTCCATGCGCGCACGAAGATCAAGATGACCTCTCCGTGCCCCTAGCCACGTTCGTATTTCGTACCTGCAAACCAATAGCAGAGAAACAACAGCAAAGAAACGCAGAAAAAGGATAAACGATTGTATTTTTATGATTATTCTTCATTTTTTAGAGATCCGACTATAAAAGTCGCAGGAAAAACGTTTGTAAAGGTTACGCACACATTACAGGGCAATATGAAATATAGCAGAGATTGAAACAAAAAGGTTGTTTTTTTCTCGATTCTTTTCTTTTCTTCGAATACATTTTCTGCACCTTTTCTTGCTTTCTTCTACTTTATGCAAAAATAAAAAAGGAGAACTTACCTGCAAAAGTCGAATCGGCGGGCTCTTGTTTTGCCGAAATCGAAATGAAAGAGGCCGTCGAAGCTAGGATCGGGCCGGGTTTGAAGGAGAACCGTGGGTGGTTTTGAATCGGCTACTGATCACCGATTATCATGGTGTGAAGTGGCCGGATCTTCCTTCTCTCCCCTGCGGCTGAAATTAAAAATGAGAAAGGTTTTAGGGTTTCAATAAAAAGGGATCTTGTGGTTTTTAGGTTAGTTTAAGGGATTTTAGACTATTAAGGAAACGACGCCGTATGAGGCAAGCCCCGACCCGACCCGATTCGATCTCTTGAAGACCCGCGTGTTTCCGCAATTAATGGGAATTTACGCGTTTGGTCCCTTCTGTTTCTATACTGCTTTTAATAAGATTCTTTATATATTTTCTTTTGTTTTAATTGGTCTCTGTAATTTGTATGTCATTTCAATGTAATCTGATCCATGCGTTGTGCTTCGAGCTGTGGGAGTATTTGCTCAATTGATCCCTGATTATTTATGCGATTTAGATTAATCCTAAATTTGGTTTAAATGTTTATATTTATTTATAAGTTAGCCTTGTAACTTCGTTTCTTTCTCAATTAAGTATTTTTTTAATCTTTATTTAAATTCTTATACTTTTGCGGTATTAAATTTATCATGCTAGTTATTTTAATAAAATTATTTTCAAAATTTATTCTACCATGTCTTGATTCGTGATTTTTCATTAGCCATATGTATATTTAATTTCTCTTAAAATTACTTTCACATATATATATACCTATTTTAATATTTAGTATGTACAATCTACTACTTTAAAAGCTTACATTTTATGGTATGTTTTAATTTATTTCTGATAGTTTTATATATTGTTACTTATATGCTTTATATATATATTATGTTTCTTTAAAATTCATTTAGTTCACCGTTGATTTAATGATTGACAATTATCGCCATGATATGCTTTAAGTCCCATTTTATATTTACTCGCTATTTGTGATGCAATAGTTTGTATTTCATTTGTGAATATTTGTTTATCGCTATTATGTATATTAAACTCTCGTTTATGTTTGTGATTCGATAGCATTGTGTTTTGTTTGCAAATAGTTGCTCCATATTGTATGTTATTGTGCCATCACATTGCATTCTCTTAGAAACATCACTTTTCAACTCTATTCGAATAAAAAAATATATTTTGATTACTCAAAAGAATTTCAAAAACAAGGCGAGATTTGCGTGTTTAGAAGTTCGAAAGATTACATCCTAACGTGCTGGGTGTTGATTTTTCATTCCACTAAATAACCAAATACCCTTTTTACAGGTTTTGAAAATCAAAGATGATCTCGGTGTTAGAGTATAAATGTGTTATATCCTAACGTGCTGGGTATGATATTTTTATCCCTTTGAAACGAGTTAATCTTGAGATTCAATTCCGATTTAATTAACTCTCTTCCAAAATTTTTACCTTAAAGGTTTTCAAATCTTAGATAAATTCGAATTCATTCTAAAGGTCTTCTTGCATTAAAAGCAGATATTGAACCAATTTCAAGATTGCATATAAAAAATGATAAGGCAATATTTGTGTGTTTGGAAGAATGGGAAATTACATCCTAACGTGCTGGGTGTCTATTTTTCATTCAACCAGATACTCAAATACCCTTTTTTACTTGTTTTGAAGATCAAAGATGATCTCGGTGTCAGAGCATAAAAGCGTTATATCCTAACGTGTTAGGTATGATACTTTTATACCTTTGAAACGAGATCAACTTGTGATTCAATTCCGGTTTAATTTTCTTTCAAATTTTTGTTACCCTAAACATTTCAAGTTTTCGACATTAGGACAGCATTAATCAATTTGGTACCAATTTTGGGCGTTGCGAGAGTGCTAATCCTTCCTTGCACGTAACCGACTCCCGAACCCGTTTTCTTCTAAAAATTCGTAGACCAAAAAAAAATATTTTTATAGGTGACCTGATCACACCTAAACAAAAAGGATCGGTGGCGACTCCCCATGTTTTGAAGTCGATTCCCGTTTTTCAAATCTCCGGGTTTAAAAAATGGTTTTGACAATAAATTTCAACAGAAATTAAACATTTGGTTAGATGATTATAAATTTCACCTAGGAATGGAAAGTTAGACCAACTAACCTATAAATTGAAGTTGTGAAAACGAATGACACCCCTATGTAGCGTTTCTAGAAAGAAGTAAAGGATAAGATTGGATTGCCAATGGTTTGTCGCATTCATCATCCGTATTTGGAAGCAAATGCTGTTTACCACTTCTACTGTAGGTTAGGTGCGATGTATTTGGGAATTTCCACAACTTCTTTTATAGAAACAACAATGGATTTGAGTAATTAGAGATGCTTAAGGATTTCACTAATTAATTAAATAGTTGATACTAAAGTCTTAATTAACCACACTTTTCATCCAGACTTTAGAGCACATCCAACATAAATTAAATGAAAAATGTGATGTTTTTCTCCTCATCAGGTTGGAAGTAAAGCAATATCACCAAATCACTTATGGTCAAAGGTCAACAACCACCAAATGTGCAGTAGGAAAGGCCCCATTAAATGTTCCTTTTATTAGTAGCAGCAGCAACCTTGAACCTTGGCGGTCTTTGAATTCAACCCTATCGTTTCAGATCAATCTTCACCGTCCCTTTCTCCGCGAACTGCCACGTGTAGTGCCATCAGATGCTATTGGGTCAATTGTCTGGCTGTATAAATGGTTATGGTTCATAGGAGCCGCCTTCTCGAGTGTCAAAGATGGATTTCAACAGGGTTATTTGCATCAAATTAAAATGGTGGTTCCCATAATAATATAATTTATGATTTTGAAAATGACCCTTTTTCTATTTATAACAAGACCGTCAAGGTGAATCATCTTCCATTTACATACACTTCCTCTCTACCTGCCGCAGACTGGGTAGCTATGAACTCTCTTGTTCGAAATGCCACATCCAATTTTAGCCGTAGAGTGGATGGGTACGAAATGTTGGATCAAAGCGGCGAAACAAGGGAAGAAAATCCCCCTCAATATAGGACGTCTTCCAAGAGGAGAGCTCACAGCGTGGTGGCTTCCTTGAGTTACAGGCGAGATCGAGCTAAGAAAAGGCAGATTTTCTTGAGGTCATACAAGTTATCAGCTGTGGACTACAACTGGGGACAACCCAAGCCAAAGTCGCGGAAACTGAAGAAGATGGTGCTTAAGGTTAAGACCGTGGTGGTATCACTGGTGTCGTTTATGCGAATTGGTTCCTTCAAATCTTGTAACTGTGGATCAGCAATTTGTGCAGCTGCTCCTATCGCCATTAAGAAGTGTTGTTGAATGATTAAGGAGTAAAATTTGTGCTGTAAGCTTTACTTTCTCTCTAGTTAATATTCTCTCATCTTTTTTAACTTTTTGACTATTATGTTTAGGTGAATAACAGCAGCTAAAATTAACTTAGAATTTGTATTTATGATCCAACGATTGCTTTCCAGTTATTTGATTGCAGTTAACTCCTTGATTCCTATATTATTTGTTGGGTTATACAATGATTCCTAAAGGAATGAGGTATGATTAGGCCCAAGGGTGTGGATATGTGTATCGGTTTAAATTTTGCTTTTGCCATTGTTGAACCGAAATGTATTAACTTTGCTGTGGCTTGAGTAATTCTTGTTTCTATTGAAGTGGTGTTATGTTAACTTGTTGTCCGTCTTTCTGGCCTTTCTGCCTATGAAGAATTGAATTTTGCTAATATCCCCAAAAGGTTGATTCTTGTTCTCTATAAACCCCAAAATCATTCCTATAATATTACTCAGATTGGAGCAAGGGTTTAGATATCCAGACTGATCGTAGTCTCTTTACGGAACCCTCTTTTTCCAAAAGGTTGATCATCCCAATGATTATATAGGCTCCATTTTTGGGTAGGACTGTTGCTGTTTTATGCACAGAGGCAACCCTTTGTTCAGTTCTTTAAAGGTCGTAATTTTAAAGTGTAATGTGGTTCGTTATCCTCAAATTCCAGCTTCTTGAAATCTGATGAAGTTAACCAATATTTACTCCGGAAATTGTTACATTCATATATGATCATGTAGAGATGTGGATCTACTAAACTTGGCTATGTTTGTAGATTTTATAGATGATTATAGCATAGCATTAAGCAACAAACAATTTCCCTTCTTGTTGCTGTTGATTTTTGACAACTTATGCTTGCTGGCCGTGTTGATCTTCTTTTGTTCTTGAATAAATTCTCGACACGCTTAAACTTCTTTCATGATGTACATTGAACTTTAGGTTGAAAACCGGTATATATTTTCAATGTGATCCCCCTTATTGCAATGCAAACATGGAGGATATATTTATTTGCCTTTCCTACCACCACCTTTTTAGTTTGTTTTTTTCCTGACGGATCTTTCTTGTAATGAAGTAACAAGCTTTGTCAAAGACATAAGTGAGCTATCCCTTGAGTCCTCGTGTCATGAGATTTTTGACAGAATTTTCAGGCAAGCAGACCAAATGCTTCTCAACGATCCTTTTATCAGTGAAACTCCTTGTTGAGCAACCTGATCTAGTTCACAGTGTGCCTGACTGTCAATATAATATGTTGTATAACAGTTTCATCATATTCCATCTTCAAAACCGCAAAATCTGTTCCAAGGTTGACGACTTGTACCTGTTTGGTCATTGTCACTTCCTTAGAACTCCTTTACCTTTTCACCAGCTTCCTTTTGTTTTTTCAAAACCCAAAGTCCTTTATGATATCAGAATCACACAACTAACTGAATGTAAGACACAACTTTTTACTTCTTTGCATGCTCCACACTGTCTTAGTTCTATTGAGCTAAAAATGATTTGAGATAATTCTTCATATTCACAACCCAAACAGCAGGTGGTGATGACAATGGCTTCTAGGCATGAATAGGGTCGATGTTTTGTGGGGTTTTCTGGGCTGATCTTGTAATGAAGGGAACCTTCCTATTATTCTTCATCTCACAACCCCTCAAAGATTACAGCAGCAGCACTAATAGTACCATTTGAAGGTTTACAAATAATAAGGACGCAAGAATAGAGCTGTTTTGGAAACATTGATAAACTGCAGCAGACGCTTCTATTTCTATAATTCAAAATACATTACAAGTTTTCAACTACTTCAATTGCTTGTCTGCCTTGATTTCCCGGATATTAAGGATAAATGTAACAACAATGAAATCTTTCAAATGGATTTTCTTAAACTCAAGAAATCAACAAAAATATAAGAAGAAATCAGAATGTTGACTTCAAAAATACCACAATTGCTAAAAGAAAAGGTGCCAATCTATGAAGCGATAGAGCATAAGTCTATTTTCGAATTGGTTATAAATTTCATAATTGAAATAATCGATTTAATCTTTAAATATATTTATTTATTTTACATCAGTTAACCCACCTCTATTAAATCGGTTTGTATTATATAAATTGGTTGTTTCGGTTATATATGATGATTAAATCAGTTAAATTAAAAGAAAAAAGTAGGGGCAAGACAAACCGCCACAAGGCATTTCTAAAAATTGAGAACATGGCAACCAAAAATACTTTTAGTACTTCTTTTCTTTGTCTAAAAAAGAATAATAAATCTTTGATCATACTCATTGTTTTATAATTAACTAGTAGGGTGTTTTGAGTTAAATTATAGAGTTAAAATTTAAAATTTATATTTGTATTTTTTATATATTTGAAGTTTAATTTTCATGTTTTTATTTTTAATAATTTAATCTTTCTATTTTTTGAATTTAAAAATTTAGAGCCAATTGTTAACACCGTTAAAATTATTCTATTAAATTAGCTAGTTTGGCACTATACAATTAAAAACAAAATCCTCACTTGGCAACTATGTGGCAAAAAAATGGCGTTGTAATGATCCTGAATTTAATAAATAATTTTAACTGAAACCTTCTCAACTCGACCTAGACGTTAGACCCAAATTTGGAAAATTACATTAGCCACCGAAGTGACCTAGTAAGCTATCGAAGTTTTGAAAACAGTCCTTTTAAAACATTTGTTTAAATTAGTAGAAAACTTAGTTAAATGCCAATTAATTATTCCTAAAAAAATTATAAATTAGCAGTGGAAAAATGGTAAGTGGTTGTTTTTAATAAAACCGGGGATTCATGCATAACTCAATAATAAACATATCTTGTTATCCTAAAATTAAATTAAGTGTCATGCAATATAAAACTCAAATCCTAAATCTCACGCCATAGTTCAAAATAAAATAATAATACAAACTTTGAATAATGAATATTAAATAATATATCTAAAAATATTTTAGGAAAACAGAGCTGAGACCCTCTGGATGCCGTGTCCGTGTCCTAACTTGTCAGGTTATCTATAAGGATGAAAATTAAAGGGAGAGTGAGCTGTGACGCTCAGTGTGAGCTTCATCACAAGTAAATTAGTGCCAATTAATAATCAAATCATAAGTAATAACAATATACATTTCATTAGTAATCTCATAGCATAGCAGAAAGTAACAGTTTATTCGAGCATGCTTATGCGTGAAGATGCAATTTCAATTTAACAGTATAAATAGGTCCCACCCCACCACTACACTCCACAGAAAGAGTTCCCTAGAACTCTTATACCCCAGGCACTCTAGTTTATGAATAAATCACCAGTGTTGCTAGTTAATACGCTGCTAGTAGTTGTGAATACACAACGAGTTTATAGATAATAGCTGCTAATAGAAATTGTGGATCAACCATTAGTGCTTGCAGGTTAATACTGTAACACCCCTAACCCGTATCCAACGTCAAAACAAGGTTACGGAGTATTACCGAACTTATAACTCAAACAAGTAAACATTTCATGTACATATCTCATTCAAATAAAAAACCATTCATAAACAATCATATGGTCCCTAATACGAGCCCTCGAGGCCTAAAATAAACATTAAAAATGGTTCGGGACTAAATTGAGTACTCAATAAATTTTTTGAAAAACATTGAATTTTTTTCAAAGTGCAGGGGACACACGCCCGTGTGGCCAGGCCGCGTAGACATTAAAAAAGGAGACGCATGGTCGTGTCCCAGTCCTTGTCCGTACCTGTGTAACTCACTGACTTGGGTCATACGGCCAGACCACACGCCCATGTGCCAGGCCGTGTACCCTTCGAAATGGCCTTACACGCCCGTGTGCCAGGCAGTGTGAAAATTGGAGGGTATACTGACTTGTGCCACACGGCCAAGCAGCACGCCCATGTGCTAGGTCGTGTAAAGCTACTGACTTGATTTCTATAGAAGTTACAGGGGACACACGGTCGTGTCACCTGATCGTGTGTCACACGCGGCTAAGACACATGCCCGTGTCTCTACCTGTGTGGACAAAAATAAGCCATTTTCCAAGCCATATTTCTCACCCAAATTCGTACCAACTTAAACACAACCATTTTCATATAACCATGGCATAATTAGACATTCAAAACCAACCAATATCAAGCTTATAACATGTAATATCCACACATACAACACAATGTCCATAAGCACTTCAATTGACCACTTATAATCATGCAAGCTATGTACCTCAAACATACCTAAATGATCAAACACATACATGCATCATTGTGCCTATAACTTAACATGTATGCCACTTATCAAACTCAACCATTTGGTACCCAAAATACCAATTTAAAACCAAGGCATTCATATGGCAACCATATACATCACATACAATAAAGCTATTTACATATTTACATAACAAAATATACCAAATTCAAGCCAAATCAAATGGTTAAATACATGACAAAACACATAGGCTACCATTAGCCAAAATGACCTATACATGCCATTAAACCCAAAATATAATGTCAAAAGTACCAAAATAAGCGTTTGATAGTGGGATGAGATCTCCGACAACTTCCAATCCAAAAGAGCTTCCAGAACACTATTAAACATGAAAAAATAAATGGAGTAAGCAATTAAGCTTAATAAGTTCATATAACACATAATTTAACTTACCATTTAACCACAATTCATGTAAGTAACTCAAAGCATAACACAATTCAATTTGGCCAAAGCCTAACACATGATCAATAACCAAGTTAGCTATGTATTCATATAAAAACTGAGAATCATGTATTAATTCATCAACTATATGAAATTCCATGTACATGTAACATCTATACCGTGTATCCGTATATCATATAAACCATTTCCATGTAAATACTTGTACTAGTTCGTATAGAACTCAAATAAACTCGTAACAAAATTGTGCCCGTTGAACCACTTAGAATATCGTTAGATAAGCGGGTAGTACACATGAGATGTACTGAACTGTAATCCGTCAATTCTTGTACATGTAGGCTCATACGAGCTATAAACAGTAAGCTCCTCCGAACTGAAAAATGGTAAGCTCATACGAGCTAAGTATCGGTAAGCTCATAAGAGCTGGAATCAGTAACCCTAATGACATGTCATTTGTATCCTAAGAATTCCTAAGGTTCAAATGGGACTCGGTATTTTTCGTACGTCTTTGGTTATGCGCTCGATAATTGTACATGGTAATTACACGATCCACATACATATATTTCAATTAAAGCATATAAATATAAAATTTAATTACACGAACTTACCTCAAACTCGTATGGAGATAAAACGATCGGTTAGTCCACTACTTTGTGTTTTCTCCGATTTAATTTCGAATGTTGCTTTTCTTGATATGCAAGGGACTTTCTTTGCAAAATTTTCAAGCTTTTTCCAATGGTGTTTCTTGCTGAAATTTTTGGTTGTGCATGAATGGAGAAGATGAGCATTTTGTTTTATTTTATTTTTATCTTTAATTGGCTAATTACTAAATTACCCTTACCTAACTTTAAAATTTTCATAATTACCAAGCCATGCATATCCACTATCACATTTAATGGTCTAATTACCATGTAAAGACCTCCACTTTAAGGTTCTATAGCTATTTAACACCTTTAGCTAATGGAACACAACTTTCTCACTTTACGCAATTTAGTCCTTTTTCACAAATTGAGCCTACGAGCAGTAAAAATTTTTAACAAAATTTTTATACTATAATACTATCATGCTGTAGATATTAAAATAATATTAAAATAAATTTTTTGACTTCAAATTTGTGGTCCCAAAACCATTTTTCTGATTTCACTGAAAACGGGTTGTTACAAATATGTTGTCAGTAGTTGTGAATACACAATGGGTTTGCAAATTAAAGCTGTCAGTACTTCCTCCTTTCAAAGCGTCCCCCCCCATGCAACGCAATATGACATGCTATTAACAGTACAATACAAAAATAGTAGACATACATAACATGTACTCGATTTTAACCGTAGCAGTGGACATAAATGTCATAATTTCAGTTTATCAATAATGGTAGGCACGTTGCTCATGCAATCAGTAATACCGTAGTATGTGTAATAATGATAGTACGTCATTAATATATGACAGTAAACAAGTTTCAATCGCATATCATGCATAAACATAAATAATCTAATCAACCAAATCATAGATTTCACATTATTCAAAATATCAGTGGCCTAATTGTAAGAGATAAAACCCTAAAAATAGTTTACGAATTATGTAAGTACTAATTTAAATAGTTTATAAAAATTTTGAGCAAAAGCGTAAAACTCGATAATCAAGGACACACTGGCCGTCGTGACCAGGACCGTGTAGGAAGCTCGAATCTGTGTGGGAGGCTACACGACCGTATGGCTAGGTCGTGTGGCATTCGTAAATTCAAACTACAGGGGAGACACAATCGTGTAGAGGACCCTAGGCCGTGTGAGAAATAAATTCCCTAGGGTTTCAAGGTGAACATGGCCGTGTGAAGGGGTCGTATGGTCCACACAGTCGTGTAGACACAATCATGCATAAACATAAATAATCTAATCAACCAAATCATAGATTTCACATTATTCAAAATATCAGTGGCCTAATTGTAAGAGATAAAACCCTAAAAATAGTTTACGAATTATGTAAGTACTAATTTAAATAGTTTATAAAAATTTTGAGCAAAACTGTAAAATCTGATAATCAAGGGACACACGGTCGTGTGACCGGACCGTGTAGGAAGCTCTGAACTGTGTGGAGGGCTACACGACCGTATGGCTAGGTCGTGTGGCATTCGTAAATTCAAACTACAGGGGAGACACAATCGTGTAGAGGACCCTAGGCCGTGTGAGAAATAAATTCCCTAGGGTTTCAAGGTGAACATGGCCGTGTGAAGGGGTCGTATGGTCCACACGGGTGGTCCACACGTCCGTTTGGTTGGCCGTGTGGCCCTATCCTAAGGCATGATTTGCCCTTATTTGCTTGTAAAGAAACGCACACCTGCCACTGGGTCTTGAACGTCATCCCTCACGATCAAATTTGGTCCAATGCACTTGTAACGGATCCTTCAAACGATAATTTTGCACAAGTTAACATTTGATTTCCAAGTTTCTTCAAGATTCAATGATTTTAACGAAATAGTTATCAAGAATCGTGTAAGATCGACTATTTGATTTGAAAGATTAGTAATAGATGGAAGTACTTCATGAATTAGGGATTAATTACCAGGATTAAATTGAACTTATTGAATTTTTGGCAAAGGCTAAGGTTGCGAGTTGATGGTAATTACAATTTCAATGGAAAATCGATCAATGGAGAACGATCTAAGCTTTGAATAGCAAAAATATTTGGTAGCAAGAAAATGTAAAAAATTAAGATAAAAAAAAGAGAAAAGAAAAGAATTAGGAGAAGATATAGCAAAGGTTGATAAAAGTTTTGTTAGGTTTTGATAAGGGGAAATTATAATTCAATTGGGAGAAGGTAGGGTAAATAGTTTAGGGTTTGGGAACCTTAGGGTCTTTTTGGCAATAAACCCATCATTTTGGTTGAAATTAAAGGGGAAAAAAAAGGATTGATGGTTTAAGATAAAGAGATTCAAACCTTGGTAAGTTAGGGGAAGATAAGAGTGCTTAACCATTGGACTATTGCCCATACTTAATAAGTTTTTACTTCATTTAATATTTATTTTAGGAGTGACTTACACCCTAATTGCTGAAAATAAAATGAAAAGAAAAAGGGAGAGAAGTAGATAAAACCTAGGATCTCTAAGGAGTATACTATTCTCTTAACCATCAAGACCAAAGCTCATTTCTTGATTATTTATTACTTTTAACTCTATATATTTTGGAGTGTTACATTAACAGTATTAATCATTATTAAAATGCACTTCACTATTATAGTCAAAATAAAATATTTAAACTAACTAATGACATTATAAATATTGATGTACTAAATTATGTCAAAAATTAAAGTATAAAGAACAAATCTCAATTTTGAGTTTAGTATAAAGACCAAAATTAAAATTAAATCATTTTTATATAATCTAAAAAAATAAAGGAGTTAGAATTGAAATTTAACCATTTTATTAATGGTTTAAAAAAGGTGTTAAAAAAAACATGAAAATGTTTGTCGTAAAAGGAATGCCCTAAATGCTTCCTCCTATATATAATAGTATAGATTATGCTAATATATAAAAAAATACAAAAAGCCCACAAAAATGATATTTCGCCTTAAAATGCTTAAAGTAGATTTTTGGTATGTGAATATATATATATATATATATATTTGAAATGTAATATTCTTTTGAAAGTTTTTTTTTTTTTTTTTTTACAAATAATGGAAAGTGATTTTTTTGATAATTGGTTATTTTTCCATGTGGATGAAAAGTAAAACAAAATATTATAGAACAAAATTAATCATTCTTTTATTTGTGTTTTAGAATATTAATTTATTCATTGTTTAAAAAAAACATAATTGCTACTTGTCCTCTGGTCTCCACAGCTTAATTCATTGGTCCAAAGTGAACTTTTTTTTTTTTTCTGAATTTATTCTCATTTTTCAATTTTCAATAGTTCATACATGTATATTATTCCTGAAAATTTGGATGAGACACTTGTCTAATTTTATTTGTTATTATTCTCCTTGATAAGAAGGCATGGTTCAACTCCACCCACTTTCCTTTTTTGTACTTTTTTATCCCCAAAATGGAATAATAATAAAAAAAATGAAGAAAAGCACATATCTTAAAGGAAGGCATGGTATGCCATCTTCCTTTTCGCTCTTTGGGAAATTTGGTTGATCAGAAATGCTCATGTTTTAAAAAAATTTACGCCTTATAGTCTTTTGCTAACAGAGTCGTCTCAACCACAGAAAGTTTGTAATTGTTGCTTCAATTGTTAAGAGATTTCACGACCATTAAGGGCTGGGTTAAATTAAACACATATGATTTTTCTTTAAAAAATCTTGATAAAGTAAGTGTTGGTGTTTTAATTCGAGATCATTATATATGTGAAATAGATTACAGATTCATATAAACACATACCTCGTGCCACTAGTGTGGAAACTGAGCCATGGGCCCTCCAAGATGGTCTTCGGCTAGTAAATAATATTGAGATTGCAGTAGATGCTACTACTATTTTTTTTTTTATGAAATTTAAATTAAATTCTAACCTCTTATAATCACATTTGATTGATGAGTGAAAAAGGCTCTTCTGATTTATGAATAAATTTTTGAAGCATATATTTTGAGAAGAAAACAAATGAAGGAATAGGTTGTTAGATTAATGAGATATTTTAAGTTTCCAGAAATTGCTTTGTGTTTATAGTTCTCCTCCGACAAGAGCACAGAATTAAATGTTAGAAAAAGTTGGAGTGGAAAGCAAATTATCAATGGAAATATATATATATATTACAAGGACTTGTTGCAATCAAATACTTGAAAACTTGTATAATTGCTTAATTAGAGCCACGCGCATGACACTGTGCATCCACTGCATTCTGCATGCCTCCTTAATTTACACGGACAGTAGGATTTAAACAAATTGTATATATTATGTTACGATCTTCGTGAGACAGAAATAAATGAAGTTTATATATATATATTTAAAATTTTGATTAGTGGGTTATATGTTTTAGACAAAAAAATATAATTATTCTTAAAATTAAATAATGTTTATAATTCAGTCACTCTTTAGTCATAATATATTGATGAAAAGAAAGAAGGGTACAATTAATAACATCAGGATAAAGCACAAAAAAGAAGCAAGTTGCACAACCACATCACCGTAAACAAATCAGTGGGGATGATTCCAAACTGAAGTGATTATAATTTATTTGAAGAGAGATGAGAGTGAAGTTTGGGGGGATTGGAGTCACCATCATTACCCTCTATTCCACCCTTCCAGCATTTGCTTAAGCAAAGGCCCCACCTCCCTTGTGCACAATATCTGCATGCTTTGGCAGCAGCACAAATATAAAATTCTATGTATATCATTCATTTTAATAAACTGGGGTTGATTACCTATTCCTTTGACTGCACCGCCTGCTGCTACTTCTAACAACCACAACCACACACGCAGTCCCGCGGTTTCTTCAACCACTTATGCTGTTTTCTTCTATTTATTTTTCTTTTTGGGTTAATGTGTAGTTAAAAGTATTTAGTTGATATGAGAAATTTTTTTTAATATAATTGGTATTTAAATTTGTAGTTTGTTATTTAAGTTAATACTTTTGTATTAATATCGTTAGTTTATATTGACGTGGCATCGATAATTAATTTCTTGGTGCCACATGGTGCAGATATAAATTTTAAAAATTAATTTTTTAAAAAATATATATAAATTAATTAAAAAATATACATTTTTTCACATCAAGAATAAACCTTGATTAATATTTATATTTTTTTATTAATTTAAATATTTTAATTTTTTTTTAATTTTTTAACATTTATACCTGTCACGTGGCATATTTAAAAACTGTCACATATCATTAAAAAATTAATTATCAGTACACATCATTATAAATTAACTATGTTAATGCAAAAATATCAACCTAAATAAAAAAATATAAATATAAATCAAATTACAAACTTCATATTAAAACTTTTTGTACTTCCTTTCTCACATTGTTCCACAACAATGGATCAGAAATGGGTCAGTCATGCTTGAGGATTAAGCTTTCAGTTTTTCTTTTTATACCTTTCATGATTAAACACAATGACATGTGGGATTTCTTTACCTTTTTTTTTTATCTTTATTCTTTGCTATCTATTTTGTATATTACGTGTCACAAGTTAAAATGATACCAATTTAATTAATAAATTATTTAAAAAAATTAATAATGTATAAATAAAATAATAGTATACATAATAATTGCATTAGTCTAATTTTTTTTTAATGTTTTTCTTTTAAAAACTACCTTTTTTATGATAAATGTATTCTTTATATCCGTTTTATGTAAACACTAATAACATTAACGTTCATGGTTGCCTTCCTAACAATGTTGTTTACAGGGTTTAAACTCGATATCTCTTCTTGTAAGTACAATTTGATTTCCTAAGACACTTAACACTTGTTGGTAATTATTATTCTTTTTAAAACCTATTATTACCTTAAACCAAGTCTCAACTTAGTTGTGAAATTATGAAAACCCAATCCTTTTATAAAGTAAAAAGTATTATTATGAGTATTTTTATAGTTTAATATAAAATCTATAAAAATACTTTTGCATGATGAGATTTAAACTTAGAGAACAACTCAACTTTACCATTTTAACTAAAGCCTCATTTGTTTTTATATTAATTTCTTTATAAATATATTTATTACATAAAAAAATTTTCACCCACATTATTTGCCTCCATAAAATAGTATATTTATACTATTATTTAAACCATTGACTAAATTGTTGTATGAGTCAACTAAACACAAACTTAATTAGAATAATTACTAAAATATTTTTTCGTATTTAAAATAAGTTGAATTATTTGGGTGTTCTTTAGTTTTTTATTTAAAAAACTAAAAAAATATATGCATATGATAATATTTAAATTCATATTAATTGTATCTAGATAAAACCTTAAATTTATGACTTGACCAATATTTTATTACAATGACAAGTTGACAACGACATCATAAACATTTTTATTCATTTAGCATTTCTGATCAAATATAGTTATGTATTTAAATTTCATTTTATTGACAAATTAATTTAATTTAATTTTTTTATTTTAAAAAATATATTGTTTGAAGTAGATAAATCCAAGTCCACTGAAATATGTGTTTCTCTCCCCCAATCAACAACTAAATGCGGGAAGTTAATGTATGCACTTGGAATATTCTTTTGTGGGTTAATTTCAAGCTAAAAGTGTATTAAAGTTAATATAAAAAGAAAAATAATGAACAAATATTCCTTTTCATGGTATGATTCTTCATCTTTCCATTATCCATGTTTTTACCTAAACAATTAAGACGACAGTCTTGAGTGGAGAAATTTAATTATAAAAATACATTTAATAATCAAATTGAGAATAATTTGTGATGAGAATTGACTCGACGGTTCTTAAAGCTACAACCATGAAAAAGGTCTTTATTTTGAAATCACAGGAGCCCTGGAGTAATCTTCCAAGGGTCTAAATATTGTTTTAATTGGAAGAGAACAGTCAGGTTGTCAATGTCATTGATGGCTGCTCCCAAATACTCAACAACTCATTGGCTGTGGATGCTCCAATTTAGTATCATCAACCAATATAACTTAAACTGCTGTAATAATGCTCATAATAACAGCGGTAAGTACTATTTGTAAGCTTGTAGATGAGGGTTATATCAGAGACATGCCAAGTGTTATGATTAGGGGAGTGGTGGGAGCAGTTTTTTTTTCTTCCAAAAGAATGGAACTGTCTGCTCCCACTTTCTTCATTTTTCAAACCCACTCCTCCTAAATTATATAACACTAACTGACCAACCAATTCCCATGCATGCTCAATTCCCACACCTACACCACCAAACATGTTACCCTTTTCAACTTCCATCATTAATCTCACACTCAAGATTTAGTTTTAGTTTCAGAGGTTGCTGCTCTCTAACTGCTGAAACCTACAAGGAGGAGAACGTTTTCTAGTTTTGAACCATGTTTGACATCTTTTTCGGCTGGCGAAAAGCTTCAAAATGGTACCCTTTTTTTTCCTGAGAGAAAAGCTTATTGGATGGGGTTGCTGTTTTTACTTATGTACTGTGGTGTTTGCAGTAAGAAGCTGATCAAGCGTGTTCAGTGCCGTCTGAAGCTGCTAAAGAACAAAAGATTTACAATTGTGAAACAGCTGCGGGAGGATCTGGCTCAGCTCATCAAACTTGGTTATCAACAAACTGCCTTTAACCGGGTAGGGACGATGATCAATATCTTTTCATTAAAACTCTAAACTCTCTCTGCTGTGTTCCCCTGCTTTTTATTCTTCTTCTTCTTCTGCATGTTGTTTGCATAACCTTTTGGTATTAAGTATGATATTGGGATAGGCTATTTTCATCCTTTAGTTTTGACACTTAAATTTTCAGGCTGAGCAGCTTCTTAAAGATGAGAATATAATGGCAGTCTATGAGATACTGGATCATTTCTGTGAATTTGTCAACATTCAATTATCATATATTCGCAAACACAAGTATTTTTTTCCCCTCTTAACTACACTTTTCCTCTTTTAATCAATTTTTTCAAGTTTCTGACCATGAGCTGAATTAGTTGTCCTGTAATTGTGGTATTTTAGGGACTGCCCTAATGATATCAATGAAGCAGTTTCAAGCCTCATATTCGCCTCTGCCAGATGTGCAGATCTCCCTGAGCTTCCTGCGATTCGTAAGCTCTTCGGGGAGCGTTACGGGCATAGGTTCACGACAGTGGCCGTTGAATTGCTTCCTGGGAATCTGGTCAACCGTGAGGTTGCCCATTCTAGTGCTAACTGCTGATTTTTCTTGCTTGTGATCAGTTTTTTATCATCAATTAACATGAAGAATTTTGATAAAATCTTGACTACAGATACAAGAAAAACTATCCCCAAAATCAGTTTCGGATGATGTGAAGTACAGATTGATTGATGAAATAGCTCGAGATTACTGCTTACAGCCTGAAATTTTGGCACTTGAATACTTTCCCGAATTGCAACGCCAGGTAACTAGATTATGTTCTTTCAATTACTGTCTTTTGGTCAGATTTTGATGTTTCATTGAAGTCCTACATTGGTGCAGACTTCAGATGGCGGTGAGAAGGAAGGAAAATACATACAAGTTGATCCATTGGCAAAGACCGCCAGTCATTTGATCAGCCAATGTCACTCTTATTCCTATCCAAATTCTGATACCATTGGTGCTTCCCTTACTTGTTCTCCACCAGATGACATAAAAGCAGAAAGCCGGAACATCAGCCGGATTTGTACAACCACTAGGAACCGAAAGGATGATGATGAAAGGATAAAAGCACCATCTTCCTCGGAAAGTTTGCCTCAGTTTTGTGAGGAAGTAGTTGTCTATCTTGATGACATAGAGGAGTTACGCTCTTCCCGGAGAAAAGAAGCAGATTGTCAAGATCAGAGACTTTTCAAGTTCAAGTCACTGAGCATGCCAACTAAAGGAGTGGTTGTGGATGGCACCGACGGTGATGATGAAAGTTATACGGATAATGTAGTGGATGAGAAACCAAGCTCAAATGCAAACAATTCAAGGCGGAGGTCTTTTACTCTTGATCTTGAACCTTCAAGCATGAAGGATGCTGATTACCAGATATATTATGAGAACCACAAGCATCAATATCATCACTACAGGAAGCACCAGAAGAAAACAGTAGCAGAAAGGAAAGAAGCAACTTATGTGCTGAAGAGATCGAAACAACCTGGCTGCACGGAATTGAGGGGTGACATTCAGGCTAATACTTTGAACAGTGAAGTAAAAACCTGCAGCTTGGAAAACCCATGTTACAATTGTAGTTTTGATGACAGAGAAGAAAAGGTCCCTCCAGTTTGTGATAAAGGAAGATTTTTGGATGAAAAGTTTTGCCATTGCCAATGTTCTTCCAACGACGACACTAGATGTATTAGAATGAAAGAGAGTAGTAGTCCTACTCGGAATCTGAGGAGAAGAAGCTACGACAATGGTGCAAGTGTGTATGGAGTTTTCACCTTGCCCAAATTGGAAAAGGAAGAAAGCATAGGGAAAGTGAAGGGAAATGTGGGTGCTTCCCATACGAGAAAAGGAACAGGTGGTCCTTATTTGAGGGCCACGACAATGCCACAAGAAAGGCCAAGAGATATTCACAGGTACAGCATTCTTCGAACCAATTCAATGTCGATTCACAACCCTAATCACGTTCACCCTAAGCTGCCAGAGTATGAAGACATAGCAGCCAAATTCATGGCTCTCAAGAAGGAGCATCTGCTACATAAGCAGTGATGAAGTAACCAACTGTTTATTTTTCTTTCGCATTGAAAGATTCTCTAGTATTCTTTTTGTTCTCCGTTATATCATATGATGATGATATGGAGAGTTATTGTTTCAATTAAATCCAGGACATAGTAATTTGTTGTTAGAGCAGGGTGCAATTGCTGAGAATGAAGAAGCCTTATAATTTGTTAAAATAATATGTTACGCCCAATCCATACAAAGCAGCAGCAGATTTACGTGAATATAATTTAACATTATTTATGATTATCTCTCAATTGAAATTATGTAAAGACAAACTTATTGACGAGGTTATATTTGAGAAAACATGATTACCTTTGCATGCCTAAAATATGCTCTTGAAATAGCATTATGAAGAGTGTACGTTCATAAAATATTCTTAATTAATTCCTTATTAATTGATGTTTCCACGCAATGGTAACACGTTTGTTATTTTGCTTATTTGAGTCTTTGGTTTCGGTAATAAGGAAATAAGGGGATTGAAGTGTGATGATGATTAAATTTGTGTGGTCTCGAGTGAGTGACTTGATAGATGATGAGTTTAGTACTTGATAGTCTAAGGTGATAGGTAGAAGTATTCATGAGCTGATTTGATTTACTATTCACAAAATAAACAAATATATATAAATAAATTTTTATTTTTATATATTTTTATAATTAAATTTAAATAAAAATAATTTTATTATTTGTAAAATAGCGAAACAAATCATTTCAGCTAGCCAAATCTAGTCAGGCTCGAGCGGAATTTTTTTGAAATTGGGCTAATTCTCGGCATGAACAATGAACACCTCTAGTATATGAGACAAAACAAAAAGGTGTAGTAATTTTTATTTTTATAATATTTGAATAATTTGAATAAATTATGTATTCTATACATTTAAAATTTTCTATATATTTTTAATAATTTTTAATAATTTTATAATAATTTATAAATTTTTAATATTTTTTTATGATTTTTATGATCTATACTTTTTATTAAAAAAATAGAATTTTTAGACTTTTTTTTTACTTAAATAGTCAATTAAACTCTCATAAAATAATATTTAAAAAATTAACTAAGCCTTACACATCATTATTTTTTCATGTCAATTGCCACATCAATACTTAATGGCCCATCAGGGGCTTCAATGGAGAAAATGAAGTCAATGGGCTTAATTATGTATATAAACCATTATTTAAATGGTTCAATTGGATACACTTTTCGATGATGAACTTAATTGATTTTTAAATTATTTTCAGAGAACTTATTTGACATTTTAGCCTATATCTTATAATGTGTAAATTTTTATTTATTATAAAAAATAAAAAAATTCTCATAATAATATAAATTATTTTTTAAAAAAAATTTTAATAATTTCTTAAATGAGTTGGGATGAGTGATACAAACTCAATTTAAATAAATTATTATAACAAAGATCTACATTTCTTATTTTATTGGTGGCACACCAAAGGTAGAGTTAGATCATATAGAATTTGCCAAGCACACTAAATTATGTTGAAATGAAGGTGTTGAAGTTAAATGGACCATAGGAGGTTGGTTTATAATGATGTGCCATCAAACAGACATTTTGTCAACCCATTGATGGGTTGACTTACCTGTTCTTAAAAAATAGATTTTTTTTAAAACCTACCAACATTCCAACATAGCAAAGTTGGAATTGATTGATTTAAAGAAAACCTTATGTTGTGGCAGCATGCCATGCCACCTCTTTTGTTTAATCTAATCTCTTCCCTAGACCACTCTGATTTCCTAAATTGACTGTAATATAATTGGACTCTCAATCATGTTTTTAAATAAATCCTAAGATATTTTTTGGAACATTTTTATAAATGTATTCACATGGCATGAAAGTTGATAGTTGAAAATTGTTTTGGTATTAAAAAATGCTGGAAATTAACAACACTTCACCTACAACCCACGTGACTATATATATATTGAAAGTTGAATTAAACGAGAAGAGGGAAAAAAAGGCCTATCATTAGCCAAGCCCTCTCTTATATCAACTAAAGTGGTGCCAACATTATATATAACGTTTACACTACATTTTATTGTTTTTCTCTAAGTCATTTTTATCTAAACTTTTTCGGTCATACATGTTACATAATATATAACTATAAATATATTATCTATAAAGACTAAAAATATAATGGGTAAGTTAATCAATAGTCTCTACATTTTGATTGAAATTACGTTTTCTTTATCCAACATTCAAGTCTTACAAAATTGCTACTAATATTATTGAGTTGCTACAAAATGATCATTCAACTATTAAATATCTATGTTAATAGGATAATGTCCATATGACTTTATGGTTTTCACCTCCAACTTCTAACTTCGATTTCTTGAATATCTGCATCCTTCATGTTAGATAAAAATAGAGCATGTTAGCTAAAGAAGACCATATGCAATAAACTAATGGAACCTAATGGACATTTCACAACAACCACAAATAAGATAAAAAGGAAGGCGTTTTCAACTTGCTTTTGTGACTCAACAATTCTTGTAAACAAAGATGAACTTCTTCCACACTATCTAATATATACATAATCATTTAATGTGATATCTTAGAGAAGTAGTCTTTGAAATTAAAGCCCACAACTTTCAAATCGAGAACATTTCACTCACATTAGGTGATAGTAAAGTAGTGAAAGATAACGCAAGCCTCTTCAAAACCTCAACTAAAAGCCAAACAAAAAGAAGGAAAAAATAAAGAGGCAGCTATGTGACGGCAATAGCTTGTCTCCTTCCCTCTATCTGTTTCTTTCTCTTCCTCCAGTGAACAACCATCTGACTTTGTTTTTTGGGTGGTCCCCGTTTTCCTAGAGGTGGAAGGTGGCAGATGTAACAATTTATTTTTCAGTAGTGTTAGAAATGTCAAGTTTGAAACCTCATTTTCGATGTTCGGGCATGTAAATATTATTGTTTAATATTTACGAGGTTAGTATAAAGTTTAATTAAAGTTTGATCCCTTAATTAAAAAGTTAATTAAGATATACGGACTAAATTGTAAAAGTATTAAAATTTTATCGCTATAGATTTTTAAATAGTCGATGGACCCATTGAGCAATTGGACCCTCTTTAAAGAGTCAAACGGTGGTGGAATTGAATTTTCATCCACTAAGTTTGTTAATTAAGATTTAATTAATTAATCTAACTATGTAAACCAAAATTAAAAGAAAAATAAAACATTTTTTGTGTTCATCTTCTACCTCATGAACAAAGAGAAGAAAAAGGGTTTTGGAAGCTCAAATTTTTGGTCCATTGTTGTAAGTTCAATTTAGTTATTTTTCTTGTAATTTTTATGTTTTTGAGGTCTCGAGAGTTTGATTTAGCTAACTTGTGTACCAATTTGAAAAATTGTTAAAGTTTTCAAATGTTTCCATTGTTGATTTATTGAAGTTTTTTGTACTAAATTGTTAGATTTTAAGCTTAGGAATGAGGTTTTTTACAAAAATAATACAAAATAAAAATAAAAAAAATCCAAAATGGCATGCCATTTTGATTATGTATCAAAATGGTACATTTGACTTGGTGGAGGGGCTGTGAGAGGCGACACAGGTGGAGGGGCTGTCAGAGGCGGCACCGGTGGAGGGGCTGTCAGAGGCGGCACAGGTTAAAAGCTGCTGAAAAAAATTTTAAAGATTGAGGGACCTATTATGTAATTTTTCCAATTCTGAAAAAAGGAAGGGAAAGGTTGACGCGGGCGGCATCAAACTTTAAATTTGAGTAATTGCCTTCTAAGCCCTCCCTATTTATTATTTTCTTTTTATTCCCTTCAACTCACTATATTGTGTTTAAACAAGCCATTAATCTATTTTTGTAATTAAATAAGCCCTTGACTTATAGTTTTTGCTCATAAAAGCCTATTTTAATATTAAAGTAAAGCTATTTAAAAAAAAATAAACCAATTCATATCTTTGTTTATTACTAATGGCTTTACTTATAGTTTAAGCATGCCATCCTTGAATCCTTCCAACCTTTACTAATCACAATAACCTTAGCCTTTATGAAAAATAAAATTTGAGATAGAGGAAATTTTAAATAAATATAATTATTATTGTGATTAAATTTTGCATCATCTGTACATTAACTATTTCTATCCCTTCATTAAAAAAACTAATATGCTAGTGTTTTAAAATAATTTGTTTAATATTTAACAAATTTAGATACCAAATTGTAAAAAAGAAAAATTTAAATACTAAATTAAAAAAAAATGTTAATGTAGGAAATATGATATTAAAAAAGCATTTAAAGCGAATAGATATAAAATTGGTAGAGACATTTTAGCAAGAAATAGAAGGATTAAGAGCAGTGAAACAAATAGGATTAAAAGTAATAAACAAAAAACACTTTATTGAGTTTGAATATATATTAAAAAAAAAACTAAATTCCTTTCTTCTATGGATTCGATTTGATTGTGTTTCTATTGAGTTTGTTTTTTTTTTTAAATAGCTTTACTTTAATATTAAATAGGCTTTTATGAGTAAAAATTATAAGTAAATAGCTTATTTAATTACAAAAAAATAAATTAATGGCTTTACTTATAGTTTATTTTTTTTTAAATAGCTTTACTTTAAGGCTTTTATGATTAAAAACTATAAGTAAAGGGCTTATTTAATTAAAAAAATAGATTAATGGCTTGTTTAAATACAATATAGTGAGTTGAAGGGGAATAAAAAGAAAATAATAAATAGGGAGGGCTTAGAAGGTAATTACTCAAATTTAAAGTTTGATGTCACTCACGTCACCCTTTCCTTCCTTTTCTCGAAGCTGGAAAAATTACATAATAGGTCCTCAATCTTTAAAATTTTTTTCAGTGACTTTTAACTGTCTTTGCCTCTAATGACCCTCCCAGGTCTTTGTCTCTCGATGACCCTCCACTGTGCGCTCTCACTGACCCTTCCACCAAGTCAAATGTACCATTTTGGCACATAACCAAAATGGCATGCCATTTTGGATTTTTTTTTTATTTTTTTTTTTGTATTATTTTTGTAAAAAGCCCTTAGGAATGAAAAAGGTCTAGTTTATAAAGCTTACTTTCTAGTTTTTGAACATAGGGACTAAAATGTGTACATTTTGAAATTAATGTGAAATTAATGTAATTATAGTTAATATAGGGTTATATAAGGATGTAATTGAGATTGGTTTCAATTGAAGATTAAATTAGAAAATTTTGATAATTTTGATTTTAGGAACTAAATTGAATAAAATGAAAAATTTTAAGGGAATTCGAATAATGAAATTGATTTGATACATATATAAAATAAGATGGTATAAGATATATAGAATTTAGAAATTGAATTGAATTATTATATAGATTGAGATTTGAACCAAACCGAGGATAATCAGAAAAAAGGCAAAATTACCGATTAGTACTTGCAATTCAACTTGTCTGTTAATTTAATCA
Organism: Gossypium bickii; assembly: GCA_025503065.1. NCBI lineage: Eukaryota > Viridiplantae > Streptophyta > Magnoliopsida > Malvales > Malvaceae > Gossypium > Gossypium bickii. Next base: position 91,582,390 of record CP106716.1, read on the forward strand.
TGTAAGTTCATATGGTGTGTTGTGTTTAAATTGTTTTGTATTTAAAATCATGAATATATATATATGTATAATTGAAATTTGGATTGTTTACGGTTTGGTACAAAATGTGAGATTTGTATTGAATTGTAAAGAAATGAATATGAACTTATATATTGGAATTACCCTGATGAACTTAGTAAAGGTCTTCTACACATGGATACAGATTGATTATCGATAATTACTTAGATCCAGCATTTGTTGCGGACTCGAAGATACATGTGATACAGGTTTAGCTCAGACGAGTAACTTGATGTCGTTTTAAAGGTTTAGTCTGGACGAATAACCTAACAAGTATATTTATAGCTTTGACCAAGCTATTTGATGTGTCGATATAAAGGTTTAGCCCAAACGGGTAACCTGACACGAATATATGTTCAACTCAGACAAGTAACAGATGTGATAAGTACCAGCTTATTCGAGTTCATTTAATGAGTTTCATTGGGTAATACTGATAATATGAAATGAAAAGACGAGATGACACAAAATGTATTTGATGTTCAAATATGTTATTAGTGAATGATTTGAGTATAAAACTTTGGTATACATGTTAAAAGAATCCTACAATACATTCAAGGCACGATTGACTATGGACTGGTATATCGACCATCTAGTATGAATTTAATTGGTTTCTCCGACGCGGACTGGGCAAGCTCTCTTGGATAACGCAAATCCACCTCTGGTCTTTGTATTTACCATGGCAATAATCTCATTGTATGGTCCTCAAAGAAATAAAATGTCGTGGCTCGCTCCACCACCGAGGCAAAGTATAGAAGTCTAGAAAATGTTGGTGCTGAATTAACTTGGTATTACATGTTGCTTGGTGGGATTGGCATAATAGTCTCTGGTATACCTACAATCTGGTGTGACAATTCCATCGTAGTGTCGTTGGCTGCAAATCCAATCCTTCATGCTAGAGTCAAGCATGTAGAGCTTGACATGCACTTTGTTTGAGAAAAAGTGCTTCGTAGAGAACTTCAGGTGAATCATGTCCCTGGGTTATACATATTTTAACCTCATGCTTGACTTATTTTTGGATGAATTTTCATTAGATTTGATGAATTTGATGCTCCTAATCCTTTAATTTCATGTTTTACACTCAGGAGAGCTTAGGGAGTCAAAAAGAACGAGAAACGGGCCAAAAAAGGACAAAATGAGCCTACCTCGAAAATTAACACGGCCTAGACTATCTCACACGGGCAGACCACACGATCGTGTGTGACGAGCAGAATCGAGCACGGCCTAAGTTTTCACCCACAGGCGTGTCCCTGTCGAACCCAAGTCTAATTCTATTTGGAAAAAGCTACTTTTGGGCCAAGAAAGGCGCTCCAAAGCCTATATAAACACCCCAATGGAGGACCTAAAAGGACACACAGAGGAGAAGGCAGAAATTACTCGAAGACAGCCATTGGGAGCAGCTTGGAAGAAGGATTTCCATCAAGACTGAAGATCTCCTGTCAATTTCTCTTAAAGTTTTAGGGTTTTCTTATGTTTTGTAGTATTCCTTATTTTAAAATGTTTCCTTCTATCAGTATGAACTAAATCCCTTAAATACCTGAGGGGAAGATACCTAGATGAATCTTATTACTATTTGATTTATAAGATAAATACTTGTTCTTATTCTTAATTGTGAGTTCTTATTCTTGTTTTAATAATTCAAGTTATTGATTCAAGTCGAATGTGCTTATTCAGAGGAGTAAAAGTCCCTGTTTAAGAGTAAATCAACACAATTAAGCGAAGTTGAATGCAATCCTAGATATAGGACGATGTAAATCTACCGGATTAAAGTCAAATCTAATAAGAGAATTCATAGATTGAGTTAATGCAACAATAAGGGTTTTAATTAGAAAGAGATTTCAATTAATCAACCTAGAGTCAACTGTTTTTAGTCTTGAGAGAGATATTAACATAAATCAGGGATTTCTACGGATTAAGTTAAGTGAATAAATCGTTTGAATCAGAAGTAATAAGTGTAGTCTAGGTGGACTCTTCCTTGGGTATTGCTTCTTTCATAAAGTTGTCTAAAAGTATTTTCCAAATCCATTCTCTGTCATGCTTTTAATTAGTTTTAGTTTAAAAGAAATCACTCTAATTCTTAGGCTAGATAATAAGAAGGTAGTAATTACTAGTACTCTTGGTCCTTGTGGATACGATATTTCTGGTCTTACCATAACTATACTATTAAACGATAGGTGCGCTTGCCTTTATTGTGATCATAGTTAGTTAGAGACACATCAAATTTTTGGCACCGTTGCCGGGGACTAAGATATTAGGAACACTAATTTTTTATTACTTTAGCCATTATTATTTTATTATTACAATTTATTTTTATTTTATTTTTATTTACTAACTTTTCTTTTATTTGCTTCTGGCAGGTAATTTTAGTTTATAACTAGAAGAAACCCGCCAGGACCCTTGATTTTTGACAGTGAGATAGAAAATATCGCTCGTAGAAATCGTAGGGAGATGAGGCGAAGTCTACAATACATAGAAGAAGAGCAAAAGGACGAAACCAATATTACCAAGGAGATGGCTGAGAATAATCCGCTACCTCCTATGGTTGCCGCAAATCCAGTAAATCAGAATCCTGCTCCTCAAACTATGTATGATTATGTTAAGCCTACTTTAACAGGAACTGAATCAAGTATTGTTAGACCTACTGTTGCTGCAAATAATTTTAAACTGAAACCTAACACTATTCAAATGATTCAGCAGTTTATTCAGTTTGATGGTTTGTAGGATGAGGATCCAAACAATCACTTGGCAAATTTTCTGGAATTCTGCGACAATTTCAAGATTAATGGCATTTCTGATGATGCCATTCACCTTCAGTTGTTTCCCTTCTTGTTGAGGAACAAAGCTAAACAGTGGTTGAACTTGTTACCACGAGGATCAATCACTATATGGAAAGAAATGAACGAAAAATTTTTACTTAAATATTTTCCGCTGGCTAAAACGGCTAAGTTAAGGAATGATATCTCTTCTTTTGTGCAGATGGATTTAGAAACACTTTACGATGCATGAAAGAGATACAAGGATCTACTGAGAAGATGCCCTCATCATGGGTTACCATTATGGCTACAGGTTCAAACCTTTTACAATGGTGTGAACCTCTTAAATAGGCAATTAATTGATGTAGCCACCGGTGGAACCCTAGATAACAGAACCCCTGAAGCGGCTTATGAGTTTGTAGAGGAAATGCCACTAAATAACTATCAGTGGCAAGTCATGAGAACAAAGCCAACAAAAGCTGCCAGTGTTTTTAACCTCGACGCAGTCACCATGCTATCAAACCAGGTAAGGCTTTTAAATAAAAAGATTGATGGTTTGTATGGTTCTTCACAGGTACATCCAGTAATGCAGTGCGATGCAAATGGAGGAGGGACGGATAATACAGAATATCCATCCTACAACTCTGGCATAGAAAGCGAACAGATGAACTATATGGGTAATAATTCTAGACCTCAAAATAATCATTATAGTAACACTTACAATTCAGGTTAGAGGAACCACCAAAATTTCTCATGGGGTGGTCAAGGAAATTAGAGACAAGAACCTCCTCCAGACTTTCAACAATAACCCTACCCACAGGAGAAGAAGTCGAACCATGAGGAGATGCTAACAAAATTCATCTCGGTCTCAGAAACCCGTTTTCAAAACACCGAAATAGCACTCAAAAATCAGTAACCGTCGATTCAAGGGCGCGAGAACCAAATAGGTCAGCTTGCCAAGTTAATCTCAGAACGACCACAAGGTAGCTTGCCAAGCAACACTGAAACTAACCCAAAGGAGCAACTTCATGCCATTGCTGCTCACGATAGTGAAGGGTTAGACGAACCAAACCCGAGGCAGGAAAACGTGGTAGATAAAGGTAAGGCTGAGGTAAGCCATAATAAACCAAAACTAGTAAGTACAAAGTACAAACCTCGTGTGCCATACCTCAATGCGACGAAGAAAGATCGCACAGATGAACAATTCGGTAAATTTCTTAAACTTTTAAAGAAATTACAAATTAACTTATCATTTATTGAAGCCCTTTCGCAGATGCCCAATTCAGTAAAATTTTTAAAAGAGCTTTTGGCAAACAAACGGAAGTTAGATGATGCGTCGCATGTGGAGCTAAATGCAGTGTGCTCAGCAATTTTACAGAATAAACTACCCCGCAAATTAAAAGATCCAGGAAGTTTTACGATTTCTTTCTTAATTGGTGGTTTATCTGTTAATAATGCTTTAGCTGATTTAGGGGCAATATTAATGCCTTATAAAATGTTTAAACAGCTAGGCCTTGGGAAACCCAAACAAACAAAGATGATCATTTAATTGGCTGATAAAACCATTAGATTTCCTAGGGGTATAATTGAAGATGTGCTAGTCAAAATTGATAAATTCATATTCCAGTAGACTTTGTTATTTTAGACATAGAAGATGATAGTGACGTTCCTTTAATTTTAGGACGATCCTTTTTAGCAACTTCTAGGACCATTATTGATGTTGGTACAGGGGAATTAATACTTCGTATAGGTGATGACATGATTAAACTCCAAGCACGTGATTCTGTCAGAATATCTAGTGGTCAAGATGATACAAATCCTGTTAATGTAAGTGAACTTAATGTTCAATCTTCTTTGCAGGAAATTCCTCAGAAAAAGATGACAGAGCCATGGTCTAGCTCTCATATTGAGAACAGAACTATTCATGAGAAACAAAGACTCCAGATCGAGGAACTAGACGAATGGCGAACACAGTTTAAGGAGAAATTGAAAGTACATGACGAACCAAAGCAGAGCCACGACGAGCCTAAAAATAAAACGAGTCAGATTAAAGTTGGAGACTGAGTTCTAATGGATAATACAGATCCTCGTATTGCCACTTCTGAACCTAATGGGACAACCCCTTTCATGGTACTTAATATTTTCCCATACGGTACAGTCAAGGTTCTCATTCCAAATTTGGCACCTTCAAGGTAAATAGTACTCGTCTAAAACCTTATTTTAACAAAACTGATGGCAAGAATGAGGAATTTCAACTCCTCGAACCACATAATTATGCGAATGAAAGGTGAGTCGAGTGTAGACTCTAAATAAGCGCTTCTTGAGAGGCAACCTGAGCACTGACCCCATTAATGTCCATATTTTCGATTTTTAGCACCTAACTAAAAACTAACCAAATTAATAAAGCGCAGGTTTCTCTACCCACACGGCCTTGCACACGGGCATGGCCGTAGCCGTGTGGACACCATTAGTATGTACATCGGCGTGGCAAAGACCGTATGGAAACAGGACAAAAATTTTCTCTAAAACACGGGCTGCGATAAAATGCCACGGCCGTGCGATGCGGCCGTGGTCGAAACTGACTGAAAAACACGAGATGCAATAAACCCAGACGGGCGTGCCTTAAGACTGTGGGCGATACTGATTAATGAACATGGGCATATGAACCTCTACATGGGCGTAGGAGAAACGAACGAAGCATCACACGGCCGTGCGATTCGACCGTGTGACCCAACACTCCCAGGGAACACGGGCGTGGGCCAAGACTCAGACACGCCCTAAACTAACATTTACGAAACACCCAAGCCCGTGTACCCTAATCCCTATTTAAACTCCAGTCTACTGTTCACTATCTTCCCCAAATTTCCCCCCAACCCTAGCCACCGCAGCTTTCCTCCCCTTCCCACCTCCGGCCACCACCTTATGCCACCAGCTTTTCCTCTTTCCCTTCCTTCTTCTTTCCCTCTTTCTCTCTCCCTCCCCTTTCCCTTTTCCCTTATTCTTTCTTTGTACTACACCAGCCACCACCCTATGCCACCAGTTTTTCCCCCACCCGAAATACGTTGACCAACCGTCCTTTCCCGAATCGTCGCACCCCACCTCAGCCACCATCCTCACCACCGTTGGTGACTCTTTTTCCCTTATTTTTTCATATTTATTTTCTATTTTTTATTTTTCTTATCTTTATTTTTATTATTTAGATTTAGCTTATGATTATTGTTACTTAGGACTATTTCGATATTTCTCGTGGTGATGCTTGATTATTTATTAAAAATCATTTTTAGATACACCATGACTAATACTCGAGGTAAAACCAAAGTTAACGCCATCCCCGCTTCAAAAAAGCGGAAGGATCCCGATGCGGTCTCCTTGTACGCAACCACTTTACAGCAGATGCTACCACTTCCTCATAGACCAGTTCATGCAGGCTGCTTCATTGAGTCGATTTCAAAAGGTTCAAGGTGGTACCGGAATATCCCCCCCACCTTCACCTCTGCCTAATTCATTAGACTTCTTTTCACGGATTCCATCCAAAATTCAAGAAGTTTCACTTTTCTCCCTATCTTATGATTTTCCTATTATATTATCATTATCTATCTTTGTACATTGAGGACAATGTACATCTTAAGTGTAGGAAGGTTATTTAATTGATTATTAGAAAACCCCTGAATTATGTCTTATTCTTAAGTAATTTCCTCATATTACTAATTAGAATAAAATTTCTATTAACTTATGATTTTCATTGATATGTTTTGGATTAAGTCATAGGTAATTGTGCATTGATGGTTTAAACTTTAAAATATTAGAAAATCAAGCATGATAAGTCTATTTTTAGAATTAAAAATTTATTAGGTTGTTTCCCTAAATTTAAATATTACTTTGAAATTTGAAATTTGCAAGGTTGACATCAAAAACCATAATTTTTGTGAGATTTTGAGCCTTTTAGAGCATATATTTTTCTTGCTCACCCTATTGTTGGTTATGAGTTTGTCAGTATTGATTTGTTATTCTAAAACTTGCTTCGATTATGCGTGTCGAGACCACACCCTTGATTTGATATACTGAGATGATAAAGGCACCTAGGTTTTAACCCACTTAGTCCATTAAAACCTACATTCATAATTAACCCCTAGTGAACCCCTTTGAGCCTAATAAACCGTTTCTTGACTCACCCATTAATATTAACCCAAAATCCAATTTTTGCTTTTCCTACTTTATTGACTCCCCTTTTGTCGAGATTTGATTTGATTAGTTGCCTAACTGTATTCTTTATTTCAGTTGTTAAACTTATTCTTATTAAAAAAAAAGTGGAAATATATATTGCTAGTTCTATTTTATTTTAGCTTAAGCAGTTAATTTCACATTTTGAGAAGAAGCTCGTGTTTTTTTTTCAAATTGTAATTATTCAGTATTAGTTTATTTTTCTAGTTAGGTAAATTGTCAATTCAATCTCGATAACCCTCTAATTCAACCTTTATCCACACCTTTAACCCAAGCCCTGTTACAACCCTTTATAAGACCCTTTGATTTGTGTATCATCTCATTTTATAGTGGTGGAGATTTGATTTTCATGCAAGCCTATTGTAATAACTTTTCATGTTTGACTTTTAAGTGCTTAATTTGAACCTTAAACATTTTGAGTGATTTGAGTGAACCGTTAGTGAGGATGTCAATTCTTGTCGGTTTTGAATCAAAGGTAATTATTTAGATAAGGGGAAACACCTATATTTTCGTGCTACAAAAATATGTGACTTAGATTGTTTGAACCTTTAAGACCCTTTAGTTAAAATTATCAATGTATGAATTATCTGTGAATTATGATGAGACATTATTGATGAGAATTATAAATTGAGGAAATTAATTTTAATTGTGAGTTGAGGATTTTGCTTGAGGACAAGCAAATGCTTAAGTGTGGGGATATTTGAGGATACATATTTTAACCCCATACTTGGCTTATTTTTGGATGAATTTTCATTAGATTTGATGAATTCGATGCTCCAAATCCTTTAATTTCATGTTTTACACTCAGGAGAGTTTAGGGAGTTAAAAAGAACGAGAAATGGGTAAAAAATGGACAAAATCAACCGACCTCAGAAATCAACATGGCCTAGACTATCTCACACGGGCAGACCACACGACCATGTGTGACAAGCAGAATTGAGCACGGCCTAAGTTTTCACCCACGGGCGTGTCCCTCCCGAACCCAAGTTGATACGATCCTGGTTTCGTGAATTGAATCCGAGTCATAAGATTGCATGATCGTTAAACAAGAAGGTTTCGTTCGGATTCGGAAAGGTTTAGGAAATTCAGTTTCAAGAAGGAGGTAGACAAGGAAGGGCTCGATAGAAGGTGGTTATGGATTAAGGAGGCTCGGTTATGAAAGAAATGGACAAGTTGGGTTATAGGATAATCGGTAACTTAAGGTCAAGAATGAACCAAACTTCGGATGAAGATTGACCTGAGACTTATAAGACTTTAAGTTAATTTGGAAGGAATTATGAGACCTCGACCCACTATCTAAAGAGATAGGAACCTCGGTATAAAGTTTCGAATGCCACACAAAAACGTGATAAGTTCGGATAAATAAAGAAACTGTTGACGCCACTACCTAGATAGATAAGTCAATGAATCTTTGGACAAAATTTGAGAGAAAATTTCTCAACAAATTTAAGGGTAAATTCATTTATTTTCATTCATGTCTGGATTCTTTCAAATGAGAATCACATAGCCTTTTTTTAGGCTGAACAAAGGCTAGCCAAATAGTCTTCTAATCTTGCCTCTTAACCCTTAAGTTTTTGAAAGGGCACCAGCAACCTTTAACCCTTAACCCTTGAGTTTTTTGAAGAGGCACCTAACAACCTTTTAACCCTTAACCCTTGAGTTTTTGAAAGGGCACCAGCAACCTTTAACCCTTAACCCTTGAGTTTTTTTGAAAGGGCACCAGCAACCTTTAACCCTTCATGTTCACCAAAAGGTACCTTGCAACTTTGTCTCTTCATGTTCACCAAAAGGCATTGGGCTAGTTGAATGCCGAATGAAGCTTGTAAAACACTGGGAATATAAGCAAGCAAATGCCGTTCGTTTTCTTAGAGAAGATTTTGACAATCTAAGCAGGCAAAGGCAAGAATTTGAGCTCAAGAGGATTGAAGTTTGAATATTGAGTTGCTCCATAAATTTAAAAATCGGTGCTGTAGAAATAAAAAAAAATTAAAATAAGTAAAATGATGCAATTTTATTTAAAACATTAAATTAAAAGTAATGTAGCTCATTGATCTAAATTTGAGCTAGCTGAACGTGAAGGATATTGCATGGCTTGCTCGGTTCATCGTTCCCAAAATGTTCAGCCATGGTATTACTCCAAATTTTGCTTACAAGAACCGTCACTTCCTCTTTAAGCCTTTTAGCACGAGCACGAGTGATAGGCCCCTTTGGTAGCTCCAAGAGATCTTCGGTAGCTTTAGTGGGTGCCCAAGCCACGGTCGTATCATCCCCTCCCCTTCGAAACGACTTGTCCTCAAGTCGTCCCCTACATCATATGGAGATAAATCAGACACATTAAAACTAGCGCTCACATTATACTCACCGGGGAGATCTATTTTATAAGAATTATTGTTGATCCTCTCCAAGACTTGAAAAGGACCACCGCCTCTTGGCATTAGTTTGGATTTTCGTTGAGCTGGGAATCTTTCTTTCCTCATGTGTACCCACACCCAATCTCCTAGCTCAAAGGTAATTTTCTTGCGTCCTTTATTAGCCTTCTGTTCATATTGTTTGGTTCGTTCTTCGATATTCCTACGCACCTTCTCATGTAAACCTTTCACGAACTCAGTCTTCCTTTTCGCATCTGCATTCACAAATTGTTCGTTAGGTAGTGGAATTAAATCTAGAGGTGTTAACGGATTGAAACCATAAACAATTTCAAAGGGAGAGTGTTAAGTAGCCGAATGGGTAGAACGATTATAAGCGAATTCAATGTGCGGTAGGCACTCCTCCCACGACTTAAGATTCTTTCGGATTATAGCACACAACAACGTAGACAAGATTCGATTCACTACTTCTGTTTGCCCATCCGTCTGAGGATGACAGGTAGTTGAAAATAGCAGCTTTGTGCCAATCTTTCCCCAAAGCGTTCTCCAAAAATGGCTCAGAAACTTAGTGTCTCGATCAGAAATAATAGTCCTTGGTACTCTATGCAAATGTACAACCTCCTTGAAAAATAGGTTAGCAACATGTAAAGCATCATCAGTTTTGTTACATGCAATGAAGTGTGCCATTTTTGAAAACCTATCTACAACGACAAAGATTGAGTCTTTGCCATCCTTGGTTCTAGGAAGGCCTAGAACAAAGTCCATTGAGATGTCGGTCCAAGGTCCTTCCGGAATAGGTAATGGGGTGTATAATTCATGGGGTTAAACTTTTGACTTAGCTTTCTTGCAGGTGATACACCATTCGCACACTCGCTCCACGTCTCGTTTCATTTTTGGCCAATAGAAGTGTTCGCGCAACGTTGCCATTGTCTTTGCTACACCGAAATGGCCCATAAGGCCTCCACTGTGAGCCTCATTCACCAAAACATTCCGGATGAATCCTTAAGGAATACAGAGCTTGCCTTCTCGAAACAGGTAATCATTGCTACGATAAAATTTATCACAAGTACCAGATTCGCGAGCTTTGTACATTTCAGCAAAATCAGGATCAATAGCATATAATTCTTTCAAATACGCAAATCCCATCAATTTTGTCTCTAATGAATTGAAAAAAGCATACCTCCTAGATAATGCGTCCGCCACCACATTTTCTTTACATTTCTTATATTTGATGACGTACGGAAACGATTCAAGGAACTCTATCCATTTAGCATGCCGTTTGTTTAGTTTATATTGGCCTTTTAAATGCTTCAATGCCTCGTGATCGGTATGGATGACAAATTCCTTTGGCCATAAGTAATGTTGCCAAGTTTCCAAGGCCAGAATCAACGCGTACATTTCCTTATCGTAAGTGGGGTGGTTAAGTATCGCCCCTTTCAACTTTTCACTAAAGTACGCTACTGGGCGTCCTTCTTGCATAAGTACGGCTCCAATGACTAGGCCCGAGGCATCACACTCGATTTCAAATATTTTCTAGAAATCTGGCAAAACAAGTAAAGGAGCGTTAGTCAATAGATCTTTAATAGTATTAAAAGCACACTCTTGTTCGTCATTCCAGAAGAAAGCTGAGTTTTTCTTAATAACACTAGTTAATGGAGAAGCAACAGTGCTAAAGCTAGGAACGAAACGCCTATAGAAACTCGCCAAGCCGTGGAAGCTTCGAACTTGGCTAATGCTAGTAGGTCTCAGCCATTCACGGATTGCCTTAACCTTCTTTTGGCCTACTAACGACAAAACTTAAGAAAACAACTCGATCAGAACAGAAAGTGCATTTCTCAAGGTTAGCGTATAATGTTTCCTTACGCAAAACTTTAAGTACGGCTCGCAAATGGTTTGTTTGATCTTCCAACGATCTGCTATAAATAACAATGTCGTCAAAATAAACAACACAAAATTTTTTGATAAAAGCTCGCAAAACATAATTCATTAACCGCATAAATGTACTGGGTGCGTTAGTTAAGCCGAATGGCATAACCAACCACTTATACAAACCGTGCTTGGTTTTAAAAGCTGTTATCCATTCATCTCCTTTCAGCATCCGGATCTAATGATACCCGCTCTTAAGGTCGATCTTGGAGAAGAGTTGTGCTCCACTGAGTTCGTCTAACATGTCATCTAGGCGTGGAATGGGATGCCTATACTTGATGGTGATCTTATTGACTGCTCGGTAGTCCACACACATACGCCAAATACCATCTTTCTTCGGTACTAGAAGCACAGGAACAGCGCACGGGCTTAGACTTTCCCGAATGTAGCCCTTGGCCATCAATTCGGCCACTTGTCGTTGCAACTCTTTGGTTTCTTCAGGGTTGCTTCGGTATGCTGGGCGATTTGGTATTGTGGCCCCAAGAATGAAGTCAATCTGGTGCTCGATCCCTCGAATAGGCGGTAAGCCACTAGGGATGCCTTCTGGAAATACATCTTTGAAATCCTGCAACAAAGATACAATCGAAGATGGAAGTGAAGCATCTAGTTTGTTAGTATTAAGGAAATTCTCCTTATACATAAGAACTACCATTGGTTGCCTAAGCAACAACATTTTTCGAATCTCTCGTGCTTTTGCATACACGTTCAATTTTGCAATCCCCTCCTCATCTCGTTTTTCTTGTTCTTTACTCACTTTTTGCTCACTCCCTTTGTTTTTACCTCTTGCCTTTATTTCTCCTTTTTCCATTATTTTTCCATTCTTTGTCTCTGTTTCTTTTTCCTCTCTCTTTGTTTGTTCTTTCACTTTCATTTGTTGAACAGAACTTTTCAAGCGTACTTGGTCCTCGTACACTTGTTTGGGAGTCATTGGTGCTAGAGTCACACTTTTGCCACGATGTTGAAAGGTATAGTGGTTTGTATAACCATCATGAATGGCTCGTCGATCGAATTGCCATGGTCTTCCCAAAAGTAAGTGGCTAGCATGCATTGTGACCACATCGCAAACAACTTCGTCACTATACTTGCCAATGGAAAAAGGGATGACAGCTTGCTTGGTGACTCTCAATTCGCCTCCATTGTTCAGCCAATGTAATTTGTAAGGTTGAGGATGTTTTGTCGTTGGTAAGTCTAACTTTTCAATAAGCATGCTGCTAACTACGTTTGTACAGCTACCTCCATCGATGATCATGCTGCATACTTTGCCTTGAATATGACATCTTGAATGGAAGATGTTTTCTCGTTGTAGTTCATCTTCGGTACTTTGAATACTCAAACTACGTTTTACCACGAACAACTCACCGTCAACGGCAAATTCAAGTTCTTCTTCCTTCTCTTCTTCAATAGAAGGGTCGTGTTCAATCTCTTCTTCGTCACCCGATTCAATCTCACCGTCGGGTTTCATGATCATCACTCGCCGATTTGGACACTGACTGGCTATATGGCCCCTACCGAGACACTTGAAACACTTGATGTCTCTAGCGGAATTACGCCCGGCTTCATTGTTAGGTTTGCTTGTTTCCCCACTTGGCTTGTTCATCATTGGGTTTGTAACGTTTTCTCGTCCTCGAAAGGGAATCTCCTTCTTACCGGCTCCTTGATTCCACTTTTGGGTAGGAGTAGAGTTTGGGTAGACACCGTGAGCGGGGCCTTTCCTTTTGAGCTGCTTCTCCACTTTGATGGCCATGTGCACCATCTCTTCGATTTCAACGTAGTGCTGGAGTTTAACTACATTAGCAATATCTTTGTTTAATCCAGCTAAAAATCTTGCCATGGTTGCTTCACGGTCTTCTTCGATGTTGGCTCGGATCATGGCTATCTCCATTTCTTTGTAATAATCATCTACACTCCGACTGCCTTGAGTGAGATGTTGTAATTTTTGGTATAGTTCTCGATGATAGTATGCTGGAATGAACCTCTTACGCATCAATGCTTTTATTTCGGCCCAAGTATTAACAGGTCGCTCTCTGTTCCTTCTCCGACTAGTGGTTAGTTGATCCCACCAGGCCATTGCGTAGTTAGAGAATTCAATGGCCGCTATCTTTACCTTCTTGGTTTCTGAGTAGTTCTGACATTCGAAGACCATCTCAATCTTCTTTTCCCATTCTAAGTACAACTCCGGGTCAGTTTTGCCTTGAAATGGGGGTATGGACAATTTGAGGTTCTTCAAATCATCATCTACTCGACCTCGATCTCGTTGGCCTCTCCGTCGTCCACTATGATTGGACCCATGTTCACTTTCGGCTTCACTTGGTTCGGACCATTCTTCTTCGGGTACTCGTTGCATTCCACGTCGCCTTGGTGGGCTTTGAGGAGTTCTTCCTCGACGGGCGAGCTCTTCAACTTGGTCGAGCCTTTCTTGAATTGGCTCAAGTTTACGGTCGAACAATCGTTCTACTTCACGTAACAAGGCTTGATGATTGAGATTAGGTATATTTCTAGCATGTTGTCTATCCGTTCTCTCGGCCATGTTGCGTTTCTGGACTTCGGGACATGATTTAAATTTAATCCTCACTACAAATCCTCTCAATCACTCAGAAAGGAAAGAGTAGATGTCACTCACACTCGTGTTTGCACTCTATTTCGGCTTTTACCTCCACTCTATTGTGCTCACACACTCGTGCCTTTTTCCGCTCGTTTCTTCTCTCGTGATTTCCTATAAAATTCGGGTGACCAGATCTACTAGGTTAACTGGTCGGTTTCAAGATTAGTTAACAAAGGTTTGGCGTTTGGTATCGGGTAGGCTAAAAGAAAGAAAAGACAAATGGAGTAAGGATGGGTGGCGTTGGGTGAAAAGAGAAATTACAAACTGATGGTAGAAAAAAAAAATTGAAGATCGGGGTAGGAATATGAAAGTAAATCAAAACTTGCAAACTTCATACTTTTTTTTTTTGAATTCTCTCTCTTTTTTTTACTCGAATTTTTTTTTTTATAACTTTGATTTTTTTTTTGAATTTTTGTATCTTTTTTTTTACAACACCAAATGCACTATATGTGAATTACAAAGAAAGAAAGAAAAAAGAAAAAAAATTAAATCGAAACTTTGAATTTTAAATTTCTTTACTTTGTAATTTTTTTTTTAAACACGTACCTAATTTGGGTTTGTTTCGAACGTCCGAGCTTCTCGTTTAATTAGCTCTGATACCAGATGATACGATCCCGGTTCCGTGAATTGAATCCGAGTCGTAAGATTGCCCGATCGTTAAACAAGAAGGTTTCGTTCGGATTCGGAAAGGTTTAGGAAATTCAGTTTCAAGAAGGAGGTAGACAAGAAAGGGCTCGATAGAAGGTGGTTATGGATTAAGGAGGCTCGGTTATGAAAGAAATGGACAAGTCGGGTTATAGAATAATCGGTAACTTAAGGTCAAGAATGAACCAAACTTCGAATGAAGATTGACCCGAGACTTATAAGACTTTAAGTTAATTTGGAAAGAATTATGAGACCTCGACCCACTATCTAAAGAGATAGGAACCTCGGTATAAAGTTTCGAACGCCACACAAAAATGTGATAAGTTCGGATAAATAAAGAAACTGTTGACGCCACTACCTAGATAGATAAGTCAACGAATCTTTGGACAAAATTTGAGAGAAAATTTCTCAACAAATTTAAGGGTAAATTCATTTATTTTCATTCATGTCTGGATTCTTTCAAATGAGAATCACATAGCCTTTTTATAGGCTGAACAAAGGCTAGCCAAATAGTCTTCTAATCTTGCCTCTTAACCCTTAAGTTTTTGAAAGGGCACCAGCAACCTTTAACCCTTAACCCTTGAGTTTTTTGAAGAGGCACCTTACAACCTTTTAACCCTTAACCCTTGAGTTTTTGAAAGGGCAAAGCAACCTTTAACCTTAACCCTTGAGTTTTTTTGAAAGGGCACCAAAGAACCTTTAACCCTTCATGTTCACCAAAAGGCACACTCGGCGACTTTGTCTCTTCATGTTCACCAAAAGGCATTGGGCTAGTTGAATGCCGAATGAAGCTTGTAAAACACTAGGAATATAAGCAAGCAAATGTCGTTCGTCTTCTTAGAGAAGATTTTGACAATCTAAGCAGGCAAAGGCAAGAATTTGAGCTCAAGAGGATTGAAGTTTGAATATTGAGTTGCTCCATAAATTTAAAAATCGGTGCTGTAGAAATAAAAAAAATTAAAATAAGTAAAACGATGCAATTTTATTTAAAACATTAAATTAAAAGCAATGTAGCTCATTGATCTAAATTTGAGCTAGCTGAACGTGAAGGATATTGCATGGCTTGCTCGGTTCATCGTTCCCAAAATGTTCAGCCATGGTATTACTCTAAATTTTGCTTACAAGAATCAACAAATTTAAGGGTAAATTCATTTATTTTCATTCATGTCTGGATTCTTTCAAATGAGAATCACATAGCCTTTTTATAGGCTGAACAAAGGCTAGCCAAATAGTCTTCTAATCTTGCCTCTTAACCCTTAAGTTTTTGAAAGGGCACCAGCAACCTTTAACCCTTAACCCTTGAGTTTTTTGAAGAGGCACCTAACAACCTTTTAACCCTTAACCCTTGAGTTTTTGAAAGGGCACCAGCAACCTTTAACCCTTAACCCTTGAGTTTTTTTTGAAAGGGCACCAGCAACCTTTAACCCTTCATGTTCACCAAAAGGCACCTGGCAACTTTGTCTCTTCATGTTCACCAAAAGGCATTGGGCTAGTTGAATGCCGAATGAAGCTTGTAAAACACTGGGAATATAAGCAAGCAAATGTCGTTCGTCTTCTTAGAGAAGATTTTGACAATCTAAGCAGGCAAAGGCAAGAATTTGAGCTCAAGAGGATTGAAGTTTGAATATTGAGTTGCTCCATAAATTTAAAAATCGGTGCTGTAGAAATAAAAAAAATTAAAATAAGTAAAACGATGCAATTTTATTTAAAACATTAAATTAAAAGCAATGTAGCTCATTGATCTAAATTTGGGCTAGCTGAACGTGAAGGATATTGCATGGCTTGCTCGGTTCATCGTTCCCAAAATGTTCAGCCAGGGTATTACTCCAAATTTTGCTTACAAGAATCGTCACTTCCTCTTTAAGCCTTTTAGCACGAGCACGAGTGATAGGCCCTTTGGTAGCTCCAAGGGATCTTCGGTAGCTTTAGTGGGTGCCCGAGCCACGATCGTATCACAAGTCTAATTCTATTCGGAAAAAAAGCTACTTTGGGGCCAAGAAAGGCGCTCCAAAGCCTATATAAACACCCCAAGGGAGGACCTAAAAGGACACACAGAGGAGAAGGTAGAAATTACTCGAAGACAGCCATCGGGAACAGCTTGGAAGAAGGATTTCCATCAAGACTGAAGATCTCCTATCAATTTCTCTTAAAGTTTTAGGGTTTTCTTATGTTTTGTAGTTTTCTTTATTTTAAAATGTTTCCTTCTATCAGTATGAACTAAATCCCTTAAATACCTGAGGGGATGATACCTAGATGAATCTTATTACTATTTGATTTATAAGATAAATACTTGTTCTTATTCTTAATTGTGAGTTCTTATTCTTGTTTTAATAATTCAAGTTATTGATTCAAGTTGAATGTGCTTATTCAGAGGAGTAAAAGTCCCTGTTTAATAGTAGATCAACACAATTAAGCAGAGCTGAATGCCATCCTAGACATAGGACGATATAAATCTGCCGGATTAGAGTCAAATCTAATAAGGGAATCCATAGATCGAGTTAATGTGACAATATGAGTTTTAATTAGAAAGAGATTTCAATTAATCAACCTAGAGTCAGTTGTTTTTAGTCTTGAAAGAGATATTAACATAAATCAGGGATTTCTACAGATTAAGTCAAGTGAATAAATCGTATGAATCAGAAGTAATAAGTGTAGTCTATGTGAATTCTTCCTTGGGTATTATCTCTTTCATAAAGTTGTCTAAAAGTATTTTCCCAATTCATTCTCTGTTGTGCTTTTAATTAGTTTTAGTTTAAAAGAAATCACTCCAATTCTAGGCTAGATAATAAGAAGGTAGTAATTACTAGTACTCTTAGTCCTTGTGGATACGATATTTTCGGTCTTACCATAACTATACTATTAAACGATAGGTGCGCTTGCCTTTATTGTGATCATAGTTAGTTAGAAACACATCAGGTGTGATCCAGTTGTTAATGTGTTGACCAAACCTTTAACCGTGGGAACCTTTACACACTGTCGAGATCGTATGGCTGTCGCTATTGCTGGTTCTTTTTGTCAAGACTTTGCAAGGGGAATGTTAGGTAGAACGTCTGCAAAGCAGTTGCATAGTGATGAAGATTAGTTAAGTTGTTAGTAGTATGGTTGTTATCTCTATTGCTCATTCTGTTAGTTAGTTTAGTTAGCTTCTTTGATGATCTATGTGTATAAATTCATAATCTTTGTATTGCTCATGATATGAATGAATTCAATCTCTTTTCAATTTTTCTAATATATTTTACTCCCACATGTGGTTGAAAAATAGATAAAATTAGACTTTACCTTTGACATTTGATGTTAAGACTTGATCTATTTTCTGATCCTATCTCATATAGTTGTATAACTCCATTTTAAAGCTTATTGTTTTTGTTAACTTTTTTTTTTTCAAATATCAAACATTTAAGGAAGTGGCTCTTCCCATGTATTGATGTATCTAAATATTAAAATTTATTAAGGGTCATGAATTGGTAAATTGTAAACATATATAAAAGAATTACTAATAAGACAATTAAAGTTAATTGTAGTTCAACTATTAAATAAAATATGAGTAGGTATTTAAATAACATAATTTTGTGTTTTGATATTCCATCCTCTAGAAATAGAGACTCAATATTTTCTAAAAATTGTGTGCTATTTGGAAGATGAAAATTACAAATTTTAAAAATTTGAACATATAAATTTATTTTTATAATAATTTCAAATTACAAATCTTAATTTATTAAAATTACATCATAGTTTGTAAGGATGGCATGCTGAAATCCATTATACCATTTTTCCCCACAAAAGGAAGGAAAAAGATGGAAATGGAAAGAAAGGGAAGAGTGGTTGGTTGTGAATGCAAGTGTGAGGCACTACAAAGGCAGAATCAAAAGTGGTTGAAAGAACCCCTATAATTTGGGACACATGCACTTATGCATGCTTGCATTTGCTACCAACTGTGAATGTTGAAGTCGAAAGAGCCTTACCATTAATTCCATGTAACAAGATTCATGCATGTGAGATGCTTGTTTGAGGTCAAAGGGAAAAGAATAGTTCTTGTGATTGCCGCTCACTCCAAGTTTCCGTTGGCTGTAATCGAGGTACACTTGGTGTTGGCCTTTATGGTTTAGGTTGGGTGGCGCCGGCTGTCTCTAAAGTCTATAAAGTAAAACCCAAATTCCCAGTGGATGTGATGTGAGACATGAAAGGCAGTTCCTTTTCCAGATATTTTTCGTCTTTTCAGAAGCATACATAAACTCATGATTAGATTACACGTGTCAAAACCAACGGGTCAACACGTTTAATGGAAACTTCTTTCAATTCGATCCTACCATACCATTAGCATACCAAACTCTTCGGTTGTTGAATGATTCTTCTAAAGTCGTAGTTGCACCCACTTCTATGGAAGGAGATAATGGCATAAATGACACTACGTTATGGCGCAAAAAGAAATTTTGTATATATTTATTAAAAAAATTAAAATTCAAATGAAGTTCGATAGTAAATTTGAAAGCTTAAAAATAATGTCGTTGTTGAGATTTACTTGGAGCAGTGGTTGAAGCTTCTTTTTAACATCTTCTTGACAAGCCTGTCAGTTTTAATCACTCATTAACTACTGATTATATAAACCTAATCAAAGAAGGTTGGGTAACGAACGTTAGACATATATTTGAAGAAGGATTAACATGAGTTTGGGAAAGAAATAGAAGAGGTTGGGTGGGTGGACAGCCAATGAGTATGTCCTTCGTGGCCTCAAACCAAGGATTAAGACACAGATATTTTTGTTGTTCTAAAACTTTGGCTGTTCTTGTCGTTGATGAATGAAGGTAATGATTATAAAAATTAAATAATAAAGAAGGGGAAATGTGGGAGGATGTGATGACACGTGCCCTTTTTCACCGACTTCTCAGACCACGATTTTGCTGTTCACGGCTCCACCCTTACCACTCACAGCTGTTCATGGACTTTTTTATTCTTTTCATATTCTATAATTATTTAAGCTGGTCTCAATAAAAAGATTTGAGTATAATATGCAAATATTTCTAACAGTAAAAAGAAAAAATTCAAAAGATAACTCAAGTATATGTTGTTCACACTTTAATTAACTAATGCATCGGATTTTTTTTTTCTTTCTAATTTCCTTCACCGAAAGCAAACCTTAGCTAATTTTAGGGTGCACGCCACCAGTTTTACACCCATGGCTATACATGGTTTTTGTCAAGCCATTTTAATTCGTTATTATAGTATATATTCATACAAGAGTTATGATTCATAATATGGGTTTAAAGGTTGAAAAATATTTTCCACAAATGTGCATTTTCGTGTGCGGTTGGCAACATAGTTTTATATTTTAATAGAAACAATAATAATAATAATAAAGAATGAAAGTCAACCTGATGTTGGTCCCTGGATACCAACTTAGAGGTACGAGACTAGTATAAATTCGCTACTTCTATGTCTCTCACAAAACAAGAGTCCCTCCCTCCCCTGCAATACCAACATAGTTATTGATTAGTCGTCCCATCTTAAAGCTATCAAGTTTTTATTTATATATAGAGAGAGAAAGGCGGTGCTTATTGGTATCAATGGCAGCTGCAAATAATATTGGCAAATCCAAGACCGGTGTTTGTGATGAGGCAATCAAGATGCCAAGAGACCAAGTTTTGGAGATTGGCAAAGACAAGAATGTTGATTTTGGATTGGAGAGGCATGAATGGAGGCCAGTTTTTTATGAAGCTTCCATGTCTAAAAGGCCTATCAAGAAGATACGTAGCCCTGAACGTGAAGCCTCTTTTCAATTCTCAGCTTCTTTACCTCATCAATCGTCTTCTTGCTCTGTTTCATCCGATGCTTCATTCCAACCATCTAGACTGGTTTTGCCTTATGCTTTTGATGCATCTCAGCAGCCAATGTACTTATCTCAACAATACGGAAATAATCCAACTCTCCTGCCATTACCTCAAAATCAGCAACACATGGTTTCTTTTACGCCTCAGCAGCAACATGATGGTGTTTACCAGCCAATGTTTTCATCAGAATCATCCCTACCGCCTCAGCAACTTGTTCAGTACTGGAGTAATGTATTGAATTTGAGTCCGAGAGGGAGCTTAATGATGATGAGCAGGCTGGGGCAGAATCGTAGACAATTGCTTAGGTCGCCTGTGCAACCAATAAATGCTACTAAGCTTTACCGGGGAGTAAGGCAGAGGCATTGGGGCAAATGGGTAGCTGAAATTCGTCTTCCTCGAAATAGGACTCGTCTTTGGCTTGGCACATTTGATACGGCTGAAGAAGCTGCCTTAGCCTATGATCGCGAAGCATTCAAGCTTAGAGGAGAGAATGCAAGGCTCAATTTCCCGGAGCTTTTCCTCAATAGGGATAAAGTTACGTCCACAGCTCCAAGTTCACCGGTTTCGTCTCCACAGACTCCCCATCAAAGTTCAAAGCCAAACCAGACTCAGAACCTCCCACAACAAGAACCTGAAGAAGACCAAGATTTGCAGTCTGTAGAAATGGAAACGGTGCGGCCACCTGAAGAAGATAATCCTGACACTGGTTCAGGGATGACAACAGAGGGTTTTGGAGCAGGAGAAGGCGTTTGTGGTTGTGAGGAAATAGAGTGGGGAGCCATGGCAGAGGCTTGGTTCAATGCAATTCCAGCAGGTTGGGGACCTGGTAGTCCTGTTTGGGATGATTTAGACACCACAAACAATCTACTTTTTCCTTCAACTCTTCCTTTCACCCATCAAAATCAAAACCAGCTGGATTCTGATATCTCAAAACAAAACAATTCTGCTTCTTCACCTTCTTGTCCAATGAAACATTTCTTTTGGAAAGATGAAGATTAATAGGTGAATTATAGGATCAATTTTCTTTTAGTGGTAAACCCATTCTTTGCGGGTGTGCATGTTTGTATTGCTAAGGAGGTTTCTAGATCAAACTATGACGTTTTGTTTCACAGGATTTTTGGAGCAATCAACCTCATGCTTTTCACCAGTACACGTGCAAAAAGGTTGCGTATTTTTTTAGGGCCTTTAAGCACAGACAAAAACATGTTTTATGTTTTGTTAATAGATAGCAAGCTTCTTTTCGTTGTTTTGGGGTTTATTATGTAATGATGCAATTTTTAGATAAATTTCAAATTGAGTTGGGGAGTTCTCGTTTGACATTTTATAGTTTGTTTGTCCCTTTGGAAATGAATTCAGCAAATTTGCAGCATCGTTTACCCTAATAAAACACAATCGTTACTTTTGTTTGTTTCTCCTCTACGCTACAGTTGTTTTGTATTGCTTGGATAAAATAATGTTGTGATTAGCTAAGCAGGAATATACGTCAAGACATTAAAATATACTATGCTTTAATCAGTGCCAAGGGAGACTTCTTCTATTACTCCGTAATTAACACAACTCACACTATTACCTTCTAAATTTAATTATTTATTAAGTCAAATAAATCGTTGCTGTATTTCTGTTTATTAAATCAATATATATTTATCGTTTGTTTTTTATTTTTATCAATGTTTTCTCGTATGCATGAAATAATACAAATAAATTTTAAAATTCTTAACAAAAGAGATTAAACAAAATGGTTAAACTAACGGATCCAAGTATAGTTATAATCATTCAAGCTTGTTGCACCTTTTTTAGTTGAGAGTTTTTCATTCTTTCGAAAAACGTCTACGAAGTATTATCTATTTGGAGTCAACAAACCTCTCAACAAGTTCAGTGTTATCCTTAGTGGAAAGTTTTATCTTCATCTCTGTCGTAAACTTGAGTCTTTAAAGAGGGGTAGCAAATTCACAAAACAGGAGCACCTCGTTAGGTGTCTAAGAAGGCAAACAATGTGCATTGCACATGTTTGCACTCAAACTCAAGCCTTAAAGCATGTAGGGCAATGTTGAGTGAGAATGCTGCCACTCGAACTCATTCCTCATTTACGACATGGTTCAAACCCCACCGATAGTGAATTCTTTTGTTTTTCCGGTAGTTCGCCTATTCAGGCATCCGAAAAAGCGCTCTTGCTCTATAAACTTATTGCCTCTTTAGGTTGTCTTTTTAGGCACTCAAACTTTCAGTAGAATCTAGAGATTATATCTCATTGGAAACAGTATCAAACTTATTAAAGAACTTTTAGTAGAATCTAGAGAAGAAACTCCACCAAGGACAATATCAAACTTATTAAAAGGTCGTCGACTTCGAATAAACGACATTTTATAAACTTCTCCCAAAGGATAAAAAATCCATTAACAAACTTAGTTCATGAATGGCTCTAGCCACAGATTTATTCTAAGCAATAAAAATTTACAATTGAATTTGCCCATGACTTAGTCCACTTTGTTCATTGTCCATGCATAAATTTTCTTTTTATCAAACCATGCATAAAATATGATATTGATATTCTAAAATGTTATTGATGTATTCGGTTCTTTAAATCTTACATTATGACCCGTTATTTTACATTTTAAAATAAGATTAATTGATTAGATTAGATATTCCATTTACCTTATTATCTTACATTTTTAAACAATGTCAAGGTGTTAGAATATAATGTATAATTTCAATATAATTTATTTTTTAAGTTATCTAGATTCTGAGTGAAATCGAAAAAATTACCCTTTCTTTTTTAATATATTAAAAAAGATAATAGTCATTTTCTCAAAAAATAATTTAACTATAATTTAAACCCAGTATTTCTCTTTTTCTTTTGTAACTTTGAAAACCCAAATCCTAACCTTTTGCGATTATCACAATTGTCTCCTCTCTTCGAACTATTTTCATCTTCTCCAAATTGAGTAATTCCTCTTTCAATTATAAAACCAATACGTGCTCTTTACTTTCTTTCTCATGTTTCTTGTTCACCATGCAATGTTTTCAGCCAAAACCTTGTAGAATGAATCAATTGCCTTAAATAAGGGATTTAAGTTGTTGTTGGCTTTTCCGAAGAGAGAGTGCTTGTGTTTAACTCAATTCAAATCTTCTTTTTCAATCACCTCATATTCACTTAGCATGCTTGAAATACGGAATCTTTAACCCGGACTTGAGAGGATTAGCATATATTTAGCCACCTTTTATATTCTTTTTGGATTATTCATGTACCATCATTTTCAATTTTAATACTGTTTGACTATGCTTTCTTCTTCCTTTTTAATTCTTTCTTCTACATTTATAATGTTTAACGATGCAAGCAATGCTTAAAATTCGCTCTTCTAAAATCAAGACGTTGGCGATTAATTCTCTTTCCAAACTTCGTGGCTTGGTTGCGCAACCTGACTAAATAAAATAAGTTCTTTCATTAATCAAAACCCTCATTTTTAGAACTGGATTGGATCAATTGGTTGGATTGGAATCGACCGGGTTATCGGTCCAAAGAAAGGGATTGGATCGATTGACCCACAAACCATATAGATTGGTTGAACAACTGGTTTTCTCTTTTGTTAATTTTTTTATAATTTTTTAATAGTTTATTTAATCAAACTAGAAGAATTAATCAAACCAAGAACTAGTGATTTGACTGGTTCGATCATCGGTCCAATTCTAAAAACCTTGATCAAAATCAAGAAATCCAGAATGCTCGTACTTGTAGAAGAATGCCAAATTCCTTAAGACACGACAAATTTGAATGTGACAATTAGAGCTAATAAATAGATCACTACTTATGTATTTATATTATTTATTAAGTGTTTTATTGAGTTGGTGATATTTTTATAATTTTATTAACCGAGTTGGTGACCTTGATAATTATTATTTAATTATTCGAACTTCAATTATCATTTAATTTAATTTTAAATTTAAACGTCAATTGTTTAATTTATTCATTCAATTAAATAATAATACAAAGAAATTAAATCAATTCTAAGTCATCTCCTGCCTTGTCGAGAAAATGCAATTATTGCATATGCATAGTAATCCATGCAATTTATTTCTCTCCATTCAATTTGTTAGTTGTTCTAGGTTCATATATGCTATTCCTTAAGAGTTATAATGAACTAGCGTAAGGGCTGATTAGATATATATTATTAGGCTAAAAAGAATTTGTAATTAAGTTTTGACTTAATGTATATTAATTACACAATTATTTAATCATGAAGTCAATCCACTAACAATTACTGTAAATGAAATTCCTATTATATATCATTACGAAAGCTACTTATATTGTTAAGCTTTATTCCAATTATCTTATTATATGTGTGTCATCCTCATAAAATATTCATGATCCCCTAAGGTTAAATTCGCTCACATAGTTTGATCAATTTTATCTCTTGATTACCATTGCATCTAGTATGATGAAAATGACCGTTACTTATATCGGTAATGATTGAATCATTTATCTTAGACAAATGACTTATTGCCACGTAATGCACTAGTCATGCACCCAACATATCAACTTTTTGCTCGCTACCTTGAGAGCATGGGTTTTCAATATATCAAATTACATTAGTCATGCACGTATGGTTATTCACTTATTTAGGATTTGGGTAAGTTAAACTATAAACTTCACAAGTGAATTAATCCATAAACAATTCCAAAAAAAAAGTCAACTAAGGTCATTGTATGATATATTGTCAATCCAGACAATCATATTTATATCTTTATTTTTGGAAGTCAATCTAGCTCCAACAGCAAAAGCAATTTACCTCTCCAATTAGACTTGTAGATAACTTAACAATTCTAATATTAGTCATTTGTTCAATATAACTTAACAATTCTAATATTAGTCATTTGTTCAATTTGACAATTGTACTATTGGTTATTTATATTACCTACTAATATAAGTTGTCTTCTATATTACAACCAACCAATGTAATGCAATTTAATATTAGTTAGACCTTAAATAACCAGTGAACTAATATTTGCTAATTCATTTTGTTTTCATGCAAAAGCTATTGATGACAATAATACATATAATATTAAATAATCATGTAAAATTTTATTTAATCTAAATAGTTCAAAATATCACAAGTAAATTCAGGGGTGAACTCAAAAAAATTTTAGCAGGGATCAAATTTTAATTATAATTTTTCCTTAAATCAAAATATAATTTTATGTATTAATTTATAATTTCATCATTTTTGAAAAGACTAAATAGAAATTTTTTTTCATTTTTAGGGGGATAAAATGAAATTTTACTATATATTAATTTATAATTTCTTTATTTGTAAGATGATTGAATTTAGTTTTTTTTTTTTTTTTTCATTATGGGGGTTAAAGTGTGAATTCACTATATATTAGTTCATAGTTTATGTATTTATAGGAAGACTAAATTGAAAAAAATCATTTTTGAGGATCAAGCCCCTAGGGGTGTTCAACCGGTTAACCGAATCGAACTAACATTAACCGAACTTTTTAAACCCTTAACTATTGGCCGAACCAAATTTTTTTCAAAAAAAATTAACCGAATCAAACTTTTTCGATTAATTCAGTTAGTTAACTAAATAAACAGAAATTTATATATTTTTTGTTTTTTCTTTAAAATAAGTATAAAGCATATCAAAAATTAATAAATTCGTATATAAAGAGAAAATATCTCTCACTATACTAATAAGAACATTATTACTCCATAGTCCAAAATAATATTGAATATAAATCCAAAACATCAACCATATTGATAATCTTTGATGTGCAAATAGCATAACTACCTCACTTTCATATATATTGTATACATGTATAAATTAGAAATCGATGCATTTTCTACAGCATCTGTAGCCGAAGGAGTAATCACAGGTGGCAAATTAATAGCATAACTACGTCAGTAACCTGCGAAACGAAGAAGCAACAGATATGGTCAGTAACCTTTCTAAAAAATTACATTTACAAACACACGTTGACTCATTGAGAACAAAGAAGCAACAATAGAATTCCAGGAATATCGAAGTATGAATTTTTTTCATAAAAAAAGAGGCAGTAGAAGAATCAATTTCAGTAAATAAAACCTTTGATTGGCGAAGCCGAAATCGATGGCAGACAAACATTGAATGATGATGGTGACCTAATGTATGCCGAACAATGTGATTGGTGGACGTTGGTCGGTGGTGACTAGCAATAGGGATTTTTAATTTAGGGTTAGGGATTTTTTAGTTGTGAGATTTTGGGACTTGATGGGCGATGGCTGGTGTTTTAGTATTACCGTGCATTGTTTTGAGTTTTTAGATTTTGGGAATTCAAATTTTATGTTTGGGGCCTAGATTAGTGTTTGGGTTTATTTTCAGTAGATTGGGTTTATTTAGGAGTGGGATATTGTTTGGGGCCTGGGTTTGGGTGGGTAGTGGTGGCCTGATGGGTTAATATGATATTAATTATTAAGTTCAATTAATTAATTGATTTCAAACTGAATTAACTATTAATTGAACTTTTAAAAAATTATTAATTGATTCTCAACAGAATTAAATTAAATTAATTTGATTTAATCGATTAAATCGATTTTAACTGAAATTTGCACACCCAAGCCCTACCTCATAGTCGGGTTCGAGTAAATTGGGACAAAATAATTACAAAGACGCAAATCCTAACCGGTTTAGTTTTTATATAGCAATAACCGAATAAATTCATTAAACCATAAAAACTGACAAAACTGAACCGAATATATTTCCACCATTGAAATAATCTAATTGAAATTTGGTTCGGTTCTATCCGGTTGTTTTTCAATTTTTTTTCCTTTTTTAAGATTTATTTAATTATAAAATAAGAAATAATTACCCCTATAAATCACCTACATAAAATATTTAAGAAATGTGTATATTTTTATCTCAATAAATTTATCGAAATTTTATATAAAAGTAAAGCAACTCATGTTTATAATAGGTGAATTCTTCTTCTTCTTTTTTCATTAAATAAATAAATTAAAATTTTGTTTTTATTTTTATTTTTATTTTTGGATTGAGTTAGTTTCTAAATAAATTATTTTATATATTAAAATTCAATTAATTGAATATTTATCGATAAAAGTTTTAACTCGATTGATAGTTTTATTATTGTAACAATAGGAAAGATGTAGATAATTTTCTCTATTTAAGAGTCGAAAATTATAAGCAGTTTATCATAACATATTTATTAATTAAATTATTCAATTTTATATATCCAAAACTAATAATCAACTATACAAAAAGCTGAAACCAATTAAACATATTGAAAAGTCTAATAAATGAACTTATTTCGATGAAATGGTGATTTATTGGAAGCATGTCCTAAATTATAAAAATTTCACACGAAATTGCTACGTAATTTTTAACTTTACTTCTTCTTATTGTTGAAATTTAAAACTTGGCTGTTTTTTTTCAAAGGAGGTAGCTAAGTAATGAAGTACCAATGGAGGACTGCCAATTGCCAAGCTTGAAAACTGTGCCCGTTGAAACAAATAATTAAAATTCAAGTAAATTTGTTTCTGTTATGTTACATATTTCTAATTACACAATTGGGAGGCATTTATGATGAAACTTACCCACCCATTGCTTTGAAAATGGGGGAAAGGATTGAACGAAACAGTGACGCCACGTCATCTGTATCCCTTTCCAATAGATTTATGTCATATCAATATTTTTATCCTGAATTTCAGCATTTTATCCTGAATTTAAGGATTTTAATTTGAATTTGATGTTTTTTAGGATAAAAATGCTGAAATTCAGGATAAAAATGTTGATGTGGCATAAATCTATTGGAAAGGGATACAGATGACGTGGCGTCACTGTTTCATTCAATCCTTTCTCTTGAAAATGGCGTTACTGTCTTGAGTTAAAACAGGCTGGCAGAGGGAGAGCTATGGGGTTGGTAGGTGTCCAAGAAAGTGGGAATGGAGAAATGGCTTTGCCGTTGGGGAAACAAGAATAAGTACAAGAGAATGGATTCTGACATATCAAGATGACTTGGATCATTATGCTTCACATCATCTTCGTCGTAAGTACCAGGAACTATGTTATTGCTTCTGCCATTTTTGCATCTCTCAACAATGTTATTTTTGGCTATGGTAAGTTTTACTCTTTTCAAATCTCTCATGTTTTCTCTTTGTTTCTTGCTTCACCATTTCTTCTTCTCTCTCTTTTAGTCAGTGCAGAGTTTAATACTTTCCAAAGTCAGCATTAAAGTGTTCGCATGAGAACTACATGCTCAGTCCCCTCAACTCTCTGAATAAAAGTAATCCATGAACTTAGCTTAGGAACATTGCTAAGAAGTCCTGTTGGTTGTAGTCCTTTTCTTCTTTACTCCATCATCCATACTTAAGATCTTTAGCTCTATCGCACTTATCTGTAAATAGATTCTGAACTATTTATTGCTTTGATAGTGTTCCACTTAACAGCCAATTTTAAAAAACTTTTTGGCAAAGAATCTCTCTTTTGTGCAGATGTACGTGTCATGAGTGGGGAAATTATATTTATACAAGAAGACCTGAGGATAACTGAGGTACAAGAAGTTCTAGTTGGAATTTTGAGCATCATTTCACTGTTGGGTAGCTTAGCTGGTGGAAGGACACCAGATGTTATGGGTAGAAAGTGGACAATGGCCTTTGCTGCGGCTGTATTTCAAATTGGTGCGGCTATAATGGCACTTGCATCTTCATTCCAAGTACTAATGATAGGACGAATTTTGGCTGGGATTGGTATTGGCTTCGGTGTCATGATTGCTCCTGTCTATATTGTTGAGATATCACCAACTATTGATAGAGGCTCTCTCACCTCCTTCCCTGAGATCTTCAAAATTCTAGGAATTTTGCTTGGTTATGTCTCAATTATGCTTTTTCTGGACTTCCAGTACATATAAACTGGAGGGTAATGCTGGCTGTTGGAATTTTGCCTTCAATCTTTATAGGGTTCGCACTTTTCATTATCCCTGAATCACCAAGGTGGTTGGTCCTGCAAAATTGAGTGGAAGAAGCAAGAACTGTGCAATTAAAAACAGATGAAAATGGGAAAGAGGTTGATGAGAGGCTCTCAGAAATAATGGAAGCAGCTGGAATATGTAATGGAGAGAAGAATGAAGAGAAAGCTGTGGTGTGAACTGTTAAACCCTTCTCCTTCACTTCGTCGGATGCTGAGTGTTTCCAACAAGTCACTGGAATAGGCGCAACTGTGTATTATAGCCCCGAAATCTTCAAGGATGCTGGGATTGAGAGCAAGTCTAAGCTTCTTGTTGCAACAGTTGCCGTGGGAATCATAAAGACTGCTTTTATATTGATTGCTCAAGCATCTGCCCTTGGGGCAGTAGGTAACAGGGTATCCAGTGGCCTTGTTGCCATGTCGTTCCTTTCGCTCTCCCATACGATTACAGTTGCAGGAACCTTTTTCCTCTTTCCGCCGTTGTCAGCTCTTTCGGTTCTCTTTGTATACAAGCTTGTACCCTGAGACGAAGGGAAAATCGTTGGAGCAGATAAAGTTGCTTTTCCAACGTCACAATGAATGGCAAGGAAGTGAAGTGGAGATGGAAGACACTGAGCATCTAGTAGAGAAACCATGAGCAAACTGGGGATTGACAGATGCATTTTTCAAGGTGGAATCTGGCAACTTGTATAGTTTAATGATTGAAATAGAGAAAGCCAGCACCCTTATGTTATTCTGAAATGAAATGTTTAGAAATTAATTTTATTATTAATTTCTTTAATTTCTATTTCTGCTGTATTAGTATATTCATTAATAGAAGTCAATTTATTGCTAGATCTTTTGGTAAATCATTTATTTTAAAATTTTTTGTCTGAATTCTTAAACATAAACCTTCTTCTATTAGAGGATCTGTAATAGATATAAAGTAATTTAGTTTAACTTTAAATTCTATTACACCCGTATGTAAATTAAATTAAATACCTCCAATAAGTGCTTTTAAAAAATCATCTAATTTATAATAGATATATAAATTTTATAATCATTATTATTCCTACATTAAACATAATATATAATATTTTTTTA
Organism: Gossypium bickii; assembly: GCA_025503065.1. NCBI lineage: Eukaryota > Viridiplantae > Streptophyta > Magnoliopsida > Malvales > Malvaceae > Gossypium > Gossypium bickii. The sequence continues at coordinate 91,612,819 of CP106716.1, forward strand.
TCAAAATAGCCACAAAATCAAATAGTAGTAAAAAAATATTAGCTGATAAATTAAAAGATCTATTTTATATTTTATAATTGCATAGATTCTTCATCTCTATAATTCTGGATATTTCCAATATATCATCAGCCACTATCCTTCTTCCATCAGTCCAAAGTTTATAATTCTGATGTTGAAGTACATATTGAGCTGTTGTTATTATATCAATCCATGTTTGGGTCTGATAATAACTAAAATTATTATAACACTTATCAATGATTTTTGTCAAGTGTTCTTTGTCGTCTTTGACAACTGATAACTTGAGGCTTCCAATCATTCTTTGAATAATCTAAATTTGATATGGTTGATAAAATATTTCTTTTTTAGCAATACCAATAAGGCTACTTATTTGAATATAGAAATAATTGTAAAAATCGTCTTGATTTACTATTTTTGATAATATAGACTTAATAATTGCAAGAAAATCTTTTAATAAATTGAAAGAAAAATTTTGAACTACTATTTCTTTGACAAAACTCCATTCAATATTTTTTATATCAAATGGTTCATGATCAAGTCTAAATTTTATAGTAGGAAAATTTTCATCTATATCATTTGTAAAAACATATGCTTGTAAGAAATATTCTGAAAAAATATTTTTTAAAACCGAGCTTGCTGGTTGCAAATAACTTTATTTATTTTTGTAAAAAATTCTACTGGTAATATTTTTCTAACTTTATTATATAAACATATTCTAAACATTTTATTCATAATATGACTGTTTGTTCCTATATGATCAAAAAATATTTGATAATAATATTTTTTATAATAAATATCTCTACTATATTTTACTAATTTTTCAATAAATTATATGTTATATAGTAAAAGAAATAATTATCTAATTCCCCTAGGTACAGTTTCCACACTTTTGTTAGTAATAAATTGTCTAACCGCTTGATTATCAGTTTTTATAATAAATTTTTCAGATGCTAAATATATAAGAAATTTTTTTATTCCTTTTTTAATTGTTCATAACTCTTTTTCATAAATAGCATAGTTAATTTCATTGGGTTTAAGTTTACTTGAACTATATCCACATATTAATTCTTCATTATTAACTATTTTAGCTTTTAAAATACATCCCCAATAATTTAAAGTATAAATATTAATAATTTTTAATACTGCAAATTTTTAATATTTATAAAAATTGAATAATTTTCTTTAAGTGTTAAGACATAATACGATAACAGAAGGTTTTAGGTGCCAGAGATAAATATCATGGAAGAAATAGATTGTTTATATAAAGATAAAATTTGCAATCATACTATGCATATAGACTCTAAGAATGAAAATAATATTTCGGCCCTTAGTAAAGGTTCTAATAGTTTAATAGATATAACCTCTATATATTTTAATAAATTATATAATAAAGTTAGTAAAATAGAACAACAAGTAAATAATATAGGAGAAATTACAGAATTAGATTTGAACAACAAATCTAAAGAAATTTTATCTAATGTTAATAATAAATTAGAACAAGTTATTATTAACAAAAATATAGAACAATAAATAGATTTAGGTCCTTTATATTATGGAAATGGTAATATAATATTAACTTTATCTAAAGAAGAAGACACTTCTTCAGAAGAATCATATTCTACTAATAAAATAGATAAGAATACTGAGAAACAGAAAAGAAAATACTGGTCAACAAAAATATGATTTTCAATCTTATAAAGAACTTATAGAACATTGGAAATTTAAATTTACTAAAAGTACAGATAAAAATGAAAGAATAAAATATTTAAAATTAATAGAACAACTTTATGAAAAACATAAAGATTTGTTTACTTTATTTAATTATCATTATATGTGAAATTATGACACCACACTCAGTAATAGTTCTAGTAATTCTGGTAATCTAGAAGACTTAAAAAGGTTACTAATTATAAATCTAATGAATAAAACGCTTCAACGTGAAAGAAAATATAGAAATTAACTAATATTTATGTTTTACTATAATTTATAAAACATGTTCCATAATATAAAACATTTCACCAGATAAAAGTAATATAACCCAAATACTGTTTTAGATTGAACATAATATAAAACAGAAATAGAATTTAAATAAAATATAATTAATATAATTATATTAATTATTATTATTATATTAAACTATAGATAAAAGTGAAAACATAGGTTCATTTATCATATCTATAGTTTTATATTATTTTATTTAAATGATATTTAAAAATGAAAACATATATTTTCTTCTTCAACAGGTTTTCTTCATCTGAATATCTATCATTTGTAGGAAAATTTTTTCTTGCTGTATTAGTATATTTATGTTGCTGAGCTACCACTGGCCATCAACATGCAAGAGTTAGATTCCAGAAGAGAATGTTTCATATAACCCAAGGTATCTGCAACTGAAAGCTCTAAGAGTAGATAAACCAAAAGGAAAAAGTTTAATATTATTGGAGGTGCATTTCTCCATCTCTTCCTATACTGTTGATTTACCTAGATCCATAAGAACAAAATAGTATCATGGCTAAATACTTCCCTGTATCAGTGTTTGACATTGTAGGATATAATGCTATTTTAGTAGATTCAAGTAAGAAACACAAAAGCTTGCCGTTCATCATTTCTCTCTTCCAAGGTTTCCTCTCAAATTTCTTCTCTCCCTTCCAACAGATTTACTAGGACTTGTAATGAAGTTTTGCCATATAATGGATGGAAACAAACACGGTTGACATATCATGTTCAGTTCAATGAGTGTAATCTATATAGCTCCAAGAAGATACAATAAGCAGTGCCTCAAAATTGAAACTACTACATTGATAATATATAACCAAAGAAGCAACACCAAACTCAGGTCAAGATAAAACCCCGACTCTATCCCTTTATTAGCTTCGGTTGTCTCTCCTTAAGATTGCCTAATTGGGGGGGGGGGGGGGGGTTGAAGCTTCGTGTAGCAGAGAATGAACCAAAAGGCTTCAAGTTGGTGAAAACTTTATGAAAACACATGGTATTCATCATGGCGGCATAAAAAGGAGACAGGCGAGTAATAAGTCCCTGGTGCATGTAATGCAGATTCTGGTGGCCTGATAGCAGTCATGTAGGTCTTCCCACCAAACCAGAAAGGGCGCCTGGCCATGACATTGGCGGATCATAAATCTAAAATCTGAATCCACAAATTACCATGACATCTAAATCCTAAACAAATGAATATGATAGTGTTGGATAACTGATTTTTACCACCTATTGCCATCTACACAAGTTATGATTCGAATATGAAAAAGAAATTCTTATTGATTAAAAAAATACAAGGAATTACAATCTTGATCAACTTTTCTTTTTACTTTGTCATACATTAATCAACTATAATACTAGAAATAAAAACTTCAATCAATTGGCATATGATATCGGCACAATGGGCAGAGATGACTGGTCTCTAACCACTTAACGATGCAACCGTAATGGTAGACATGGCCGCAAGGCAAGGATGCAGCCTCGTCACCATCCAAGAACTCTTCCAAACAGACGACGCATTCTTTTCGTGAACTCAAACCCTTGGCCAATTTCTTCCTCTCCTTGGATGGAATATGATTTAATTCATCATCATCCCATTTAACCCTTTTCAAAGCTTCAATAGATGACTTACTTGCAGGCTTGAAATTCACTGAACTCGCCAATGATTCCTCAATCTCTTCATTAGGTCTCACCTCAATTGCTAACTCGACTCTCAACTTTATTACTTGACGTCCAAGGTTCATAGGCATACTATGAGAATCCCATGCAAAAGACATGACATCAGGAACAAGGACAGTATGAATGAAGTCTTGGGATGCTCCGAAGTCGGCAACCATAGAAATTAGGATGTCTCGACCATTTTGTTCAGAAAAAAACAGGTCCCTACGACATAGGATGGATCGGTTGTGGGTTTCTAAAGTAATTTGGGGGTCATGAGATGAAATGTAACGAAACTCAACATCTATTTGGAAAAGGCGATGTGAGATCTCAAAACCAAGTGGTTCTAAATGATTCTCCTTTTCTTGCATAATCTTGATGCAGAAACGGAAAGCCATGACTAGGGTTTGGATTTGGTTGTCACGGTTTTGATTGGTAATTTGTGGGTGAGTGAAGAAAATTTAAGTGATTTATAGGTACATCAATTCCAGTCTTACTAGGAATTGTATAAGCAGTTGGAGTCAAAAATCAGATATGCATGCATTCAAAACATAGTTACTTTGTTAAATCAACTTCAACTTCTGAATATGATTTGTTTTGGGAAAACAAAGTTTGTTCATATGATTAGAATGCACGTATTTTAAAATTATTGAATGTAACTTTATAAAATATATACAACATATTAGATAGATAAAAGCAAGAATGTTATAGGATAACTCTTCTATTTTCTTCCCTCTAACCCAATCCTTATTAAGCCCAAACCTATACTATCTCTAAAACATTCCTTCTCAATTAATCTAAACATTTTGACTACTTAAATTACCCACTCAAATATGGAAAGCAATTCTACTTTCTTAATGCTTCTTGCAGGCCTAGTATCAAAATCTAAATTAAATTTTAATTTATTTATAAATAACTTAATACTCATCATTATTTAACTTAAAAAGCTAAAAGCTGATATCTTTTGAATTATTCAAAAAACTAAGTTTTTCGTAAATTAATTTTGAATCCTAAAATTAGGATTGCTAAAAAAAAAATTTAAATATTTTAATTTAATTAATTGGAATTAAATAAGTATACACGTTTGGTTCACTGTAATGGAATAGGGCTGTAATTGAATAAAGCTATAATTGAATAGAGCTGTAATAAGTAATTCAATTGTTTGGTTGAATGGAATGGAATAGAACTGTAATAGTATTCTTGTGTTTGGTTGACTGACATGATGTTATAATAGCATAAAGAAAAAAAACTAAAATGACCAAAATACCCTTAGCAGAATTTTGTTTTAAGGTTGATGATTATTGTTATTGTTATTAAATTTTAATAAGATTATTATTGAAAATAATTTAATAAAAATAATAAATAGTTTAACCATATTTTAACATAATTATTATTAAATATAATTTAATAACATTCTTAATATAATTATTATATGAATTAAAAAATCAAAATATATAATACTATAAAAATATATAATCTACTTTATTATTTTTAAACTGCAATACATATATGTGCTAAAATATTATTACTAAAACAAATAATTTAATTATTCTACAATAAAAAATAATAATTAAATATTAGAAGTAATAAATAACTCGTTGCTAAAAAAGTAATAAATAACTTGAGAATTATATTTCACATCCAAGCATAATATTCATATATTAACAAGTTACATGATTTCATTAGTTTATATGTCATAATCCATATGTTTTAAAATTTTACAACATCAAAAAGTTACAACATTGTAATGACATTTTATCATGTCATTATACCATCCAAATATTACAAACACAAAAAGTTATCAAAATATCAACACAACCATGATTTTTAATGGTCAGCAAGAAATCTTCTGACCCGTTCCAATCGCACAGCAGAAGGTAAACTAAAGAAAATGAGCATTTAGTAGTGTATAATAATAATATCATTTTTAAAATTTCAGAGTTTGTTGCAATTGAAATCCGATCTTATTTTCAAAGAATTTCATGTTTATTTATATAAATACAATTATCCAAATAAATGTTTATTTGAATACTCACATCTTTTTACAATAGATATAATTATTCAAATAAGTTTAAGAGGCACAACTTTTAATAACTAAGAAACATAACTCAATACTTATACTCCTTCACTTATAATTGTTAAATCATTTATAACATTTTACATGTAGTCATTGAAACGTTATAAATATTTTACATGTAGTCATTTGAGATTTATAAGCAATATTCTCTATGTATATTTATGGAATTGAAAATTTTATAATAATGGTATAAGTAATAAGATAAAGTACATGAGTGTAAACTTTTGAATCATGAAATAAGATCATTAGTTTTTAGATATTTTATAAATAATATTCCATAACAAAGATATGAAATAATAAAGTACTAATAAATATATATATGTATAACTCAATTCACAATTTTTAATAAAAATACATTTTAATAAATTTATAGTCTTTTGTTTTGTATTTAAATAAGCTTTTCATTTTATTTATGGGAGTTTTTAAATTTCATTAAGTAGGGTCAGAAAATTAACAAGTGTTTTAAAAAAGTATAATAAAATGTTGAAAAAACAGATGCGAGACAATTTTTAAAAATTGTTTGTGGAATAATAAAAAAATACATATTATTAGTATATCAAATACAAACTCATTATTTATTTAGTATGAGATAAAATGTAGGAATGTTAATTGAGGAGAAAACAAAAGATTGATACGTATAGACAACTCAGCATGAGTAAGTGATATGAAGGCATATATGCCAAAATAGTTCTTTCCCTTTCTTTAAAGGTGCAAATTGCAATTTGTTTTATATTTGCCCTTGGCCTTTACATCTATCTCATCATCTTGATGAAATATCTTAGGGATTCTCATTACTTACATCAATCCTCATAAATGGTAAAACAGATCTTTTATATAATGCCAAAGATCTTGCTTATCAATCTTCTTTCAAACTATCTTTGTTAGCAATATTATTTGATAGTTTATATTTAAAAAGTTGCATTATTCCTCCAAATAATTATGCATATAATAGATTTATGCAAAACAATACCCAATGATTATTGTACGAAACCTCTCTTGCCCAGCAGTATCTGCAACTTGATCCTTTTTCTATCAAGCTCTATGGTCCTTATCTTGAAGTCAATTCTGCCAAAGAAAACACAACCTTATTAAACCACATGCCCCTTGTTGAAATAATAATATACCACTACACATTTAACACATAATGGTTCCAACTAAAAATGATAAGTTATCAACTACTACATTCAGTACAATGTTATGACCATAAACAGAATATTAACTAAGTTTAAAGAGTTTCTTAAGGGGACTCGTTAGCAAACCCGTCTTTAATATCAAATTCACTCTAATCTAACAGAAAATCAGCAGTAATAGAGTTTAGATTGTCCCTCTGTACGATTATTAGGTCCATCCTTCAAAGTTAAAGAGAATACATACACATACACACACAAAAAGAAAAAGAAAAACTGTTTGACATGGCAAATCCAGCAAAACTAGAAAGACAGACATATAAAGAAAAAAAAATGAAGTTTTATTGCCATTGAAAGAGATGGAGCTGATATTATATGCTAATTATTATTCCAAGATCAAGGAACTCAAAGCCCTTGCCCAAAAAATAAGTTAAGGAATCAATCATTTCTCAGATATAAGTTACATATTTGCAGAAAATCAGAGACCCATAACAAATTTTGATACCTCCCTATTCTAAATGTTAACAACGGGTTTTAGCTATACAATTTGGAAAATCAAAGATGACCATGAGAAGCATAAAACAATTCCTCAAGCTAACATGATGTTATACCGATCTGCAACTCAATAGCAATATGTAAAAGGGATCGCACTTGGTACAAGGATTAAAAAGCATCAGAAATGACGGTGTCTACTAAAATGCTTTCAATGCTGCTAAAATGTGGAACTTCCGAACGCCAATGGAAAAAGAAAACGAAGGAAAAGACAAAATAGGAATGCTATTGCAAAGCAAATTACTTGAATGGGTTCCTTTCAGACATTTTTACCTAATTAGCATCAAGTTCTCTTAGGAAACAACTAAACATCCTATCATTAGCACCACATAACCAAAGTTACAAGAATACCCACTAATTTGGAAGCATTCAATAAAAGAAATGTTTCAATGACATTACATAAATCCCAACATTTGTAAAGTTTTGCTCGCCTCCACCTTAGCATAAGTAGTCAAAGCCTCAAAAACTGGGAGACATCCACCAAATACAAGAAGAAAAAGAGTGTAAGGATATATCATTCCATGCATTTCACGAAGAATATCCATGTTCATTTCTTCTAAAATAAGAACAATCTGGGCCAAATACCTTACATATACTTTCTCACTCCATCATAGGAACTTGAAGAGAAATTCCCAACAAATATAATTAACCTAAAATAACTTGAATTAACCATTACTTCACTTCCTATAAATCTAAAATAACATAAATTTCTAAACACCAATATAAAATGCCTACAAAAAATCCAATTCCATCGTTACCTAAAAAAAAATACAATTGACCGTAAGCCAACTTCCTGTGAAACCAAAACCAATGACTGAGTGAAATTAACATAACTTGCTTAATACCTAGATGAACAAATATAAAATTGAAGATAAATAAAGAACCGTAGCACCAAATGAACTAACATTTGCAGAGATCAAATGAAAAATATTCATTAAGAAAAGGGTTTTTAGGGGGAAAAATACCCAACCTGGAATGGGATATAAGAAGCTGAAAATATGCATAAGGCAGCCATCATCAAGGTTATTTATAAGAGCTGAAGAAGGAGAAGAAGACGTAATCTTTCTGGACTTTCTCTTCTCTAGCTCTTCCACCTCCATGGCCGCCTTTGCCTTACGAAAATATTATTTTTTTTTTAAGATATTAACTATGGTATGCAATGAACAATAAACCGACACGACAGTCAGACACAAGTTAGTACTTCGGTTGGTTGAGTTGAACTGCTTAATTAAACCCAATCGGGATTTATAGGCCGAAATTTGGACAAAGATTTCAGGGTCTTAAACCCAACTTTTTGCAAAACTGCTTAGCCAAGCTAACATCAAATTCATAAGTTTGATACTCATTACCAGGCGACATTAGTCAATCAAGAATCAAACCAAAAAAAAAAAAAAAAAAAAAAACAGCCGGTGCCTTCAGTTTCATAAGCCGAGGAAACAAAGAAATATATCAGAGACCCATAATAAATTTTGACAATCAAAGATGACCATGAGAAGAGTTATGAAGTTTTATACAAGAAAAGTTATGAAGTTATGAGAAAGGAGAAATAGAAAACAGGAACTTACCATAAAAAAAGAAAACGTACCGGAGACGAAGATGAAGGACGAACGTGCTGTTGATTTGGGGAAAAATGTTGGAAGAAATCTGGAGCAAGGAAGAAGAAAGCAGGCTATTTTGGGGATAAATTTTAAGCGTGTTGCATTGAATAGTAATTCAGAGCCCTCACCGTAGAATACTTGTTACAGCATGTGAGGGAATATGAGTGTAATAGCAAAGCTGTGAAATTAAGGAATAAAATAGCGAAATTAAGGAATAAAATAGCGATTCCATCCAACCAAACGTGCTGTAAAAATTCTTTTAACGTAAATTCCATTGGATCCAAAATCTATAAATTTTTTCCCCGACAAGAGTTTCAATGAAGATTGAGTGGGATCTCTTCCACGTGTAGTCACATCAAATGGAGCTAAATTACGGTGTACAGCTTTCAATTAAAATATTTCTATTTTTAATATCTCTTTTTTTTTATTTACAAATTCAAATTTTAGCTTTTCTAGAATTTATTTTGATATGATATTTTGAAATTAAAAAAATTTATAATTAAAAAAATAATATTGTGATGAATCTAAATTTAACAAAATAATTTTAATAGTGTTAATAATTAGACTAAAATTTTAAAATTTGAAAAGTAGGACTAAATTCCTAAAAATAAAAATACAATGACTTAATTTCTAAATTTATAAAAAGTACAATGTGAGGATGAATTTAAAAAATTAAATTAACTTGAATATATGATTTTACAAGTTCAAATCTGTACAATCATTTATCTATATTCATTCTAGACATTGTTTACAATCATTTTTAATAATTTATTATAATTCTTAACAATTTTAAAATATTTTTCTTTTTCTATTAATTTTTTATTTATTTGAAAAAACTATATTCAGGTTCATCTTGGAAGTTTTCTTTAATAATTACAAAAAAAAAATAACTTTTTACGATTTTTTTTAAAATTCTACTATGTTAGAATGAGTTACACATGCTCATGTCACTGTTTAGTTGCTCATTAGTCATGCCAGCACTTAATAGTAGAAATGGATAAAAATTTTAACAAAATAATAAATTTATTTTTGATCTAACGTACAATGACTAATTTATCCATGATACTTTTACCTTTTATTATTCCATAATATGCCACTTTGGATTTAATGTTATTTTCAAACAAAAACTAATCCCACCTTGGATGTTACCTTCAATGTCATCATTTAACAATGTGCTTTTAACAGAATGATTAATTTGCACTTTTTTTATATAAAGGGATTAATTTATTCATTTTTTTAGTGAAGGGAGCAAAAGACAATTCAACTCCTAGTATATAGACCCCCATCATATGATTAGCCAATTGAAGCAATTATCAAAAAATCTAAAATTAAATTTAAAAAAAAAAGTAATATGAAAAAATTGATAAAATATGAAAAAACAAATACACCAACATATGATGGAATCAAAGTACTTTTGCTTCTCATTTCGGACCATTAAAAATAATTTTTGTGGACTTCCAAAAATTTGTTTTATGTAGTTTGGCGGGAAAATTTTGAGCCATGGGTATTCTCGAAACCATTTTTTTGTTTGGAAAAAGGGCCGACTTTAAAAAGGAAAATGGAGTCGCCACCACTCTTTTTTTGAAGTGTGATTGAGTCACCTTATAAATCATTTGGTCTACGAATTTAAAAAAAAAAATGGGTCCGGAAGTCGGTTACGCACGAGGAAGGATTAGCACCCTCGCAACGCCCAAAATTGGTACCTTATTGATTGATTAATATCCTAATATCGAAAATTGGAAGATATTTTAAAATACGAATCCTTTAGAAAATGTTTGGATAATTCGAATTGGATATCGAACTTCTCTCGTCCCGAAAGAATGAAATATCACATCCAGCACGTTAGGATACGATATTCCGAACCCTAGACACCAAGATAATTTCATGATTTCCAAAATTCATGCATTGCAATTTTAAAAAGGGTATTCCGTTATTTGGCCAAACAAAAAAAAAAAACCGAAACCCAGCACGTTAGGGCAAGATTCCTCGAATTTCTAAATATGAAATATTACCTTATTTTTGAAGCTGAGAAAACACGGTTAAAATTTTAAAAGGATATTCAGTCTTTTGGACGAACGGAAAATCGAAACCCAACACGTTAGGGCACAATTTCTCGAAAATTCCAAGCACAAAACATTGCCTTGTTTTTAATTTAAGAAAACACGGTCACAATCTTAAAGGATATTTAATGATTTGGTCAAACGGAAAACCGAAACCCAGCACGTTAGGGCACGATTCCTTGAATTTTCAAACACAAAACATTGCCTTTATTTGAAAAGAATTATGTATCGAGTAAAATTAATGTAACACAAATTGGTGAAAATAAATCGCAACATTGATATGCGTAACGGAAATAAAATGGACGAAAACATAAATAACAATACTAAGAGCAAAATAATCAAAGATGAATAAATAAAAGAAAGTTAATAAAACAATAAGTAAACAAATGAGAATTAACATAAAAAAATAAGAAGAAAAGTTGAAAACAAAGGAAATGAAAGAAAAATATTGAATAAAATAGAAGAAATAAAAATATAAAAAAAGGTAATAATAAAATTGATAATAATAAAGACTAGTAGTAAAGATAAAAGTAATATTAATAATAACAAAATAATAGGAATGATAACAAAACAGCCATAATCATATAGGCAATAATAATAATAATAATAATAATAATAATAATAATATAAAAATAATAATAATGAGAATAAAAAAATAGTAATGCATTAATAATAATCAAAATAACAAAAATAGTATATTAATAGTAATAACAATAAAAAGAAGATAATAATAATGAACATAATAGTAATAACATATAAGTAAACAAAAAAAGGGGGAAAATGTATAATAATAATTATAATATCCAAACTACTAATAATAGTAATAATGGTAATAATATAATAATAATAGAAAATATAATAACCATAATAATAATAAAACTCAAATTAATTAATTTAATAATAATATAGCAAAAATAAACAAAGTGGGCCTAAATTGAATTGAAAACAGGAGCTTTGGGGCGAAATAAAAAATAAACAAAAGAGAGAAGGACCAAACTGCATGTGTGAATAACAAAGAGGGACCAAAAAGGGAAATTATCCCTCCCTTCCAAAGCGTGCCGCTGCGACGCTGCAGTATACGGCGGCCGAAACTAAAAACAAACTCCTTTTTCCGACGATTTCAAAATGGGTACGTTTCTACCTATTTTTCCGTATTTTCGCGTTTATTCTTAAGAACGAATGTAAAAATGAATAAAAGAACAAAAAATGAAAAGAACACCTTAGATATTTTTAATCTGTCTCAAAGTTCTTTGCTTTTTGTATACTTGATTTCTCGTGTATGCGTAACTATCCGAAAAAAGAGAAGAAAAAACTCTCCCTTTTACAATGGTTTTGAATGACTTTTATAGCCAAATTTTACAACTTATTTGCAAGCAAGTGGGGTGATGGAGTTAGTGGGGTGGTGGAGTTAGTGGTCGGTTTAGTGGTCTAGTTGGGTTAGGGTTACTTGGGCTTGGTTAATTGGGTTTGGTTTGATTTGAGGTTATTGTTTGGGTTTGTATTTGGGCTCCTGGCTAAAAATTGGGTCGTACAGCTACCCCTCTTTGCTTGTTGTCGTGTAACGGGAATGAAGCAAAAACTTTAAAAGGGCCAATTTTGCCTGGTCTTGTTGAATCTTGACTTCTTGATGCTTCCTTTCTTTAGGTAGCTTCATTCCATCCACTGCATCTTTAGGGGCATAAGAATTTTCGTTTCAATCTGCTCTGCTACTACTTAGGGGGATAAGGCTTACTGTCTTCAACCTACTCCACTACTGCTTAGGAAGATAGAATGGTCTGTCATTTTCCAGCCTGTTGCCCTACTGCTTAGGGGGTTAAGGCTCATAGTCTTCGATCTGCTCCACTCCTGCTCAGTGGAGATAAAATCTACAATCTTCAGTCTGCTCCATTGCCGATACATGGAGATAAGACTTGCTGTCTTCGATCTGCTCCACTCCTACTTAGTGAAGATAAGATCTGCTATCTTCAGTCTGCTCTATTGCCGATACATGGAGATAAGACTTGTTGTCTTCGATCTGCTCCACTCCTGCTCAATGGAGATAAGATTTACAATCTCCAGTCTGCTCCATTGCCGATACATGGAGATAAGACTTGTTGTCTTCGATCTGCTCCACTCCTGCTCAATGGAGATAAGATTTACAATCTTCAGTCTACTCCATTGCCGATACATGGAGATAAGATTTGCTGTCTTCGATCTGCTCCACTCCTACTTAGTGGAGATAAGATCTGCTATCTTCAGTCTGCTCTATTGCCGATACATGGAGATAAGACTTGTTGTCTTCGATCTGTTCCACTCCTGCTCAATGGAGATAAGATTTACAATCTTCAGTCTGCTCCATTGCCGATACATGGAGATAAGACTTGCTGTCTTCGATCTGCTCCTCTCCTGCTCAGTGGAGATAAGATCTGCTATCTTCAATCTGCTCCATTGCCAATACATGGAGATAAGACTTGCTGTCTTCGATCTGCTCCACTCTTGCTTAGTGGAGATAAGATCTGCTATCTTCAGTCTGCTCCATTATTGATATATAGAGATAAGACTTGTTGTCTTCGATCTGCTCTACGCCTATTCAGTGGAGATAAGATCTGTTATCTTCAGTCTACTCCATTACCGATACATGGAAATAAGACTTGCTGTCTTCGATCTGCTCCACTCCTGCTCAGTGGAGATAAGATCTGCTATCTTCAGTCTGCTCCATTGCCGATACATGGAGATAAGACTTGTTGTCTTCGATCTGCCCCACTGCTATCTCGAGGAGACAAGATCTACAATCTTCAGTCTGCTCCATTGCCGATACATGGAGATAAGACTTGTAATTTTCAGCTTGCTCCCTTGCTATCCTAGAGAGATAAGGTTAGTGGCCTAAATCTGCTCCATTGCCGATACATGGAGATAAGATTCGCCAACTTCAATCTACCCCACTACTATCTCGAGGAAACAAGATCTACAATCTTCAGTCTGCTCTGTCGTAACCATTTTTTTGACAAAAACGGGTGTCGAACTTGGACTTCGAAAGAAATAAAAACGGGAGTCGCCACTGACCTTTATTAGGTGTGATCGGATCATCTTTGTTTTAATAAAACATTTTGGTTTACTAAAACGAAGTTTTTGGTCTACGAGTATTCGAGAAAACAGGTTCGGGAGTTAGTTACATACGAGGAAGGATTAGCACCCTCGCAACGCCCGAAAATCGGTACCAAATTGATTAATTGATGTCCCAATGTCGAATGTTTAAAAATTTAGAAACGAATTTAGAAATTTGGGTCTTTTTTTGGATATGTTTGAGTCTTCTTAAAATTGAATATTAAGATTTCCTTGTTTCGAAGAGACCAAATATCACATCCAATACGTAGGACACGATAATTTCAATCTTCAAATCCAAGGTCGTCTCTCAATCCCCAAGACTCATTTATTAAAATAACAAAAGGTTATTCGATTATTTGGTCAAGCAAGAGAACCGAAACTCAACACATAGGGCACGGTCCCTCGAATTTCCAAACACGGAATATTACCTTATTTTGGAAAATTTTTAGTTTTTTGGGTGAAATTGATGAAAGGCTAGGTTATGTTTTAAAGATATGGTCATGCGACAAATAATGATGATGTGACGCGAATTTGACATAACGACCACCTAATACACGTAATATATGACATTGAAGTCAATAATGGTGGAATTAGTAACAATAATAGTGATAAAGTTAGTATGTACAAATAATAATACAATAATGATAATAGTAATAATAATAGTAGTAAGAGTAATAAAATAATAATGATACCAAAAATATGTATAATATGATAATATAAACATAGTAATAATATAACGTGTGTATAATATAGTAATATAAGTATAATAACAAAAATAATAATACGCGATATATATAATATACTAACATGAATGTAATGATAATAATACATAATACATAATACATACAATATACTAGTATAGATATAGTAGCGATAATAATAATAATAATAATAATATAAATATGTACGATGTATACAAGATAATAATGTAGTAAGAACAATAAAAATAGTGAATAGAATAATACTGATAATAATATTGATACACGATATATACAATACAATAATACAAGTATAATAATAATAATAATAATAATAATAATAATAATAACAATAGTATAGAAATAATAGTAAAATAGCAATAATATAATAATTAATATGCAATATATAATATACTAATATAAATAAAATAACGATAATAATATAGTAGTAGCTATAATAATACAGTAATAATAGTAATAATAAAAAGTGACTAAATTGAATTAAAGACGAGATGCCTGGGGTAAATTTGAAATAAAAGAGAGGGGAAAGGACTAATTTGTAACGCGTGGAACGAATGGAGGGTCTAAAACGGCAATAAACCCCCTCGCTGAAACGATGCGTGGAAAAGAGGATTAAATTTGAAACTCTGGCAAATCATCGGGTCAAAATCAAAATAATAAAAAACTTAATTGCGCTAGTGTGAAAAAAAACGGAAGGCCCGATGGGGCAATTACCCCGTTTAACAAAAACGCGCGGACCCTCTAGACGGGTCGGGTCGCGCACGGGTTGGGGTATGGTGAGACGACGCCGTTTTGGGGCTTATGGGTGCCGACCAAAACGACGCCGTTTTGTGTGGCCTATATAAGCCCCATTTTTTTTTTTGAAAAATCATTACACTCTTCATTTCTTCAAAAATCTGATTTCCTCTTCTCACCCTTTTTCTTTCTTCTCTGCAGGAACAGGGTGGAGCGATTTCCGGCGATACGCACCGCCGCAGACGCCGCCGCGCCGGCTACCTCTCGCGGTGGCCGGAAAAGGTAAAATCTCCTTTTTTTTGTTCTTTTTATTTTGTCTTATATATATGTATATATGTATATAGTTATTTATTTTGCGGAAGAAAAAATTCGAAATAAAAAAATAATAATAAATAGATAAATAATGCGAAACCACCTTCGAATGTTACGGATCTGTCGTTCTCCCTCTGATTTTTTGATTGAAAGTTTTTTTTCGTTTAGATCTCTTGCTGTTCTCCCTGTATTTCGAAACTGTTTTTCCTTTTTTATTGATTGCGAATGGAAAAAAAAAAGAAGATCCTTTTACAAATGTTATAATCGGCTTTTTATAGCCGAATGTAAAAAAAATAAACTAAATACACTTTGTTTTCCATTTTCTCTCGTGGATCTGTTCTTTTCTTGTCTTTTTGCAGATCGTGGGGGCAGAAGAAAGTGGAGGGGTGGCTAGTGGAGGCCGGCGCTGGTGGAGGCTAGTGGGGGCTAGTGTGGCGCTGGTGGTAGGCTAGGGTTTCCAAAACCCTAGCTCCTTCCAAACATTTTTGGGCCATGTTGTAATTGGGCCTTTTTTTTAAATTTTATTTGGTTTTGGGCCCTGGGTTAAAGACCCGGGCCAAAATTGGTGCTTACAGCTGCCCCTCTTTGCTCATTGTCGCGAAGCGATAATAGAGCAAAGACAAAAGAAGAACCAATTTTGCCCGGTCTTGGCCAAGCCTTGACTTGTTGGTCCTCGTCTTCTTCAAACAGCTTCAAACTCCACTGTAACTTGTTGCTTTGATCCACTTCACCGTTTCGTTATATCTTCAGGGAGATAACATTTCCTGTCCATTGCTTCTTCAAGGGCACAGTAGCTAGTGCCTCGATCGGCTTCGATGTGATTTCAGGGCTTTGATCTTCATTCTACTCCACTGCTACTTCAGAAAGATATGGCTGTAGCTTCATTTTGCTCTTGCTCAATCTTCTTTGTCCACTGGAACTTCTTTGTCAAATTTGCTCAAAGCGACTTCAGTCTTCCGTCTCAGTTTGTGACCCGATGCATCAACTCACCTCTCACAATATGAGTTGATATTTTGAAAAGAAATTAAAAGACACCTCAGGGTGTGACCCGAGGCTCAACTCACCTCTCTCTCAATATGAGTTGATATTTTGAAAAGAAATTAAAAGACAACTCAGGGTGTGACCCGAGGCTCAACTCACCTCTCTCTGAATATGAGTTGATATTTTGAACAGAAAGTAAAAGACACCTCAGGGTGTGACCCGAGGCTCAACTCACCTCTCTCTGAATATGAGTTTATATTTTGAAAAGAAATTTAAAAGACACCTCAGGGTGTGACTCGAGGCTCAAACTCACCTCTCTCTGAATATGAGTTGATATTTTGACAAGAAATTAAAAGACACCTCAGGGTGTGACCCGAGGCTCAACTCACCTCTCTCTGAGTATGAGTTGATATTTTGAAAAGAAATTGAAAGACACCTCAGGATGTGTCCCGAGGCTCAACTCATCTCTCTCTGAATATGAGTTGATATTTTGAAAAGAAATTTAAAAGACACCTCAGGGTGTGACCCGAGGCTCAAACTCACCTCTCTCTGAATATGAGTTGATATTTTGAAAAGAAATTAAAAGACACCTCAGGGTGTGACCCGAGGCTCAACTCACCTCTCTCTGAATATGAGTTGATATTTTGAAAATAAATTGAAAGATACCTCAGGGTGTGACCCGAGGCTCAACTCACCTCTCTCTGAATATGAGTTGATATTTGCAACCGGAATCTCAAAATAAATCATCTAGTGGAACTCGGATGTCTTATTTCTCCTCGGTTTGGCGCAACCATTGTCAAAACTTCTTGCTTTACTAGCGTACCTGTATGTGTCATGCGTGATGATGTCATGATATGCATGTGTTTGTCCTAAATGCCTACATGATTATGCCATGTGTCTTGGGTTTGTTTGTCATGTATCTCTTCTTATTACGACTCTCATGATGACCTGCATTCACTGCTTCGACTCTTGACTTTCCTCAGGCTTGATACTCGCCCTCAGGAGTAATCTGTGTTTCTCGTATACCACCCTTTTGCCCCCCACTGTAGCTTCAAGGTTCACCTCATTGTGACCCGGGGGTGTAGGACTTGAATATCCTCCATTTGTCCCACTGCGACTCTAAAACATAGGATTTGTCTTTTCTTCAACCTACCCTCTTGTTATTCAACGGTACAGGATCTATATGAGCTTCCTTCTAACGATCACTCTTTAGGTGACCCCACCAGATGTATATGCGTGATGCTCGTATGAATGCAGAATGTCATTTCTTTTCAAGAATGATCCTGATTTTGCACTTGGGTTAACAATGCCCATTTTCCGTCAGGATTGTGTCACTGACACGGTACCTTGTCATTTTGTTCAATCAACATAATTTGGACCCAGATATTTCCCATCCCTTAAACTCGGTGAATCTTAAACAATAATCCTGTTTCAGATTCCTGTATTGTTTAGAGGTTTCCAGAGTAATATGCGAAACTCTTTTCATGAAAGTATTATTAGTCCAATAATCGTTATTTCAATGCAAAATGCTTGAAAAGGACCATAATGATGGATGGAATGGGAATTTATTAGGAGTATAGCTCGAATCAAACAAGTTAATCAAACCTAGCATATGCAATGAAGCAGCAAATTTATTTATAATGTATTTTGAAAAGACAAAAACAGCAGACTTAAAATGGGTGAAATGGAAACTAGGTGCCCCAGGTATCGCAGCTTGAGCTTCTCTGTTCTAACTTCTTAAGGACCTTTCTAAACTCAGTATGCGTTTAGGGGATCTAGAGTACTTTGTCGATGCCCCAAGGCGGAACATTCCTCTTCATTGTTATTTCAAGCGTAGCAAGACCACTGTATGCCCCATCAAAATTTGAGCTGCCCTTTTTTGGGTTTTCAACTCAAACCCACCTTTGGTCTCAAAGTGCCCTTTGCGGGTTTTCACTTTGGCCTTTCTTTTTTCTTCTTTTTCTTCTTTTTCCTTTTTTTTTTTTTTTTTTTTTTTTTTTTTTGAATTCACCAGATTGGACAGATCCTTGTCACCTACCTCAGACAATATCTTTGTTTCCCTAGAACGGGCCTTCTTTGCTACCTAAAGTCTTTCCTGGCTTGGCATCTTCTTTCTTCTGAAGTTCTTGTTGCATGGAGAGGATCTTCTTCAAAACCCTGTCATGAAGTTTTCTAAGGCGATCTTTTTTGTTAAAAACTCACTTCTTCTGATCGTAACGGACATGTCTCAACATCCTCTCTACACATTCACTTGATCATATCGGGATCCGTTTCGCCTCACCCAATTTGGGTTTGGCCCGTGCCCCGGAGACGCGTTGCCCCAGCAGAGGTCCTGGGAAAGGGTACGTAACTCCTATATGCCAACATTCACAAGTTTAGGTTATCTTCCTAACAATCTCTGTTTTGTTGCCCCTTTTTTTTTTTTTTTAGTCTCATCGACTATCGACTTTGTGATATTGGCACATGAAGCGACCCTCGCCCTCTTAGTAAAGAGATCAAATTCCACAAAACTAAATCGATGCGGACCAGAAGCCTTCGAGGAGATTAGCTTGATAACGTCCATGCCCCACGTGTAGAAAGAGGCACATAAGTTCTGCCCTCCTCGATTTGGCGTTTTGATGCAATTTTCCTTCTCGAAGCGCATCAAAGAGCTCAAACTTCTTGATTGGCTTAATCGGGTAGAACCATCGCATGTGGTCTTCAAGTATCTCGTGACTTCCTTAGCTTTGACAACATACTCGTGCCTTAGTAGTCCCGATGTGTTTTAACGTGATCACACGAAAATATCTTTGAATTCTTGGGGATAACTCCACGATTCCTTGCCTTGTTCCTGTGGGAAGTTATGCTTCTATCTTCATCTCCCTTGTAGTATTTGCTGGCGCTTCGTAAGATGGGACCTACCATTCTTGACAACTTAAGAACTAAGTTGCAAACTCTGTCATCTTCCAAGTTCTTAGATCCTCTAGACACATATCTCCCTAAAAGGGAGTCAGTAACAGTGTCGCTCATGTCATTGATATCTGGAGACCCATTGTGGGCTTGGAAGTAGAAAATTAAAAGCATGATATGAAAATGAAACGATGTAGAGTATGAAATGCGAGGAAAATAAAGATGCATTTTATTGAAATAACAATTCTGGAAACAAGCCTATTTCACGAAAGAACTCTTGTTGCCTCTAGGCTTGAAGTAACAAGCATTTTTCACATATCACTCTAGATTAGCTAAAATACATAAATCCCTATGCAGTCCCATTGTTCAAAACAAACCCGAGAGGATAAGGGTGTATCAGTGAAACCTCGTTAATTGCATCATCCCTCCGTCACTGCATTTACGTTCCCTTCAGCATGGTTTGGGAATGGATTTCCAGCCAAATTACCGACCCCATCAAATCGTAAAATGCCCGCATCAATAAGACTTTGAACCTTTCTTTTAAAGGCTAGGCAATTATCTGTGGAATGCCTCCGGTTTCCTGCATGGTACATGCAGCTAGCATTGGGATCGTACCATTTAGGGTATGGAGGTTTCAATGGTGCTATGTAATGCGGTGCTATTAATTGTTTCTCTAATAATTTTGGGCACAATTCACCGTATGTCATGGGAATAGGGGCAAACTGAGGTTTTTCGGGATTAGGTCTCGTCGGTCTTGGTTCATTTTTGGGTTGGCTTAGAGCGGTCATGGTACTTGGTGAGAATATGGTGAGTGGTCTTTGGACATCGGTGGCATAGACGGATAAGGAGGAGGGGTTCGATAGTAGAGGTTTTGGGGAGGAAAATAGACGTTTGGAGGTGGGCGGAATTGAGGTTGTGGTTGGATTGGGTACGGATTAGAAACGTAGTGGTTCCCAGTCCCCACCATATGGGTTTCAGGCTCTTTCTTCTTTACAAGTGCTGACCTCTTCTCGGACCCTTCCATTTTTCCGCTCTTGATGCCGTTTTCAATGAGTTCCCCAGATATCACGACATCTGCGAAGTCCTTTGTGGCATTTCCTACCAGCTTGTCATAGAATGGCACTTTTAAAGTGTTGATAAAAAGGACCGTGATCTCAGTTTTGGTCAGTGGGGGTTCCACTTGAACCGAGATGTCTCTCCACCTTTGAGCATATTGTCTAAAGGTTTCTGATGGTCTTTTTTCCATCATCTGTAGCGTTAGTCGATCAGGTGCTATGTCAGAGACGTGCTTGTATTGCTCACAGAATGCTGTAGCTAAATCATCCCATGATCGGACCCTCTCTTTGCCTAGCTGACTATACCACCGGAGGGCTGACCCGATCAAGCTCTCTTGAAAGCAGTGTATCAATAACTTGTCTTCATCATCATAACCAGCCATTTTTCGACAAAACATGGTGAGATGCGCCTTTAGGCATCTTGTTCCATCATATTTTTCAAAGTCCGGTGCTTTAAATTTTGGAGGCAAGACCAGACCGGGAACCAAACTGGGCTTTTTGGCACTCATTGCAGAAGAGACTCTAGTTCCTTTTATCGCCTTGAGCCTTTCTTCCAAATCCTTGTATTTGTCTTGAGCATCCTGGCCCTTCATTTTTAACTTGGCTAGTTCCATGGGATCATCCAAATCTGGGACAATAGGGTCAGCAGGGTTAGCCCCACGATTTGATGCGAATACTCCTTGCCCTAGACAGGCAGGTGGGGGTACAGGTGGTTGTTCTGGCCCCGTAAATTCCTTTTGAGGCCAGACTCCATGGGGTGGAGTAAATCCTGGGGGATGGTCTTCGCTTTCTTCTCCGGCACTAGTTGTAGGGTCCTTTCCTTTGTTTGTTATCCCATTCATCATCAGAGTCATTTGGGTCATCATATCCCGTTGAGCCTCTATCACCTGGTCTTTCATTTCTTGCTGAAACTTCGTCATCTGCTCTTGTAACTCTTTCTGAAATTGTTCGATTCTTTGGTCCATCGCCTTTGCCTTATGACGAGTGTTGTAGTTGTGTATGATAGGTTGGTTTTCGTCGGTTTCCAGGGTAACTTCTGTCATGATTTTAACCAATTAGGCTCCTCTTTGATGCAAATGATGTGATGTATGCAAATGAATGAAATGCAATACAAATGCATGAAATGAGTGCAAAAACGTCGATTCCCGTTCAATTTCTTATAGAAAGCTTATTTAAGGAACAAAATCCTTTACATAAAACAGAGTCATATATGCGACCTAGCCCTTATGCCCAAGATTTTAATTTTCTCGAGGAACGAGGCTAACTCTTGTCCCAGGTCTGACTTTGATTCATACATTATACTTAATACATCAGCTTGGACCGCCAAGGATTGTAGATGTTCAGCCACTTCTCGTATCTGTGTTACAGCTTTGCCCATGACATAATCCCACTCTTTGACCCAATTCTAAGATTGTTGAATCCGGAACTCACTATTTTGCAGTGTCATTTCGAGCTCTACCACCTTCCTTTTTAATTCTTCGATCGGGTTCTATCTTCACCGTAGAGTCGCGTCTTCGGCCAAACGTCTTTTCTTGTTCTATTAATCGAGCTTTCAGTGTCTCCTTCTCCCTTTGGTTCTCACTTGCAGTCTTTCTCAGAGCATCTCTTTGTGCTGAAACCTCTTGGATTATGTGTTATACTGATGCGAGTAAAGTCCCCCAATTCTGATGTATATCCCTCGACTAGATTATCCCCTTTCTCGAGTTATATCTTCTCTGACCATATACTCACGGCCGCGTTATCCTCTACTTTATCAAGGAATTCGTCCCCCATAACAAGCTTCTATCTTAGTAACCAAACGGAGATCGACACTTTTTAATGTGAAATGACATGCAATGCAATCAAAACAAGAGAAAACATGTTAATGCAAGAGGGGATAAGCAAACACAAAAATGTTAGTGCAAGAGAAATAAGCAAACATAAAACACCTATTGGGGTGACTACTAGGGGTTTAGTGTGGCTCTACCTAGGGTGGGCTCTTAGGGTTCACTATATGTGGTTCGGTTCTAGAGTAAAGGTACCTGAACCAGCAGATTCCTCGATCCTCACCCATTATAGGCTCATATGGACCGAGTTCGGTTCGGGGGAATACATTTCCCTATGGCTGCACGGAGATAAAAATCTCACGAAGACATAGGTACGGATGTATCCCGAAAGTGATCCACCATCTTACACGGAGGTAAAAACCTCACGAAAGAGTAGTTTCCCACTCCCACTTAAGGGTGTGACCGGAATGGTCATGCAATGCAATGCCAAAGTATTTTACGAGACTCGACACTATAGCACAAGCAAATGCATCAAAGAGAAACACGATCTTTCAAAACAATTTTCCAAATTTTCAATCAAAGGGACAAAAATCAATCAATTTACGGCCTGACTCTCAAAGTCCCCAGCGGAGTCGCCAAGCTGTCGTAACCATTTTTTTGACAAAAACGGGTGTCGAACTTGGACTTCGAAAGAAATAAAAACGGAAGTCGCCACCAACCTTTATTAGGTGTGATCGGATCACCCTTGTTTTAATAAAACATTTTGGTTTACTAAAACGGAGTTTTTGGTCTACGAGTATTCGAGAAAACAGGTTCGGGAGTCGGTTACATACGAGGAAGGATTAGCACCCTCGCAACGCCCGAAAATCGGTACCAAATTGATTAATTGATGTCCCAATGTCGAATGTTTAAAAATTTAGAAACGAATTTAGAAATTTGGGTCTTTTTTGGAGATGTTTGAGTCTTCTTAAAATTGAATATTAAGATTTCCTTGTTTCGAAGAGACCAAATATCACATCCAATACGTAGGACACGATAATTTCAATCCTCAAATCCAAGGTCGTCTCTCAATCCCCAAGACTCATTTATTAAAATAACAAAAGGTTATTCGATTATTTGGTCAAGCAAGAGAACCGAAACCCAACACATAGGGCACGGTCCCTCGAATTTCCAAACACGGAATATTACCTTATTTTGGAAAATTTTTAGTTTTTTGGGTGAAATTGATGAAAGGCTAGGTTATGTTTTAAAGAAACGTTATTCAAAACGTGAATAAGGTAATGCGACAAATAATGATGATGTGACGCGAATTTGACATAACGACCACGTAATACACGTAATATATGATATTGAAGTCAATAATGGTGGAATTAGTAACAATAATAGTGATAAAGTTAGTATGTACAAATAATAATACAATAATGATAATAGTAATAATAATAGTAGTAAGAGTAATAAAATAATAATAATGATACCAAAAATATGTATAATATGATAATATAAACATAGTAATAATATAACGTGTGTATAATATAGTAATATAAGTATAATAACAAAAATAGTAATACGCGATATATATAATATACTAACATGAATGTAATGATAATAATACATAATACATAATACATACAATGTACTAGTATAGATATAGTAGCGATAATAATAATAATAATATAAATATGTACGATGTATACAAGATAATAATGTAGTAAGAACAATAAAAATAGTGAATAGAATAATACTGATAATAATATTGATACACGATATATACAATACAATAATACAAGTATAATAATAATAATAATAATAATAATAATAATAATAAAAATAATACTAATAATAACAATAGTATAGAAATAATAGTAAAATAGCAATAATATAATAATTAATATGCAATATATAATATACTAATATAAATAAAATAATGATAATAATATAGTAGTAGCTATAATAATACAGTAATAATAGTAATAATAATAAGTGACTAAATTGAATTAAAGACGAGATGCCTGGGGTAAATTTGAAATAAAAAAGAGGGGAAAGGACTAATTTGTAACGCGTGGAACGAATGGAGGGTCTAAAACGGCAATAAACCCCCTCGCTGAAACGATGCGTAGAAAAGACGATTAAATTTGAAACTCTGACAAATCATCGGGTCAAAATCAAAATAATAAAAAACTTAATTGCGCTAGTGTGAAAAAAAACGGAAGGCCCAATGGGGCAATTACCCCGTTTAACAAAAACGCGCGGACCCTCTAGACGGGTCGGGTCGCGCACGGGTTGGGGCATGGTGAGACGACGCCGTTTTGGGGCTTATGGGTGCCGACCAAAACGACGCCGTTTTGTGTGGCCTATATAAGCCCCATTTTTTTTTTAAAAAAATCATTACACTCTTCATTTCTTCAAAAATCTGATTTCCTCTTCTCACCTTTTTTCTTTCTTCTCTGCGAGAGCAGTGGTGGAGCGATTTTTGCGATACGCACGCCACAGACGCCGCCACATGGCGGCCACTCATTCATGGTTTTTAAAAGGTAAAATCACCCTTTTTTTGTTCTTTTTATTTTATCTTATATATATGTATATATGTATATAGTTATTTATTTTGCGGAAGAAAAAATTTGAAATAAAAAAATAATAATAAATAGATAAATAATGCGAAACCACCTTCGAATGTTACGGATCTGTCGTTCTCCCTCTGATTTTTTGATTGAAAGTTTTTTTTCGTTTAGATCTCTTGCTGTTCTCCCTGTATTTCGAAACTGTTTTTCCTTTTTTATTGATTGCGAATGGAAAAAAAAAAGAAGATCCTTTTACAAATGTTATAATCGGCTTTTTATAGCCGAATGTAAAAAAAATAAACTAAATACACTTTGTTTTCCATTTTCTCTCGTGGATCTGTTCTTTTCTTGTCTTTTTGCAGATCGTGGGGGCAGAGTAAAGTGGAGGGGTGTCTAGTGGAGGCCGGCGCTGATGGAGGCTAGTGGGGGCTAGTGCGGCGCTGGTGCTAGGCTAGGGTTTCCAAAACCCTAGCTCCTTCCAAACATTTTTGGGCCATGTTGTAATTGGGCCTATTTTTTAAATTTTATTTGGTTTTGGGCCCTGGGTTAAAGACCCGGGCCAAAATTGGTGCTTACATGCTCCATTGTCGATACATGAGATAAGACTTGTAATTTTAGCTTGCTCCCTTGCTATCTCAGGAAGATAAGGCTAGTGGCCTAAATCTGCTCCATTGTCGATACATGGAGATAAGATTCGCCAAAATTTGTAATTCTAATAAATTTTGCTACATTGACTTCTGGGAAACCTACCTGTAGAATTGATTTCATAGGGTCTATGTTTATGCCAAATGATTAGGATGTCATGAAAAAAATGTTCCTAACCATATGTATTATGAATGAATGAATACAAAATGTCATGAGGGTGATCCAAATTTTTTTACATTTGGGCAATCATTGCTCGCCATTTGTTAAGGTGATATCCCTGACGTATGTCTTCTTATTCAATTGATACTTCCAATAGAGAATCTGAAGATGTCGTTACTGCTTAGACCCTTATCCTAAGTGTTTCGAGCCCTTTAACTCTGGTGAGTTCTAAATAATTGTCCTGTTTCGAATTCTTGTATTATTTAGAGACTTTCAGGGTAATATGCAAAACTTCTTTTGTGAAGCACTATTAGTTCATTAATCATTATTTCAATATGGAATGCTTGAAAAAGATTATAGAGGTGAATAAAACTGAAATTTATTCGAGACAAAATCCATAAAGAATGTATTGAGCAAAAGAAGCAGATTTTGCTAAGGTACAAAAATGAGTAAAGGTGGAATTGGTGCCCTATATATCATAGTCTGAGCTTCTTTGTTCAAACTTCTTAAGGACCATTTTAAGCTCAATATGTGTTCAGGGGATCCGGAGTGCTTTGCCGATGCCCCAAGATGTAACATACTTCCTCATTGTTAATTCAAGCGCAGCAAGACTACTGTATACCCCACTTTCGATCAAAATTTGAGCTGCCCTTTCCGGGTTTTCGACTCAAAGCCCCCTTTGGCCTCAAGGCGCCCTTTGCAGGTTTTTACCTTGGCCTCTCCGTTTTTCATTTTTTTGTTTCTTTTTAAAAGGTCTTAAAGAGCCCTTTGCGTATTTTCGCCCTAGTCTCTCCTTTTTTTTTTACTGAATCTAAATTCACTGGATTGAGCATATATTTGTCCATGTCAATGCTCCTTCAGAACAGACCTTCTTTACTATAGAAAGTCTTTCCCACTTTGGCATCCATTACAGTCCCTTTTACTTGAGAAAGATTCTTTTTTACCATTATGATATTCTTTTGGGCAAACCTTTTTGTCATAAACTTATATCATCCGTTTTTGGTGCATCCGACCATGATGAATACTTTCAATCAAGCTTACTGGAGACGTTCTGCCTCGTTCGATTCTTAATTCAATCAAAGCTCAGAGAAAAGGGATCTCAACTTTCAAAAATTGCTTCCCTTCCCTAAACCAATGGGAAAGGTGTTGTTTTGACGAAGGTCTTGCCTAACATTTGAGAAGCATAGAGGGTAAATGGTAACTTCTCTATGCCAATCTTTACAAGTCTCAATCATCTTTCAAAATCTTTTTGGATGGTTTCTTCTTCTTCTTCTTCTTTTTAGAATTCGAATTTGAATTTGAAATTGAAATTGAATTTGATGACTATAACTTTATAACTTTGGCATATGAACCAACCTTCACTCTCTTAGTAAAGTAGTTGACAATCACGAAAATGAATTGGTGTCAACTAGATACTTTTGACGAGATCGTCCCCGTAACATCTATGCCCTACGTATAGGAAAAAATAGAGGAAGCACATAAGTCTTGTTTTCCTCAATTTGGCATTTAAGACATAACTAGTGTAATCTCTCTTTCATGGTAGACCAGCACCCGAACCTTATAATCGGCCTGGCTATCGAAAAACTATTAGCATGTGCCTTTCCGAACACTCTACAACATCCTCGCCCCTAGGTGTATCTTGATGCGATCATGCAAAGACATCTTTGAATTCTTGGAATAACTTAATGACGTCTCGCTTTGCTTCTGTGTAAGCTAGGCTTCGATCTTCACTCCTTTCTTAGACTCGCAATGTCCACTGACCCTTTGTATGGTAGAGTCTATTTTTATCTTGTTCTACCATTTTTAACAAATCAAAAGATAAGTTACAATCTCTGTCATCTTCAAAATCCTTAGATCCTTTTAAACTCATATCTCACTTAAAAGGGAGTTAGCAACAGCGTTGCTCATATCTTAATATCTGGGTACCTATTGTAGGTACAAAGGTAAATTCCAAAGAATAAATGATTCTAAGGATGATTATTTATATGGTATGATTATGAATGAAATAAGAGAATAAAAAGAAAAAATTACCCGGAAACACAAAAATGTATTTTTTTATTGAAAATAAAGATGTTTGAACATGAGCCTATTTCACAAAATATTCTTATTGTTTCTAGGCTTAAAACAACAAGTGTGTTTTGAACATTACTTTGTGTTAGCTCTAAAAACTATAGAAATTTCCTCCGCAGTCCAGTTGTTCAGAACACTTCCAAGCTCATAGGGGCGTATGCCCGCTAAGTTTCCTTCCTTCGATCCCTCTTCAAATATGGCGTTGATGTTCACAGTTTTCAACATGTCTTCAGCTGTTTCTTCATCCATGTTCTCCGATCTTAGATGGACAATTTCTTCCGATACGAATGTATTAGATATATAAGGAAAAGTCATTGATCCCCATTTGACCTCAGCGTCCTTCTCTATCGACTCTCCTCCTATGGTGCACACGTTTTCTCCTTCAAAAGAGTCAAAGAACTCCAACTCTTTGTTATCCATTAACCCTTGCACTAGGGCCCTGAATTTGCTACATTGTTGGATTTCTTGGTTCTTCTTATTGTGGAACTCACAGTATTTCTCGCATGCCGGGATTTGCTCCCCAACCCTTACGGAACTAAACCTATTTCCCGCATTTCCTTCCAAACCTCTCTCAATGAGGCTCTTACTTTAGCAACATTCTGTT
Source organism: Gossypium bickii (assembly GCA_025503065.1). Lineage (NCBI taxonomy): Eukaryota > Viridiplantae > Streptophyta > Magnoliopsida > Malvales > Malvaceae > Gossypium > Gossypium bickii. Next base: position 91,641,479 of record CP106716.1, read on the forward strand.
TGATTCTTCTTCTCATGTTCTTGACTATCGCGTTTACCCCTTTATCCGTATGACTGGGTAACATATTTCCCACACCAGGTGCGTCGTCGAATTTCACAACACCTGCTTCAATAAGCCTTTCGACTAACTTTTTGAATGAGGTGCAGTTTTCTATCGAGTGTCCTGCGATTCATGCATGGTATTCACACTGAGCGTTTGTGTCATACTACTTAGGATATAGGGGTTGCAACGGTTTCAAGTAGAAAGGAGCTACAACGTGTGCATCAAACAGATTTCTATACAACTCCCTATACGTCATTGGTATGGGAGTAAACTGGAACCTCTCTATATTTTGCTTCGTGTTGGGCTCTTGCTTGGGTGAGGCTTGCTAGCCCGTGGCCACCGCTCTCGGTTGATTTATCGTGATTGGTTTTGCATAAACCCCGCTCACATTGCCAACCTCATTTTCTCTCTTCTTCGGAGCCGATTTTCTCACGCTCTCTCCAGCTTCTATTTTATCACACCTTATTGCGTTCTCTATCATTTTGCCAGACATCACTATGTCTGCGAAACTCTTAGTCGCGCTTCTCAACATATGATTGATAAAAGGTGCTTTTCGGGTATTAATGAAGAGCATGGTCGTTTCTTTCTTTAGCAGTGGTGATTGAACTTGTGTAGTGACTTCCCTCCACCTTTGGGCGTATTTTCTGAAACTTTCGCTCTACTTTTTCTCCATGTTTTGTAACGCGATCCTGTCAGGCACTATATCGGTCACATGGCCATAATGCTTCATGAAGGCCTGTGCTAAATCCTTCTACAATTTGACTTGAGTACGACTCAACTGATTGTACCATTTAGCCGCGGCTCTAGTCAGACTATCCTGGAAACAGTGGATCAACAACTGGTCGTTGCTAACATATCTCATCATTCTCCGACAGAACATTGTAATATGTGCCTCAGGGCAGCTAGTCCCGTTGTATTTTTCTAACTCCGACATCTTGAATTTTGGAGGGAGTACCAGATCTGGGACCAGAGTCAACTTCTTAGCATCCACCTTGCATTGGTAATTAGTGCTTTCCAATGCTTTGAACTTCTCCTCTAACCATTTGCACTCCTTTGGGAGCTCCGCCCTTGCTTTTTCCTCTTCTGCTGCATCATCGAAGTCAGGGACCATTGGTTTTGCCAAATTATATCCGGGGTTGCAGCTCGAGGCTGTCGGGAAGTTTACCGGTGTTGAGGTACCGGTTTGATACTAGGGTTTGATATTGATACTTGGGAATTTACCGGGGCCAAACTTGGAGAATAAGCAGAATCTTCATTATCATCTCCGGTATCAACCATAAGGCTCTTTCCTTCACCAGGCCCTCCAGTCAATAGCTGTGTTAACTGGCTTATCATACTTCTCTGGGATTCCAGCATTTGATCCCTCATATCCTTTTGGATCTTAGCCAACTTTTCTTGCATCTGATTTTGCAGTTGGTCTTGCATCTCCTTCTGCATCTGCTCTAACTTTTCTATCCTTTGATCCATAGCTTTCGTTTTTCTTCGAGTGTAGTAGCGATGTTGAAGGGTAGCTATAATATGATCTCTAGTTAATATGGTTCTTTTATGATATTTAATGCATATGATGCGATGTAATGCAAATGCATGCAATGCAATGCAATCCAAAGGAATGAATGCAAAAAGAAAGAGAGGCATTGATTCCGAACTCAATTCCATTAGAAGAACTTTTCTAGAAAATGAATCTCTTTACAAAAAACAGATTACATATGTGGTTTCGTCCTCATATTGTAGGTCAAGACACTAATCTTTTTCTTTGTATCCGGATGTTATGGTCGTGTCCCCATGAACTTTCTCAATAGATGTCTCTTCTAGCTCCTTATTGCTTGATCCAGGCCGTGACTCTTCACTCACTTGTCCTCCACGATGCTCATAAGCTTCTTTAAGAAAATTGAGATGTGATGGCTCTCGAATAATCCTTGTTGGCTTGAATCCCCGAGCAACGAGGCAAAGTCATATACTATCAATCTTTTCTCGTTGTGTTCACTGGGACTATATTTGGACGAACGTATTATAACCCACTTTATCAAGAAATCCATTTTCCTATGACAAACTCTTCTATTTAGCAATCGAATATGAATCAACACCTCCGTTCTATGGTGATGAAATGCAATGTAGTCACAAACAAAAGAAAACACGTTAGTATCATATACAGATGGTAAAAATCAAACACCTATCCAGGTAACTGCTAGGGTTCAACATAGTTCTACCTAAAGTGGGCTCCTAGGGTTCACTATATGTGGTTTGGTTCTAAAGAGAGGGTACCTGAACCAGCAGATTCCTCAATCCTCACCTATTATAGGCTCATATAGATTGAGTTCGGTTCAGGGGAATACATTTCCCTATGGCCATGCGGAGGTGAATACCTCACGAAGACATAGGTACAGATGTATCCCGGAAGTAGTCCACTAGCCCATGCGGAGGTGAAAACCTTACGAAGGCATAGTTTCTCACTCCCACTTAAAAGGTGTGACCACAACGGTCATGCAATATGATGTAAGAGTACCCTAGACACTCAAATCACAACCAACATAAAACACGACACAAACTTATGCGGTGAAAGAATCTAAATTTTAATTTCCGATAAAAGGACAAAAAATAATCAATTCGACAAAATAAAATACAACAAGTCAGTATCATATACCAAAAATAAAATTCAAGGCAAACAACAACTAATCCAACACTTATCTGGGTGATTGCTAGGGTTTGGTGTAGTTCTACCTAGGGTAAGCTTTTAGGGCTCTCTACATGCGATTTGGCTATAAAGCAAAGGCACCTGAACCAACATATTCCTCGATCCTCACCCATTATAGGCTCATACGGACCGAGTTCAGTTCAGGGGAATACATTTCCCTATGGCTGCAAGGAGATGAAAATCTCACGAAGACATAGGTACGGATGTATTCCGAAAGCGATCCGCTATTCTGCACGGAGGTGAAAACCTCACGAAGGAGTAGCTTCTCACTCTCACTTAAAAGGTGTGACCACAACGGTCATGCAATATGATGCCAGAGTACCCTAGACACTCAAATCACAACCAACTAAATGACCCAAACAAATGCAATAAAAGAATCGTAATTTTCAAATTTTCAACTTTCGTCAAAAGAACAAAAATTAATCAATTTACGGCTTGACTCTATTATGGTCCCCAACGGAGTCGCCAAGCTGTACAAACCATTTTTTTGTTTGGAAAATGGGCCGGCTTTAAAAAGAAAAATGGAGTCGCCACCAATATTTTTTTTGAAGTGTGATTAGGTCACCTTATAAAACATTTGGTCTACGAATTTAAAAAAAAAAAGGGTCCAGGAGTCAGTTACGCACGAGGAAGGATTAGCACCCTCGCAACGCCCAAAATTGGTACCTTATTGATTGATTAATGTCCTAATATCGAAAATTGAAAGAGATTTTAAAATACGAATCTTTTAGAAAATGTTTGGATAATTCGAATTGGATATTGAAATTCTCTCGTCCCAAAAGAATAAAACATCATATCCAGCACGTTAGGATACGATATTCCGAACCTTAGACACCAAGATCATTTCATGATTTCTAAAATTCATGCATTGCAATTTTAAAAAGGGTATTCCGTTATTTGGCCAAACAAAAAAAAACTGAAACCCAGCACGTTAGGGCACGATTCCTCGAATTTTCAAACATGAAATATTGCCTTAGTTTTGAAGCTGAGAAAACACGGTCAAAATTTTAAAAAGATATTTAGTCTTTTGGACGAACGGAAAATTGAAACCCAGCACGTTAGGGCACAATTTCTCGAAACTTCCAAGCACAAAACATTGCCTTTTTTTTAATTTAAGAAAACACGGACACAATCTTAAAGGATATTTAATGATTTGGTCAAACGGAAAACCGAAACCCAGCATATTAGGGCATGATTCCTTGAATTTCCAAACACAAAACATTGCCTTTATTTGAAAAGAATTATGTATCGAGTAAAATTAATGTAACACGAATTGGTGAAAATAAATCCCAACATTGATATGTGTAACGGAAATAAAATGGATGAAAACATAAATAACAATACTAAGAGCAAAATAATCAAAGATAATAAATAAAAGAAAGTTAATAAAACAATAAGTAAACAAATGAGAATTAACATAAAAAAATAAGAAGAAAAGTTGAAAACAAAGGAAATGAAACAAAAATATTGAATAAAATAGAAGAAATAAAAATATAAAAAAAGGTAATAATAAAATTGATAATAATAAAGACTAGTAGTAAAGATAAAAGTAATATTAATAATAACAAAATAATAGGAATGATAACAAAACAACCATAATTATATAGGCAATAAAATAATAATAATAATAATAATAATAATAATAATGAGAATAAAAAACAGTAACGCATTAATAATTATCAAAATAACAGAAATAGTATATTAATAGTAATAACAATAAAAAGAAGATAATAATAATAATGAACATACTAGTAATAACATATAAGTAAACAAAAAAAAAAGGGGGGGGGGGAATGTGTAATAGTAATTATAATATCCAAACTACTACTAATAATAATGGTAATAATATAATAATAATAGAAGATATAATAACCATAATAATAATAAAACTCAAATTAATTAATTTAATAATAATATAGCAAAAATAAACAAAGTGGGCCTAAATTGAATTGAAAACAGGAGCTTCGGGGCGAAATAAAAAATAAACAAAAGAGAGAAGGACCAAACTGCATGTGCGAATAACAAAGAGGGACCAAAAAGGGAAATTATCCCTCCCTTCCAAAACGTTCCGCTGCGACGCCTCCGTACACGGCGGCCAAAACTAAAAAAAATTCTTTTTTCGACGATTTCAAAATGGGTACGTTTCTACCCCTTTTTCCGTATTTTCGCGTTTATTCTTAAGAACAAATGTAAAAAATGAATAAAAGAACAAAAATGAAAAGAACACCTTGGATATTTTGAATTTGTCTCAAAATTCTTTGCTTTTTGTATACTTAATTTCTCGTGTATTCAAAACTATCCGAAAAAGAGAAGAAAAAACTCTCCTTTTTACAATGGTTTTGAATGGCTTTTATAGCTAAATTTTACAACTTATTTACAAGCAAGTGGGGTGATGGAGTTAGTGGGGTGGTGGAGTTAGTGGTCGGTTTAGTGGGGTGATGGATTTAGTGGTCTAATTGGGTTAGGGTAACTTGGGCTTGGGTAATTGAGTTTGGTTTGATTTGAGGTTATTGTTTGGGTTTGTATTTGGGCTCCGAGCTAAAAACTAGGGTCAAAAATTGGGTCCCCGATTGCTTATGCAATTTGAGATCCTCAACTAGGTTTTCTTTGAACATTAGAGACAGGTGATAGAAAGATAGGAGGAAAAAGAAAATATAAAATGAAATGGATAAAACTTTGTATGAAGGATGGATCAATTTTGCAATGTTATTTATGGAATTTAGTTTTAACGAAGGGATCAAAGTCCCCACCTCACATGAGTTCGTCTGTGGTCCTGCTGATTAATATTGAACATAAAGTAATAGAGATATAGAGGTTTTTTCTTTTTCATAGAGACAATTGACAACACATGTAACACACATATATATATATAAATATATTACACTGAATATTCCAAATTTCATGAAAATCCAACGACACCACACACCACACACCACACACCACATTCAAACATGAATGGCAGCAACAATGCTAAACGCACACTCTCCTTTGGAGAGGGCTACATTCATCTATAATAACACTTACACACTGTAGAACCAAAGAAAGCTATTTAAGAGAAACGATAATAAAAAGGAATAAAGAACCCTTGGATGCTATTATGCTTTCCAACCGGCTTCCTTTTCCCTTTAAAACGAAAAAACAGACTAGCAATACTTTTGGGGGACTAAGGAGACATAAAAAAAGGGGGCTTAGTTCCCTCTTCGTGATGGCTTTTAGACTTTGAAGTTAAGGCGAGAGGTGTAAGTTGCTTTTGGCGACCAATTTCTTGGAATGACATCCCTCGCTGATAATGTTCTTCCTGCTGATAATGTTGTTAGTTTCACTGAGAAGGGCCCTTTCAGGGGTCCCCTTATAATGCACCAATTTGCTCCCCAAACATGGTTCATCTCTAACCACTCATCCGAATTGGCCTGCCAACAACATCCATATCTCAATATCTATTAATATATAGCATTCGTTTTTTCCTCTCTCAATATTGTTTTCTGAACATGCGTAAGTTGTTTAAAAAAAAAAACTGCCATTTATGCGTGTTGCTTTCTTTCACCATAAAACTTGCTAAAACTTTGATTTTGAATGAGAATAGTTGGAAGATACCCTAATGACATGTTTTGCCGTATGGGTTAAAAGGGAAAGCAAAAGATCACACTTGAGTGTGGCCTGGCCCCTATTGATATTATCACATGCAGGGAATCAAGATTCAAGAAAATACTTGAGTAATCAATTGAAGGGAAAAGTGGGTTTCAGCACTTTGCACATTGGCGCCATTATAAAAAAGCATGGGAAATGTTTTCTTAATAAAGTAAATTTATGTTGCCCTAATGCAACCTGTTTAAGTAGACAAATCCAAGATACTAGGAAGAGCCAAGGGCTGATAATATAATAACCAAGGAATATAAAACATTCTGCCACTATCTTTTTAAAGGTATGGGCACTACATTGATATTAACCTTTTTGAACAAAATATTAAGCAGCTTTTTCCATGTAAATCTGCTTTGAAGATGCAAGCATTCATTGATGTAGCAGTAAGAATTTTCCTAAAATCAGTCATATCTGAATTTTGTGGAGCCTAAAGAGCCCTTTTTTTCTCTCTTTCTGTTTTTTTAACTTTTGCTTTTGCGTTTTTTATATTGGGCCATGGAAGTCAAAAAGATTTTAAAGCATTGAAATTAATGAAAACAGTAGAATTTATGGAAAAAGAGAAAAAGGGGGGCTTACTTCTCTTATATGCATTGACCCAACATCTCCATCTCCATCCTCAAACTCCACCAGAAGAGAGAGCCAATAATCAGTCGACCCTTCATTCACATGGAAGGCAATGTTCTTCCCTGGATATTTACATGGGGTCCTATAAAATTTTAAATAAAGGCATTTCATTTTTTAGTTTAAAGTTCAGGAAAACCAATAGAAACAAAAGAAGAAAATAGTAAAGGAAAAAGGGTAAAATGAAAAAAAGAAAAAAAGAAAAAGTGACAAAATAGAAGCGACAACGAAAAAGAAAGATCCTTGAAAAACAAAAAGGCAGTCCCAAAGCAAATACCTTCTATAAAGGACTGGGAGTTCGCCTCGGTTCCTGAGCTGTGAATTCTCACCGGTTATAGCCATTCGGCCAAAGGCTGCACCACTTAGGTCGAAGTGAGTGCGGCCATTGGCGCAGTACCCGCCGGGGCACTCGTCAGTTACAATGATGGTGACGGCCCTCCTTGAGCATATGCTCTTGTCTAGGCACTTCACTTTGAAGCATGCCCCACACCCTTCCCCGTTCTTGAACAGCACCGGGCTTACCGCTCCCACTCTGGCCCTCAGCGGCTTCACGTCAACTAATGACCCGTACCCACATGCTCCCCCTGCACAATGTCACATTCACAACCTACCATTCAAGTAATTCCACTTTACAAAAACTAAAATTGAGCCAAAATTGAGCACCGCATTTAGCATTTTTCTTTAATTAACTGGAGTTCATTTGGAACTCTACTACTAGATTAGTAGTCTACCAGTAGACCCTAGAGAAAAACCGTAAAGAAACTAAAAGAAATCCTGTTACAGATCTAGAATGCATTGAACAAAAATGTGACAAAACGGCAACAGAAGCCAGTGGCGGGCACTTACCGTCGCTACCATCGCCGTCAGGACTGCCGTACCAAGTGGCAGTGGCAGGGTACCAATGTAGGTCTATCTTGTGTTGCGGCACAGGGACCGCGGTAGACACCATTGAACACTGAAACAAGACTAGGCAGCATAATGTAACAATCCCACCGAATCCACCGCGGCGCTGCATTGTGTTAACAGGCGGCGCGACCACTTGTTCAGCCTTAGGCGGTGCAGGTTAAGTGGACAAAAAGGAATGTGAAAGGAAAAAAGTGGGTGGGAAAAAAATGCAGGGCAAGAGAGGAAGGAAGCTACTTCTGCCGACAGTTTATATTAGCATTGAATATTGATAGTCTTGAAGACAGTGTTGAGAGAGCTTCCTACAAATATAGAAGCAGAGGAAGCAGAGAAAAGAGTTAAACGTTCTATTTTTTTTATATTTTCTTGTGACTATAGGATCCACTGGTTTTGGTGTTATTTACCTCGGTGCCACTGTATTTGCGGGTCCACCGACGGTTAAGGCATTAATTCCGCGTGATCGTACTTGGAGGGAGCCAGGGGCTTTTTTGTCATTCGAGTATTCGACCGTTAATATTGTTGTCGTTATGTGTGTGCGTGTGTTTTTTTACTTCAGGGGCCATGTGATGGTTAGTCGTTTGGGACTTTTTAGGGTATTATTGGTCTGGTCGAAACTATGTCGTATTGGCGCTATAACATTCCAAAACTGGATTGCTTTACCTTTTGTATCATACGTGTCATACCCCAATTTTGCCCGGGCCTACAAGCCCATTTTACACCAATTACAAACCCGAATGACCCACAAACCATCAGCCCAAACCTTAGCCCAAATCAATCAGCCCAATTACCCAAAACCCCAAAAAAAAACAGAAAATTAGACAAAGCAAAAAAAAACCAAACAACACTGCTCCACCGCCCATGCTAGGCCTGTCACCACCACTGTCAGAGCTCCACCAACGCCCTCCACTTGCGCCTGCAAAACAGAAAGGAGAAAAGACAGAAAGAAAATAGTAGCATATTTGATCTATAAAGCCGATCCAAGCAATGTAATATAGGGGGGATTCGAAAAAAAGAAAAAAGAATAGAAATCAGGAATAATTTGTCGAACAAAAGCATAAGGGCTTCCCTTTTTTTCCTTACGAACACTGAAACTGAAACGACGTTAATACTTTGAAGGTTGATCTCCGTTGTCTTCCCTTCTATCGTTTTATTTATTTTCTTCTCTTTTCTATTTTCGAATCTTCATAAACGAAAATCTAAAGGAGTATTATCTGTTATTCTGAGTCGCGACCTGTCGTCGGAGGTCACCTCGTCTTGCGCGCTGAAAGCCGCTGTAGATCCTTGGGTTGCGGTCGATCTCGACCGGGCAGAGAAAAGCGAAAGTTTCGAGAGAAGACCAACGGGTCCATTTTTGGGCATCACCACCACCACGATTGCGATGGCGACACGGTGGTGCATTGAAAAAGGGCTAAAGGAAGCTCGATTTCGGGCTAAAAAGGAGAGGAAGAGTTGAGAAGAAGAAAGGTTTAGGGGTTTAATTTCTTTGTGATTAAGAGAAACTAGGGCTAAGTTTTGTTTCAAAAATTTGGGGTCTTTTAAACATCAAACAAAACTTGATTTCTTGCGGGAGTTATCACAAGATATCCCTTCAAGGGGATATTTGCGTAATAACCCCTCTCCTTTCCCGGTACATTGATTTTGTCTTGGTTCCGCATTTTATTACTTTTAAAATCATACCCCATAATTTCTATTGCATTTTAATCTGATCCCCGTCCCTTTTTCACTCGATTTTATTGTAGCTTGGTCCTCGTTCTTTCTTTTATTTTTAAATTTAACCCTAGAATTTTGTTTTAGTTTCAATTTAATCCCTTTCAGTTAATTTGCGTTTTCTTTCATTATCGTTATATATTTTATTTACACTTATTATTATTATTATTATTATTATTATTATTATTATTATTATCAGTTTTATTACTTTATTATTGTTAGTTTTTTTTATATTATTATCTTTGTTAAAATAGTTTTAATTACCATTATTATTTTAATATATTATTATAGTTGTTAAATATTATTCTCAAGGTTGTTTTTACTATTTTATTATAAGTCACGTTTATTTTTACCATTATCTTTTTACTTTATTTCTGATATTGTTACATTATATTTGTTTTATGCGTTATTATTATTATGTTACTTATTTATTATCGTTATTATTGTTATTATTAGTGTTGTTATTATTAGTGTTGTTATTATTATTGTTATATTATACTATTACTGTCCTAAAAACTAATTTATGTATTAAATCGTTTAGCATATTATAGACTTTATATCGTATAAGTTTGCTATTCATATATGTATATATTATACCGTTATTGTTACCGTTATTTTCGTTATCATATTACTAATATTATTTTTACACTATATTATTATTACCTATTATATTATTGTTAGTATTACATTATTACTAATATTATATTACCATATTTTTATGTACATATGTATTATTGTATTACCATTATTGCTAGGTTATTATTATTACTATTATATCTATGCACATATATATTATATTACTATATTATTACTAATATATTACTACTATTGCTATCAATAATATTCTATTTATTGCTTGTTGTTTTCGTTATTATTATCTATTTCATCATTGCATTATCATTATCGCTATTAATGTTATACTATTTTCATACATATGTAAATATCTCACTTATTTTATGTGTATTACCGGCATTTTATATATATATATATATATATATATCCCACATTACTACTATCATTATATTATTTCTCAATATGCATATATTTTACCTATTTTATATATATTACCACCATTATTATTATCATTATTTTCTACCATCGTCAATACATATATACTATTATCACAATATTTTCCTTCTACCACTACTTATATTCTCATCGTTTGTCTCCTTGATTTTCCCGGCATCTCAATTTTCATAACAATCGATATTTCGTATTAGCAATTCCAGTGAATCGAGCCCTAATTTACTGGGTTCTGATTTTTCTCGTTTAAGTTAAACAACGGAATATCCCTTTTAAAATCCCAAATTCCAGTTTTAAATCGACATTCCGTATCAGCAATTCGAGTGAATCGAGCCCTGACTTACTGGGTTTCAGTTTTTTCTCGTTTAAAGCTAAACAACGGGATATCCCTTTTGAAATCGCAATTTAAATTTTACACAAAACACTTAATCTCGTCGCGCCCTAACTTACTGAACTCGACATCTAGATACTTCGAATAAGTTTCTTTTCCTATTAAAATAGGAGTAATATTCCTAATTTGGACCTTCGAGAAAACGAGCTCTAACTTACTGGGTTCTGATTTCTCGTTTGACAAATGACGGGAGATCCTCTTCAAAATATAAAACTAAGTTTTAATAAAAGGCGAGTTTAGTTTCAGGAGTCTAAAGTATTGCGCCCTAACTTACTGGACATGATGCTTTATCTCTTCGAAACTAAGAGAGTCTTAACATCCCTTCCAATTCCTTCAAGTTTTGGAAATAAAAGTATCTATTTTCAAATCATTTCTAAGTTTTCAACAATAGGACATAGATCAATCAGTTTGGTACCAATTTCGGGCGTGTCGAGGGTGCTAATCCTTCCTTGCACGTAATTGAATTCCGAACCCATTTTTCTCAAATTTTCGTAGACCAAAAGCATCGTTTTAATAAATCGAGACGTTTTAGTAAAACAAAGGTGATCCGATCACACCCAAATAAAGATCGGTGGTGACTCCCTTCCTTTTCGTTTTCAAAAATCGAGTCGACCGCGTCATTTACTGTTTTATCAAAAAATGGTTACAACAATATGTACAGAGGGCAGCTGGAATGTCCAAGCTATTCAAGAAATTTTAGTGTAAATCTCAATTCTTACTTTCAAATTTTAAAACAGAAGTATCTGTTAATAATCATGTAAATTACTTCTCAACTTACAAAGTGAATGTGTCATCTTTCTCACATTTTTTCCTGTACAAGCAGTTACAAAGTAAGAAGTAATACAAGTTAGTTTACTCAATCATTCAAAAGATAATATGTTGATGAATGGAAATAATATCCTAATCAATGGCGAAAGTATTCCAAGAAGCAAAAGAATGGCCTCACGGATACAATTGATAACATTTCTACAATCAACTTCAAAAATTACTCTAGTTCATCCTCTATCGTTCCCACATATTCAAGCAAATATGACAAGGGCCATCTCAATAGAGGCAATTTTGACAACATCAACCCATCCATCAACAACCATTCTACAATGGTCCCTAAACACTCCTCCAATACCAAATTTGCTAGTTGTTCGATCATAGAAAGCATCACAATTTCCTTTAACAAAGGAATGATGAGAGACCATCCACACTGAAAGAAGGTGATCTTGAGTTGTTGACCTTACAGGGTTATAGATAAGGTTGTTAAGAGAAGTAAAATCCTAGAGTGCATCATGCCATACCCCCACTAAATTGATTGAAGCTTTGTTAAATACCAATTTGTTGCAAGCTTTCCATATATACCAACAAGGCTCTTAGAGTAAAATTAACCAAAGGATGGAAATGAATTGAAAATATCATCCCACCAATCTTTGATGCTTGAGAACCCTTCTCTATGGAGGCTATAGATGAAACCCAAGGCTCCCCACGTGGTTTGTGTAAAAGGGCAAAAGAAAAATACATATTTAATAGTTTCCCTCTCCTCGTCACATCAAGGGCAATTAGGATCCACCCCCTCATACATTTGTTAAGATAATGCTTTGTAGCAATTACATTGTGATAGGATCTTCAACGAAAATGCTTAACTTTTGGTGAAGTTTGAAGTTTCCAAAGTTTTTCCAACATTTAGTCAAATTCTCATTCTCGATTGAGGAGGCATTTGGCATGGAAAGTGCCCTAGGAAAAAAAGGGAAAGTTCACAATAACCAGAACAAACACTATAGGTTCCATTCTTAGTAAAGTGTCATACCATCTTGTTACTCGATTGTAAAGGCTTAATTCGAAACTTCAAAATGGCTTTACATTCCTCCCAATTAAAAAATAGTTGAATAACATCCTACTTTAACATCTTTGCATCATAATCTATAAGATCCTTGATAAGAGAAGGGCAACACCCCTTACCTGACCCAATCATTGGGTTCGAGCTACAAGATGTCACATCTATACTAAAGCATCTACAGTTAAATACATGGTAAATAATCATCCACACATGCAATTAAGTGTCAATCACATTCAAATCATGCTAAACAGTCAATTTTGAGAATTAATCTAGCTTACGAAAGCTCTTTTGTCAACCCGAACATGAAATAGGACCAAATTGTAAAAATTTTAAAATGTATGGATTAACGTTATGACTTCATCTGGTTTTAGTCATGACGTGGCCATCACAGTATGTCATGTCATAATGGCAAGCCCAAGCTCGCCACGACGTCACTTATTGTAATGGCAACATTGCGACGTCCAAAATCTGAGGTCGCGATGTGACCTCTATTTTAAGTAAAATGTACATTTTGGTACCTATTTCATATTTTCTAAATACAACCAATCAAAAGATACACCTAAATACCACTTACCATTGTCTTGAAACCTACCAAAACATACCAAATGAGTTCAAACATACAATTTCAACTTCATATCAAACATTCCACACCTATTCATCAATTAGATTTAAACATTTCAATGTCATGAACAATATGTCAACCAAGCTATTCAATCACCAATCTTTACCTATGCTACTTCATATTAAAACATGCCATTTCACTTCATTTACATAACCTTGTTCACCTTATGCTCATCTATGGCTTCTAAGCTTTAAACATAACTATCAACCATCAAAATTAGGTCACATTTTACAAGCATACATCAAGTTACAAATGTTCAAATACATTCTCATCTTAATCTCCTATTAACCAAGCTACCATTTCTACCTCATCCGCGCTGTTTCACATGCCATATATATAGTTATATATCATCCCATCATTTAGCATAACAATACATATATGTTCAATACCATAAGCAATCCAAAACACAAATTCAATGTAATAGGTAATGGTTAAGACAAACTTGTCACAAAGTAAACACATCTACATACTAAGATAAACACCACATCGCTTATATACATGCCACAACCCTTGACTCAAATTTCTCAAATAGCTACCAAAATGGAGATAGTGAGCTTCAAGACTATCTGGCTTGATATGTTCAGCAAGGTGATAAACTACAAGGAAAAGGGGAAACAAACTAGGTAAGCATATAAGATGCTTAGTAAATTCATAGGGTATTAAAAAAAATTACATTATCTTTTATCTAAGTACAATAAGCTACCACAACTTGGCATGGTTTGGCTAGACATGACAAATCAAACATCAAAAAGTGAGTTTTAACTCATAATTTAATCATATGATACCACAATCACAAATCATGCTAATTCATATCATTTCAATTAACTAAGTTCGAAACCTATTCAATCATGGGATGATACAATTACGAACATGTCAAAGTCAATATTCCAACACATTATTCAAGCTCAATTCAATATCTTCCATGTGAACATCAAGGTCATTATATCTCATCTCAATTTTTCATTTCGTATAAATTGTTTCTCACGATAAACCCTAGTGAATGAACTTGGATGCACAGTTATCTACCCATGCCAGTTGCTCATCTGAGCTAAATATAAACATACTAGGTTACTCGTTCGAGCTCAACTTTTATAACAACATCAAGTTACTCGTCCGAGCTAAACCTATGTCAAATGTATTTGCGACAACAAATGCTTGTTCTCAGTAGCATCTATAATCAATCTCATACAACTGCGCATAAGACCCTATTGGCATGCCAATTGTATCCTAACATTCACTAATTTCAAATGGGCATCTTTTACACATATAAACATTAATTTTCAATTTAGTCTAATTCTAGTATTTATACCAATTCACAACCAATTCATTCACAATCAAATATATATCTAAATCAAATAAATAAAAACCTAAATAAATAAACACCGTATGAACTTACCATATCAAAATACCAATTTTTTCAAAAAATCAATAATGACAACTTTTAAAAACTTTAACAATCTTATAGATTGGTACATGGGTTAGCTAAATCAAGGTCCCATAACCTTAAAAACATAAAAATTATAAGAAAATGACTTAATTAAACATACCTAAAGTTGGCCGTAAGTTGAAACCTTTAAAGCTTTCATGTTTTTCTTTCTATGGTGGTAATAGGTTTGAAGGTAGGAGATGAAAGAAAATTTCTCAAGCCATACCTTGAGAACTTATTTACATATAAAATGACCTAGTTTCTCAAGTCAAAGAACTCATTTACATGATAGTCGTGTGAGAACTTTTTCTAAGACTTTTAAGTGATTCTATTGACTGGAGTTCACAACGAGTCATGTTCAATGAACTTGTTTTCAAAATAAGCACACATTGATATCCTCAATTGTGTTACATAGTTTGACATCTGGAATTGATTGCATGCATCCCATGCATTGTAACGACCCAAACCCGGCCCAAACGCTATGGCCGAATCTGGTCCGTTACCGTGAAAACATTTTTGAAGTTCCTTTTTGAAACCAACTTAAATTTTGAAAACCCTTCTTTTTAGTGGACTTAATAAAACCTTACTTAGATTAAATTTGGAAATCAATTGGGTCAAGTTATTTTAGAGTTCTAAATGTGCCCGACGGCACGGTAAAACATTTTCGTTTACTTTGAGAAAACGTGTTCATTCAATGTAATATTGATAAAAAAAAAATGGTTTAAGCAAATTATTCAGCAATATAAAAAAAACAACAAAGCTAAAGTGTTAGGAGGCCTTATTACATTCAAAATAAAATCAACTAAAGATTAAAATAACTAAAGCCAAAATCCATTCGGTTTAAATTCACTGCATGGCCACCTCGAGTCAGCCCGGCTCCACATCCGCGATCTACTCGTTACCTGAAAAATGTAAAGGAGAAGGTGAGTCACCAAGACTCAGTATGTAACCCTTCCCCCGGTTTAAACATATTCATACACAACATATAACAAATTAATTATGCAAATTATCATGTGTCCCAACCTAGCCAGCCATACGCCACTGTCTACCCCGTTGTGGTACCAAACCACTGGTGGTGCCAAACCACCTGGTGACATATAGTCACGATGTGCTACAAAGCACCGGTGTCCGTAGACACAAATCGGGTGATAGGGCCAACCCATCGTGTGATACCAAATCACCGCGAGACGATCCCATATCTCAAGTGGGGCCAACCCACGGTGGTATTAACCACGGGGATAAGTCATTCGAGGTGCCAAACCTGCGGAGGTACCAAACTCACGGTGGACCGTAGTCACGAGTGTGTTACCAAAACATCGGTGCCCGTCGGCACGATTACATTTGCCCCCTCCACTCAATCAACCCACATCGGCAATAATCATACTGATTTATCAAATGTATTATCACAACATGCTTCCCAAAAGCATCAAATAGCAAATCGTATGAGCAGTACTTTACGGTTACCCGTATACCGTTATGGTATTCAAACCATTGCTACATACATCACGTTAGCAATCACATTACTTAACATAATTTAATAAGTTACAAGGTGTGTATGTACACACTGTCACCACTGAATAATCTATATCCCGAAAGAAGAGTCGGCCACCTAGATCTATCTCGCACCTATATTCGGCCAACTTTTAGGATTAGTGTTATGGCCTATTCGGCCAACCAAAACAAATCTAGAGGGTTAGTTATGGTCCCGAATCCTTACCTTTGCTTTGCTTTACGAACCACGGCACTCGATACACAGTGTGTGCTTTGTACCAAGTACTTGGTTAATCAATACAGATTAATAGCCTTCGGCTTAAACTAATACCAAATAACTAACTAAAACAGATCTTACCATCACTTACCCAAAAATCGAATTCTAGAGATCGGCTTTGAGTCAAGCGCGCTTACGTTTACGAGCACCTAGAAGAAATCGGTTACTACTTGTTTTAGTAGTCTTATAATAATTGCCGAAATCGGCACCTTCCTTTGTAGAAATCGACAGAATATAGAGAGGAGAAAATCCATAGGTATTCGGCCAAACTTACCTTCACAATCGAGAGGAAATCCACGATGCCTTTAATGCCTCCGTGATATTCGGCCAAAGGGTGCTATTAGGGAGGAAGAGAACTTTCGGCCACTTGAGATAGGGAATAGGTTCAATTGAAAAGAAAGAAAAATGAAGAGAAGTGGAGGGTGGAGAGTTTTGGCCAAAATATGAGAGAGAGAGAGGAGTTTGAAAGAAAGAAAGAAACAGGGTGGAGTGTTTTAAAGAAATTGTGAAGACAAAAATATACTAAGGGAATTCGGCTACTTGGAAAAAGTCTAAAAGAAGAATCAAGGTGGTAGGGGGTTTATAAAGAATTGGCACACTCCCCTCCCATTGCTTACCAGTCCACTCCTTTGAATAAGGAGTTCAAATTCTACTCAATACCTAAAACTTCTCTTGGCCACACATTTGTATTAATTCAAAATTAATTTGAATTAATCTCCATTAATCAATTAATATTCAAATAATCTAATAATATCCCTAATATCCAAATAATATCCCTTTGAAATTCTTGATTATCCCATTATAATTCATTTAAAATAACATCCTTATTATCTCCATTTATCTCTTCACAATCCATAGAATTTAAGAAATTAAAAATGCTCATATTATCTCTAAAAAATATATTTTAAAAGAGAAAAATCCTCCCTATGTGTAGTCCAACATAAATGAAAAGAAGGGATTTCTGTGACTCGAACACAAGCTCCCTAGCTCCCTTGGTGGCGTCAACACTAGTCCTTAAGTGGCCTCCTTTTGCCACTTTTCCAAGGCCTTTTTGTGGCAAATTACACTAATTTATTCTTATAACACCCTTCTCGCTAAGGCTCCCTACCTTTTAAGTTAAAACCGAAATTTTCTATTAAACCGAGAGCCAACTCAAAGCCTTAAATTACGCTCTATTATTCCGTAAATAATACCGCAATGGTTCATACATGGGAAAAATAGTTAAATTCCAAATAACCCCATTTTTGGGATGTTCTGATTCTACCCCCTTAAAATAAATTTCGTCCCGAAATTACTTAACTAGAAAAGGTGGGGTATTTTGCCTCATTACATCCTCGAGTTCCCACGTAGCTTCCTCTCGAACCATGGTTCCGCCACAAAGACACCTTCACCAAGGGCGCGACTTCCTACGTAGAACCTTCACGTCTCGGTCTAAGATCGAGGCCGGTTCCTCCTCAAACAATAAATCACGAATTCACCTCGATTTACGCCACTTTGGCACTGCGTGCGATGGGTCGGACCGATACCGTCTCAAAGCATTGATACGTGAAAAACATCATGGATGCGGTTCGATTCGCCGCGGTAACTCAAGCTAGTAGGCTACCGGTCCTACTCGCTTAATCACCGTATATGGCCCGATAAACCTTGGGTTTAGCTTCCTTTCCGTCCAAATCTTAACACCTTTTTCCAAGGCGACACTTTCGGAAAAACCTTGTCTCCCCAAAGATACTCCATCTCCTTGCGTTTTAAATCCGCATAGGATTTTTGCCTATCCGATGCTTCCTTAAGACGAGACCGAATCACCTTGACTTTATCCTCGTCTCTCGCTCACCAACTCTGGACCCAAAATCATCGTTCGCCTAATTCGTCCAACATGTCGAGTCACGACACTTCCGTCCATCTGATTGCCTCATACGGAGCCATCCGGATACTTGCACGGTAGCATTTGTTGTTGTAGGCGAACTCCGCTAATGGTAGAAATTCCTCCCAACTACCACGAAAATCCAAGACACAACCTCTTAACATATCCTCCAAGATCTCGTATCACCCTTTCCGATTGTCCGTCGATTGTGGATGGAAAGCGGTACTAAAATCAATCGTGTGCCCATAGCTTGATGCAAGGCTTTCCAAAACCTTGGCGTGAACACGGGATCCCTATCCGAGATGATTGATGTTGGAACACCATGCAATCTTACTATCTCCAGACGCATGCGACTTAGCTAGCTTTTGAAGAGAGAAATCCATCCTCACCGGTATGAAGTGAGCCGACTTAGTTAACCTAGGTCTACTATTACCCAAACCGCGTCTTTCTTCTTATCGGGCGTAAAGGGTAGCCCACTAACAAAATCCATAGTGATCCGTTCCCACTTCCATTGGGGAATCTTTCACCGGTTGAAGCAACCACGATGGCAACCGATGTTCGACGCCTTAACTTGTTGACAAGTCAAACACTTACCAACAAACTCTGTCACCTCACGCTTTAGCTTGGGCCACCAAAAGCGCTCTCTAAGATCTCTATACATCTTGCTTCCTCCCGGATGCATAGCGTAGGGGCTGCTATGTGCATCCTGGAGAATCTTTTGCCTCAACTCCACATCCCTTGGCATACACGTTCGCCCTTGGAAGCATAACACTCCATCACTAGACAGGTTATATCCTTCCAAACCACCATCCTGAACTTGTGCTCTCTTAGCATTCAACCCTTCATCCACTAATTGTTTTTCCTTAACTTCCTTCATCCACGTCGCTTAACTTGAAGTTCGCAAGAGGCTTCCATCATCATATAAACTCAACCGAGCAAACATTGCTCTTAAGTCCGTCACCACCTTCCGCTCAACGCGCGTCGCCTACCACGTTGGCCTTGCCGGATGATACTCGATCGAACAATCGTAGTCCTTTAAAAGTTCGATCCACCGACGCTGTCTCAAGTTAAGATCCTTCTGAGTCAAGAGATACCTCAAACTCTTGTGATCCGTGTAAACTATCGACTTCTCCCCATAAAGATAGTGTCTCCATATTTTCAGAGCGAAGACAACTGCTGCTAACTCTAAGTCGTGCGTTGGATAGTTCGGGATTAGGTGTGGCCTTAATCGCCGTGATGCATAGGCTACTACCTTCCCCTCCCTGCATCGACACATCCCAAACCAAGTATGAGACGCATCACAATAAGCGATGAACAACTTCCTACTTTTGCGCACCAAAATCGGAGCTTAGTCAAAATTTTCCTTAGCTTATCGAAGCTTTCTGCCGCTTCTCCGACCATACAAATGGGACTCCTTTTCTTAGTAACCGTCAGCGGTCTTTGCGATCGAGAAAACCCTTCTACAAACCTCCGATAGTACCCGCTAGACCAGAAAACTTCGGATCTCCGCCACCGACCTAGGCGGTTTCCAATCCAATACCGCTTCAATCTTACGAGGTCTACTCTAATTCCTTCCGCCGATACTACATGTCCTAAGAAAGCTACTTCCCTTAGCCAAAATTCACACTTATCGAATTTGGCATATAATCGCTTCTCTCCTTAGTACTTGCAACACCATTCGTAAATGCTTGTCATGCTCTTTCTCCGTCTTAGAATAGACTAGTATATCGATACATGAACACTACGACGAATTGGTCTAAGTATTCTTTGGAACACCCTATTCATCAAGTCCATAAACGCTACTGCGCGTTGGTCAACCCAAATGGCATCACCGAAACTCGTAATGTCCATACCGAGTTCGAATGCCGATCTTGTGAACATCAACCTCCTTTACCTTCAATTGATGGTAGGCGACCTAAGGTCTATCTTTGAAAACACCGCGGCACCTTCGGTTGGTCAAACAAGTCATCGATCCGAGGCAAGCGGATACTTGTTTTTGATCGTTAACTTGTTTAAGCGGCGGTAGTCGATGCACATCCGCATTGAACCGTCCTTCTTCTCTGACGAACAACACACGAGCGCTCCCCACGGAGATATGCTTGGTCGAATGAACCTCTATCCAAGAGCTCTCGAATTTGGGCCTTCGGCTCCACCAATTCCTTTGGTGCCATTCGGTATGGTGCTATAGACACAGTGCCGTTCGGGTAGCAAGTCAATACCGAATTCAACTTCCCGATCCGGAGGCGGACACGGAAGTTCTTCCCGGAAATACGTCAACAAATTCCCCAACCGTTCGAACCTCAACTCATCGACTCCTTAGCTTCCAAAGCACAGATCCTAACCAAATATGCCTCGCAACCTTTCTTGACCATCCTTTCGGCCTTCAAGGCGATGACACCACATGGATAGGTAATTCCTTCTATCACCTATCATAACCACTTCATCACCCTCACCGTCTTTAGCACCATGCGCTAGCCGCGCAATCCAAAGTCGCCCGATACTTAACCAACCGGTCCATTCCAAGGATCAAATCGAACTCTCAGAAAGGTAGTTCCATCGGATCGGCTACAAATACGACCCCCTTGGAGTTCTAGGGTACCTCTCTTTATAAAGTTTGTCTACTACTACTGAGAGTGTCCTGGGGGCTTAGCACAGTCATCTTCCTAAGAGTAGTCTCGAGTTCAGGTCCATAGTTCCTACCACACTACTAGCAATGTGCGAGTGCGTCGAACCCACATCAATCAATGCAACATAAGGTAAACCAAATATTAGAAACGTCACGGTTATGGACGCCCGGTGTCTCTCCTCCTCACGGCGCCTCATTTGCATAGACTAAGCGGTGTGTCTAGCCTCTGTGTTACCCGAACCTCGGCCACGAGTTCCACGACCTCGGTTGAAACCATTGTTTCCTTTGCCATTACCCCGACCCTCTCGTGGTGGTCCAACATTTCTACCTCGACGAGCGCGATTCGACCTTTCCGGCGATCCTTAGCGCGCTTTTGAGGCGAGTCCCTTACCCGATGCTCCAAAGACCCACACTCAAAACAACCTTTGTTACCGGTCCAACAACTCCCCCAATGGGTTTTTCCACATGGCGGTTGCGAGTTGGCCTTTGATTAGTAGTCGTGGGCTCACTGGCCCGATTTGGCCCACTCTCGCCTAGCCCGCACGAGCATTAGCGCTACCCGATCCGGTGACCCAAAACCTCTCTTTTGGTTATTCTTACTATAGTTTTGTCTCACGGTCTCCTTAATCCCTTCGGCCACCTTGGCCTTCTCCACTAGGGCGAGAACTCACGAACTGCTGCTGGGGCAATTAGCAATCTATGATCATCATCTCGAGCCGTCCTCAAAGCGGACACGGCGCTCATGTTCGGTGGCTACGATTCCTCGGCATACCTACTCGGCCTTAAAAACTCGCTCATACTCGGCCACCGACTTAGTTCCTTGCACTAGACCTAGGAAGGCTTTCCTTTGGGCATCAATGTAACTAGTGCCCACATACTTCTTTACGAAAAGGCCGTTTTAAAGTAGTCCCACGTGAGATCATCACCGCGGCTCCATCCGGACGATCCACCACCAGCACGCTTCATCCTTTAGAAGCGACCACGCCCCTTTCGACTTTTCCTCGTCGGTCGGTCGAGATCATCCATGACCCTTTCCGTAGATTCCGGCCCAATATTATGCGGCCTTTGGGTGCCACTCACGAGACACCACGAAATACCTCGGCCCCGTTAGGCCGGATTCGCTCGGGAGCGACTCAGAGCTCCCAAATTCCCCCACCAGCCCGGCCACCATCTCCAAAACTTCGCAAAAGCGACTTGCGACCACGGCCTCACCGCCGGTGCGGTCCTGCTCGCCTCACGAAAGTAGGAGGTGGTGGTGGCGGTGGTACCTCGTTTCCGAACCTCGACTGTCTGCGGGTTGGACACCGTCATCCTACCCCTACCGCGTCCACGACGTCCACGTCCTCTAGAACTCATTCTATCTATCGCGCTTTTAATCTGATTAAGAAAATTTTATGTGTTAGCATTTGTTTCACTTTCTTATTCGCGAAGAAATTTTATGAAAGAATTTAATTAGGGATTCTTTCGAGCAAACAAGGTTTCAGTCTTCTATCCTAGTTCACACAAAGAGTTCATGCATCCATTCCTTAATGCTTTCCATACCTATTCACTCTCTTGGACATTTCGCCCATTCCCAACCTGGGGTATTTTCGTCATTTTCCCTGAGTGGTATTTTAGTAAATAAAGAAATTTTAAAACTTTAGTAGAGTAGATCATTTTGACATTCCCAAACTGGAGGATATTTATAAAAATTTGTAAAATCGTAATCGTTTTGATACTGTGGTATTTTGGTAATTTTGTCAATCGGGGCAATTTTGTCATTTTGATAAATCGAGGATATTTTCGACGGTTGTAAAACTTGAGGGTCCTTTTGAAAGTTTTCCTTTTCAAATAGTGATGTTGGTAAAGTTTTCCAAAGATCGTGGTCGTTTGGTAATTTTCACAAATTAAGGCGTTTTTGTAATTTCCTAAAACCAAAATATTTAAAGTGTTGATTTTCAAAACTAAGTTGTTGGATGTTTGGAAAGTAGTTGAAATTTTTGAGCAAAACCATTGAACTGATATTTTATGAGTCGGGCGTTTTAGTAATTTTACCACAAGGGCATTTTTGTAATTTTCCAAAAATTTGAGTTTTTCTAGAAAAACGTTGCAAATATGAGGTTTTCGATTTGAAAGAGTTGTTGCAAGAGTTTTGAAAACATTTGAGTTGTTGTTGTTTAGTTGCATTTTGAAAACATGGCTAATTCCTTTTCGGGTTTTAGTCATTAGGTTTAGCCTATGGCCGAGCCCTCTTGGTCGGGGTGAACCAAAGCTACGCACTGTGCAGGATTCGAGTGAAGAGGAGGTGGGTCACGCGGACCGCTTAAATACCAAGCTCTCATAGAACCTTTCAGAGCATGCGCGCATGCAGAGGTTGCCACACCACTGAGCCCTCCGAGTTAGGGTGAGCAGGAAGCTACGCGCGGGTAGGATACTGCGAAGAGAGAGGTGAGTCACACGATCGCTCGCTTAAATACCGAGCTCTTAGGATCCAATCCTCGACATGCGTCGAGGGTTACCACACCCCAGCTCACTTGGCTAAGTCATAGATTGGTTTAGTTCTTTAATGTCTTATGTTTGGTTCATGTGCTTGAGTAATCTAATCCCTGGGTTCAAGTCCTATAAGTCTATCTACGTTCCATACTTCCTACCTTTCTACTGAATATAGTTCACCAAGAGGTTCGAAGACTTACTTACAGGCGGATCGGTCTGGGAGACTCGGGCCATGTTTGTCCAAAATCCAAAAATCATTTTATAAGGCCTTCTAAAACATTTTTGGGCCTTGGGGCCCCACAGTAGAGCTTTGAACTGGGCTCGATACCAATTTTGTAACGACCCAAACTCGGCCCAAACGCTTATGGGTCGAATACAGTCAGATATCAGTGAAAACATTTTTGAAGTTCATTTTGGAACCAACTTAAATTTTGAAAACCCTTCTTTTTAGTGGACTTAATAAAACCTTACTTAGATTAAATTTGGAAATCAATTGGGTCAAGTTATTTTAGAGTTCTAAATGTGCCCGACTGACGCAGTAAAACATTTTCGTTTACTTTGAGAAAACGTGTTCATTCAATGTAATATTGATAAAAAAAAATGGTTTAAGCAAATTATTCAAACAATATAAAAAAACAACAAAGCTAAAGTGTTAGGAGGCCTTATTACATTCAAAATAAAATCAACTAAAGATTAAAATAACTAAAGCCAAAATCCATTCGGTTTAAATTCTTTGCATGGCCACCTCGAGTCGGCCCGGCCCACATCTGCGATCTACTCGTTACGAAAAATGTAAAGGAGAAGGTGAGTCACCAAGACTCGATATGTAACCCTTCCCGGTTTAAACATATTCATACACAACATATAACAAATTAATTATGCAAATTATCATGTGTCCCAACCTAGCCGACCATACGCCACTGTCTACCCCGTTGTGGTACCAAACCACTTTGGTGGTGCCAAACCACCGGTGACATATAGTCACGATGTGCTACCAAAGCACCGGTGTCAAAGTAGACACAAATCGGGTGATGGGGCCAACCCATCGTGCATGATACCAAATCACCGCGGACGATCCCATATCTCAAGTGGGGCCAACCCACGGTGGTATTAACCACGAGGATAAGTCGCATCGAGGTGCCAAACCTCTGGAGGTACCAAACCTCTCGGTGACCGTAGTAGTCGCAGTGTGTTACCAAAACATCGGTGCCCGTCGGCACGATTACACCGCCTCTCCACTCAATCAACCCACACCGGCAATAATCATACATGATTTATCAAATGTATTATCACAACATGCTTCCCAAAAGCATCAAATAGCAAATCGTATGAGCGGTGTACTTACCGGTTACCCCGTATACCGTTATGGTATTCAAACCATTGCTACATACATCACGTTAGCAATCACATTACTTAACATAATTTAATAAGTTACAAGGTGTGTATGTACACACTGTCACCACTGAATAATCTATATCCCGAAAGAGAGAGTCGGCCACCTAGATCTATCTCGCACCTATATTCGGCCAACTTTTAGGATTAGTGTTATGGGCTATTCGGCCAACCAAAACAAATCTAGAGGGGTTAGTTATGGTCCCGAATCCTTACCTTTGCTTTGCTACGAACCACGGCACTCGATACACAGTCCATTGTACCAAGTACTTGGTTAATCAATACGATTAATAGCCTTCGGCTTAAACTAATACCAAATAACTAACTAAAGCAGATCTTACCATCACTTACCCAAAAATCGAATTCTAGAGATCGGCTTTGAGTCAAGCGCCTTTACGTTTACGAGCACCTAGAAGAAATCGGTTACTACTTGTTTTAGTAGTCTTATAATAATTGCGAAATCGGCACCTTCCTTTGTAGAAATCGTGAGAATATAGAGAGGAGAAAATCCATAGGTATTCGGCCAAACTTACCTTCACAATCGAGAGGAAATCACGATGCCTTTAATGCTCTCGTGATATTCGGCCAAAGGGTGCTATTAGGGAGGAAGAGAACTTTCGCCACCGAGATAGGGAATAGGTTCAATTGAAAAGAAAGAAAAATGAAGAGAAGTGGAGGGTGGGGAGTTTTGCCAAAATATGAGAGAGAAGAGAGGAGTTTGAAAGAAAGAAAGAAACAGGTGGAGTGTTTAGCCAGAAATTGTGAAGACAAAAAATATACTAAGGGAATTCGGCTACTTGGAAAAAAGTCTAAAAAAGAAGAATCAAGGTGGTAGGGGTTTATAAAGAATTCGGCACTCCTCCCATTGCTTGCCAGTCCACTCCTTTGAATAAGGAGTTCAAATTCGACTCAATACCTAAAACTTCTCTTGGCCACACATTTGTATTAATTCAAAATTAATTTGAATTAATCTCCATTAATCAATTAATATTCAAATAATCTAATAATATCCGTAATATCCAAATAATATCCCTTTGAAATTCTTGATTATCCCATGATAATTCATTTAAAATAACATCCTTATTATCTCCATTTATCTCTTCACAATCCATAGAATTTAAGAAATTAAAAATGCTCATATTATCTCTAAAAAAATATATTTTAAAGAGAGAAAAATCCTCCCTATGTGCCGTCCAACATAAATGAAAAAGAAGGGGATTTCTGCGACTCGAACACAAGCTCCCTAGCTCCCCTTGGTGGCGTCAACACTAGCCCTTAAGTGGCCTCCCTTTTGCCACTTTTCCAAGGCCCTTTTTGTGTCAAATTACACTAATTTATTCTTATAACACCCTTCTGCTAAGGCTCCCTACCTTTTAAGTTAAAAACTGAAATTTTCTATTAAACCGAGCCAACTCAAAGCCTTAAATTACGCTCTATTATTCCGTAAATAATACCGCAATGGTTCATACATGGGAAAAATAGTTAAATTCCAAATAACCCCATTTTTGGGATGTTACATGCATGACAACTTAACATATACTAGTCTATGATGCATTATTAGTGCCCATCTTGGAAATACATTGACTAGGAACATTTTTAGGAACATAACTTGATGCATAAGAATTCAATAATTGCAACTTGTTTGCAATTCATTTGTAAAGCCTTATTTATTCCATGGGCTTCATCCTAATAGTACTTTGAACAACTTATAAGTTATTTGTACTAACATAAAGGAAAAATGTAACACCCCTAACATGTATCCGTCGCCGGATTAGGGTTACGAGGCATTACCGATCAAAAACACAACTCAGAACAATTATTTATTACTATTCAAGCATAAAGTTGTAACATCTTCAAAACTCGAATACCTCAATTCACATATACCAATTTTGCATATAAAATCATGTATCACATACAAACCATACACAAAAACTCAACCATTTTAATTCTGTTTCCTATTCAAATTTTTAAATTAAGCTATCATGAATTAACAATAAAGCACATGTATTTCATAAGTCAAATGTTCAAACTTTGTTACCATCACATCCATGTCACTCGAATATTTAAAATATATCATACCCTTACGAATCAAATACCAATGCAAAGTCAAAACATCCAAATTCATACATTTATTTCATTATTCTATTATAAAATGTACCATTTCATAAACCTTTATACAACCGAATATCAAGTCAAAACAAAACATATTTTACAACTTATAAGTTATCTATATAATGATTCATTATATAACATCACTAATTGATCAAATATAGTTCTTATACATAACCAAATAATGCACATTTTAATAAATCAATTTGGACCATTTTTGAACACAAATAACAAGCCAAAACATACCTAATTCACATATAAATTTCATGTCTAGACATCATATATTTAACTAACCAACTTGATCTTTAGGTACCAAACCACATACAAACATGTCATATGCATATGAATTTAATATATCCATATATATGTCATCATTTACCAATTCCAAGCCAATATACCAAAACAAATTATACATCAAGTTATAAATTAATAATAAGCCATTCAAATAGCCAAATTCACATCATAAAGCAAAGACATCACCTAGTTATAATAACATGTATCACCAATTGAAAAACACATCCATCAACTATGTAATTACTCGAGCTGAATCACATTTTCATCAAACATACTTCCAAAATAAGCACTTCAACAAGCTTGATCATTCACAAACATTAACATCATTATAAAGCCATTTTCGCATGGCTAATTTATACATGTCAAAATAAACCATATTAAAACTAGGCTATACATGCTATATATCAAAATTGCAAACTATCAAAGTACCAAAATAACGATCGATAGTGTGATGATGATCCTTGACGATCCCCGAGCTCGAGCTAACTTTATATATCTATAAAACAATGAAAGAAATACACAAAGTAAGCTTTGAAAGCTTAGTAAGTCATAAGCAAATAAATCATCACAAGAACATGAATAATTCAATTTTAAATAGGCTAAATTAAACTAATATCATATACATATACATTCACTTTTCTCATAAAATCCATAATACCATATTAGTAGCTTCACTTACCTTATTTTTCAACGAACATTTAAACCTTATACGTACCTGAATTATTTAGCTCAAATTCAAATTCGGATTTGTTTGACATTGCCCGTTGAACCATTCAGAATCGTTAAGGATACTCGAAAACACATATATCAATTACAACGCCATATCCCAGATATGATTTTACATGTTATCACATATCGAAGCCTCTGTCCCAGACAGGGTCTTACACGAATCATATACGATGCCAATGTCCCAGACATGGTCTTACACGAAATCACATCTCGGAAATCCTAATGTCATGACATCAGTATCCTACACTATTCCTAAGGCTCATACGGGGCTTTCGACTTCGTAATTCAATCAATTCAAGCTCGAAATAATTCCTCCAACACACAATTCAATTTGGCAATATATGTATTTATACACAAATCAATTCGGAAATATTTATATTTAAATTTAAAAACGTTTATTTGCATATGAACTTACCTCGTACGGAAACAAACAGATCGGAACAACTATTCAACAACTTTCGACTTCCCCCAATCCAAATATGATTTCTTCCTTTCTTGATCTAAATCAATTTAAATTTAACTTATTTAATTACAAGTTCAGTCAATTTCATCTAAAAACACATAAATGAGCATTTTGCACTTTATCCCCTAATATTTCACATTTTCTCAATTTAATCCCTATTTCAAAACAACACAAAATACACAAAATTTCCTTAAACCCATGCTTGGCCGAATCTTCCCTAGCTCCCTAGCAGCCCATTAATTTCATTAATTTCACATTTTGACCCCTCAATTTACAAATTTCACAATTTAATCCTTAATATGCATTTTTATCAAAAATCACTTAATTAACTATGATAATCTACCAACATTTATTTATTTTTCATCATAAAACAACAAAAATATCAAGCTTTCAACAATGGCAAATCACAAAATCATCATCAAATCTGAAAATTAAAGCATGGGCTAGCTAGTATACGAAGCAACACTCTCAAAAACGTAAAAATTATCAAAAACCAAGCAAAGAACATACCTAAATTAAGCTTCCTAAGTGCCAAAATTTAAAAGCTCTCAAATGGTTTCTTTTTCTTTGAGTTTCGACCAAACAAGATGAGCATGCATGTCATTGTGTGTTTTATTTTATTTATTTAACTATCATTACTAATACCTAATTAACCTTTATAATTAAATAATAAAACACATAATGGTTGTCCATCTTTGTCCACTCAAATATTCAATGGTCAAATCACAACATAAGGACCTTACATTTAATTAATCAAAGAAAATAAGCACTTTAACATATAGCATGCTACTTTTATATTTTACGCCATTAAGTCCTTTTATTAAATTAAGCACACAAACGGTAAAATTAAATCACGAAATTTTCACACATATCAAATAACATGTCTGTAAATACCAAAAATAATATTAAAATAATTTTATGACCTCATATTTGTGGTTTCGAAACCACTGTTCTAATTTAGCTAAAAACGGGCTGTTATAAAAACGTTTACAAAGCAACTAATTGTATTTGGTTTTGCTTTATTAACTTGTATACCACAAGTGTAGTCCAATTACCACTAGGGAATTTATTCTATCATCTATGAGAATTTCTTGGACCATCCGATACTATCATAAAATCTAATCAAAATGATGCCACTTGATGCAAGAGAAGCGTATGAGCAATATGTATGCATTAAAAACATATATGTGCGCACATGCTTTTGCTAGTAGTACAGAAGTAATCTCTTCCAACTAATACAACATCCACACAAATTGTTAAAAAAAAAATACATTTAAACTTAGTTATGATATTAATCATGTTAATTAAACATCATTATAACACAAACATTTTTGAATTATTTGATTTAACATCAATGGATACTTGTATTTGTGATGCCATTCTTCTAGTAATTGTATGGCCACAATAGTCGGACCACCTATTAAAATCTCAACGGTTAGTATCAATATAAAATGTTTAGAATGCCATTAAATTTATAACAAATGCTTCTAATTTTATCTTCTAGCAATAGAGAAATTGAGATTCTGTAAGGGTATAAACTCAATCTATGAAAGTTAATACCACTCGCACAATTGTAAAATCAAAAGGCAACCAATTACTTTCTTGTTTCCCACTCTACACACCTTACATGATGCCTTATGTAGGCATACCCAAACCATATATCCCTAACTATATGTTTCAATCATTTCAAAATTATATAACAATTGAAGATATCTAGAGTTAACTAAGTTGCGAAGCTTTTTTGGCATCAACACACCTCTAATCAACTGAAGAATAACTTAATATGATGTTGAATATCTTCGTATGTTGAATTCTTTGGGACATGTTCAAAGCGATTCTTCAACCATGTTAACTTAATTCAAAGCCTAGTGAAATTAGACTTAAGGTCGATAATTGTTCCTAGTGCTCGAAAAAGGACCTCCCGTAGATTATATTGAGAAATTTCCATTAGTGGACACTTCTCCAATAGAAGGCGTGCTAGTAATGCTACATCTTCCAACATTATTGTTGCTTCGCCACATGAGAGATGAAAATTTATGATCTTAGGTCTCCATCGTTCAATCAAAGCAGAGATGAAGGTCAGTATGAAAGTAAAATTTTGAATTTGGTTAGTACAATAAAAACTAATGTCTCTTAAGTGATGAATGATTCTATTGTCAGGTGGATTTATTTTCATATTACTGCCACATCAAGTTGCTAGAGAATACTCCATTGTTGTTGCATTTTATCTAACATGTCGTTCTTTTAATATCAATAAGGGGACAACCATTATTGTTTGATTGGAAATTTGGATTTAGAAAATCTTAGCATGTAAGATAACATAGAATGTAGAGGAATGTTTGAGTTTTTGTGGAAAACTAACAAGTGGCATGGGCTATTTATATGTTTTAGGATTAGGGTTCGTTAGGATTTTCCATAGGACCTTGACACCAATGTGTAGCAAGGTCAATTTTAAATTTCTATTTTCCTCTTCAAATAATCGATTACGAATTATAATTTTACGTTTTTTTTTTAATTTTTATGCAAAACCCGAAACCCACAGATATTAGGTTTTGTTTAAATATTATCTAGAGTGTTATAAAATCAAACTATATTGATATAATTTAAATTTTAAATATTTTATACGGAAATTGATACCCATTGGTGTCGAGGCTTCTTTAATCATTCTATAATCATTACTTGATTTGAGTAGGATACGAAAAACTTGACAACACAATACATATAACTAAACTCGACACCCATGATTATCAAAATAACTTTTTAAAAAATGTATTTTGAGTTATAATCTTAACAAATTTATTTTAGTAAAATTTTTTTTAACCATAAGAAATTTAAAAAAAAACATAATATATGGGTGTCCAAGTTTGATTTGATTTTAAATATAGGTTTCAATTTTTTTTACAATGTATTCATATTTTGAAAATAATATAATAAATTTATTTGTATTTAAAATTTTGAAAAATATATTTTAATTTTAATTTTAATTTTAATTTTAATTTAAGTAATTTAATAATAAATATATATGAATATTAAAATATAAATAATTTAACATATCTTTTATGTTTATATTGTAATATTATTAGATTACTTCATATTCAATATGTGAGTGATAAAATAAATTTTTTATGCGTTAAAGAACAATGTAAATATACATAGTAAAATTTTAAATGTAGTATTTAATTTTTGGAGTGAGTGTTTTGTGGGAGCGATTTATTTTTTAAAAATAGATTTTTTGGTAGATGGTTAATTTTTTTTAAAGATTTTTTATAAAAATATTGAAAGAAATAAAAATATTTGTTAGTGTTTTGTTTTTCTATTTTGATAATTGGCGTAGAGATTAAGATTATTTGGGATCAGACCTAAACATTTATATGCGCTATGACCTAATACTCTTGCCATTGAATCAGAATCAAGAGGTTGTTGGTTTTTTAAGGTATATTTATTTGGTTTTTCAAAAATTGATATTTTAAAAAAAAGTTTTTTTTTCCTATTTAAGTTGTCTAGTTAAAGTTGGGCCACCATGTTGAGAAAAAAAATAATGCGGGTAAAAATAAATAAAAGAATATATATTAGTATTATAAAATAATTAAAAACTGGGCGTTGATCCAATTGAAAAGCGGAGGGTAAAATGAATCTTTAAATGACCTCATTTATGGCTTAGTTTGATGTTTAGAGTAAGGTTAGGAAATAGGAACTACGGAAGGGTTGAAGCAATGGTCCAGCCAGAAACAGTAGTGGTAGCGGCACTCTTGAATTATTGTTGGCACCACCAACCAAATAAAAAACAAGACGAGTCTAAAAAACTTGTCTGTTGCACAAGTCTATGGACCACTTAACTGAACTGAACTGATGGTTGGGGTAAATAATATTTTTAGTAACAAACATAATGATGCACATATTTACTTTTGACTCTGACTCCAATCCTTACACCACAATGCATTCATTTTCTCTACTCTTGTCTTGTTAGAAAGAAATGCATTAATTGGCAATGGTGAGAAACTCATTGTCTCTAATTAAAATGTTGGGGTCAATGGGTGATGCAATTCAATAATGATGTGTACTTTAAAAAGTTTGAAAGATAAGTTAGGCATATGTTTTGTTTTGGCGCTAATGATATTGCTCCCTCCACTTTCATTTATTGGAAAAAGGAGTTTTAAAAATAATAAAGGTTGAGGTGTGATGTTTGGTAGTATTGTCTAGGGAGAGTGGGATGATGATCCAAGACCCAACAATTCAGGAAGGCAAAAAAAGAAGACGACGTGCACAAATTTCAAGGAGGTGGAATTGTAAAGCCTCAACATCAGCGAGTTAGTCCATAAATTGCTCTTAAACAACAGGAAGAAGAAAAACATGGATGGAAAGTGAGAGGATAGGATTTTGCATAAATAAATAAAAAGGATTCATTGTCGCAACTGAAACAGAAAGGTTAGACATTCCCATGTGAGGAGTTGCGGGCGTACGTCTTATTCACAAGTATCATCTACTGTTCACACATTTTGGACTTCCTAGTAGGTGTATTGAATGCAAGTATTAACTCAAACCCAAGCCTTACTTTCCTGACTTTCAGTATCTCTCTCCTTTTAATGCTGAATTGGTTTAGTTAGTTTGACTGTGTGCATCCAATTAATAAACTAAAGAAAGGGTTAGTGCTCTCAAAAGAAGATTTGTATCCATCTTTTTTATTAAACTATTGGGTCATATGGAAACCATTTTTCCATTTAGCCAGAAAAGAGGGCGTCGTTAAAGCTCACCTTCTGCTTTTCTCAGATTTGGTGGTAATTAAGAAAGTGATCCTACTTGCTAAAGTAAGAATATGGTTTAATAAGGAAAGGTGATGTGGTAGTTAAAGCCCGTTGAAGAATATTCCCATGTGAATGTGAATTCCATTCAACTTATCTCATTAAATGCCTATTTTATTCAACTATCAAACATGCATGCTTTCACATTTCCCTTCCCATTTACTCTCTTTTTTTTTATTATTATTAAATTTTAGTTTCTCAAACATATTACAACACATAACTTCACTGTCGCTCGGGGGCCACTCCCTAAAATGTAAATTTGTAAAATTCGCCTTTTTATGTTTTACACAACTTTAATTGAATCAAAAATTAAATTACATTTTGCTCCTAATAAAATTTTAATTTAATACTTTAAAAATTAAAAATTATATAAATTATTAAAATCGTCAATGTTTTAACTCTAAAAAATATATAATTTAATTCTGCTTCCCAAAAATATTTTTTAACTTCACCCGTACCACAAGAAAATTTAAGAACTGGCCAATAATATATACATACAAGTAATTTTATAGTAATACTTTTTAATGTTTAAGATTTCCGCAATTCACAATTAAATATTTTTTAATAGTAAAGAGATTAAATTATTTTTAAATAGAATGAAAACAAGTCTAGTTTAACAAAAAGATAAAAGAAATTAGATTTTTCCTATGGAAATTTAAAATTAGAGAAATTAATTTATGATATGAGAAAAAAAATTTAATTATAAAAAAATAACTCAAAAACATTGATAAAAAAATAATTGGGAAGCCAAATAAATAAAAGGAAATTGATTCATATTCACCAAAACCTAACCATTCATCCGAAGTTGGAGTTAGGAGTTTGGAGATTTGGAAAGACAAACAGTGGGTGAATGGCAAGTCAAATAAACGGCTGTCACTCAAACCGTTGTCGCCACCAGACTCCAGCGTCCATTTGCGACAATGGTGGCGCCACCAAAATGAAGCTCTCCTCACCCTCTTCAACTTCCACGGTTGTGATTTTCGAGAACCAAGCCTAAATGCTCAAATTTGAACCTTTAGCCTCTACTTGCCTATGCTCCAATCTCCTGATTTTCTAATATGTTACTCCTTGTGTCGGCAACTAACTTTCAACTGTCCAGATTCAATAGCAATCATTTCCAATCTCACAAACTTGAAATCTTCAAATAACTTCTTTTCACCCTTTTTTTTTTTAAAAAAATTCTCTAACTCCCCTTTTTATTCAATATTCTCAAAATAATTTTTGATCCAATCACGTTTCGCCACATGTATTATTAAACCCAGCGAGTATGAAATTGAGGGGCTAACAGTAGGTGATGGAAGTCTTAGTTTCAGGGAGTAGGATATGATGGTGAGGGTGATATAGAGGCAATTGCCAGATGAAGCAGTATTAGTTTGGGGAGGTAAAGGAACGTTTCATTTCATTATTTTTAAAATTCCATGATTTTATTTAATATAATAAAAAATAATTATTGATCTAATCACATGAATTATTAAACTCGAAATTGATGGGGGTGTTAGAAGCTTTAATTATGAAGCTCCAATCAAATTGTTAATTTCTTGGGTTCAAATTTTTTATTTTTTATTATCAAGATTGCATTCCATTTATTTTTCAAATTAATATTGATTCATTCTACATAAAAATTGATGAAGAGGTAAAGGAATGTTTTTACGAAAAATGTTTTTAATTTTTTTTTTATTTTATATAAAATAGGATGGTTATCGTAAAATATTTTTAAGTCAACATAAATTTGTCCTTTTATTCCTGTAAAATATTTTATCAATTTTTTTCGATAAGATAACATTTTCTAAACTGATAAGACATTGTTTATCAAAAGGTTTTCGAACATTTTTCTGTCGATGTTAGATGCGGATTAACATAAAATATATAACACTATCAGTAATCAACCAATTTACATTCAATTATTAATTTACACATATTTTTCAATTTATTCAATTTAGCCTTTAAAATTAGGGCTAACATAACTTTCAATTTAAAGCTTCAAATTGAATTCCTATTTTACTCTTAGGGACCTCCTATTTCTTATTTTTACAGTCAATTTTACATTTTATTTAGTTTAGTTTGTAATGTACGAAACTATCAATTAAGTTTTACAATTTAGTCATTTCTCACATCTAAGCTTAAAATCCATCAATTTAACAACTAAAATTAACTTCAATAAATTAACAGTGACAACTTTCTAAAACTTTAACAGTTTTACAAATTGATATATGGACTCACTAAATTAAGTTCTCATGGTCTCAAATCTTACTTGAATTTTGGAAGTTAAAAGGAGCCCGTCTTCCAAATTGTTATCTTATTTTTGGGACGGTTGGGGAAGATGATAGATCATCTCTCCATCCACCAATTCCAATTTATAACTTAAATATAATTTTAATTAACCGTTTTTTATATTAATTAATTTTCATAGTATAATGCTGTCCAATTTCTAATGTTTATACATAGTGTAATTGTTGTGAAACAAAGGAAGCTTAAAATTTGTCATATGGGTTGGTTCAATATCCAATAGCACAATGATAAGCATAAGAATTTGAGTCTTCCCATTTCGCATATAAAAGAAAAAGCTAAATTTTCGTGATTGATTTTTTTTTTTTCAAAAGTTAATTGCAATCAACATGGCATTGAATTGAAGTATTCAACTGATTCAATCACAACGGTTAAAGGCTTCAAGCATTTGGGTAAAAAAGGGTATTAGAATAATAGTTTTTTGTTTTATTCTATATTTTCTAAGTAACCTAATATTTAATTTAAAGTTTAATGAGCAACCCTATTTAAGAAGTAAAATTTGTAATTAATTTTTAATTGATGATGAGCTAATTAAAAATTATATATGAGTAAAGTGTAAAATTATATATTGAGATGAGAAAATAAAACAAAAATACAAAAAAAAAATTAAAAATTGATACACCTCTATTCAAATTGTAAGGGATGTTTTAAACTAATTTGCTGAGTGAAGCCTGATGCCTCTCTAATAGTCGCATGTATTTTATAATCTTAGAAGGTGGAGCAGCTCTGGTACAAGGAACATTTTGGACTTCATTTATTTCAAAATGAACCTAGGCATGTATATGCTATTATTTATAGCTATGTGTTGGCTAGCATGATTTTTGTTCTACTTACCATTATGAAGCTTGATAACTCAATTTCAAGTGATCATTAGAAGTTTAGGGAACAAATGAGAAAAAAAAACAAACAAACAAGTGGATGTGAGATGTTACCTATGATGAAATATTGCATAATGATTTCAACTTTGAATTTGTATTTGTCAACTACATTGCCCCCTATCTCCCGTGGAAAGAACAACATTAGGTCTTCCATTTCAGCAGCAACAAGTAGCCGGCCTTCAGGAATTCCGGAAATTTTATAACCAAAAAAATGAGCAATCCCCAAAATCAGCCGGCAATTGCATGCTTCGTCCAACCAAACGTGACCCCATACATACAGGCTGTAGTAACAAAATCCCAGTTGACAAGCCGGCCCACATTTTATGCACGGAAAACCTTACCAACATTATTTATATATAACCCTTCAATTCTCCACTCATATTAATACAATGTGCTCCAAAATGGGGAATTTAAAGTTAAACCAATCATTATCGAAGACCTTGGTGAACTTGTTCATTGTTCTAGCCATTGGCATTGCTCCCTTTCTCTCGGTAGGTTCACAGTGTCGTGCAAGGCCCTCGTCTCTGGCAAAGTTTTCTGCATTCCGAGCTGAGAATACATTGGGGTCAAGCTATAGGAGTCTTGGAACTATGCTTCCGAAAGGTCAGCCTGTACCACCATCTGGGCCTAGTCCCCAGATAAACTGATCACCATACCTGTTGCAATATTGTCTGGTGAAAACCATGTTTAACAAGTATAAGGATAATGATGCAGTTGAGGGGTAGCGTCAGTTATGGGTGTCGTTTTCTTCTATACGTTGTATAATTATAGTTGTAGCAAACATGTAGAGGGTTTCTTCAAAGGTTGAGTTGATTTTATTGATCACGCCTTAAAAAAATAAATGCAGACAAAGAATTGAATGTTTAGGCACTGGACATTCACTTGCTTCTCTTTTTAAAGAATAGCCACCTTGGTTTGCTAAGATGGTATTTCAACAACACGTGCATGAGTAGCTTATTATATCCAATTACCTGATTCGTAACTCAATATAATAATTAGAATGTTAAAAACTGTCAGCAAAATAGAAATGCCGACCCATAATATTAAAAACTATCAACAAGCTATTGATGTTGTGACAATAAGATATATGAGATCACATTATGTTGGTATAAGGTTTGTGTGTAATCTTTTCATCTTTTGATGAAGAAAAAATATCCTTATCCTTATTGTCATATGATTTTTAATCAACCTTGTCAAATCATGGATAACCAAGAAAAAACAATCCAACAGAAGTACTAATGGAAGAAGGAAAAAAAATTTCCTAATTGGAAAGCATACATGTCCAATCAGGTTGACTAGTAATCACAGTATTGAAGTGGTGGTTGAATTAATTATCACATCCATTTATGCAGTACAATTAGATAAATTATTTAAAATAATAATAAGAATTTTAAAAAAGAAAAAATGTTAAAAATTGAATAAATTAATTCAACCAATTTTTTAATATGATTTAACCAGTTTGTATCGATTTACGAGTCAATCGACCTAACCCTTTAGACCGATATCTTGATCAATTTCCGATCTAATTGATTCAACTGATCAATTCAGTCTAACTCCAAAAACAATAAAACTAGATTAGAATATATATTTTTGAATTAGGACCAACTTATCTTAAATGTTAACATAAAATAATTTTTATATATTTTAAAAGTTTAATGTATACTTTGCCTATTGAACTTGGCTACTAACACTAAGGTATTATTTGATAAATTGAAAATTTAAGTATTAATTTAAATTATAAAATCTATTTAATATATTAATTAAAATTAAGTACAAAACGTAATTAGATTGTTTAATTTTTAAAATTTTAAAGGTAACTTGTTTAAAAGATAATGTTATGAAAAAAAATCACATTAAATGATATGTAGCTCATTATTTACTTATTAGTTTTAACCCTTTTTCATTGGAAAATTCTATTTGTTTTTTAGTTTAAATAATCAAACCTGCTTAAAAAATTAAATAAACTGAAAATTAATATTTTCTAACTTATTAATCTTTTCAATAGGTTACTAAACAAGGCTTTAGTTGGTGCCTAATTTTGATAGACATAATTGATGTCTAAATTTAAAATTCATCACACATTTTAGTACATTTCTTATAAGGTCGTTAGAATATGATGATGTGGCACTAACAATCAATAACATGATACATAATAACCTTAAATCATGACATGTAGTAAGCATTAATAAAAATATATTAATATATATAATTATAAAAATTATTTTACGTTCAAAATGAATTTGAACGAACGAAAGTCCAGAGTCCAGATTCAGATAAATTTTATCCATGTTTATTATGGACGTAAAATTATATATTTTTAATTTCAAAATAATAACATAAATCCATAATATTTTTAGAAATTTTTCCCACACTAAATATAAAGGATGAAGTTGAAGGAAATTTTTAATTATGAAACAACATGTGAATCGATTGAGCAACCCGATCCACAGTATTTGGCCCAGTTGTACTTTATTTTTCAGTAATAGACTCGCTTGCTTATTCCCTTTTTGTAGATCTATATTCAGCCAAGCCGAGCAATAATTTTATTTTCCCCTTTGTCTAATTTAGCTCTTGACGGCCCAACCCACATGGTTGACTTCTTCTTATGTTGCAAAGTCCACTCTTCCAGTAAATCGAAACGTTATTTGGTACATTCTTTCTTTACTGCCACTGTTTTTCCTTGTTTTTTCGCTCTACCACCATCCGCTTACCATATCTCTATTGTCTTCTCCTTGCTTTACCACCTTTAAAAATAAAAATAAAAAAATTAAATTTCAATGAGATAAAACTTGATAAATAGGTTGGCATTGACTCCTAAATTTTTTTCGATCTATTTTGACTCTAAACTTAAAAATCGTTATTCATTTAAATCTATTCTGCTAATGACGGTGAAAAAAAACAGAAGAATAATATAACTTTTGGCCCTTAAACTTGATAAGTAGACCCACATTGCCGCTCACTTAACAACTAGATTCACTTTGATACTTGTGTTTTTTTTGGTCCATTTTGAACTTGACAACTAGGTTCGCTTCGATTCTTAAACTTGAAAATTTTTAAAGTTTGATGATGTAACACTTTGAGATTGTCCCACAACATCACTTGAAAAATAACAAATTTTTAGATGATGATGTGGTACAATCTCAAAATGTCATATTCAGTATTTTAATAATCGAATCAATGGTTGAACAAGTTAGTCCATTGGTTCTCAATTCAACCAGTTCGATCGCCGGACTAACATTAAATAAATAAAAATTCATAAAAATATAAGTAAAATATATTGATATTGTATCGCATCATCATCTAAGAATTTTTTATTTTTCAAACTCAGAGCGTCATATCATCAAACTTTTAGATTTTTCAAGTTTAAAGATCAAAATGGACTTAATTGTCAATGTTATGCTATACATCGATAATAGTAGTAGGAATTATCGCAAAGCAATAAGAAAGAAAAATAAGAACACACAAATTTTAGGTGAAAAACTCTTTTCGGGAAAAATCACGGGCAGAGGAGGAAAAATTCACTAATGTTGAAAAAACCACAATACAAGAGGAGATCAACTACACATATTTTAAAGGTTAAACAACCCTGTTATAATTAATTTCTAATAGAATAAGTATAGTCCTATACGTATTGATGTTGGTGCGGCATGGTCCTGTTATAGTCCTTTTCGGCCCTCGGTCATTCGCCCCCACAGATCCCCCTATTTTGCCTCTTTATTTTATTTCTCTAACAAGTGACGGGATTTAGGTCACACAACTCTGAGTCAAAGTTCAAAATAAACCATAAAAAGTATAGGTATCAAAATGAAACTAGTTGTTAAGTTTAAGGATCAAAGTGGACTTACTTAGGCCAAAAGTTACATTATTTTTTTTCTGTCATTAATATAATGTAATTAAATAAATAACTGTTTTTAAGTTGAAGAATCAAAATAAATTAAAAAAAGTTTAGCTGTCAAAAATTACATTATCCCAATTTCAATTGTACCCAGAATGTTTAAAGAGAAAAACATTACCAGAGCCAACTAGAGGGCAAAGTGAGGCCCGCCAGACCCATATCATACACTCTGTTAATCATCTTTCCTAAACCCTAATTTTAACGATCAGTTTTCCCCTAAACCCTATTATTATTGAAACAGCCTTCTCTCCAAGTTTTCAGACCGATCCTTTTTTCAGTGTAGCGATGAAGCTTGTTTTTGGATCAAATCCATGGACCTATTCTTGCATTTCTAGGATTCTGAGAGTTGTCGCCTACTCCACTAACACCTTTAGCCCCAATGCCTCCCTTTCAAAGCCACCAGACACTCTGCCCTTCCGCGTCTCTCGATCCGGACATCCCAAAGCCTCCATCGTCCCTGTCCTCAACCAATGGCTCGAAGAGGGCAAAGCCATCAAGCAATCCATGCTCCAAACTATAAACAGACATCTCCGCAGTTTCGGACGCTTCAAGCAAGCCCTCGAGGTACAGTCCTATATAACATGAAGCAATAGGAAACCTTTTTTTTCTTCTTCTTAAAAATTTTGCCGAGTATTCTAAGATTGCCCCATATTCATGTGACCCCTGGATATTCAAAAGTAATATTTTGGCAGGTATCCGAGTTTATGAGTGAAGAAATGAGGTATGGTATTTCAGTTGGCGACATGGCTGTGAGGCTGGATTTGATCTCGAAAGTTCACGGCGTTGAACAAGCTGAGAAATACTTTGATAGTATTCCTAACACTATGAGAACTTTCCAGGTATATGGCGCCCTTTTAAATTGCTATGCGCACCACAAATGTTTAGGAAAAACAGAGGCCACTTTACAAATTATGTGGGAATCGGGGGCTTCTTAGTAATGCAATCTCCTATAATGTGATGTTAAATCTCTACAGTCGCCTAGGAAAACATGACAAGTTGGATGTCCTAATGCAAGAGATGAAAGAAAAGGGAATCAGGCATGATGCTTTCACCAACAATATTCGGCTGAATGCCTATACATCCTCTTCTGATATTGATGGGATGCAGAAATTCCTGACCACAACCGAAAATGATGTTGAAGTCTCTGTGGATTGGCATGCTTATGTTGCTGCTGCAAGTGCATACTTGAAAGCCAGGTTAGCTGAAAAGGCTTTAGAAATGTTGAGTAGAACAGAGCAACTAGTTACTCAGGCATCAAGAAAGCATGCTTTGAAATATTCCTCACACTGTATACTAATCTAGGGAGAAAAGATGATGTATATCGTATATGGAGGTTGTATGGGAACTTGGGGAAATTCTTTAACTCTGGCTATTTATGTAGGATAAGCTCATTGGTAAAGTTGGATGATTTGGATGGTGCTGAGAGGATTTTGGCAGAGTGGGAGTCTGGATACTCATATTATGATCCTTGGATTCCAGATGTGAAAGGGTTTTATCAAAAAGGCTGAAGCATATACAGTCAGTCTGATAGAAAGAGGTGTGATTAAAGAGCCTGATGCATTTATTTTGAATAGTTTGGCTACTGGATTCAAATGGATGGGCAGATGTCAAAGGCAGTGGATACCATGAAGGCTGCAATCTTGTCTAGCAGTTCGGGATGGAAACCTAACCTCTGTACTTTGGCTACTTGTCTCAAATTCTTAGAAGGAGAGGATAACTTAGAAGCAGCTAAAGAGCTGTTGCAGTTGCTTCAAGTCAGAGGCCATTTGTCAAATGATGTTTATAATGGATTAGTTAAGAATATTTTGGACGGAAATGTGGATGTCAGTGCCCTTGACCAGACAAAAGGAGGCAGTGAAACTCTTGACGGGATAAAGTACAAGGACCCATGAAGGTCAAATTGAGGCTAGCAGCTGACCTTTATATCTAGTTGACCTGTCAAAACAATTGTTACAGTCTTTCTCCCGCATTAATTATCTGCTCTTGTTGTTGCTTGATTAGTCTCTGTACTTTGTTTAGGCATCTAATTGAGATATTTGGTAGTTCGTAAAGGTCCTCGATTTCATAAAATTTGCAGATATTATTTTGAAAACTCTACCTTCCTATGGTATTAACCCAAGTTGATTTAGGAAAGGCTATTGATGCTGACCTGTTTCATGGTATGGGAGACTGTTGCATCATCAGACTGGCTTCTAGCCTAGTATTGAGTTGTGAGTGCTACGCGCCTTACTTGCTGGATATTCTATCTGGATTGGATCCATATTTCCTTCAAAAACTAAACCATATTTCCTTCAAAAACTAAGGGGCCAATAGTCATTCCAAGTTCCATTCCCATCGAAATGGTTAGTTACCCTCCCCTGACGACCTGACCTTACGGCTCCCACTTTTGAAGGGGGCATGACATTGGGATTTCGGATTTCCTAATAATTATTCAACATCTCTGTCTATATTGACTTCTACTTTTCCATATATTTACAAATCAATGAAAAATAAGATTTCTTTTCTGAAAATTATATCTTTCTATTGAAAATAGCAATTTCTAGAAAATAGACATGATTACTCACTAAGACGCTTGAGTTTAGATGGACTCAATTTGAGCTTAGTTAAATTTTTTTTTTTAATTTTTTGGGTATATTAGCAAAAGCAGAGGAGAATTAACCTGATAATCTGAGGACAAATCAATGATACATATTTAATCGATGCATAGTTGGCCAAATGACTTGATTAGGAGATCTAAAGGATGTTCTGCATGTGGATGCAGTATATAGCCAATCCTTAGATGCGAGATGGTGTTCTGAATATTTCTTAGTATTGGTTCATTTTTCTGATGGATTTCAGGCTGACTAACACTCGAGTTCATTGTCCTGTTAGTTCATGACATAAGCAGTATATTAGTAGCAGGGAAAAAAAGGCAGTTCACTACTCCTAAATTTTGCATTTTCCTCAGTATCATCAGTCTGTAGTGCATAGGTGACATTCTTTGCAAATATTGCCTAACCACAATATGATCATCTTCAAAGTACTCCTATGCCTGCGCCTACAGCATACATCTGACGTTTATATAGTGAAAGTGAATGACCAAGTGTAAAGACCTTTTGTGGAGTAATATTGGGTTTCTAAATCAAATTAGAGTTTAAGCTAAGCTCATCCTTATGGAATGGCATTCACGAGAACAAGATATTTGAGAGGATAGATAACCATGTGGGGGCATATGTAAGATGCGGAATCTAGCTATCTTTCTTTTAAGTGTTTCCCACCTCTTCTTTAACGCCATGCATAATTTTTTTCATCCAACTTGATCCATTATATACGTTTACTTTGATTTTGCTAGTATCATAAATTGGGTTGGTTGGTTTTGTCTAATAAATCTAT
This sequence comes from Gossypium bickii, assembly GCA_025503065.1. NCBI lineage: Eukaryota > Viridiplantae > Streptophyta > Magnoliopsida > Malvales > Malvaceae > Gossypium > Gossypium bickii. The sequence goes on from CP106716.1 coordinate 91,685,314, forward strand.
GCCTATGCCATCGTAATATTTTGAGTCTGTTACTAAAATTTTATTTGGATATTCAATAAATAATATATTTGGATATGGATTTCAAAAACTCACATTTTTTTTCTCTATTCATCCATTGTCTTCAAATTAAGTGACCATACTGTTTGTCCTAGTACTAGTATGTATCACTATCAATGTGTTTCAATATATTGTTGCAAGTTTTTGACATATATATTTATAGTAAATTTTAATTTTTTATTAAATTATATATTATATATAATATACATATAAATAACTCTTAATTACATGTGTATAAATATATTTATATACGAATATAAATTTTAAAATTATTAATTAAATTCAATAACTTAATTTAACAATTATAGGTTAATTTTAAAATGTAATAATAATAAAAATTTAAACATTAGTTTTAAAATAACAAAATGTTGTATCAATCAATTTGGGTCGATATTAACAATTAAAATACACCTAAAATCTTAACTAGAATGGAACCCAAACTACGTTGTACTAGTTAAAGATGGGAACAGTACGTGTCAGTGGTAGAACCAGTACCAATATGGTACCAACTACCATGACTCAAACATACAAACTTTTCTATCGTTTATTTTCATTTGTTTCACCCAACACAACCCTTTCACTACATATGTTGATGCCGTCACCGCGTTTCGTTGTTGCCACACTTTATCAAATGCTCAGGTAACAAACCTGCCTTGAAATAGTATTAATTACTAAAAGAATTGTTATATATTGGCTTTTTTCTAAAATAAAATTAATTGATAATAATTTTATGTCTTGAAATAACAATACTTAAGTGTTACTCTTTTTTAAAATTAATAACAATTCTATATTTCTCAAAAGCTAGCTAAATTTCATTTCAGCTTTTAACTTTTTTTTTTTTTGTGTATGCAGCAGATCTTAAAAAAAAAAAAAAATCCAATATTATCTTATATTACCTCTTGGCTCATGCGCATGTAATTAGAACAACTTGATGAACACTTAAGCTAGATCACATTCACAGCACCAATGAGAGTTAAACAAACATATAGTATAAAGCTCAAATTTAGGGTCATTGCTAACGAATGTTGTAGCGGCTTCTCAAAATGTGTTGGTAAAAAAATTGCCTTAAGCAAAGGCCCATAGTTTTTTCCACCCAAATATGGAAGGACTGGCAGCAATCTACTTCTTATTTCAACAATAATCAAGCTTGTTAGACTTAGGCACATGGTAACCTTTCATTTTATTCACAGATCCTGAGCTCTCTTTTTTCCGCTGAATATCCAGATACTAACTCCACATTGTCGCACAAAATGTGGGTGAGATTGACACTTGGCAGTGCAAGCTAGTCATACTTCTCCTTCCAAGTATAGAGTAAAAAGAAGACCCAAGATAGAGCCAGTAGAATATCATCTATCACTTGTCTCGGCCAATCCCAAGCCAGATCCTCTAACCTCTTCTCAAAATTAACCCTCCACACAGCCATTGATAAGTGAAGGAGTACACATCCTTTGGCGAAAAAGCTCTGGAACAGGTTGTCTTTGATAAAGGCTACCACGAACACCAAGAACCCAACTACAAAGAGAAGCAACCCAACAAATGAATTGGATGTCTGAATTAACAATTGATCATGTGGGGTTGACCCTAAAAGCTTTTGAGCCGTTTCAACACCGTGGCCGAGTATATAGATCTCGTGGAGATAGAACATTATTAAGGATCCACTCGTTATGGCAATCACAGAGTGGAGAATGCAGATTACAAAGAACATGGACAAACCCATTGTACTCGATTGTCTATCTATACCATTCCTTGCATGGATCTTCTTCCCATTGTCTCCACAACAACTATCTAATGAAGATTCAAGAAAAGATGCATATTTTATAAGGCCAATATAAGAGCTGATCACAGCAATAATAAAAAAGCAAAGGAATCCAGTCAAGGAAGCCCTGAACAGAAACGAAATTTACAAAAAGGGGTCAACAAATTTATGACAATGAGAATAAAAATAAACCATGAAACCTGCAGACGTACACACCAAGGGAAAAACCTCAATCCTTAGATAAAAAAAAAAAAAAAAAAAAGAAAAGAGAAATAATTAATGACCTAGTGATGTTCCTCAAGTGAACAACCCGAAAAAGTGGAAAGAAATCACAAAGAGGCAAGGATTATAGAAAAAAAGTTGGAGAATTGCAAGAGAGAGGGAAAAGGAAGGGTTAAGGTTGAGGTTGAAAAGTTGAATGAACAGAATCTGATCTGGAATCAAGATTAAATTACCAAACTCTGAGCTGTGGGGTTCCTTGGGATGTGTGCTTTTCAGCGGTTTAGATTTTGACGGTTTTCTGATTTTTGTGCCTCATCCAAGTTTATTCAGTTCCTGCTTTAATTTCATTATGGATATTTTTTTATATTTTATTTTAGTTTAAGTTTAAATTATGCTTTTAAAAATTTTTAGTTTGATTGTGAATATTAGATTATGCTGATCGAAAAAACTATATAATAAATATTTTTATTAAAATTTTAAATAAAAATTAAATGAATTTTTGGTTGAAAAGATAAATTTAAATGTTTAGAATTCATCTTATTATAGATTTAAATATTATTATGATTGAAATTTTTTCGAATTTATACAAAAACAGTTGTATAATAATATAATTTACTTTATTTATAAAAAATAATATATATTTTTTCTAAATTTTATATAAAAATATTGTTAACTTTAAAAAGTAAATTTTTTTTTTTAGTAAATTTATATCTAAGTTAAATGAATAACAAAGTCTGAACAGATTGTAAGTGTTGGTTGAAAATAAAAATTTAAAATTCTAATTTATAAATTTAATCTAATTGGTGTTGGTGGTATTTGATTTTGATAGAATATGTGTTGACTTTAATTCTATACCACTAAATAACTAAATTATATAGGGTGTTGGGTAGATATTGTTGATAGTCCCTAAAATTTATAGTGGTTTATTTAGTAGTTAGAGAGCCATTAAAGATGGCAGTTTGTGAGTTGGGAAGGTGTTCCACCAAAGTCTGGGCTTTAAATTTTATCTTTCCTCCTTTCTTGATGTTGAGAGAAAGTATTTATGGAGAGGGGTTAGTTTGGCATGTATCCTATCCTTCTTCCTACTCCACTCTATATGTGTAAAGGGTAGAGTAATAGATGTCAACTAAGAACATTATTTGAATTGATGCGAGGAAATTATGTGAGATAAACGATTTTCAAACCTAGGGTTATAGATTGATAGGTTTTGACAAGAATTCTTCCTCATATATTTTCTAAGGATGGTTTAGGATTTGAAAAACACAGCAAAAAATAAATTCAAGAAAAAATCAGAATATTAATTTTTTTTTAAACAAGAACTTGATTGTGATATCTAAAGTAATCGACACTTAATTAAAATTGTACCTTTTCGATTCGTTTAGGATGAACACTTCAATTGAGTAGACTTCTCTGCTATCCTCAAACTTCGATTCATTTAGGATGAACACTTCAATTTGGTAGTCTTCTCCACTATCCTCAAACTCACGTCTGTCAATCAGAAAATTTTTCACACAAAAATTATTAGTGGGGTAATTTCACAATTTCTCTAAACTTTTTAGTCAAGTTGTAAAAAAGGAAAATATCTTTAGAAATTTTCTGAGAAAAATTTTCTATTGAATTCAAGTATGTTTTAGATAATGACACAGGACTCTCTCTTTATATAGGGGAGAGTTTAGAGAGTTCAACTAGATTAAATTTAATCACTTTAATATTAAATTTAATCTAATATTTACCTTGATAATTATTAAATTAAATTTAATATTAAATCTTATTAAATTAATAAGATAAACATTAAATTAAATTTAATATTAAAATAATACTTTAATATTAAATTAAATTTAATATTAAATCTATTCAAATAATTTTATTTTTGGAATAGTTAATCTAAAATCAAATTCCCTGATAGAGTCTCAATAGTAGTGTAATTCTTCTACTGCTCAACCATCAAAGACTCACCGTAGCTGACCAATTTTCAGGCACTAGACCGTCATTGCTTCCAGCACCTCGAGCTGGTTTGATTTTTGCTAATTCGGTCTGGGCCAATGACAATCCGACCGGTCCAATCCAGCCATTGGTTGGATCGTCAACCCGGTTCGATCAATTTTTGGATCTTGGTCTCGGTTTTGGCCTCCCGAACCCAATTTACGATCTTAGGTCCAATTTTCAAGTTCAATTATACATTAGACCTGTCTGACTTGAAAATTAATTTTCAAGAATATCATATTTTAATTAATTTGATTAATTTAATTTTACTTAATCAAAATTAATTTTCCCAAAAATCACTTAACTTTTCCAAATTAAATTTTCATGAAAATTCTGTAATCAAATTGTTGAGCAATTCTTACGACTGTCTAATTTAATTCCACGTTGAATAAATTTACTCAATTAAATTATTTCCAAAGTCATAAAATTTAGTTCTAATTCAAATGCAGTCCGTTCGAGCTTTTGTTGAGTTAGCGGAGGGACCAATCAGACATATACAATTAGACTCTAGTAATTACAATTATGTCCAGAAGTATCGTTCCGATAATTCACAATTACTTAATTATGGAGTCAATCCATAGGAAGTACCATGATTGAAACCTCCTTATTATATACTCTTTACGAAAGCAAATCATCTAACTGCTTTGTCCAATGACCTCATCATGTGTATGTTACCCTTATATGATATCATTGATTTCTTTGAATTAAATTCGTTCACTCAATACAATCCTATTTGATCTGATTGTCGTCATTGTATCTTCTTAATGATTAATATGATCACTGTCAACAAATGATTGTGATAAATTGCTCATTTAAGAACAAGCAACCCATGACCACGTTCCATATTTATCAACCCATACAATGCCAATGATAGGATACCGTTAACTCTTTAATTGAGCTTTGAATTCCACTGTTGCTAATAAAACCATGCCATACACAAATCATGTACCCAATATACCAACTATCGGCTCGATCATCTTTAGAGTATAAACCTCCACTTATATCAAAACACATGAGTTACATACGTATGGTCAGTGATTAACTCAGGATTTAGATAAATCACACCGTGAATTTCATGATTATTGTCATGATAATTGTTTCTTTGATTTAATTTCTTTAAGACACTTGTTTGCCTTTGATTGTTTTTTTTTCTTTCAAAATTCATTGTTTTTCTTCAAAACATTTCTCTTTTATCTTTTTGCTTTTAATTTCTCATCTTTTAAAATGAACACTAATTCTTCGAGATTTCAAGCAAATGATCATATGGGACAAGCAACGTTACGATGGATGGGAGGGGGTTTTATCGCCATTTGCATTTGTCGAAAGTGCGCTTTCACTTGGCCCTCCGTTCCTAGTTTGTAGAGTTGCTACAATTGTACAATGCTGCCCCCAGACCACTAAGTATGGTAAAGTTACAAGAAATAAGTTTCTAAAATTACTTTGCACGACATTGTATTCAAAAGCTAGACTAGTATTAAGAGGTGGATAAACGAACTAGTAAAGGTATAAATTAGAGCCATCTCAATTAGAGGGGTTTTTAGAGCTTTCTTCAATTCAGGGGCGAAGCCAGAAAAAATTTTTAGGGGCGGATAAAATTTTAATTTTTTATAGTTTATATCTTTATAATTTGTAAAGGATTAAATTAAATTTTTATAATTTTAAGGGGGGCCAAAGTGCAATTTTACCTTTACTAATTTAAAAATTTTTAAAAATTTTAAGGGCCAAAATAGTAATTTTTCATTTTAAATGGGGCCGGGGCCCATGCCAGCCCCCTGGCTACGCCCCTGCTTCAATTGCGTTTGCTTAGTTAATAGGGAAGCTCCCATTTCCAAAAAATAATGACTTACTCAAAGGCATTTATCCGCTTAATGTTTTAGGGAAAAAATTAAGAGAGAAATACAACAGAGGAGATGAGGTCATTTGGTACATGTTTATTTCACTAGTTTTCTAATTTAGGCATTGGAACAAAGAATACTTAAATCTAGGATAAGGCTACTATAGCAATCCGCATGGGCCCAAATGGCTTAAAAAACTATTTTGGAACCACATAGGGAGCACTTAGTTAGCTTGGATTATCAATTCATGATTGTAGATATTCTGTCTTTGCTTTGCATGCTAACAAGTTCCATAAAGAAAAAGACAGGAGTTTAAAATAAATTCTTAATTCGTTGATATTGGTTATATACATCTAACAACGAGGGACTAATGACTTGCACCAGTGGTCTAGTGGTAGAATAGTACCCTGCCACGGTACAGACCCGGGTTCGATTCCCGGCTGGTGCAATTTATTTTTGTATTTATGACTTTTTGTGAGGCGTCCGCATCTTTGCTTCCCAGTGTGCCGAAGGCCCATTATTATCCATTGAATGAGACCCCTCCAGGCTCCAATGGTGCTGTGCCTGTCTACGAAACTGGGTAAAATGATTCCATCAGTTCTTCAAATCCAATCTCTTTTTTTGGCCTAATACATTAAATAAAAGAGTTAAATTTCAACCAATCAAATTTGCCCATATCCTAATTGTTATGTTTATGTGATTCAGTTTTTACCATCAACTTTGATTTTTTTTTTTTTTTTTTTACAAAGTTTATAAGAAAATTCTTTCAGTTGTTTTATTTTCGTATTTAATAATAAGTTAATTTATAAATCCTAAGTTGTGATCTATTAATCGGGTGTTTATTTTATTCATGAATGGTTTAAATTTGAATCACAAATTTAAAAAAAAATTATATTAATAATTTAACTTCAATTTTTTTTTGATAAATAAAAACATATATATCTTTCTATGTTTATTTTTGTATACAACATCTATTTTAGTAATTTTAAATATTATATTAATTTACTTTTTATTAAATATTAAAAAAATTCAATTAAATTTTGTTCTCGAATTATTTTAAGTTAAACTCAAATAGAAAAAAAATTAATAAATACAAATTTCTAGTAACAAATTCAATCAAATAAAAGTTTTAAAATATAAGAGTAAATTTATCTTTAGTTTAAAAGTACAATAATAAATAAAAATAAAGTATAATGACAAATTTTAAATTTTACTTTAAGTATTCGCATATCACTCCGCCTAGCAGATACATGTCAACCCAAAAGGTACCATTGATTTCACATTGACTTCTTTAGCATGACCAATTATTCTACCTCAAATGGAACCATCCACCCGAGCCTAAGGGTGAATACCATCCATATGTAAACACAATTCCAAGACAATAAGGAGTTTGTTTAAACTTTACTACCTCATACTAATAAAGCCCCACCATATTTGCTAATGATTATCCATTACGCGTTTACAAGATTGAATGTATATCGTGACTTGTTATTCTCGCGGGCAAAGGGACCTCTCCTATAAATTTCAAAGAAACAATGAATAAAGGGAATCGGCTTTTTGCACCCTGAAATTACTCTAAGCACTTGTCTTCTCAATCAGTTTGTCCTCTTGTCCTTGTCGTGACTCTCGGTCTTTACAGGTGAACCGACTTCTATTACTTCACCTTGACCTCTTCTTTGCTCTGCCTTATCCTTTTCCCTTGTTGTATCTGTTGGATCTAGTATTCTAATTGTAGTTTAAGTTAAAAAAAAACTACAAAATTGATTAAAAAAACCAGAATGAAAAAAAAAAGTTTGAATTCGGTTTCACACTATATTAAATGTTAAATATTATTAAAATACAATGATATTGTAATTTTTTGTGTTTTTACACCTTATCTGTAACCTATCTTTATATTCATACGAGTCTCATAAGAATGCATGCATTGGATTTTAGCATGACATTGCTCATTTATAATGTAGTTAATTAGCTTGTGATTTGTGATTTGCAAATTGAGCCCTAGTTTTGTTTTATTGTTGTTATTGCAACGATAAAGAGGACATAAATTTGAATGTATTTAAGTATTATTTTCATCAATTTAAGGATTTAAAGAAGAATAATGGGTAAAAATAGAAGAAGAATTGCAACTTGTTATGTATTAAAAAACAAAATACAACTGGTGAAGTTAGCCAACCTGGTATTGGAACCAAATTTGTTGCTGAGTGGGACATAACATCATCATGAAACAACTATATTTAAGAGATGGAACATGTACTTCTTATACAGATCTCCACCAAAATCAGTACGTATCTTTCGTCTAAGCTAATGCTGATTCGGGTGAACCTTGGTTATGGTCCTTTCCCCAGTTCAAGTTTGATTTTTTACTTTAACAGATCCCAATCTTAATTTCCCATGAAAATGAACGGCGAAGGCTAAGAGAGGCCGGACCATGCTTAGAACCGACAGTAATTGTTTCTTATTTCTTGTTCTTGTTGGGTGTTGTGTCCACTTGCCAAATTGTGACGATATATGATAAGATTATAGATAGTTAATTGTTTCGTCTCTTTCAAATTCAGCTCTTAAACCTCAGACTGCAATATTTTAGTTAAAGTTACGTCAGGTTTTATTTATGTTCAAGTGGTTTCCACTGTCATCTACAAAACGAATGCAAACTAAATGCATCACCATTCCCTTTTTTCCATTCTTAACCTTGGCTTAAATTATTCAGACAGCGGCCTATTTTGGATTCATGTACTTTGGTTTACCCTATACATCACCTTCAAACATGAGAAAAGAAATTAAAGTGAAGAAAAAGTATATGTTAAATCATTTTTTTCCCATGCCGTGGAAGCTGTGAATTCCTTGATAGTGTCCCACGCACTGATAAAAGTCGGGGATTACCATAATTTACTGATAATCTCCATGTCTGTCATTTCCTGAACTCATCACTGCTATTGAACATTGAAAGCAATCCAAGTATTGGTGAAATTGCTGATGCCCCTGTTTCTTTCAAGAAAACTAGTTTCTTTTTTGCCAATTAAATTACAACACAACAAGCTTTTTCATCTTCTTGTTCAATCTAACGCAGTTACAAATAGGAGAGAAGTTAGAAATTTTGTATTAAATGTAAAAAATTTAACATCTTGATATAACATTGCATAAACGATAATTCTGGCATCTACCGATGTAGAATTGAAATAGATTATTGGATTAGATAGAGAACACCACGGTAAAATTATTTTTTCTCACATGGAGACTATGAATTCCATTAATTTTAAGGTGTGCAACTCTAATAGATAAAGAATAATTAATTTATATTTTCATCTAGTGCATTCATCAAATACCCAAATAAAAGATAAAATTTAATTTATTATTAAAGTAAATAATTTAACTACTTTAAATTAATCTACTTTTGGTTCTATAAAAAGAGTTAAAATCTTACCTTAGAAAGGTGAGATAATTAAAAGAAAGAAAGAAAAAAAGAAAGGGAAAAGTAAAAATAATGTTATGGAGGTTCTTGTACTATAAGTTATATTGCATTTTATCTCTTTACTAAAAAAATGAGTAAATAGTCATTATACATTAAATTAAAAAGTAAATTTTCTGTTAAAAATTTCATCCATTCTTACTGTTAAAAATTAGTTTCTATACGTCAGCATGGTACATATGACACGTCACATGTATTTGTCTAGTTATTTTGTCAGCCACACTAGTTTTTAATAGTAGAAATTGATGAAAATTTTAACATAATGGACCGGTTTGCTCTTTGATCTGATGTGCAGAAATTAACATACCTATTTTTTAAATAATAAGAATAAAATGTAATCTAACTCTTAATAAAAAGACTTTCATAGTACTTTTACCATCAATGTTGGTAGTCTAAAGTATGCTCGATAACATGAGTTAGGCTCTTGTTTTAACTCATGATGACTTATAGCACTGAAAACTTAATGGTTTTGGTTATGATTTTGTTTTCCCCATTTCGTCTCCAAAATCCAAACAAAAAGGGTTTTGCTTTTTCAGTGTGAAAGCAGTTACTGCCATACATGACTTCTGAATCTTATCCAAATTTGCCTCATTGAGTTAGTCTCATTTGTTGATTAATACTTTACTAATTTACTCTCTACTATCAAAAAATGCCACTTGCAACCCTGAGTTGGGCTTCATTCCACGTATTAAACATTACAATATCCGTTTCTGGAATTGACAATTTACTTACCAAATTATGTCATGTAATTTCACCCCCTAAAGTACATCATTAATTTATTGATGTTTATGCTTTAGCTTATTGTGTAAGAGCATTATGAAAACGACTACTTCTATTTAACAATGCAAATAAATCATGGCTATCCACTTTTTGGATTTTTAGTAGTAGATTAATAAGGCAGCCAGGAAAGCTGATTTAATTTCAACCATAAATCAATCTTTTCTTTCTTTAACGATGAATTTTCCAAGGATTATCGTATGTCATTTTTTAGGTGAATTATTAGTGATATCTGCATCCATTATTTTGAAAATAATGAATAAAATTGTCAACTTGTTACAAAAATATAAAATGTAATTATTTTATTGGGTGACTTTGTTAAGTAAATCATTTCGATAAAAAAAAAAGTATTAATTCAATTCAGAGTTAAAGAGTTATAATTCATCCAATATCGTATAATCATGATGATTCGATCGTATTTTTTACCAACACTTGTCTCCCATATGTTTAGTAAGTAGATCATTAACAAGTTATACCAATACTCATTTAAGGCACCATAATAAGACAAGAAATCTCCAATCACATTTACATATATATGTTCAAGAGACCCACGTTAAACTCATTGGTTATATAAGTTTTCTCCACTACCTAGATGGTTCTAAGACACCTTGACATCGATATTATATATATAATAAAAAAAGTAAAAAGTTATTATTTAATGTCATAAAAGTTAGCGAAATTAAAAGTGATCTAATTTAATTAAAATTTATTGAATTTCAACTATTAAATAAAATATGAGTAAAATATGTGTAGATACTTTAATAATTAATTTTTATTTAATGATAGACTGATTAGGAGTTAATGTTAATAAGCAAAAGTTATATATATCACGATTATGATTTTCAAATTATACATACATAACTTTCTGACATCCTACCCTCAAAAAAGAGAGCTACTTCCTCTAAAATGCTTACCTGTTAATTTGGAAGACCAGAGCTACAAAATTTTTAAATATCAAAATATCGATAGATTCAGGTATACTTCTACATATAAATTTTATATCAAAATTTTACAATTCTAACAAGTGACATCCAAACAAAATCATATCGAATCATTATTATTTTATTAATTCTTTACTCTCCATATTCTCATGTAAACATGAACTAATTTTAAATGGTATTTATCAAATTAATTGCCACAACATATTGGCAATGATTGTATCTTAAGCAACATTGTAATGGATAAATCTGATACGCTTTCTATTATTTTAAATCCTAATTTTATTTTCCATGACTCTGGCTACCATGTGAACCATCACCTCTTCTTTTTTATTTACCTTTTTCTCTCTCTCAACAATAATAAAGAAAAGAAAAAGAAACATGGGTTTCTTATGTGTACCATCATCTAGAAAATATATAATTAATAATTTCTTGCTAAGGTTTAGAAATCGCATTTGTTTACTATATTTTTTTATGCTAAGTTTTATCCTTTTTGTCTTGGATCTTACCAGCAAGATTCTCTTGTAATTTTTTGGATAAATTATCTAGTTGGTCACCCAATTTTTAGTGTGTTTTCAATTTGGTCACGTGGAATGAAATATTTAAAATTCTATCACTCAATTTTTAGGGCACTTTCATTTTAGTCACTCAACGTTAAATCTCTAATAGCAGTTAACTTGTACACGCCACATCATATTCACACTTTTATTTTGGTCATCCATCTTCTAGGTTACTTTCATTTTGGTAACCCAAGAAGTATCCTCTTTTTTTTTTTTTTTATTAATATTGATCTAGATAAAAAAAATGAAGGATTAAAATGAAAAAAGTGGTAGAAACTAGAATAATGCTTTAAAAATTGTCAAATTGTACTTGTTTACCCCATTACCGGAAGTTCTAATTTTGTTTTCAATATGGAAATTTTAAATTTCAAAATATCAAAATCAATTAAAAAAGTTATTGAAATTTTTTTATCCCTTAATAGTGTAAACTGATTTACTATTATAATATTAAAATTAATTAAATTAATTAATTTAGTCTCCTTTTAAATCTTAAAATTTTATTTTATATTTCCAAATTAGAATAAACTCAAGTAAATCATCTTTAATAATTGTATATGAAACCCAAATTTCTTTTGATTATATGATCTCGAGTATGTCATACTAAGCTAAAAGCAAAGAAAAATCGTTATAATTAATTAAATTAATCAATTTTATCTTCCATGCAAACAAAATTCCAGAATTTTTCATCACTTCTTTACCCAAACGAAGAACAAGCAATTAATTTAATTAATATTTATTCTTTTAACTCAATATGAAAGATTAATTTGTTTTCATTACAAATAATATGGAAACATAAAATAAAATTTAAAAATTTAAAAGGAGATTTATTTAATTAATTTTAATATTACATTAACAAGTCGATTAACTTAAGGGATACAAAATTTTCAAAAACTTATTTAATTGATTTTTATATTTTAAAATTTAAAGTTTCAATATTAAAAAAAAAAGAAATTTAAAATTTTCGGCAATGTGATAAATAAGTACAATTTGATAATTTTTAATGCATTATTTTAGTTTCTACGCTTTTTCACTTTAATCCTTATTTTTTTTACCCCAAACAATACTTTAAAAAAAAAGAGTATTTGTTTGGATGATCAAAATGAAAGTGACCTAAAAATTTGGTGCCCATGAGGTGGCATGTATAGTTAACCATTGTTAGAGATTTAACGGTTAAGAGACTAAAATGAAAGCGCCCTAAAAGTTAAATGACGAAATCATAAGATTTTATTTTGGTCGACCTAATTGGATGACCAATTATTTCTTTAATTGTTGAAGGTATGTAATAGCTTTCTTGAATACAGTTAAAAGCTAAGTGGCCTTCAATGTCATCCAAAGAGGATGATTGAGCTTTAATTAATTTAAATATTACTTCACAACCTTCGACCTAAAATTAAATAATAATGGCACTTTTTTTTTTCTTATTTATTTTCACTTTGCTTGGATTGTCATCAATATCCTAATTCAAGTTGCCATTAAAGTGCCAAACCATACTTATCCAATAAAAAACATTACTAAGTCTTCCTGATAACCCATTTCTAAATTTGATTTGCTAGCTTGTTGTCCCTCTTTCTCTATTTAAAATTTCATTCAGATAAGATGTGGTAGAAAAAGAGAAAACGAGATGATAATACTTTTTTTCTTTGGATTATATAATTTTCTACTTCACCATTATTTATAGGATTTTAACTATTACATGTAACAAATATGATAAATAAGATTAAGGGTGTGTTGATAAATTATTGAAAATTTTTAACATTATTTAATATTTACATATTAAATTTACATATCATAATATTCGAATTCAAATATTATAATATTTTAACATATAAATATATATTTGTTATACAAAAATTTCACCAATTTTTTAAAGATGCTATAATCTAGTAGTTATTAGTTGGATTGGTAAAAGTAATTAAAAGAAATTAAGTACTCCTATTAGAAACATGGAACAAGTATGTATTAGAAATTGTGGACAATGTGTCATGGAGTTAAAAGAATTGATTAATATGCTAAAAAGTTCCTTAAAACTATTAAACTTTGCTCAAGTAAACTTCTATTCTTTTTTTTAATCAAATAAACCCTTCTCCTTTAATTTTATTCATGCAAACCCTTTATTTAACTAAAGGTAAAAATACTTTTATTTTCTAAATTACTTTCAATAAACATATACAAACATTTTTTTTAATTTTAGTTTGAGATATGTTAAACTATTTTAACCTATCAATTAAAAAAAAAAATACTGAAATTGATACCCGCTTGTGAGCTTTTAACTCTAGTACCTTAATAAAATCTTTTCTCTTTTTTTTTTTTCCTAGTTGTTTGGTTTTTTTTTTGTTTTGCTTTGTGGTGGTGTCAACCTTCGAGCTAGTTATCCTCTGCATTTTTTCTCTCCCATCAACCCTTTCTTTCTTTCTTTTTTTCTCATTCACTACACATGTTTTCTCTCTTTTCAGTTTGTAAATCTATTTTGTAGGTATCTTTGGTATCTTCACAAGTTGTGATGGATAGATGACGGTGCTTGTCGTTCGCTAAAACTCCACTAGCCACCAGTACCTTTTCTTGGAAAGTGGGTGGCTCTTTGTCAACTTCTTAATTTTTTTTTTCTGGTTTGAAAGTATTTCAGAATAATAAATGATTTCATGTGTCGATTTGGACCCGTGTTGTCTTAAGTTTTATATTTTTTTGTTTGTTTTTCCATTATTTAACAAGTCTTCAACTTTAAAAGTTTTTGTCTGCTCTTGTAGCACGTTTTTTAGTCTTACTTATACATGTAATCTCAGTTTTACAAGTGATTTTAGGGGTGATTTTGTTGTCATCCTCTCTAGTTTGGTGAATGCTAGATTATTTTGTCGATTTTTGTTCGTTGCTTTGGACCATCTGGGGCTTGCAAACACTCCAAATATGTCGTGCTTGAGTTGTGACAAAACCAATTGTCAACGTATTATAATGTTCTATTGATGCTGCGGTTAAAGCATTTGTTGTGTTGATCGGGCTTGTCCTTCATCATCTACGACAAGTGCTTGCTATTTTTTTTTTCTCTCTGAATTGTATGGTTCCATTCATTGAATTAATTAATGAATTTACCTTTCAAAAGAAAAAAACTCTAGTACCTTAATATATGTACCCTCAACATTAAAATCTTTTATCAATCTGACTCTTATTCTTTTTTTTAAGTAGAATTTGATCATTAATCTTTTTTAAATAGTTGAATCGCTTTTTTTAAACAGAAATGATGACTAATTAAGTTTTTAACGATGTTGGTGTGGCAACTCGCGTAGTAGTCCATGTGTACTTCATACTGAAATGACACTATTTATTTTATATGTCACATCAATAAATAATTTAAAAATTGAGGATCAAATTTTAAATACACCAATGAAGTTATCAAAATTAATAGATTGAAGATCAAATTTGACTTATTTTAAAAAATTAAGAGTCAAATTTAACTCAAAAAACAAATAAAAATCAAATTAACAGTTGTCAAGGAATAATAAGAAGAAAAAAAGAAGCTTTTGTGGATCCCAAATTAAACTCATTTAAAATAAAATAGTAAAACTTGGTGAGAAAGGAGAAATTAAAAAATGTAATTGAAGCTTATTTTAAATACACCAATGAAGTTATCATTCCCATTTCTTTTCAATTGTATAATCAAGAGTGCAAATACAAATATTTATCCTAAGCAAAGCAAGACATATTCAATAATGTCACCACACTTTTCACATGCTTTTTGTTTTTGTCCTTCAAATTCTGCACTACACCTACTCTTACCCCGCAATCACAACACGATTGTTAAATTTGGATTAATTTTTAATCTTTTTTATCAATAATTGAATCGATTGGTTAAATTAAAAATTAATAGTTTAATTAATTTAATTAGTGATATAAAATAAATAATAATCCAATAAATATTGAACAAGCAAAAGGTAATAATCATAATTATATTAATACATCCATATAACTACCATCATCATCAATCATTACGATGTAATTATGAATGAAAAATTTACTTAAATATATTTTAACCTGAACCATAATAAATTTACACATTTAATTTTACAAAGATGGTTTGAAGATATTTTCTTCAACAAAATAAAGATGAACAAAAGTGGGTATTAATGTATGTTCTTTCTCTCTTATCTTTGCAATGATGTTTGTGGAGACATCTCTTTCCCCGGAACTTTACAATGAAGTCACGAAAAAGAGTTGCGATTTGTAACTCCAATTTGTTTTTATATACCAATGATGAAGTTCTTTTAAGAAAATTCTATAATTAGTTTTAAAATTTATACTTCTTAAATATAGATTAACTTTTGTTATTAGTCTTTGGGATATATGTAAGTTTTTGTTTTAATTCCTATAATTTGGTTTATTTTAATTTTTGTATTTTTTGAATTTTAAAATTTTAATTTTAACTCGAGTGTTAGTAATTAAATCTGTTAAGTCAAACTTTGATATTAGTTTAGTCTTGTACTATGCATAAGTTGTAGGAATCATGAATGATAAAAATACAAAATATGACACATAGCACAGTCGATTAATAAGACACTACAAACTGATGCCCATATACCTAAAGAGGATAAAGACAAACCGGCAATAATTGCAACACTAAAAGAATTCATAAACAAAATAGAGATATATCACCTTGATCAAATTGATTAAAATTGGAATCTAGCCTCGTGACCATCAGACCATCTTTACAATAAAGTCCAGTCAATTAAGAAACCATCATTAAGAGCTCCAAGAGACCCACCACATCGGTAATGCACAAAAGGCCAAATCTCAAATGGCTAATCTTTCTCATCATCTTGGATTCTCATTTTACAAGCATCACTATGCTCTATCATGATAAGGCTCTACGAGAACGGTTCCCAATAGATTTAGTAGCACTCTTACCTTGACAAATCTCATGTATACACCAGAAATATGGCTAACAACTAAAACTAAAACCAAAACCATTAGTACTTTCAAAGAAAATAGAGTGGACAAAATAAAAACCATGAAAGTATGAACAAAACTTTAGTTAGAGTATTATATGAAAATAACATGCTAACATGACATTATATATATGATAATATGCATAAGATTTTAGTAATAACAAAATAATTAATGAATTTAAGGGTTATTGTCTGGGTCAAGATTCAAATTGTTCGCCTGGCCAGAAGGCCCGGCGAAAAGTGGGAGAGTTTGGGTAAAAATATAGGCTCGAAAAATGGGTTTGGGCAAAAACTGTTGTTTTTTTATTATTACTATTTTCTTCTTCTTTTTTGTCACTATTTTGCTACCATTTCATTATTATGTTTTTAATATTTTATTGTTATTGCTTAGATATTGTATAGCTCTTTAATTTTGTTACTATTTTAGAGGCATTTGTTTGTTAAGTTGCACTTATCTTAGTGTTATTTAAGTATACATATTTTTTAAATTTATTTTCAATTTGTTGGGAAACATTTATTTTAATGTCTTTAGTATTTTTGATGTATTATATATTTTTTAAAATTAATATGGGTAGGTCGGGCTGGGCTTGGGAAAAATTTTAGGCTCATTTTTCGGACCAAACCGGGCCCAGACCTAACAAAGGGGCATAAAATTTTGGTTGGACTCGAACCAAATCTGGACGGCCCGGCCATAAATACCTTTAGTCAAGATTGACTAGTAAAAATTTTATAAAATATAAAATCTAGTTCCATGGCTTATAAAATAGCAATTGATAGCAAAATTTGAACTAGTAAAAAGTTAACTTGTCTTTCTAATCTAATTTTTAAAAAAATTATTGACATATGATAAGATAATTTTTAAGAGGGTAAATTACAATATAGGTAAATTATGATCAATTTTTGTCACTCAATTATAAAAAGTTACAAAATGGTAACTTAATTATTAGTAAACTTCTTTTTGGCCACACAACTATGAAACGTTACAAAATGGTTATCTAACTATTCAATTTTGTCACCAATTGACCAATGTAAAAATGAAAATACCAAAAAATTTAAGATAATAAAGTGACAAAAAAGATAAAATTGAATAATTAAGTGACCGTTTTGTAACTTTTTATAATTGAACGAAAAAAATTATAAATAGTTTCATATTTGGGTGAATAAAAAATATATATTAAAACAAACAATAATTAAGTCGTAATTTATCCATTTTAAACAATTTTGTTTTGTAGAGACAATATTGAATATTCGTTTGTAAAATATTCGTTAGCAACATACTAGCCCGAATCGGTAAATCGAATATTCTAAGAGGTGGTGGGCCCTACTCAAAATAGAAAAAAGGCGTTTCCATCAAACATCCCAGTCAAGGCCACGTGTTTTTCAACATTTCTTTGCCACGTGGTAACTTACTAGTGGATATTGATTTAATATTAGCCCCACCACTAGGATTAGGATAACAACAGCAAGTTCCAGCTCTAATCATCGTTTAAGAAACAGTAATCAGTTTTTGAAATTAAATTAATTAAAAGAAATAAGTTGAAAACTAATGTCAGTATGTTTTTCAAGCATATCCATACTGCTTCTCCCCCATCCCTTCTTCAATTGTATTATGAGGTTGCTATGACTCACCAACCAATCATCACTTGCCACGATAGCATCGACCCCACCCTTTCTTTGGCCGCGGCGATTTGTTCATCCACTTGGGGGAGTTGGGTCCTACGTAGGATCCAACGCGCTTTGCTATATAAATATGGGTACCAACCAAACTCTTGAGCATCTAATTTTTTTTGGCAAAATCCTAAACCAACCCCGTCGGCGGAGGAATGGAAAAGGCGCCAGTGACGCGACAGAATTCCGATGAAATCGACAAGTTCCTTGACGGAGCGGCGAGCTTTGCTGATATGATGTTTGGGTTCATCGACGAAAGCAATGATTCCGAGGAAAATTTAAGGGACTTTGTTGTCGATGACGAGGATGCTAACAATGATGAAGATCCTAGTGAGATCGAACAGAAGAAAATTTTCTGGGAAGCCCAAGAAAAGCTTCTTCAGGTAAACGATGTTCAATATAGAAAATTAAACATAAAAGCGTTAGGCGTAGGTTTTGGAGAATTTTGAAGATTGGGTGATAAACATTTTTCGTTGACGCAGGCAACATTGTACCGAACGACTTCTCTAGAATCAAGAATTCGACAAGCTACAAAAGAAGCATTGAGGGAAATAGATGCAGTGGGAGTGCAATGCACTTGCCGGAGACCGGTGGACGGAGGATGCCGGAACTGTTTGCAAAGGGAACTCTCGATTCGTCTCCAAAGCGTAGATTTCAATTGTTACATATGCAAATCTAAGTGGAGGAGCTCCCCCGAGATTCCGTCGGGGGAGCACACGTATTTGGAAGTGGTAGACAAATCAAAGGCCAAAAAGGGGGAGGTGAGGGTGGTGATCGAGTTGAATTTCAGGGCCGAATTCGAAATGGCGAGGGCAAGCGAAGATTACAACAAGCTAATCGCTGTGCTACCGGAACTATTGGTGGGCAAAGCAGAGAGGTTCAAAGCATTGACCAAGATATTATGCTTGGCAGCCAAAAAATGCATGAAAGAGAAAAAGATGCACTTGGCTCCATGGAGGAAGTACAAGTACATGCAAGCCAAGTGGCTGGGAACATACGAGAGAAGAACGCCAGCACCCTTGGCCGTCGGATATTCAGACCGGCAGCAAAAGCCCAAGGCTTCCATGTTAACTTCTGATCTGCGTGAGAATTTGCCTGCCTTGCATTACACTGCTGTTGAAGTCGTGTGGTGAATGATAGTGAGAAACATGATTTTTTATGGCGGAATTAAAAAACCAAATTTAAGTTTTGATGGGTGAGCTTGTTTTGTTTTAGCAAAAGTTTTTCTACTGTATAATATATAATTAAGAAGTCCATTGTAAATATATCAACTTTTATAAGATGCAAATGTGGAACACTGTTTCAATCTTGTAGATTTTTATATTATTTACGGTATTATCAGATACTAACTACTACCTTCTTTTTTCAATTAACAATTTAAAGTGCATAGTCATTATTGCTACCCTCTTTTTTCCGCAGTTGCATAAATTATTAAAATAGTTATTTTTATTTAATCTAAATTATATTTTAGTTGTTTTTACACTTTAGTATCTTGTTGTAACATTTTGAGTTACTGAGCCGTTAATTGTTATTAACAGTGTAACGGTAAGCTGACTTGACACGTTAAACTATCATTTCAAATAAAAATTGTAGGTTAAATCATACAATTAATCCCCATACTTTTTTGAGCAATTTAATTTTTTTTTTGTTTTGCATTTTCTTCTGCTTCACCTTCTGTTTTCCTCCCTTCTCCAATTCTTTTAACCTATCAAATAGGATGGCACAAACCCTCTCTCTTCTTGTCCTCTCTTAAACTCTCGACTCTCATCAAATTCAATCTGTCACTCACCATGGCACAAACCCTTACACGTGCCACCACATCCACCCTCACGCACCACTTTACTGTATCCTTTCTCCTCCCCAAATGCCTCCTATCCTCCAAATCCATCACCCATCCTCGTCCCATCCCTTCCCTCCACTTCTCATCTCGCCCTCTTTCCCACGTTGTCCGATGTCTCCCTCTCGCTTCGCACACGCTTCACCTCTATTCGGTGCCGCATCAATCGCTCTGGAAACTCCGCTTACTCTAGGTCGAACTTCAACGACCAACTGCCTACTGAAATGGCCCGACTATTTTCAGGTTGTGATTATGAGCATTGACTTATCGTTATGGATAAGCCCGATGAAGAAGGAGTTATTAAGAAGGAAATGATTGATTGCTATATCAAAACCCTTGCTAAAGTTATCAACAAGTTTTTTTTTTTTTTTGTGATTTTTTTTGTGGACTCTTTTTGGGTGTTTGGATGCTGTGAACGTTTGAGAAAATGGGAAGGAAAAAATTGGTTTAATTTTGGAAAGGAAGATAATATCTTGGGTTTTTTTAATTACTCATTTTTTTGGGTTTACCTTTGTTTTCACAATAATTGATTCTTTATTAAGATTGTTTATGATACATTTCATTTCAGGATTTAGAGAGTTCTTTTCTTTTTCTTACATTATTAAGGCTTAGTTTATATTTTAAGACCATCCTGTTTGATATTTATTTGTTATTTGATATATTAAAAGAAATAGAGAAGGGAGGAGAGGGAGAAGCAGAAGATAATAGAAAATAAAGAAATAAAAAAGTTAAAAGAACATAAAAGAAAAAAATTAAATTACTCAAAACCAAAAAAAAAATATGAGGACCAATTGTAAAATTTAATTAACCTAAAATTTTTGTTTGAAATAATGATTTAACATGGCATGTCAGCTTACCGTTACACTATTAACGGCTCAGTGACTAAAATGTTACAACACAATAACGTAAGTAACTAAAACGTAACATCTCAAACATAAGTGACTAAAATATAATCTGAGGTAAACAAAAGTGACTATTTTAATAGTTTACTCAAAATAAAATAATGAACATTATTAATAAATTTAAAATTTATATGTATCTTTATAAATAAACCTATTTTTGTTAAGAATGGCTTGAATTTTAAAGCCGAAGCAAAAATTGCTTCACCAAAACTGTGTGAGAAGCGGTCGGCTTAAATTCTCAAGCTTTAAAATCCCTTAAAGTCATGCACCAATCGTGGGCACAGAGGGCTGCAAGCCATGTTATGTTAAATGGCTATTGTCTTCAACGCCATGCAAATTACTATATATAGGTCTTGATTTTATGTCATGAGATACATCATTTTTTAGATTGAACTAGTTAATGAATAATTTGATAGCAATTATATAAAAGTTTGAGTATTTTCCGAGTGTGAGTTGTAAATTTTTCGGGTTGTGTTTTGAGCGTTAAAACATTTGTAATCTTCACCTTCTTGTTATAGTAAAATTTCTTATCATCTTTGCTCATTGAGGTAGGTTTTAAAGCCTAAATCCTTGTGTCTCTATTATTTCTTCTTTTCATACTATATTTCTTATTAGATGTTTTATTTATTTCTGATAAATTTATTTATGGTCTTACTAATATACTTGATCCGATCTATCTTCAACAATTTTTTTTATCTATATAATGGATTTCTATTATGTGTATATATTGTCACAATAATTTTCAAGTCACTAGATAGAATTTTGAAAAACATAGAAATGCCACCAATATTTTTTAGTTAAGTGTGATTAGTGGTGTATAAAAATCATCTTTTAAAGAGATTTTAAAAGCAATATAATTGTTAAATATTAAAACCAAAGAAAATATTTTAGATTTGAGAGTTGACTATGCATATTTTAGAAAAGTCAATATTTTCTTGTTGTGTTTAGTAAAATCTAGTTTTCAAGGTCACATGTGTTGCATGTGATACATGTTTCTATTTTTATTATTTTTGTATAAAATTAAATAAAGTATGTATATATAATGTTTAAAAGATGGACATAATGCATATCTATATTTTTGATAGGGTATGATGATTTTTTTGCCCTCCAATTTTATAAAAAAAAAATAAAAAGTCATTTTAGCTCTTCATTTAATTTTTCATCTCTTTAGCCCTAGAACTTGTATTTATTGTCAAATCACCCCAAAATGGTACATCATGATATGTGTGTTTTGGTATATACTTAAATGTATAAAAGTCTTGATGAATTAGTATCTTGTGATGAATATGGTACATGATGATTTTGAATGTTGGACATGGTATGTTTGATTTCCATGCTTGAGTTATGTATTAATGAATGGTTATCTTAGTTCATGGTTAAAGTCATGAAAGTTTTGATGTTGAATTATGTATGCAAATGTGAGTTAGGCTAAACATGATTGACATGGTTGAATGGAATACTTGGGATCAACTATGTTTTAAATAATGATTGATGAAGAAATATGGTCTAACTTGGATAGTTGATGGTTATGTTTGAGGTTTATAAGCCATTGATGTGAATAATGTGCCAAAGTGTGCGTAAATGAAATGATATGGTATGTTTCAATATGGTAAGTTATAGGTAAAGATTGATGTGTGGATGATGTGGTTGGTATGCCCTAGTGACATTAAAATGTTTAAGTTTAATTGATGTTTAGGTAATGAATGTTTTGTTGAAAAGTTGAATACGGGTATTGAGCTTATTTGGTATGATTTTGGCATGTTTTGAATCAGATGAAGTAAATGTTTTGTTCAGAAATTGATATGTTTGGTGGAAAGCTTAAAATAGTGTAACACCCCCTAACCCTAAACCGTCGCCAGAACAGGGTTACAAGGTATTACTGGACATATCAAACAATTTACTAATTATTCACAAATAAATTAGCATTCATAGTATAATTTAATAATTAAATACCTATATTGGACTTTCAATGCCTAAGCATATATTAAAAGTAGAAAGAAACTTGTTCAATCATTCTAGAAAATTCTTCGTAAATTTTTTTCTTTTATTTATAAAAATTTCGGCAGTATTTCTGCTTATTTTCACCTAAATCTCCCTGCAAATTCAGACCAAAACAACCAATACTAATTTATCATTTTATAACTTTATATTATTTTCCTCATCCAAAATATTATAATCATTTAAATACAACCAAAGCATTTAACTTAAGTATATATATATGTTCATAATTCGCATAACCATCTAGTACATGCCACTTAACAAAAGGAAGAATTTCATCACCAAAATCCTCTTGTTGGAGTCGGATTGGATTTGGATTTGGACAAGGTCGAGAAACTCTACTAACCTGCGCACGGAAAACAAACCGTACGCTGAGTATTGGAATTACTCAGTGGTATTATCATAATTCAATTTATAACAATGATCAAATATCGTAAACATACTTAGATAAATAACACATTATACATATAATTATACTAAGTTGTTATATTTCCAATGTAACAATTTTAATTTTTGAATTAATATCTCATCCATAGAATTCCAATTGTTCATGAACCTCTGGTTCATCTCTCAATCACATATATTTTCGTATCACAATATCTCTTTCATTCAGAGGTTCAAATAATCAAATTCATATAATTTTCTTATTTCACATAATTACCCCTATTAACATGACTCGGACTTTGGCGGATACTCGAATCCAACCAAACACACCATACTGGCACCCAGTGCCTAATCGGATAGTTCGAAGCAATATAGTGACACCCAGTGTCTCATCGGCCTAGCCGAAGTAAAGTGGTACCCAGTACCTTATTGAATCTATCCGAAATAAATAATATGACACCCAGTGTCTCATCGACTCAAGGTCGAAGAATCCCTGAACACTTCCAATCCTATGACATGCCAATTATATCCGACTCAGCCCGACTGGTTAATAGGGTATTTAAATCACATATTCATATCACTTTCAATTTAATTTCACAAATTAATTCAATGTACCTTTCATATTAATATTTTTAATTCAATACTAACACATATTCATCAATTAAGTCCAGGTCATATTCAATTCAAGCATCAAGACTTACCTAAATTTCATTTTTCATACACATACATTGAAATTAAACATGCAATTATAAATAACTTGAATTATGATAATACAAACCGATATTTTCTCGAGCTACTCCTCGATCACTTTTTCCTTCCCCTTCGTATTAGACGTCTCGATTTCCTTGTTTGCTACAATAATAATAACAATTTACATTATTAATTATAGCATTAAATTACAATAAATAATTGAATTTTATTCAATTCCTACCCTTGTTCTTCATTCCACATTCTTTGTACACAATTCTATTATTTACTTATAAGTTCTTTCTAGGCTGTCTACCTGAGTCATTGTCACTAAATCATCTATATATTGAGTTACAGAATTAAAAATTAAGATCCGTAAATTTTCTATGAAACTAGACTCACATATCTTCTTACCATAAAATTTTCAGAATTTTTTATTTAGCCAATTAGTACAGTTTATTCTTTAAAGTCACTCCTGTTCTGCTGTCTGGCAGTTCCAACCCTTCTTCACTAAAAATTAATTATCTTTTTATACAGAATTAAAATGATGTTATAGTTTATTTCTTCTAAAACTAGACTCATTAAGGAATCTAACCATATAAATTATGTTCTCAAATTATTTTTATACAATTTGTGATGATTTTTCCAAGTCAGAACAGGGGATCTCGAAATTACTCTGAACCAGTCTTACCAAAATCTAAATATCTCAAAATATAGAATTTCTTTTCTTTCTCTGTTTCTTTCATATGAAAATAGACTCAATAAGCTTTAATTTCATATCTCACTAAACTTATAATTTCATTTTTACTATTTTTGGTGATTTTTCAAAGTTACCTTACTGCTGCTGTCCCAAAACTGTTTTCTTATAACTCATTTTACAATTTAATCCTTTTACTAATTCTAACTTCAAATTCTTTCAATTAAACCACTAATTCATCATTTTGTTCATCATATGCTATATTCAAAAACTCTAAAACTTCAAAAACTTCAACTTAAATTCATCAAAACTTTGTTCTAAATCTTATAAAGTATCAAAATTAAAAGAAAAGGACTAAATCAACTTACCTTTTAAAGCTTAAAACCTTGAATCTTTAGTTTTTCCTTTTTTCCTTTCTTTTTCTTCTTTCTTTCCTGCTTCGTATGCTCTCTGTTTCTTTTCTTCTTTTCTTTTTCTTTTATTCTATTACTTTATAATATAATATAATATTATATTAACATAATTATCTAATAATAATAATATATTTTAACACATAAAAATCTCAGATTTTTATGCTTATGCCGCCTCAAATATACTAAATGGTCTATTTGCCATTTTAGTCCTTTTTATTTTCTTTTAATCTACAATTCAACTTTTACCCTTTATTCACTTTAGTCCTTTTTTCCTAATTTCTCTCAATTAAGCTAAATTCACTAAATAAAAATCCAATTAAACACACTATTAGACTCATAATTACTCCTAATAATTATTTACTAACTCGATTTACTAAGACGGAGGCCCGATAACACACTTTTCCGGTGCCCACGGATTTTTGGTCGTTACAAATAGGCACCAAATGACTATTTTTTTATTACAAAAAACAGAGCCCACCTCCCAACGACCAACCTCCCTCATCACAACGTCAGTTGACAGTGAGTCACGTCATGACGTCAAGCGGCCTGAGGCCATGATGTGACAAACTATTTGGTGACGTCACTGTAACAGCCCGGTTTAGACCCTAGTCGGAATAGTAGTTTCAAGACCAAAAATTCAAAGTCAGAAAAATATTTTAATATTATTTTTAGTGTTTACAGTTTGTGATTAAGCATGTGTGAAAATTCGGTGTAAAAATTTTATCGTTTGTGTGCTGAATTGTGAAAAAGGACTTAATTGCATAAAATGCAAAAGTTGTGTGCTAATTGTTTAAGTGCTTAATTTCCATGGCTTCTTAAATGAGAAGTCCTTATGTTTTTATTAAACCATTAATAGATTGGATGGACAAAAATGGGTTAAGTTAGTGGAATTTTAAATGGAAACATTAAGGTTAGATTAGTAAAATGATAAATAAGTTAATGATTAATTAAACAAAGCCAAAACAATGCTTCATTCATCTTGTTCTTGCCGAAAATATTAAGGAAAAAGAAAAGAAAAAGAGTTTTAGGGTTCGGCATTAAGCTTGGCTAATTGAGGTATGATTTTTGATCGGTTTTTGATAATTTTTACGTTTTTGTGATCGTTGCTTTGTGTTCTAGCTAGCCCATGCCCTAATTTATGAATTTGTTGGTGATTTTGTAAGATTCCATTGATGAATGTTTGAGCTTTGTGATAGTTGATGATGAATAATGAATAATTTTTGATAGATTTTAATGTTTTGTAAAGTTATTTTTGACAAAAATGTCAAAAATGGGCTAAATTGTGAAAATAAGAAATTGAAGGACTAAAATGTGAAATAAATGAAATATGTGGACTTGTATGAACATGAGGATGATTCAGTCTAAGCATGGCATAATGAAATTATGTGTATTTTGTGATTTTATGAAATAGGGACTAAAATGTTAAAATGTGCAAATGTGAGGGCTATTTTGTAAAATGCTCAAAATATGTGTTTTTGGGTTGAATTGAATGATTTGGTGAATGAATGAGCTAAATTTGAATATGTATAGATCAAGAAAAGAGAAATTCGGACTTAGATAGAGGCAAGACTAAAGTGATCGATTGATCGATGATCGTTGTGATCAGAGTCTTAAAATTTATAAAGAGAATGATCGAACCTGGAAACTAACTTTAACAATAATTAAAGGCAAGTGTACCTATCAAACAGTAGTATAGCTTAGGCAAGACCGGATTCTCGAACCCAAAAGAACTAAAATTATTAATACTAACTTTCTTTTTATTATTTAGCCTTAAAAATAAAGTGAAGTTGTTTTAATCTAAGCTAACGACGACTAAGCTAAGAATAAAGACAAAAAGAACGAATTGGGAAATAACTTGAAGAAAAACTCAGTTGATCACGACGATACCCTCAGGAAGAATCTACCTAGACTTCACTTGTTACTAACCCTGAATCATATGATTTATTTACTTAGCTTGATCCGTAGGACTCCCTAACGTATATTAAACCCTCTCTCGGGGTGAATAACGTCTAACCCTAGGTTAATTAGTGGAACTCTCGTTCTCTTATAATAACCCCCTAGAATAGCAGTAAATCGATCTATGGATTCCCATATTAGGTTTCACCTTAATCCGGTAAAATCTCGTAACCCTCTCTCTAAGCGTTCGATCAACTCTGCTTAATTATGCTAGATCTACTATTAAGCAGGGTCGATTCCTCCTCCACCTAAGCACATCAGATTTGGATTAAGCATGCATAATTAAGAACAAATAAGCATGCATAATTAAGAACAAACTAAGTAGTTATCATATAATTCAAAAATCAAATAACAAGATTCATCTAGGTTTTATCCCCTTCAGGTATCTGAGGGGTTTAGTTCATAACTAAATAAGAAAACAACTCAGGAGAAAAGATAAAACAAAACATAAGAAATCCCTAAAACTCCCTGTAGGAATTGAAGGAGAATTCCGTCATCTTGAGTATAACTTCATCTTCTTGGGATGGATCAACTGGCTAACTTCGAGCGATTCCCACAATTCTGATCTTTCTGGCTTGGCTCCTTGGCCTAGCTCCACGCCTATTTCGGCATCTGCCGAACTCCCCTTTGAAGTTGCCCCATTGAGTGTTTATATAGACTTTGAAATGCCTTACTTGGCCCCTAAGTATCCAAATTTAAGTAGAATTCCTAATAGGGTGTTTGAATAGACTTTGGAATGTGTTTATTTGCTCCAAGTATCTATTCCCAAATGAAATTTCTCTTTTCAGCGACAGGGACACGACCATGGTACACGCCCGTGTGGATCGTGGTCAGGCCGTGCTCGGACTTCTTTAATGAGGCACGGCCGTTTGAATCAGGAGTAGGCCGTGTTCTAGATGATTGGCGTGGCACGGCCGTGTGGGCTTAAGTCCAGGCCGTGTCGATTTCGTGATATGGCCCATTTACTCTGTTTTGGCCCGTTTCTCGTTCTTTTTATCCTCGGGTGCTTTCCTGAGTATAAGACATGAAAAGAAAGGATTAAGAGCACCTTTTTATATGAAACAGAGGATAAATCATCCAAAAGCATACTAAATGTGGGATTAAAATATGTTACTTTTACGGTTTATCAAATACCCCCACACTTAAGCTTTTGCTTGTCCTCAAGCAAAATTCTCAACTTACAATTAAAACAAACTTTCCATGATCCATAATTCCTATCAACAATGTTTCATAATAATTCAGAGATAATTTATACATGGATAATTCAACTCACATAGTCCTAAAGATTCAAACAAGATAAGTCATGTATTTGTATCGCAAAAACATAGGTGTCTCCCTTTATCTGAATAATTATCTTTAATTCAAAACCTAAAAGGATTGACATCCTCACAAAAGATTCACTCAAATAACTCAAAAAGTGTTAAAAGGATTGACATCCTCACAAAAGATTCACTCAAATAACTCAAAAAGTGTTTAAGGTTCAAAGTCAAAGAATCACTCATAAGTCGAACTTGAAAAGTTAATCCCATAGGCTTGCTTGAAAATCAAACCTCCACCACTATAAAATGAAATGATAAACAGATCAAAAGGTCTTTGTTAGGGTTGTAACGGGGCTAGGGTTAAAGGTGTGGATAAAGGCTGAATTAGAAGGTTAGAATCGAGATTGGCTTGATAAATTACCTAACTAGAAAAAATGAACTTAATCTTACATTAATTAAGAACTAATAATACGAGCTTTTTCCTTGAGAATTGGAATTTGAACATGCAAGCTCACTTAATCATAGAACTAATAATGAATATACTTCGTTTTTTTTTAAGAACAAACTATCATAATAATAAGAAAGAATTTTTACAACTGAAATATAAAACATAGTTAGGAAACTTGTTTAAAATCACATCTCGACAAAAAGGGTAGTTAAAAGAATGGTGGTAACAAATACAAAGGGTTTTTGGGTTAGTATTAGTAGTTGAGTCAATAAAAAGGGTTGTTGGGCTCAACGGGGTTCACTAGGGGTTAATTATGAAGGTAGGCTTTTTAGTGGAGTAAGTGGGTTAAAACCTAAGTGCCTTTATCATCTCAGAATATCAAATCATAATTGTGGTCTTGACATGTATAATTAAGGCAAGTTCTAGAATAACAGTTCATAGTTGACACACTCATAATAAAAAAGTGAGCATGAAAAGAATGCATGCTTTATAAAGCTCAAAATATCACAAAAATTATGGCTTTTTGATGTTAACCTCGTAAATTTCAAACTTCAAAGTAATACTCAAATTCAGGTAGACATCCTAAAAAAATTTTAATTTCTGAAAAATAGACTTATCATGCTTGATTCTCTAGTATCCTTCAAATTTAATTATCAATGCACAATTATCAATGACTTAATCCAAAACACATCAATAAAAATCATAAATCAAAGGAAATTTCATTCTAATCATAATATGAGAAACTTACTTTAGAACAAGGCATAATTTAGGGATTTTCAGATAATACTATCATTAACTCCCCCACACTTAAGATGTACATTGCCCTCAATGTAGAAAGATAGATAAAATGACAATGTAGTGAGAAAATCAAAAGATAGGGAGAGATGTGAAACTTCCTGAATTTTGGATGAAGTCGATGAAAAGAAACCGGCTAGGATTGGAGGTGAACGTGGGGAAGCGTCTCGAACCGTTTGAAATTGAATCCTCGAAACAGCCGGTCGAATTTTATTGTAACCTAAGCTAAATCTAAATGACATAAAAAGAAAATAAAAATAAAAATAAATAAATAAATGAAAATAAATAAATGAAGATAAAAAAATAAAAAAATAAAAGTAAATAGTGATACGGTCCACGTCCATGTGTCTACCCGTGGTGTCCACACGGCCACGGCCACAGCCGTGTGCAAGGCCGTGTGGTATGGAAATTATGTTTTACTTATTCGGTTAGTTTGTAGTTAGATGCTGAAAAAAATATGAAAGTAAAAATTAAAATAAAATATGAAAATTTAAGTAAGGTTAGTGCTCGGGTTGCCTCCCGAGAAGCGCTCGTTTATAGTCTTAAGCTAGACTTTACCTCTTATTCGTATGATCATGGTGGTTTGAGGAGGTGAAAATCCTTTCTCATGTGATCAACTCGATTTTTGATATAAAGTTTAAGTCGGGTATATTTACCTCAAAAGTGTTGAATTTAGGATTGCTTACCTCGACTGTTCCGTATAGGAAGACATTAAGTACCTCAAAAGTGATTTCTTCGTTTGTCTTTATGTCTGAATTGACGATTCGAGGGTCTTCCTTATTCATCAATACTTGATCCCCTATTTTGAAGTGATTTGTTATTCCTATCGGCTTGTCTGGGGGTTCCTTCGGTTTTTCTTCGTGAGGTTTCGGTTTCTCTCTAAAGTGTGTCTTCTACTCTTCTAGTTTGTCGACCTTAAGGCTTTATTCCTCATATAATTCTTCTTTATTGGCATGAGGTCTATGATTCGGCTTAGGTTTGTGGCTTTGTGGTGTTTCCTGTGATGAAGGTTGAACAAATTTGTTATCAACTGAATTTACTTTCTTTCCTTCATCAGTCGATGTTCTGGCCGAGTCAAGAGCTTGTAGACTGATTGATTCGTCACCTATATGAAGAATGAGTTCTCCTGTACCAACATCAATTTTAGTCCTGGCATTTGCTAGAAAGGGCCTTCCTAAAATTAAAGGAATCGAATTGTCCTTATCCATGTCTAAAACGACAAAGGGCTAGTTTGGATGGGAGGTGTGTTTACCTCCGGTGAGGTTAAAAACAGCGGTGGCGGTGAGATTAGTTACTGTAGCGGTGAGATTGGACACTGTAGCAGTGGGATTAAAAACAACGGTGGAGTGTGTGTTTGGATTGAAACGCAGCTGTAGTGGTGAGGTGAAAATAAAAAATGACTATTAAGGCCACCAGATTAGAATTGATATATAATAGAAGTTTTTAATTTATTTTACTTATATAAAATTATTAAAATATGTGAATTTATAAATTCATTTAATAAAATATTAAAATTTATCTTCCAATATTTTATTATAAATATTTTAATGAATTATATAATCAATTTAAATTATTTATTAGATAAAATAAAAATTATTTTTAATTTTTTATAGTTAAATATTTTTTTATAACAATGATAAATATTATTTTCGCAAATAGACTTGAATCAAATTTTGAAGTATCTAACCGAATGATTTTTAATAAAAAAATATATAGTAACATAAGACATAACAAGTTTCATTATTACTAGAAATTAAATTATGATACAAAATTGTTTTTACAAATATTGATTCATTAAACTATTTGCAATGGTTTCCCTTAACATTGTAATTTCAAGGTCACTTTCACTGTTAGAAGAACTTGATTCACCTCTATCAAAATGGTCTGAAGAGATTGGCACGTCGGGTATATTCTCAAATTGTTGAAAATCCTCATCATTTGACCAAGCATGTCTTCGAATGTAATTATCCAAAACCATTGTTGTAATAACTATTAAAACTTGCTTGTCGAATGAATAGCTTGGAATATCTCTTAATATTGGCCATTTTTTTTCCACACTCCAAATGTTCGTTCAATCACAGAGCGTAACGAAGAATGGGCATGATTAAAGATTTCTTTTTTTCCGGATGCTCGATGATTACCTCGATGAAAGTCAGGTAAATGATATCGTTCCCCCCTATATGGACCTAGAAAACCTGCCATTTGCAGATATCTTGAATCCACAAGATAATATTTTCCTACAAAAAAAATTAAAACATAATATCAAGTTTAAAAATAAAATAAAAATTTTAATATTTTTTTTATGTAAAGATTAATTAAAAAATTAAAGTTCGACCTGGTGGAGGGTGTGGTAACTTTAACTCTTGTTTTCTAAGTGCTTGCAAAAAAATTCTACTGTCATGTGCTGCTCCTTCCCAACCAGGAAATGCAAAAATGAAGCACATGTTGAAGTCACAAACTGCCATAATGTTTTGAGTTGGTTCACTTTCCCGTCCGATATAAGGTATTTGAGAAGAAGGCGAAATGCATGCTTTTATGTGTGTTCCATCTATGGCCCCAATACAATCCTTTAAAATAAATACAAGTAATGAGATAAAAGTTAGAAATAATTTATATTTTAAAAATATAAAGATTGTGTAATTTTTACCTTAAAGTGAGGCCAATATCTTGTATCATGTCGAATATGGTTCGGTACTTCCTCGAATTGACCTTCAGTGGGTTTAATTGTGTCTATTCCCATTCGAGCAAATATATGCAACATATCAGTAAAAATTCGACTAACAGTTTCCCCAAATCGTTGAAATTGCTCTGCTGCTTTTGAATTTGATTCTCTATTTCCAAGAATATGCAATGATAATGCCAACTTCTCCATCGCAGATACCTTCCCATGCTTTAAGCCATAATTTTTTTTTGCAAATCATGCAATAAGCTGTGAAATATATTTTTTGGCATCCTAAAACTATTCATGCAACGATCATCATGCCCATTGAATACTTCGTCCACCCATATTTGACCTGTATAATTTGAATTCATACACGGTTGCATAGTGAAATAAGTTTCATGGTGTACCAATACACTGGTTAACACTTGTTCTTCCTCTTCATGATAATTGTTGTGCTCAACTTGTGTAACAATTGTGGCTATTCTTCGTTGAGCTTCTTCACTTAATTCATGGGTATCATAATTCATATAAAAACTATTATACATATTGTTAAATTCATTCATAACCTGAAAAAGTAATAAAATGAAAATAAATTAATAACTTGTGACATTATATACAACACAACAAAATTAAAAATAAAAGCATAGCATAAAAATACCAAACATAAAAAATATCGTACATTAATTTTACTATAAAAAAGTAGATCATACATTAGTTTTGCATATAAAAAAGTAGATCATACATTAGTTTTACATATAAAAAAGTAGATCATACATTAGTTTTACATATAAAAGAGTAGTCTAGTTATATTACAATATAAAGCTAAGGAGCTTATGGTGGAGGTTGTGGATGGTATGGTTGGAAGGGAAATGAGGATGTTGCTACCAAGGACGAAAATGATGCAATTGGATTTTGTTTAGCATACTCACGTCGAAGCCACCAAACCCTAACATCTGGATCTAAGTTCAAAAACACTTCTCGTTTCACCGGTATTTGGAACGTTTTGATGGCAAAATAGTACAGTTCATCTTTTTTTGAAATTTCATCTTCCAAATCACGCAAAGCATCCATTGCACTTGAAATAGTATATTGAGAGTGAGGAAAAATAATTTCAGAAACTGACTTCCTTGGACTAGCCATACTCTCAGACAATTTCTCAATATGAGTAGCTAATGAATTTTTGGATGATTTTCTACTTGAACTTGATTTTTTTCCTTTACCATGTACAACCCCAAGTGTTTCCTTTCTTCGATTAGGAGTTTCATGAGAAGGGTTTGATGTTACCTCGTTAGTAGGAATACATTCATTCTCATTACTATTTTCATCTGAATCACCAAATCCCTCATTAGGTGTATCATCTCCCATAGGAACCCCACTTGGAAGAACACCAGATGAAGGTGCCCATGCATTCTCTCTAGTGGCTACAATGCCACCAAACATTTGCCACATTAAATCATTCAATCGTGGTTCAATTCCTTTCTTCTTAAATCCTTTAAAATCCGAATTTTCCTACATAACATGTTAAATGTTAAATGTTATGCTAAGATTTTTATATTTGTAAATTATTAATTTCAATAAAATTTATGCATTAAAATAATAATAAAGTTAACACTGACCTGTATTTTTTCAGCCCACCATTCTTCGGTAGCATCAACGTCTTTTTAGATGGACACCATCCAATACCTGTAGATTCCTTAAGCAACTCCCTCCATAACCTCCATTCCTTTTTTAATGTATCCCACTTATTTTTCAATTGAGATTTTCCATAATTTTTTTGTGTTTTTTCTTGAAAAAGAGCAACGACATTTTCCCATTGTTTTGAGTTTAGATGAGTTGTCGGTTTATTACCAGCAGTGACTTCATTCACGCAAAGTTCACAAAATATCAACGTAAGCTCATCATCCCAAATAGCTTTTGTTGCTAAGGTACTTTCTCCTTCCACAAATTTTCGTGTCTTTACCATCTATTATATACAGTAAGATTGAATAACTCAAACTTAAAAGCTGAAAAGTTTATATTATAAATTACCCCACATGAAATCTAATCCCCTTTTGTTTAGATCACATGCACCTGGTCCTATATATAATTCAAAGGGCTTGAAACTCAATAACAAATAAATAAGTTAACCGGTGCTTCTCGTATTCATATCTGACGTAACCCATTTTTTAAACCATAAATTTCGGATTCTTCTGTAACCTTTTATTAAAATATTCATAGTTATGAAGCCATCCAATGCTTCAGCTAAAAAGAAATAATTGCAATAATCTAACATAAATATAGCCATTTGCACATGCTCCTCCTCTTATATATTAAACTACTTTCCTAAAAGGCAAGATAATCATTATATATTTTATATATGTATATTACTCTAATGCTCTTGTACCTTTAAATACTCCACAGGTTTATGAAGAATTCCAATGAAGCACAAGTTTCAGCTGCACATTCAGAGAATCTGTTAAAACTAAAATAAAAAGAATAAATTATAAAGAACTGGAGAATTTGCATAGTGATTCTCCCTGTCTTATTTTACATTGAGTGATCGAGTCAGTTTGGTTTTTTTCATTTTTTCTTGTGTGTGTCAGTTTGTTAATATGACAACAAAAGTTGAACTCTACAATTATTAAGCTTGTGAGTATTGTACTGAAGTTACCAGTTTTAAATTTAAAAAAAAAAGTATTACTACTAAATGCTGTATATCCTTTGTCTACTGAATCAGTGTTTACCTTGTTTGTTTTCAAATAAGTGCAATAAATTAAGGAGTCCAATAATCAACAGAGAGAAAAAAAAGATTATTCTAGAAATAAGAATAAAAAAATAATCAAGACGATTAATGGAAAACGTAGAAAAAAAATATGCTTATTTTTTGGAAGTAAATGGAAAAAAAACAATCAAGCCGATTAATGGCAAACACTAAAGGAACAGACAACCTTTGCCTTTTCGTCATTAAGAACAGGTAAAGTTCATTCAAGAAGTACACTGATTTGGTTTTGATTCTCTTGTATCGCAATGGCATGGAATTTAAAGAATAAAACACAAATTTTTAATAATTATTGAATAAAATGATAGCAATCAAAATATGCATAACATCTTATTTATTGAAATTCAAAGCCTCCAAAATTGTACTCTGAATCTGAATAGAGAACAGATCAGCAATTGATTGAAAAGATTGGATGTGGAAAAAACAATGAGAGAGAGGAGATATTGATTTTCCGAAGCAATCAACGAGAGAGAGGTTAAAAATCAAAAGAACGAAATACAGAAGCAATTGAGCAGGCTAAAGAAAATCAAACTGTAGTACGAATATGTGTTCTAACATATAACAGTTCTAATGCAAAGAGATAAAAGAAAACATGCATTCGGATAAATACCAGTGTATTGATCCCCGCTTCCACTGCTTTTTGGAATAGCTTATCTACTCGAACTAGATCACTAGGCAATGTTCCTGCAAAATACTCGAGATCCCTACTAGAGCCGAAGGAAAAGAACAGTAAACATACATTCAAGTCCAATCAAAACGATCAATTTCAGAGATATGAGAACTAGGATGAAACAAAGCAAAAAATATATATATACGACTTAGGGACTCCAAAGCTTGTTCCTTTTTCTCCACTTAGCTTAAGCTTCAAACTTTTCTTTCACTTTCTCTCTCAATTCCCCGACCCAGAAAAAATATGCTTCTAAGAATCAACAACACACCATGGCTTCCAAACAAGAAAATGAGAAAACTCTTTCCTTTACTCCAAATTTGAAACCTGCAACTAACAATCAGATTTCTTTAAAAGAATTAAAAAATACCCAGATCCCATTTTTTGTTCCCTGATGGAAGATCTTAAAGTTTGAAGATAAACCAAATTCAAAACCTATTTAAGCATTTGAGGTTTAGGAGATGATCACAATCAAATTCAAAAATCAAACCACCTTCCACACTCTCTCTCTTTCTGCATGTCTGCCTCTCTTTATAAAACCTATCGGTCATTCTGGCAAAATCAGTTTAACCTACCGTGACCTTCCTATCCACAAATCAGACCTATTGGGGTGCCTAAAGTCGAACTAGAAAATAATGAAAAGGAATACATCTAATGAATATTGACAAACTACTGAAAGAGAGTATGTGATTGTTCTTACAATGAATATGAGCTTGGGTGATCGTTGGTGCCTCATGAGTAACAGTAGTTTGTCCTGATGCACTGCAAGTTGCGTTCTGCTGGAAAAAAAGGGAACCAGAATCAGAAACTCCGAATTCCAATTTCATTAAAAATCGAGTATAAGTATGTGCAAAGTACACACAGAGCCATAACATACGTTTTTTCCCAAAGCAAGAAAGAGGGGAGAAACGACTGATTTTTTCCCAAATCTGAAAACAAATAAGGTTGGGAAAGAAATTAGTTAAACTTTCAAGGATAAAATAGTAAAATAATAAATTAAAGTATGGATATTTTTGTCTCTTAAAAACACCAACTGCAACCTGATTTTCAATTGCTGTTTTCACTCCCAGTTGATTTTCAGCAGTCCAGTGTGGTGGAGATGGATTTCTACTGAACTTTGTTGCTGAACCAAACAACACAGCAGTACGGTGGGTAGCAATTATTCAGGCCAACTGCACCTCACCGGCCTTCAACACTCAACCAAAGGCAGCCAAAGTCTACTAGGAATACAAATTTATCAATTTTGATTAGAACATTTTCTATTATACCCCTAGGAATTCTGATAGTTTTATCAGCTAATTGAATACTCATTCTAGTTTGTTTGGGTTTCCCTAGACCTAGTCGTTTAAACAATGTATAAGGCATGACATTTATACTTGCCCCTAAATCAGCTAACGCATTATCAATAGTTAAACTACCAATTAAACATGGAATTGTAAAACTCCCTGGATCATTTTGCTTCTGCGATAGTCTGTTTTGTAGAATTGTTGAGCACTTTGCGTTGAGTTCCACATGTGATTCTTCGTCTATCCTTTGCTTTTCCGTTAACAGCTCCCCTAAAAATTTTCTAGAGTCTGGCATCTGCGAAAGAGCTTCAAGAAGAGGTAAGTTGATATGTAATTTCTTTAAAAGTTTAAGAAACTTACCGAACTATTCCTCTGTATCGTCTCTCTTTAATGCTTCGGGGTAAGGAATGCGAGGTTGGTATTCTTTGATTACTGGTTTTGGCTTTTTTTGTGTCACCTCAACTTTACCTTCTTCTACCTCGTTTTCTTGTTTTGAGATGGGTTCGTCTAACCTTTTACTATCATAAGCTGTGATGGCTTAGATTTGCTCCTTTGGGTTAATCTCCGTGTTACTTGGTGGACATCCTTGCTGTCGTTTGGACATTAACTTTGCAAGTTGTTCATAATTCCTATCAACAATGCCTTATCCTAATTCATAGATAATTTATACATGGATAATTCAATTCAAATAGTCCTAAAGATTCAAACAAGATAAGTCATACTTTTGTAGCATGAAAACATAGGTGTGCCCCTTCATCTAAATAATTACCTTTAATTCGAAACCTACAAGGATTGACATCCTCACAAAAGATTCACTCAAATCACTCAAAAAGTGTTTAAGGGTCAAAATTAAGCATTCATAAGTCAAACTTGAAAAGTTAATCCCATAGGCTTGCCTAAAAATCAAATCTCCACCACTGTAAAATGATATGATAAATAAATCAAAAGGTCTTTGTTGGGGTTGTGACGGGGCTAGGGTTAAAGGTGTAGATAAAGGCTGAAATTAGAAGGTTAGAATCGAGATTGAATTGTCAAGCACCTACCTAAAAATTTCTGAGATAATAATTACGTCAACTAAAAATAGTAATAAACCTACTAATACGAGCTTTTTCTTTTGATAATTAGACTTTAACTTGTATAAGCTCACTCTTCATAATACTAATACTGACTATACTTTGATTTTTTTTTAAGAACAAACTAAATAAAGACAATTTCAACTTATAATAATAAAAACGTAATCAAATCATATCTCGATTAAAGGGTAGTGAAAAGGAAGGGTGACAACAAATATAAAGGGTTTTGGTTTATTAGTGGGTGAGTCAATGAAAAGGGTTGTTAGAATCAACGGGGTTCACTAGGGTTAATTATGGGGGTAGGCTTTTTAGTGGTGTAAGTGGGTTAAAACCTAGGTGCCTTTATCATCTCGGTATATCAAATCATAACTGTGGTCTCATCATGTATAAACGAGGCAAGTTCTAGAATAACAGTTCATAGTTGACACACTCATAATCAATAAAGTGAGCATGAAAAAGAGTAGATGCTCTATAAGGCTCAAAGTCTCGCAAAAATTATGGGTGTTTTCGACATCAACCTTATAAATTTCAAACTTCAAGGTAATATTCAAATTTAGGTAAAACAACCTAAATTTTTTTTTTGAAAATTAGACTTATCGTGCTTGATTCCCTAGTATTCTTCAAATTTAATCATCAATGCACAATTAACTATGACTTATTCTAAAACATGTCAATGAAAATCATAAATCATTAGAAATTTCATCTTAATTAGTAATATGAGAAAATTACTTAAGAACAAGATTAAATCAGTGATTTACCCCCACACTTAAGTTGTACATTGCCCTCAATGTACAAAGATAGAACATGATATTAATATGCAAAATTAAAAGAGAGGGGAGGAAGTGACACTCCCTAAATTAATGGCTGATTTCCTTGGGGGATGATAGAGGTCGTTTGTCTGATGACTTGTGTAGTGGTTTATTGCTCCTAGTGATGTTTTTGAAACTGCTAAGTCATCAGTTAGAAATCTTTTGGGGGCGTAATTAAACAAATGTTAGGAATACTCGAAAGTTAGATGTTGATGATGATTATAAAAAGTTGTCAATGTATAAGGAAAATATTCAAATTTAAAATAAATTAAAATAAAAAGAAAATAAATAAAAATAAAAACTTAAAAATAAGAAAAGAAAATCTAGATAAAAGGACTCAAAGGTCCTCATCATCGGCCAGGTCCTGCGGTGGTTCTGCTGATGAGATGTGGAGGTGCTGGTATATCTGTTGAAGTGTAATCTCTATCCCATCAAGACGCCGAGAATTTTCAGCAAAATACAGCTCGAACTGGTCGAGCCTTGTAGAGATGTCTGCTAATGAGGGTGCTGTACGGACTGGCCGCTGGCTCGGACTCGGTGCCTCCTGTGATGGTGGTGGGATATCATTAGTAATGCCCTCAGGCTCCCCCTCGTCTGTGTGTGTCACTATTCGGTACTGAGGGGGGTTGGTCCCTTAACGTTGTTTAATCATTCTCATGTGCAGCATCGTCTGGATGGCTCGAGGTACCATGTTGCCTAACAGTGTGAGGGAAGTGGTCTATGCCTCAGTGTAAAGGAGGCCAAAGTATCGAGCCAGCCTTGTGATGTACGGTCCCATCGATAAGATCCCCTTCCTGTGTGGCTCTGTCTGATGTTGAATTGCACAGGCGATGAAGTATGCCAAGTCGAAAACATGCCCTTCAGACATGCACGATAGGTAGTAAACATCGTGTTTGTTTACCACGCCGGTGCTCTCTCGGTGACCTGTGATGGTATGGGCGAGGATGGCGTGGATATACTGTAGGGGTGGCAGAAGGGCTGTTGCCTTCGAGCGATTGGGGTCGTAGACATTTGTGATGGGTTTAAAGTTATGCCAGCATTGGAGGGGGTACAGTGGAGCTCTCAGTTCAACTTGGATAGTGGGTTAGCTTCTATGAATTCCTGTGTATAAAGTCCTAGTGCCGAACCGAATTGCGGTACGCTCAATCGACGCACCGTTCCCCTTAGGCAGAATTGGATGGTACCCGGATCGTCGAATTGCGCCATCACAGTCTGTAATGTGAAAGTAGTGTAGAATTCTAGTGTGAACTCCAAGTATGTAGGCTCATTGATTAAGAAGAACTGCTCCTACGGGTCAGTCGAGAGGAAGGCTCGAATATCGGATGCGAGCCCTACTTGTTCTACTGCTGGCCAGCCGATGCACCTACCGGTGCCGATGTGTCAGTCTCGGATTGTTTTGTAACGCTCTTCCTAAGCTGCTTGAGAGAATCTAAGGAATGGGTGTCGAAGCTCCGAAGAAGCACTTGCAGAAGATGATTTAGGCCTTTTTCTCTTTTTGGTGCTCGGGGCTGTTGATCTTTTTCCTCTAGATGACGACATTGTACCTGAAAATATAGACGTAATGTTTGCATCCAATCAAGTAATTTCATCTAGACCCGATATATTTAAAGGCTAAACACAATTATTCAAATTTATGAGCAGCCAAGTCTAACTAATGAATATTAAAAGAAAAAAAAATGTTCAATGTAACAATGTAGTTGCAAAGAAAGAATAATTAATACTAAGTTTTTTTTGAAAAGAAACTAATTATCATGCAAAAATACGTAATCATTTATTCTAAAGAACCTAACTAATATTTGATACCAACAATAGAAGTCATCATGAGCACAGCAAATAAATTATATCAAAGAATTAGTTAAGAAAAGCGAAATAATGGAGGGAACCAGGGGTGATGGTGGTGGTCATCGACAGAGCACGGGCTGAACACGGTGGTGCTGCGTTTTTTCTGCGAGTGCACGGTGGTGGAGTGGGCGTGGGCTGCTGCAACACGGATGTGGTGTGGGCGTGTGGTGCGGTTTTGCAAGGGGTTTGGAGAAAAATAAAGGTTGAGAGGTGTTTTTAGAAGGTTGGGGTCGTGAGTGTGGCTGGAAATAGAGAAAAAGAGGCTGTAGAAATTTTTTTAGGGTTAATTTTGGGGAAGGCGACGATTAAAGTTGCTTAAATAGAGGAGCAAGCACCGGCAGGTGCGACGCCCGTGTCCTGTTTTAAAGTGGTCGTGTTTTTCGTGATTTCTAAATTTTGGGCGCGTTTCAGGATTTTCGGCACGGCTGTGGGTACATAGGCACGCCTGTGTTGGATAAGTCAGTATGTCCACACGGTTATTGGGCACGGGTGTGTTCAGATCGTGCTCGATAAGTCAGTGACCTTCCACGATTAGATAGCACGGGCGTGGTCCGGTATCGCAGCCCATATTTGGACAATGAAATTTTTCCCTGTTTGTGCACGGCTACTAGTACGCCCGTGGTTCGTCCATTGTCTTACACACGACCATTGGCACGCCCGTGTGCCAGGCCGTGTTTGAAAACCTGCACATCTATTAGACAGATTTTAGTGTGGAGTTAGAAGTTAAATAAAGATAAAATGTTAGTGATTTAGTGCTCGGGTTGCCTCCCGAGAAGCACTTGTTTATAGTCTTAAGCTAGACTTTCCCTGTTTTCGGTCCTAAAAGAAGGTTCATGGAACAGAAGCTCCTCTCTCATATCTCCAAAATCTGCACCATTATAAATTTTAAGTCGGTGACCGTTTACCTTGAATGTGCCATATGGAAAAATTGTTTTGATCATGGATGGGCCTGACCATCTTGATTTCAGCTACTCAGGAAATAATTTAAGCCTTGAGTTGTATAGTAGGACCAAGTCCCCTACTTCGAATTGTTTTGATCTCTTGAGACGAGCATCATGGCGTCGCTTCGTTGCTTCCTTGTATAATTTTGAATTCTCGTAAGCTTCAGTTCTCCATTCGTCCAGTTAGTTCATCTGTATCATTCTTTTCGTTCCTGCAATTTTGAGATCAGAATTCAAAAACTTTATTGCCCAAAAAGCTTTGTGTTCTAATTTGAATGGTAGATGACATCTTTTCCCATATACAAGTTTGTATGGGGATGTCCCTAGAGGTGTTTTAAATGCTGTTCTATAGGCCATAAAGCATCATCTACTCTTAATGCCCAATCTGTTCGATTTGATTCAACCGTTTTTTCTAGGATGCGCTTAAGTTCTCGATTTGCTACCTCAACTTGCCCACTGGTTTGAGGATGATATGGGGTGGTTGTCTTGTGGGATACTCCATATTTCCTTAGAACTTTTTCAAATTGAGTATTATAGAAATGAGTACCCCTATCACTAATGATGGCTCTAGGTGTTCCAAATCGGGAAAACAGTTTCTTGAGAAATTTAACTACTACCCTAGCATCATTGGTAGGTAAAGCTTCTGCTTCTACCTATTTTGACATGTAATCAACTACCACTAGGATGTACTTGTTTCCAAACGAACTAGGGAATGGTCCCATGAAATCAATACCCCATACATCAAATATTTCACATGACAACATATATGTTTGGGGCATTTCATCACGTTTAGAAATATTACCTATTTTTTGACATCTATCACAGAGGTAACATACCTGTTGGCATCTTTAAATAGAGTGGGCCAATAAAAACCTGATTCGAGTATTTTGTAGTGTCCTCCTGAAGGTCCTGAATGGCAATGTGCTGGGATTTTGCTTGCTTCTGCTTTTGTAACACATCTTCGGATTACCTGATCTGTATATATGCGGAAAAGAAAGGGGTCTTCCTAAAAATAATTTTTCACATCAGCAAAGAATAGCTTCTTTCGGTGATGTGTTAATTTTTTTGGCAAGATATTGGCTGCTAAATAATTCGCAATATTTACAAACCATGGTACCTCAGAATGCGTTATAGAGAAGAGTTGTTCTTCGGGAAACGAATCATTTATTTCACTTTCATCGAGCTCTTTGGTGTATGGATTTTCGAGTCTAGAAAGGTCATCTGCTGCAAGATTCTTAGCTCCCTTCTTATCTTATATTTCCAAGTCAAATTCCTGTAAGAGTAAAATCCATCGTATGAGTCTGGGTTTTGCATCAGGTTGTTTAAAAGATAATGATAAACCGAAAATATAAGATATTTTAATCCCACATTTATTATGCTTTTTAGAGTTTTAAAGCATTGTTTTATATAAAAAGGTGCTTTTAATCATTTCTTTTCATGTCTTATACCTAGGAAAGCACCCGAGAACGAAAAGAACGCAAAACGGGCCTATAACGAAAGAAAATGGCCTTTCCACAAAATCAACACGGCCTGGACCAAAGACCACACGGCCGTGCCTTGACGAACACCTGGAGCACGGCCTTCTCACCACCACACACGGTCGTGCCATCAAAGAAATCCGAACACGGTTAGGCCATTATTTGCACGAGCGTATGACATGGTCGTGCCTCTGACGCTGGAAAGAGTAATTTCAATCGAAAAAGGATACTTAATGAGAAAGAATCTCATTCCAAGAGCCTATAAATACACCCCAAGTACCACTTTGAAGGGGGGTCGAAAGCTAGGCCAATGAGCCAAGCCGAGAAGGTCAGAGTTAGGGAATAACGCGAGGATAGCCAGTCGATTCATCACCAAGAAGCCGGATTTATACTCAAGACGGCGGAATTCTCCTTCAATCCCGACAGGGAGTTTTAGGATTTTTCTTATGATTTGTTTTATCTTTTCTCTTGTGATGTTTTATTTTTCTTTCATGAACTAAACCCCTCAGATACCTGAAAGGGGGATGAAGCCTAGACAGATGTTTATTATTTAATTTTTAGATTATATGATAAATTACTTAGTTTGTTCTTAATTATGTTTCTTAATCAATATCGAATGTGCTTAGGTGGAGGAGAAGTAGACCCTACCTAACAGTAGATCCACATAATTAAGCGGAGTTGATCGGACGCCTAGAGATAGGGTTACGAGATTTTGCCGGATTAGGGTGAAACCTAATATGGGAATCCATTGATCGATTTACTGCTTTCCTAGGGGGTTATTATAAGCGAATGAGAGTTCCAATAATTAACCTAGGATTAGATGTTATTCACCTCGAGAGAGGGTTTAACATAGGTTAGGGAGTCTCAGGGATCAAGCTAAGTAAAAGAAATCATATAATTTAAGGTTAAGTAATAAAGTGAAGTTTAGGTGGATTCTTCCCGAGGGTATCATAAAAATCAACTGAGTCTTTTTTCAAGTTATCCCCAATCTAGTCTCCTTGTCCTTGTTCTTTTAAGTCTAGTTAACGTTACTACCATCCACAACCAACCTTTGTTTTCTTTAGGCTAAGTAGTGAAAAGAAAGTGAGTATTAGTCAATTTAGTTCCTTTGGGTTCGACATCCAGGTCTTGCCTAAACTATACTATCTTGTCCAGATAGGTACACTTGCCTTAACATCGTTGTCAGAGTTAGTCTCCAAGTTTGATCGTTCTTTTATAAATATTTAAAACTCTGATTTCACAGCGATCAGATAACGAAGAGCTGAATGGTCAGTGTAAACGACAACTTTAGACAATGTTAGATATTGTCTAAATTTATCAAAAGCAAAAACTATAGCTAGCAATTCTTTCTCTGTGGTGGTGTAGTTTTCTTGTACGGGTGTTAATGTTCTGCTAGCGTAGTAAATTGGCTGAAAATGCTTGTCTCTTCGTTGTCCCAAAACTACACCTACTGCAAAATCACTTGAAAGGGTAAGTTCCAATCAGGTGCAATTATAATCGGAGCATTTATTAATTTATCCTTAAGGACATTGAATGCATCTAAACATTCCTGATTGAAATCGAAAGGAACATTTTTTTCTAGTAATTTTGTCAAAGGCTTAGCTATTTTAGAAAAATCTTTAATAAATCTTCTATAAAACCCTGCATGTCCTAAAAAGCTTCTAATAGCCTTGACAGAATTAGGGGGAGGTAGTTTTTCTATGGTTTCAACCTTTGCTTTATCTACCTCAATCCCTTTACTAGAAATCTTATGTCCTAACACAATTCCTTCTCTAACCATAAAATGACATTTTTCCCAATTC
Source organism: Gossypium bickii (assembly GCA_025503065.1). Classification (NCBI taxonomy): domain Eukaryota; kingdom Viridiplantae; phylum Streptophyta; class Magnoliopsida; order Malvales; family Malvaceae; genus Gossypium; species Gossypium bickii. The sequence goes on from CP106716.1 coordinate 91,730,204, forward strand.
AAAACAAGGTTTGTTTCCTCACATCTCATTAGGACTTGTTTTAAATTTTTAAGGCAAAGATGGAAAGAATTACCGAAAATCGAGAAATCATCCATAAATACCTCTATGATGTCTTCCACGCTCGTCAAAGATTGCCAACATGCAACGCTGAAAAGTAGCAGGAGCATTACATAATCCAACAGGCATTCTACGATAAGCAAACGTACCATATGGGCATGTAAATGTTATCTTTTCTTGATCTTCAGGAGCTATGGGGATTTGGAAGTGGCCAGAGAGTTCGTCTAAGAAACAGTAGTACATATGCCCGGATAGTCTTTCTAACATTTGATCTATAAAGGGCAAAGGAAAGTGATCATTTCTGATGGCATCGTTCAGCTTTCTGTAGTCTATACAAACTCTCCAACCTGTAACTGTTCTTGTGGGGATTAACTCATTCCTTTCATTAAGAACCACCGTCATTCCTCCTTTATTTGGAACTACCTGTACAGGACTTACCCAAGTGCTGTTAGAAATGGGATAAATTATTCCTGCATCTAGAAGTTTAATTACCTCGGCTTTGACCATCTCTTTCATGTTGGGGTTTAGCCGTCACTGTGGTTGCACGCACGGCTTGTATTCTTCTTCCATTAAAATTTTGTGGGTGTAAAACGAGGGGCTTATACCTTTAATGTCAGAGATTTTCCAAGCTATGGCTTTTTTGTGCTCTCTTAGTACCTTTATCAACTCCTCCTTTTCCTTGCGTTCTAGTTCTGAAGAGATAATTACCGGTAGCGTAGAATTGTCCCCGAGGAATGCGTACTCTAGGTGTTTTGGCAACTGCTTTAATTCCAATTTGGGTGGCTCATCAATGGAGGATTTCTGTTTTATTTCGTCATTGTTTTCAATGTTTTCTTCTTTCATTTGTCTAAATGACAATATATTTAAATTCATCTCATCTCATTCATCTTCTTCCTCCTCTTCTTGAGTCAGGCACAGTTCCATCGTGTCGTCATGTATGATTTCATGTAATGAATTTTGAATGATATGATCAGTAGTATAACAAAATAACAGGAATCATCTTGCTCTTTAGAATAACGCATGGCATCATAAATTTGAAAGATAATTTCTTCATCGCCTATCCTTAATGCAAGTTTACCGTCACCTACATCAATAACAACTCTAGTAGTGGCTAAAAAAGGACGCCCTAGGATTAAAGGAACATTAATGTCTTCATCCATGTCTAACACAACAAAATCAACAGGGAAAATAATTTTATCAATTTTCACCAAGATATCTTCGATAACTCCTCTAGGATGTTTAATGGATCTATCTGCTAGCTGAATACTCATCCTAGTGGGTTTTAGTTCCCCGAGATTTAGTTGTTTAAACATTTTGTAAGGCATTAAATTAATACTGGTGCCTAGGTCAGCTAAAGCTTTTGTAATATTCAAACTACCAATTAAACAAGGGATAGTAAAACTTCCTGGGTCTTTTAATTTGGTTAGTAACTTGTTTTGGCGGATGGCTGAGCATTCTTCATTGAGTTCCACCGTCGACACTTCTTCAAGTTTCCTTTTATTCATCAGGAGTTCCTTTAGGAATTTTGCATATTTCGGCATCTATGAAATGGCTTCAACAAAAGGTAAGTTAATATGTATTTGTTTAAAAAATTCAAGAAACTTACCGTATTGGGCATCAATTCGTTTCTTCGTTAACTTTACTGGATATGGGATTAGTGTTTGCTCTCCTTGCGTATTGGATTTATATCCTCAATCCCCTTATCGCTTGCTTTGTTATCTTCGTATGGGATTTGCTTCTTTGGTTCGACTAATTCTTTTCCACTTCTTAGTGTGACTGCTTTTACCTGTTCTGTTTCTTTAAGAAAAATTTCTGCCCGTATTTCACAGATCATCTTAATAAGTAATCCAACCGTCTTAGTGAGTTCCCCAAATGACTCAGTAAATTTTTCAACTGACTAACTTCGAGCGATTCCCACAATTTTGATCTTTCCAGCTTGGCTCCTTGGCCTAGCTCCACGCCGGTTTCGGCTTCTGCCGAACTCCCCTTTGAAGTTGCCCCCTTGGGTGTTTATATAGACTTTGAGATGCCTTGCTTGGCCCCTAAGTATCCAAATTTAAGTAGAATTTCTAATAGGGTGTTTGAATAGGCTTTGGAATGTGTTTCTTTGCCTCTAAGTATCTTTTCCCGAATGAAATTTCTCTTTTCAGCGACAGAGACACGGCCATGGCACACGCCCGTGTGGATCGTGGTCAGGCTGTACTCGGACTTCTTTAATGAGGCACAGCCGTGTGAATCGGGAGTAGACCGTGTTCTAGATGATTGGCGTGGCACGGCCGTGTGGGCTTAAGTCCAGGCTGTGTCAATTTCATGATATGGCCCATTTACTTTGTTTTGGGCCCGTTTCTCGTTCTTTTTATCCTCGGGTGTTTTCCTGGGTATAAGACATGAAAAGAAAGGATTAAGAGCACCTTTTTATATGAAACAGAGGATAAATCATCCAAAAGCATACTAAATGTTGGATTAAAATATGTTACTTTTACGGTTTATCAATCAACTTGAATCGTTGTTTCTACGTCTAAGGTAAGTTTGTGTATAATACGAATTGTTAAATTTATGTTCACATATTATGTAATGAATGGAAATGTGGTTGTTGAGTTGGTAATGTGAATGATGGGTTTGAAGAGATGTGGCACTAAGTGTGCGTAAATAGGATCGATACAGTGGTAAACTGCACTATGTGTGCGAAATAAAGAAAGCATCGACTATATTGATTGGCACTGTGTGTGCGATACCGAGTCAAATTCGATTTAATGTAAAGGCACTAAGTGTGCGATGATATTAAAGCTTTGGCTAAGAATTAACACTAAGTGTGCGAGTAAATCGAATGGTTAAAGAAGATCGAATGAATTGTGGTATTGAGCATTGAGTAGCAAAAGTGATCGTTAATTAAGTGATGATATAGGTATGTACGAAACCTATGTGGCCGATGATATTGTATATGGGATAAATGGATGATCATGTGAGTATTGACTATGGATGAGATTGTGCATTATTGTGAATTACACCATGTAATAGTTAATAATGTATATTGAATTTGAATTGTTGAGTTAAATATGTTATATTACGAACTTACTAAGCTTAAAAAGCTTACTGTGTGAAGTTCTTCTCTGTTTTACAGTGTTATTAAAGCTAGCTCGGATTCAGGGATCGCCAGTGACTCAATCACACTATCGGCCATCTATTTTGGTACTTTTGGAAGTTATATATTTGGTATATGGCATGTATAGGCTAGTGGTTATGGGATGTTTTGAGATGTATAAATCTTGCCATGTGATATGGCTTGATAGTTGAATAGTTTTAGTATGTGTTTTGGATATGTGAAAATGATAGCTATATGGTGTATATGTGATGTTATGTGATTGATTATATTGGTATGTTTTGGTGATGTTTAAGTGGTATGTTTCATGCACGAATAGGTTGATGGGAATGGTGTTTAAAAGGTATGTTTTGTGATGTTGTAATTGACCTTGTAGGTCAACCCAAATTTGGGTGGTAAATTGGCTTTGCAAATGGCCTATATTTGCCCACACGATTTAGCACACGGGCGTGTGGCTCGACCGTGTCTCTTAAGTTTATAATTTGAAACAAGTTAGACTCGCACATGGGCCAGACACACGGGCGTGTGACAGGCCGTGTGAATTAAGTCAGTGTTGCCCACGGGTCAAACACACGGGCGTGTCTTCGGCCGTGTGGACAAGTCAGTATGTATGCCCTGTTTTGCCACGACTTAGACACACGAGTGTGTCTGATGCCGTGTGAAGCACACGGCCTGCCCACACGGGCCTGTGACCTTTGTATCTTTGAAAAATGTATGATTTTCGAAAAAAAATTATATGTGCTCGGTTTAGTCCCGACCCCTTCCTAAAGCATGTTTGAGGTCTCGTAGACTTTCTTAAGGGACTTTGTGTCAATGATTAATTATGATTTAATGATGTATGAGTTATGGATGTTTAAATGTTATGATTTGATCGGTAATACCTCGTAACCCTAGACCGGCGATGGTTACGGGTTAGGGGTGTTACAGTCACGACGTTGGCTTAAACTTTTACAACTTTACAATTTGGTCATATTTCGTGCTCGAGTTGTCAAAAGAGCTTTCCTAAGCTCGATTAAGACCCAAAAATGATTTTTTTTTATTATCATAATTTGAGTTTGATTAAAACTTAATTGCATGTATAAATGCTTGTATGTTGACTAGTTGACTGTAGTTGCTCCGACAAATAATGTAGCGTTCCGTAGCTCGAACCCAATAATCGAGTCAGGCAAGGGGTGTTAAAATAATTTATATTATTGATAATTAATATACTTAACTGCGTAGTTCAAACAAATAAAAATTCTATTATACAAATAAAAGAAGATATTATTGATATATATATTTTTAATATTTGTAGGAGATTTTATCTATTATTCTTAATGGTATGGTTCATATGTATAAAAACTCTATTATTTATAAGAAAAAAAATATTTATTTAATGTCAGTTTAATAATTAAATGAATATTAAAAGATATTCTTTCTAAACTCGTGCTTTTATATATATTATAAACAAACAAATGTTTAAATTTTGAGTTTTAATCACAACCCTAAAGTAATTAATTTTATGAATAGAGTGAATTTTTATTTTTTAAAGAATAACAACCTATAAAACGGATATGTTGATGCACAGCTTGCGGCGCATCTCGTAATGTGGTTTAAAGCAACCAAATTGTATTGATCTTTGAAACATTTAAGGTTTGTTTAAGCATGAGAAGAATTTTAGATGTACAAGGCAATTTAACTTCAACACATACAGTCCTAGCTGATCAAACATCCTCTGATGGATTATGATAAGCATATAAAAAATGGCATGACTAATAAAATTGAGCAATTAGACCAAGGATAATTTTCGACTTTGTATAGAAACACTTTGCCTTCAAGTTTGTGTGTAGCCAATCTGTTAAAAGGCCATTCAATGAGGCTATTAAAGAGGGTGGAATGCCTAGCTCAATCCAAAGCTGTTGGATAACACTACAGTTCTGGAGAAAATGATTAAGATCATCAGAATCAGATGAACGAAAAGGACATGTATCACATAGATTCATTCCCTGTCTAATAAGAAAGAAGGGGTTGGATTGGAAAAATATATCGAACAAGTTCCCAAAGAAAGAAATTTAATTCCGGAATGAGATGCAACTTCCAAATCCATTTCCAATCCATAACAGGTCTATCGAAAGGGGAATCAACCACGTTACGAGCAATATTGTACGCCGAGCTAAGATAAAAAGGAATATCAGATGAAGTGTCGCTCCATCCCAGCACATCATTTGTCTCTTGGAACAAGGATAACGAAGTAGCGACTAGAATATTACCAATTCGGGCAGGCAAATTGAAAGAGATAGAGGTGGGATCAGAGAAGAAATTTTGCACCCTCAAAGGATCTTCGTGTGAGTTTAAAGGGCCTTCAATAAGGTTTTGAAGAGGACCAATACCAGTCCAATTATCCGACCAAAAGAAAATATTAGACCCCTTAGAAACGAACCATCTAATGCCTTTGGAGACTTCTAATCATTTTGGAGTTGAGCCTTGTATATATATATGAAAGATATATGAAAGAAATAGATTTTTTTTAAGTCGTACGATATCAATAGAAAATTGAGGAATCGACGGATAAAAAATTGAGTTGTAGATGTTTTTGGAACCTTATAAAAATAATAATAAATTTCAATATATCAAATATTTACTATGTTAGTAATAATTACTAAGGGTGGATAGTTGAAAATCTCCTAGTAATGTGGCAGCAATAATGAGATGCCGCCAAGAAAGACAAAAGATGAGTGGGAAAACAATGAGATCTTGATGATTGAATTAAATATTCTTTAGTGAAAGAACAAATATTTTGCACATGGTGGGGTGTTGATTTCTTAACAACAAATTAAATGTCCCACCTTAGTGTAAGTTTTTATATAATTTCACATTGTTAAATTATACAAGTTGATGAGTTTAACTAACTTATTAAATAAAAGCAATTAAATTGATTATTAATCTTAAAGTAATAAAGTGATAGGCTTTTTTATTTATTTTATCCAACTTTAAGTTAGATTAAAATAGGTCTAATTATGGGTTGGGTCACACGTCTAGGTTTGAAGGTCCGCCCAAAAAATTGGAGGGTTTGGCAAAAATATACACCCAAAACTGGGCTTGGATAAAAAATAAGACTCGTTTTCTAAACGGGTTGGGTCTTGAGTAAGATTTTTTAGTTTGGGCTTAGCTCAACCCAACTCGAATTTGCCTAATTTTTTTCACTGTTGTTTTGTGCCATTCTGTTATTGTTTGGATATTGTATAACTCTTATTTTATTATTAATGTTATTATTTTAGAGGCATTTGATAGTTAAGTTGCAACTATATTAGTGTTATTTAAGTATAAAAATTTGTTTTGAATGTATTTTCAATTTGCTAAGAAACATTTATGTTAATATTTTTAGTACATTTGATGTATTATATTTTAAAAATTTTTCTGTATATAAAAAATAATATAAAAAACGAATATGGCGAGTCAGATCGAGCTCGGATTTAGCTCTTTTGCATCTAGGTCAGGCTTGAGCAAAATTTTAGGCCCATTTTTCAGATCAAACCTAGAAGACTGGCCTAAAATTTTGTATTGGCCTGACCTGAATCCGATCCATAGTCAAGTCTAGATTAAAGTTATGAAAATAGAAATGTTAAATTTTATTTTAATGAGAATTAGAATTGTGGTTACAAAAAATACCAACTATTTCCTGGAAAAAGGAACAATGTCCAAAAACATGTTGTAAAATAGAAGTTTGGACATGTTAACCTATGAATTTAGTAAAAATTAAATATTCATCTCTAATTTAAGGTAATGAATGTGAGAACAAATAATTTTGCTTGATTAGTAGTATTATAATTAGAATGAGTTTCAGCCTTAATATTACACATTGATAATGAGAATTCAACTTTTAATTAGTAATCTCTAATTTTTAATGTTCCATTGGTAAAAACAAGTAATAGCGACTTTTTTATTCCCAATTATGTCCATTGTTTTTTTTTTTTTTATAGTTCTTCTTGTTGATGAATTGTGTCAAATTGAATTTAACAATAATACAGATGATCTCCAATGGTTCCAAGAACAATATGGTTAGATATTTTTGACGAAAAAAAAAGGAGAAAAAACTCAAAATTTGCAACAACAGCTTAAGAAAAAGATAGCATTTTCTATCTCAATTTTGAGTCAAGCTATTATATAGAGATTTAAAGATCCAAAATTAGGGAGGAGGATGACCAAAATGGACAGGGAACCCACAACCTGTTCTTGTAGATCTATGATTTTTTTTTTTTAGAAATTTCACAAAAAAATAAATTAGAAAATATGAAAGAAAAGATTTCAAGGAACATTTTGATGAATCTTCAAAAAAAATCTTGGGTCAGAACATTATGATGTCACCCGTAATAACTTTCTTTTTTTTCAATCAAAAATACCTCCTTCCCAAATCAAAATTGCATGCATTTTTTAGGGAAGTTTCTGATTTCTAGAGAATTTTCAAAAAAGACAAATTCAAAATTTCCATAAAAAACACACAAAGCATGAAAAGCTTCAAGAAAGATAGATCTGAAAATTTTGGAATTGTAGAATCAAATAACGTAGAAACGAAAACTTAAAAGAAAACTTTATTAATAATATAAATGATGAACGATAATTCTGGAAAAACTTTAAAAAAATGCTTCAAGAAACGGTGGTTTTCTGGAAAGCCTAAAGAAAGCTCAAGAAAGAGTAATTTTCTCATTTATGGAAATCTTCAAGAAAGCTTCAAGAAACTGTGGTTTTCTGGAAAAATGAATAGTAATTCTGACCTATTCATTGAGATATGATGAACTGTGGTTAATGTATTTTTATTATTATATAGAAATTATTTAATTTAATTTAAATACTTTTATTATATATTAATAATATAAATAAACTATTTTTTATTTTTAAGGGTAAAGTTGTCATTTGCATCTATTCCTGATCTATTCATTGTTATTATTCTATTCAACCAAACTATGTAATATTTGGACTTTATTTCATTCCATCACAGTCCTATTACAGCCTTATTCTATTATAATTTTATTCAATTCCACTGAACTAATCTTGCTATTATTGGAATTTATAGTCTAATGTTTAAATATCTAAAGCAATGGAAACATTAAAGGAACTCTACCTATATAAACTTAACAGGTAGAGGTGGAATCTCTCTTTTAATGCTGATTATGAACAAGATAAGCATATAACCATAATAGTGCTAAAAGTAAAGAACCATAGATAGAAATAGAAATAAATATTATGTGTAGTATATTTCCACTTCTAATACTTAGAGTTGTGGTTCAATCTTCGGACACTAAAACTTTCATTAGAAGTCTAAAATATCTGCTAATTGATGGCTCAAATCGATAGATATCAACTTGTATGTATGATACATGTTTAAAGATACAACTTTATGTAAAGTTGTCATGTAAAACAGCACAAATTTATAAAAGGATGTTTTGTGAAAAAATACGCCTATTAGATATATAGAGCTTTTCTATTGGTCATTTTCACTATTTTACTTATAATGTTGAGAATTTTATTATATTTAGAAGATGTTAAAATCTTAAAGAAAATATTTTATAGGCTTCAAAACCATCATATTTTAGTAATCTGACGTCAGACTCAAGAAGTTTTGGAGCGTACTTTGGAAATTCCGAGTCCCTAATAAAACCATACTCTTTCAGTGGAAAATATGTGCAAATAGTCTTCCCCTTAGAAGCATTATTGCAAAAGCATGTTGGAATCCCTTCTGTGTCTTGTCTTCCGTGCAACGATGTGGAAGAAATTGGTGAACACTTATATTTGTGTGTGTGTGTGTGTGTCCTTTCTCAAGAGCAGTCTGGTATGGCAGTCATTTGGGATTAAAAATGGAATGTATGCAGTGTTTCTATGCAATAATTTGTTCTCAATATACTACCCACCACCAGTTTTAACTCTTCCCTTATGTTTACTGCAACAGCATCTTTGTGGAATATTTAGCCCCAAAGGACTGACGTGATCTTGAAGGCAAAGTCGGTGATCCAATTTATGCTATTTCTCTAGCAAGATTGACGGCGTACCGATGGCAATAAAGTTTGACCAATGTTACCAAAATCGCCATTCACCCTGCGAATATGCGATCCAAATCGGTAACTTTGGCGTTCCTAAGCTATAAAAGAATCACATATATCAAAGAGAAAGAAAAGTCGACATAAAAAAAGTGCCCAAAGACAAATAACCACGAGAAAGTACATGTAATATTTTGGGTTTTGGTATATATATATATATATATAAATTATCTTTTGGAGTTTTATTTTATTTTTCATATAAAAAGTTAATTTTTTTTATTTATCATCTTTATTTTTATCTTTAAAATTTGGCTTAATACTTCTTTTGGCCCCTATACTATAACTAAATTATCACTTTGGTAAATATGCTATATTTTTGTCAGTTTACCCCTTGTACTTTTTTTTTGTATAGCTCCTTAACTTAATTCAATTTTTTGTCAAAAAATTAAATCAATTAATAACACACTACCACGTGTAAAAAAAGAGAGTTAAAAATACTTAAATAATAAAAAATGAACTTTATAAAATTTTAAAAAATTATAATCTATATTTGAAAATTATAAAAAATATATTTTTAAAAATTATAAGTATATGAAACTTCGAAAAAGAATTTCATAAAATTTTAAATATTCGTTTGTTTGGAATTTAAGGTTGTTAGAAAATTTTAGAATTTTAATGATTTTTTAAATATTTTTAAGAAATTTTTATTTTTCTAGGAAAAATACCATAAAATTATTAAAAGGTTTCATAAAATTATAATTTTTTCTAAAAGAAACCTAAAATTCCAAACAAACAAATTTTATGATTTTCTTAATTTTTGAAATTTTGCATACTTAATTCAAAATTAGATTATGATTTTTTTTAAAATTTTTTTTTATAATTTAAGATTTAAGATTTTTGGGTTTTTTATGATTTGTTAGTTTTGATATATTTTTAAATTTTTTATATGAATTTTGTACTGGCAATGTATCATTGGTTGGATTAATTTTTAAACGGAAATGTATGTTGAGATAAAAATGTTACAAAAATTATAGGGGAAAACAAAAAAAAACAAAAAAGTCAAACTAATAAAAATAAATAGTGTAAATACATAACTATAGTATAGGGTTCAAATGAAGTATTAAACCTTAAAATTTTATGTAGTCTATAACTTTTTCATTAAAGGTTATCTGATTTTGTTACGCATGGAAATTAATTACATTTATTAGTAATTTATATTATTTTAATTAAGATAGTATTTGGTATCTAATAAGTAAATCGAATAATTGTGTTCCAGGTAAGTAATAATTTACGTTATGGTTCCCGTTGCCCGTACCGGCTCAAACCACGTTTTTAAGTAACATTAACACAAGCCAGTGCTTCTGTTTCCGGGCAGTAGGATTTGGGGTTGCTTTCATCTTCAAAGACAGCAATGGCGGAACCTTAACACAAGCTAGCTACTCTTCCATTCACCTTGACAAGACAAGTTCAAAGCTGCCCATATTAAGAGATGCTCTTCTAACAGCACTAGAGAAGAACATTAGGACAAATATTATCATGCCAAGGGATAGTCAGATATTATAACTTTTGTCTGGAAGAAACAGTATGCATTGGCAACTTAGACCATGGACAGATGACATCATGGAATCCCTGTCATATGGAAGGAAGGCTACGAGCGGTTGATTCTTGGGAGACACCTGCGTAGTGCATACGCTCGTTTTAGCTTCTTCTTAGACTAGGAGTTGTAACTTTTTATTTAGTGTTCTTTCGATATAGCCTTACTACTATGCCTATTCAATGATACAACTCAAAAGCTTCATGCACTTTGCTAGGACTAAATTGACAAACTGATTTTTTCAATATATATTAATTTTTAGAGTTAGGACTAAATTGACAAATTTTGTAAATATTAAGAGATAAATTTGTTGAATTTTTTATATTTAGAATCAAATTCATAGAATATATAAATATTAAAGGATTAATTTTTTATTATACCAATAAAAAAACCCACGTTAACTCATAGTCCCTAAAATATCTGATTTAAAAAATTCAGTGATTAAATAAAAAAATTCATAATTAAGTGATTAAAATAAAATGGAAGACGTAATTGAGTGATATTTTTATAGTTTACCCAGCTATCTAATATGATTGGATGAGGCCTACTGGACCGGGGAGTAGCCCGACCTGTTTTGTGTGATTTTGTTTATACAAGAATAAAGGAGTATGGTTGTCATAAAATAAAACCTTGAGTCAGCAGTCGGGAGTCAATAATGAGGGCAGGATGTGTGGCATGAAATAGAGACTTTGGAGTATTAATTGGTTGAGTTGTAATTTGTACAATAGTTGGGTTGGTTTGGCGTGAAACAGCAGCATCAAGTTGGTGGTCATGGTTGACAGACACCAACCCCAGACTTCCATCACCACAAGGGAAACCATTCAGGCGGTCCACCACTCCTCTCCATCACTTTCATCTTTGTCTTGAATTACTATTATGAAGTTAAGGAAAACAAACAATTTCACTCCACGCCAAATTATTGTTATTTCATAAAATTAGATTTGCATATCCTAACATATACATATAATCAATCAAATTATGTTATTTTAATCATAAATAATTATACATGCATATTCATCCTCTTGAAGTTATTTATCCCAATGATACAAAAAAAAAAAAAAATAAATACACCTTTTACATTATTTACTAAATCAATATAAATTTAATATGAGGAGAGAGAAATTAATTTAACAAAAACAAAAAATGATTTTTTTTCACATGTCAGTCAACATCATTTTAGGTTGTCACAGGGCTATATCTTTAGTCTGGCAAATTGTGCGGCCTTAAGTGATTTTTTGGGTTCAAATCCTACTTAAGTCAATTTACTCTCGGAAAATGAGAAATTTTGCAGAAATTCTCGAAGGCACCGAGGCAAAGCAAAAGCAAACTCGAAAGACAAAAGAAGCTACAAACGAACAAAAAGCCTAAGAAAAATAGCGCATACCAAATGTTTGAGTAAATGCTCTCAATAGTATTCAATTACTATGAAGGATTACAACTGAATGAATACAAATGAGGAGGGAGGCCTTTATTTATAGTTGAGCTTCCCCAAAACCAACGATACGGATTGAGTTACAGCAATGGTCGATATTAAAGTCTATCTACAATTGAGAGTCCTAAGGGATTTAAACTCTATACAATTGTATCCCTTTAGGATTTACCCTATTTACCCTAGTAACTCTAGTTTTACTCGAGTGCTTCATTAGACCACCATAGCTTCAAGTAGATGGACTCCTTTATTGGTTTCCCGAATCAGGCAGCTCACGTTTTGTTTGCAATGGTCACAGGCTTTGACGCGGCCCGTGACATTCTCCCTCACCCAATCTTGCGACGTCTTCGTCGCGTCTTTGGAAGGGCACTAGTTTGACTCGTCTTAAAACGATCTCAATGCCTCGACTGATTCCCAGCTTCTCTCTCTGTCAGGTCGTCCCACCTCTTAGAACATTTACTTTGGCTTATATATTTGTCGTCGCCTAACTTGCACTGGGTTTCCCTTTTGTACATCTCGATCGTAAAAGGCCACCGCTCTTACTTGCCCCTATTTTGACTTGCCTCAATCGGGATCTTTTTGATCCACACAAATAGACTTTAACACATTCACATTGAACATCGGCTTAACCTTGAGTCTTTCCACTAATTTTGGTTTATAAGCCCCTCAACTTACCGGTTTCAAAACTCTGAAAAAGCCCTTATGTATTTGCCGAACCAATGGTAAGTCAAAATGAAAAACACTACCAAAGTGTTTGAGATGTATTTCGCTCGTAGCATTTACTTGCTCCAATTGTCCAATTTGCATCACTACTTTTCCTCCGAAGTCTGATGCACAACCCACCTCTCTTTTAAGTGGTAGCCCCACTGATAACTCAACAAGCTCCATATCAATTTCTCGCCCCTCTAGCATTTCTAAAGGATCCCTCATGACACTCTCATCTACCAAGTCTATATTCCTCTCATAAGGAATATCCTTGGCTATTTGGATTACCGACAATACTTTTGTTTCGCCCTTCATGTCTCGACTTACCGGCACAACACATTGTTGTTAAGGAGTATCCATGATACATATACAGTCGGCAAAAGGAATAAAAAAAGCATCAATCTTGTCAAGAGAATTCAATACAAGCATGAAGTCGTAATCATCTAAGTGAATTACCTCAAAGTCTTCCTTGCTTTTCCATTAATCAATTTGCAGCTCAACTCCTTATGCTACTCCCACAGTTGAGACATATTTGGAATTAACAGTCTTGATCTTCTTGGTTGATTCGCTAACTAAAAAACCAAGTTTACTCATGGTTTTTTCTGATATGAATAGATCTGATGCCCCCGAAACAATAAGAGCACTCTTCATCTGACCTATGATGTTGATTTCCACATACATTAACCTCTTTAGTTTGTTATATTTCTTCGCTTTTGCAGAATTGAGTATCTGATAAACCGTAAAAGTAACATATTTTAAGCCCACATTTAATATGCTTTTGGATGATTTATCCCTTGATTTGTGTAAAAAAGTGCTCTTAATCCTTTCTTTTCATGTCTTATACTCAGGAAAGCACCAAAGGATGAAAAGAACGTAAAACGGGCTTAAAACGGGCCAAATGGGCTAATTCACGAAATCAACACGGCCTGGACTTCAAGCCACACGGCCGTGCCATGCCTAATATCTAGAACACGGTCTCTTCCCCGATTCACACGGCCGTGCCTCAAGTTAGAAACCTGAACATGGCCTGGAGTCGAGCCACACGGGCGTGCTACATGGCCGTGCCTCTGTCGTCAGAATGAGCAATTTCAGTCGAAAAAGGATACTTGGGGAGAAAGAATCGCATTCCAAAAGCTTATATATATCCCCTAAGTACCACTTTTGAAGGGGCGTCAAAGCTAGGCCAAGGAGCCAAGCTGAGAAGGTCAGAACTAGGAAATAACGCGAAGATAGCCAGTTGATCCATCCCAAGAAGCCGGAATTATACTCAAGACGACGGAATTCTCCTTCAATTCCTTCAGGGAGTTTTAGGATTTTCTTATGTTTTGCTTGCGATGTTTTATTTATTCATTATGAACTAAACCCCTCAGATACCTGAAGGGGATGAAACCTAGATGAATCTTTTTATTTGATTTTTAATTTATATGATAATTACTTAGTTTGTTCTTAATTATTTTGCTTAATCCAAATCTAATGTGCTTAGGTGGAGGAGGAATAGACCCTGCCTAAGAGTAGATCTAACATAATTAAGCGGAGTTGATCGGGTTCCTAGAGATAGGGTTACGAGATTTTGCCGGATTAGGGTAAAACCTAATATGGGAATCCATTGATCGATTTACTGCTTTCCTAGGGGGTTATTATAAGCGAACGAGAGTTCCACTAATTAACCTAGGATTAGACGTTATTCGCTTCAAGAGAGGGTTTAACATAGGTTAGGGAGTCTCACGGATCAAGCTAAGTAAAAAAAATCATATAATTTAGGGTTAAATAATAAGTAAAGTCTAGGTGGATTCTTCCCAAGGGTATCATCAAAATCAACTGAGTCTTTTTCAAGTTATCCCCAAGTTCATCTTTTTGTCTTTATTTCCTTAGTTTAGTTGACGTCAATTTAGTTTAAAAACAACCTTCACCCTAATTAGGTTAAATAATAAAAAGAAAGTGAGTGTTAATACTTTTAGTTCCTTTGGGTTCGACATCCGATTTTGCCTAAGCTATACTACTGTTCGATAGGTACACTTGCCTTAATATCGTTGTCAGAGTTAGTCTCCAGGTTTGATCATTCTTTTATAAATATTTAAACTCTGATTTTACAGCGATCAAGTTTTTAGCGCCGTTGCCGGGGAACTAAAATATTAAGAAAACTCTATTTTTATTACTTTAGCCATTATTTTATTTACAATTTATTTCTTTTGTTTTCTTAGGTTAAATTTTAATTTTTCTAATTTTTATTTTAATTTTAATTTTTTTATTTCTTTCTCTTTTCTAGGTACCTCTAGTTTATGACTAGAAGGAACCCGAGAGGACATTGGGTATACGATAGTGATATCGAAGCAACTACTCGTAGGAATCGCAGGGAAACCAAGCGAGCCCTAGATTACACAGAAAGAGAGGAGGAAAACAGATCCAATCCTACTGAAGGGATGGACGAAAACAACCCACCACTACGCGATGTGAGAGATCACAATGCTCTACGTACAATGTTTGATTATGCAAAACCGCATTTAACAGGAGCAGAATCTAGTATTGTTAGGCCTGCTATATCTGCTAACAATTTTGAATTAAAGCCTAACACAATACAAATGATTCAACAGTTTGTTCAATTTGATGGTTTGCAGGACGAAGATCCAAACATACATATAGCTAATTTTTTGGAGTTCTGTGATACCTTCAAAATAAATGGCGTTTCTGATGATGCCATTCGTCTTCGGTTATTCCCTTTTTCATTAAGAAATAAAGCCAAACAGTGGTTAAACTCATTACAACTAGGGTCAATCACTACATGGGATCAAATGACTGAAAAGTTTTTGATGAAATATTTTCCACCGGCCAAAACGATCAAATTACGTAACGATATCTCTTCCTTTGTGCAGATGGATTTAGAGACACTATACGACGCATGGGAAAGGTTCAAAGATCTCTTGAGGAGGTGCCCACACCATGGTTTACCCCTGTGGCTACAAGTCCAAACATTCTACAACGGTGTAAACCCCTCAACAAGACAACTGATTGATTCAGCCACCGGTGGAACTCTGAACAACAAAACTCCTGAAGTAGCCTACGAGTTCATTGAGGAGATGTCGATAAATAATTATCAGTGGCAAGCTTCGAGGACTAAACCAACGAAATCGGCAGGAGTCTTCAACGTCGAACCCATGACCATGCTATCAACGCAGCTAGAGATGATGAATAAAAAGCTTGATAGTTTGTGTTCTTCACAGATACATCTAGTCATACAGTGCGACGCTAGTGGAACTGTGGCGAATCCTGAGTACCCACCCTACCAACCAGGAGCAGAAGATGAACAGATTAACTATATAGGTAATAATTTCCAATCTAATAATAATCCTTATAGTAACACTTACAATCCAGGTTGGAGGAACCACCTAAATTTTTCATGGGGAGGACAAGGCAATCAAGGAAATCAAAGGCAACAACCCCCCCAAAATTTCCGAAATAAGCCCTATCCACAAGACATGAAGCCAACCATGGAGGAACGCATCCAAGAAGCTGATAGAACAATCAAAAGCAACGAAACCCGAATTGATGAAATTGCTAAGTCAGTCAAGGAAGTGAGCAATGCTGTTGAACAACTTGCAAAGCTGATGTCTGAACGACAACAAGGACGCCTACCAAGTAACACAGAAATTAACCCTAAGGAAAAAATTTAAATCATCACAGTTCAAGATAGTAAGGAGTTAGATACACCCAACCCAACTTCAGAAAGTAAGGTACGCGAAGGTATAACAGAGGTAGTACAAGAAAAGCCAAAACCGGTAGTCAAGGAGTACAAACCTCGCATACCTTATCCCGTAGCATTGCAAGGAGACAATTCAGAGGAGCAGTTCGGTAAGTTTCTTAAACTTTTAAAGAAATTACATATAAACTTACCTCTTCTTGAAGCTCTTTTTCAGATGCCAGATTCGAGGAAATTTTTAAGACAGCTCTTGACCAACAAACGCAAAATAGACGTTGAGTTAAACGTAACATGCTCAGCAATGTTATAAAATAAACTACCACAGAAGCAAAAAGATCCAGGGAGTTTTACAATTCCATGTTTAATTGGTAGTTTAAATATTGATAATGCGTTAGCTGATTTAGGGGCAAGCATAAATGTTATGCCATATACAATGTTTAAGCGACTAGGTTTAGGGAAGCCAAAACAAACTAAGATGAGTATTCAATTAGCTGATAAAACTGTTAGAATTCCTAAGGGCATTATTGAAGATGTTCTCGTAAAAATCGATAAATTTTTTTTCCCAGTAGACTTAGTTGTTTTAGACATGGATGAGGATAATTCAATCCCCTTAATTTTAGGAAGACCTTTTCTAGTAACTGTGAAGACTGAAATTGATGTTGCCACAGGTGAGCTCATACTTTGTGTAGGTGACGACTCAATTAGTCTTCAAGCCCTCGACTCAGCTAGGTCATCAATGAATCAAGGTGAGAAAGAAAATTCTTTTGATAATCATTCAATTACACCCTCTTTTCAAGAACCTTCAAAAAAGGGAACGATTGAACCGGATCCTCAATTCAGTGCCAACAAAGAAATAACTCACGAGGAGCAAAGAATTCAACCCGATGACTTAGACGAGTGGAAAACGCACTTCAAGGAAAAACTAGGGTTACACAAGGAAGAAATGAAACACAAAGTCAAAAAGAGGGATCCACACAAAGTAAAACCGGAGGAACCACCGTAAGAGCTCGTGGGGACATCAAATCACTTTAAAATAGGAGACCAGGTTCTGTTAGATAAAACCAAGCCTCACATCACCACAATAAACCTGAAAGAAAAGAGCGAACTCCCTCTTAAGGTACACAATATCTTCCCACAAGCAATAGTCGAGGTAAGCAATCCAACATTTGGCACTTTCAAGGTAAACACTTCTCGACTTCAATTTTGTCATAAAACTAAAACTGTAGACATGAGGGAAGATATTCAAACTTTTAAACCTCCCTAAAATTTTTAAATATGAGGAAAGTCTAGCTTAAGACTAGAAACGAGCGCTTCTCGGGAGGCAACCTGAGTACTAACCCTATTTCTTTTTGCATTCTTTTACACTTTATTTTCTTTCCTCTTTTTCTTCTCCTTTTTAACTAACCAAAAGTGCACAGTTACAGGCCACACGGTCTTATACACGGCCGTAGTCGTGGCCGTGTGGACCAATAAAACCACCACACTGACAGGGTAGAGGCCGTGCAGTCAGCCCAACCACCAAACCAACGTCACAGATCCAACCACTCTCAACACGGGCACCGACAGATATGGCACGACCGTGGCACCAACCGTGTGAGGCTACTGACTTCCATACCACAGACAGCACACGCCCATGCCAACATCCGTGTGAAATTACTGAGGTTACTGACTTATCAAACACGGGTGAGACACGCCCGTGTCAGATAACCGTGCCAACAGGAAAACATCACGAGCACGGGTATGGAGGGCTCAAACACGGGTATAGGGTGACAACACCCTCTAGAACACGGCCGTGTGAGGAGGCCGTGTAAATCGACACACCCTGGGACACGGCCGTGGGGAATTACCAAACTTGAGCATCTATTTAAACCCCTCAACTCTTCCCTTCCCTCCTTCTGATTTTCACTCTTATTTTTGCTTCTTATTCTCTTCCATCTCAGATTCTTTACTCTAGATCCTTGTGCACGCCAACAACATGCCAAAGAAGCGAAGGAAGCTAAGCATAGGCGCCTTAACAAAGAGCGATCAACATGAGTTCATCTTGCGCAGCCTTCTGCCTCAACACTAAGCCAAGGATCTATGAGACCAATTAGTTTTTATTTTTCATTTCTCTTTCCTTTTATTCTCCTTTTCTTTAATAATCTTATGTTTAAATTAGTTTAACTTAGTTTAGTTTTTTAGTGTCAAGTTCTAAAGGCTGCTTAGGAATCACGCCACTTCCGCCACCACCAGCACCTCCGTCGCCTTAGAGGTCACACCCACCTCGCGAACCACCTACCAATAAGGATTCTCAAGCCCCTTTATCTCCTAACCTTAGTCTATTTTCCTTCTTAGTCTCTTTCTCTTTCTTGTCTTTATTTATATATTTAGTTTATTTTTATTAGGTCTTAATAAAGCCTGGCTACTTCTCAAAGCGCTACCCAATTTCTTCATCTAGCGCCGGAATGTTATCCCGACTGACCATCACCGCCACCAAAGACACTCATTCGGGAAAACATCCACGACTCAGGGAGTAATTCTTCCCCCTTCTCTTTTGATTTATCTTTAAAATGTAATTATTTATCTTTGTACATTGAGGGCAATGTACATCTTAAGTGTGTGGGGTGAATATTTAATCCAAGAAAATGCCTAACTTTAACCTTGTTTTAAAGTAATTTTCTCATATTACTAATTAAAATGAGATTTCTAAAGATTTGTGATTTTTATTGATATGTTTTGGAATAAGTCATAGTTAATTGTGCATTGATGATTAAATTTGAAGAATACTAGGGAATCAAGCATGATAAGTCTAATTTTCTAAAATTAAAAATTTTAGGTTGTCAACCGGAATTTGAATGTTATCTTGAAATTTGAGATTTACAAGGTTGATGTCAAACACACCAATAATTTTTTGTGAGAATTTGAGCCTTATAGAGCATACATTCTTTTTCATGCTCACTTCTTGATTATGAGTATGTCAACTATGAACTGTTATTCTAGAACTTACCTCAATTATACATGTCAAGACCACAGTTATGATATGATATACCGAGATGATAAAGGCACCTAGGTTTAACCCACTTACACCACTAAAAAGCCTACCCTTATAAGTAACCCTTAGTGAACCCCGTTGAGCCTAACAACCCTTTTTATTGACTTACCCGCTAATTTTAACCCAAAACTTTTCATGTTCAACTTATGAGTGCTTAATTTTGACCCTTAAACACTTTTTGAGTGATTTGAGTGAATCTTTTGTGAGGATATCAATCCTTTTCGATTTTGAATTAAAGGTAATTATTTAGATGAAGAGAAACACCTATGTTTTTCATGCTACAAGTGTATGATTATTTTATTTGAATCTTTAGGAATCTTTGAGTTGAATTATCCATATATAAATTATCTGTGAATTAGGATAAGGCATTGTTGATAGGAATTATGAATCATGGAAAGTTTGTTTTAATTATAAGTTGAGAATTTTGCTTGAGGACAAGCAAAAGCTTAAGTGTGGAGGTATTTGATAAACCGTAAATGTAACATATTTTAAGCCCACATTTAATATACTTTCGGATGATTTATCCCTTGATTTATGTAAAAAGGTGCTCTTAATCCTTTCTTTTCATGTCTTATACTCAGGAAAGCACCAAAGGATGAAAAGAACGTAAAACGGGCTTAACACAGGCCAAATGGGCCAATTCACGAAATCAACACGGCCTGGACTTCAAGCCACACGGCCGTTCCACGCCTAATATCTAGAACACGGTCTCTTCCCTGATTCACACGGCCGTGCCTCAAGTTAGAAACCCAAACACGGCCTGGAGTCGAGCCACACGGGCGTGCTACATGGCCGTGCCTCTGTCGTCAGAATAAGTAATTTCAGTCGAAAAAGGATACTTGGGGAGAAAGAATCGCATTCCAAAAACCTATATATATCTCCTAAGTACCACCTTTGAAGGGGCGTCAAAGCTAGGCCAAAGAGCCAAGCTGAGAAGGTTAGAACTAGGGAATAACGCGAAGATAGCCAGTTGATCCATCCCAAGAAGCCGGAATTATACTCAAGACGGCGGAATTCTCCTTCAATTCCTTCAGGGAGTTTTAGGATTTTCTTATGTTTTGTTTTATCTTTTCTCTTGCGATATTTTGTTTATTCATTATGAACTAAACCCCTCAGATACCTGAAGGGGATGAAACCTAGATGAATCTTTTTATTTGATTTTTAAGTTATATGATAATTACTTAGTTTGTTCTTAATTATGTTGCTTAATCCAAATCTAATGTGATTAGGTAGAGGAGGAATAGACCCTGTCTAAGAGTAGATCTAACATAATTAAGCGGAGTTGATCGGGCGCCTAGAGATAGGGTTACAAGATTTTACCGGATTAGGGTGAAACCTAATATGGGAATCCATTGATCGATTTACTGCTTTCCTAGGGGTTTATTATAAGCGAACGAGAGTTCCACTAATTAACTTAGGATTAGACGTTATTCGCTTCGAGAGAGGGTTTAACATAGGTTAGGGAGTCTCGCAGATCAAGCTAAGTAAAAAAAATCATATAATTTAGGGTTAAATAATAAGTGAAGTCTAGGTGGATTCTTCCCGAGGGTATCATCAAAATCAACTGAGTCTTTTTCAAGTTATCCCCAAGTTCGTCTTTTTGTCTTTGTTTCCTTAGTTTAGTTGACGTCAATTTAGTTTAAAAACAACCTTCACCCTAATTAGGTTAAATAATAAAAAGAAAGTGAGTATTAATACTTTTAGTTCCTTTAGGTTCGACATCCGGTCTTGCCTAAGCTATACTACTGTTCGATAGGTACACTTGCCTTAATATCATTGTCAGAGTTAGTCTCTAGGTTTGATCATTCTTTTATAAATATTTAAACTCTGATTTTACAGCGATGAGTATCATCAACCCAGGCTAGCCTCTTTCTTTGGCTCTGCTTCAATTTCTTCACTGCTCGGAAACAACTTAAATCGCTCTAAATAGTCTTACATCTTATGCAAGCCTCAACAATCGAACCAATTCTCAGCAATGCTCTATCTAGATCATCGTCTCCTTCAATAGCATGAAACACAAATTTCTTTGAATAGTTCCTCATCATATACGAACCATCACAAAGGAAGCATTTCACTGGCCCTTTCAGTCTGTTGTTGGGCTTCTCTTTCACATTACGTGTCTCCTATTTCTACCATTCTTACTGTAATAACCATATTTTGCCCGGGCTTTTAACCAAAACCCAAACCCAGGCCCATCAAACAATAAAACAAAAAAATAAAACCAAAAATCCAAAAATAATAAAAAACTAGTCCATAATGTCCATTTACCAAAATTACAAAAAACCCAAAAAAATCGAATACAAACCTAACCCATTAGCCCAAAACCCACTAAATAAACAGGCCCCATATGGCCCAAAGACCAGCCAAATTTGGCCCGAAACTAAACAAAGTTAGGGAACCCTAGGGTTCCTTCTCCCTTTTCGCGCCGCTGACCCTTCAGTGGCCACCCCCACGCGCACCCTTTCCGACCCGCGCGTCCCTCGACCTTCGCGCCTCTCCACCACGCGCCTTGGCCTTGGCGTCTTCCACCAGCGCCCCATGCCCCTCTGACTGCTCCACCAGCGCCCCATGTGCCTCTGGCTTCGCGCACCTCGTGCCTATGACCGGCAAAGAACCGAAGAACAACAAGACAAGCAACAACAGCAGAAAAGAGGAGAACAAGTAATAGAAAATAGGTCGAGTTGTAGGGTTCGGCTATAAAGCCAGTTAAAAATCTATGTAAAAGGGGGTTCCTTTTCGGTTTTCTGGGGGGGATATTCACTTGAACAGTGAATCAGAAAAAACAAAAGCAGATAAAGAAATACAGAAGAAAAATCAAAAGCAAGAAAATAAAAGGCATCAAGGTTTTCGTTTCGAGTTTTATCTTTTTTTTTTCGAATCGTTTCTTCTCCGTTCATCATCTTTTCATTTTGTGTTAACTTTATAAACAAATAAAAAAAAGGAAAAAGAATATACCTACTCCGAGGCGCGCGACGCCGGAAACCCTCTTTCCATCGTCGGGGTCGGGCTCAAGCTCGGGCAAGAGTTCCTCCCTCAGTTTTCTGGGATAGCGGCCCAGAGAAGAAGAGAAACTCCAGAGAGTTTCCTTTTTTTCTTTAAAAATAAGGGTTAAAATGATTTTCCTAGAAAAAAATTTTGCTTCTATGGAAGCTAAAACGGTGCCGTTGCGGTGAGTTCTGAAAATGCCCCAAAACGACATCGTTTTGGTTGACCCGGCTGCGACCCGACCCGTTTGAACAAGATCCGCGTGTTTTCTTTAAAAAGGGTTTATTTCTGCTTTGGATCCTTGCGTATTTCTATTCCATGCAATATAATCTTTTGGTTTCTTTTAATTTACCCCGACTATTTTACCTTTACTTCAATTTAATCTTTACTGAAGCCCAGCGTTTAAGAAATCAGAAATATTGCCCGATCGATCCCTTTGTCTTAGCGCGTTTTCTAAATTAGGCCCGCAACTTCGTTTCTATTTTAATTCAGTCCCTAATCAGTTGATTTTTAAACCCTTTAACGCGTTATTTATTTATCAATTTTAACATTTTGTATATATGCTATTTTAAACCGGTTCTATTTATTATATTAGCTATTTAAATTTCTTTGTATATTATTTATTTTAAACCTCTTATATTATTTTAAATTGCTTTACATGCTATTTATGTTTTCATTACAAATTATTGCTTAAATCGTTTTGCTTATTATTTTTAAATTGATTTATGTATTACTTCTCTTTAAAGTGTCTGATTCATTGGTCTATGTTTATTAATGTTATTATTTAGGTGGTGTATATTATTTAATTATTGCTTTTGCATGTACCATAATTCATTTATTTGTATTGTCATGTTATTATAGTTCATTATACGTAATTTTGTGCTCACATATTATTGTTCTATTATCGATATTGTTATTCATGCATGTTAATATATTAGGTTAAAGATTCCAATGTCATGTATTACACGTATGACGTTAAATTCGTGTTACATCATCGTTCTCTTCGTCGCGTAATCCCATTCGCGTTTTGAATCACATTTCTTTAAAACCCAACCTAAAATCATTTATAAATTCCATCCAAAATCAAAAAGTTTTCAAAATAAGGCAATATTCTATGTTTGGAAATTTGAGAGATCGTGCCCTGTGTTGGGTTTCGGTTCTCTCGCTTGGCCGAAGATCGAATGTTCTTTTGATGGTTTTACGCATGAGTCTCGGGGATTAAGAGATGATCTTGGATTTGAGGATTAAAATCATCGTGTCCTATGTACTGGATGTGATGTTTTATTCCTTCGGAACAAGAAAATCTCGATATTGAATTCGAGTAAAACTAAAATATTTCAGAAAGAGGTTGATCTTTAAATTCTTTTCAAAATTTTCAGACTTTCGACATGGGGACATTAATTAATCAATTTGACACCAATTTTGGGCGTGACGAGGGTGCTAACCCTTCCTCACACGTAACCGACTCCTGAACCCGTTTTCTAAAATTTCGTAGACCAATAAAATATTATTTTAGTAAATCAAAATGTTTTATTAAAACAAAGGTGATCCGATCACACCTAACAAAGATCGGTGGCGACTCCCTACTTTTAAAGTCGATTCCCGTTTTGTTTTCAAAAATGGTGTTAAGACAGCTTGGCGACTCCACTGGGGATGTCCTGAGAGCTAGGCCGTAAATTGATTGATTTTTGTCCTTTTGATTGAAAATTTGGAAAATTGTTTTGAAAAATCGTGTTTCTCTTTGATACATTCGCTTGTACTGTGGTGTCGAGTCTCGTGAAATACTTTGGCGTTGCATTGCATGACCATTGCGGTCACACCCTTAAGTGGGAGTGAGAAGCTACTCTTTCGTAAGGTTTTTACCTCCGTGCAAGATAGTGGATCACTTTCCGGATACATCCGTACCTATGTGTTCGTGAGATTTTTATCTCCGTGCAGCCATAGAGAAATGTATTCCCCTGAACTGAACTCGGTCCACATGAGCCTATAATGGGTGAGGATCGAGGAATCTGTTGGTTCGGGTACCCTTACTTTAGAACCAAACCTCATATAGCGAGCCTTAAGAGCCTACCCTAGATAGAGCCACGCTAAACCCCTAGAGGTCACTTCGATAGGTGTTTTATGATTGTCCTTTCTCCTACACTGACGTTTGTTTTGCGTTTGTTTATTTCTCTTACACTAACGTGTTTTCTCTCGTTTTGATCGCGTTGCATGCATTTTCATATTCAAGAGGCATTGATTTGGGTTCGATTGCTGAAATAGAAAGTTTGCCATGGAAAACAACTTTCTTGATAAAGTGGAAGATAATGCGGCTATCCAAATTTGGTCAGAGACAACATAACTAGAAAAGGGAGATAGTCTAGTGGTCGGGCATGTGTCAGGATTATGGGGCTACACTCGTATTAGTGTGGCGCACAATAATCTTCACGAGCTAAAAGCTATGTGGGTCCAACGAAATGATGAGACCAATAGTTCATTCTGCCAAAGTTATGGGGATTTTCCAGACGTCAAGGTAGATGAACAGTTATTCAGAGTCATCACTCAGTTTTGGAACCCTGGGTATAATTGCTTCACTTTTTGGAAAAGTGGATTTGGTACCCACCATAGGAGGATACACAGTCTACTGCATTGCCTGACGACTCAGATCCCAGCCTCTTAGAAGAAACTAATGAGCAATGAGTGAGCAATGAATCAAAACCAGGATCAAGCAAAAGCGTAAGCGTAAGTGCATCCCATGGAAGAGCTTGAGATATTTGATTTTAACCCATCCTGATATAAGAGTCGACGTTTTCACACTGAGCATCTACGGGTTAATATTATTCCCTAGAGCATTAGGACATGTAGAGGAAGCTATCACAGATTTCTTCGACCGACTCAGCTAGGGAGTTATACTAGTTCCTGCTTTCTTGGCCGAGGCTTTCAGATCATTGAATACACGTAGAAGATCCGGAGAAGGCAGGCTTGCGGGGTGTGTACAACTGTTAATGGTATGATTTCACAGCTACTTTTGGAAGGTGGATGAAGTTTCTTGTCAGATCTTTACAGATAACTATTCCCCGTTGAAAGAGATAGCAGAAGTGTCAAAAAGAGACTGTTCCCCGTGAAAGAGACGACAGAAGTGCCAAGAAGAGATGTCGTATTAGAAGAGAATTGGATAACACTTCTTTAGAATCTTCAGGAGGCGGATATCGAATGGAGAGCTCCTTGATTTTTACCCGACGAGACTCTGTTTTGATGTGGGAATTTCAACTGGGTCCCTTTGCTCGAAATTTAGAGAGCCACTTGTTATGCTCCTTTACTGGTGTTAAGACAGTACGGGTCGAGGCAATTTACTTCAGCTACACATGGCTTGACACAATGTGAGTTCATGTATAAAGGAGAAAACTACGAGAAAAGAGTCAAAGAAATTTCTACCGTTCAGAACCAAATTTATCGAATGAAAGATTGACCGTAGGATCAAATACTACTCCCAGATATGACAAATGGATCAGTAGAAGGATCAACGATAACATCTCAAGGCCAATCAATGGAAGAGAAAATTCCAAGAGGCTCAGGATCAGAGAGAGGCTATAGAAACAGGCCTACCAGAGGCCCAAAGCGACAAAGAGAAATTAAAGGCTAGAGCAGTGGAGCTCGAAAAAAACACTTTATCAGTATAGAAATTGTAACTATGTGGCTGAGTTGAGAGTCAGGAGGCAGTGAAGGGAAGAATAGAAGAGTTGGAATACGTAGTAAACTTAAGGTAGAGCTTCTTGCAGTAAATGAGGAGTGTGAGAAGGAATGACTTCCTCATTCTCAGAGTCAAGTGTGGGGCTAGAACTACCTTACGGGCGAAGCTACAACTCAAATCCGGGAGGTGACCGAATATTTGTAAACTGTGGTAGTTCAGACCGACATACTAAGTGTGAAGCACGAGCTAGTATCAGACAGGGGTCAAGAATTAGCTTCGTTGCTAGAAAAGCAAAGCCATAGTTACAATCCATTTTATGTAAAGGGCTTTGTTTTCTGAAAAAGTTTTCTAAATGATGTTGAATCTAAATCGATGCCTCTTTGCATCCATGCATTTGCATTATATTGCATCATCATAGAAAGGGGGTGTTGATTCATATTCGATTGCTGAATAGGAGAATTTGTCGTAAGAAAATGTGTTACTTGATGAAGCGGATTATAATACGGTCGCCCAAACATAATCTAGGTAACAGCGAAAATAGTCTTGCCTGAAGATTCAGAGCATACAAAGATCGTTTGGGGGTTATCAGAAGATCGACCTAGACCAAGAAGCAAGGGGTTAGAAGAGACTTCTATTGAAAAAGTTCAAAAGACACATCCATAAACATCCAGATACGAAGAAGAGAATTTACCTGAAAGTTTAAACCGACAAGGATTGTCAGGGAGTCATCGGAAGATTAAGAGTATCGTTAAGGTTAAGCAAATGACGAGGTATGACCTGAACCAAGCGATAAGGAGTTAGAAGAAACGTCTATCGGGATGCAATCACAAACTTCAGACACGAAAGAGAGGATTGGCGTTTTCACCCAGACTATGAGAACACGACCGTCTATGCAATCCGTTTTAACGTAAAGAAACGTATTTTCTAGAAAAGTTCTTCTAATGGAATTGAAATCATGATCAACGCCTTCCTTTTTGCATCCATCCCACGCATTTGCATTGCATCTCATGCATTTGCATTTGTATCTCATGCAGTTGCATTGCATCTCATTACATCGTATCACGTGCATCAGAATTGGTAGAAAGACTCTAATTAGGTGAAATTATTTCGTTAATCTAGATAACATGGAACAAAGGTTGGAGAGATTGGAGGAAAGACAAATATTGATCCAAGAGAAATTGATCAGAATTCAACAACAGATACAAGAGCAATCAACCAGAATTCAACAAGAGATGCGAGAGCAAATGCAAGAGCTCCAAGAGAATATGATATACCATCTAACCCAGCTACTAGCGGGAGTATCTAAAACAAGGAGGGGCCAAGGGGTCGACAATGTGGAGGAATATGAAGAAATTGTTTATTCCCTGATAAATATCCCAACTCAACCAGAAGCGCGGTCGCATGGGGGACCCGTCACTATCAGGCCCCAATATCAGACTAATACCTCGACCTCGCTGGACTTCTCGACGGGCTCATGTTTTAACCCTGAGGAGGGTCGGACTAAACTAGTGGTCCAAGCAGAGGCAAGAGAAAGGAGGGAGCGGACATTGAAGGCCCCTAAGAAAAAGGAAAAGGAAATGGGTGGTACGAGTAGGGATGACCAAAGACCATTCACCATGTTCCCGCCTAATAACACGCCTGTTCCAACCAACTCAAAAGACCAACGAGACCCAATCCGGAAAAACCTCGACTCACCCCGATCCCTGTGTCATACGGAGAACTGTGCCTGAAATTGTTGGAAAAACAATTAATATCGCCACATTATATGGCACCATTGAAGCCTCCATACCCGAAATGGTATGACCCTAATGCTAGTTGTATGTATCACGCTGGGAATCAGGGGCATTCTACAGAAAATTGTATATCTTTTAAGAGAAGGGTTCGGGGTCTTATTGATGCAGGAATTTTACAATTTGACGGTACTGGCAATACGGCTGGAAATTCGTTCCCTAACTACCTTGAAGGGAACATGAGCGCAGTGACAAAAGGGATGATGCAATTAAAGAAGTTTCAATGATACGCCCTTGCCCTCCCGGGTTTGTTTTGAATAATGAGACTGCGAAGGGATCCATGTATTTTAGCTAATCTAGAGTAATATGTAAAACGCGCTTGTTGCTTTAAGCCTAGAGGCAATAAGAGTCCTTTTGTGAAATAGGCTTGTGTCCGGAATTTTTATTTCAATTAAATACATCGTCCTAAGTAAACATTTTCATTTTGTTCTGTACATTTTTTCATTTTTTATTTATGACCACATCATGCGAATAATCATCCTTAGAATCATTTATTCTTAGGATTTTTGCCTTCATACCCACAACGAGGTCCCCAGATATCAATGACATGAGCGACGCTGTTACTGACTCCCTTTTAAGGAAATATGTGCCTAGAGAGATCTAAGAACTTGGAAGATGACAGAGGTTGCAACTTATTTTTGAACTTGGTAAGAATGACAGATCCTACCCTACGAAGTGTCAGCGGACAATACGAGCTAACAAATGAGATGAAGATGGAAGCTTAGCTTGCCGCAGGACAAGGCAAGGAATCATTGAACTATCTCCAAGAGTTCAAAGATATTTTCATATGATCACGTCGGGACTACCAAGGCACGAGTATGCTGTCAAAGCTAATGAAGTCATAAAAAAAATAAAAAAATAAAAAACAAAAACAAAAAAAAGGGGGTCCATAAGGACATTCGAAGATCACATGCTGACGGGTCTACCCTGACTAAGCCAATCAAGAGGTTCGAGCTACTGGTCTACCCAGAAAGGAAGATTGCATCAAACGCCAAATTGAGGAGGGCAGAACTTATGTGCCTCTTCCTTGTCTACACGTGGGGCAGGGACGTTATCAAGCCAGTCTCCTCAAAAGCTTTAGCCAACATCGTTTCATGTTCATGGTCGCGGGTTACCCCACTGAGAGGGTAAAGGTCGCTTCATATGCCAATATTACAAAGTCGTTGGTCATAAAAAAAAAAAAGAAAGAAAAAAAAGGGAAAAAATATTAACAAAGGGCGAAAAGATCATATCTAACCGCACAATGTTAAAAGTTTGCGGTCATTTCAAAGATCAAGTGCCATGTCATGGTGTAAAAAAAAAGTAAAAAAAAAAAACAACAACAACAACAAAAAAGAGAGAAGGGGGCAACAAAAACGATTGTTAGGAAGATGACCTAAACTTGTGAATATTGGCATATAGAAGTCACGTTTACCCTTTTATGATCGTTAAACTTCGGTCAGGACCTCTGCTGAGACGGCGTTTGCCTAGTGAAGTCAAAATCCTCTTTCCCCGGAGACGGGCCGAGCCAAAATTGGATGAGGTGGAATGGATCCAATCCCGATGTGACCAAGTGAATTTGAAAAGAAAATGTCGAGAGGAATCTATCACGATCAGATAAAGCGAGTTTACAACAAAAAGATAGCCTTAGAAAATTTCATGATAGGGCTTTGAAAGAAAAATTCTCTCATGCAAAAGAGACTTCAGAAGAAAGAAGATACCAAGCCGGGGAGGACCCTAGGCAGCAAAGAAGGCCCGTTCTAGGGAAACAAGGACATTGTCTGAGATAGACAATAAGGACCTGCCAATCTAAAAAACAAAAACAAAAAAACAAAAGGGGGAGTGGGAGGAAAGAAAAAGAAGGAAAAGGAGAGGCCAAAGTGAAATCCCGCAAAGGGCGCTTTGAGACCAAAGGTGGGTTTGAGTTGAAAACCCGAAAAGGGCGGCTCAAATTTTGATAAAAATGGGGCGTACAGTAGTCTTGCTACGCTGTAACAATGAAGAGGAATGTTGCGCCTTGGGGCATCGACAAAGTACTCCGGATCCCCTAAACACATATTGAGCTTAGAACGGTCCTCAATAAGTTTGAACAGTGAAGCTCAAGCTGCGATATCTGGGGCACCTAGTTTCCATGTTACCCATTCTGAGTCTGCCATCTTTGTCTTATCAAAATACACACTAAATAAATTTGCTTCTTCATTGCATATGATAGTTTTGATTAACTTGTTTGATTCGAGTTATACTCCAACTAAATTCCCATTCCGTCCATCATTATGGTCTTTTTGAGCATTTTGCATTGAAATAACGATTATCGGACTAATAATACTTTCATGAAAGGAGTTTCACATATTACTCTAGAAATCTCTAAACAATACAGGAGTCTGAAACAGGATTATTGCTTAAGATTCACCGAGCTTAAAGGTTGGAAATATTTGAGTCCAAATTAAGGTGGTTGAACAAAATAACAAGGTACCGCGTCAGTAACACAATCCTGACAGAAAATAGGCATTGTTAATCCAAGTACGAAACTAGAATCATTCTCGAAAGGAAATGACATTCTGCATTCATGCGAGCATCACGCACATACATCTGGATGGGTCACCTAAAGAGTGAACGTTAGAAGGAAACTGATACAGATCCTGTACCTTTGAATAACAAGAGAGTGGGCTGAATAGGAGACAAGTCCTATGTTTTAGAGTCGCAGTGGGATGAATGGAGGATATCCCATGGTCACAATGAGATGAACCCTGAAGCTACAATGGGGCAAGAGGGTGATATACGAGAAACGTAGATTACTCCTAAGGTTCGGGGACGGGTACAAAACCTGAAAGAAAAGTCAATAGTCAAAGCAATGAATACAAGTCATCATTAGAGTCGTAACAAGAAGAGACACACGACAAATAAACCTAGGGCGCATGGCATAATCATGTAGGCATAAAAGCATTTAAGACAAACACGTGCATATAATGATATCATCACACATGACACATACAGGTGTACCAGTGAAGCAAGAAGTTTTGACGATAACTGTACCGAACCAAGGATAAAGAAGGCACCCGAGTTCTACCAGATGATACGTTTTCAAGTACTGTCTTTCAAGAAAAATCAACTCATAATACGTGAGGTGAGTTGAGCCTTGGGACACGCCGAGGTATTTAAATTCTGCCTTTAAATTTCTGTTCAAAAATCAACTCATAATACGTGAGGTGAGTTGAGCCTCGGGACACGCCGAGATATTTAAATTCTGCCTTTAAATTTCTGCTCAAAATCAACTCATAATACGTGAGGTGAGTTGAGCCTCGGGACACACCGAGGTATTTAAATTCTGCCTTTAAATTTCTGTTCAAAATCAACTCATAATACGTGAGGTGAGTTGAGCCTCGGGACACGCCGAGGTATTTAAATTCTGCCTTTAAATTTCTGTTCAAAAATCAACTCATAATACGTGAGGTGAGTTGAGCCTCGGGACACGCCGAGGTATTTAAATTCTGCCTTTAAATTTCTGTTCAAAAATCAACTCATAATACGTGAGGTGAGTTGAGCCTCGAGGCACGCCGAGGTATTTAAATTCTGCCTTTAAATTTCTGTTCAAAATCAACTCATAATACGTGAGGTGAGTTGAGCCTCCGGACACGCCGAGGTATTTAAATTCTGCCTTTAAATTTCTGTTCAAAAATCAACTCATAATACGTGAGGTGAGTTGAGCCTCGGAACACGCCGAGGTATTTAAATTCTGCGCTTTAAATTTACATTTCAAAAATCAACTCATAATACGTGAGTTGAGTTGAGCCTCGGGACACGCCGAGGTATTTAAAGTCTGCCTTTAAATTTCTGTTCAAAAATCAACTCATAATACGTGAGGTGAGTTGAGCCTCGGGGCACGCCGAGGTATTTAAATTCTACCTTTAAATTTCTATTCAAAAATCAACTCATAAAACGAGAGGTGAGTCGAGCCCAGGAACACACCGAGGTATTTAATTTCTGTCTTTCAATTTCTATTTTTCAATTTCTTTCTTTTAATTTCTGTTAAAACCAACTCATAATGCGAAAGATAAGTTAGGCCTCGGGTCACACACGCTGAGGGAATTTCAATTTCTATCTCCTGTTTTTCAATTCTCGTTTTAAAAAAAAAACAAAAAAAGAAAAGAAAAGTTAATTCATATTGCAAGAACAAGGAAGCAGTTCGAAAAGTTCAGATTTATTTCCTCAAAGTCCCAGTGGAGCATTTGGTAGATTGAGGCTACACATCTCTTCGTGTCCTGAAGTCACATCAGAGCAAGTCAAACATAAACAAGATTGAGGAAACGCGAATTAAAGCTACGGGTCATGTCTCGCAGAAGCAGCGGTGGAGTGGAACAAAGCGACAGGGTTTGAAGATGTTTGAGGAAGAAAAGCACCCGAAGAATCTATACTTGGCCAAGACCGGGCAAAATTGGTTCTTCTTTTGTCTTTGCTCTATTCTCGTTTCACGATAATAAGCAAAGAGGGGCAGCTGTAATAACCATATTTTGCCCAGGCTTTTAACCAAAACCCAAACCCGGGCCCATCAAACAATAAAACAAAAAAATAAAACCAAAAATCCAAAAATAATAAAAAACCAGTCCATAATGTCCATTTACCAAAATTACAAAAAACCCAAAAAAATCCAATACAAACCTAACTCATTAGCCCAAAACCCACTAAATAAACAGGCCCGATATGGCCCAAAGACCAGCCAAATTTGGCCCGAAACTAAAAAAAGTTAGGGAACCCTAGGGTTCATTCTCCCTTTTCGCGCCGCTGACCCTTCAGTGGCCACCCCCACGCTCACCCTTTCCGACCCGCGCGTCCCTCGGCCTTTGCGCCTCTCCACCATGCGCCTTGGCCTTGGCGTCTTCCACCAGCGCCCCATGCCCCTCTGACTGCTCCACCAGCGCCCCATGCGGCTCTAGCTTCATGCACCTCGAGCCCATGACCTGCAAAGAACCAAAGCACAACAAGACAAGCAACAACAGCAGAAAAGAGGAGAACAAGTAATAGAAAATAGGTCGAGTTGTAGGGTTCGGCTATAAAGCCAGTTAAAAATCTATGTAAAAGGGGGTTCCTTTTCGGTTTTCTGGGGGGGATATTCACTTGAACAGTGAATCAGAAAAAACAAAAGCAGATAAAGAAATACAGAAGAAAAATCAAAAGTAAGAAAATAAAAGGCATCAAGGTTTTCGTTTCGAGTTTTATCTTTTTTTTCGAATCGTTTCTTCTCCGTTCATCATCTTTTCATTTGTGTTAACTTTATAAACAAATAAAAAAAAGGAAAAGGAATATACCTACTCCGAGGCGCGCGACGCCGGAGACCCCCTTTCCGTCGTCGGGGTCGGGCTCAAGCGCGGGCAAGAGTTCCTCCCTCAGTTTTCTGGGATGGCGGCCCAGAGAAGAAGAGAAACTCCAGAGAGTTGCCTTTTTTTCTTTAAAAATAAGGGTTAAAATGATTTTTCTAGAAAAAAAATTTGCTTTTATGGAAGGTAAAACGGCGCCGTTTCGGTGAGTTCTGAAAATGCCCCAAAACGACATCGTTTTGGTTGACCCGGCTGCGACCCGACCCGTTTGAACAAGATCCGCTTGTTTTCTTTAAAAAGGGTTTATTTCCGCTTTGGATCCTTGCGTATTTCTATTCCATGCAATATAATCTTTTGGTTTCTTTTAATTTACCCCGACTATTTTACCTTTACTTCAATTTAATCTTTACTGAAGCCCAGTGTTTAGGAAATCGAAAATATTGCCCGATCGATCCCTTTGTCTTAGCGCATTTTCTAAATTAGGCCCGAAACTTCGTTTCTATTTTAATTCAGTCCCTAATCAGTTGATTTTTAAACCCTTTAACGCATTATTTATTTATCAATTTTAACATTTTGTATATATGCTATTTTAAACCGGTTCTATTTATTATATTAGCTATTTAAATTTCTTTGTATATTATTTATTTTAAACCTCTTATATTATTTTAAGTTGCTTTACATGCTATTTATGTTTTCATTACAAATTATTGCTTAAATCGTTTTGCTTATTATTTTTAAATTGATTTATGTATTACTTCTCTTTAAAGTGTCTGATTCATTGGTCTATGTTTATTAATGTTATTATTTAGGTGGTGTATATTATTTAATTATTGCTTTTGCATGTACCATAATTCATTTATTTGTATTGTCATGTTTTATAGTTCATTATACGTAATTTTGTGCTCACATATTATTGTTCTATTATCGTTATTGTTATTCATACATGTTAATATATTAGGTTAAAGATTCCAGTGTCATGTATTACACGTATGACGTTAAATTCGTGTTACATCATCGTTCTCTTCGTCGCGTAATCCCATTCGCGTTTTGAATCACATTTCTTTAAAACCCAACCTAAAATCATTTATAAATTCCATCCAAAATCAAAAAGTTTTCAAAATAAGGATATATTCTATGTTTGGAAATTTGAGAGATCGTGCCCTATGTGTTGGGTTTCGGTTCTCTCGCTTGGCCAAAGATTGAATGTTCTTTTGATGGTTTTACGCATGAGTCTCGGGGATTAAGAGATGATCTTGGATTCGAGGATTAAAATCATCGTGTCCTATGTACTGGATGTGATGTTTTATTCCTTCGGAACAAGAAAATCTCGATATTGAATTCGAGTAAAACTAAAATATTTCAGAAAGAGGTTGATCTTTAAATTCTTTTCAAAATTTTCAGACTTTCGACATGGGGACATTAATTAATCAATTTGACACCAATTTTGGGCATGACGAGGGTGCTAACCCTTCCTCGCACGTAACCGACTCCCGAACCCGTTTTTTAAAATTTCGTAGACCAATAAAATATTGTTTTAGTAAATCAAAAGGTTTTATTAAAACAAAGGTGATCCGATCACACCTAACAAAGATCGGTGGCGACTTCCTACTTTTAAAGTCGATTCCCGTTTTGTTTTCAAAAATGGTTTTAAGACACTTACCATTTCCACCGTTGTCATCTCCATTTTCCTCATGGTCTCCCCTACCATTGCTCATCTCTTTAGACTCGAAAGACTCGAACTTGTCTCCTCTCAAACCAAGCTCGATAAATGATTTCACCTAAACCATGACTGCAACAAGCTCAGTGGTACCTTGTCGACACAACTCTTGCTTCGCCCAAGGCTTCAACTTGTCTTTGAACCAATAGAAAGCTTCTTTCTCACTCAGGTTAGAAATGTGTAGTATCAATCCACTAAAGTCTTTAACATACTCCAGAATAGTATTGTGTTGTGTAAGTCGACACAACTTAGCTCGAGCCTCCTCGGCATACTACGGGTAGAAACTCCTCCCAAGTCTCAATTGCAATACTACCGCGTCTCGCATCTGTGGACCTACTCTCAAAAATGAGAATTTTTGCAAAAATTCTCTAAGGCACCGAGACAAAACGGAAGCAAACTCGAAAGACAAAAAAAAGCTACGAATGAATAGAAAGCCATAGAAAAATAGTGTAAACAAAGTGTTTTGCTAGAGTGCTTCACTGGGCTACAAATTCTTCAAGTAAATAAGTTTCTCCATGGGTTCCCCAAATTGGGTCGGTTCTTGTGGGTCAAATAAACCTCATTTAATAAGTTAACTTCTATAGGGTGTTTTGTATGCAATGGTCATGGGCTTTGATCTGTGACCCGTAAAACTAGGTTTAAACAATAACAAAGAAAAAATTTATCAATATGTAATTATTTTGTTCAAAATCAAAATTGTTGATGGAGTTAATTTTTATGTCCTAGAATTTGGTTTAAGAGAAATGGATTTTGCTTTTAAATTTTTAATTATTAAAATCTATTTGAAATAAAACAATTTTAGATTATTTTTTCTAATTCAGAGAAAAGTAAATTGATTGATGTATCAAATGTGGTGGGTGGGAATTTGTGAAGTTGTTGTTTGCTAGTAACCCTCCCCCCATCAGCTCCTGAAGGCCTATGGTGGTGTCTCCTCCAATCTTGCATTATTTGGTTGAGTGTCAAGTTATGATAACATGGATATAGTGTGCTACATGTTCTACAATTATAATAAAATATATAATAATCCAACTCCAGGTTCGACTCTGTTAACTTCCATATATAATAAAATTCTAAAGACCCTATTTGGGGACAAGACTTTAGATCCCCTATTTTTATTATTTTTTTCTCCTTTAGTCTATCACTGGAGCACCATTTTTCCCTTTATCAATTACTACC
This sequence comes from Gossypium bickii, assembly GCA_025503065.1. Lineage (NCBI taxonomy): Eukaryota > Viridiplantae > Streptophyta > Magnoliopsida > Malvales > Malvaceae > Gossypium > Gossypium bickii. The sequence goes on from CP106716.1 coordinate 91,766,454, forward strand.
GTTGATACAGTGCATTAACAATGGTGCGGTGAGTGTGGAATGAACCTGCCAAAAGGGTTCGTCATTCTCTATGATACTAAGGTTCCTGACATCATCTTATCCAATACTGGTAAACTCTTTGGGTTCTCCAGCTCTAGTTAAAAAATAGTAGTTGAAAAGCAGCAGTACTCATTGGTGATGGGGGATGTCGAAAGGAAGCAAGCGACATCAGCAGAAAAGACATGCATCGAATGCAATTTTATGGTTTTATAGTTTTCCATTTTTAATCCCTTTTAAGTAGGATATGATATTCTCAAATGCCAGCATTTGATATTGGTGAATTATGTGACATTTGATGGAGAGTGTGAGGCTTTGCGCTGAGCAAATAGATGCAGATAGTTGGTTTTTAGTAGTAATGAAGAACATACATAGCACACAAGATAATAAAAAAAACCCTCAACTCAAGCTTCACATGAACCAAAGACAGAACCACAAAACAATCAAACAGCATATGGCCCCTTAGCAGATTCTGGCTTTATCTACTTTAAGCAATGATGACAAAAAAAGTTTCACACCAAGATATAGAACTTGTCCAAAATTTAATTGAACGATGTTTACAACTCCATATGAACAGAGATGAGGTTGTCAAAACCCTATTGACTTGAGCAAGGATAGACATTGGATTCACAACTTTAGTATGGCAGAAGCTGGAAGAGGAAAATGCTAATTTTTTTCAAGGCTGAAGTTAAATAAGCAAATCCTTTTATTCAACCATTTGCTTAAGCATCAATATCATATGATTAAATATCCTATGCCTCCAAAGGTTCCTCTGGCCCCAATAGAAAATGGGTTTGAAACTAGAGCAGTTCATATTTGATGCATTTCTTTATGCTCCTTCAATTGCTTTGTTTGAGGTATTGCAAGAGGAAGAGTTTGCACCAGTGCAAAACGCAAATGGTTCAGATTATAACACTCCAAACAACGCGAGGTTGCTTGTTCTACGACTACACACACGTTGGGTGGTTGTTGCGAGTGGTTTCTTAACACATTCAGTGCCATTATACGCCATTGGTAATTTCACGGTTGACTTTGCATGTTATATTATAGCTCTATCGTTGGTTTTGGATCTCTAGTGATTCATGTGGTGTGTCATATATTTTCTCATTAATCCTCAACTGATTTACTATTGCCACTCCAAATACTCGTTAGATTTAAGATCGCGACTGTCATTTTTATGGTTCAATTGATTTAAGATCGCGACGTTCGATATTCTAACAGTTCGATTAATTTAACATTGCGACTGTCATTTTTTCGATTCACTTGATTTAATATCGTGACCTTCGATATTGTAACATTTTGCTTGATTTAATATTGTTGCTTTCATTTTTAAAGCTTGCCAATTTCTTTAACAATGTAAGGGACAAATTTTTACTTAAGAGAAGTACGGTTTGCGATATTCTGTAATACAATTTTTAATTTTTGAACCACATTATTGGACAAAAAAATTTGCTCAGTAAAGTTTCAAGTTAAAAGCTATATAGTAAACTTCCAATTACACGTTCTACACGTGTAAATTTATCTCAGAAGAGTCACTTAATAACTCTTCTCCAACAAGGTGGGAGACAAATTGTTATACAATTATAATAAAATATATAATAACTCAGTTTGAGGTCTGACCCGAAATCCGACCCAATAACTTCCTTATATAATAAAATTCTAAAGACCCTCTTTGAGGACGGGACTTCAGATTCCCCATTTTTATTATCTTATTCTTCTCTGCTCCATCACCAAAGCACCCTTTCCCTCTATCAATTACTACTGTTGATATCGTGTATCAACCACCTTATTTTTATATATTTGCTACACCACCCAATACAATGACACAATGTGAAGAAGGTTCTAACAAAGACGATGATTATATACTTATAAATAGGTATGAGCATCATCCCAACGATACACACCTAGGACAATACTATCTAACCACATATTTTGATTTTTTTTCTATAATTCAATTATAGAGTAAAAAGATTTTTAAAACTCTATATAATTTATGTCATCAATATATTTTAGATAATTTTATAATTATTTTATTAATTTAATAATTAAGTTTTTAACTAAAATTAAAAAACTTAAAATATGTTTTTTTAAACCAATTTCAAGAGTTTTTTTTTTTAAAAAGGTAAAATTGATTTCAATTAAACTGGTTTTAAGGACATCAAATTAACTCCATCAATTAATTTGATTTTGACTAATATAATTACATATAATATTTTATTTTGATTTATTTCTCTTATACTATTAGTGTAGTAAATACTAACCATAATAATATAATAAATATTGATATAAATTTTATATAATAAAATGCATTTTAATATAATAAATATTAAATTATTTTATTAAATAATTCTGGACACTTGTTACATTTTTAATGATGATTTATTATATTTATGGATAATTTTTTAATATATTGGCTATGAAATTTTTTAAATCCGCAAGTGTCAGTACAAACCTCCATTTTGACATTTAAGAAAACACAAGACTCAAAATTAGTGAAATAAACTTGTAAAAAAATAAAATAAATACGCACACAATAATTTACGTGGAAACCCCACTAATTGGAGAAAAACCACATATTTAATTGCACCTTTAAAACGTTCTAAAACAAGATAAAATACTCTCGAACAAGTGAAAGAAAGGAATTTGAAAAAGTCAAATACAATACTTAATACTGAACTTGGTGTGTTTGTAAATCAAGGATTTGAGTTTCTTATATAGACTTGCAACCACTTTACCCTTTGCTTCCTTAGCAACGTAGGAATCCTTACATATAATCTTGAACTTGTTTCCTCACTTTCTTGCTAATTTAGCCTACATTTTCAATCATTCTCACACAAATCTCCACCTTTGATTGAAAACGTGTACCACTTTAGCTTTCATTGTCTTCATCGACAATCATAATTGTCAACTCAGTGAATTATCGTTTTCCACCTTAAAAGTAAATTTGCTAAACATTTAGCTTTGACACTTGTCGAGAAACCTACTAAAGTTTATGGTGCAACTTCCAAGTTGGTTTTCCTCAAAAGTTCTTCAACCATAGACATAATTCCACCACACACTTTGCATCAACACTAACCAATGCCTATGAGCAACTTCAGGTTCAACATCACATCCTCTTTCATAGTAAAGCTAACATACCATGAGGACTACTTCCTAATGTCATAGAAGATCACCATCATCTTGTTGGGATCTAATGCCCTTAGTGTAGGCTTTTCATCATGTATGTTTGTAATTTTTCAAACAGTTTGGTTTAATATAATTTTATCATTAACTTTTGTATTTGTCCTCAATGGTTTTTGCACACAAACAAAATGTATAAGCAAATATTAGCTCACTAGTTACCTTATGTTTAACTAATATCAAGTTGCATCATGTGGTCGGATCATGATGCAAGAAGATAACTTATATTAGTAGGTAATCTAAATGATATGTAATCTAAAGAATCAAAATTGAGCAAATCAATTCAATGGACTATTATGTCGTCTATCAAGTCCAATTAGGGAAATACATTGTCTTGGATATCGGAGCAAATGACTTCTAGAAGATAGACATCGGTGTGATTGTCTAGACTAAAAATACATCGGACGGGATTCAAGTTGAATATTTCCTAGATTTGTTTATAAATTTATTACTTGTGATGTTCATGGTGTGAGTTTCCTTAATACGAAGTGACTGACCATGTAACAACCCAATTTTGGGGCTAGTCGAAACAGTGGTTTTAGAACCACTTATCTGAGGCTGGAAAAATTATTTTTAATATTATTTTATGTCTGATAGCATGATTATATGAGTGCATGAAAATTTTGGTGAATTAATTTTAGTGATTTCATACTCAATTGCGAAAAAAGATTAAATCGCATAAAGTGCTAAAGTTTTAATTTATTAGCTAAAGGTGTTAAATAGCTATAGAGCCTTAAATTGGAGGTCTTTGATGTGCAATTAGGCCTTTCTAAAGGTGATAGCCAACCATAGGGGACTAGAGATTAAGTTTGGTCAATGTTTGGTGATATTAGGTAATGAAATGAATAACATAAAATAAAAACAAGAAAGCTATCATCTTTTTTTTCCTATCATCTTCTTCCACCAATTTTTCACTCAAGTATAAGGGTTTGGAAGCTTGAAATTTCAAAAACTTACACTCCTTGCAAGTAAGTGATTTTGGTGGTCTTTCTTGAAAATTTTTGTACTTTTGGAACCCCTAAAGCTTAAGCTAGCTAATGAGCGGACTATTTTGCAAAATGGTTGAGAGTCTAGGTTTTACCATGTGAGTATTTATGTGATTGCTGAAATTCTATGGAAGAAAATGAATCTTAGTGGGTTAATGAACAACTTTTGTGAAAGGATTTTGCATGAAAACTCATAATAGGACTATTTTGTAAAAGTTATAAAATAAGTGGTAAATGTGTAAAATAATTGAAATTTTGAGTCGCTATAAAAGGGAATATGAGTCAGCTAGACTTGGGTGTGTGAAAAATGAACACATTTCATTTTACGAGCCTAAGGGTAAAATCGTAATTTTGTGAAAGACTAGGGGTAAAATGGTAATTTTGCAAAAATAGGAATTTTGGAGTGATTTGAATAATGTGGTTAATTAATAAGCTAATATGTTATTATATATCAAGAAGAATGTGGAATCAACCTTGATCGAGGAAAAGGCAAGGTTTCGGACTAAATTGCAAATCGACATATTTTGTATCGAGGTAAGTTTATGTGTAAATGATACATCCTTATTATGTATGTTTTTGTATATTAATGCATTCTGTGAATGCAAATGCTTATTATTGAGATTTATTAAAAATGATAGAAAGTGAGGAAATTCTCGAATAAACCTTCGGGATAGGAAAAATGATATGGATAAAATCAATGAATAAGTAATTATTATTGTTGGTGGGCTATGTGCGATACTAACATAATTATCATTGTTGGTGGGCTGTGTGCGGTACCACCGTGTGAATTATTAATGGTGGGCTGTGTGCAAAACCACCGAGTATCTAATATCATTCCGAAGTGTTCATCGAGAAACTTGTCTAAGTGAAATTACATGTGGCTTTGTGGTGATAAGTACAGGGTATAAGTGCATGTAAATGTGAACAATGTTTTATGATATGTGTTTGGGATGTGGTAAGGTTTGAAATGAATAAGTATGGTTATGAATATTTGAATTATTTTTATTTAGTATGTAATGTTCTTGATTGATAAGTATGTGGTATGATGTTTATTGTTTACATATAGACTTACTAAGCTTAAAGCTTACTCCCTCCTCTTTTCTCTTGTTTTATAGTGTCGAAGAGCCAGCTCGGGATACAGAGATAGTCGGAGGATCACCTACACTATCCACACATTTTGGTATAGTTAGATTTAGCATTTTGAGTATGCCATGTATAGGGACTTAGACTTAGTTGAATGTCATATTGTTTTGGCCAAATGTGTTGGCTCATTTGAGAATGAATTCTTTTGTATAAGGCCATAGTTGATGGCTCTTTCTTATTAATCTATGAAATAATGAGGTTATTCATGAATGTGCAAGTTGCATGGTTGATTTATTTGGTTTAATTATGCATGAATGAGTTGGCGGCTTGATGTGGTTTATGTTTGTACAAGTTGGGGTGGCAGAAAGTGCTTGGCAAATAGCCTTGTTCTTGTCTACACGGGTAAGCACACGGGTGTGTGTCTAAGCCGTGTGTGACACACGGTCTAGTCCATGGGCATGTGCCCAGGTCGTGTAAAGTCTGCACCTGAACTTAGGAATTTAATTCGCCACACGGTCTAAGGACACAGGCGTGTGCCTTGGCCGTGTGACATTTTTAGTGTAATGACGTCAGAAACAGAATGCCCAGGTCTTTTGCACAAGGGCGTGTCGTGGCCGTGTAAGGGACATGTGCCATGGACACGGGCGTGTGTCAGGCCGTTTGAAAACCCCTATAGGTTCTAAATGAGAAATAAATTTGCACGGATATGGAACACTGGCATGTGATATGCCACACGAACGTGTCCCTTCCTCAACACAGGCGTGTGGACTGTTTGATGAGAATTTTTCTAGAGATCTTTTTAAGAATTCGATTTGATCCTGAACCGTTCTTAAAGCGTGTTTTGGGCCATATAGGCTTGATTAAGGGGTGATATGTAGGTTTATGAAAAGTTTGAAATTTGAGCAGAAAGTCATGTCTCGGTTTTGTATGATTGCTCGTGTACAAGTCTGGTAACGCCTCATACCCTATTCCGGCGTCGAATACGGGTAAGGGGTGTTATAGACCATACATGTGTAACTCGTATACTTTGATGTATTGAAAGTTTGAGTTCAATTAGTAATAAAGTTGAAAGTTGGTATGTTGGGTATACAACTTCTGCATGTCATGAATTCATTTACAATAATGGAATACATAGTCCAATAAAGGGTAAATGATATCCTCTCATCAGCATTACATGGTTGATGGAAAAGTAACATGGCCATAGGTAATTTGTCTAAGATCAATAAGGTAATTACTATGTGTTAGTAATTGACTTTTTCATGAAAGAAGATATAATGGTTTCCATGGGATAAAATATTATCATATTGGGTGAACAAATTTGACCCAAAAAAATAAAAGATACCCTATGATGGTAATACACACGTGACAATGTCATTAGATGAACATAAATTAAGTTGTTTTTTTAATAATATAATAAGGAAGAGTGAAGTCATGGTATTTTTAGTGGATTGACTTCATAATTAAATAATATTGTAATTAGTAGATGAAGAGTCGGAACTTAATTACAAATTGTTTGAGCCCTAATTATTTATGTTCAATCGGTCTCTCCACTACTTCAACGCAATCCTTTAAAAATTGCATGTGAACTGGTAAGTTGAATGAATGAAAATGAAGAATAAAGAAATAGATCGCATGTATCACTGTGTAAGGAAATAACCCGTGTATGCAACAAAAAAATAAATAAAGTAGAAATCAAAAAGATCAAACACATTAAATTTACGTGGAAAAACTCCTCAAAAGAGGATAAAAACCACTACAAAAAAGGAGATTTCACTATAATAAAAAGAGAGTACAAAAGATGGAGAGAATCAAAAGAAAACCCAAAACCCTTCAAAACAAATGATAGAATTATCTCAATCTAAATATTTATGTTATATAAAACCTAGAGTAACTAAGGCTTATTTATAGGCTGAAATTCGTAGCATATATGACTAGAATATCCCTAGGTTAATCAGAGTTTAAATGGAAATCTGAAATAGAGTTTAACTAAGAGAAGAAAGCTGAGAAACTTGAGGTGCACGTCGTCACGTCGTGACGTGGAGTTTGGTTATTAGGACGAAGAAGGATCGCATCATCAGGACAATGACTTTTTTCTTGCCGTAACTAATAAACCATAATTTATACATATTTTGACCCCATGCTTGGCTTATTTTTGGATGAATTTTCATTAGATTTGATGAATTCGATGCTCCTAATTCTTTAATTTCATGTTTTACACTCAAGAGGGCTTTGGGAGTCGAAAAGAACGAGAAAAGGGCCAAAAAGGAAAAAAAAAAAAGGCCTACACGGCCTGAACTATCAAACACGGGAAATCCACACGGCCGTGTGTGATGAAGCATAATCAAACACGGCCTGGACTATCGTACACAGGCGTGTCACACGGGCGTGTCCCTGCCGAACCCTTTTAATTCTATTCGAAAAAAGCTACTTGTGAGCCAAGAAAGGTGCTCCAAAACCTATATAAACACCCTAGGGGAGGACCTAAGAGACATAGAGAGTAGAAGGCAGAAAGTACTCGAAGACAGCCATCGGGAGCAGCCCGGAAGAAGGATTTCTATCAAGACTGAAGATCTCCTATCAATTTCTCTTGAAGTTTTTGGGTTTTCTTATGTTTTGTTGTTTTCCTTATTTTAAGATGTTTCCCTCTATCAGTATGAACTAAAATCCCGTAAATACCTGAGGGGATGAAACCTAAGACAAATCTTATTACTATTTAATTTATAAGATAAACACTTGTTCTTCTTCTTAATTGTGAGTTCTTATTCTTGTTTTGATAATTCAGGTTATTGATTCAAGTCGAATGTGTTTATTCAGAGGAGCAAAAGTCCCTGTTTAAGAGTAGATCAACACAATTAAACGGAGTTGAATGCAATCCTAGATATAGGACGGCGTAAATCTGCCGAATCAGAGTCAAATCTAATAAGGGAATCCATAGATCGAGTTAATGCGACAATAGGGGTTTTAATTAGAAAGAGATTTCAATTAATCAACTTAGAGTCAGTTGTGTTTAGTCTTGAAAGAGATATTAACATAAATCAGGGATTTCTACGGATTAAGTCAAGTGAATAAATCATATGAATCAGAAGTAATAAGTGAAGTCTAAGTGGATTCTTCCCTGGGTATTGCCTCTCTTATAAAGTTGTCTAAAAGTATTTTCCCAATTCATTCTCTGTCGTGCTTTTAATTAATTTTGGTTTAAAAGAAATCACTTCAATTCTTAGGCTAGATAATAGGAAGATAGTAATTACTAGTACTCTTGGTCTTTGTGGATACGATATTTCCGATCTTACCATAACTATACTATTAAACGATAGGTGCGCTTGTCTTTATTGTGATCATAGTTAGTTAGAGACACATCAGTAACGTCTATTGCTCGTTGGGATGAAGAGTTTCTCCTCGTTGCGACATCACATGCTACTTGATTGAAATGCAAGGCCTACTTCCACACACTATCCACAATAAATGTATATTCTCACTAAAAATAAGAGTTGACTTAGAGATTAAATTAATTTTAATTGATTGTTATTAAAAAATTGAAGTTCAATGTGAAAATTAAATTAATTAGTCATCGCAGTTTTATTGAACAAGACAATTAAATTTATTTACATATAGATTCTAGTACAATAAAGTTGACATGACTTTAACGAAATTAAAATTTTGTTGAGAAAATAATTTAATTGAGTGAATTAATTAAATAAATAATATTTAAAAAAAGAAAATTGATTATTAGGTTGTATAAATTATATTAGTTAATTTAAGTGTAGATAACTAATATAATTGTACTCAATATACAATTGAGCTCATTTATCATGTAATGGGTTGACACATTGGTTTTTTGAAAAGAAGTGTGCGCCACCTATCTTATAATCCTTTGTTATTAAAATATTAGTATTTTATTACATCTTGTTCAACTAAAACTCTTGTAATTTTTTCCAATAAATAGAGACTATGAGTTAGGTCAAACCATACTATTGTTGAGAGTAGTTACTTTGAAGAAATTCAAAGAGATTTCCTTTTTTAAGTAAATTCTATTTTTATTGAGAACTCGTGTTAGAATTTTTTTTCCTATAGAGAGATTTAGTATAGAAATTTAATAGTTTTCATTGTTTGATCGATTCGTATTAAAATCATTCTAAATTTTTTTTAGAGTTTATAAGTGCAAATCTAATACAATTACAAATATATGTTTGTGTAATAACAAAATAAAATCAAATCAACACAAAGTACAAACAGACGAGGAACCAGAATATAATCAGACAAAACCCACTCACGACAACTATGCATGGTGAGATTGGGGAGCCACACATAGTAATTGCTTATATAGCTCCTTTAGTTTCTAAAAAATCACAAGTAAATATAATAGTAAAATTATACTTTGACCCTCCAGAATTTTTATTCATTTTTGACTTCCCTAAACAATTTCTTAGCTTTACCCATAAACTCCAACTTGAATACTGCATGACTTAAGACCTCGGTACTTTCCCATAACCTTAAGACCTCATTAGCAAAACCATTTTAATGAAGTCATTTGAGGTTTCTTTTATAAAAGGTAGAAGGTAAAATTATTCCGAGAACTGAACTTAAAATCGATGAATTAAAAACTTGAAGAAAATTATTTGACGGTCCCTTATAATTCAATGGACAAAACAATAGAAGTTAAATCACTTTATTTCAAGTGGTTTTGAGTTTAAAATCATTTGGAATTCAACCTTTTGGGTTTTGATATTCATATTATTCAATCCATATTCAATTTATTGGATTTTTTAAACAAAACAAGTATCTGTTCGATAGTTTTGGCAGGGGTTCAAATGGATTTTTTCTTTTTCCAAATTTAATGTTGATTTCAAATTGTAATTTAAACAAAAAATAACTTCGTCTGTTATAATTATAATAGAATCAATAAATTAATAAACAAAAAAAATTAGGTAAAATACACATAATGTTACTAAATGCCAGTTCATCGTTGAGATTGAAAAAGTGTTGTGAAAAAAAAAAACTTTAGAAAAATACTATTTTTTATAGCGTTTACCATTATTGTTTATAAATACTTTTGTAAAGATAAAATATCTATGATGTTATAAAGTAGAAGATTTTATAAGGGGATTAAAATATAATTTCATTAAAACCACTCTTTCAAAAGCTAAAAGTTAAAATTTGTGGCTTTTTTATTTTATTAAAATCTCAGTTTAAAATTAATGTTTGGATTGAAAAGCTTATTATTTACCAGATTTTTTTTATTTGAAATCATGGTTTGGGTTGAAAAGTGCTTTTCAACCTCAATAATAAACACCCTAAATTTTTAATAAGTTTATATTTTAGTCAATCAACTTCAAAAATTTATAAAATAATTATTGAACTATTCAAAAGTTTTCATTTAAATTACAAGGTTGTTAAAATTATTGTCGTATGGCTTTTTCTGTTCACATTGCCTACATCAATCGGAAGCTCATGTTCCCCTTATCTTCTATAATTCAATTTTTTTTCGTGAAATAATGTTGAACGTCACGAATTTGGGAACCAAAATTCAAACAAGTTTTTCTTCGATATCCGACACTGACCATTAAATCGACTTGCATCTAAGGTATGCTCTTCCACTCGTCGATGGGTACTGATTCATCGTACCAATCACTAAATCGTTGCTTGGAACTTACTAGTCGAACTTTAAAGAAAAAGTTAATTATCTAGTGACTTAAGTAAAAATTTTCAAATCATTTATTGAATTAAATAAAACTTCCGAAATCATTTTATAAATTTTTTTAAAATTAAATAATTAAAACGTAATTTTATTAATAATTTAATCACGTACATTAGTTACCAAAAAAATATTTTATTCTTCATAGGTTTCAAGGAGTAAGAACTACATACACCTAAATGGAATAGATAGATTTTGTAGGCAAACGTAAAGAGTGATAGGATTAGAATCGAATCTAACAAATCAAAAAAGCTGTTTTGTGGAAACATACGTTAAAAGGAGAAAAAAAATGTATTATTTATACATATATTTAAATCTTTAATTGCTTTGGTGTTAATTTAAATAGAGTTTCTTCTTTAAAATTTCAATAAATAATGTGCATAAGGTGAGATTTTAATCCATAAGATTTGAGTTGATAAAATTTTAATTTTACCACTTATGACATAGTCAAAGTTTTATTTTAAAATATTTTGTACATTTTAATTTTATTATGCATATTATATTTTTTCTATCAATTAATATAATGTTAATATTACTAACTGAGTCGATGTCATAAGTTAACTCGATATCAACTCAAGATTAATGACAACACCATGATAAATAATTTAGTGCATTTAATATTCCTAGTATGATGTATATATGTGTTTAAATTTAGTTTTACTTACAATTTAATCTAATTTTTTTAATCTCATACATAGTGCATGTGTTATTATTAATTAGTTCCAAACTATCTATTACTTGTGTTCTAAAAACGTTGTTTTTGCATGCATATGCATGTGATATAATTTATTGTATTTATTTATTTTGTTTATTATAATATATCTATTTATTACTTACATTTAAATATTTTACCGAATTAGTGTCACTCTTAATTATAATTAATATTATTATGATAACATTTTTACCTTTTCAAACATTTTATTATCTTCAAATAAAGTAATTACAAATTCAAGTATCCAACACATGTTCAATAAAATAATTACAAATCCAAGTCCATTATCACTTCACATATATTTATTATTAAATAGTTTTTAAACATCAAATTTTTTTCATTCACAAATTGTATGTGACAAAATCTAATAATTATTTATATGTTGTCACAGGGCTAGATCTTTCGTCTCGCAATCCGTGCGCCTTTAGGCGATCTATTCGTCCAAACTCGCCTAAGTTAGCCTTTACTTAAGTGCGGATTCCTTAAGAACTCCTCCAAGGCACCAATTTGTATAGCGGAATCAAACAATGCCGAAAAAAGCTACAAAGAACAACAGAAAGAACGCAGATAAGGTGTTTGAGCAAATGCTCTCAGAATTCTATTACTTTTTAAGAATTCAAGTTACAATAGAATGATTTGCAAGTGAGGGGGAGGCTCTCTATTTATAGTTGAGCCCCCCCAAAACCGACGGTCAAGATTAAATTACATCGATAGAGGAGATTAGTCTATCCCTTAATTTTGGGGATTTGCAAGAGTACATCATTATCATATCAAATCTACAAGATATGATTCCCCTAGTTACTAAAAATAGCCTAAGTTGTCATATCTTCATTATCGGGCCAACCAAGCTTTAATCTGACAGGCTTCTCCAATAGTTCTTTGAATCAGGCCAATTCTCGTGGGCTACATGTTCCCCATCTAATAGATAAACCTCCATGGGGCGCATCTTGTGCCATGGTCACTTGCTTTGCACTGTGACCCGTGACATTCTCCCCCACCCATTCTCGCAACGCCCTCGTTGCAACTTTCGAATGGCACTGACTTGATTCACCTTGGAACTCTCTTGTTGCCTTGGTTTCCTATTGACTTGTCTTGCAATCGGGTTGTCCCCTCTTTCAGAACCTTTACCTCGATTTTCGTCGCCTCTTAACTTGAACCGTTACACTCGTTGGCAAAAAGTCTCCGCTCTAACTTGCCCTAATTTTAACTTGTTCCCTTTTGAATCCGCTCTAACTTGCCCCAATTTTAACTTGTTCCCTTTTGAATCGCCTTGATTCTCACACTTTAGCTTCATATTTCCCACAGTCCTTTGGTCTCCTTGCTTATGAACTTTGAAAGAGTCCTTACGACCTTGCCAAGCCAACAAGTCAGAATTCAAAACACTATCAAAGTGTTCGCAATGTACCTTACTCGCAGCATTTACTCGTCCCGGCTGTTTCTGCATCGCTCTTTTTTCCTCGAAGCCCGATGCACAACCTATATTTCCCAAATGTGTAAGCTCCACAGTCAAATCTGCAGGCTTCATATCGATCTTTTGCGCCACTAACACTTCCAAAGAGGCTTTCGTAGCATTCTGTTCTATCGATCTCAATGCACCGGCACAATAATTTTTGATAACAGACCAGTGACAATATGGATTTGATCGGCCCATGAATACAGAGATGCCTAAATCCTGTCAAGGAAGTTTAAGCCAATCACATAATCGTAATCATCTAATTGGATTACCTCGAATTCTTTCTTGCCCTTCCATTCACCGATTTGTAGCTTCACATTACGAACTACTCCTACAATTTGGGCCTCTTCAGAATTTACCGTCTTGATCTTCCTATTCAATTTCTTAATCAAGAGACCAAGTTTCCCCACAGCCTTTTTCGATTTGAACAAGTCTGATGCTCCCGTATCGACAAGAGCACTCCTCTTTTGACCTGCAATGTTGATGTCTACAAACATCAACCATTCTCCACGATTCCTTTTCTTAGAAACAAGTACCATCAAATTGACCACCGATGTCTTTTTCTCAATAAGTTTCTCAATACCTTTGAGTAGTCCCTCTTCATATGCGGTCCCTTACAAAGGTAGCATCTCAACTTTCCCCTCTTCTCTTTCAGGTTGTTAAGTCTCCACTTCCTATTTCGTAGTTTCCCATTACCATCGTCGCTACTACTACCGTTGCCATAATTGCTATGTCCCTCTTCATCTTCCCTATAGTACCCACCATTGCCCCTCCCGTTGGGCTTGGAAGATTCAAACATGTCTCTTCTCGGAACAAGTTCTGCTAAGGACTCCACTACCATCATGACATTGGTAAGTTCTTGAACTCCTCGATGTCGATGTTGCAATTCTTGTTTCGCCCATGGTTTCAACCCATCCGTAAAGGAGAAAAATGCTTCATTCTCGCTCAAATTAGAAATAGAGCATGAGTTCACTGAACTCCCGCACATACTCCCTAATCGTGCCTCGTTGCGTAAGCCGTCGTAACTTTGCTCGAGCTTCATCCTCGACATACTCAAGGTAAAACTGTACTTTGAACTCCTTTTGAAACTCCTCCCAAGTTCCAATCTCGGTCCCACCACTTCTCACATCAGTGGACCTACGCCGCCACCATAACAAAGCAACATCAGTAAAATACATAGCAACAGTATTTACCTTTTTGGCATCATCCTCGATGCTCATCGCACGAAAGTATTACTCCATAGCCCAAGAAAGTGTTCCACTTCACTTGCAGACCTTACTATTTTAAACGCTTTCGACTTGGGCACATTCATTGCCTACTACTTCGGCTTCGAAGCCAACATTTCATTATCCACAGTAGCCTTGAAAATCTTGAACTCTCCCTTAAGCTCATTGATATCTTCCTTTAAAGCTGTCACCATATCCTCTAGAGTATCATCCTTCCCAGCTAGCTTATATTTCGAGAAGCCGATAGTATCCCACACATATTCCCTGAGCTGCTCCTTTATGGACTGCAATCGATCAGTGATTCTATCATCAAATTCGTCGATCATCTCATTGACGTCCCCCATGGACTCCTCGAGAGTGACAACTCGACCCTCCAAAACTGACAATAAATCCCTTGACCGACTCACTTTTCTAGCCCTTCCACGGGTCTCCATTGGCTCACTCTGACTGACAACTTCTTTCGACATCCCAACAGTGCCTTCAAACCAATAGCTCTGATACCACTTGTTATGGGGCTAAATCTTCTGTCTCGCGATTCGTGCGGCCTTAGGCGATCCATTCGTTCAAACTCGCTTAAGTCAGCATTTGCTCAAGTGAGGATTCCTTAAGAACTCCTCCAAGCCACCAATTTGTATAGCGAAAGCAAACAATGCCAAAAAAAGCTACAAAGAACAATAGAAAGAACGCACACAAGGTGTTTGAGCAAATGCTCTCAGAATTCTATTACTTTTAAGAATTCAAGTACATTGGAATGATTTACAAGTGAGGGAGAGGCTCTTTATTTATAGTTGAGCTCCCAAAACCGACGGTCAAGATTAAATTACATCGGCGGACGAGATTAACCTTCCCTTAATTTTGGGGATTTACAAGATTACATCATATCATATCAAATCTACAAGATATGATTCCCCTACTTACTAAAAATAGCCTAAGTTGTCATATCTTCATTATCGGGCCAACCAGGCTTCAATCTGACAAGCTTCTCCAACAGTTCTTTGAATTGGGCCAGTTCTCGTGGGCTAAACGTTTCCCATCTAATCGATAGACCTCCATGGGGTGCATCTTGTGCCATGGTCACGGGCTTTGCACTTTGACCCGTGACATATGCAACTAAGTTTAATATCAAGTGACACCAATTCAATTAATGAAGTAACAATGAACCTGTAAAATTTTAAAATTAAAATAGGTAAGTAGAGTTAATTATGTATTTCAATTTTTTTTTAAAACATTCAATTACTTTGATAACTATCCATCTAAAATTCTACTACTCACCCAAAAGTTCAATATTTTAATTAAAGTAATAAAATAAGCTAACATTTTTCAATTCTTATAAATAATATTTAATTATTTTAAATAAAATTAATTTTCAACTAAAATAGATAAAATATTCACTAATATTGTTAGTGTAAAAAATTCTATTTATATTTATGAAGTTATATATTTGTGTCATATTAAAATTAATTTTTATTTTTGATATAAAGTTTAATGATAACTCATTATTTTTTCTTCAACTCTTAAATAGAAATATAAATGTATTTTAATGCACTCAAAATCACGTCCTCACACACGGATAATAATACAGATATGAATCATGGTAAGACTCAATCGGTTATTTATGAAATTACATATTTATGTAGATTTTATTAGGTATATTTGAGTCAAATTAAAATAATTATTTTTATATTAAACTTTTAAAATGTAATCATATCTTTAGCTAGAGTTAAAAAAGGTACCATGTTAGAGAACAATAATTCCGACAAGAAGGCTGTGACGTAACTCAAGTGACGGCACCGGCGTGTTCTCATTTTTCTTACTATTTGCTTCCGTCATCTGTCGCAATCGAAGTTTCGGCGCTTTCCACTTCTTGTTCACCCCATTCGGTAATCGCTAGCCACAACTGTTGTGTGTGTATGTATATAAAACAACATAACACAGCTTAGTGTGTGCATACCAAGGGAGCTTGAAATGGAGTACTTGACTCATAATTTGGGTGGGAATACGGGAATGAAAAGGTCTCGTTGTTCTTCAGCTAAGGTTGAGAGGAAGATCATTGAGAAAAACAGGAGAAATCATATGAAGAATTTGTACTGCATGCTCAATTCTCTACTCCCCCATCAAAATTCCAAGGTATGTTTTTCTTTTTTGGGGCTTAATATGCTAATTTCAGGAGTACTTTCAGTTTTCATTTCAATGGGGATATGCTAATTGCAGGAGCCACTGTCACTACCTGATCAAGTAGATGAAGCTGTGAAATACATAAAGAGGCTGCAAACAAAGTTGAAGGAATCCAGGGAGAGAAAGGAAAGCCTAATGGGAAGAACGAGATCCTACAGATGCACCCACAGTAATGATAGCACTAAACCTGCTGAAATTAGGATTAACGAAAAGGGTTCAGCTATGGAGGTAGCTTTGATGACAGGGCCTGGCAGTCAGTACATGTTTTATGAGATGATCCGCATATTTCATGAAGATGGAGCTCATGTACTGAACGCCAATTTCTGGGTTGTTGGGAATACAATTTTCCACATTGTTCATGCTGAGGTAATTAACCCACCTCTGCTCCTCAATTCCAATTTCAATTTTTTTTTTTTTTTAAATCTTGGAATTAAAATTTTCATTGTTGGACGCAGATTGGAGAATTTGGTGTAGCGAAAATAATAAAGGAGAAATTGAACAAATTTGTGAATGAAGACAGGTGCAGGGAAGAGGAACTTGAACAAGAGCTATATTGGGACTACGAAATCCCTCCCGAAACGTGGAATTTCCATATCATGTGATTCACGTTTCTCAATCTAGCTGCTTCTATGCCCCGCTGGGCTGCTTGCTGGTGTAATATTGCCTTTATTTGTTTCTATTATCTGGTGTCAACCATTCCTTCAGTAATGGAACAATCATAAGTGGACTTCGAAACTTTCCAATTGTTTATTGAGAGTAAGGGGCTAAGAGTAAAGCTGGATGAAATTTATTTAATGCTTTTTTTTTTTTAATTTCATCTTTTTGGTATATTGACAATTAATGTTAGTCTAATTTCCCTAAGTTTCAAACTTAAAAAGAAAATTAAGTTTTTGCCAACAGCATAAACCAATAATTAAGGGGGTTTTTTTTTTTAGCGTTCCTAAGGTTTAAATCTCTTCCCAGCTTGACTTTATAAAAAAAAAAAAATTATGATGAAATGAGTTGAGATTACATATGTCCATAAGTGAGGTTCAAGCTAGGCCCTAATAAAATTTTAAGTCCGGGCTCGTTCCAGCCCGAAAAATGGGTCTAAATTTTATCCAAGCTCGGCTCGAATAAAAATATTAATATCCGAACTGTAACATCCTCAAACCCTCCTTTTGCAGTAAATAATATGAGAAAAAATCTTAGCGAAAAAATGTATAAGATCAACGAAAATGAAAGTTGCAAGATATCAAAAGAAAGTTAGATCAAGAAGCAAGACATAAGTATAAATATGGAAAAGTTTTGTGGCATAAATTGTAAATATGCGAAAAGTTTTGTGGCATATGTCGAAACTATTTTTTTGGAAGTTGTCGACTTTTATTTAAAAATGAAAATGGGAGTCGCCACCAATCCTTTTTTATGAGGTATGATTAGATCACCTCGCAATTTAAACGTTTTAATAAACAATTTTGATTTACTAAAACAATGGTTTTGGTCCACAAAATTCAAGAAAACGGGTATGATTAGCATCCTCGTAACGCTCAAAATTGGTACCTGATTGACTAATTAATGTCTTAATGTCGAAAGTTTGAAAACTTGGAAAGAATTTAAAATACGATTTCTCTTTTTTATTAATGTTAAAAATGCTTGAGTAAACCGAAATGTATGTTAAAGACCCTCTCATCTCGAGGTAACAAAATGTCACATCCAGTAAGTTAGGATACAACACCTCGAATCCTTAAGAATAAGCTTTTCTTTTATGTTTTTATTCAAAACTCATGTATTTTAATTTTAAAAGGATATTTGGTTATTTAGATTCAATGAGAAAAATCGAAACTCAATAAGTTAGGGTACGACTTTTCTCGAATTTTCAAATACGGAACATTGCCTTATTTTGAAAATTTTCTTTTTTATGAATTTGGGTGAAAACTAATGTAATATTTAAAATGATATACAATATACGATAAAATATTATAATAACAATGATGTAATTACAAAGATGAATACAATATTAATAAACAAGTCTCGATAAATAAGTAAAGCAATAAAACGGAAATGGATGATAAAAAACAAACAAACATAACATAAAAATGTTTAAAAATGAATGGAACAATGAAACCATATATATAAAAAAGAAGAAACAAGTGATAAACAAATGGATAATTAAGTAAATATTAGTAGTACGAAAATACACGAATCAACAAATATTTATAAAGAAAATATTAACCTTACAAACTTTAATATGTATATAAAGCGTATAGAATAATAAATAAATAAGTAAAATAGATATACATAATGTTAAGTTTAGATTTTTAAAATGTGAAAAATAATAAAATAGCAAAGACGAGAGAAAAATATAACAATAATGATGATGATGATGATGATGATGATGATGATGATGATGATAATAATATGTGTAAATAAAGGAATAAATAATCATATAAATTCTAAATACAAGAAGAGTAACAAACTAGGTAAATAATATGCATATAAAAATAAAAGCTTGAAATTAAGTGAATAAAGGATTAAATTGAAATTGAAATAAAATTTAGGGTCTAAATTATAATAAAATAGATGAATAAACATAAAAGGAACTAGATTGAAACTTAAATGGAATTTAAGGGCATAAACCGGAATAAAATAAAATAGGGGACCACATTGAAAAGTGCGAATAACATGGAGGGACCAAATGGGGAAATATTTCTCGCCCTCCGAAACGCACCGTTCCAAGAGGACCGAATCAAAACTGAAATAAAATTCTACGGTATAAATTAAAAATAAGAAAAAATGGATTAAAAATTAAAAAATACGGAAGGACCCATAAAGCAAATAGACCATCTGGTCAAAAAACGCGCGGACCTTAGCTGGAGCAGGTCAGGTCGGTCCGTTTCGCACCAAAATGACGCTGTTTAGTGTTAGTGGGCACTAAGCCAAAACAGCACCGTTTTGTACCATTATTTAAATTAAATTTTTTCATATTTTTTCATTTCAACATTCTTCTAAAAAAATAAAAAAAAAATCTCTCAACTTTCTCTCGCTCTCCAGAATCAAGCCATCGAACCGGTCATTGGCCACCGTAACGACCGTCAGTCGTCGTCGACGGTGCCGCCGTACACGACGATCGGAGAGCCCAAAAGTCTCGTTTTCGAACCCCTCTCGAAGGGTTCGCCTTCTATTTCAAAAAAATAAAATA
The DNA here is from genome assembly GCA_025503065.1 of Gossypium bickii. Classification (NCBI taxonomy): domain Eukaryota; kingdom Viridiplantae; phylum Streptophyta; class Magnoliopsida; order Malvales; family Malvaceae; genus Gossypium; species Gossypium bickii. The sequence goes on from CP106716.1 coordinate 91,786,175, forward strand.
AATAAAATAAAACGACCCCAAAAAGCTCGCTTTCTTTAAAAGAATCGTTGCACCGTATGTAACACCCCTATCCCGTGTCCGTCGCCAGATTAGGGTTAGGAGCGTTACCAGACAGATCGGAAACATTCATAACATTTCATACATTTCATTCATCCATCACACATACAATGTCCCTTAAGTATGGTCAACGAGACCTCAATCATGCTTATAACCCGGGTCGGGACTCAACCGGAACACATACAAATTCCATGGAAAATTTGAAACTTTTCAAAACTACAGGGGATACACGCCCATAGGAGGAAATCGTGTGCCCTCCACGGCTTCTAGACACCCCCGTGTGTCCTCCCCGTGGTCATATACTGACTTCCTCACGATGGCCACTAAGCACGCCCGTGTGCCATGGCCGTGCACTCTTAGCTAGCTACTGATTTGTACACCACGGCTAGTTGACACCCCCATGTCGAGGCCGTGTGCTACTAAGCTACATCCTGCTATTCACCCACGATCTTTAGGCACGCCCGTGCACCTCGATCATGTGACATTATAGGTCATTTACAAGGCCAAATTGCCACCCACTTGGGTCATACCTACAACTAATGTTTTCCATCACATATCATGCATAAATGGCAGCCAAAAACATACTCAATATCCATTCAATCTATACATTCAAAACCAATACCAAACATACCAATTTGCATTACTAAACTTCAAATATGCCCAAGCACCATTCATCTATATACTTACCATATCATAATCATTTCATCTATCAACTAATCATACCCGAAACAACTTCACATATCACATTCATTTAAGCATATTACCAAAACATAACTAGCCAAATCACATGGCTAAGTTCACATAATAACTCATATCAAGGACTAGCCTATACATGTCGTATCTAGCCATATACATTTTCAAAGTGTACCAAAATGATTTTAGTAGTGTGATGACGATCTTTGACGGTCCCGAGCCTTCAGTAGCTTTGACGACCAATAAATCAGAGAAAATACATACACAAAGTAAGCTTTCCAAAAGCTTAGTAAGTCATTATACAAACAAACTTAATATGTAAAGTATATAAGCATATAACCACATTGGCACATTTCTTTTACAAAGCAAATTTCTCACATTTATACTTTGGTTCATATCCTTGGCCAAATTTGCCACATTTATCAATTCAAGAATCATTTACACATAGCTTTTTCATATATGCTTTCATGTAACATATATCTAAACCATCATACAAATCATCCTAGTAGATCACATAGTCACTTACTTTATATACACACTTGGTGTATAAAATCAACGTACCTGAAACAGATTCTCTATTTACTAAGCCATTCGGATCTCAGACTTGACCGTTGAACCATAAGGAATCTAGTAGGATACCCAGAAGCTCGAAATAATCGTACAATGCCATCGTTCCAGACGAGGTCTTACATGTACTCAGATATCGATGCCACTATCTCGGACAGAGTCTTACAAGAATTAGTATGATGCCGATGTCCCATACATGGTCTTACACGTAAGGATCATAACGATGCCAATGTCCCAGATGTAGTCTTATACGTAAAGCTCATATTGATGCCAACGTCCCAGGCGTGGTCTTACACATAATCAGATATCGATGCCACTGTCCCAGACAGGGTCTTACACGTGTCTCAAATTAACGCCAACGTCCTAGACGTGGTCTTACATGATAAAAACAGAACAGATATCTATGACGTGACTTAGCCAATCCTATCTATTCCTAGGTTCGTATGAGGCTTCTCGGACTTAGTTACTATGTTGAACTTATCTCGGAATTCAAATGCATAACCTCTCATAAGCATTCATTATCATCATTAATCATATGAACAATTACAATTGCATACATATACATTTATTCGCATAGTGACTTACCTCGGATTCGATTTATCGGAATGAAAACGGCTATTCGTTTACTTTCGCTTTCCCGCAATCTAAGTCCGTTTTCCACGGTTCTTGATCTAAACATATTCAGAATTAACCCTTTTATTCACTAATTCATTCAATTCAATCCAAAGACACACATTTAGGGTTATTTGCAATTTAGCCATCAAATTTGCACATTTTATCAATTTATTCCATTTTTCTCAAAACATCAAATTCATAAAATCCACACATACACATGCTTGGCCGAATGCATATACATCTCATACAAGTCCATACATTTCATTAAATTTTCTATTTAGTCCCTCCAGTTACCATTTCTCAATTTAGCCCTATTTAGCTAAATTCATCAAAAATTCAAGAACAAAGTATGTTCATCTATCTCATATATTTCATTTAACACCAAAAATCATCACAAAGCTCAACATAACATCAATGGCATTTCTCATAAACAACATCAATTCATTAAATTGAAATATGGGTTTGATAGCTCTCGAAACAACGATTACTAAAACGTAAAAATTATCAAAAACGGATCAAAAACTAACCTTGAATTCAAGCTTGTATGTGCCGAAAATTTGAAAGCTTTTATTCTTTCTTTTCTTTCCAAAATTCGGTGGATGAACAAAGGTTAATGGCTACATTTCATGTTTATTCTATTAAAACATATAGTAATAATTCTTTTACCAAATTATCCATCCAATTAATAAATAAGACAAACATGTAATACGGGCATATTTGACTTCCATTCATCCATTAACTAAATAATGGTCTTTTTGCTTCATAAGGCCTTCATTTATACAAAGCTATAACACATTGGTACTTTAACAATTAGCAAGCAACTTTCACATTTAATGCCATGTCATCCTTTTGTCAAATTAAACGCACAGACAGACAAATTTACTCACAGAAATTTACCACATGCTTAGTCACGTATCAACGGCACAGAAAATAATATTAAAAATATTATTCAGACTCGGATTCGTGGTCCCTAAACCACTGTTCCGACTAGAGTATAAATCGGACTGTTACAATTCTCCCTCCCCTTAGGGATTTTCGTCCCCAAAAATCTTACCGTTAAACAGATTCGAATATTGTTGTCTCATTGAATCTTCAGGCTCCTATGTAGCCTCTTCAATTCCATGTCAATTCCATAGTATTTTTACTAACGGAATTTTCTTGTTTCTCAACTCTTTCACTTCACGAGCTAAGATTCAGATCGGTTCCTCTTCGTATGTCATATCAGATCGGATTTCAATTTCAGATGGGGCAATTACATGTGACGGACCGAATCGATATCTACGAAGCATCGAAACATGAAATACGTTGTGTATCTTTTCTAGCTCAGAGGGAAACTTTAATCTATATGCAACAGGCCTGACACGTTCAATGATCTCATACGGTCCGATGAACCTCGGACTTAATTTGCCTTTACGTCAAAATCGAAGCACTTTCTTCCACGGAGACACTTTTAGAAATACTTTGTCGACGATCTCAAATTCTATATCTTTTCGTTTCAAGTCTACATAAGATTTCTGACGATCAGGTGCTGCTTTCAAACAATCTCGGATCAGTTTCACTTTTTATTCTGAGCTTTTATCAAATCAACCCCGTGAAGCTTATTTTCATTAAGCTCGGTCCAATACAGAAGTGTACGACATTTACGTTCGTACAAAGCTTCATATGGTGCCATTTTGATGCTTGACTGAAAACTATTGTTGTATGCAAATTCAATCAAGGGCAGATATTGTTCCCATGTACCATTAAACTCAAGTATACAGCATCTTAACATATCTTCGAGAATCTGAATGGTCCATTCAGACTGACCATATGTTTGCGGATGAAAAGCTGTACTGAAATGTAATTTCGTGCTCAAAGGCTTCTTACAATTTCTTTCAGAATCGTGACGTAAACCTCAGATATCTATCTGACACAATAGATAGTGGCACCCCGTGCAATCTCACAATTTCAGCAATATAAAGCTCAGCTAATCTGTCAAGTGAGTAGTTAGATCTTACTGGAATGAAATGAGCAGATTTTGTTAATCTATCAACCACAACCCATATCATATCTTTCTTTCTCGGAGTCTGAGGCAAACTAGAAACAAAATCCATTGTCACTCCATTTCCACTAAGGAATCAGAATTGGTTGTAGCAAACCAGACAGAACTTGATGTTCAGCTTTCACTTGCTGACAAACTAAACATTTTAACACAAAATCAGATATGTCTCATTTCATACCAGACCACCAGTAGTGTTGTTTCAAATCATGATACATTTTAGTACTTCCCGGATGAACAGATGGACTACTATTATGAGCTTCACTCAAAATCAGCTGAATCAACTCTAGATTTCTCGGAACACAGATACGACCTCAAAATCTCAAGCAATCATCAACAATTTGAAGTTCAGATTCAGAATTTGATTTACACTGAGCTCGTTTCGTTAGTAATTCATTATCGAATTTCTGAGCATCACGTAACTGTTGCAAGAACAAAGGTTTCACTTTTAATTCCACTAACACGGAACTATCATCAGACAAGTCCAACTGAGCATTCAGAGCATGTAGTGCAAACAATGATTTCTGACTCAGTGCAACTGCAACAACATTTGCTTTACCCGAATGATAATCTATCACAAGCTCATAATCCTTCAACAACTTAAGCCATCTTCTTTGACGCAGGTTCAAATCTTTCTGAGTCATCAGATATTTCAAACTTTTATGATCTAAAAACACATGACATTTCTCACCGTACAAATAATGACGCCAAATCTTTAGCGCAAACACAATCGCAGCTAACTCAAGGTCGTGCGTCGGATAGTTCTTTTCATGAGGCTTCAACTGTCTCGAGGCATAAGCTACCACTTTGCCTTCCTGCATCAAAACACATCCCAGACCATTTAACGAAGCATCACTGTATACAACAAATTCTTTACCTGATTCTGGCTGTACTAACACTGGAGCTTCTGTTAACACAGTTTTCAACTGATCAAAACTTTTCTAACATTTATCCAACCATTCAAATGTGACATCTTTCTGAAGTAATCTAGTCAACGGAGTAGCTATAGTCGAAAAGTTTTTTACAAATCTGCGGTAGTAACCAGCTAAACCCAGAAAACTGCGAACTTTAGATACATTTCTCAGAGGTTTCCAATTCAGAATAACAGAAATTTTATTCGGATCCACTCGGATTCCAAAAGTTGATACGATATGCCCCAGAAAACTAACCTCATGTAGCCAAAATTCACATTTTCTGAATTTAGCATACAGTTGATTTTCTCTCAAAGTTTACAAAACAATTCTCAAATGTTCAGCATGCTCATTTTCATCATATGAATAAATCAGGATATCATCTATGAATACCACAACAAATCGATCTAGGTACGGTCAGAAAATTCTGTTCCACTGCAACTTCAGGGAGATAAGATCCGCTATCTTCAGTCTGCTCCACTGCAACTTTAGGGAGATAAGACTTGTAACTTCAACCTGCTCTACTGCAACATCAAAGAGATTAGGTTTACGGGTTTGATTTGCTCCACTGCAACTTCAGAGAGATAAGATTTGTTTATTTTTAACCTGTTCCACTGCAACTTCAGGGAGATAAGTTTTATAGCTTTAATCTGCTCTATTGCAACTTCAGAGAGATAAGATTTGCTATCTTCAGTTTGCTCCACTGCAACTTCAGGGAGATAAGACTTGTAACTTCAACTTATTCCACTGCAACTTTAGGAAGATAAAGTTCATAGCTTTAATCTGTCTACTGTAACTTCAGAGAGATAAAATTTGTTATCTTTGATCTACTCCACTGCAACTGTAGGGAGATAAGATCCACTATCTTCAGTCTGCTCCATTGTAACTTCAGGGAGATGAAACTTGTAACTTCAACCTGCTCCACTGCAACTCTAGGGAGATAAGGTTTATAGCTTTAATCTACTCTACTGCAACTTCAGAGAGATAAGATTTGCTATCTTCGATCTATTCCACTGCAACTTTAAGGAGATAAGATCCGCTATCTTCAGTTTACTCTACTGCAACTTCAGAGAGATAAGACTTGTAACTTCAACCTGCTCCACTGCAACTTCAGGGAGATCAGATTTGTAATTTATAGCCTTAATTTGTTCAACTGCAACTTCAGGTAAACAAGATTCGCTATCTTCAGTATTCTCCACTTCAACTTTAGGGAGATAAGACTTGCGGCTTTAATTTGTTCCACTGCAACTTCAGGGAGATAAGATTCGCCACGATAACTTCAATCCATCCCATTGTAGCTTCATGGGTATAGGATTTGTGGTTTCACTGATCTGTTACACCATTCTATGGGGAACATGACCTGTAGAATCCATTTAATGGTCCTATATTTATGCCAAATGCTTAGGATGTTATGATCAGAATGAATCAAATGCTCTTAACTAGATGTGTATGAATGATATTTGCATGAATGCAGAATGTCATTTTTCAAGAATGATCCCTTTTTAATGCTTAGGTTAACACTGCTCGTTGTTCACCAAGGTTCTATCACTGACGTATTACCATGCCCTCTTGTTCAGCTGGTATCTTTGACAGAGAACTCGAAAGAATAATCACAATTTAGACTATTCTTTCTCAAATGTTTCCAACCCTTAAATTTGGTTAGTTCTGAATAGCGATCATGTTTCAGGTCCTTATACTATTTAGAAAACTTTTAGAGCAATATGCAAGAAATCCTTTTACTTGACTATTATTAATCCATTAATCGCTATTTCAATGTAAAAATACTTGAAAAAAAATTATCGCAATGGACAAAAGGAACTTTATCGAGAGCAAACCTTGAAATGGATAAATTAATCAAAGATAGCAAACATTGCTAAAATACAAAATGAATAAAATGAAAATAGGTGCTCCAGATACCATAGCATGAACTTCTTCGCACTAACTTCTCGATGACCCTTTTGAACTTGATATGTGTCTCGGAGATCCTAAATACTTTGTTGATGCCCCAAGACGTAACATCCCTCCTCCTTGTTAATTCGAGAATAACAAGACTACCACATGCCCCATCTTTTATCAGAATTTGAATTGCCATTTTCCTTAGTTTTCAATTTAAAACCACTTTGGTCTCAAGACGCCCTTTGCGGGTTTTCGCCTTGGCCTCTCATTTCTCCTTTTTTTTTTAAGTGAAATATTTCTTAACTGAGTCTGAATTCACAGGATTAGGTAGGTTCTTTCCATCCATCTCGTTCAAAATCAGTGCTCCTTTAGAAAAAGCTTTCTTCACCATATAAGGTCCTTCCCAATTTGGCATCCACTTTCCTCTGAAGTCATTTTGTATGGGCAAGATCTTTTTCAATACTAGGTCCCCCTCATGGATTCTTTGGAATGAACCTTTTTGTTGTAAACTCGCATCATTTGCTTTTGGTATATCTGACCATGACGGATGGCTTTCAACCTTTTCTCTTCAATCAAGTTTAGCTGATCATATTGGAATTGGATTCATTCTACTTCATCCAATTTCAATTCTGCCAAAACTCGGAGAGAAGGAATCTCGACTTTAATGGGTAAAACAACCTCCATTCCATAAACCAGAGAGAAAGACGTTGCCCCGATTGAGGTCCTGACAGATGTTCGATAAGCATAGAAGGAAAATGGTAATTTCTCATACCAATCTTTGTAAGTCCCAGTCATTTTCTCCACGATCTTCTTAATGTTCTTATTGACTGCCTCCACTGTACCATTCATTTTTAGGCGATATGGTGATGATTTGTGGTGTTTGATCTTGAACTGACCGTAGATTTCTGATATAATGTTGTTCAAATTTAGTACATTGTCAGATATGACATTTCTGGCATTCCATATCGAAATATGATCTTATTCTTTAAGAACTTGCTGACTACTGACTTCGTGACATTGGCATATGAAGCGGCTTCTACCCACTTTGTAAAGTAATCGATAACCACGAAGATGAACCGATGCCCGTTAGATGCTTTAGGTGAGATTGGCCTAATGACATCCATGCCCCACATAGAGAAATGCCATAGAGAAGTCATAACATGAAGATGTGAGGGAGATACATAAATTTTATCCCCATAAATTTGACACTTATAGCATTTTTTGGCATAACTAATGCAATCTTCTTCCATGGTGGACCAATAATACCTAAATCTCATAATTTACCTGGCCATTGTAAAACCATTAGCATGTGTTCCACAAACACCCTCGTGGACTTCTTCCAAGATTTTCTTAGTCTCGACAGCGTCTATACATCTTAGTAACACATGATCCTTTCTCCTTTTATATAGGATCTCCCTATCTAAGACATAGCCACTGGCAAGTCTTCTCAACAACCTTTTATCGTTCTCAGTTGCTTGGTCAGGGTATTCACGATTCTTCATGTATCGCAGTATATTGTGGTACCAATGATGATCATCCTTTTTTTCTTCTTCTTCGATGTTGTAACAATGAGCTGGAGTCTTATAAATACTCATCTGGATAAGCTTCACATCTTATTGTTTGTTCTCTTTGACCATCGAAGCTAAGGTAGCCAAAGCGTCAGCCATTTGATTTTCGTCTCGTAGAAGATAGCAGAAGGTGATGTCATTAAACTTTTCAATTAGCTCCAAAACCAGCCTTTGATAATTGATCAACTTAGGGTCTCTCGTCTCTCATTCACCTTTAAGTTGATAGATCACTAGTGCAGAATCTCCATATACCTCTAGCACTTTGATCTTACATTCTATGGCTGCACGGATGCCCATGATGCACGCTTCATATTCTGCCATATTGTTCGCACAGTCAAAATCCAATTTGCTAGTAAAGGGATAATGATATTCGTTTGGGGATACCAGGACTGCCCCGATTCCGTTACCCACGGCACTTGAGGCTCCGCCAAAGTATAGCTTCCAAGGATGACCTTCTTAAGAATCTTCTTCAGTGTTTGCCATATACATTAAATCTTCATTCGGGAAATCGAAGTTCAAAAGCTCGTAATCTTTTAGAGCTCTACAGGCCAGAAAATCTACTATTGCACTTCCTTTTATAGCCATCTAATTCACATAGACTATGTCAAATTCAGAAAGCAGAATTTGCCACTGAGCCATTCTTCCATTCAAAGTAGTCGACTCCATCATGTACTTTAGAGGGTCCAATTTTGAGATAAGCCAAGTTGTGTGATACAGCATGTACTGTCTTAGTCTTCGGGTTGTCCAGATCAATGCGCAACATAACTTATCGATTTGCAAATATATTGTCTCACATTCCGTGAATTTCTTACTGAGATAGTATATCGCTCTTTCTTTTCTTCCTGACTCATCATGTTGACCAAGCACGCATCCCATGAAATTCCCGAATATTACCAAGTACAGTATCAACGGCCTATCTGGGCTGGGAGGCATCAGCAGTGGGCATTAGACAAGTAATGTTTGACCTTATCGAAAGTATTCTGGCACTCTTCATCCCAAACGTCTGGACTGTGTTTTTTAAGGAGACGAAATATAGGGTCGCATTTCTCAGTTAGTTGTGAGATGAACCGGGAAATGTAATTTAGTCTTCCTAAGAAGCCTCAAACTTCTTTTTGAGTCCGTGGCGGAGGCAACTCCTGTATAGCCTTTACTTTGTCTAGGTCGATCTCGATCCCCCTTTTCACTGACTACAAATCCTAGCAATTTTTCCGACCTAGCCCCAAAAGTACAGTTTGCTGGATTGAGCTTCAGTTTGAATTTTCTCAATCTCAAGAACAATTTCCTCAAGACTTACATGCTCCTTCTCTGTTTGGGACTTTGCGATCATCTCATCAACATAAACTTCGATTTATTTATGCATCATATCATGAAACAAAGTTACCATGGCTCTTTGATACATTGCTCCTGCATGTTTTAGTCTAAATGGCATCACCTTATAGCAAAATGTTCCCTACCTGGTTACGAATATGGTCTTCTCCACATCTTCAGGATGCATCTTTATCTGGCTGTATCCCGAGAAACCATCCATTAAAGAGAATAACAAGTAACCTGTCGTGTTGTCCACTAAAGTATCGATATGAGGTAATGGGAAATTGTCTTTCGGGCTAGCTTTATTCAAATCTCTGTAGTCCACGCACATTTGTACTTTCCTATCTTTTTTAGGGACGGGGCTGATATTGACTACTCATTCTGAGTATTTGACCATTCGTAAGAAACTAGGATTGAATTGCTTCTTGACTTCCTCTTTTATTTTCAGTAAAACATGACGCATCATCCTTTGGAGCATCTGTTGAACTGGCTTGTACTCTTATCTTATGGGGAGCCGGTATACCACGATATAAGTACTTAACCCCGGCATGTCTTGATATGACCATGCAAAGACATCTTTAAATTCTTGGAGTAGCTCAATGAGGTCTCGCTTCGTCTCTGCGGTAATGCAAGCTCCAATCTTCACCTCTTTTTCCTCTCCCAAGCTCACAATTTCTACTGATTCTTTGTAAAGTAAGATTTGTTTCACATCTTGTTCAGATTTGTTTCACATCTTGTTCTACCATCTTTAACAAATCAGGAGATATGTTACAGTCTCGATCATCTTCAAAATCTTAAGAATCATCCGTACACATATCTTGCTCAAAAGGAGATTCTGAGTCAGTAGCAACTTCGCTCATATCATTGATATTTGGAGACCTGTTATAGGAATGAAGAAAAATCCAAAGAACAAAAGAATCTAAGAATAGTTATTTGTATGGTATGATTATGAATGAAATGAAAAGAATAAAAGAATATTTGCTCAAAATGATATATAAAGATGCATTTTATTGAAATAAGGATGTTGGACATAAGCCTATTTCACAAAAGAATTCTTACTGCTCCTAGGCTTAGATCAATAAGTGTGTTTTGAACATTACTCTGAATTAGCTCTAAAAACTATAGTAATCTCTCTCGTAGTCCAGTTGTTTAGAACACTTCCAGGTACATAGGGGCAGATGCATGATAAATTTTCTCCCCCGATTCTTTCTTTGAATATGGCGTTAATGTTCAAATTTCTCAACATTTCATCAGCGGTCTCCTTTCTTGACATCTTTCGTTCGGGGTGAATGTTCCTCCTGATACGAAAGTCTTGGATATATGGGAAACGGTCATCGGTTCTCACTTGACCTCTTTCCTGCTCAGTCGCGCTCTTCTCATTTTTTACTTTTTTTTCTAGCTCTTTCTTCTTTTGCCTCGTATCTAGCTTGTATCCAAAGCCAAAGCGGTCTCATTTGTCCATGAGCATGGGTGTCTCGACCCTTCCTTGTAGGTATTTTTCAAGTCCTCTCCCAGACAAGGCTCCTTTCCCGACAGTCAGTTGCAGGCCCATCATTGTAGCTTTACAGATTTTTGGCATCGGGATCTTGTTTCCTTCGACAATGAAGGTTGTATTCACAACTTCCAACGATTAGAAGGAACATTCTATCGCTTCATCGCCTGTCCCTATGTATGGCGCGCCACTAGTTACGGATGCAATAATGTCTTCTTATACGTTTATCGTTACCAGTCGACCTTCTGTTACCAACTTTAGCTTTTGGTACAGTGATGACGACACTGCCCTAGCCGAGTAAATCCAAGGCCTCCCCAACAAACAATTGTAAGAAGGCTTAATGTCCATCACCAAGAAATCTACTTCATACGTGTTTGGACCAATCAAGAGGGGTATCCCAGTCTTTCCCATCACCCTTGTTTCAGTTCCATCGAATGCTCATACTATGTTTTGACATTTCTTTATATGAGAGCTATCCACAGGCAACCCATTCAGTGTAGATAAGGGCAAGACATTTAGTGCAGATACATTATCAATTAGCACTCCTGGCAGTGTATATCCTTTGCAGCGGGTGGTGATGTGAAGAGCCTTTGTAGATCTCATGCCTCCCGTAGGTATCTCATCATCATTAAAGAAGATGAAGTTGTTGGTACTTATATTGTTGACTAGGCGGTCCAGCTTGTTTACAGAGATATCGTTAACAACATAAGTTTCATTTAACACTTTCATCAACACGCTACAATGTGTCTCTAAACTTAAGAGCAAGGCTGTACTCGCTATGCTTTAAAAATTTCAGAAATTCCCTAGCCTTGTTCTCAGTTACTGGCTCGTTAACTGGCGATTCGAGCCTGACCGTCTTTTCCTTCTTATATTCAACTACTGGAGTCTTTTCTTTAACAGTTTCAGTTCTTGTACTCGCAGGGTCATAACGCCTCCCACTGCCTGTGTAGAAACCTACATTTTGGCCCTCCTCTGAAGCGCTAGCTAAGTTCTCTTCTCCCGGGATCGTCACGTTGCAGTCATAATTTTAGGAAACCCTCTTGCTATCCTTGTAGGGAAAGGCTACAGGTTTTTGGATTATGACCCTTAGTGCAATTTATACTCCGATTTCATTACTTCTTGGTCGTGAAATGATAACCACTGGGTGGTTAACTTTATAGACCTTCTCTGTTGACCCCTCTTCTGAGGCACACACATCTTCTCTTTCGGAGTCCATAGCATATTCAAAGAATTCTAACTCCTTATTGTCCATCAGATTTTGCACTAAGGCCCTAAATTCAACGCACTCATGGATCTCATGACCCTCTTTAGCATGGAACGTACAATAGTTCCTCATCTTTTTAGGCCTCTCTAATGAATCCTATTTGATTAGTCCTCCCTCTACCATTTTCTTCCAAATCCATTTCAGTAGGGTTTTTACTTCCGCTACATCCACATTGGTTCTCTTCCCTCCATTCTCAATCATCACATTTACCCCCTTATCAGAATGACTGGGTAACGGATTTCCTACCACATTAGGTCCCGATGGGTCATCGAACTTCGCAATATCTATTTTGATGAACCTTTCAATTAATTTTTTAAAATCAGTGCAGTTCTCTATTGAATGTCCCATGATTCTCGTGTGGTATTCGCATTGAACATTCGCGTCGTACCATTTGGGGAATAGAGGTTGCATAGGTTTCAGGTAAAAGGGGGATACCACGTGTGCGTCAAACATATTCTGATATAGCTCCCTATATGTCATCGAGATGGGTGTAAACTGGAGCCTTTCTGTATTTGGCCTCGTGTTGGATTCTTGCCTTGGAGGGCCCTGATGGCTAGTGGTTACTGTCCTTGGCAGGCCTATAGTAATTGGTTTCGAATAACCCTTGTTGTATGTGCTTACATTATTCACCTCTTTTTCCTTTTTCCTCGGGGCCGATCTTTTGGAGTTTTCCTCAGCGTCTATCTTACCACTTCTCATTGCGTTTTCAATCATTTCAACAGGATATTACTATATCCGAAAAGCTCTGAGTAGCACTCCTCGACATATGGTTGATGAACGGGGCTTTTAAAGTGTTGATGAAAAGCATTGTGATTTCTTTCATCAAAAGAGATGGTTGGACTTGCGTTGCCACCTCTCTCCATCATCAGGCATATTACCTGAAGCTCTCATTTTACTTTTTCTCCATGTTCTGTAGCATGATTCTGCCGGGTGTCATGTCTGTCACATGACTATATTACTTCATAAAAGCTTGTACCAGGTCTTTCCATGAAGTTATTTTGGCACGACTCAGTTGGTTGTACTATTTGGCTGTTGACCCAATCAGACTGTCCTAAAAGCTGTGGATTAATAATTGATCATTATTGACATATCCTGTCGTCATTCGACAGAATATAGTGATGTGAGCTTCTGGACAACTAGTCTCATTATACTTTTCAACCTCTGGAGTTTTGAACTTCGGAGGGAACACTAAATCTGGGACCAAACTCAGGTCCTTGGCATCAATTTCACAATGATAATCAACGTTTTCCATTGCTCTGAATTTTTCTTCTAGTCATCTGCATCGATCCTCAAGTTGCTTTGGCAGTTCTACTCTTGTTTTTTCCATTTCTGCCATATCATCTAAATCAGGAACAATAGGATTGGTTAGGTTATCCCCCAGAATAGAACCTGAGCCTATTTGGTAGTTCATTGATGCAGAGGTACCGGTTTGATACTATTGGGGTCTGATTGTAACGGGTACCCTTCGTGGGTATACATTTGGTTATGCCTAGACGTTTATTGGGGTAAAATCGGAAGGTAGATAGGATCGTCATTATCATCCCCTGAGTTGACCGCAGTGCTCTTCCCTTTTTTCACGTTCTCCAGCCAGCAACTGCGCCAATTGGCTTATCATACTTCTTTGGGATTCCAGTATCTAATCCCTCATCTCTTGTTGTACTTTCGCTAAATGTTATTGCAGTTGCACTTGCAATTGGTCTTGCATATCTTTTTGAATCTGCTCTAACGTTTCTAATCTTTGGTCCATTACTTTGGTTTTGGCGCGAGTACTGTAACAATGTTCGGTTGGTTGACTCTTGTTGGTTTCTAGATTAACTGAAATAATTTCGTTTAATTAGGGTCTTTTGTGAAATTTAATGCATATGATGCAATGTAATGCAAATGCATGAAATGAATACAAGAAGAGACATTGACTCTGATTCAATTCTGTTAGAACAACTTTTCTAGAAAACAATTTCTTTTACATAAAATGCATTACATATACGGCTTTGTCCTAATGCTCAAAGCCTTAACTTTCCTAAGAAGCCAAGCTAACTCTTGACCCCGATCCGATTCTGATTCATACTTCAAGCTTAGCACGTCAGCCTGAATTGCTAGGGTTTGCAAATAATCGGCTACCTCTCGTATTTGAGCCACAGCTACACTCATGATATGGTCTCTATCCCTAACCTGACCTTGAGAACGACGAAGTTGCTCTTCCACTACTCGTTGTTTGCTTCAAGGAGTTCAACTCAGAGTTCACAATTTTGTAATGCAATCTTCTTTAAGCTCGTTTTCAGCTCAATTATGGAGTTGCAATTACGATTCTGATAAAGTGACTTTTCTAGTTCTGCTACCCTGGCTTTTAATCTGACCTTTTCATTTTGGCATTCCAATAGGTCTCTTTCTAGAGCATTTTCTCGAATCTGGGCATCTTGGCATTTCTTTTCCGTTGATCGGCTCTATTCTTTTCTTTTTTGATCTCTTACTGCCATTGTTCTGATGTCTTTTCCAGCCTGACAGTCCTCATTGATAAACACGGCTTCTTGTAATCTGTTTTTAAACTGTCTAGATCTTCATCGGCCTTGTTCTTTCCCTTCCTCAATTTATCGGCCTCTAGCTTCTAGACATTAACATCTAGTCCTAATTGCATCTTTTCCTCCTCTAATTGTTCAATCCTCTTTCCTAGCTCCAAATTCCTCTTTTCAAAATATTACTTGATCATCTCTAGCTCGGATGGAATCACTTACAGGTGTTTTTCCAATGGTCGAATGGCTTCTTGATTTGGCACAGGGATGTTGTCATTAACTCTTTGACCCCACCACCAACTATATTCGGGGGTCATCATCGGACCTGCAGCCAATCTTTTCATTTAGTGGTTCGATTCCAAGCGCTAGACATTTCTCAAACATTTTTCTTGTAGTTATCACCCTTATACGAAAACTCACACTGGGCCAGCCCTTGCGTTGCTGGTATGAACTGTCTTGATATATACTGCCTCAACACGGGTAGAGGAGCATATCCAACAGCTCCCCAAATCTCAAGTAGAGGAACCCAGTCAAAATCTCCACACCGATATAGAAACTCATCAGGGATCATCCAAAGGACTTTCCATTCGACGTCTTCATCTTGGAAATTCTAGAGTATCACCATCCATTTTTCTTTCGAAATGCCGTCTCGACTCGGTGTAGCCACTAATTCTTTTAATGGAGAGTAGTTCTCGGAGAATACTCGATAAGAAACTTTTTCTACCCTCCAAAAGAGGCTATGAAACCATGCCAACAAGAGTTGCGCACATCCAATGAATCTTCCTTCACCCATTCTTCGGCATGCATTTAAAGATCGAAATGTTTCGGCCAAAATTACAGGGACAGGCATGACCATCTTATCAAGTCTGTCGAACAAATCTGAAACTACCTCATCCACGTGCCTAGTGCTTTAGGGAAAACAACCAGTTCATAAATGCTCAAAGCAAAGACATTGACCCTTTTCATCATATCTGGGTGTGCCAAGATCAAATCTTGCAAACTATTCCAAGGGATACATTTACCATCTCCCTTTTGCTTGATTCAAGCTGTAACCTATTGCTCACTCATCCCTGTGATGTTCATTAGTTTCTTTAGGAAGGTCGAGATGTTGACAGCTCTGGAGTAAACATTGTTGGCTCGAATTTTTAGGTAACGAAGTAATGTCGTATATTCTTCCACAGTAAGTACCAAATCTACTTTTCCAAAAGTAAAGTAACTGTAGACGGGATTCCAAAATTGAGCCAGAGCTTGAAACAAGTGCTTGTCCACTTTGATATCGAGTAGATAGGGCAAATAACCATAATTACAATAAAATAGCTGCTTGATTTCATCATCCTATTGGACCCATATCTCTTTCAGTTCTTAGAGATTATTCTGGGTCATGTTGATACGAGTGAAGTCCCACAATTCTAACACGTACCCCTCTGTCAAACTATCACCTTTCTCTAGTCGCGTTTTCTCGGACCATATTCGGACAGCCGCGTTATCTTCCACTTTATCAAGAAATTCGCTCTCCATGGCAAGCTCCCTATTTAGTAACTAAATGTGAATCAATACTTTTTTTATGATGAAAATGTCATGCAATTACAGTCAAAGCAAAACAAAACAAGTCAGTACATTTTATACAAAGCTGAAGTAAGCAAGAAATAATAAATAAAGCACCTATTTGGGTGACCATTAGGGGTTCGGTGCGGTTCTACCTAAGGTAGGCTCTTAGGGTTCACTATATGCGGTTCGATTCTAAAGTAAGGGTACGTGAACCAGCAGATTCCTCGATCCTCACCCATTATAGGCTCATACGGACCGAGTTTAGTTCAGGGGAATACATTTCCTTATGGCTGTACGGAGATGAAAATCTCACGAAGACATAGGTACGGATGTATCCTGAAAGTGATCCACTATTCTATATGGAGGTGAAGACCTCACGAAGGAAAAGTTTCTCACTCCTACTTAAAAGGGTATAACCAACCGATTATGAAATGCAATATGCGAAAACATCCAAAGACTTGGACCAATAAAGCAAATATAATAAAATAATGCAGACTATAAAAATGAAATGCAACAAAAGGATCGTAAATTTAAACCAAATTATCGATTTTCGACAAAAAGACAAGAAATAATCAACTTGTAGCTTGACTCTCTTATTTTTTCCCTAACGGAGTTGCCAAGCTGTCGAAACTATTTTTTTGGAAGTTGTCGACTTTTATTTAAAAACCAAAATAGGAGTCGCCACCAATCCTTTTTTATAAGGTATGATCGGATCACCTCGCAATTTAATTGTTTTAATAAACAATTTTGATTTACTAAAACAACGGTTTTGGTCCACAAAATTCAAGAAAACAGGTTCGGGAGTCGGTTTTCCAAGTTTCATTTGTTGAATTATTGGTTTTTCTTTTATTTTTGTATCTTTAGATATTTTATCTAATTTATTAGGAAAATGAACTGGTTTTAATTCTATTGGTGAATATTGGTTTTTCCAATATTCTAAAATTTTTTTCCAGATAATCATCTTTTTGAAAATCTGAATCTATTTTTCTTTTATCATAAGGATCTTGATTATCAATTTCCCTAGGTTTTGGTATTTCATAATCATATGGATCTGTTTGTTTAGTATTCATGGGTTCAGGAATTTCTATATTTTCATCTTCTTCTGTTGAAGTGTTTTCTTCATCAGAATTATGACTAATAACATTAATATCTATATCAGAATTATTAGAACTACTACTACTATCGGTAGTATCATAATTTAACATATAGTGATAATTATATTTTGAAAATAAATCTTTATGTTTTTCATAAAGTTCTTCTATCAATTTTAAATATTCTATTTGCTCATTTTTATCTTCTGTTTTAGAAAATTGGTTTTTCCAATGTTCTATTAGAGTTTATAAGATTCAAAGTCATATTTTTCTTGTTTTTTAACTTTTTCTCTTTTTTTGTTTTTCTTTTTTATTATAGGTTGAAGATTCATCCGAAGAATCATCTTCATCTGATAAAGTTAAAATAACATTACTATTACCATAATATAAAAGTCCTAAATCTAAGTCTGATTCTATATTTTTATTAATAACTTGATCTAATTTATTATTAACATCTGATAAAAGTTTTTTAGATTGTTGTTCAAATCTAAATCTGTTACTACTCCTATATTATCTACTTTTTCTATCTTACTAACTTTATTATATAATTTATTAAAATATATAGAAGTCATATCTATTAAACTATTGATACCTTTACTAAGAGCCGAAACATTATTTTCATTCTTAGAGTCAATATGCATAGTATGATTACAAGTTTTATCTTTGTATAAACAATCCATTTCTTCCATGTTATTTATCTCTGGTACCTAAAACCGTCTGTTATCTTTAATGTCTTCACTCAACGCCTACAACGTCCCACTCAGACTCAAACGGCAACAAGAAGACAGAATCACATATATATGGGTCTTAAGATAAACAACAGTGAAATAAACAGAATTGAAGATAAAAGATAGAAACTTATAATGAGTACTACGATATTAGAACTCCAGAAATCGTTACTCCGGGGCTCCTCTGATACCAATTACGGGGGGAAGGAGGGATATATGCACAAACGGAAAGCTATATTTAATATCGTAGATTTTTATTAAACAAAGAAGATAGTAGATAATTTACAAAAAAAATGATCAAGAAAGATTTTCTTTTGATTTCTTGAGTAAGAGAGTATACAAAAGAAAACCAAATTTGCTATTTTTCTCGAAGCCTTGTTTAGGCTACAACAATGCCTATTTATAATACAAATTATAAACTCTAATTCATTTACAATTGAAGTCCACACAGTATCCTGATAAGGATGACTTTAATGTTAGCCTGATGGTTGCTTTCACGTAGCCTTCTTGATTTTATCAAAATTGTTGTGGTTGTTTCCACGTTTCCCATGCATTAATGGTTGTTTCCATTATGCTTGCATCATCTTTGTCTTATTCATTTATGGATGGTGATGGATTGCCTTCTTTTCACGTCACCTCCAAAATTGAATGCTTCCTTTTTTGGATGTCATTCTTCCACGTGTTGTGTTTTGTCTTTATCCTTCTTGGATATTTCTGAGATTCATTTCCTCGATTTCATCAAGGTGTAATGACTCTGGTGAAGGAACTGGTATATTCCAGCTTTCCCACATGTCTTTGATCTCCGTTGTTAGCGGATAATCATCGATCTCCATATCAGCTGTCTTTTTTAATAACTGAAAGGCTTCTTCATTTCTTTCTTACTGGGTTTTTCCAATGTCGTAGGCTAAAATTTTTTTTCCATCGGTCCAGAATACATAAGTATTTTGTTGAAGTAAAAACTGGGCCTTGGTCATTAAATCAATTCCGGCTTGGATTTGATAATAAGAAAATTTATTATAACACTTGTCAATGGCTTTTGCCAAGTATTGTTGATCTTCGTCTACTGCTGAGAGGGCTTTTCGCCAAAGCATTGTACGAATAATCCAAATTTGATATGGCTGATAATTTTTTTCTTTTTCAGCAATAGCAATAAAACTATTTATTTCTATATGAAAATAATAGACAAAATCGTCTATATTAAAAAAATTTATTAATTTAGATTTTACTATAGCAGGAAAATCTTTTAATAAATGAAAAAAAAAAAGATTTTTGACTATTATTTCTTTAACAAATCCCCATTCAATACTAGTTATATCAAATAGTTCATGATCAAGCCTAAATTTGATAGTAGGAAATTGTTCTCCTATATCATTAGTAAAAACATAAGCTTATAAAAAGTATTTTGAAAAAGTTTCTTTAAATAAAGCTTTTTGGTTGCAAATAGCTTTATTTATTTTTGTAAAAATATCTGGAGGTAGAATTTGTCTACATTTATTATATAGACATATTCTAAACATTTTATTAATAATAGGACTGTTTGTTCCTTTATTAATAAAATATTAAAATATATCAAGAAGATTGTTTATCTCCTTAATATCCATATATTCGATTAGGATTTCATCCCAATCTCTGTATAAAATAGATTTAAGTAATAAATCATGAGATTCATTTTCTTTAGTTGTTTTTTCAACTAAGAAATTTGAAAATTGTGTAAAAGTTCTTCTAAAGTTTGCTCTTTGATCAGTAATATGGGTTTTCCATATTTTGTTTATAAAATTATAATATTTCAGGGGTATTCCCGGATTATAAAAATCTTTTATTTCAGGAATTTCAGGAATTTGTTGTTTTTTCAACAAATTTTCTGTTTCTTTTATAATTTCAGCATAGCTTTTTTGATATACTGAATAAGGATCTTGAGACCAAGTAAAATCATTCACCGGGTTTGGGGATTGTGTTCCAAATAGTTGGCTTACTATTGGATATGGTACATAATATCCCTAATTAAGATAAAATGATACTTGAGCAGGTACAATAATAAATCCTTGTTTAGGATTTATTGTTTTCCCTTTGTTGGGTTTTTTATGGACAGTTGTCCAATCTCCAACTTTTTCTAGAGGTTTTTTACCTCTATCCATAAGGCCTGCTAAGAAAATCAGCAATCATATTATTAGTACATTTTATGTATATAACTTCAAAATTAAACTGGCATAATTCATTATACCATCTAATTCTTCTGGGTACAGTTTCTAAGCTTTTGTTAGTAAGAAATTGTTTAACAGCTTGATTATCAGTTTTAATAATAAAATGTTCAGGTGCTAAATATATTAGGAATTTTTTTATTCTTTTTTTTATTGCTAATAATTCTTTTTCATATATAGCATAATGTATTTCATTTGGTTTAAATTTTCCCTAACCATATCCGCAAATTAATTCTTCATTAGCCATTGTTTTAGCTTTTAATACACATCCCCAATTTTTTTCTGAGGCATCTGTTTCTAGAATTAATTTATCACCTTGTTTAGGTAAATAAACTTTAGGAATGTAATTTATTTCAGATTTTATATGTTCTATAATTTCTGAATCCTTTTTTGACCATTCAAAAGGTTTATCCTCTTTTAATTTTTCATATAACTCATCTAATTTTTTAGATAAGTTAGGAAAGAAATTTCTACCATAATTAACAATTCCTAGAAATTGTTGAAGCTGTTTCTTATCAATAATATTTTCAGGAAATTCTTTTATTTTTACTATAATATGATCATGGAGTTTAAGATCATCGGTAGATAATATTAATCTTAAGAATTCTATTTCAGTTTTTTCTAATTGAATTTTCTTAGGACTTAGTATAATTCCATATTTTATAAATTCTCTAGATATAATATTTAAATATTTTCTGTGATTTCCTATTTTATCTGAAAATACTAAAATATCATCTATATATACAACACAAAATTTTTTATATTTTTTAAATATAGAGTCCATCCATCTTTGGAAGACTTGTGGTGCATTACATAATCCAAATGGCATTACTCTCCATTGATAATGTCCATTAGGTGCACTAAAAGTTGTTAATGGTCTGGATTCTTCTGTTAACATGATTTACCAGAAGCCAGATTTACAGACAAACTTACTAAAATATTTTGCTTGTTTAGCTTGATTTTATTGGATTTTCAAATCTTTTATCTAATAAAACTGCTAAAATAGAAACATCATGACATTTTTCTAAATAAAGCTCTGATTGTTATCATAATTATTCCTAAATGTATATATCTAACCTAAGGATATTTTTTTCTTAATCCTTTTTATTCGATCTTTAGTAAATAATGGAATTTTTGTTAATCCACCTTTAGTGTCTTTAGCAACTGTGTTATCGCTAATTTTTTCTATATGTCGTTGTGACCATATTTTAAACCTAGATATTTTATAAATTTCTTCTTTAGAAATATGATTTTTATTAATTTTTTCTATTATTTCATCAGAAAAATCTATTTCTTCTCCGATTAAATTTCCTAATTTAATATCCTGTTGTTCAGATTTAGGAATTTCTTCTAATCTATTTTTAGAACTGCTTCCTAACATAAAAATATATTCTTCAGAATCTGAATCAGAATCTGTTTCTGATATTAATTCATATAGTATTTCAGCAAGATTTATTTCCCCACTAGAACATATTTCTAAATCTTGTTCTTCAATATTTTTAATCATTTTCTTAGCATTTTTTCCTTTGTTAGGACAATTTGTTGTTATATGACCTTCTTCATCACAAATAAAACATTTACATATTTGTTTCTTAGTATTATTAGAAGTCTTTCTCCTAACAATTTTTTTCTTTTTATTATTACGAGTATAATTTTTATTACCTGGTTTCCATCTAGCTAATTTATAATTTTTGTGTTTTTTATAAGTTCTAGGACGTATAGAATTACATCCAAACTCCCATTCATTTTCTAACATCTTTGTACAAATATTTATGACTTAATTTATTTTTGACTTGTTTAGCCGCTTTACTGTGTAAACAATGTAAAATCATTCTTTCTTTAGCAAAATTAATTCTATTGCCTATAGAATCAATATTTGCTAAATCTATTCCAGAATCTTTACTATGTTTTAATATATAAGAAGCATATTTATTTATGCAAATGTCATCCGATGGTGGTGGTAATTTATGAAAGTATTGGTTTTTCCAAAAGTCTATACTATCATTTTTTAGCTTCTAATATTTATGAAGAAATTTTTTAGAAAATTCTTCTAAATATCTTATATTACATAATTTAATTTTGACAAGATATAACTGGATTGGCTATCCTGATCTTTTTTATTAGTATAACCACAAAATTCTGTTTTATTGGTGCCTAATTGACTAATTAATGTCTTAATGTCGAAAGTTTAAAAACTTAGAAAGAATTTAAAATACGATTCCTCTTTTTATTAATGTTAAAAATGCTTGAGTAAATCGAAATGTATGTTAAAGACCCTCTCATCTCGAGGTAACAAAATGTTACATCCAGTAAGTTAGGACACAACACCTCGAATTCTTGAGAATAAGCTTTTCTTTTATTTTTTTTATTATTCAAAACTCATGTATTTTAATTTTAAAAGGATATTCGGTTATTTAAATTTAACGAGAAAAATCGAAACCCAGTAAGTTAGGGTACGACTTTTCTCGAATTTCTAAATATGGAACATTGCCTTATTTTGAAAATTTTCTTTTTTATGAATTTGGGTGAAAATTAATGTAATATTTAAAATGATATACAATATACGATAAAATATTATAGTAACAATGATGTAATTACAAAGATAAATACAATATTAGTAAACAAGTCTCGGTAAATAAGTAAAGCAATAAAACGGAAATGCATGATATAAAAACAAACAAACATAACATAAAAATGTTTAAAAATGAATGGAACAATGAAACCATATATATAAAAAAGAGGAAACAAATGGATAATTAAGTAAATATTAGTAGTAAGAAAATACACGAATCAACAAATATTTATAAAGAAAATATTAACCTTACAAACTTTAATATGTATATAAAGCATACTTACAAACTTTAATATGTATATAAAGCATATAGAATAATAAATAAATAAGTAAGTAAAATAGATATACATAATGTTAAGTTTAGATTTTTAAAATTAGAAAAATAATAAAATAGCAAAGACGAGATAAAAATATAACAATAATGATGATGATGATGATGATGATGATAATAATAATAATAATAATAATAATAATAATAATAAAATGTGTAAATAAATGAATAAATAATCATATAAATTCTAAATACAATAAGAGTAAAGAATTAGATAAATGAATGAATGTAAAAATAAATAAATAAAATAAAATAGAACAATATGCATATAAAAATAAAAGCTTGAAATTAAGCGAATAAAGGATTAAATTGAAATTGAAATAAAATTTAGAGTCTAAATTATAATAAAATAGATGAATAAACATAAAAAGAACTAGATTGAAACTTAAATAGAATTTAAGGGCATAAATCGGAATAAAATAAAATAAGGGACCACATTGAAAAGCGCAAATAACATGGAGGGACCAAATGGGGAAATATTCCCCACCCTCCGAAACGCACCGTTCCAAGAGGACCGAATCAAAACTGAAATAAAATTCTAAGGTATAAATTAAAAAAAAAAAAAAGAAAAATGGATTAAAAAATTAAAAAATACGGAAGGACCCATAAAGCAAATAGACCATCTGGTCAAAAAACGCGCGGACCTTAACTGGAGCAGGTCGGGTCGGTCTGTTTCACACCAAAACGATGCCGTTTAGTGTCAATGGGCACTAAGCCAAAACGGCACCGTTTTGTACCACTATTTAAATTAAAATTTTTTTTATTTTTTCTTTTCAACATTCTTCTCAAAAAAAAAAAAACTCTCAACTCTCTCTTACTCTCTAGAATTCGGCCACCAGATCTGTCATCGGCCATCGTGATGGCCGTCGGTCGCCGTTGACGGCGCCGCCGTACACGGCGGCCGGAGAGCCCAAAAGTCTCATTTTCGAACCCCTCTAGAAGAGTTCGCCTTCTATTTCAAAAAAATAAATAAAATAAAATAAAAAACGACCCCAAAAAGCTCGCTTTCTTTAAAAGAACCGTCGCACCGTCGAACTCCAAACTGAACCCTAAGGGTCCTGGGCTTTTGGCGCCGGAGAGAAACTCCAATCACGGAGGGAGACGAATCGTCTTTGGTAAATTTTACTTTTTTATTTATTTTTTATTTAAAAATAAATAAATTTTAAAAGAATAAGACTAAAAAATCACCTTTAGAATTTTGCTTCTATTTTTTTATTGATATTCATGTGTAAAAAATTGCATTTGGTGTTTTTGGTGGCTTTATAGCCGAACAATACAATATTTTTGAATTCTTTTGCTACTATTCATTGATGTTATCTGCGTCTCTGTCCTGCTCCTTTCCTTGCTCTGTTTATAGGTCTAGGGAGTCAACGAGACAGGGGGCTTGGCTATTTTGGTGCAAAGAAGGCCACCTCGAGCGGTGGGTGCGCTGTGGCAGCACATGAGGGTTGCGACGCAAGAGGAACCCTAGGGTTCTTCCGAAAATTTGATTGAGTTTTGGGCCTGGTCTTAGGGTTTTAGTATTTTGGGCTAGAGACTTTGGGTTGTTTGGGCTTTGTAAAATTGGACTATTTAATTTTTATTTTTTTTTATTTTTAGTGTTTGTTTAGGTTTGGGCCCAGGCAAATTGGGCATACTACAGCATAAGTATAAATATGGAAAAGTTTAAGTGAAGGTCAATAATGCAAACATCTTAAAGGTAGAAGGATCTAGAAATTAAGGGAAATGGATGAATAAGAACCAAATTGAATAAGCGGAAAAAGTATAATGGACTAAATTACAATTTTACCAAATTAAGTGATGATTCAATGATGAAATTTTAAAAGATCATGAAGGGCAAAATGGTTAATTAGAAAGAGAGAGAACTTATAAGGCAATGATGATATTGGAGATATTTTGATGATATTTTATAATTATTTAATTAGATAAATATTACTTTATTAATATTTTAATGAGATATTTTACTAATATTTTATTATAAATAGTTAGTTAAAAGGAGAGAAAGATGAAGAAAAAAAAAGTAAGATCCTCCCATCTTTCCAATGTGAGTGAGGGGGAGAGAAGAAGAAAACTTTACTTTCTTTACAATTTGGTCCTTCCACAAAAAATCCACCATTTTTACCTAGAATTTAAAGGAATTTTCATAACCACCAAGAGAAAAAAGTGATAAGAAGACTATGGAGAACAAGAAAATCACACTGGATTTAATATAATAGAAGTTGGAGGAGAGAGAGAATCAAGTTAAAGTTTGAAATTAATAGGACAAGGTAAGAAGATCAAGATTTCAATACGTTTTTAAGTTTGATATTATTGAAAAAGTATAAAAATGATGTTCTTAATATGTTAGTGCAAGGAAATAATAAGATGTGATGAGAAATATTGTAGAGAAAGGAAAAGAACGTGTTATAAACTTGGTTATCAACATTTTGCACTAAAACAATTTTGGACAGTAGTAGTAATTTGACTTTGAAGAATAAGGAAAATTTTAAAGAATTTACTGTATTAATTGGAATTAGGAAAAAATTTGAAATTTTTATGGTAAAAATTTCATCGAGTCTAATTTCAAGAATAAAAAGCGGATCTTAATTTTGAATCCTCTAAGCCTAGATATAAATAATTTAGTGACTAACACTGAAATGGACAGCCTTGATAAAAGTATTGTGTAATTAGAAGAAAAAAAAATCCTTAATTAATGTCACACATAGGCATATAATATGTCAAGAGGAAAAGATTCATGCATATAAAAAAACATATATTAAGGATGTAGAATGGAGAGGAGAAGGAGACAAAATAATACAAAAATGTTAATATTAAGGAATTATTGTAAATAATAGAGTTGAAAATACATAAAATAAATTCAAATGCTTTCTTGAGGAACTAAGTAAGTGATTTTGATAAAATGATTGATGAAGTCCTAATTAATATATTGACATTAGTAATGGTATGTAGAAAAAAATAAATTGTATTTGTAAATATGAATCCTCTAATGGACTTATTTGTAAAACTTTGATAATTGTGTCAATTTTATAAGCTTTGCTATTTTTGATTGAATATCATGTTATATTATGTGGATTTGAAACTATAAATACTTAAATCTGAATGATTTGCTATGTGAAATGAGTTGAATTGATTGAATTTTGAGCTTTAAAAAAGGACTTGGATGTTAAAAACTTAAAATATGGTAAAACATGAGAAATAGAATTCTTGATGCGATGACAAAGGAACCACACCGCGATGACATAAGTCAGTTTGTAAAGTCTTAACGAGGAACCCCCAACGTCGCAATGTCACCCCCTAAATTTTGAAAGCCTTTCACTCTAGTCCCTGTTCCTCTTTAGACTATTTTAAAATAAATATTAAAATAAATATTTACCAATAAATTGAAAATAAATTTGAAAAGTTTATATACTTAAATAACACTAGGATAAGAGTTAAAAATATATATGTCAACTTCCGGTAACAATGAGGACGGCGATGCTTGTCCGGTTGATGGTCGTAATTCCAAAAAAGTTCGGTTTAAGGGGAAAGAAGGGAATAACGTCCAAATGCTAGTTGGCCCGGTGTCGTCACCATTTGTGTCCTGGAAAGATTTGTTATTGAGGAATTCTACTGAATCAACAGAAAGAGCAGGGGAAACAATAAGGAACATTTTAACCTTGAAGAAAGTGATTTCTCTATGACCATAGTTAATGGAATACTCGCGACTAATTTTTATGACCGGGTTAAGAATTACCTGTTGAAAGATATGGAAACCACCATTGTGGTTAAACTTCTGGGGCAGAGCATTGGATACATTACTCTTCAGAATAGGGTTTCAAGTTTGTGGCGACCTTCTAAGTCTTTTCAAATTATGGATTGGAAAATGGCTATTTTTTTGTAAAATTTCAGAATAAAGAGGATTATAAGAAAGTGCTTACTCAGGGTCCTTGGACCGTCTTCGATCAATATCTCATATGACCTGGATCCAACTACCAAGCCTTCTCGGATATTTGTACAATAAGAAGATTCTTGAGGAGATTGGTGGAATGATAGGGAGGGTGAGGAGATTGGTGGAATGATAGGGAGGGTAGCGAAGCTTGATTTTAATATCGATAAGGGGTTGAGGGGACAATTTTCGTCAATCTGGATAAGCCACTAATTTCTCAGATTTTGGTTAATGAAAAAACATAGAGAGTAGAGTATGAGTCCTTACCGACCGTTTGCTTTTCATGCGGGAGACATGGCCATGTTAAGGATTTGTGTTCCTTCTCGGCCGGTACTAAGGGTAACGCTGGAGAAAAAGAGGGATCGATGGTGACCAAGCCTATAATTGGAGATTCGATGAAGGAGGCGATAGAGTCTGGGCCTTGGATGATCGTTGACAGGTGGTCTCACCGTAATCTCAAATATTCGAGCAAATCAGTGGCTAAAATTCTAGGAAGTGAAGCAAATGGTTCAAGATTTAGGGCATTAGTTTTGATGGAAAAAGGAAATTGGGGAGAAGAAGATTGCACGACTGATTTATCAGGGATCAATTTCAAGAAAGGAGATTTTTTCAAGATACTTAAATGTGATAATAAACGGAAAGGGGCCAAAGATTTAGAGCTGGTTATTGAAGTAGAAGAGTTGGACAATGCGGGCCATGGTTGCGGGTCTGAGCCTGGGGATTAATCTAAGAAGTTGGGTTCAGATTTTAAGGGAATTGGGCCGATTGTGGGGACTGAAG